>UBIG03000001.1:772500-2101300 GCA_900464855.2 Musa schizocarpa
TAATGCTTGTATATCTAATAAGTTAATGATTTCCGTATTGCTTTTCGATTTTGTTTAAAAATGTTTAATGTTTAATGAAATCATGATTGATGATTTAATGATGCACAATCATGTAATGATGTAATGGAAATGTTAAAAAGTCTTGGTATCATGCTTGATGATTTAGATTTGAATGAGTTTTATCCAAATCATGATCTCAATGATTGAAGATTTCATATGTATGAATTGAGATCTTTTTATCCTAAGTTTCTTTTTATCATTTGTATTAAGATCGGAGCGGCACTAAGAGGGGGGGGTGGGGGGGGGGGGTGAATTAGTGTAGTGGTAAAGTACGATAAACGTTCGACGATTTAAACACTTTCGGAAACTTCGTACGATAAAAGCAACGTTTCATTTGAAACTGTTTTGATTACGTTTTAACTTGATGGCATACGTAAAAAGGAGACAAAAAAATAGAGCATCAAAGTGAAGATGGTTTGCAGTAATATAAATAACAATAAGATAAACGCAAACCGAGAGAACACACCAATTTAAAGTGGTTCGGTCAAAATGACCTACATCCACTTGCTGAAGCCTTTTTTTCAAGAGGCTCCTAACTTCCACTAGCAAATCACTTTGAAGGGGAAGGACAAATACCCCTCTTATATCCTTTTACAAGTGGTTCACCCTCTTACAGATTTTCAAAGAGAAAGAGGGAGGTGAACACTCAAGCTATTGAAAACATAAACTTGCTAAAGGCTTTGCTAAGACTTTTATCTCAATCTCTTGCTTCTCAAATGTTGTATTCTCTGCTGAGAATTGAGGGGTATTTATAGGCCCCAAGAGGATTCAAATTTGGGCTCCAAAATTTGAATTCTCTTGGGTTTCCGAGGTTGGCGGTGCCACCGCTCAATTGATGACTAACAGAGTTAACCTTAACTCCCCGGAGTTTAACCAAACTCCCCCTATCAATATGCCATTGATAGAACACTTGGATTATCCCAAATCCAAGTAACATTCATCACATGTTATGAAAAACATTTAAACCATCATGTAAAAATATATAAAATATTCAATTCAATGCATGAAGTCATCAATATACTTCTCCCCCTATGTCATCAACAAAAAGGAGAAGTAGCTCTAGCTATTTTAAAAGATATGCAAGTTTTTGCAACTTGAAGCTAGATTTTCATCACAACATATAAGCACAAAAGCATAGCAAGATTCTTAAGTTCAATCATGGCAATTCAACACTTGATTCTTGTGCAAGATTGCACTTTGCTTTTCTTTGCATGTTCTAACTAGCAAAAGCTTTCTCCCCTTTGTTTTTGTCGAAAAGAAGGGAAGAGTACAAGCTAGCCAGCATTTGCCTTGAGCTAGCAATCTTTCTCCCCCTATGTCATTATCGAAAAGAAGGAGAGGAACCAATGATTTAGACTTTTCATAAACTATGAATTTGCATCAATCAATATTTCAATCATCACATGAAACAAACAAGACAACAGTGCAAAGAAATCATGTCATGAAAGACATAAATTGTTAAACATAATATGATAATAGTCTTCAATTTGCGATACATGTGATACATTGCAATACACTAAAAAATTTAATGCAATGCTTTTGAGGATATCAACCTATTTTTAATACAAAGCATAGCAAGAGCAATTATATTGCAAGTTTTCTAAGTTTTACATTTTTTGCTTCTTTCGAGATAGCAATTCTTTGCTTCTCGTTTGAGTGCAAGATTTGTAATTCATTGGTAGTGTTCATGATAGCAAGTTCTTTTAATGAAATGATCGAGCTTGGAAATTTTTACGATATACAAGTTTTACTACATAAAAGCTAGCAAAAATTTTGAAAGCAAATGCAAGATAGCTTTCTTGTGTAAGTTCATGATTCTTGCTTCCTATTGCAATGTGCAAATTGCAAGTTTTGCTTCTTGAAATAGGCAAGATAGCTCATTTGCTTGAGATTACATTTCTTACTTTTGAGATGAGCAAGCTAATAAGTTTTGCCCCTTTTTGCGATGTGTACGTTTGTAATTTTTGGCTTCTCTTGTCTTATGCAAGCTAGCTATCTCTCCCTTTGTCATTGTCAAAAAGAAGGAAAGACCCTTTACATCAATTATGACAAAGGTAAGTATCAATCTCATTTGTGCATCATTATATTTTTAAATTAAAACATGCACTATTTTAAAAACCTTATATTTCATTCATGCACGATATTGAATAAATCAATCAACATTATGAGCATATCATACATGATACTAAAATTTTTAACTATTTGTCAACATTTTGATCATGATACCAAACATTCATCATTTAGAGTATTCATGATACAAAACATTAAATCAATATTTATAATACATCATTTTAGCAACAACTCATAGTATTTTAAATCATGATTTACATCATATGTAATACATCACATCATAATTAGAAAGCACAAGTATTGCATACATCATTGCAAATCATAAATGTTTCATATCATGATGGTATCAATTTTTCAAATTATATCCTTCCATGCATGATCAAAACTTCTCCCTATTTGTATTTCATGCATAATTTCACTTCATCACATTAGGAGTATCAAGAGGAATTAATTGGGTGATGAGATAAATATTTCATGAATACATAGAATTATATAAAAAAATCATATCATAAGTGTTTCATACATTCATTCATCATCACATGAAGGAATATAAACAAAAATTAGTGATGAGATATTACTTCATGAATACAATAAATTTCATATAGCATATCATGGTTTATTAGAATTAGTCTTCCTTTTGGTGAATAGCAAAAAGAATAGTAGGAGAGCAAGATCTCAATTCATGCACATCAAATATTCAATCATCAAAATCATGATTCATCTAGAAAATTCTCTTCTTTAAATATTCAAAGAGAGAATCATGATGAACATTCTTAGTTTACATAAATTTTCAAAACATAATTATCAAGATCATGAATACTAAAAGACTGAAACATTTCAACAAATCTCCTTTTAAATAGAAAACAATCTTGATTCATAAAGAATTTCTTGTTATAAATTTCAAGAGATCAAGATCATGATTTCGATAAAAAATTATTCAAATTTAAATCATCAAAATCATTATCAAAATCCAAGAGATTCACAAAGATGATACAAATGGATTCATCAAAATCAATAAGATTGAGCAAAATAATTTTCAAGAATGTTTCCCTCTTTTCGATTGTTTCAAAACATATGATTTTGTTTCATTTATGCCAAATAAAAACATGTATCATGTTTAAACCCGAAAGAGTAAGATTTATTACAACAAAGATCAATAAGGTACTTTCATTATGGTAAAATCAATAATCCATAAATCGTAAGATTCATCATGCATAATTTCGAAATTTATTAAGCATGTTCAATATGCATGACACTAAAACATGGTTTCAAAATGTTTAATATTTTTATTACACAATTTCATCATTATGCATCATTATATATAACTTTACAATGTCATGCATAAAATCATCAAATCATACTATTAAAATATTATTATTTTCATTACAACTTTATGCATCATTAAGTATACAATTATCATGACACTTCACTATTTCATATAAGCATGCCTATTTCATTTATGTCAAATCAAAACATAAATCATTTTTTAAAGCCACTTTTATGTCAAATCAAAATATGCATCATTAAGCATGATCATTATGCATTACTTCAAATCAAACATGATTTCATTTATTTTCAAAATATTTATCATGATAAAGCGTATAAGCCAAAGAAACTATTAAACATAAAGCATATTCATCAACGATGGTTTCATTGAGTATAAGTATTTTCAACCAAAATCATTTGTTATTTGTTGTAGTCATACATTTTTCTTTTTAGGTGAATCTATCTTTTCATGCTTAGTTTGCATACAAAAGTTGTGCATCATTTTCGAAAACAACTTTCATCATGGTATAAATCGATAATCCATAAAACGTAAAAGATCATTATGGAAATCATCAATAATCAATAAACTATAAATTATCGAAAACTCATCATCATCATGCATAGCTTCAAAAAATAAATTTATTAAGCATGATATCATATTTCATAAGACATTTTTAATCAAAATCATTTTGTTTATCATAAACATACAATTTTCATGATTATTTTCAAAATTACTAGAATGATAAGCATGATTTCTAATTTTTTATTTTCATATAATTAATCCTAAACTAAATTAAAAAATAACTCATGAAAAGTATTATGTAATTTCAAAATAATTCAAGAGAGTTGAGTTACTTACCTTGTAGTCGAAGCTTCGTCAAAGTCCAATTAAATTCTTTCACCTTTGGAAGTTTTTGATTCATCGTTGGTTGCCTTCCTCTTCTTTGGCCTCTTCCTCCGTTCAAGTGTATTATTTATTTTAGATTTTTGTTTAATAAACTTATTAAAATTTAGTGTTCAAAGTTCAATTTCATCATTGTCCTCATCACTTGAGTCATCGCTCAAGCAGTATTCATTTGTCCGGAGTTCCAAATCCTTCCCTGTTCTTTGGAAGGTGATTTTGTTCATCATGTTCATCATGTGTATTGTGCACCATTTCATATGTCATCAATGAACCAATTAGTTCTTCAAGTGAAAAAAAATATTTAAATCTTTTGTTTCTTGTATTATGGTTATTTTAGGATCCCACCTTTTTTGAAGGGATCTTAAGATCTTGCTTACGAGATCAAAATTCGAAAAAAAAGATTTATCAAGAACTCTTAGATTATTGACGACATCCATAAAACTGGTGTACATATACTTTATAGTCTCGCTTGGTTGCATTCGAAAAAACTCAAAATCATGCAATAAAATGTTAACTTTCGAGTCTTTGACTCTACTAGTTCCCTGTTAAATTGATTTCAAGTGTTCGCCTAATATCAAAAGCCGTTTTGCACGTAGAAATCTGATTGAACTCATTTTTGTCCAAAGCGCAAAATAAGGAATTCATAGCCTTTGTGTTTAAATAAAAATACTTCTTCTCCAAATCTGACCATTCGTTCATCAGTTTAGAGGGAAGTTGAAAACCGTTTTCAATAATATTCCATAAATCTAAATTCATAGAAATCAAGAAAACTCTCATTCGAGTTTTCCAATAAGTATAGTCCAATCCGTTAAACAACGGTGGACGAACAACCGAAAAGCCCTCTTGAAAGCCATGAAGAGCCATTTCTCTCGGGTGTAAATCCAAAATGAGAAATACCGGCTCTTATACTAATTGTTAGGATCGGAGCGGCACTAAGGGGGGGGGGGGGGGGTAGTGCAGTGGTAAAAATACGATAAACGTTCGACGATTTAAACACTTTTCGAAACTTCAGACGATAAAAAGCAACGTTTCATTTGAAACTGTTTTGATTACGTTTTAACTTGATGGCATACGTAAAAAGGAGACAAAAAAATAGAGCATCAAAGTGAAGATGGTTTGCAGTAATATAAATAACAATAAGATAAACGCAAACCGAGAGAACACACCAATTTAAAGTGGTTCGGTCAAAATGACCTACATCCACTTGCGAAGCCTTTTTCGAAGAGGCTCCTAACTTCCACTAGCAAATCACTTTGAAGGGGAAGGACAAATACCCCTCTTATATCCTTTTACAAGTGGTTCACCCTCTTACAGATTTTCAAAGAGAAAGAGGGAGGTGAACACTCAAGCTATTGAAAACATAAACTTGCTAAAGGCTTTGCTAAGACTTTTATCTCAATCTCTTGCTTCTCAAATGTTGTATTCTCTGCTGAGAATTGAGGGGTATTTATAGGCCCCAAGAGGATTCAAATTTGGGCTCCAAAATTTGAATTCTCTTGGGTTTCCGAGGTTGGCGGTGCCACCGCTCAATTGATGACTAACAGAGTTAACCTTAACTCCCCGGAGTTTAACCAAACTCCCCCTATCAATATGCCATTGATAGAACACTTGGATTATCCCAAATCCAAGTAACATTCATCACATGTTATGAAAAACATTTAAACCATCATGTAAAAATATATAAAATATTCAATTCAATGCATGAAGTCATCAATATACTTCTCCCCCTATGTCATCAACAAAAAGGAGAAGTAGCTCTAGCTATTTTAAAAGATATGCAAGTTTTTGCAACTTGAAGCTAGATTTTCATCACAACATATAAGCACAAAAGCATAGCAAGATTCTTAAGTTCAATCATGGCAATTCAACACTTGATTCTTGTGCAAGATTGCACTTTGCTTTTCTTTGCATGTTCTAACTAGCAAAAGCTTTCTCCCCTTTGTTTTTGTCGAAAAGAAGGGAAGAGTACAAGCTAGCCAGCATTTGCCTTGAGCTAGCAATCTTTCTCCCCCTATGTCATTATCGAAAAGAAGGAGAGGAACCAATGATTTAGACTTTTCATAAACTATGAATTTGCATCAATCAATATTTCAATCATCACATGAAACAAACAAGACAACAGTGCAAAGAAATCATGTCATGAAAGACATAAATTGTTAAACATAATATGATAATAGTCTTCAATTTGCGATACATGTGATACATTGCAATACACTAAAAAATTTAATGCAATGCTTTTGAGGATATCAACCTATTTTTAATACAAAGCATAGCAAGAGCAATTATATTGCAAGTTTTCTAAGTTTTACATTTTTTGCTTCTTTCGAGATAGCAATTCTTTGCTTCTCGTTTGAGTGCAAGATTTGTAATTCATTGGTAGTGTTCATGATAGCAAGTTCTTTTTAATGAAATGATCGAGCTTGGAAATTTTTACGATATACAAGTTTTACTACATAAAAGCTAGCAAAAATTTTGAAAGCAAATGCAAGATAGCTTTCTTGTGTAAGTTCATGATTCTTGCTTCCTATTGCAATGTGCAAATTGCAAGTTTTGCTTCTTGAAATAGGCAAGATAGCTCATTTGCTTGAGATTACATTTCTTACTTTTGAGATGAGCAAGCTAATAAGTTTTGCCCCTTTTTGCGATGTGTACGTTTGTAATTTTTGGCTTCTCTTGTCTTATGCAAGCTAGCTATCTCTCCCTTTGTCATTGTCAAAAAGAAGGAAAGACCCTTTACATCAATTATGACAAAGGTAAGTATCAATCTCATTTGTGCATCATTATATTTTTAAATTAAAACATGCACTATTTTAAAAACCTTATATTTCATTCATGCACGATATTGAATAAATCAATCAACATTATGAGCATATCATACATGATACTAAAATTTTTAACTATTTGTCAACATTTTGATCATGATACCAAACATTCATCATTTAGAGTATTCATGATACAAAACATTAAATCAATATTTATAATACATCATTTTAGCAACAACTCATAGTATTTTAAATCATGATTTACATCATATGTAATACATCACATCATAATTAGAAAGCACAAGTATTGCATACATCATTGCAAATCATAAATGTTTCATATCATGATGGTATCAATTTTTCAAATTATATCCTTCCATGCATGATCAAAACTTCTCCCTATTTGTATTTCATGCATAATTTCACTTCATCACATTAGGAGTATCAAGAGGAATTAATTGGGTGATGAGATAAATATTTCATGAATACATAGAATTATATAAAAAATCATATCATAAGTGTTTCATACATTCATATCATCACATGAAGGAATATAAACAAAAATTAGTGATGAGATATTACTTCATGAATACAATAAATTTCATATAGCATATCATGGTTTATTAGAATTAGTCTTCCTTTTGGTGAATAGCAAAAAAGAATAGTAGGAGAGCAAGATCTCAATTCATGCACATCAAATATTCAATCATCAAAATCATGATTCATCTAGAAAATTCTCTTCTTTAAATATTCAAAGAGAGAATCATGATGAACATTCTTAGTTTACATAAATTTTCAAAACATAATTATCAAGATCATGAATACTAAAAGACTGAAACATTTCAACAAATCTCCTTTTAAATAGAAAACAATCTTGATTCATAAAGAATTTCTTGTTATAAATTTCAAGAGATCAAGATCATGATTTCGATAAAAAATTATTCAAATTTAAATCATCAAAATCATTATCAAAATCCAAGAGATTCACAAAGATGATACAAATGGATTCATCAAAATCAATAAGATTGAGCAAAATAATTTTCAAGAATGTTTCCCTCTTTTCGATTGTTTCAAAACATATGATTTTGTTTCATTTATGCCAAATAAAAACATGTATCATGTTTAAACCCGAAAGAGTAAGATTTATTACAACAAAGATCAATAAGGTACTTTCATTATGGTAAAAATCAATAATCCATAAATCGTAAGATTCATCATGCATAATTTCGAAATTTATTAAGCATGTTCAATATGCATGACACTAAAACATGGTTTCAAAATGTTTAATATTTTTATTACACAATTTCATCATTATGCATCATTATATATAACTTTACAATGTCATGCATAAAATCATCAAATCATACTATTAAAATATTATTATTTTCATTACAACTTTATGCATCATTAAGTATACAATTATCATGACACTTCACTATTTCATATAAGCATGCCTATTTCATTTATGTCAAATCAAAACATAAATCATTTTTTAAAGCCACTTTTATGTCAAATCAAAATATGCATCATTAAGCATGATCATTATGCATTACTTCAAATCAAACATGATTTCATTTATTTTCAAAATATTTATCATGATAAAGCGTATAAGCCAAAGAAACTATTAAACATAAAGCATATTCATCAACGATGGTTTCATTGAGTATAAGTATTTTCAACCAAAATCATTTGTTATTTGTTGTAGTCATACATTTTTCTTTTTAGGTGAATCTATCTTTTCATGCTTAGTTTGCATACAAAAGTTGTGCATCATTTTCGAAAACAACTTTCATCATGGTATAAATCGATAATCCATAAAACGTAAAAGATCATTATGGAAATCATCAATAATCAATAAACTATAAATTATCGAAAACTCATCATCATCATGCATAGCTTCAAAAAATAAATTTATTAAGCATGATATCATATTTCATAAGACATTTTTAATCAAAATCATTTTGTTTATCATAAACATACAATTTTCATGATTATTTTCAAAATTACTAGAATGATAAGCATGATTTCTAATTTTTTTATTTTCATATAATTAATCCTAAACTAAATTAAAAATAACTCATGAAAAGTATTATGTAATTTCAAAATAATTCAAGAGAGTTGAGTTACTTACCTTGTAGTCGAAGCTCGTCAAAGTCCAATTCGTCGTTTCACCTTTGGAAGTTTTTGATTCATCGTTGGTTGCCTTCCTCTTCTTTGGCCTCTTCCTCCGTTCAAGTGTATTATTTATTTTAGATTTTTGTTTAATAAACTTATTAAAATTTAGTGTTCAAAGTTCAATTTCATCATTGTCCTCATCACTTGAGTCATCGCTCAAGCAGTATTCATTTGTCCGGAGTTCCAAATCCTTCCTGTTCTTTGGAAGGTGATTTTGTTCATCATGTTCATCATGTGTATTGTGCACCATTTCATATGTCATCAATGAACCAATTAGTTCTTCAAGTGAAAAAATATTTAAATCTTTTGTTTCTTGTATTGCGGTTATTTTAGGATCCCACCTTTTTTTGGAAGGGATCTTAAGATCTTGCTTACGAGATCAAAATTCGAAAAAAGATTTATCAAGAACTCTTAGATTATTGACGACATCCATAAAACTGGTGTACATATCGCCTATAGTCTCGCTTGGTTGCATTCGAAAAAACTCAAAATCATGCAATAAAATGTTAACTTTCGAGTCTTTGACTCTACTAGTTCCCTCGTTCGTGATTTCAAGTGTTCGCCTAATATCAAAAGCCGTTTTGCACGTAGAAATCTGATTGAACTCATTTTTGTCCAAAGCGCAAAATAAGGAATTCATAGCCTTTGTGTTTAAATAAAAATACTTCTTCTCCAAATCTGACCATTCGTTCATCAGTTTAGAGGGAAGTTGAAAACCGTTTTCAATAATATTCCATAAATCTAAATTCATAGAAATCAAGAAAACTCTCATTCGAGTTTTCCAATAAGTATAGTCCAATCCGTTAAACAACGGTGGACGAACAACCGAAAAGCCCTCTTGAAAGCCATGAAGAGCCATTTCTCTCGGGTGTAAATCCAAAATGAGAAATACCGGGCTCTTATACTAATTGTTAGGATCGGAGCGGCACTAAGGGGGGGGGGGAATTAGTGCAGTGGTAAAGTACGATAAACGTTCGACGATTTAAACACTTTCGGAAACTTCGTACGATAAAAGCAACGTTTCATTTGAAACTGTTTTGATTACGTTTTAACTTGATGGCATACGTAAAAAGGAGACAAAAAAATAGAGCATCAAAGTGAAGATGGTTTGCAGTAATATAAATAACAATAAGATAAACGCAAACCGAGAGAACACACCAATTTAAAGTGGTTCGGTCAAAATGACCTACATCCACTTGCGAAGCCTTTTTCGAAGAGGCTCCTAACTTCCACTAGCAAATCACTTTGAAGGGGAAGGACAAATACCCCTCTTATATCCTTTTACAAGTGGTTCACCCTCTTACAGATTTTCAAAGAGAAAGAGGGAGGTGAACACTCAAGCTATTGAAAACATAAACTTGCTAAAGGCTTTGCTAAGACTTTTATCTCAATCTCTTGCTTCTCAAATGTTGTATTCTCTGCTGAGAATTGAGGGGTATTTATAGGCCCCAAGAGGATTCAAATTTGGGCTCCAAAATTTGAATTCTCTTGGGTTTCCGAGGTTGGCGGTGCCACCGCTCAATTGATGACTAACAGAGTTAACCTTAACTCCCCGGAGTTTAACCAAACTCCCCCTATCAATATGCCATTGATAGAACACTTGGATTATCCCAAATCCAAGTAACATTCATCACATGTTATGAAAAACATTTAAACCATCATGTAAAAATATATAAAATATTCAATTCAATGCATGAAGTCATCAATATACTTCTCCCCTATGTCATCAACAAAAAAAGGAGAAGTAGCTCTAGCTATTTTAAAAAAAAGATATGCAAGTTTTGCAACTTGAAGCTAGATTTTCATCACAACATATAAGCAGAAAAGCATAGCAAGATTCTTAAGTTCAATCATGGCAATTCAACACTTGATTCTTGTGCAAGATTGCACTTTGCTTTTCTTTGCATGTTCTAACTAGCAAAAAAGCTTTCTCCCCTTTGTTTTTTTTTCAAAAAGAAGGAAGAGTACAAGCTAGCCAGCATTTGCCTTGAGCTAGCAATCTTTCTCCCCCCATGTCATTATCGAAAAGAAGGAGAGGAACCAATGATTTAGACTTTTCATAAACTATGAATTTGCATCAATCAATATTTCAATCATCACATGAAACAAACAAGACAACAGTTGCAAAGAAATCATGTCATGAAAGACATAAATTGTTAAACATAATATGATAATAGTCTTCAATTTATGATACATGTGATATATTGCAATACACTAAAAAAATTTAATGCAATGCTTTTGAGGATATCAACCTATTTTTAATACAAAGCATAGCAAGAGCAATTATATTGCAAGTTTTCTAAGTTTTACATTTTTTGCTTCTTTTCGAGATAGCAATTCTTTTTGCTTCTCGTTTGAGTGCAAGATTTGTAATTCATTGGTAGTGTTCATGATAGCAAGTTCTTTTAATGAAATGATCGAGCTTGGAAATTTTTTACGATATACAAGTTTTACTACATAAAAGCTAGCAAAAATTTTGAAAGCAAATGCAAGATAGCTTTCTTGTGTAAGTTCATGATTCTTGCTTCCTATTGCAATGTGCAAATTGCAAGTTTTGCTTCTTGAAATAGGCAAGATAGCTCATTTGCTTGAGATTACATTTCTTACTTTTGAGATGAGCAAGCTAATAAGTTTTGCCCCTTTTTAATATGTGTGTACGTTTGTAATTTTTGGCTTCTCTTGTCTTATGCAAGCTAGCTATCTCTCCCTTTGTCATTGTCAAAAAGAAGGAAAGACCCTTTACATCAATTATGACAAAGGTAAGTATCAATCTCATTTGTGCATCATTATATTTTTAAATTAAAACATGCACTATTTTAAAAACCTTATATTTCATTCATGCACGATATTGAATAAATCAATCAACATTATGAGCATATCATACATGATACTAAAATTTTTAACTATTTGTCAACATTTTGATCATGATACCAAACATTCATCATTTAGAGTATTCATGATACAAAACATTAAATCAATATTTATAATACATCATTTTAGCAACAACTCATAGTATTTTAAATCATGATTTACATCATATGTAATACATCACATCATAATTAGAAAGCACAAGTATTGCATACATCATTGCAAATCATAAATGTTTCATATCATGATGGTATCAATTTTTCAAATTATATCCTTCCATGCATGATCAAAACTTCTCCCTATTTGTATTTCATGCATAATTTCACTTCATCACATTAGGAGTATCAAGAGGAATTAATTGGGTGATGAGATAAATATTTCATGAATACATAGAATTATATAAAAAATCATATCATAAGTGTTTCATACATTCATATCATCACATGAAGGAATATAAACAAAAATTAGTGATGAGATATTACTTCATGAATACAATAAATTTCATATAGCATATCATGGTTTATTAGAATTAGTCTTCCTTTTGGTGAATAGCAAAAAGAATAGTAGGAGAGCAAGATCTCAATTCATGCACATCAAATATTCAATCATCAAAATCATGATTCATCTAGAAAATTCTCTTCTTTAAATATTCAAAGAGAGAATCATGATGAACATTCTTAGTTTACATAAATTTTCAAAACATAATTATCAAGATCATGAATACTAAAAGACTGAAACATTTCAACAAATCTCCTTTTAAATAGAAAACAATCTTGATTCATAAAGAATTTCTTGTTATAAATTTCAAGAGATCAAGATCATGATTTCGATAAAAAATTATTCAAATTTAAATCATCAAAATCATTATCAAAATCCAAGAGATTCACAAAGATGATACAAATGGATTCATCAAAATCAATAAGATTGAGCAAAATAATTTTCAAGAATGTTTCCCTCTTTTTTGATTGTTTCAAAACATATGATTTTGTTTCATTTATGCCAAATAAAAAACATGTATCATGTTTAAACCCGAAAGAGTAAGATTTATTACAACAAAGATCAATAAGGTACTTTCATTATGGTAAAAATCAATAATCCATAAATCGTAAGATTCATCATGCATAATTTCGAAATTTATTAAGCATGTTCAATATGCATGACACTAAAACATGGTTTCAAAATGTTTAATATTTTTATTACACAATTTCATCATTATGCATCATTATATATAACTTTACAATGTCATGCATAAAATCATCAAATCATACTATTAAAATATTATTATTTTCATTACAACTTTATGCATCATTAAGTATACAATTATCATGACACTTCACTATTTCATATAAGCATGCCTATTTCATTTATGTCAAATCAAAACATAAATCATTTTTTTAAAACCACTTTTATGTCAAATCAAAATATGCATCATTAAGCATGATCATTATGCATTACTTCAAATCAAACATGATTTCATTTATTTTCAAAATATTTATCATGATAAAGCGTATAAAAGCCAAAGAAACTATTAAACATAAAAGCATATTCATCAACGATGGTTTCATTGAGTATAAGTATTTTCAACCAAAATCATTTGTTATTTGTTGTAGTCATACATTTTTTTCTTTTTTAGGTGAATCTATCTTTTCATGCTTAGTTTGCATACAAAAGTTGTGCATCATTTTCGAAAACAACTTTCATCATGGTATAAATCGATAATCCATAAAACGTAAAAAAAGATCATTATGGAAATCATCAATAATCAATAAACTATAAATTATCGAAAACTCATCATCATCATGCATAGCTTCAAAAAAAATAAATTTATTAAGCATGATATCATATTTCATAAGACATTTTTAATCAAAATCATTTTGTTTATCATAAACATACAATTTTCATGATTATTTTCAAAAATTACTAGAATGATAAGCATGATTTCTAATTTTTTTATTTTCATATAATTAATCCTAAACTAAATTAAAAATAACTCATGAAAAGTATTATGTAATTTCAAAATAATTCAAGAGAGTTGAGTTACTTACCTTGTAGTCGAAGCTCGTCAAAGTCCAATTCGTCGTTTCACCTTTGGAAGTTTTTGATTCATCGTTGGTTGCCTTCCTCTTCTTTGGCCTCTTCCTCCGTTCAAGTGTATTATTTATTTTAGATTTTTGTTTAATAAACTTATTAAAATTTAGTGTTCAAAGTTCAATTTCATCATTGTCCTCATCACTTGAGTCATCGCTCAAGCAGTATTCATTTGTCCGGAGTTCCAAATCCTTCCTGTTCTTTGGAAGGTGATTTTGTTCATCATGTTCATCATGTGTATTGTGCACCATTTCATATGTCATCAATGAACCAATTAGTTCTTCAAGTGAAAAAATATTTAAATCTTTTGTTTCTTGTATTGCGGTTATTTTAGGATCCCACCTTTTTGGAAGGGATCTTAAGATCTTGCTTACGAGATCAAAATTCGAAAAAATTTATCAAGAACTCTTAGATTATTGACGACATCCATAAAACTGGTGTACATATAAGCCTATAGTCTCGCTTGGTTGCATTCAAAAAACTCAAAATCATGCAATAAAATGTTAACTTTCGAGTCTTTGACTCTACTAGTTCCCTCGTTAAGTGATTTCAAGTGTTAGCCTAATATCAAAAGCCGTTTTGCACGTAGAAATCTGATTGAACTCATTTTTTGTCCAAAGCGCAAAAATAAGGAATTCATAGCCTTTGTGTTTAAAAAAAATACTTCTTCTCCAAATCGACCATTCGTTCATCGGTTTTAGAGGGAAGTTGAAAACCGTTTTCAATAATATTCCATAAATATAAATTCATAGAAATCAAGAAAACTCTCATTCGAGTTTTCCAATAAGTATAGTCCAATCCGTTAAACAACGGTGGATCTAACAAACCAAAAAACCCTCTTTGAAAGCCATGAAGAGCCATTTCTCTCGGTGTAAATCCAAAATGAGAAATACCGGGCTCTTATACTAATTGTTAGGATCGAGAGGCGGCACTAAGGGGGGGAATTAGTGCAGTGGTAAAAAAAGTACGATAAACGTTCGACGATTTAAACACTTTCGAAACTTCATGCGATAAAAGCAACGTTTCATTTGAAACTGTTTTGATTACGTTTTAACTTGATGGCATACGTAAAAAAGGAGACAAAAAAAAGAGAGCATCAAAGTGAAGATGGTTTGCAGTAATATAAATAACAATAAGATAAACATAAAACCGAGAGAACACACCAATTTAAAGTGGTTCGGTCAAAATGACCTACATCCACTTATAAGCCTTTTTTTCAAGAGGCTCCTAACTTCCACTAGCAAATCACTTTGAAGGGGAAGGACAAATACCCCTCTTATATCCTTTTTACAAGTGGTTCACCCTCTTACAGATTTTCAAAGAGAAAGAGGGAGGTGAACACTCAAGCTATTGAAAACATAAACTTGCTAAAGGCTTTGCTAAGACTTTTATCTCAATCTCTTGCTTCTCAAATGTTGTATTCTCTGCTGAGAATTGAGGGGTATTATAGGCCCCAAGAGGATTCAAATTTGGGCTCCAAAATTTGAATTCTCTTGGGTTTCCAGGTTGGCCACCGCTCAATTGATGACTAACAGAGTTAACCTTAACTCCCCGGAGTTTAACCAAACTCCCCCTATCAATATGCCATTGATAGAACACTTGGATTATCCCAAATCCAAGTAACATTCATCACATGTTATGAAAAACATTTAAACCATCATGTAAAAATATATAAAATATTCAATTCAATGCATGAAGTCATCAATATACTTCTCCCCCTATGTCATCAACAAAAAGGAGAAGTAGCTCTAGCTATTTTAAAAGATATGCAAGTTTTTGCAACTTGAAGCTAGATTTTCATCACAACATATAAGCACAAAAGCATAGCAAGATTCTTAAGTTCAATCATGGCAATTCAACACTTGATTCTTGTGCAAGATTGCACTTTGCTTTTCTTTGCATGTTCTAACTAGCAAAAGCTTTCTCCCCTTTGTTTTTGTCGAAAAGAAGGGAAGAGTACAAGCTAGCCAGCATTTGCCTTGAGCTAGCAATCTTTCTCCCCCTATGTCATTATCGAAAAGAAGGAGAGGAACCAATGATTTAGACTTTTCATAAACTATGAATTTGCATCAATCAATATTTCAATCATCACATGAAACAAACAAGACAACAGTGCAAAGAAATCATGTCATGAAAGACATAAATTGTTAAACATAATATGATAATAGTCTTCAATTTGCGATACATGTGATACATTGCAATACACTAAAAAATTTAATGCAATGCTTTTGAGGATATCAACCTATTTTTAATACAAAGTATAGCAAGAGCAATTATATTGCAAGTTTTCTAAGTTTTACATTTTTTGCTTCTTTCGAGATAGCAATTCTTTGCTTCTCGTTTGAGTGCAAGATTTGTAATTCATTGGTAGTGTTCATGATAGCAAGTTCTTTTAATGAAATGATCGAGCTTGGAAATTTTTATGATATACAAGTTTTACTACATAAAAGCTAGCAAAAATTTTGAAAGCAAATGCAAGATAGCTTTCTTGTGTAAGTTCATGATTCTTGCTTCCTATTGCAATGTGCAAATTGCAAGTTTTGCTTCTTGAAATAGGCAAGATAGCTCATTTGCTTGAGATTACATTTCTTACTTTTGAGATGAGCAAGCTAATAAGTTTTGCCCCTTTTTTTGATGTAATGCGTTTGTAATTTTTGGCTTCTCTTGTCTTATGCAAGCTAGCTATCTCTCCCTTTGTCATTGTCAAAAAAGAAGGAAAGACCCTTTACATCAATTATGACAAAGGTAAGTATCAATCTCATTTGTGCATCATTATATTTTTTAAATTAAAACATGCACTATTTTAAAAAACCTTATATTTCATTCATGCACGATATTGAATAAATCAATCAACATTATGAGCATATCATACATGATACTAAAATTTTAACTATTTGTCAATATTTTGATCATGATACCAAACATTCATCATTTAGAGTATTCATGATACAAAACATTAAATCAATATTTATAATACATCATTTTAGCAACAACTCATAGTATTTTAAATCATGATTTACATCATATGTAATACATCACATCATAATTAGAAAGCACAAGTATTGCATACATCATTGCAAATCATAAATGTTTCATATCATGATGGTATCAATTTTTCAAATTATATCCTTCCATGCATGATCAAAACTTCTCCCTATTTGTATTTCATGCATAATTTCACTTCATCACATTAGGAGTATCAAGAGGAATTAATTGGGTGATGAGATAAATATTTCATGAATACATAGAATTATATAAAAAATCATATCATAAGTGTTTCATACATTCATATCATCACATGAAGGAATATAAACAAAAATTAGTGATGAGATATTACTTCATGAATACAATAAATTTCATATAGCATATCATGGTTTATTAGAATTAGTCTTCCTTTTGGTGAATAGCAAAAAAAATAGTAGGAGAGCAAGATCTCAATTCATGCACATCAAATATTCAATCATCAAAATCATGATTCATCTAGAAAATTCTCTTCTTTAAATATTCAAAGAGAGAATCATGATGAACATTCTTAGTTTACATAAATTTTCAAAAACATAATTATCAAGATCATGAATACTAAAAGACTGAAACATTTCAACAAATCTCCTTTTAAATAGAAAACAATCTTGATTCATAAAGAATTTTTTGTTATAAATTTCAAGAGATCAAGATCATGATTTCGATAAAAAATTATTCAAATTTAAATCATCAAAATCATTATCAAAATCCAAGAGATTCACAAAGATGATACAAATGGATTCATCAAAATCAATAAGATTGAGCAAAATAATTTTCAAGAATGTTTCCCTCTTTTCGATTGTTTCAAAACATATGATTTTGTTTCATTTATGCCAAATAAAAACATGTATCATGTTTAAACCCGAAAGAGTAAGATTTATTACAACAAAGATCAATAAGGTACTTTCATTATGGTAAAAATCAATAATCCATAAATCGTAAGATTCATCATGCATAATTTCGAAATTTATTAAGCATGTTCAATATGCATGACACTAAAACATGGTTTCAAAATGTTTAATATTTTTATTACACAATTTCATCATTATGCATCATTATATATAACTTTACAATGTCATGCATAAAATCATCAAATCATACTATTAAAATATTATTATTTTCATTACAACTTTATGCATCATTAAGTATACAATTATCATGACACTTCACTATTTCATATAAGCATGCCTATTTCATTTATGTCAAATCAAAACATAAATCATTTTTTAAAGCCACTTTTATGTCAAATCAAAATATGCATCATTAAGCATGATCATTATGCATTACTTCAAATCAAACATGATTTCATTTATTTTCAAAATATTTATCATGATAAAGCGTATAAGCCAAAGAAACTATTAAACATAAAGCATATTCATCAACGATGGTTTCATTGAGTATAAGTATTTTCAACCAAAATCATTTGTTATTTGTTGTAGTCATACATTTTTCTTTTTAGGTGAATCTATCTTTTCATGCTTAGTTTGCATACAAAAGTTGTGCATCATTTTCGAAAACAACTTTCATCATGGTATAAATCGATAATCCATAAAACGTAAAAGATCATTATGGAAATCATCAATAATCAATAAACTATAAATTATCGAAAACTCATCATCATCATGCATAGCTTCAAAAAATAAATTTATTAAGCATGATATCATATTTCATAAGACATTTTTAATCAAAATCATTTTGTTTATCATAAACATACAATTTTCATGATTATTTTCAAAATTACTAGAATGATAAGCATGATTTCTAATTTTTTTATTTTCATATAATTAATCCTAAACTAAATTAAAAATAACTCATGAAAAGTATTATGTAATTTCAAAATAATTCAAGAGAGTTGAGTTACTTACCTTGTAGTCGAAGCTCGTCAAAGTCCAATTCGTCGTTTCACCTTTGGAAGTTTTTGATTCATCGTTGGTTGCCTTCCTCTTCTTTGGCCTCTTCCTCCGTTCAAGTGTATTATTTATTTTAGATTTTTGTTTAATAAACTTATTAAAATTTAGTGTTCAAAGTTCAATTTCATCATTGTCCTCATCACTTGAGTCATCGCTCAAGCAGTATTCATTTGTCCGGAGTTCCAAATCCTTCCTGTTCTTTGGAAGGTGATTTTGTTCATCATGTTCATCATGTGTATTGTGCACCATTTCATATGTCATCAATGAACCAATTAGTTCTTCAAGTGAAAAAATATTTAAATCTTTTGTTTCTTGTATTGCGGTTATTTTAGGATCCCACCTTTTTGGAAGGGATCTTAAGATCTTGCTTACGAGATCAAAATTCGAAAAAGATTTATCAAGAACTCTTAGATTATTGACGACATCCATAAAACTGGTGTACATATCGCCTATAGTCTCGCTTGGTTGCATTCGAAAAAACTCAAAATCATGCAATAAAATGTTAACTTTCGAGTCTTTGACTCTACTAGTTCCCTCGTTCGTGATTTCAAGTGTTCGCCTAATATCAAAAGCCGTTTTGCACGTAGAAATCTGATTGAACTCATTTTTGTCCAAAGCACAAAATAAGGAATTCATAGCCTTTGTGTTTAAATAAAAATACTTCTTCTCCAAATCTGACCATTCGTTCATCAGTTTAGAGGGAAGTTGAAAACCGTTTTCAATAATATTCCATAAATCTAAATTCATAGAAATCAAGAAAACTCTCATTCGAGTTTTCCAATAAGTATAGTCCAATCCGTTAAACAACGGTGGACGAACAACCGAAAAGCCCTCTTGAAAGCCATGAAGAGCCATTTCTCTCGGGTGTAAATCCAAAATGAGAAATACCGGGCTCTTATACTAATTGTTAGGATCGGAGCGGCACTAAGGGGGGTGAATTAGTGCAGTGGTAAAGTACGATAAACGTTCGACGATTTAAACACTTTCGGAAACTTCGTACGATAAAAGCAACGTTTCATTTGAAACTGTTTTGATTACGTTTTAACTTGATGGCATACGTAAAAAGGAGACAAAAAAATAGAGCATCAAAGTGAAGATGGTTTGCAGTAATATAAATAACAATAAGATAAACGCAAACCGAGAGAACACACCAATTTAAAGTGGTTCGGTCAAAATGACCTACATCCACTTGCGAAGCCTTTTTCGAAGAGGCTCCTAACTTCCACTAGCAAATCACTTTGAAGGGGAAGGACAAATACCCCTCTTATATCCTTTTACAAGTGGTTCACCCTCTTACAGATTTTCAAAGAGAAAGAGGGAGGTGAACACTCAAGCTATTGAAAACATAAACTTGCTAAAGGCTTTGCTAAGACTTTTATCTCAATCTCTTGCTTCTCAAATGTTGTATTCTCTGCTGAGAATTGAGGGGTATTTATAGGCCCAAGAGGATTCAAATTTGGGCTCCAAAATTTGAATTCTCTTGGGTTTCGGTTTTTGTGCCACCACCCAATTGATGACTAACAGAGTTAACCTTAACTCCCCTGGAGTTTAACCAAACTCCCCCCTATCAATATGCCATTGATAGAACACTTGGATTATCCCAAATCCAAGTAACATTCATCACATGTTATGAAAAACATTTAAACCATCATGTAAAAAAAATATAAAAATATTCAATTCAATGCATGAAGTCATCAATATACTTCTCCCCTATGTCATCAACAAAAAAGGAGAAGTAGCTCTAGCTATTTTAAAAGATATGCAAGTTTTTGCAACTTGAAGCTAGATTTTCATCACAACATATAAGCACAAAAAAGCATAGCAAGATTCTTAAGTTCAATCATGGCAATTCAACACTTGATTCTTGTGCAAGATTGCACTTTGCTTTTCTTTGCATGTTCTAACTAGCAAAAGCTTTCTCCCCTTTGTTTTTTTTCGAAAAAGAAGGGAAGAGTACAAGCTAGCCAGCATTTGCCTTGAGCTAGCAATCTTTCTCCCCCTATGTCATTATCGAAAAAAGAAGGAGAGGAACCAATGATTTAGACTTTTCATAAACTATGAATTTGCATCAATCAATATTTCAATCATCACATGAAACAAACAAGACAACAGTGCAAAGAAATCATGTCATGAAAGACATAAATTGTTAAACATAATATGATAATAGTCTTCAATTTATGATACATGTGATACATTGCAATACACTAAAAAAAATTTAATGCAATGCTTTTGAGGATATCAATCTATTTTTTTAATACAAAGCATAGCAAGAGCAATTATATTGCAAGTTTTCTAAGTTTTACATTTTTTTTGCTTCTTTTCGAGATAGCAATTCTTTTGCTTCTCGTTTGAGTGCAAGATTTGTAATTCATTGGTAGTGTTCATGATAGCAAGTTCTTTTAATGAAATGATCGAGCTTGGAAATTTTTACGATATACAAGTTTTACTACATAAAAAGCTAGCAAAAAATTTTGAAAGCAAATGCAAGATAGCTTTCTTGTGTAAGTTCATGATTCTTGCTTCCTATTGCAATGTGCAAATTGCAAGTTTTGCTTCTTGAAATAGGCAAGATAGCTCATTTGCTTGAGATTACATTTCTTACTTTTGAGATGAGCAAGCTAATAAGTTTTGCCCCTTTTTTTGCGTGTGTACGTTTGTAATTTTTGGCTTCTCTTGTCTTATGCAAGCTAGCTATCTCTCCCTTTGTCATTGTCAAAAAAGAAGGAAAGACCCTTTACATCAATTATGACAAAGGTAAGTATCAATCTCATTTGTGCATCATTATATTTTTAAATTAAAACATGCACTATTTTAAAACCTTATATATTTCATTCATGCACGATATTGAATAAATCAATCAACATTATGAGCATATCATACATGATACTAAAATTTTTAACTATTTGTCAACATTTTGATCATGATACCAAACATTCATCATTTAGAGTATTCATGATACAAAACATTAAATCAATATTTATAATACATCATTTTAGCAACAACTCATAGTATTTTAAATCATGATTTACATCATATGTAATACATCACATCATAATTAGAAAGCACAAGTATTGCATACATCATTGCAAATCATAAATGTTTCATATCATGATGGTATCAATTTTTCAAATTATATCCTTCCATGCATGATCAAAACTTCTCCCTATTTGTATTTCATGCATAATTTCACTTCATCACATTAGGAGTATCAAGAGGAATTAATTGGGTGATGAGATAAATATTTCATGAATACATAGAATTATATAAAAAATCATATCATAAGTGTTTCATACATTCATATCATCACATGAAGGAATATAAACAAAAAAAATTAGTGATGAGATATTACTTCATGAATACAATAAATTTCATATAGCATATCATGGTTTATTAGAATTAGTCTTCCTTTTGGTGAATAGCAAAAAAGAATAGTAGGAGAGCAAGATCTCAATTCATGCACATCAAATATTCAATCATCAAAATCATGATTCATCTAGAAAATTCTCTTCTTTAAATATTCAAAGAGAGAATCATGATGAACATTCTTAGTTTACATAAATTTTCAAAACATAATTATCAAGATCATGAATACTAAAAGACTGAAACATTTCAACAAATCTCCTTTTAAATAGAAAACAATCTTGATTCATAAAGAATTTCTTGTTATAAATTTCAAGAGATCAAGATCATGATTTCGATAAAAAATTATTCAAATTTAAATCATCAAAATCATTATCAAAATCCAAGAGATTCACAAAGATGATACAAATGGATTCATCAAAATCAATAAGATTGAGCAAAATAATTTTCAAGAATGTTTCCCTCTTTTCGATTGTTTCAAAACATATGATTTTGTTTCATTTATGCCAAATAAAAACATGTATCATGTTTAAACCCGAAAGAGTAAGATTTATTACAACAAAGATCAATAAGGTACTTTCATTATGGTAAAAATCAATAATCCATAAATCGTAAGATTCATCATGCATAATTTCGAAATTTATTAAGCATGTTCAATATGCATGACACTAAAACATGGTTTCAAAATGTTTAATATTTTTATTACACAATTTCATCATTATGCATCATTATATATAACTTTACAATGTCATGCATAAAATCATCAAATCATAGTATTAAAATATTAATATTTTCATTACAACTTTATGCATCATTAAGTATACAATTATCATGACACTTCACTATTTCATATAAGCATGCCTATTTCATTTATGTCAAATCAAAACATAAATCATTTTTTAAAGCCACTTTTATGTCAAATCAAAATATGCATCATTAAGCATGATCATTATGCTTTACTTCAAATCAAACATGATTTCATTTATTTTCAAAATATTTATCATGATAAAGCGTATAAGCCAAAGAAACTATTAAACATAAAGCATATTCATCAACGATGGTTTCATTGAGTATAAGTATTTTCAACCAAAATCATTTGTTATTTGTTGTAGTCATACATTTTTCTTTTTAGGTGAATCTATCTTTACATGCTTAGTTTGCATACAAAAGTTGTGCATCATTTTCGAAAGCAACTTTCATCATGGTATAAATCGATAATCCATAAAACGTAAAAGATCATTATGGAAATCATCAATAATCAATAAACTATAAATTATCGAAAACTCATCATCATCATGCATAGCTTCAAAAAATAAATTTATTAAGCATGATATCATATTTCATAAGATATTTTTAATCAAAATCATTTTGTTTATCATAAACATACAATTTTCATGATTATTTTCAAAATTACTAGAATGATAAGCATGATTTCTAATTTTTTTATTTTCATATAATTAATCCTAAACTAAATTAAAAATAACTCATGAAAAGTATTATGTAATTTCAAAATAATTCAAGAGAGTTGAGTTACTTACCTTGTAGTCGATGCTCGTCAAAGTCCAATTCGTCGTTTCACCTTTGGAAGTTTTTGATTCATCCTTGGTTGCCTTCCTCTTCTTTGGCCTCTTCCTCCGTTCAAGTTTATTATTTATTTTAGATTTTTGTTTAATAAACTTATTAAAATTTAGTGTTCAAAGTTTAATTTCATCATTGTCCTCATCACTTGAGTCATCGCTCAAGCAGTATTCATTTGTCCGGAGTTCCAAATCCTTCCTGTTCTTTGGAAGGTGATTTTGTTCATCATGTTCATCATGTGTATTGTGCACCATTTCATATGTCATCAATGAACCAATTAGTTCTTCAAGTGAAAAAATATTTAAATCTTTTGTTTCTTGTATTGCGGTTATTTTAGGATCCCACCTTTTTGGAAGGGATCTTAAGATCTTGCTTACGAGATCAAAATTCGAAAAAGATTTATCAAGAACTCTTAGATTATTGACGACATCCATAAAACTGGTGTACATATCGCATATAGTCTCGCTTGGTTGCATTCGAAAAAACTCAAAATCATGCAATAAAATGTTAACTTTCGAGTCTTTGACTCTACTAGTTCCCTCGTTCGTGATTTCAAGTGTTCGCCTAATATCAAAAGCCGTTTTGCACGTAGAAATCTGATTGAACTCATTTTTGTCCAAAGCGCAAAATAAGGAATTCATAGCCTTTGTGTTTAAATAAAAATACTTCTTCTCCAAATCTGACCATTCGTTCATCAGTTTAGAGGGAAGTTGAAAACCGTTTTCAATAATATTCCATAAATCTAAATTCATAGAAATCAAGAAAACTCTCATTCGAGTTTTCCAATAAGTATAGTCCAATCAGTTAAACAACGGTGGACGAACAACCGAAAAGCCCTCTTGAAAGCCATGAATAGCCTTTTCTCTCGGGTGTAAATCCAAAATGAGAAATACCGGGCTCTTATACTAATTGTTAGGATCGGAGCGGCACTAAGAGGGGGGGGGGTGAATTAGTGCAGTGGTAAAGTACGATAAACGTTCGATGATTTAAACACTTTCGGAAACTTCGTACGATAAAAGCAACGTTTCATTTGAAACCGTTTTGATTATGTTTTAACTTGAAGGCATACGTAAAAAGGAGACAAAAAAATAGAGCATCAAAGTGAAGATGGTTTGCAGTAATATAAATAACAATAAGATAAACGCAAACCGAGAGAACACACCAATTTAAAGTGGTTCGGTCAAAATGACCTACATCCACTTGCGAAGCCTTTTTCGAAGAGGCTCCTAACTTCCACTAGCAAATCACTTTGAAGGGGAAGGACAAATACCCCTCTTATATCCTTTTACAAGTGGTTCACCCTCTTACAGATTTTCAAAGAGAAAGAGGGAGGTGAACACTCAAGCTATTGAAAACATAAACTTGCTAAAGGCTTTGCTAAGACTTTTATCTCAATCTCTTGCTTCTCAAATGTTGTATTCTCTGCTGAGAATTGAGGGGTATTTATAGGCCCCAAGAGGATTCAAATTTGGGCTCCAAAATTTGAATTCTCTTGGGTTTCCGAGGCTGGCGGTGCCACCGCCTGTCGGTGGCGGTGCCACCGCTCAATTCTTGGGTTCTAGGCGGTGCCACTGCCTACACTATTTCAGCTCACTGGTTGGGCTCCAAACTTGGCCCAAACCAGTCCGAACTCGAGCCCAATTGGCCCCTACTTGGGTATAGGATTAACACCTAATCCTAACCCATATTAACATGCTAACTACGAATTTAAAGACATTTCCTAAGCTATTACAAAGTCCGTAAGTCAAGACTTCTTCCGGCGAGCTTCCGGAGAACTTCCGGCGGTCATCCGATAAACCTTCGGAAACTATTCTACGGACTCCCAGTAAGCTCGTAGACTTCACTATTTGATCTTGGTGAGTTCCAACGAGCTTCTTCGGCAAGCTCCGATCTTTCTCGGCGAGCTCCGCGAACTTCCCATGAACCTTCCGACAAGCTTCCGAAAAATCCTTCGGCGAGCTCCCTACTCATTCTCGGCTAGTTCCGGCAGCATTCCCGACGAACCTTCGGACTTCCGTCGAACTCTTGAACTCCCAACAAATCCTTTGCGCTTGACTCTGGCACTTTATTTCGCTTTATGTCTTCATCGTTATCGTAGTTATTCCTGCACATGCAAGCCAAAACTCTACTCCGATCTAGACAATTATTACAACGTGAATTGACATTCTATTGCCCGGCACATCATTGGTTGGCTCTTCGTTCGATTCTTCAGCGCATCGTCCTCTCTTGCGGCTTGTTGCCCAATCGGTGGTTGACCTCCGTAACCCCGATATCCTTGGCGCAATTCCGCTCTCCTTGGCCCGATGCCTGACATCTGAGGCCTTCTACCGTCCAATATCCTAACGTGATCTCCTCTAGTGTAACGTTAATTCCTCCTGCGTCAACAGTCTAATCCTAATCGAGTAGACCTGCATCACTCAAAATGCAGTTAAACATCTAAACACAATCAATTAGTTTCATCATCAAAATCCGAGATTCAACAATTTACTAAAGAGAAAAATTATTGAAATGAATCATGAATATTCTTTTGTTTACAACTTGAAAGTTTTCGATAAATCAAGATTTTTCGTACTTTGTTCTCCTATGATTCTTTTTGCTATTCACTAAAAAGAAGACTTATCTTAATAAACCATGATATGCTACTTGATAACTTGATAATTTATGACTTGAGTCTTGCCATGTATTATTCCCCTTTTCTTCTTTCTTATTTACAATGACAGAGGAGAAAGAAAATCACTTACATTTCAAGAGATCTATAAATCTCTGTTCTTCATTTTGAATCTCTTGAAAGTGACTTTGTTGATTTGGAAAATTGAATGAGTCAAAAATAATGATGAATGTTTTGAAAATAAATGTTTTTATCATATTTGACGATTTTACATTTTGAAATTATGCATGATAAGTTGAAATGATGATGGTTTATAAATATTTATTCAAATGCATAAATCGATAAAATTTTGTCAATTGAATCATGATTTTTATTGTGAATTCTTGGAATTATAATATGAGATTTTTTTATCAATCAAGATCATTTACTATGATTCTTCTTTTCGCTATTTGGTTCACAACTTGTATTCATGAAGCATATATCTCATCACCAAATTTTTTCCTGATATCTTCTATGTGATGACTTGAATATTTACACCTTTGTGTTATTCCCCTCTTTTTGCCTATAACAAAGGGAGAGAAAATAAATGATGAACATTTGGTACCAACAATCATGAAGTAATAAATGCTTAAATAATATTGATTTAATGTTTGGTCTCATGAATGCTTTAGTATCATGTATGATATGCCCATAGTGATGATTGATTGGTATCATGCATGAAGCAAGGATCAAATATAATGGTTTGAAATTATGCATGTTATATATTGAAGACTTGCAACCATATTTTGGTTTCATGCATACCCAAGTAATATTGATTTAAAAATTTATTGATTTAGTATCTTGCCCAATGTGATAATGATGATGACTTGATATTTCTTACAAGAAAACTTTATGGGTTAAGATTTATTTATTTTTATTCAAATCATGATCTTGATTTCTCGATATTTGATACATGAAATTTTTTTATGAATCAAGATCTTGTTTTTGAACTCCCATGTTTCTTTTTTGAAAATTTGTCAAAATAAATCATGTCCTTTAGTATTCATGACTTAATCCTTCATCACATGATTTCTATGTATTTATGGCTTGTATGTCTTATAATGATTGAAATATTTTATACTATTTATCCTTCCCTTCCTTTTGACAATGACAAAGGGAGAGAAAACTGCTAGTTCACATTTCAAAGGGAACAAAAGAACTTGTTATCTTGAATATCACCAAGAATTGCTAGTTTGCAATCTCAAGAGAAGCAAAAGTACTATCTTGCCTATCTCAAAAAGCAAAATATGCTAACTTGTACATCTAGCAAAATTTACAAACTTGCAAAACTCAAAATTATTACTAGCCTACATGTTGATGTAAAATCTTGCTAGATTACGCTTTGCCAAGGAAGCAAAAAATTACACTTCTCAAAAGAGAAGAATGAAAATTGCTAGCTTGCATGATGATAAAACTTGAGATTATGTTTATAATACAATGATTTGAAATTATATATCAAAAACTTGCTAGATACACTTCTCCTTTTTATTGATGACAAATGGGGAGAAGTTATGATAATGATCTTGCATTGATGATGTATTGAAATTTGGATTATGCATGATTTTTTGATGACATGTTGCTTGGACTCATAATGATATTCATGGTTAAATTTGCTTTGACATGGATTCAATTTGAATTTAAGGTTCTATCAATATGGCATATTGATAAGGGGAGTTAAAGTTAACTCCGTCATCAATTAGTTGTCATCATCAAAAAGGGGGAGATAGTTGAATCTCATATTTTGATGATGAAACCAATTGATAGTATTTATCAAATGTGCATTTAAGTGATGCAGGACTAGCTTCAATAAGAAAAGACAAAACGAATAAAGTAGGACGAATCGAACGTTGGACCAAAGCAAACATAACAGAAGATTTGACATTAGGCCGGAGGATCCTTTGACGTGTCGACAGAAGACTTTGATCAGTGGATTCAGGCATTAGGCTAAGAAGATTGGACATTACACGAAGGAGATCAGATGTTATGAGAAGACATGCTAATTGTGCAATATGCCGAAGGAGAAGACGATAAGCTGAAGGATCAAACAAAGCGTCGGAAGAACCAATGACATGCCGAATAATATAGGATTCACTTGAAATCAATTATATCTAGATCAAGTTAGTTTAGAGTCTAATTAAGTCAGTTTAGAATGTAATTAGGTCTACTCAATTAAGGGCTAGTTGGGCCCAAGTTTGGGCTGCGTTGGGCCAAGTGAAAGGCCCAAATAGTGACCCAACAGATAGAACAATTGATGGCATAGTCTCCAAGACTGTGTCAAAGGTGGTACCTGTTAGGATCGAGAGCACTAAGAGGGGGGGGTGAATTAGTGCAGCGGAAATCTTATAGCGATTAAAATCGAAAGGTGCATTCGTTCGATAAAATCTATTATGATGCAAAAGCCGATTCACAGTTTGTATCTAAGTGCAGTTTACGCAGTTTGCGTCTAAATGCAGTTTTGCGTCTAAATGCAGTTTGCGTCTAAATGCAGATTGCATCTAAGCGCAGTTTGCATCTAAGCGCAGTTTGCATCTAAGCGCAGATTGCGTCTAAGCGCAGTTTGCGTCTAAACATAGTTTGAGTCTAAACACAGTTTGCGTCTAAGCGCAGTTTGCGTCTAAACACAGTTTGCGTCTAAACACAGTTTGCGTCTAAGCGCAGTTTGCGTCTAAATACAGTTTGCAGTTATAAATGGAATCAAGACATAAACGTAAACTGCACAGAAACTCGTTCGTAAAAGCGCAAAAGACAGTTTGCAGTTATAAACAGACTGAAGACGTAAATGTAAACTGCGATGTAAAGATCGTATGAAAACACCGTTTTACGTCTGAATGCAGATTCAGAAAGATTAGAACTTAGAAACTTGTTCGTAAAAGTGCAGAGAGCAGTAGCTATGTAGGAGGTTTGCAGTAATGATAAAATGCTCAAAATAAAAGCAAACCAGAGATTTAGAGTGGTTCGGTCATTCTTGACCTACTCCACTTTTGGCTTCCTCCACCGATGAGGTCACCGACGACAACTAGAGGCCTTCCTTCAATAGGCGAAGGCCAACTGCCCTTTTACAGTTTCTCTCCTTTTGACGGGCTCAAGAGACAACCCTTACAGATCCTTTCTCTCCTCTCTTTACAACTCAAGACTTGAAGAACAGAAAGAGGAGAACTTTTGGACTTTACACAAATTTGAGCTCTAAGAATCACAGAAAAGATCAAGAATTCGGTGTGGATTTGTGTCTTTTTCTGTGCTGAATGGGTGGGGTATTTATAGGCCCCAACCCAGTTCAAATTTGGAGCTCAAAACGATCAAATCCCAAAATTCCGGGATCAGGCGGTTGCACATCCTGACTGGAGAGGTTGCACCGCCTGGCAGAGCTCGAAGACTGAGCCTCTGGGCGGTGCCACCTCTGTCAGGAGTGGTTGCACCTCTCTGCCAGAGCTCGAAGACCGAGCTCAGGCGGTTGCACCGCCTGACTGGAGAGGTTGCACCGCCTGGCAAAGCTCGAAACTTGAGCTCTGGCGGTGCTACCTCTTGACAGAGGAGGTTGCACCGCCCAGTCTCGCTCGGAGACTGAGCCCTAGGCGGTTGCACCTCTTGGCTGGGGCAGTTGCACCGCCCAGTCTCGCTGGGAGACATGGCCTGGGCGGTGCTACCTCCAACCCTGGCGGTGCCACCTCTTTTACTATTTCAGCTCACTTGGTTTGGCTCCAAACTTGGCCCAAACCAGTCCGAACTTAAGCCTAATTGGACCCTACTTTGGTTATAGGATTAACACCTAATCCTAACCCTAATTAATGTGCTAACTATGAATTTAAAGACATTTTCTAAGCTATTACAAAGTCCGCAAGTCAAGAGTTCTTCTAGCGAGCTTCCGGCAAACTTCCGGCGGTCTTCCGATGAACTCTCGGAAACCATTCTGCGGACTCCCGACAAGCTCCTAGACTTCACGATTTGATCTTAGCGAGTTCCAATGAGCTTCTTCGGCAAGCTCTGATCTTTCTCGGCGAGCTCCGGTAGCATTCCCGACGAACCTTCGGACTTCCGTCGAACTCTCGAACTCGCAACAAATCCTTCGCGCTTGACTCCGACACTTTATTTCGCTTTATGTCTTCATCTTTATCATAGTTAATCCTGCACAATTAAAACAAAACTTCGATCGAGACAATTAATCCTAAGCAATTTAACCAAGTTGTCCGGCATGTCATTGGTCCCTTGACGCTTCGTCCGATTCTTCGGCGCATCGTCCTCTCCTGCAGCATATTGCCCAATCGGCCAGTTGACTCCGCAACTCCGATATCCTTGGCACAATACCCGCTCTTCTTGGCCCGATGCCCGAGTCCACGGCCCGAAGCCTTCTGTCGATACGTCGACCGATCCACCGGCCCGACGTCCAATCTTCGACATGTTCCTCCCAAGCACAACATGATGTTCCTGCTTTAATTGTCTCATCCCGATCGAAGCACCCCGTCACTCAAAACGTAGATTAAATCATAAACATATATCAAGTAGTTTCATCATCAAAATACGAGATTCAATAATCTCCCCTTTTTTTGATGATGACAACTACTTGATGATGAAAGTTAAACTTAACTCCCTGAGTTTAAACAAACTCCCCTATCAATATGCCATATTGATAGAAACTCTTAGATTCAAAAATCTAAGCAACATGTCATCATAAACGGAGTTAACCTTAACTCCCAGAGTTTAAACAAACTCCCCTATCAATATGCCATATTGATAGAACCTTTGAATTCAAACTGAATTCAAGTCATTGCAATATTCATCATGAATACTTGCAACACGTCAACATGAACATATGCATAAACTTATGCATCACATGTCATGTCATCAACATACTTCTCCCCCTTTGTCATCAACAAAATTGAGAAGTACCACAATCAAGTGTGTGTGATATTGGTTTAACTCATTGCATGAAAATCATAATATCAAGTTTTATCATCATGCAAGTTTGCTAATATCAAATATCAACATGAAAAATTGCGATGTAAGCTTTTGATATCATAACGCAAACATTTCAAGTGTTTATCAATTGTAGCATTTCATCACATGGTAAGATATCAACACGTAAAATTACGATACAAGTTCTTGATATCTTAACGCATGATGCAAACATGGCATAATGCAAGTTTGGCAATCATAGCATCAATTCATATATCTCTTAATGATGCAAGCATTGCAAATATGGCAATCATATCAATTCATATATCTCTTGATGATGCAAGCATAGCATCAGTGTTCATAGCATCAATTCATATATTTCTCCCCCTTTGTCATCAACAAAACGGAGAACGATATAAGCAAATTTTAAGCATAAGTGCTTGTTGTTATGTATGTGAAATAAATCCTTGCAAGTAAAAACACTTTCATCCATATTCATCAAATCCATTTCTCAAAAATTATTTTTCACATGATGTGTGTATGAGAGATGTATTTGCTAGTTAATTACATATGTCAAAAATCAATGATATGAACTAAACTTGATATGACATATGCTTGTTAAGTTTGGAAGAGAGTGAACTTGATATGTTAGATTTAAGAGAATCCGAAAATGAAATTCGACTCTTTCTTCCATTCGGACAAGGTTTTGCTATAGATATTCAATTACAATCATGAAGGTAAAGCATACTTGTTACCATGGAAGTTTTGTATTCAAGCACATAATTTTCAACATGTAATTGTGTAAAATCATTATGCCAATCAATTGATTCAATCATTCAATCAAGAAGGTTCGAAAAATAATTTTAACACGTTCAATCATTAGGACGTATTTTTGCCATAGTTTTTCAAATACAATCATAAAGATAAGACATGCTCATCATCATGGTAGTATGATAGCAAGTTTACCATATACAAGATAGCAAAAATTTCTAAATTTTAAGGCCCCAAAAAGCTAGCAATTTTGAGATGTTCAAGAAAGCAACTCTTGCTTCTTGAAATATAAGTTTTGCTAGATGTGCAAGTTAACTTTTGCTTCTTGAGATAGGCAAGATAGCATTCCTTGGTGATGTTCAATATAGCTAAGTTCTACATCATGTAAGCTAGTGAATTTTATAACATTTTAGAACATGCATAATCACCAAAGCATCATAAATTTTAATGATGTGCAAAATTACAAATTTTGCATGATTGCATTTGTGTGTCTTGAGATCTGCAAGATAGCACTTCTTAGTGATGTTCAAGATAGCAATTTCTTCTCTTTTGAGAAGTGCAATTTTTGCTTTCTTCTTGAATTGTGCAAGCTAGCTATCTCCCCTTTTGTCATTGTCAAAAAGAAGGGAAAAACCCTTTACATCAATTTTTAAATCATGACAAAGGTTAGTATCAATCTTATTTGTGCATCATTATATTTTCAAATTAAAACATGCACATTTTCAAATCAAATAAACTCATTATTATATGCATGATTCCAAATCATCATTCATATTATTTCTATCATTGTTTCAATCACCACTTATAGCTTATCATGCACAATATATAAAATCATCTAACATGATACAATCATTTATTTTCAAAATATTTATCACTATTTTAATGTATGATAATAAAGTATTCATGATACCGAACATTAAATCAGTATTTATCACTTCATTTTAATCATGATTCCAAACATTTATCATTTAAAGCATTCATGATACACATAAAAAAAAACATGTGCATCATTCCAAATCATAAATATTTTAAATCATCATGATATTAATTTGTCACATTGCATCCTACCATGCATGACCGAAACTTCTCATTTGCATACATCAAAATAAATTCATGAATATCTCATGCATTCATATCATCACTTGAGGAGTATTGAAAAGGAATAATTGGGTGATGAGATAAATATTTCATGAGTACAAAGAATTGCATAAAAATCATATCATGAATACAAGGAATACAAGTCACAATCATTCAAGAGAAAATTCATTATTCATTTTCAATTCATTAAATTTGATAAATCAAGATCATGATTTTGATAAAACTTATTTCAATTTTAAATTATCAAAATCATTTTTATGGCTCACAAAATTTATAAATAGATTCATGATTTCATCGAGAAATAACAATGGAAATTAACATGATACACATTATTACTTCTCAACCACATATAGCATGATTTCATAAGGTATTTTTAATCAAAATCATTTTGTTTATCATAAACATGCAATTTTCATGATTATTTTCAAAATTACTAGAATGATAAGCATGATTCCTAATTGTTTGTATTTTCATTATAAGATTATTAAACATGCAATTTTCAAGAAAATAAAAAAAAAATGCTTTATGAAAAGCATCATGTAATTTTAAAGTAAATTAAAGGCATTTTGATTACCTCAGCGTCGAAAGGCGTAAAGGCGTAGTTTGCCACCTCGCCTTTGTTGATTTTCTCCTCGTCTTCGGAGGAGCTCAATTCATCCCAATTTTTGTTCTTCTTCTTGCGTTCAAAGCAAGTAGTTCCATTCTTTTTGCTTTTTAATTTTCGTTTCATTTGTAGTTTAAGTTCACCATCACTTGAGCTTATGCTTGAGTGGTCTTCAAATGTTCTATGTCCCAAATCCTTCCTGTTCTTTGGAAGGTTGTTTTGTTCATCATTGTCCTCATCACTTGAGTCATCGCTCAAGTGGCATTCATTTGTCCAGAGTTCCAAATCCTTCCTGTTCTTTGGAAGGTGATTGTGTTCAACATGTTCATCATGTGCATTGTGCACCATTTCATATGTCATCAATGAACCAATTAGTTCTTCAAGTGGAAATTGGTTCAAGTTTTTCGATTCTTGAATAGCAGTTACTTTTGAATCCCAAGTTTTAGAAAGTGAGCACAAAACTTTGTTAACGAGTTTAAAATCCGAAAAACTTTTACCAAGTGATTTTAAACCATTGACGATATCCGTAAAACGGGTATACATGTCAACAACGGTTTCGCTTGGTTTCATATGAAAAAGCTCGAAATCATGCAGTAAAATATTAACTTTCGAGTCTTTGACTCTACTAGTTCTCTCGTGCGTGATTTCAAGAGTGCGCCAGATATTGAAAGCCGTTTCGCACAAAGAAACCCGATTGAACTCATTTTTGTCCAAAGCGCAAAATAAGGCATTCATAGCCCTTGCGTTTAAAGAAAAATACTTCTTCTCTAAATCCGACCATTCGTTCATCGGTTTAGAGGGAAGTTGAAAACCGTTTTCAACGATATTCCATAAATCCAGATTTAGAGAAATCAAGAAAACTCTCATTCGAGTTTTCCAATAAGTGTAGTCCAATCCGTTAAAGAACGGTGGACGAAAGACCGAATAGCCCTCTTGAAGAGCCATTTCTCTCGGGTGTAAATTCGAAATGAGAAATAACCCGCTCTGATACCAATTGTTAGGATCGAGAGCACTAAGAGGGGGGGGTGAATTAGTGCAGCGGAAATCTTACAGCGATTAAAATCGAAAGGTGCATTCGTTCGATAAAATCTATTATGATGCAAAAGCCGATTCACAGTTTGTATCTAAGTGCAGTTTACGCAGTTTGCGTCTAAATGCAGTTTTGCGTCTAAATGCAGTTTGCGTCTAAATGCAGATTGCGTCTAAGCGCAGTTTGCATCTAAGCGCAGTTTGCGTCTAAGCGCAGATTGCGTCTAAGCGCAGTTTGCATCTAAACACAGTTTGCGTCTAAACACAGTTTGCGTCTAAGCGCAGTTTGCGTCTAAGCGTAGTTTGCGTCTAAACACAGTTTGCGTCTAAACACAGTTTGCAGTTATAAATGGAATCAAGACGTAAACGTAAACTGCACAGAAACTCGTTTGTAAAAGCGCAAAAGACAGTTTGCAGTTATAAACAGACTGAAGACGTAAATGTAAACTGCGATGTAAAGATCGTACGAAAACACCATTTTACGTCTGAATGCAGATTCGGAAAGATTAGAACTTAGAAACTTGTTCGTAAAAGCGCAGAGAGAAGAGCTATGTAGGAGGTTTGCAGTAATGATAAAATGCTCAAAATAAAAGCAAATCAGAGATTTAGAGTGGTTCGGTCAGTCTTGACCTACTCCACTTTTGGCTTCCTCCACCGATGAGGTCACCGACGTCAACTAGAGGCCTTCCTTCAATAGGCGAAGGCCAACTGCCCTTTTACAGTTTCTCTCCTTTTGACGGGCTTAGGAGACAACCCTTACAGATCCTTTCTCTCCTCTCTTTACAACTCAAGACTTGAAGAACAGAAAGAGGAGAACTTTTGGACTTTACACAAATTTGAGCTCTTAGAATCACAGAAAAGATCAAGAATTCGGTGTGCATCTGTGTCTTTTTCTGTGCTGAATGGGTGGGGTATTTATAGGCCCCAACCCAGTTCAATTTTGGAGCTCAAAACGATCAAATCCCGGAATTCCGGGATCAGGCGGTTGCACCTCCCTCGACTGGAGAGGTTGCACCGCCTGGCGAGCTTCAAGATCGAGCCTGCAGGCGGTGCCACCTCTGTCGGAGCGGTTGCACCTCTCTGCCAAAGCTCGAAGACCGAGCTCAGGCGGTTGCACCGCCTGACTGGAGAGGTTGCACCGCCTGGTAGAGCTTGAAACTTGATCTCTGGCGGTGCTACCTCTTGACAGAGGAGGTTGCACCGCCCAGTCTCGCTCGGAGACTGAGCCCTGGGCGGTTGCACCTCTTGGCTGGGGTGGTTGCACCGCCCAGTCTCGCTGGGAGACATGGCCTGGGCGGTGCTACCTCCAACCCTGGCGGTGCCACCTCTTTTACTATTTCAGCTCACTTGGTTTGGCTCCAAACTTGGCCCAAACCAGTCCGAACTTGAGCCTAATTGGCCCCTACTTGGGTTATAGGATTAACACCTAATCCTAACCCTAATTAACATGCTAACTATGAATTTAAAGACATTTTCTAAGCTATTACAAAGTCCGCAAGTCGAGACTTCTTCTAGCGAGCTTCCGGCAAACTTCCGGCGGTCTTCCGATGAACTCTCGGAAACCATTCTGCGGACTCCCGGCAAGCTCCTAGACTTCACGATTTGATCTTAGCGAGTTCCAATGAGCTTCTTTGGCAAGCTCCGATCTTTCTCGGCGAGCTCCGGTAGCATTCCCGACGAACCTTCGGACTTCCGTCGAACTCTCGAACTCGCAACAAATCCTTCGCGCTTGACTCCGACACTTTGTTTCGCTTTATGTCTTCATCTTTATCATAGTTAATCCTGCACAATTAAAACAAAACTTCGATCGAGACAATTAATCCTAAGCAATTTAACCAAGTTGTCCGGCATGTCATTGGTCCCTCGACGCTTCGTCCGATTCTTCGGCGCATCGTCCTCTCCTGCAGCATATTGCCCAATCGGCCAGTTGACTCCGCAACTCCGATATCCTTGGCACAATACCCGCTCTTCTTGGCCCGATGCCCGAGTCCACGGCCCGAAGCCTTCTGTCGATACGTCGACCGATCCACCGGCCCGACGTCCAATCTTCTGACATGTTCCTTCGGCACAACATGATGTTCCTGCTTTAATTGTCTCATCCTGATCGAAGGACCCTGCGTCACTCAAAACGCAGATTAAATCATAAACATATATCAAGTAGTTTCATCATCAAAATACGAGATTCAATAGTACCACCCAGACTTAGTCTCTAAGAATGTCAAGCGGTGGTACCGCCCAAACATACTCTCCCAAGTAGAGGTACCACCCAATATCAGTGTTGTAGGTGATGTTACTGCTAGTACCCCGAAAACCAGGGATGAGACACTTTTAGACTCTAAGTTTGAATCCACTTGAGGCCTATAAATACCCCTCTTATCCCTAGTTAACACACACAAGAATTGAAAGCAGAAAAGAAAGAAAATGCTATTGTAATCTCGTGTGAACTCCTTTCAAACTCTAAGTGATTAGTGAAGTTTAAAAGAGGAGGTTGTGGGGGTGTAGAGGTTCTCTTCTGAGTCTATCAAAAGGAGAATAGAGTTGTAAAAAGGTGATTAGTCTTTGCCTATTGAAGGAAAACCATTAGTGAATGCCGGTGGCCACGACGGAAGAGGAATCGAGAGTTGATGTAGGTCACGACGATCGAACCACTATAAAATCTGGTTTATATTTCTGATTTGCTATTAACATTTATTGCAAACTACCATACTTCCTCAATACTTTAGCTGTACACTATTGCGAACGTGTTTCAAGTTAACATCTTTTCGAAATCGATTTTAATCGAATGAAATTTTTTCAAAACCGATGATTTTATCCGTTGCACTAATTCACCCCCCCTCTTAGTGTCGACTCAATCCTAACATATATATGTATATATATATATATATATATGTAAATATATATATATATATACGTATGTATATATATATATATATATATATATATATATATATATATATATATATATATATATATATATATATATATATACATACATATATATATATATATATATATATGTACATATATGAATATATATATACATATATATACATATATATACACACACAAATATATATATTTACATATATATATATATATATACATATATATATACATATGTATATATATACATATATAAATATATTATATACATATGTATATATATATATATGTATATATATATATGTGTGTGTGTGTGTGTTGAATCTCGGATTTTGACGATGAAGTCAATTGTAATTTGTTTGATCTAATCTATATGTTGAGAAAACTGTGTAGGATTAACTACGATAGTAGTAAGACATAAAGCAGGTGTTGTGCCGAAGTCAAGATCGAGATCATGTTGGGAGTTCGAGAGTTCGTCGGAAGTCCAGACGTTCGTCAAAAGTTTTGCCAGAACCAACCAAGAAGTCCAAGAGCTTGCCAAAGAAGCTCATTAGAACTTGCCAAGAAGATCATCGTAAAGTCCAGGAGCTTGCCCGGAGTCCGTCAGAGCATTGCCAAGAGTTCGTCGGATGTTCGCCGGAAGTACGTCGGAAGCTCGCCAGAAGAGCAATTGATGCATCGGAACAAGAAGAGCCGTGATCATGTCTTAATTATCGTAGTTAGAGCATAAATTAAGTTAGGATTGGGAGGTAATCCACCTAACTTAATTAGGGGCCAATTGGGCCCTTAATATGGCTAATTTGGGCCAGATTGAATAGCCCAATCAGCCCTTGAAAACATGGTCAGCGGTGGCACCGCCCAAAAAACCTAGTCTCCCAAGTGGTCTAGGCGATGGTACCACCCCTTTCAGGCGGTGGTACCACCAGAGCTCGATCTCCAAGCTCTGTCAGGCATTGGTATCGCCTAAACTTAGCAGTAGTATCGCCCAAACTGAGCGATAGTACTACCTAGTGTCAGGTGTCAAGCGGTGGTATCGCCCCGTAATGGCGATGGTACCGCCAGGACCCTAGAAATCCGGGATTAGATACTTTTTGGCTCCATTATTTAAACCATTGGGGCCTATAAAAATCCCACCCTTTTTTGCATGAAAGGGTACGAAACCTATTGCTATAATCTTGAGTTCTTGAGTCTTATAGTGTTGTAAAAGTTAGAGTTCTCCTCCTTCATCTCTTAGCCTTGTAACCATCAAAGAAAGAGAATTGAGACTTGTAAGGGTTCATCTCCTAAACCCAAAAAAAGGAGAAAGTGCTGTAAAGAGGTGTTCGGTCTTCACCTATTGAAGGAAGGCCTTTAGTGGATGCCGGTGACCTCGTCGGAGGAGGAATCCAAAAGTGGATGTAGGTCACATTAACCGAACCACTCTAAAACTCTGTTAGCATTTACTTTGAGAAATTTACTTTTATAGCAAACTACCTCTCCTCCTTACTGTGCTTTTACTACACCTACATACGCTTTCAAGTAAACACCTTCTGAGATCGGCTTTAATTTTACAAAAGCTTTCAAGTTAAAATTCTCTTTGAAATGGATTGAATCGAAACTATTTTCATCGGAATCAGTTTTAATTGAAATAAGTCTTTTGAAATCGTGAAAGTTTTTCACTGCACTAATTCACCCCCCCTCTTAGTGCCGCTCTTGATCCTAACAATTGGTATCAGAGCAAGGTTCACTCTCATTTGGTTTTAAACCCAAGAGAGATGGCATTTGCCGGCAACCTAGAGGGTCATTCAATTACATATCCGCCCATGTTCAATAGGACGAATTACACATATTGAAAGACTAGAATAAGAATCTTCCTAATTTCAATGGATTTTGAGCTTTGGAACGTTGTCGAAAACGGTTTTCAAAAGTTTTCTCTTCCAATGAACGATTGGAATGAGTTGAAGAAGAAGACTTTTACTTTAAATGCCAAGGCTATGAATGCCTTGTTTTGTGCATTAGATAAAAATGAGTTTAACCGAGTATCGATTTGTGAAACGGCTTTTGACATTTGGCACACTCAAAGTGACTCATGAAGGAACTAGTAGAGTGAAGGAGTCAAAAATTAATCTTTTAGTGCATTCTTATGAGTTGTTTCGAATGAAACTGAGTGAGACCATGAAAGACATGTACACCTGATTTACGGATGTCGTCAATAGTCTAAAAGGACTTGGTAAATATTTCTTAGATTTTGAACTCGTTAATAAGATTTTAAGATCCTTTCCAAAAAGTTGGGATCCTAAAGTAATGACCATTCAAAAGGCCAAAGATCTAAATAATTTTTTCTCTCGAAGAACTAATTGGGTCACTAATAACCCTATGAAATGACATGTAAAGCTCATGAAAAGCTTGAGGACACCCTTCCAAAGAACAGGAAGGACATATCAATGAGAACACAAGAAGACCATTTGAAAGAACACTCAAGTGTTTAGGACTTTGATGATGACTTGGCACTCTTAACAAAGAATTTCAAAAGATTAATAAAAATAAATAAATTTAAAAATGATACTGAAAATAAATTTGAACCTAAGAAAGAACAAGTGATATGTTATGAATCCAAGAAGCTGGGACACTTCAAGAGTAAATGTCCCCAAGCAAAGAGGAGGCAACCAAAGAAGAAGGCTCTCAAAACTACATGGGACGACTCAAGTGCATCCGAAGAAGAGGAGCCTACCATCACCAAGCAAGTTGTTTACTATGCACTAATGGCCATTGGAGATGAGGTAACAAGTTCATTTGATGCAAATTTATCCTTTGATGAATTATTAAATGCTTTTCATGATTTATTTGATGAATGTAAATTAATTAGAAGAAAATATAAATTGTTAAAAAAGGAGCATGCTTCTCTTATTAATGATTTTGATAGTTTAAAAATTGAGCACAATGATAGTTTAGCTCCATGTACGAAATATGATGAACTAGAAATACTTTAAAAAGAAAACTTGCTACTAAAGGAAACCTTAAGAAAATTTGAGGTTGGTAGCAAGTCCTTGAACATGATCCTTACCAACAAGAGTCATGTTAATAAAAAAGGCAGAATTGGATTTGTGAGTAGCTCTCACCAAAATCTAACTAATTTTGTTATAGGCTATACTTTGCATGTTTTATCACGAAAGAAATGCAACTTTTGTTGTAAATTTGAGCATGCAGCTTAATTTTTTTTATTTAAGAAATGTAGTCCACACAAATTGATTTGGGTTCCTAGAAGAACCTCAAATGACTTAATGCAAAATGATAAGCTATGTAAATCAATTTTTAAGGCACCCAAGATCAAATGGGTACCTAAAAATCATCTTTTTTTGTAGAAAAATGTATTATCACAAGCTAGGAGTAAGAGATGGTACCTTGATAGTGGATGCTCAAGCATATGACTAGAGATCCATCTCATTTCTCTAAGCTCACTAGTCTAGACGAAGGATATGTCACCTTCAGAGACAACAACAAGGGTAAAATCATTGGCAAAGGAACCATAGATAACAAATCCAACCTTCTTATTGAAGATGTATTGTTAGTTGATGGTTTAAAGTATAACCTTTTGAGTATTAGTCAATTATGTGATAAATGATATATCGTTAGATTTGAATCTAATGTTTGTATTATTGAAAAACCATACAAAAATACATATATGATTGCCCTAAAACAAAATAATGTATACACTATCAAGATTAATGATCTTTATAATGAAATATTCTTTTTGGTTTTGAATGACGATGCTTGGCTTTGGCATAGGAGATTAGGACATGCTAGCATAAAACTAATCTCTCAAATTTCATCTAAAGAACTTGTAAGAGGAATTCCTAATATCAAGTTCATCAAAGATAATGTGTGTGATGCATGTTAACTAGAAAAACAAATAAAATATAGCTTCAAACTTAAGAACCAAATAAGCACCTCTAGACCTTTGTAATTGATCCATTTGGACTTGTTCGAACCAATTGCTATAACAAGCTTAGGAGGTAGCAAATACGCATTTGTTATCATAGATGATTATATTAGATACACATGGACTTATTTTTTAGTACACAAAAATGAATTTTTTAGGTATTTCTCTAAGTTCTGTAAACTTGTTCAAAATGAAAAGGGTTTTATGATTTCATTAATTCGAAGTGATCATGGTGGTGAATTTTAAAACCGTGATTTCTAAGAATTTTGTGAATCTAATGGATACAACCATAACTTCTCTAATCTAAGAAATCCTTAACAAAATGGAGTAGTAGAAAGAAAGAATAGAAACTTACAAGAAATGACAAGAACCATGTTAAACGAACATAGCCTACCCAAATATTTTTGGGCCGAAGCTGTAAATACGGCATGCTATGTTATGAATAGGGTTCTAGTAAAACCACTACTTTCCAAGACTCCTTATGAGTTGTGGAACAACGAAAAACCCAACGTTTCATACTTTAAAGTTTTCGGATGTAAATGTTTTATTTTGAATGAACAAGATACCTTAGGTAAATTTGATGCAAAATCCGATGAAGGAAATTTTCTTGGATATTCTTTTGTTTCTAAAGCATTTTGTATCTTTAACAAAAGAACTTTGATTATAGAAGAGACTATTCATGTTGTTTTTAATGAAATTTCCTAAGTTAAGAAAAATGAACTTGATGATGATGTTGATTTTGATGCCTTGAATTTAAATGAAACCCCTTCTCCAAATAGCAATTTGGATGCATCTTCTTCCGAACCTTCTTTACCGAAGGAATGGAAGTATGTAGATGCTCATCCTAAGGAACTAATTATAGGAGAAACATTGAAAGGGATTCAAACTCGTTCTTCTCTTAAAAATTTTTGTGCAAATGCCGCTTTTCTCTCCCAAATTGAACCTAAATGCATTGACGAGGCCATGAAAGATGATTCATGGGTCATTGCAATGAAAGAAGTGTTAAATCAATTTGAGAGAAATAAGGTGTGAAAGCTTGTTCCTAGACCAAATGACCATTTAGTTATTGGTACTAAATGGGTCTTTAGAAACAAGCAAGATGAATTTGGTATTGTGGTTTAAAACAAGGCTAGATTAGTGGCCAAAAGTTTTAACCAAGAAGAATGTATCAATTATGAAGAGACCTTCGCTCTTGTGGCTCGATTAGAAGCCATAAGGATGCTCCTTGCCCATGCTAGTAGTAATAATTTTAAATTATTTCAAATGGATGTTAAAAGAGCTTTTCTTAATGGCTTTATTTCCGAAAAAGTTTATATTGAACAACCTCCTAGATTTGAGAATGATAGTCTCCCTAATCATGCGTTTAAATTGACTAAAGCTCTCTATGGTTTAAAACAAGCCCCAAGGGAGAGACTTAGTTCATTTCTTATTGAAAATAATTTCTCTAACGACATGGTCAATACTATATTGTTTATCAAAAATTTTAATAATAATTTTTCTATTGTTCAAATTTATGTTGATGATATTATTTTCGGTTCCATGAATGAATCTCTTTGTGAATCATTTGCGAAAAGTATGAGTCTTGAATTTGAAATGAGTTTGATGGGGTAACTAACTTTCTTTTTAGGCTTACAAATCAAACAACTAAGTAATGATATTTTTCTTAGTCAAACAAAATATGCTTTAGATTTGCTAAAAAGGTTTAATATGGATAGCTCAAAGGCTATCAATACTCCCATGAGTACCTCCACTAAGTTAGACATTGATGAAAGTGAAGAAAGCTTTGATAAAAAAACTTATAGGGGTATGATAGGAAGTCTACTATACCTCACCGCAACTAGACCGGATATCATATTTAGTGTAGGTCTTTGTGCTATGTTTCAATCTAATCCTAAGATAAATCATCTTAAAGTAATTAAGAGAATTCTTAGATATCTTAAAGGTACCACTAATATAAGATTATGATATCCAAAATCCAAGAACTTCGAACTAATTGCATACGCTGATGCGGATTTTGCTGGATTTAGATTAGATAGAGAAAGTACATCCGGAACATATCAATTTTCAGGACATGCACTTGTTTCTTAGTCTTCCAAGAAACAAAACTCGGTTGTACTATCTACAACTGAAGCTGAGTATATTGCAGCTAGTGCATGTTGTACTAAGTTGTGTGGATGAAAAATATTTTAGAAGATTATAAGATTCATCTCAAAAATATCCCCATAAAATGTGATAATATAAGTGCAAAATGTTTAACAAAGAATCCCATTCAACACTCTAGAACAAAACATATTGATATTAGGCATCACTTTATATGAGATCATGTCACTAATCATGATGTAATCCTAGAGTTTATTGATACGAAACATCAATTAGCCGATATATTTACAAAACCTTTAAGTGAAAAATAATATGATTTTATTAGAAGAGAATTAGGAATGTTAATTTGTCCGAATGCATGAGTTGTTATATATTTTTTTTGCACTATCTTCTTGAATGGGGAGCTTTCATGAGTCTATGCCATATCAAGTTTATTTCATATCCGTGATCTATCACTTAATGATTTTTTATACATGGATTTAATTGACAAATGCATCTCTCACGGGTTTATCTCTTGTGAATTTTTAATGAGAAATAGATTTGATGTGAACATTCATGAAATTGCTTTTATTGGAATTTCTTTTATCCTTCATATGATGATTCTTTCACATGAATTCTTTCTTAATGAAGAAAGAATTTTTATGATTTTTTTTTTAGATGAACTCTTGCAAGAGTGAGGATTTGATTTCACATGAATATCTTGATCCTTATGAAAATGGAAGCATGATTTAATGAAACTCTTTAATCATTTTTGACTTGATTCAAATTATTTCACAAAGTTGGTTCTCAATGGATTTTTCTCCTTGCTCTCCTTCTTCATGCAAAGTTTTGATGAAAAATAAAAAGAGAGAAGTTAATGGAAGCTATCTCTTTAATATTTATAACTTTTAATGTGAAAACTTTTAAATGATACCATGTCATGAATGTTTGAAATATGATTAGTATACAAATTGAAATGTGGCATGAATTTTTACCACACTTACATTGTTGAATTGTTTTCTTTTTTGTTGATGACAAAGGGGGAGAAATAATACCAAAATATGGTAAATTGATGATGAATGTATGCAATGTATTTCATCATAGATACTTGAAATGTTTGCTTGATAAATTTCTTTCATAAGATATCTAGAGCTTAACTTGCTATTTTTACAAATTGATATCTTGCCATAGAATGATGAAATGCTATCTTTGTCATCTTTCATATTTGAAATATCATACTTGAAAATGGATGTCATGCCTTGACATCATTTTGAGAATGTTAGATCATGATAGGAATCATGATGTGTGTATTGATAAGTTTAAATGAACTTAACTTATCAATTTGTTTCTTGAATTAAAAGGCCTTGAATTCAAGAATTTCTTTTCTCAAGTATGGCATATAGATAGGGGGAGTTAAGGTTAACTCCGTCATCAATTGATTATCATCATCAAAAAAGGGGAGATTGTTGAATATCGGATTTTGATGATGAAGTCAATTATAATATGTTTGATCTAATCTATACATTGAGAAAAGTATGTAGGATTAACTACGATAGCAGTATGATATAAAGCAGGTGTTGTGCCGGTGTCAAGATTGAGATCACGTTGTCAGAAGTTATACCGGAACCAACCGAGAAGTCCAAGAGCCTGCCAAAGAAGCTCATCAGAACATGCCAAGAAGATTGTTGTAAAATCGAAGAGCTTGCTGGGAGTCTGCCAGAGCATTACCGAGAGTTCGTCGGAAGTTCACTGGAAGTACGCTGGAAGAGCAATTGACGCACCGGAACAAGAAGCGCTATGATCATGTCTTAATTATCGTAGTTAGAGTGTAAATTAAATTAGGATTGGGAGGTAATCCCACTAACTTAATTGGATGCCAACTAGGCCCTTAACAAGGCTGTTTTTTTCCGGATTGAACAGCCCAATCAGCCCTTAAAAATATGGCCGATGGTGGCATCGCCTAGAAGACCCAGTCTCCAAGGTGGTCTGGGCAGTAGTAACGCTGATAGTTATTGCTGCCAACGGTGGTACCACCCTTGTTAGGCGGTGGTACCACCAGAGCTCGATCTCCGAGCTCTGTCAAGCGGTGGTACCATCCAGATTGAGTGATAGTACTGCCCAATGTCAGGTGTTAGGCAGTTGTACCACCCAGTAATGGTGGTGGTACCGCTAGGACCCGAAAATCTGGGATTAGATACTTTTTTGCTCCATTTTTGAACTATTTTAGCCTATAAAAACTCCACCCTTTTCTGCATGAAAGGGCATGAAACCTATTGGCATAATCTTAAGTTCTTGAGTCATAAAGTGTTGTAAAATTTAGAGTTCTCTTCCTTCATCTCTTAGCCTCGTAACCATCTAAGAAAGAGGAGTGAGACTTATAAGGGTTCATCTCCTAAACCCGAGAAAAGGAGAAAGTATTGTAAAGAGGTGTTCGATCTTCACCTATTGAAGGAAGGCTTTTAGTGGATGCCGGTGACCTCATCAGAGGAGGAATTCGAAAGTGGATGTAAGTCACATTGACCAAACCACTATAAAACTCAGTTTGCATTTACTTTGAGCAATTTACATTTATACCAAACTGCCTCTCCTCCTTACTGTGCTTTTACTACGCCTACATATACTTTCAAGTAAACACCTTTCGATATCGGCTTTAATTTTACGAAAGCTTTCAAGTTAAAATTCTCTCTGAAACGGATTGAATCGAAACCATTTTCGTCGGAATCAGTTCTAATTGAAACAAGTCTTTTGAAATCGTGAAACTTTTCCGCTACACTAATTCACCCCCCCTCATATATATATATGTATATATATATATATATATATGTGTGTGTGTATATATATATGTAAATTTATATATGTATATATATGTGTATATATAAATATGTTTATAGATATATACATATAGATGTATATATATATACATCTATATGTACAAATGTATATATATATGAATATATATGTATATATATATATGTATATATATATACACACACAGATATATATATATATATATATATATATATATATATATATATATATATATATATATATATTATAAATCATCTAGGGACTGCGACGTAGTGGCATAGTATATTCGCCGTCGATGAGTCGAGTGAATTATTATGGAAATAATAATTCACTAAGTCAGAATGAGTTTTGAAGGTATGACTCACGGTCAGCTCGATATTGATCCTAGAGGATCACACAGATATAGTAGGTGTTGCGACAGGTAGAGTATCAGATATGAGATATCCGTCGGAGCCTCTATCTTATTAGCTTTCCAATAAGCTCATGAATTACTGAATTCCATATATGAGATTCAATAAAAGCCAACAAGTGATTATTAGATTAAGATCCACTAATCTAAGAGGCCTCAGTAGTTGGATGGAGATCCAATACCCAATAGGGCTAGATCCATTAAGGTTAAGCTGATAGGTGGCGTCTATAAATATGAGGGAAACAAAGGGCCATAGGTCAGGCCTTCTTAGTTGTCACCTCCTATTTGTCCTCTCCCCTTCTCCTCCTCAACCAATAAGTATGGAGATTTGGGCAGCGATTCGAGGAGCGTCTTCTCAGCTCCTACCGTATGGATTATTGCTAGAGAGTAGGACAGTTGACCTCCTTTATCTTCCTCTATAGATCTATAGGATTTCAGGAATATATGATCTCCCTAGGTAACATAACTATATCACACGTAGTTTTTAGTTTTGTGGGTTTTTGTGCACCAATCTTCATACGACTATTAAACCTTTTTGTGAAAATATGAGATTTTTATTTTTAAGTTCTTTTGCTACGCATGTGATATCACCACTGGACTTTCTAATAGTAGTATCAAATCCAAGATATTCATGCGAAAATTAGATTTTAAACTATGTGTGTTGTGTTTTAGAAAGGCTTTTGACGTCAAAATTATTGACACAAAAGGCGTTAAAGAGTAGCAACTATTGTTACCCTCGTAGGTTAGCCAAAGGTTGCTTATAGCCTTAGCCGAGAGCTTGTAAGGGAGCTCTTGGCCTAGCAACCTACGGGCTAGGGCCGTAGGTGGCCGACGGTTGACCGCCCGCAAGCAAGGCTACCTAGGTAGGCGCTGCACCCTCTTGTAAGTATGGCGCATACAGAGCCCACAATAGTCACACCCGTGGGCATTGCCTACGGGCTCAATGCCCGCAACGGTGGTGCCGCCCGTAGGGGCTACCACCGCCTATAGGTAGGGGTGGTGCCCTAAAGTAGAGGCCGTCACCGACGCGGTGGTGGCGGTCACAATGTAGTAGCAGGGAAGGGTAGTAGGTTTTTCGGGCAAAAGACTTTTTTGCCCTTATAAATTTTATAAATTTCATAATTTATCCTTTTTGTCTAAATTATCTAAATACCCTTCATAATTTAGAAAATTCATTACATGTCTCAAATTTTAAAAAAATTAGTTAATTAAAAGGTTTAATTAACTATTATTATATATTTAGTAATCTTATATAAATATATGTACATGTGATGTATGATCTGGGCGGATGATTATGGACCGTGTGATGTGATATATGTGTATGATATTATGATTATTATTATTATTATTATTAAGGCTTACAAGTTTCTATTTTTACTCTCGTTTATTGTTAGGCCTATATGCCTATGATTATGTTATAATTACACGAGGAGACACAATGGGAGCATGGAGGTTATAATGGGACCCACGAGGTCGAGACGGACGATCGCGACGCATGGAGATGTGTTGAGATGCCGATAGAGCTGACAAGGATGAGATGAATGATCACATGGTATGAAGATGCACCAATGCACACATTGATCATGATGTGAGTGATTGGGTATACTAGCTTAAGCTTGATCACATTAGGTTGTGATCAATGATCATCTCGTGTGATTTCTCATGTAATGTGTGATTGCTTATACACCTACTAGATATGTATATATATATATATATATATATATATATATATATATATATATATATATATATATATATATATATATATATTTATTTATTTATTTATTTATTTATATGCGATGTAGATATATATTAAATATGTATGTATGTGACATGTCATAGGAGATCAAATCAAAATCTCCTCTCTCGGTAATATTAAGTTAGTAAACTTAAGATAATTAGATTAACCCGCATGGGCTTCCATCGTTATAGGAAGAAATCAATTCTCGGCGTAGGTTGAGTTGGTCGAGTCTCTCACCTATATCATGATTTGATATCTTATCTATGATATAGAGATGTTAGTGGTGACTTGAGGATATGGTATGCTTGGTCGAGTCTCTCGAGGGCATATCATCAAATCAGACTCATTTTGTAATGGTGGTGATGACTTAACTGAACATCATGGTTGGTCGAGTCCCTCGAGACAATGATGGCTCGAAGGCCGAATAGGATGAGAATCACAAGACATTGTGAGTGGCAAGAGTTGCATACATTTTCGGGCTTAGTGTGATTAGTTGAGTCCCTCGAGGTTACATTAAGATGTTGATTAGATCTCGATCCTCACTAGAGATCCGTCGAGGATCTCCAATTCACATATTAGGGGGAGTGTGTGATTTACGAGAAAATAATAGGATTAGATTAAGATAGAAGTTCTTATATTGATTGTTTACTTTTTACAAAATCTGCATGTTATTTATTTCTGCTACATGTTCATTTTTAGAAAATATCGCTTTCAAATCCCTTACATGGCATACTTGATGTCAACCGTCTCACTGGTGCAAATTATACGGATTGGCTCTACAACTTGAGAATCATTCTCATGATGGAGAAAATTACATATGTCCTTGATATAGTGATGGCTACGCTCGAGGAAGGGTCAAGCGAGGATGAGATTGCTAATTACGTGAAGTACATAGATGACTCCACTCTTGCTCAATGTTACATATTAGGCTCTATGACTCCCGAGTTAAGAAACAACATGTAAAGATGGATGTCAGATCCATTCTCCTATATATTAATAAATTATTTACTGAATAGGGAAGGACTCATGATATGAGATATCCAAGAGTCTCTTCTATACTATGATGACTAAAGGGACACTAGTTCAAAACCACGTCATAAAGATGATTGAGTGGATAGAGAAACTCATAAGTCTAAGAATGGTCCTAAAGGATAGCTTGTGTGTAGATCTTGTACTTTAGTTCCTACCAGATTCCTTTTCGCAGCTTGAGGTGACTATCCCTAAACTCCTCAATATGTTAAGGGAGGCTAAGAGTACTATCAAGAAGGGGAAGCTAGTTCTCTATGCCGGTGAGACTAGAAAGAAAAGGAAGGCAAAAAAGTCCCTTCAGAAAAGCAAAGGCAAGTGTAGACAGGATAGAGCAAAGGTTGCTAAGAAGGATGCGGCAAAGGAAAAAGATCAGTGCTTCCACTATCGCAAAGATGAGCATTAGAAGAGGAACTATAAGGAGTATCTTATATAAAAGGCGAAACAAAAGCTTGGAGAAGCTTCAGGAACATTCATGAGTAGTCTTTAGTTGTCAGATTTTTGTGATAGTGCATTGTGTTAGGATCAAGAGCAATAAGAGGGGGGGGGGGGGGGGGGGGAGGGTTTGAATTAGTGTAGCGGAAAACTTTCAACGATTTAAAACAACGTTCACACGATAAAAACACTTTCGATGAAAAACTATTTCAGAAAGTTCTTCAACTTAAGATTAAGTGAAGTACAATTGAAGAAAAGCAATGGCGGTAGTTTGCAGTTAAGATAGAGAGTAGAATGTAAATGCAAACCGAGATTTAGAGTGGTTCGGTCAATCTTGACCTACATCCACTTTTGGCTTCTTCCTCCGATGAGGTCATCGACATCCGCTAGAGGCCTTCCTTTAATAGGCGAAGGCTAACTACCCTTTTATAGCTTTACTCCTTTTGACGGGCTTAGGAGACAACCCTTACAGATTTTCACTCCTCTCATGAATGATCAAAACTTAGATGAAAAGAGGGAGAAGAACTTTTGAACTTTTATAACACTTTTGAGCTCAAATTCTCAGAATAAGATCAAGATTTCGGTGTCCTTTCATACGAGAAAGGGTGGGGTTTATATAGACCCCAACTAGTTTGAATTTGGAGCTCAAAAATGTCATCTCCCGGATTTCTAGGGTCCTGGCGATACTACCACCATAACTAGGCGGTACTACCGCCTGGCATTGCTCGGAGACCGAGCTCAGGCAGTACCACCGCCTGACTTTGCTCGAAAACCGAGCTCAAGTGGTACCACCGCCCAGCATTCTTGGGAGACTGAGCTCCTAGACGATGCCACCGTCGGCCAGAAATTCTGGGTCCGAATGGGCTAATCCATTCGGCCCATTTTGGGTCTGTCAAAGGCCCAATTTCCCCCATATTAAGTTAACGGGATCACCTCCCATTTATAACTTAATCTACATGCTAACTACGATATTTAAGACATTAATATTGCAACTTGCTATGGTGTGTCAATCGCTTCTTTCGGCGAGCTTCCGATGAACATCCGATGAACCCTCGGCGATGCTTTGGTGGACTTCCGGCAAACTCTTGGACTTGCGATGATCCACTGAGCGGGTTCCGACGAGCTTCTTTGGCAAGCTCCTGGACTTCTCATATTTGTTCCCGCAGAACCTCCGATGATCGTCCGGACTTCTGTCGAACTCTCGAAACCCCAACATGATCATGGTTTTGACTCCAGCGTAACTTCTGCTGCATGTCTTACTTCCATCGTAGTTAATCCTGTACACTTATCTCAACATATAGATTAGATAACAAATGACAATTGACTTCATCATCAAAATCCGAGATTCAACAATCTCCCCCCTTTTTTATGATGACAATCAATTGATAACGGAGTTAACCTTAACTTCCCCTATATATATGTCATACTTGAGATAAGTCATTCTTGAATTCAAAGCCTTTGAATTCAAGAGACATATTGATAAGTTAAGATCGTTTAACCTTATCAATACTCCCATCATGATTTCTATCATGATGTATCTCTCTGAAAATGATGTCAAGGCTTGACATCCATTTTCAGGTTTTACATTTCAAATGTGAAAGATAGCAATCGTAGCAATTCATCATATGGTAAGATATCAACATGTAAAATTACGATGTAAGTTCTTGATATCTTAACATAGTGCAAATATGGCATAGTGCAAATATGGCAATCATAGCAATTCTATTACCAATTTATCATATATTTCGATGCAAGCTTTTGATATCTTAACATAATTCAAATATGGCACTCATAGCAATTCTATCATCAATTTACCATATATTTCTCCCCCTTTGTCATCAACAAAAAGGAGAACTATTTAAGCAAACTTTAAGCATAAGTGCGGTAATGATTTATGTCATAGAAAGGTTCAAGTCATTTTTCAATAATAAGTGATAGGATACCAATTTTACAAACATTTCAAGGAAACATGACATGGAGATAGCTTTTATTACATCTTCCTTTTTATTTGTCATTATCTATTTGCATGAAGGAGGAAAGCCATTGTGAGCTTACTTAAATGAAGTTAAACAAAATGATAAGAGATTAAATCATGCTTCATTTTTACACGGATCAAGATATGCATGTGAATTAAATCCATGCAAGTGTATATCTCAAAAGGAAATCTTCCTTCATCAAGAAGGAATTTATATGAAAGAATCATTTTATCAAATCCGTTTCTCGATTAAAAATTTAAGATAAATCTATGAGAGATGCATTTTCATATGTCAAAAATCATAGAGCATTAATATGAAATAAACTTGATACATTGATATAAAATCATTTAGGTTCATGACAGCTCCATTAAGTCCGGAAGAGAAATACTAAATCATGTTAGGATCAAGAAAATTTAAAATAAAATTTAACACTTTCATGCATTCGGACATGAATTTGCTATAGATTTTCAACCACAATTATGAAGATAAAACATGCTTATCATCATAGAATTTTTTGTATCCAAAACACATAATTTCTAACATGTTATTAAGGCATGTAATAGTGTAAAATTCTCATTATAGCAATTAAGTGAATGAATTAAGAATGTTCGAAAAATGATTTTAATAAGTTCATGCATTCAGAAACATTTTTGCCATATGTTTTTCAAATACACTCATGAAAATAACACATGCTTATCATCATTAAAATTTTTGTATCCAAAACACATAATTTCCAACATGTTATTAAAACATGTAATCGTGTAAACTTCTAATCATAGCATTAAGTGATTGATTATTGAATCAAGAAAGTCCAAAAAATAATTTTAATAAGTTCATACATTCGGACACAATTTTATAGTGCTCAAGAATTAAGAATTTGATGTATGAATCTTCTCAAATCACAATGAGAGTAAAACTAAGTGATTGCCAAGCTAAAAAATTTAAGAACTACAAATGAAAGTTAAAAAATTTAAGAAACAAAAATTTAAGAACAAAAAGAACAGAACAACTTGCTTTGAATGCAAGAAGAAGAATACAAAGTGGGATGAATCGAGCTCCTCCGAAGACGAGGAGAAAATCAAGAAAGGCGAGGTGGCAAACTATGCCTTAACGACATTCAATGATGAGGTAATCGAAACCCCCTTAATTTATTTTGAAATTGTTGAATCTCGGATTTTGATGATAACGTCAATTGTCATTTGTTATCTAATCCATATGTTGAGATAAGTGTGCAGGATTAACTACGATGAAAGTAAGACATGCAGTAGGAGTTGCACCGGAGTCAAGACTATGATCACGTTGGAAGTTCGAGAGCTCGACGGAAGTATGGACGGTTATCGGAGGTTCTGTGGGAACAAATCCGAGAAGTCCAGGAGCTTGCCAAATGAAGCTCGTCGGAACTCGCCAAGTGGATCATCGCAAGCCCAGGAGTTTGCCGGAAGTCCATAGGTGCCTCACCGAGGGTTCATCAGATGATCGACGAAAGCTCACCGGAAGAAGCGATTGACGCACCAGAAGCAAGCTATAGTAAATGTCTTAAGAAATTCGTAGTTAGCACGATGATTAAGTTAGAAATGGGAGGTGATCCCATTAACTTAATCTTAGGGCAATTGGGCCCCTGACAGACCCAAATTAGGTAGAATGGATCAGCCCATTCGGACCCAGATTTCTTGGCCAGAGGTGGCACCGCCTAGGTTGGCGATGGCACTGCCTAGGGCTCAGTCTCCGAGCTCTGGCTGGGCGGTGCAACCGCCTCTAACAAAGGTGCAATCGCTTGAGCTCGGTCTTCGAGCTCTAGCTGGGCGGTGCAACCACCCTAGTCAGGCGGTGGCACCGCCAGAGCTCGGTCTCCAAGCTCTGGCAGGAGGTGCAACTGCCCCTGACAAGCGATGGCACCACCCAGAGGCTCAGTCTCCGAGCTCTGCTAGGCGGTGCAACCGCCAGACCCCGGAATTTCGGAAATTGACAGTTTTGAGCTCGGAATTTAAACTGGTTTGGGGCCTATAAATACACCACTCTTTCTGCAATGAAAGAGCAACCAAAACCACCGAAATTCTGATCTTACTCTGTGATTTTTAGAGCTCAAAAGTGTTGTATGAGTTAAAAGTTCTTCTCCCTCTTTTCTTCCAAGTTCTGATCTTTCAAGAGAGAAGAGAAAATTCTGTAAGGGTTGTCTCCTAAGCCCATCAAAAGGAGTGAAACTGTAAAAGGGTGGTTGGCCTTTGCCTATTGAAGGAAGGCCTCTAGTGGACGTCGGTAACCTCGTCGGTGGAGGAAGCCAGAAGTGGATGTAGGTCAAGATTGACCGAACCACTCTAAAATCGCGGTGCTCTCTGGTTTGCATTTACTTTTAGCATATTATCTTTACTGCAAACCTCCTCAATATCTTACTGCCTTCTACGAATTTACGATCGTGTTTCAAAGTTCAGTATTTTCCAAATCGGTGTTTAGATGTAAATCAGTTTTATCGTACGAACATCATATTTCAGTTTGTGCTTACATTCTAATTTCCATCATAACTGCAAACTGCCTTTATAGATTTGCTTTAACTGCATCTTGCTTGATCATAAGTTAAAGTGATTTATGAATCGGCTTTTCTACCGAAATCGCTCTTATCGTACGAACGCAGTTTTAATCGTCGAAAGTTTTCCGCTGTACTAATTCACCCCCCCTCTTAGTGCTCTTTATCCTAACAGAAATTACTTGATGTTTTCCATGATGCATTTTCTTTTTTAGAATAATTATTTTTCTTAAAAATTACATATTAATTTTTTTTTTAAAATGCAAGAATATGATCATGCTCGTAATTTTGAAAATAATAATGAAAATTACATGTTTTATGTTAATGGAATAAAATGTTAGATTTAAATCTAATGATCATATGTATGTTTTTCTTAAGAAGAAAAAATGTGTATCTTGATTATTTCCGATTTTGATTAAAACCATGCTTGATGTCTTAATGAAAATATTAAGAAGTTTAATATCATGCTATATGTGGTTAAGAAGTAATAATGTGTGTCATGTTGATTTCCATTGTTATTTCTTGATTTTGATTAAATAAAATCATGTTTGATTTGAAGAAATACATAATGATGTAATATTAAATATTTTGATTGAAAATTTTATGCATGAGATTTTAAGTTATACATGATGATAAGCATGTGTTATTTTTATGAGTGTATTTGAAAAACTATGGCAAAAATGTGCCGGAATGCATGAACTTGTTAAGATTATTTTTCGGACTTTCTTGATTCAATGATCAAATCATTGCCATGATGATTTTGCACTATTACATGCCTTAATAACATGTTGGAAATTATGTGTTTTGGATATAAAAATTTTCATGATCATGAGCATGTTTTATCTTCATGATTGAACTTGAAAATCTATAGCAAAACCTTGTCCAAATGCATGAAAGTGTTAAATTTCATTTTTGAATCTTCTTGATCGTAGCAATCAGATTTTCTCGATACATTATTCTCTTCCGGACTTAATAAACAAATGTCATATCAAGTTTGATTCATATCATTGATTTTTTAAATATAGAATCAATTAGCAAATGCATCTCTCATAGACTTATCATGTGAAAAATATCCTTCGAGAAATGGATTTGATGATTCCTTCTTATCACTTTAGAGAAATAGTTTTACGTGCAAGGATTTGATTCACACACATATCTTGATCCTTGTAAAAATGAAGTGTGCTTTAATATCTTATCAATTTTAACTTCATTCGAGTAAGCTCATAAGTGACTTTCCTCCATGCAAAAAGATAATAACAAATAAAGAGGAAGAAGTAATGAAAGCTATCTCCATGTCATATTTTTCTTAAGATGTTTGTATAATCGATATCGTATCACTCATTGTTGAAAAATGACATAAACCTAGTTATGGCATGAATCATTACCGCACTTACGTTTAAAATTTGTTTATATCGTTCTCCTTTTTGTTGATGACAAAGGGGAGAAATATATGAATTGATAGTATTAGTATCATATTTGAATTTGAATTATGTTAAGATATCAAAAGAAGCTTGCATCGAAATATATGGTAAATTGATGATAGAAATGCTATGATTGTCATATGCCATGTTAAGATATCAAGAACTTGCATCGTAATTTTACTTGCTAATATCTTGCCACGTGATGAAATGCTATGATTTGTTGCTAAAATGATGCATGCAATACTTATGCCTTTTATTATGATGTATGTGATGTATTGCATATGATGTGAATCATGATTAAAATTGCCTTAATTTGAATTCAATGTTTATCTCAATTATGAAATTTTGAAATAAGAATGATTACTCACCTTTGTCATAATCTGAAAATTGATATAAGGGTCTTCCCTTCTTTTAGTCAATGACAAAGGGGGAGCAAGAATCTCTAGCGTGGACATCATGAAAAGAGGCAAACTAGCTAGCTTGCACAATTCATGACGAAAGCAAAAAATTCACTTCTCAAAAGAGAAGCAATTACTAGCTTAAAATCTCAAGAAAATGCAAAAATGTTCTATCTTGCCTATCTCAAGATGCTAAACTTGCACTTTGCAACGAAAGCAAAATTGTGAGCTCAAACATTGCAAAGGAAGCAAGAATCATGAGCTTACACAAGAAAGCTATCTTGCATTAGCTTTCTAAATCTTTGCTAGCTTATATTTAGTAAAACTTGCATATCGTAAAAATTGCTAGCTTGTAGTCTAAAGAGAAGCAAACAGTTGCTATCTCATGAAAAGCAAACATGCTAAACTTGCACATCTTTAATTGCTAGATTACATGATGATAAAATTTGATACTATGTTTTTCATGCAATAAGTTGAACCTATATTCCAAACACAAGAATAGTTGGACTTCTCCATTTTGTTGAGAGAAGTATGATGTTATGCATAAGTTTATGCATATGTTCATGATGACGTGTTGCAAGTATTTATGATGAATATTGCAATGACTTGAATTCAGTTTGAATTCAATGTTCTATCAATATGGCATATTGATAGGGGGAGTTTGTTTAAACTCCGGGAATTAAGTTTAACTCCGTCATCAAATGGTTGTCATCATAAAAAAGGGAGAGATTGTTGAATCTCGTATTTTGATGATGAAACCACTTGATATGTATTTATGTTTTAATCTACGTTTTGAGTGATGCAGGATGCTTCGATCAAGATGAGACAATTAAAGTAGGAAAAATCATGTTGTGCTAGAGGAACATGTCAGAAGATTGGATGTCAGTGTTAGGATCCTTTTATTTTTTCCTTTTATTTTCTGTGCTTTCCTTTTATTTTCTGCGTATTTATTAAGTCTATTTAGTTTAGCTAAAGTTAGAACTCTATAAATAGGGATGTAACTGCTTCTTTTTTATCAACTATGAAAAATATTATTCTGTCTTTTGACAAACCCTAGGAGGTCGATCCCCTCGAAGCGATCAAGGAGGGCCGATCCCCTCGAAGCGATCAAGGAGGCCGATCTCCTCGAAGTGATCATCCCCTTTCTCTTCTTCTTTTTTATGATAAGACTTTAGGGTCTTATCATTTGGTATTAGAGCGGTGATCCTTGGCGTTCTCGCTGCAACGTAACAAAAAAAAAAGGGAGAAAAGGGTTGTTACCCGGCGACCACCGAGAATTCCCTGCTTCCCTTCTTCCCCACCGCTGCCCCTGCTCTCCGGCAGGCCGCACCCTCCCTATTCCTAATGCTATTTGGACCGACATATCTATGGATTTCATTGACAGTCTCCCATCATCTCAAGGAAAGAGTACTATACTTGTAGTCGTGGATAGACTTACAAAATATGCTCATTTCTGTGCTTTACGACATCCTTATACTGCTGCAAGTGTTGCTCGTATTTTTGTGGAAAACATAGCTAAATTGCATGGGAGTCCCTGTTCCATTGTTAGTGACAGAGACAAGATATTTACTAGCTCCTTCTGGACAGAACTTTTTCGTTTACAAGGTACTCAGTTGAATATGAGCACTGCTTATCATCCGCAAACATATGGGCAAACTGAAGTGGTAAACAGGTGCCTAGAAAATTACCTCCAATGCTTTACTAGCAACAAGCCGAAGGAATGGGTCAAATGGCTTCCTTGGGCAGAGTGGTGGTATAATACCTCTTACCATTCTTCTATTAAAATGACTCCATTTGAAGTAGTTTATGGCCAACCCTCACCTACAATTACAAAGTATGTACCCGGTTCTTCTAAAGTTGATCAAGTGGACAAGGAATTGATGGATAGAAATAAGATTATTCAGCTTTTAAAGGATAACATCACAGCTGCACAAGCAAGAATGAAACAACAAGCTGATAAACACCGAAGTGAACGAGAATTTACTATGGGTGATTGGGTTTTCCTTCGTCTTCAACCCTACAAACAAACTTCCATAAAGGTTCGATCTTCCATGAAGCTATCTCCTCGATTTTTTGGGCCTTATAAGGTATTAGAACGCATTGGACCAGTGGCCTACTGCTTGGATTTGCCTGCTAGCTCTAAAATACATCCAGTCTTTCATGTTACATGCCTTAAAAGGAAATTGGGTGAAGATGTAATAGTGCAGTGCCATTTGCCGGACACTTCTACTATTGGGGAAGTTCGAGCTCAACCACAAGTCATACTTAATCGACGAGTTGCAATGTACCGCAGACATCCTGTAACTGAAGTGCTGGTGCAAAGGGCCAACTTACCAAAGGAGGATGCCACTTGGGAGTCCTACAGCATGCTAAAGGAGAAGTTTCCAGAATTTGATGATGCTTAGCCTTGAGGACAAGGCTGAATTAAAGGAGGCAGGATTGTTATGATCCTTTTATTTTTCCTTTTATTTTCTATGCTTTCCTTTTATTTTCTGCGTATTTATTAAGTCTATTTAGTTTAGCTAAAGTCGGAACTCTATAAATAGGGATGTAACTGCTTCTTTCGATCAGCTATGAAAAATATTATTCTGTCTTTTGACAAACCCTAAGAGGCCGATCCCCTCGAAACGATCAAGGAGGGCCAATCCCCTTGAAGCGATCAAGGAGGTCAATCCCCTCGAAGCGATCATCCCCTTTCTCTTCTTCTTTTTTACGATAAGACTTTAGGGTCTTATCAGTTGGGCCGATGGATCGGTCAATATATCGACAGAAGGCTTCGGGCCATGGACTCGGGCATCGGGCCAAGAAGAGCGGGTATTGTACCAAGGATATCGGAGTTGTAGAGTCAACTGACTGATTGGGCAATAGGCCGTAAGAGAGGACGATGCGCCGAATAATCAGATGAAGCGTCAACGGACTAATGACATGCCGGACAACTTAGTTAATTGCTTAGGATTAATTATCTCGATCGAAGTTTTATTTTACATGTGTAGGATTAACTACGATGGAAGTAAGACATGTAGCAGGAGTTACGCCGGAGTCAAGACTATGATCACGTTGGGAGTTCGAGAGTTGAACGGAAGTTCGGACGGTCGTCGGAGGTTCTGCGGGAACAAATCTGAGAAGTCCAGAGCTTGCCAAAAGAAGCTCGTCGGAACTCACCAAGTGGATCGTCGCAAGTCCAGGAGTTTGCTGGAAGTCCGCAGGAGCATCACCGAGGGTTCATTGGATGATCGACGGAAGTTCGCCGGAAGAAGCGATTGATGCACCGAAGCAAGTTGTAGTAAATGTCTTAAGAAATATCGTAGTTAGCACGATGATTAAGTTAGAAATGGGAAGTGATCCCATTAACTTAATCTTAGGGCAATTGGGCCCTTGACAGACCCAAATTGGGTCGAATGGATCAGCCCATTTAGACCCAGATTTCTTGGCCAACGGTGGCACCGCTTGGGTTGGTAGTGGCACCACCCAGAGGCTCAGTCTCCGAGCTGCCAAGCAATTGTAATGCCTCAGTTAGGAGGTGGTACCGCCAGGACCCCGGAAATCCGGGAAAAGACACTTTTGAGCTCCAAATTCAAACCAATTTGGGGCCTATATAAACCCCACCCTTTCCTGCATGAAAGTGCAACCAAAGGCACCGAAAATCCAATCTTACTCTGTGATTTTTAGAGCTCAAAAGTGTTATAAAGGCCAAAAGTTCTCCTCCCTCTTTTCTTCCAAGTTTTGAGCTTTCAAGAGAGGAGAGAAATTATATAAGGGTTGTCTCCTAAGCCCGTGAAAAGGAGTGAAACTGTAAAAGGGTGGTTGGCATTCACCTATTGAAGGAAGGCCTCTAGTGGACGTCGGTGACCTCGTCGGAGGAGGAAGCCAAAAGTGGATGTAGGTCAAGATTGACCGAACCACTCTAAAATTGTGGTGCTCTGTGGTTTGTATTTATTCTGCTGCTTACTTTACTACAAACCTCCATATGTGCTTTACTTCCTCTTTACTTTTGCTGCACTCCTTTATGAACTTGCTTTCAAGTTACGTTTTCGAAAATAGTTTTACGTCAGAAACGATTTCATTGTACGAATGCAGTTTTAAACGTCGAAAGTTTTTCACTATACTAATTCACCCCCCCACCCCCCCCCTCTTAGTGCTCTTGATCCTCACAAATTGTAGCGGAACTTCCGACAAACTTCCGGACTTCCGACGAACTCTTGAACTCCGAATGAAATCTCGATCTTGACTCTAGCACAACATTTGTTTTATGTCTTACCGCTATCATAGTTAATCCTACATACTTTTCTCAACATATAGATTAGATCAAACAATTTACTAATAGATTTCATCATCAAAATCCGAGATTCAACTATCTCCCCTTTTTTATGATGACAATCAATTGATGACGGAGTTAACCTTAACTCCCCCTATCTATATGCCATACTTGAGAAAAGACATTCTTGAATTCAAGGCTTTTGAATTTAAGTATCAAACTGATATGTTATATTCATTTAAACTTATCAACAAGCATATCATGATACTTATCATGATTTACTAATTCAAAATACGATACCACATATTTATTAATAAAAATTATGTCAAGGCATGACATCCATTTTCAAGTCCAATGATGATAGACAATCATCATTTTCAAATACGATACAAATTTTAAATATAAAATTTAGCAAGATGATAATTCTTGATAACAATTCATCATTCTGTGGCAAGATATCAATTGTAAATAGCAAGTTAAGCTCATGAGACCTTATCATAATGAAAGACATTTATCAAAATGATATGAATTCAAGCATGATACTAGGAATAAAACATTTACAAGTCATCATGCCACATTCTAATACATTTCAAGAAAATATTTTGATATTTTTCAAGTATGTATCTGACGATACCAATCCTATTTAATCATATTTCAAGCATTCGTAAGACATTCAAGCATTTATGATACAAAACATTTTATATATTTATCTAAGACATTCATAATGCCAATTTGTCATCAATTTATCACATTTCTCTCCTTTTGTCATCAACAAAAAGGAGAATAATTCTTTAGTTATGCCAATTTGTCATAAAGCTAACATTTTTACCAAGGGCTTTTTGGTTCTTCTTTAGTTATGCAAGTTTCTTTCTTCCTTTATTATAAGAGTGAGAAGAAGAGGAAGAAGGGTAAGGGATGAATCCATCAAGAACCAAATTTATGAAATGATTTGAACCAAGTCAAATTCAAAACAGTAAATGAGTTTTTATTAAAACATGCTTTAATTTTAACAAAAAGAAGGGACTCCTGAAAAGGATCAAGATATCCCTACAAAATCAAATCCCATTTCTTGCAAGTGATCATCTCATACTAAAAATTCATAAAAATTCTTCTTTCACAAGAAGAGTAAGAAAGAATTCATGGGAAGAGAGCATCATATAAAAAAGAAATCCACGAATAAAACTTCATGAATCAAATCTACTTCTCATCAAAAACTCACAAGAGTGAAATTTGTGAAAGATGCATTTGTCAATGAATTCTATGAGTGAAGGGGCTAAGTGTATCAAACATCATTGCGTGATGGAGCAACGGTATAGAGTAAACTTGATACCAAGGAAGATAAAAATGAAATAAATTCATGAAAGCTCCATTCATGAAATACATTAAGAGAAAGATAGTCCGGAAAATAAATGTAACAAACTCATGCATTTGGACAATTTAACATCCCTAACTCCCTTCTAATAAAATCAAATTATTCTTCACTTAAAGGTTTTGTAAAGATATCAACTAATTGATATTTTGTATCAATAAACTCTAAAGATATATCATGGTTATTAATATGATCTCGTATAAAGTGATGCCTAATGTCAATACATTTAGTTCTAGAGTGTTGAATAGGATTTTTTGTTAAACATATTACACTTGTGTTATCACATTTTATGGAAATATTCTTAAGATAAATTCTATAATCTTCTAATGTATTTTCCATTCATACGACTTATGCACAACATGCACTAGCTGCTATGTATTCGGCTTCAGTCGTACATAGTGCAACCGAGTTTTGTTTCTTAGAAGACCAAGAGACAAGTGCATGACCTAAGAATTGACATGTTCTAGATGTGCTTATTCTATCTAATCAACATCCATCAAAATCCGCATCAGCATAAGCAATTAATTCATAGTTTTCAGATTTTGGATACCATAATCCTAGATTAATGGTTCCTTTAAGATATCTAAAAAATTTTTTAACTACTTTAAGATGAGATAGCTTAGGATTAGATTGAAACCTAGCACAAAGTCCTACGCTAAACATGATGTCCGGTCTTATTGTGGTGATGTATAGTAAACTACCTATCATATCTCTATAGGTTTTTTGAGAAAAGCTTTCTTCACTTTCGTCAATATCAACTTTGTGGAGATACTCATAGGAGTATTGATAGCCTTTAAACTATCCATATTAAATCGTTTTAGCAAGTCTAATGCATATTTTGTTTGACTAAGAAAAGTACCATTACTAAGTTATTTGATTTGTAAGCCTAAAAAGAAAGTTAGTTCCCTCATTAAATTCATTTCAAACTCTAGGCTCATACTCTTGGCAAACGATTCACATAAAGATTCATTTTTAGAACCAAAAATAATATCATCAACATAAATTTGAATAACAAGAAAATTATTCTCAAAATTTTTAATAAACAATGTAGTATAGACCTTGCCTTTAGAGAAATTATTTTGCATAAGAAATGAGCTAAGTCTCTTATACCAAGCCCTTGGGGCTTGTTTTAATCTATAGAGAGCTTTAGTCAATCTAATTATATGATTCAGAAAATTATCATTCTCAAATCCGGGAGGTTGTTCAATATAAACTTCTTCGAAAATAAAGCCATTAAGGAAAGCACTTTTAAAATTCATTTAAAATAACTTAAAATTATTACTACTATCATAGGCAAGGAGCATCCTTATGGCTTCTAATCATGCTACAGGAGCAAAGGTTTTTTCATAATCGATACCTTCTTCTTAGTTGAAACTCTTAGTCATTAATCTAGCCTTGTTTCTAACAATGATACCAAATTCAGCTTACTTGTTTCTAAAGACTCATTTAGTACCAATAACTAAATGGTCATTTGGTCTCGAAATAAGCTTCCACATCACATTTCTCTCAAATTAGTTCAACTCTTCTTGCCTAGCAATAACCCATGAATCATCTTTCAAGACCTCGTCAATATATTTATATTCAATTTGAGAAACAAAAGCAACATTGGCACAAAAATTCTTAAGAGAATAACGAGTTTGAATCCCTTTTGATGTGTCTCCTATGATTAGCTCCTTAGGATGAGCATCTACGTACTTCCATTCCTTTGGTAAGGATATTTTAGAAGAAGATGCATACAGGTTGCTAATTGGAGGAAGGGTTTCATTCAAATTTAAACAATCAAAATTAAGATCATCATCAAAATCATTTTTCTTAAGTTCGAAAACTTCATTAAAGACAATATGAATAGACTCTTCTATAACCAAAGTTCTTTTGCTAAAGATATGAAAGGCTTTAGAAATAGAAGAATAGCCAAGAAAAATCCCTTCATCGGATTTTACATCAAACTTTCCTAAGATATCTTTTTCATTCAAGATAAAACATTTAAAACCGAAAACTTTAAAATATGAAACGTTGGGTTTTTTGTTATTCCATAATTCATAAGGAGTTTTGGAAAGTAATGGTCTTATTAGAACCCTATTCATGATATAGCATGCCATATTAACGGCTTCGGCCCAAAAATATTTAGGTAGGCTATGTTCGTTCAACATGGTTCTTGTCATTTCTTATAAGTTTCTATTTTTTCTTTTTATTACTCTATTTTGTTGAGGATTTCTCAGAGTAGAGAAATTATTGTTGTATCTATTAGATTCACAAAAAATTTGGAAATCACGGTTTTGAAATTCGCCACCATGATCACTCCAAATTGATGAAATCATAAAGCCTTTTTCATTTTGAACAAGTTTACAAAACTTTAAAAAATACCTAAAACAATCACTTTTATATACCAATAAGTATACCCAAATGTATCTACTATAATCGTCCAAAATTATAAAGGCGTATTTGCTATCTCCTAGGCTTGATGTATTAATTGGTCTAAATAAATCAATATGGATCAATTGCAATGATCTAGATGTGCTTATTTGATTCTTTGGTTTGAAACTACATTTTATTTGTTTTCCTAGTTGACATGCTTCACACACATTGTCTTTAACGAACTTAATGTGAGGAATACCTCTTACAGGTTCCTTAGATGAGATTTGAGAGATTAGTTTCATGCTAGCATGACCTAATCTCCTATGTTAAAGCTTAAGCATCGTCAATCAAAATCGAAAAACATATTTCATCAAAGTGATCATCAATGTCGATAGTGTATACATTATTTTGTTTTACGACAATCATAGATGTGTTTTTCTATGGTTTTTTAATAATGCAAGCATTGGATTCAAATTTAATGATGTATCCTTTATCACACAATTGACTAATGCTCAAAAGATTATGCTTTAAGTCATCAACTAACAACACATCTTCAATTAAAAGGTTGGATTTGCCAATGATTTTACCTTTGTTGTTGTCTTCGAAGGTGATAGACCCTTCGTCTAGGCTAGTGAGCTTAGAGAATTAAGATAGATCTCTGGTCATATGCCTTGAGTATCCATTATCAAGGTACAATCTCTTGCTCCTAGCTTGTGATGGTAAATATTTCTACAAAAAAGGATGATTTTTATGTACCTGTTTGACCTTGGGTGCCTCAAAAATCGATCGACTTAACTTATCATTTTGCATAGAGTTCTTTACGATTCCTTTAGGAACCTAAATCAATTTGTGTGAACTTCATCTCTTAAACGGACATTAATAAGCAACATGTCCAAATTTGTAACAAAAGTTATATTTGTTTCGGGGTGAAACATGCCAAAGTTTGGCCTTTAACAAAGATGGTTGGATTTTTATGAGTGTTACTCACAAAGCTAATTCCATCTCTTTTATAAACCTGATTTTTACTTGCAATAATCATGTTTAAGGATTTGCTACCTATTTCAATTTTTTCTAAGGTTTCATGTAGTTGCAAATTTTCCTTTTTAAGCGTTTCTAATTCATCACATTTTGTGCAAGGAGTTAAACTATCATCATGCTCAATTTTTAGTCTTTCACAATCACTAACAAGAGAAGCATGTTCCTTTTTTAACAATTTATATTTTTTTACTAACTAATTTACATTCATCAAATAAATCATGAAAAATACTTAGTAGTTCATCAAAGTTAAATTTGCATATAATGAACTGCTTACCTCATCTCTGATAGCCATTAGTGTGTAGTGAGCAACTTCCTCTGCGTTGGTTGGCTCATCTTCTTCGGAAGCATTTGAATCATCCCAAATTGCTTGAAGAGCCTTCTTATTCTTTGGTTGTTTCTTCTTTGCTTGGGGACATTCGCTTTTGAAATGTCCTGGCTTCTTGCATTCGTAGCATATTACTTGTTCTTTTTTTGGTTCAATTTTATTTTTAATATCATTTTAAATTTTTTTTTTATGAATTTTTTTAACTTTCTTGTCAAGAGTGCCAAGTCATCATCATAGTCCTCATCACTTGAATTTTCTTTCAAGTGGTCTTCTTGAGTTCTTAGTGTCATATCCTTCCTATTCTTTAGAAGGTTATTCTCAAGCTTTTCAGGAGCGTTGCAAGTCATTTCATAAGTCATTAGTGACCCGATAAGTTCTTCAAGAGGAAACTTATTTAAATCCTTGGCCTCTTGAATGGTCATTACTTTAGGGTCTCAATTCTTTGGAAGGGATCTTAAGATTTTATTAACAAGTTTAAAGTTCAAAAAATATTTGCCAAGAGCTTTTAAACTCTTAACGACATCCGTAAAATGGGTATACATGTCGATAATAGTTTCACTTTGCTTCATCCAAAATAATTCATAGGTATGACTAAAAGATTTATCTTTGACTCATTTACTCTACTAGTGTCTTTATGAGTGATTTCGAGTGTGTGCCAAATATCAACAGTCGTTTCACAAATAGACACTCAATTGAACTCATTTTTATCTAAAGCATAAAACAAGGCATTCATAGCCTTGGCATTTAAAGCAAAAGTCTTCTTCTCCAACTCATTCCAATTATTCATTAGAAGAGAAGACTTTTCAAAGCCATTTTTTACAAGGTTCCATAACTCAAAACCCATTGAAATTAGAAAGATCCTCATTCTAGTCTTACAATATGTGTAATCTGTCCCCTTAAACATGGGAGGACATGTAATTGAATGACCCTCTTGATTGTTGATAAATACCATCTCTCTTGGGTTTTAAACCAAATAAGAGTGACCTTGCTTTGATACTAATTGTTAGGGTCAAGTGCGGCACTAAGAGGGAGGGTGAATTAGTATAGCGAAGAAAATCATCGGTTTGTAAAATATTTCGTTCGTTGAAATCCAATTTTGGAAAGTGCTTGACTTTAGAAAGAAAGAACTAGTAATTATCTAACAAAGTAATGACAGTAATGAAAACTAAAATGGAAATGAGCACACTGAAATTTATAGTAGTTCGATCATTGTGACCTACATCCATATCTGATTCCTCCTCCGTTGAGGTCACCGGCATTCACTAATGGTCTTCCTTCAATAGGCGAAGACCAACCACCTCTTTACAACACTTTCTCCTTTTCACGGGTTTAGGAGATAACCCTTACAAGCCTCATGTTAGGATCAAGAGCACTAAGAGGGGGGGGGGGTGAATTAGTGTAGCGGATTAAATCGTTGGTTTTTGAAATCGTTGGCACGATAAAAAACTGAACTTGAAAAGTTTGACTTAGACGCGTGTTCGTAGAGAAGTGCAGCAAGATTATAAAGAACGTAAGAAAGTTTGCAATAAGATAAATTACGATAAGTAAACGCAAACCAGAGATTACTCCAATTTTAGAGTGGTTCGGTCAAATGACCTACATCCACTTGCGAGGCCCCTCTTCGATGAGGCTCCCACCTTCCACTAGCAAATCTCTTGAAAGGGAAGGGTAAATACCCCTCTTAAAACTCTTTACAAGCAGTTCACTCTCTTACAGATTTTCGAGAAGGAATGAGGTGAACACTAGCAAATTGAAAACAAGACTTTCTAAGACTTTTCTAAGACCTTTCTCTCAATCAATTGCTACTCAAAAAGTTGTAATCTCAGCTGAGATTAGAGGGGTATTTAAAGGCCTCAAGAGGATTCAAATTTGGGCTCCAAATTTGAATTCTCATGGAGTTCCGGATGCTGGCGGTGCCACCGCCTGTCAGTGTCAAGCGTTGATAGTGCTGGGCGGTGCCACCGCCTGGCATTGTCAGATGTTGACAGTGCTGGGCGGTGCCACCGCTTGGCTCTCGGGCACTGGGCGGTGCCACCACCCAGCTCTCGGGTGTTGGGCGGTGCAACCGCCCAGTCTGGCAGTGCCACCGCCAGACTCTTCGGTTGACTGGTTGGGCTTCAAACTTAGCCCAAACCAAGTCTAATTTTGGGCCCAGTTGGCCCCTAACCAGGATATAGGATTATCTCTTAATCCTAATCCTAATTACATGTTAACTACATAACAAAAACACATCCTAAGCAATTTTTCAACCGTGAACATCGAGTCTTGTTCCGGCGAGCTTTCCGACGAACTTCTCCCGACGGACTCCCAGCAAGCTCCCGAACTTATGATGACTTTGATGAGTAGCCGAGCCTTCTCGGTGATCTCCGTGAACCTCCAACGATCTCTTCGGCGAACTTCCGAAAATTCCGACAGGTTCCCGATTTCTTCTCGGTTGGTTCCGGTAGCATCTCCGACAATTCTTCAGACTCTTAAACGTCCATCGAACTTGACTCCGGTATCCTTGCTTTGTGTTCTCTGGTTATCGTAGTTAATCCTGCACACTTAACTCAATAATATGGATTAGATCAATTAACCCATCAATTGATTGTATCATCAAAATCCGAGATTCAACAATCTCCCCCTTTTTTATGATGACAATCAATTAATGACGGAGTTAAACATAACTCCCCCTATCTATATGCCATATTATGAGAAGATAAAAACACTTGAATTCTATCCCATTGAATTCAAGCATAAACCGATAAGTTCTAACCGTAGAACTTATCGTTATTCTCAATAAGCATAATGTAAATGCGAAACTTCGATGAAAATCCTTTTCAAGTCAAAAGATAAGAGACAAATTTTACTACGACAGGAGATAAATATTTTCAACATGAATTTCATGATATACATGTTTGACATGCTTTCAATATGATCAATCGACCTTGCGATATTCTCAAAGATTTTGCAAGGCATATAAGACATGCTTGAAAATTTTACTACGACAGGAGATAAATATTTTCAACATGAATTTCATGATATACATGTTTGACATGCTTTCAATATGATCAATCGATCTTGCGATATTCTCAAGGATTTTGCAAGGCATATAAGACATTCATATTACACTAGCTTTTGCAATTCATATAAGTCATGCTATTGAAATGATACAAGTCATCACTTTTCTCCCCCTTTGTCATCAACAAAGAGGGAATGAGACTTGAAGCACATAATTTGTGATTATAACATCAGGAATTCAGCATTGATCAGAAATATTTTACCATTCAAAGTTAAGTATGCTAAATTCATCTTAAAGGAAAATTTAGCATTCATTCATTTTATCAAATCTCTTCTTTCTATAAAAAAATATAGATGTACAAGGAAGAGATTGGGATATAAAAAAAATTTCAAGTAGTAACTTCAATAAGTTAAGATCATAATTCGAATACAAACCCATTCAAATTCAATTCGTCAACTTGAAACTCATAATCAAGCCATTAATTTCGAGATTCAAAAAATATCATAAAATCATTAGAGAAAGAATACAGCATTAAGATTAATCATTCAAATTTGCCAAAAATACTTATCCAGAATTCAGCTTAAAAGGAAAAATCAGCATTCATCCAGAAGCATATATCCAAAATTTTAAAAAGATATTTTCTGAAAAATATATTCAAACAAGCTTATTTTCAAGGATAATTTAACATGCCTAGTTCCCTTCTAATAAATTCAAATTGGTCTTCATTTAGGGCTTTTGTAAATATATCTGCTAATTGATGATGTGTCAATGAATTCTAGAACAACATCATTGTTAAGGACATGATCGCGTATGAAATGATGCCTAACGTCAATGTGCTTAGTTCTAGAGTGCTGAATTAGATTTTTAGTAAGACATATGACACTAGTATTATCACATTTTATGGGAATATTTTTAAAGTGAATTCCATAGTCTTCTAATGTATTTTTCATCCAAACAACTTGTGCACAGCATGCACTTGCAGCAATGTATTCGGCTTTCGTCGTAGATAGTGCAACTGAATTTTATTTCTTGGAAGTCCAAGAAACAAGTGCATGTCCTAAAAATTGGCATGTTCCGGATGTATTTTTTCTATCTATCCTGCATCCGCCAAAATCGGCATCCGCATAAGCTATTAAATCAAATTTTTCATATTTTGGATACCACAATCCTAAATTTGGAGTTCCTTTAAGATACCTAAATATTCTTTTAACACTTTTAAGATGAGATAATTTAGGATTTGATTGAAACCTAGCGCAAAGTCCTACACTAAACATAATATCCGGTCTAGTCGCGGTAAGGTAGAGTAGACTACCTATCATTCCCCTATATGTTTTTTGATCGAAATTTTCGCTATTTTCATCCATATCTAACTTAGTCGTAGTACTCATAGGGGTGTTTATTGCTTTTGAATTATCCATGTTAAATCGTTTTAACAATTCTAATGTATATTTAGATTGGTTAAGAAATATACCATCCTTAAGTTGTTTGATTTGTAATCCTAAAAAGAAAGTTAATTCACCCATTAAACTCATTTCAAATTCATGACTCATAGATTTGGCAAATGATTCACATAGTGATTCATCCGAAGAGCCAAAAATAATATCGTCAACATAAATTTGCACAATAAGAAAATTATTTTCAAAATGTTTAATAAACAATGTAGTATCTACTACTAGTCATAGGTGCCCAGCAAGCCAATCACGTGAGTGATGGCACGTGTGACTTGATACAGAATCTTTTTGCTTATTATATTTTGGCGTATATCACTTTATAACTATTGCATAAATGCATATATATATATATTGTGATGTCCTTGGATTTGTGCAATGGGAATCGGATCGTGATGAGATCACGATAATGAGATCGATTCACCTTTAAACACATATCCTAAATAATCCCGGTCATAGGTTACCTCGAGAGGGACATCGTGATAACCTGGATAGACCGGTGTGTCAGTATACCCGTCCATATGAGGGATGCAAATGGTCTCATAGCTGCTCGTGTAGGGACACTAGGGATACAATCACAGTGCTCATTGGAGAATGAGTTCACTGATTGATCCGCTTACTAATGCTTGGATGGTTGATGATGCCTTATTGTCGGGCAAATGATTCCGTGAGTCCTAGTGGTATATCCGGTCCTTAGACTTGAGACACCAAGGATGTCCCTGTATGAGTGCTCCACTCTTTGATACTAGACTTATAGGTTTGGTTGTCCCGGATCTAGTACAACCGGTCATTGGGAGTGGTAGTCGACCTTACGAGGGCTATTGAGTGTCGATAGAGGATCATCCACTCTCTACATCATGAGAGGAATATCCCATGTGTTCTTGCTCGAGACAAATCCCCGGCCGGGTCATTCGGGTTGAGAGAAAAGAGTTCTCCCAGGAGAATCCGATTAGAGCGAGACTTCGAGTAGAAACCGTATGGGTCCGACAACACCATGCTCGATATCTGGGTCTCTCGAGATATTAGATGGATGAGGGACTATAGGTACATGGTAACCGAGGACAGACAAGTCCAATGGATTGGATTCCCCAGATCGTCAGGGGACTACTTACGTAGTGGCCTAGTACGTCCGTAGTCGATGAGTCGAGTGAATTATTACAAAGATAATAATTCACTGAGTTAGAAGGAGTTCTGACAGGTATGACTCACGGCTAGCTTCGATATTGGGCCTAGAGGGTCACACACATATGGTAGGCATTGCGATGAGCGCAGGGTTCGATATGAGATATCCGACGGAGCCCTTGTCTTATTGGATGCAGATCCAATACCCACTAGGGAAGGACCCATTAGGGTTTGACACGGGATCTCTATAAATAGGAGGGATTCACAGCCTCATAGGCTAGAGTCTTTGCTTGCCCTTCCTATTCTCCTCTTCCTCTCCACCTTAGAGGCCTGGAGTTTTGAGGAGGGTCGTCGCTACCCTGCTGTGTGGATCACCGCTAGAGAGGAGGACGCTTGACCTCCTTCACCCTCTCCTAAGGATCTGCAAGGAAACAGGGATATACGATCTCCCTAGGTAACACAATCTCTATACGCAGTTTTGTGTTTTGCAGATTTTTGCGCACCAATCTTCGCACGACGACGAACATCTTTTTGGGAATCGGGGATTTTTGTTTTCTTGTTCTTCCGCTGCGCATATGATGTCGCCCCCGTTGATTTCCCAACAGTGGTATCAGAGCCAGGTTGTTCGTGCGAATGATTGGTTTTGAACTGCGTGTGTTGTGTTTAGGAAGAATATTGACGTCAAAATCGTTGAAGCAAAAGCGAGGAAGGGCAGCAACAGTTGCTGCCCTCGATCTGCGTGCGTGCAGCGCAGCCGAAGGCGGGCAGCGCAAGCGCTGTGCCTGCAGCAACCGGTCGACGGTCTGCTTGCAGCGAGCTTGCTGCCCGGCGGGGCTAGCGACCCGCGCGGCGCGCCCTTGAGGCAGCGGCCACCCACGCGGAAGCGAGCCAGCCACATCGCAGGGGCGGCGCGGCGCCGGCCGCCGAGGGGACAGCGACGCCGCCGCCGCTGCTCCAAGGCGAAACCCCCCAGGGCGCTGGCGGGGCAAAGATCACCGCCCGCGAGGCGGCCGGCGCCGCGCCCGCCAGCGACGGCGCCGCCGCATCTGCTCCGGGCGAAACCCCCCCACAGGGGCGGGCCACCGGCGGGACAGCACCGCCGAGGGGAGAGCCGCGGCGGCGAAGAGGCCCACCGCGAATGATGTCGCCGCCAATGGGCGCAGCCGCCCCAGCGGCGAGGGGCTCGGTTCCCCTGCCCGCCCGGCTGCCGCCAGCCAGGGTGGCGGGCGGCAAGCAGCAAAGCAGAGAGGGAATTAGGGTTTTGGATAAAAGGACAGTTTTGCCCCTGTGAATTTGAGAAATTCCAGTTTCTGTCTTTTGTCCAAATTACGAAAATACCCTTAGGAATTGAGAAATTTCCTACATGTCCCTGATTTTAGAAAAATATTAATTAATTAAAAGGTTTAGTTGATTATTATTTTTATTGTTATCTAGTAGTCCTACATGATGATGATTATTTATACATGTGATGTATAATGTGTGGACGGATGATCATGGACCGTGTGATGTGTGTATTTGTGATTATTATTATTGAGGTCTGCAAACCTCCATTATATTTCTCGTTTATTGTCGGGCCTGCGTGCCTATGATTAAGTTGTAATCACATGAGGAGGCGCAGCGGGAGCGTGGATGCGATAGCGGGACCCACGAGACGGACGATCGTGATGCATGGAGATGCATTAAGATGTCGACGGAACCGACGAGGACGAGATGGACGATCACAGGGCATGGAGATGCATCGTTGCACACATAGATCTTGATGTGAGTGATTAGGCCTACTGGCTCGGGCCTAATCATATTAGGTTGTGGTCCATGATCATCTGATGTGATTGCTTATACACATACTAGATATGTATATATATTTGCATGCGATGTAGATATATATTAAATATGTATATGTGTGACATGTCATATTAGGAGACCAAATTATAGAAACATCTCTCGATAATATTAAGTCGGTAAACGTGAGGCAATTAGATTGACCCACGTGGCCTTCCATCGTTATGAGTAGGAACCGATTCCCGGTGTAGGTTGAGTTGGTCGAGTCCCTCGAGACTCACCTATATCGCGATTCGCTATCTTGCTTACGACATAGAGATGTCACCGGTGACCGAGGACATGGTATGCTTGGTTGAGTCCCTCGAGGGTATATCATCAAATCGCACTCATCTTGTAACGAAGGTGTTGACTTAACCGAGCATCATGGTTGGTCGAGTCCCTCGAGGCCATGGTGATTCTGGAGGCCGAACAGGGCCGGGGAATCACAAGGAGTTGTGATCGGCAAGAGTTGCCTACCTTTTAGGCTTAGTGTGATTGGTCGAAGTCCCTCGAGGTTACACTAAGACGCCGATTGATCCCCGATCCCCACTAGAAGTCTGTTGGAGACTTTCGTTTCACGTGTTGAGGGTGTCGCGTGACTCGTTAGTAAAATAGTGGGAGCATATTAAGATAGAAGTCCATATCTTGATAGTTTATTTCTTGCAAAATCTGCATGTTATTCATTTCTGCTACATCTTTATTTTCAGAAAATATCGTTTTCAAATCCCTTACGTGGCATACTTGATGTCAACCGTCTTACTAGTCCAAATTATACGGATTGGCTCCGTAACTTGAGAATTGTTCTCACAGCGGAGAAAATCGTGTACGTCCTTGATACAGTGATGCCTACGCCCGAAGAAGGGGCAAGCGAGGATGAGATCGCTCGCTACGTGAAGTACATTGATGACTCCACTCTTGCTCGGTGCTATATGTTGGGCTCTATGACTCCAGAGTTACAGAGACAACATGAAAAGATGGATGCCAGATCCATTCTCCTACATGTCCATAAAATTGTTTGAGGAACAGGAAAGGACTCAACGATATGAGATATCCAAGAGCCTTTTCCGCTTAGGATGACCGAGGGGACACGGTTCAGAACCATGTCCTAAAGATGATTGAGTGGATAGAGAAACTCACGGGTTTAGGAATGGTCCTAGAGGATTACTTGTGTGTGGACATTGTTCTTCATCCCTACCAGATTCCTTTTCACAGTTCATAATGAATTTTAATATGAACAAGCTTGAGGTGACTCTCCCCAGAGCTCCTCAATATGTTGAGGGAGGTAGAGAGTACTATTAAGAAAGAGAAGCCAGTTCTCTACACCGGTGAGACCAGAAAGAAAAGGAAAGCGAAAGGTCCCTTAAGAAGGGAAAGGGCAAGGGCAAACAAGGTAAAAGCAAAGGTTGCTAAGAAAGACCCAAAGAAAGGACAAAGGCCGGTGCTTCCACTGTGGTAAAGATGGGCATTGGAAGAGAAACTGCAAAGAGTACCTTGCGAAAAGGGCTTAAACAAAAGCTTGATGAAGCTTCAGGTACATTCATGATCAGTCTCCATTTGTCAGACTCTTATGATAACACATGGGTATTGGATACCGGTAGTGCTTATCATATATGCAATTCGTTGTAGGTTCTGGCAAGGCTTAGGAGACTACAGAGAGGCGAGATGGACCTCAAGATGGGTAATGGAGCAAAAGTTGCTGTATTAGTTGTTGGCGAGGTCGCCCTACATCTGCCTAGTGGAGCTTTTATTGCATTAGATGCATATTATTTTGTTCCTTCTATTATCAAAAGCATTATCTCCATTTCAGGTTTAACAGTTAGTAGATATAAATTTGTTTTTGAGAACAATGGTTGTTCGATATTATTAGATGATAAGATCATCACGAAAGGAACATTGCATAATGGTTTATTTATGTTAGACATCACTTCACATATCATGAATGTAAATGTGTCCAAAAGGAAACGAGATGAGTTGAACAGTGCATACCTGTGGCATTGTAGGCTATGTCACATCCATGAAAGAAGGATTCAAAAGTTGCTAAATGATGGATATCTAGATCCATTCGACTATGTGTCATATGCGACTTGTGAGCCTTGCATTCATGGAAAACTGACCAAATCTCCATTTAGTAGAACTGGAGAGAGAGCCAATGAGTTGTTGGAACTCATACATAGTGATGTATGTGAACCCATGTCAACTCATGCCATTGGAGGTTACTCTTACTTCATTACATTTACTGATGATTTCTCAAGGTATGGATATATGTACTTAATGAAGTACAAGTCCGAGGCCTTTGAGAAATTCAGAGAGTATAAGAATAAGGTGGAGAACCAGACTGGAAAGAGTATCAAAACTCTTCGATCAGATCGAGGAGGTGAATACTTAAGTACAGAGTTTACTCAGTTCCTCAAGGACCATGGGATATTATTCCAATGGACACCTCCTTATACACCTGAGCTCAATGGTGTCTCTGAAAGGAGAAATCATATATTATTAGATATGGTACGGTCCATGATGAGTTTCGCTGACCTACCCATCTCATTCTGGGGATATGCCCTAGAAACCGCAGCTTACCTTCTGAACAGAGTTCCAACTAAGTCGGTAGTGTCTACACCATATGAGATATAGAAAGGGAAGAAGCCTGATCTTAAGGTTGTTAAGATCTGGGGCTGCCCTACCCATGTTAAAAGACACAACCCCGATAAGTTAGAATCAAGGACAGAGCGATGCAAATTTGTGGGATACCCCAAGGAAACTTGTGGCTATTATTTCTATCATCTCGAGGACCAAAAGGTCTTTGTAGCTAAGAGAGCAGTGTTCCTTGAGAAGGAACACATTCTTGACGGAGACAGTGGGAGAATGATAGAATTGAGCGAGGTTGGAGAATCAAGCTCAAGCACCACTCTACAGCCCGAGTCTGTTCAGGTACCTAATACACAAGTATCAACTTTACGTAGGTCTGATAGAGTATCCCATCCTCCTGAGAGATATGTGGGACATATTAGAGCAGAGGATGTAGAGGATATTGATCCTCAGACCTACGAGGAGGCTATTATGAGTATAGACTCCGGGAAGTGGAAAGAAGCCATGAATTCTGAGATGGATTCTATGTACTCCAATAAGGTTTGGAACCTAGTTGATGCGCCCGAAGGTATTGTACCCATCAGTTGCAAGTGGATCTTTAAGAAAAAGATCGGAGTAGATGGAAAGGTAGAGACCTATAAAGCAAAGCTAGTGGCTAAGGGGTATCGTCAAAGGCAAGGCGTTGACTACGACGAAACTTTCTCACCCGTAGCAATGCTAAAATCCATCAGAATTCTATTGGCTATTGTAGCACACTATGATTATGAGATCTGGCAGATGGATGTGAAAACCGCATTCCTCAACGGGAACCTCGAGGAGGAGGTGTATATGATGCAACCTGAGGGATTCGTGTCCAAGAACTGCCTAGATAAGGTGTGTAAGTTGCTTAGATCCATTTATGGACTAAAGCAAGCTTCCCGAAGTTGGAACATAAGATTTGATGAGGCAATCAGATCTTATGACTTCGTTAAGAACGAAGATGAGCCTTGTGTATGCAGAAAGGTAAGTGGGAGCGCTATCACATTTTTTGGTGTTATATGTGGATAACATCCTCATCATTGGGAATGACATAGGAATGCTATCCACAGTAAAGGCTTGGTTATCTAGACACTTCTCCGTGAAGGACTTAGGGGAAGCATCTTATATCTTGAGGATTAGAATCTATAGAGATAGATCCAAGAGGATGCTTGGCTTGTCCCAGTCCAGGTACATAGAAACTATTGTCAAAAGGTTTGGCATGGAAAATTCCAAGAGAGGTCTCATACCGATGAGACATGGGATATCGCTTTCTACGAGTATGTCCCCAAAGACTCCAGAAGAAAGGGCGAACATGGATATGATACCTTATGCCTCAGCAATAGGGTCTATCATGTATGCCATGCTATGTACTAGGCCTGATATAGCGCATGCTCTGAGTGTCACGAGCAGGTATCAGGCGGATCCAGGCTTGGAGCACTGGAAAACAGTAAAGTGTATCCTTAAGTACTTGAGAAGGACTAAGGATCTTTTACTAGTATATGGAGGTAATAGCCTTAAGGTTGAAGGCTACACTGACTCAAGTTTTCAGTCTGATGTCGATGATAGCAAGTCGAATTCAGGGTATGTGTACACCTTGAATAGAGGAGCAGTGTGCTGGAAGAGTTCCAAGCAAGATACCACTGCTGACTCGACCACAGAGGCGGAGTACATTGCTGCATCAGATGCAGCAAAGGAGGGAGTCTGGGTGAAGAAGTTCATCACAGATTTGGGAGTCGATACAGATAGCGACAAGTCGACTTCCTTATATTGCGACAACTATGGGGTGATTACTCAAATAAGGGAACCCGGGTCTCATCAGAAGTGTTCTGAGGAGGTTCCAACTTATAAGAGAGATCGTAACCCGAGGAGATGTAGCAGTGGAAAGAGTTCCATCCGAAGATAACATTGCAGATCCACTGACAAAGCCGTTGTCTCATTTTGTCTTTGAGCGTCACAGGGGTCTGATGGGGATCAGACACATAGGTGATTGGCTTTAGGTCAAGTGGGAGATTGCTAGTCATAGGTGCCCAGCAAGCCAATCACGTGAGTGATGGCACGTGTGACTTGATACAGAATCTTTTTGCTTATTATATTTTGGCGTATATCACTTTATAACTATTGCATAAATGCATATATATATATTGTGATGTCCTTGGATTTGTGCAATGGGAATCGGATCGTGATGAGATCACGATAATGAGATCGATTCACCTTTAAACACATATCCTAAATAATCCCGGTCATAGGTTACTCGAGAGGGACATCGTGATAACCGGATAGACTGGTGTGCTGTATACCCGTCCATATGATGGATGCAGCTGGTCTCATAGCTGCTCGTGTAGGGACACTAGGGATACAGTACAGGTGCTCATTGGAGAATGAGTTCACTGATTGATCCGCTTACGGAATGCTGGATGGTTGATGATGCCTTATTGTCAGACAGCGATTCCGTAGTCCTAGTGGTGTATCTGGTCCTTAGACTTGAGACACCAAGGATGTCCTGTATGAGTGCTCCACTCTTTGATACCAGACTTATAGGTTTGGCTGTCCCAGATCTAGTACAGTTGGTCATTGGGAGTGGTAGTCGACCTTACGAGGGCTATTGAGTGTCGATAGAGGATCATCCACTCTCGGCGTCATGAGAGGAATATCCCATGTGTTCTTGCTCAGACAAATCCCTGGCCAGGGTCATTCGGGTTGAGAGAGAAAGAGTTCTCCGGGAGAATCCGATTAGAGCGAGACTCGAGTAGAAACCGTATGGGTCTGACAACACCATGCTCGATATACGGTCTCTGAGATATTAGATGGATGAGGGACTATAGGTATATGGTAACTGAGGACAGATAGGTCCAATGGATTGGATTCCCCTGTATCGTCTGGGGACTACGGCGTAGTGGCCTAGTACGTCCGTAGTCGATGAGGGTCTAGTACGTTCTAACAGGTATGACTCACGGCCAGCTCGATATTGGGCCTAGAGGGTCATACACATATGGTAGGCATTGCGATGAGCAGAGGTTCGGATATGAGATATCCGACGGAGCCCTTGTCTTATTGGATGCAGATCCAATACCCACTAGGGAAGGACCCATTAGGGTTTGACACGGGATCTCTATAAATAGGAGGGATTCACAGCCTCATAGGCTAGAGTCTTTGCTTGCCCTTCCTATTCTCCTCTTCCTCTCCACCTTAGAGGCCTAGAGTTTTGAGGAGGGTCGTCGCTACCCTGCTGTGTGGATCACCACTAGAGAGGAGGACGCTTGACCTCCTTCACCCTCTCCTAAGGATCTGCAAGGAAACAGGGATATATGATCTCCCTAGGTAACACAATCTCTATACGCAGTTTTGTGTTTTGTGGATTTTTGCGCACCAATCTTCGCACGACGACGAACATCTTTTTGGGAATCGAGGATTTTTGTTTTCTTGTTCTTCCGCTGCGCATATGATGTCGCCCTCGCTGATTTCCCAACATCTACCTTGCCTTTGGTAAAATTATTTAAAATAAGAAAGGAACTAAGCCTTTCATACCAAGCTCTAGGAGCTTGTTTCAAGTCATAGAGAGCCTTAGTCAATTTGAATACATGATTAGGAAGAAGAGAATTTTCAAATCCGGGAGGTTGTTCGACATATACTTCTTCGGAAATAAAGCCATTCAAGAAGGCACTTTTGACATCCATTTGAAATAGTTTAAAATTATAACTACTGGCAAGGAGCATCCTTATAGCTTCTAATCGAGCCACGGGAGCGAAGGTTTCTTCGTAATTGATACCTTCTTCTTGGTTGAAACCTTTGGCCACTAATCTAGCCTTGTTTCTAACCATGATACCATTTCATCTTGCTTGTTTCTAAAGACCCACTTAGTACCAATGACTAAATGGTCACTAGGTCTAGGAATAAGCTCCCACACCTTATTCCTCTAAAATTGATTCAATTCCTCTTGCATTGCAATAACCCAAAAATCATCTTTTATGGCCTTGTCAATGCACTTAGGTTCGATTTGAGAAAGGAAGGCGGCATTAGCACAAAAATTCTTAAAAGAGGAACGAGTTTGAACCCCTTTAGATGTATCCCCTATAATTAGCTCCTTTGAATGAGCATCTATATACTTTCATTCCTTAGGTAAGGAATTTTCGGAAGAAGGTGCATCCAAGTTGCTATTTTGAGGAGGGGGTTCATTTAAATTCAAATTATCAAAACCAAGATCATCATCAAAATCATTTTTCTTTAAATTTGAAACTTCATTAAAAACTACATGAATAGACTCTTCTATTACTAAAGTTCTTTTATTAAAAACCCGAAAAGCTTTAGAAACGGAAGAGTAACCAAGAAAGATACCTTCATCGGATTTAGCATCAAATTTTCCTAAGGCATCCCTTTCATTTAAAATAAAGCATTTACAACCGAAAACTTTAAAATAGAAAATATTTGGTTTTTTGTTATTCCATAATTCATAGAGAGTTTTTGATAAGGATGGTCTTATTAGGACTCTATTCATGATGTTGCAAGCCGTATTTATGGCTTCGGCCCAAAAATACTTAGGTAAACTATGTTCATTTAACATAGTTCTTGCCATTTCTTGTAGGTTTCTATTTTTTCTTTCAACTACTCTATTTTGTTGGGGATTTCTTGGAGTTGAGAAGTTGTGATTGTACCCATTAACTTCGCAAAAATTTTGAAAGTCATGGTTTTGAAATTCACCACCGTGATCACTCCGAATTGATGAAATCATGAAGCCTTTTTCGTTTTGAGTGAGTTTACAAAATTTAGAGAAACACTTGAAGCAATCACTTTTGTGAGCTAAGAAATTGGTCCAAGTGTATCTAGAGTAGTCATCCACAATCACAAAAGCATATTTGCTTCTACCTAGACTTGTTGTATCAATTGGTCCAAATAAGTCCAAATGGATCAATTGTAACGGTCTAGTGGTGCTAATTTGATTTTTTGGTTTGAAGCTTATTTTTATTTGTTTGCCTAGTTGACATGCATCGCATACCTTATCCTTAATAAACTTCATATTCAGAACCCCTCGTACTAGTTCTTGAGATGAGATTTTAGATATTGTTTTCATGCTTGCATGGCCTAATCTCCTATGCCAAAGCCAAGCATCATCATTTACGGCAGAGAAACACATTTCATTACTTAGTTCATCAAGATTGATGGTATAGACATTATTTTGTTTTAAAGCAATCATAGTCATGTTATGATTTGGTTTTTCAATAATGCACATATTTGATTCAAATCTAACGATATAACCTTTATCGCATAATTCACTAATGCTTAACAGATTATGTTTCAATCCATCAACTAGTAACACATCATCAATAGAAAAACTTGATTTGTTACCTATGGTTTCTGTGCCAATGATTTTGCCTTTGTTGTTGTCTCCGAAGGTGACATAGCCTTCTAGTGAGCTTGGAGAATTGGGATGGATCACTGGTCATATGCCTTGAGCATCCACTATCAAGATACCATCTCTTGCTCCTAGCATGTGATGGTGTATGTTTTTACAAGAAGGAATTATTTTTAGGTACCCATTTACTTTTGGGTGCCTCAAGACCTAATCTAACTTATTTATCATGTTGCATAGACTTGATCGTGGTTCCTTTAGGAACCCAAATCAATTTGTTCGGACTAATTTTCTTGAATGGACATTAGTAAGTTATATGTCCATATTTCCAACAAAAGTTGCAATTGCTTTGGTGTTGAACATGTAAGATAGGAACTTTAATGAAGGTGGTTGGATTTTGGTGAGTACTTCTCACAAATCCGATTCTACTCCTTTTAGGAACGTGACCCTTATTTGTAAGGATCATGTTTAAGGACTTGCTACCGACCTCGAATTTCTTCAAGGTGTACTTAAGTACCAAGTTCTCATTTCGAAGAGTTTCTAGATCATGGCATTTAGCACATGGAGCTAGACTATCATGATATTCATTTTTTAATTTATCAAAATCACAAGTAAGACTATCATGCTACTTTTTTAGCAATTTGTATTTTCTACTAATTGTCTTACATTCATCAAATAACTCATGGAAGGCATTTAATAACTCATGATAAGGTAAATCTGCATTAATTAAATCCGTTACCTCTTCTTCAAAGGCCATTAGGGCGTAATGAGCAACTTGCTCGGTGTTGGACTCCTCTTCTTCGGACGTGCTTGAATCATCCCATGTTGCCTTGAGCGCCTTCTTCTTTGATGCTTTCTTTTTGGCTTGTGGACAATCGTTCTTGTAGTGTCCCGGTTTCTTGCACTCATAGCAAATTACTTGGTCCTTCTTGTGTTCGAATTTATTTTTTGTATTATTTTTAAATTTATTCTTTCTTAAATATTTTTTAAATTTTTGAGTCAAAAGTGCAATGTCATTGTCACTGTCCTCAACACTTGATGTTCCTTTCAAGTGGTCTTCTTGTGATGTGAGTGCCATATCCTTCCTGTTCTTTGGAAGGGGGTTCTCGAGCTCGTCATGAGCTTGACATGTCATTTCGTAGGTCATTAAAGACCCAATGAGTTCTTCAAGAGGGAATGTTTTAAGGTCTTTGGCCTCTTGAATGGCCGTAACTTTTGGATTCCAACTTTTTGGGAGAGATCTTAAGATTTTAGTTACTAGTTCAAAGTTAGTAAAACCTTTACTAAGAGCTTTGAGTCCATTGATGACATCCGTGAACCAGGTGTACATGTCTCCGATGGACTCACTTGGTTTCATTCGAAAAAGCTCGTAATAGTGCACAAGGATGTTGATTTTGGACTCTTTCACTCGGCTAGTGCCTTCATGAGTGACTTCAAGAGTTCTCCAAATATCAAAAGCCGAATCACAAATTGAAACTCGATTAAATTCATTTTTATCTAGTGCACAAAACAAGGCATTCATAGCCTTTGCATTTAAAGTAAAATCCTTTTTTTCCGATTCATTCCATTCACTCATCGGAAGAGAAGATTTTTGAAATCCAATCTCGACAATAGACCAAAGCTCAAAGTCCATAGAAATGAGGAAGATCCTAATGCGAGTCTTCCAATATGTGTAATCCGACCCATTAAACAAAGGTGGTCGTGCAATAGACTGGCCCTCTTGCATGCCGGAGTAAGTCATCTCTCTTGGGTATTAAACCAAATATGAGAGATAACCTTGCTCTGATACCAATTGTTAGGATCAAGAGCACTAAGAGGGGGTGAATTAGTGCAGCAGATTAAATTGTTGGTTTTTGAAATCGTTGGCACGATAAAAAACTGAACTTAAAAAGTTTGACTTAGACGCGTGTTCGTAGAGAAGTGCAGCAAGATTATAAAGTACGTAAGAAAGTTTGCAGTAAGATAAATTGCAATAAGTAAACGCAAACCAGAGATTACTCCAATTTTAGAGTGGTTCGGTCAAATGACCTACATCCACTTGCGAGGCCCCTCTTCGATGAGGCTCCCACCTTCCACTAGCAAATCTCTTGAAAGGGAAGGGTAAATACCCCTCTTACAAATCTTTACAAGCAGTTCACTCTCTTACAGATTTTCGAGAAGGAATGAGGTGAACACTAGCAAATTGAAAACAAGACTTTCTAAGACTTTTCTAAGACCTTTCTCTCAATCAATTGCTGCTCAAAAAGTTGTAATCTCAACTGAGATTAGAGGGGTATTTATAGGCCTCAAGAGGATTCAAATTTGGGCTCCAAATTTGAATTCTCGTGGAGTTCCCAATGCTGGCGGTGCCACCACTGGCTCTCGAACACTGGAGGCGGTGCCAAGCACCAGCTCTTGGTGTCTGAATCTTTGGTAATTGCCAATCTGGCAGCACCGCCAGACTCTTCGGTTGACTGGTTGGGCTTCAAACTTAGCCCAAACCAAGTCTAATTTTGGGCCCAGTTGGCCCCTAACCAAGATATAGGATTATCTCTTAATCCTAATCATAATTACACGTTATCTACATAACAAAAACACATCCTAATCAAATTTTCAACCGTGAACGTCGAGTCTTGTTCCAGCGAGCTTTCCGACGAACTTCTCCCGACGGACTCCCAGCAAGCTCCCGAACTTATGATGACTTTGATGAGTAGCCGAGCCTTCTCGGTGATCTCCGTGAATCTCCAACGATCTCTTCGGCGAACTTACGAAAATTTCGACAGGTTCCCGATTTCTTCTCGGTTGGTTCCGGCAGCATCTCCGACGATTCTTCGGACTTTTAAACGCCCATCGAACTTGACTCCGGTATCCTTGCTTTGTGTTCTCTGGTTATCGTAGTTAATCCTGCACACTTAACTCAATAATATGGATTAGATCAATTAACCCATCAATTGATTGTATCATCAAAATCCGAGATTCAACACCTCATACCTCTCTTGAATGATCTCAACACTTAGAAAAGGGAGGAGGACTCTTTGCATTTTTACAATACTTTTAACACCCCAAGAATTCAAGATTATGTTCACACTTTTATGCCCTTTCATATAGAAAAGGGTAGAGTATTTATAGGCCCCAATGGCTTCAGAATTGGAGCCAAAATGTGTCACATCCTTGGATTTTGGGATTTCACGGGTTTAGGAGATAACCCTTACAAGCCTCATACCTCTCTTGAATGATCTCAACACTTAGAAAAGGGAGGAGGACTCTTTACATTTTTACAACACTTTTAACACCCCCAAGAATTCAAGATTATGTTTACACTTTCATGCCCTTTCATACAGAAATGGGTAGGGTATTTATAGGCCCCAATGGCTTCAGAATTGGAGCCAAAAAGTGTCACATCCTTGGATTTCGGGGTACTGGCGATACTACCACCATTATTGGGTGGTACTACCACCTGTAGACTGACACTGGGTGGTACCATTGCTCAATCTGGGCGGTACCACCGCTTGACAAATCTTGCGAGATCGAGCTCTGGCGGTACCATCGCCTGATAGAATTTATTGCCAACGGTGGTACCGTCGATCGTTATGACCTATATCCACATCTGATTCCTCCTTCGTCAAGGTCACCGACATCCACTAATCATCTTCCTTTAAGAGGCAAAGACCAACTACCTCTTTACAGTGGTTTCTCTTTTTCACGGGTTTAGGAGATAACCCTTACAAGCCTCATACATCCTTGGATTTCGGGGTACTAGCGGTACTAGCACCATTATTGGGCGTTACTACCACCTGTAGACTAATACTGGGCGGTACCATCACTCAGTCTGGGTAGTACCACCACTTGACAGAGCTTCAGAGATCAAGCTCTAGCTATACCACCACCTGATAGAATTTACTGCCAGTGGTGGTATTGCCAAGAACACTTAGGAGACAGAGTCCCAAGCGGTGCCACCGCCGGTCGTGACTTCAGGTGTTGAATGGGTTGTTCAATCCGGCCCAATTCAGCCCTTTTAAGGGCCCAATTGGCCCCTAACTGAGTTAGTGGGATTACCTCCCAATCTTAACTCAACTTAAGGTCTAACTACAATAATTAAGACATTTAACAAAGCATTCTTGTTTCGGTATGTCAATTGTTCTTCCGGCGAGCTTCCAACGATCTTCCGGCAAACTTCCAACAATGTTCCGACGGACTTCTGGCAAGCTCCTAGACTTCACAACGATCTTTTGGAAAGTTCTAACAAGCTTCTTTGACAAGCTCCTGGACTTCTCGGTTAATTCCGGTGAAACTTTCGATAAACGTCCGAACTTCCGAAGAACTTTTGAACTCCCAATGAAATCTTGATTTTGACTTTGGCATTACATTTGCTTTATATCTTACTACTATCGTAGTTAATCCTGCATACTTTTCTCAACATATATATAGATTAGGCCAAACAATTTACCAATTGATTTCATCATTAAAATTTGAGATTCAACAGTTATGATCGACAAGAATTACGTAACATTTTGGGCATAGTGTGATTTGTCGAGTCCCTTAAGGGTACACTAAGGTTCTATGATCTCCCTAGGTAACACAACTATCTCACATGTGGTTTTCAGTTATGCGGGTTTTTGCACACCAATCTTTGCACGATAATGAACATGAGAACAATCTTCCAAAGAATAGGAAGGATATGACACTTAGAAATAAAGAAGACCACTCGAGCGAAAGCTTAAGTGATTATGATGACTTGACACTCCTCACAAGAAAATTTAAAAAATTCATAAAAAGAAACAAAACAATTCTTGTAAAACAAGATACAAATAACAAAAATGAACTTCAAAAAGGCACAATCATTTTCTACGAATGTAAGAAGCCAAGACACTTCAAAAGTGAATATCCATAACCGAAAAAGAATGTGCTAGTATAAAAAAAGAAGAAAGCACTCAAAGCAACTTGTGATCAATCAAGTGCATCAGAAAATGAGGAGCAAACCAATAAAGATGAGGTGGCAAACTACACCTGGCTCTCAATGATGAGGTAAGTGACTCAACCGAAACTCATTTATCTTATGATAAATTATTTAATGCTTTTCATGATTTATACGATGATTTTAAATTAGTTGGTAATAAATATAAATTACTAAAAAAATAATTATGCTTCTATCTCTAGTAAATTAAAAAAATTAAAAAATGAGTATGATAATTATATGTTAATCTCTTATACTCAATGTGAAGAGTTAGACTTAGTCAAAAAGAAAGATATGATACTACAATAATTATTACAAAATTTAAAATTAGAAATAAATAATTAAATATGATCTTCGCTAACAAAGGTTCAATTGATGCTGACTTGTTTATTCTATCCAATAGAACTTGCCTGCCTCAAGTGGTGTCTATTTGCCTTGGAGAGTACATGAGCATTTCTTATAAAAATATATGAAAATAAATCATTGATCAAATACAGTAAATGGTAACAAAGGATACGAAGACAAGGGTTTTGGATCCATAATTCCTTCTTAATTTTTTAGTCAATATGTATTCTACACTCATGGAGTAGATTAAATCATTAATATGATTCAAGGTTATAAATATTTGAACCACCATGAATATGTTTATTATACTAGGAGGTGAAGGATCTCAAAAGCTCTATAGAGGAATGAAATAAAATTAATATTGATTCTCAAAAGTTGATAAATCTTTTAGATAAATTAATATTCATATAAACTCAACATATTGAGAGACATAAGTGAGTATATTTTGATAGCAAGTCTAATTCGGGATATGTGTTCACCCTGAATGGAGAAGCAATATACTGTAAGAGTTCTAAGCAAGATACTATTGTTGACTCGACCATAGAGGTGGAGTACGTTGCTACAGTAGAGGCAGGAAAAAAGGGAGTTCGAATGAAGAAGTTTATCACAGGTCTAGGAGACGTGTCGGGTAGCAAGGAGTCAATTCCCTTGTATTACGAAAACAACGGGGTGATTGCTCAAGCGAAGGAACTTAGGTTTCATCAAAAGTCTAAGCACATTCTGAAGATGTTCCACTTGATTAGAGAGATTGTGACCCGAGGAGATGTAGCAGAGGAAAGAGTTTCATCTAAAGATAACATCGTAGATCCACTGATACAAAATGTCTTTGTGCATCATAGGAGTCTAATAAAGATCAGACACATATGTGATTGGCTTTCGGTCAAGTGGGAGATTACTAGTCACGACTCAAGGAGATGTAGTAGAGGAAAGAGTTTCATCCGAAGATAACATCATAAATCCACTGATAAATCCATTATCTCATATTGTCTTTGTGCATCATAGGGGTCTAATAGAGATCAGACGCATAGGTGATTAGCTTTAGGTCAAGTGAAAGATTACCAGTCATAGGTGCCCTAAAAGCCAATCACATTAGTGATGGCACGTGTGATACGATACGTATTCTTTTCACTTATTATATTTCAATATTTTATAATTTTTTATTGCTTGTTACATATATGCATATATATAGTGATATACATGAATCTCTGCATTGGGAATTAGATCATGATGAGATCACATTAATGAGACCAATTCACCTTTAAACATATACCCTAAATAATCCTCGTTATAAGTTATTTGAGAGGGATTATAAATACATTATAACTGAGGACAAACAGGTCCAATAGATTGGATTCACTAATATTGTTTTAGGACTATGACGTAATGGCCTAGTACGTCCGTAATTAATAAGTCGAGTGAATTATTATATGGATAATAATTTATTGAGCTAGAAGGAGTTCTGATAGGTATAACTCACAGTTAGTTCAATATTGGGCCTAGAGGGTCACACATATATTATAGGTGTTGCGACGAGTAGAGGTTCATATACGAGATATCCGTTAGAGCCCCTATCTTTTTAGATATCTAATGAGCCCTTGAATTATTGGATCCTATAGATGAGATCCAATAAGAGCCAATGAGAGATTATTGGGTAGAGACCCACTAATGTAAGAGGCTCTGGTAGTTGGATCGGGTAGTTGGATCGAGATCCAATACCCAATAGGGCAAGATCCATTAGGGTTAAGTTGACAAGGGGTTTCTATAAATAAGAGAGAACCAAAGGGGCAGAGGCTAGATCCCTTTCGGTTATCACCTTCTATTCTTCTCTCCCCTTCTTTTCCTCAGCCAAGAGCCCCTATTTGGGGTGTGTGGATAGCAAGAAGGGCCAACCCCTTCTTGATTGTGTGGTGCATGCAGCGAAGAGATTTGAGCAGCGATTTATGAAACATCTTTATAGCCCCTACCATGTGGATCACCGGTAGAGAGGATGATAGTTGACCTCGTTCATCCTCTCCTATAGATCTATAGGTTTTTAGAGATATACGATCTCTCTATGTAACACATATCCCTTAACATGAGTGGTTTTTCGGTTTCACAAGTTTTTGCGCACCAATCTTCGCACGACGATGAAACCTTCTTTTCTATAGGAAATTCTAGGATTTTTATTTTCTATTATTCCACTGCGTATATGATTTTACCTCAGATTTTATAATAATTTATTTGTCCCTCTCAAGTAACCTATGATTGAGATTATTTAGAGTTTGTGTTTAACGACAAATCGATTTCATTATCATGATCTCATCACGATCTGATTTCCACTATATAGATCCATAAACATCATAATATATATGCAACGGGTAAGAAAATATCAAATAAATAATAAGTAAAAAGAGTTTGTATCATATCACACGTGTCATCACTCACGTGATTGGCTTCATAACACCTAAGACTAGTAGTATGGAGCTTATGGAAACCAGAAGTTGATCATTTTTGAATTTTTGGAACTGTTACATTTGCTAAGATACTAGAAGAAAAGTGAACAAAACTTGAGGATAAAAGTGTATCTTTTTAGATTATAGTGAGAATTCGAGTGGTTACAAACTCTATAATCCTATCACAAATAAAGTTGTGATGTCAAGAGATGTTGAGTTTGATGAACAACAAATTTAGAATTGTAAAATTAATTAGCAATATAGAAACCTATATCTCCAAAAGAGAATAATATAATACAAGCAAGCACCAAAGAGTCTTTGCGTGAATCATCACGTGGATCAGCTAGGTCACATGATTCAAGAAGTCCGATTGTAAGAAGGATAAGAACGATTCAAGAGCTATATAATGTGAATTGAATAATTAATATTAACAATGATGAGCTTTCTTTATTTTGTCTTTTGATAAGATATGATCCATTAACCTTTTAAGATGCTTGTAGAAAAGAAAAATGACGATAAGTTATGAATAAGGAGATTCGTACTATTAACAAAAATGATACATGGGAGCTTACTATACTTCCAGAAGATCACAAAGCGATCAATATTAAGTGGATCTTCAAAACAAAAAGAAATACATAAGGATACATGGAAAAATATAAGGCCTAATTAGTTACAAAGGGATACAAACTACAATATGGGATCAATATGCAAGATTTCATTTTATAAGAGATTATGTCAAAAGCAAAGAAGTGGAGCTACTTTATGTCAATACAAACGATCAAGTGATTGATATACATACAAAACCTCTCAAATTTAAAATATTTTAATGACTTCGAAAGAAATTTGACATGTTAGATTAAACAAGTTTAAGAGGGAAGAATGATAAAATTAAACTTGTTTAAGGAATTTAAAAATGTTTATTGTTTAAAGAGGATAAATAGATTAAATACGTATAGAATGATAAACCAAATTGACTATTGATTCTTAAAAAGATTTCTAAAATAAATAATTTATCTTAAATATAATTAATATAACGTATATATGGGAACTATATAAATATATTGGATCGTGAAAAATAGAGTTTTTAAAATTATAGAAAGTTTTGAATGAAAGATGAAATATTTTATCCTTGTTTTGTGTGATAGCTTTATCTTCCTATTTAGTTTAACTACTGTTGAAATAATAAACCCTTTAATATGTAACAATTCAGGTGACAATGGAGTGGGCATCATCATTTTATAGAAACTTCAGGCGATATGTTCGAGGGAGGTGGATTAGTCGATGCGTGCTACTTGGTAACACAAGTTGGGCAAAACTGTTAGAAAGAATAGAAGACAAAAGGAATTATTGAAAAAACTATTTTACATTGAAACTATTCTCCCTCTATTTATACAGATTAAGAGGGAGGATTTCCCTCAATAAGAGTAGAGAGATTTCCTCATACAGTTAGGAAAATCTTATCAAAGTAGAGAGATTTACTCATATAGTTAGGAAAATCTTATCTGCTATCAAGCCCCCGCAAGATGGTGCTCCTATCAAGGATACTAATCTTGATTCGATGAAAAGTAAACAGTTTACAAGCGAGAGGTTTCGTGAGTAGGGCAAGAGCAAATCGCTACTGCTACTGTGGCTGCGACGGCGGTAGCTACGGATGCTGCAGCTATGGCTACTATGAAAGCTGTAGCTGTTGCAAAAGCTACAGCAGAGGAGAAAGTTGCAGCGATGCTACAGTGATGCTACAGCAGAGGAGGAAGCTATAGTAGAGGAGATAGCTGCAGTAGAGGAGGTAGCTGTAGCAGAGAATAAAGCTGCAGTAGAGGAGGTAATTGTAGCAAAGGAGGAAGCTGCAACAATGCTACAGCAGAGGAGGAAGTTGTAGTGATGTTACAGTAGAGAAGGAAGTTGTAGCAGAAGAGAAAGCTGCAGCAATGCTACAGAAGAGGAGGAAACTGCAGCAATACTACAAAAGAGGAGGTAGCTACAGTGATGCTACAGCAGAGGAGAAAGCTGCAGCAGAGGTGCATCCGATGAGGTAGCTATAGTAGAGGAGGAAGTTGTTGAATCTCATATTTTGATGATGAAACCACTTGATATGTGTTTATGATTTAATCTGCATTTTGAGTGACATAGGATGCTTCGATCAGGATAAGACAATTAAAGCAGAAAAATCATGTTAGGGTGGAGGAACATGTCAAAAGATTGGACGTCGGGCCGGTGGATCGGTCGACATATCGACGGAAGGATCCGGGTTGTGGATTCGAGCATTGAGCCAAGAAGAGCGAGTATTGCACCAAGGATATCGGAGTTGCGGAGTCAACTGACCGATTGGGCAATAGGCCGCAAGAGAGGACAATGCGCCGAAGAATCGGACGAAGCGTCGAGGGACTAATTACATGCCGGACAAATTGATTAATTGCTTAGGAGTAATTGTCTAGATCGAAGTTTTGCTTTACTTATGCAGGATTAATTATGATAGCTTGAAGACATAAAGCAAGTCTACCAGAGTCAAGTTTGATGGGTGTTTGAGAGTCCGCCGAGAGTCCGAAGATTCATCGGAAGTGCTGCCGGAACCAACCGAGAAGAAATCGAGGACTTGCCGAAGTTTTCGGAAGTCCACCGGAGAGATCGTCGAAGGTTCATAGAGATCACCGAGAAAGTTCGGCTACTTACCAAAGACTCGCTAAACTCGCCATAAGACTGGAAGCCTGCTGGGTGTCTACCGGAAGAAATCTGAGGGTGTATCGGAAGTCCGCCGGAAGATCACCGGAAGGAAACTCAATGTTGCCGGTTAAAAACCTGCTTAGGACTATGTCTTAATTTCAAAGTTTGCATATAATTAGGGTTAGGATTAAGAGTTAATCCTATAACCTAGTTAGGAGCTAATTAAGCCCGAGTGTGGACTGGTTTGTGCCAAGTTTGGAGCCCAACCAGTGATCTGAAAAGCCCAGGTGGTGGCATCGCCGGATTGGGCGGTGGCACCGCTAGTACACTATCAGTGTCAGACACTGATAAGCGGTAGCACCGCCAGCACCAGGAAACCCAAAAGCAATTCAAATTTGGAGCCCAAATTTGAATCCTCTTGGGGTCTATAAAGACCCCTCAATTCTCAGCAGAGAACACAACGTTTTTTTTAGAAGTTATAGATTGAGAAAAAGCTTTAGCAAAGTCTTTAGCAAGTCTTGTTTTCAATAGCTTAAGTATTCACCTCCCTCTTTCTCTTTGAAAAATCTATAAGAGTGTGAACCACTTGTAAAAGGTTGTAAGAGGGGTATTTGTCCTTCCCCTTCAAAGTGATTTGCTAGTGGAAGTTGGGAGCCTCATCGAAGAAGGCTTCGCAAGTGGATGTAGGTCATTTGACCGAACCACTTTAAATTGGTGTATTTCTTGAATGTGTGAGTGTTTACCTTTCTGAAACCTTTATTTACATAGCAGCAAGCTTTTGGTTTTCATCTCCTTACTTTACTCGAGCTACTTTTATCAAGTCATTCTTTGTTGAATCGAAATCTCTACGCATTTACGCAATCATTTTCAAACGTACGAGTTTTAATCCGCTACACTAATTCATCCCCTCTCTTCGTGCCGCTCCGATCATAACAATTGGTATCAAAGCAAGGGTTACTCTCATATTTGGTTTAATAACCAAGAGAGATGGCTTACTCCGGCATGCAAAAGGGTCACTCTATTATATGTCCGCCTATGTTTAATGGGTCAGATTACATGTATTGGAATACTCGTATGAGGATCTTCCTTATTTTCATGGATTTTGAGCTTTAGAATATTGTCGAAAATGGATTTCAAAAATCTTCTCTTCCGATGAGCGAATGGGATGAATCGGAGAAGAATGAATTTAATATACTTGTTTAATGGTTTTTACTTTAAATGCAAAGGCTATGAATGCCTTATTTTATATACTTGACAAAAATGAATTTAATCATGTTTCAATTTCTGATTCGACTTTTGATATTTGGAGTGTTGAATCTCGTATTTTGATAATTAAACCAATTGATAATTTTGTTTATGTTTTAATCTGTATTTTGAGTGACGTAGGAAACTTCGATAAGGATGAGACAATTAAAGTAGGAAAAATCATGTTATGTCGGAGGAACATGTCAGAAGATTGGACGTTGGGCTTGTGGATCGGTCGACATATCGATAGAAGGCTTCGGGCCGTAGACTCAGGCATTGGGTCAAGAAGAGCGAGTATTGTGCCAAGGATATCGGAGTTACGGAGTCAACTAGCCAATTGGGCAATAGGCCACAGGAGAGGATGATGCGCCGAAGAATCGGACGAAGCGTCGAGGGACCAATGGCATGCCGGACAACTTGGTTAATTGCTTAGGATTAATTATCTCAATCAAAGTTTTGTTTTACATGTGCAGGATTAACTATGATGGAAGTAAGACATGTAGCAGGAGTTGTACCGGAGTCAAGACTATGATCACATTGGGAGTTCGAGAGTTCAACGGAAGTCCGGATGATCATCGGAGGTTCTACGAGAACAAATCCGAGAAGTCCGGGAGCTTGCCAAAAGAAGCTCATCAAAACTCGCCAAGTGGATCGTCACAAGTCCAGGAGTTTGCTGGAAGTCCGCAGGAGCATCACCGAGGGTTCATCAGATGATCGACGGAAGTTTGCTGGAAGCTCGCCGGAAGAAGCGATTGAAGCATCGGAGCAAGTTGCAGTAAATGTCTTAAGAAATATCGTAGTTAGTATGATGATTAAGTTAGAAATGGGTGGTGATCCCATTAACTTAATCTTGGGGCAATTGGGCCGAATGGATCAGCCCATTCGGACCCAGATTTCTTGGCCAGCGATGGCACCGCCCAGGGCTCAGTCTCCGAGCTGGGCTGGGCGATGCAACCGCCCTTGACAAGCGGTGGAACCGCCTAAACTCGATCTCCAAGCTTTGCCAAGCGGTGCAACCGCCCTAGTCAGTCGGTGGCATCGCTTGGGCTCAGTCTTCGAGCGAGACTGGGTGGTGCAACCGCCCCTATTAGGCGGTGGCACCACCTAGAGGCTCAGTCTCCAAGCTGCCAGGCAGTTGTACCGCCCCAGTCAAGAGGTGGTACTGTTAGGACCCCGGAAATCCAAGAGTTGACATTTTTTAGCTCGAAATTCAAACCAGTTTGGGGCCTATATAAACCCCACCCTTTCCTACATGAAAGGGCAAACGAAAGAAACCAAAAATCCAATCTTACTCTGTGAATTTTAGAGCTCAAAAGTGTTGTAAAGGCTAGAAGTTCTCCTCCCTCTTTTCTTCCAAATTTTGAGCTTTCAAGAGAGGAGAAAAATTCTGCAAGGGTTGTCTCCTTAGCCCGTCAAACGGAGTGAAACTGTAAAAGGGTGGTTTGCCTTCGCCTATTGAAGTAAGGCCTCTAGTGGACGTCGATGACCTCGTCGGAGGAGAAAGCCAATAGTGGATGTAGGTCAAGATTGACCGAACCACTCTAAAATTGCGGTGCTCTCTGGTTTGCATTTATTCTTGCTGCTTACCTTATTGCAAACCTCCATATGTGCTTTACTTCCTCTTTACTTTTGCTGCACTCCTTTATGAACTCGCTTTCAAGTTAAGTTTCTGAAAATGATTTTACGTCGGAAATAATTTCATCGTACGAATGTAGTTTTAAACGTCGAAAGTTTTCCGCTGCACTAATTCACCCCTCTTAGTGCTCTTGATCCAAACAATTGGTATGAGAGCATGGTATTTCTCATTTCAGATTTACACCCGAGAGAAATGGCTCTTCATGGCTTTCAAGGGGGCTTATTGGTTGTTCGTCCACCATTGTTTAACGGAGTGGACTACACTTACTGGAAAACTCAAATTCGAGTTTTCTTGATTTCTATGAATTTGGATTTATGGAATATTGTTGAAAATAGTTTTTAACTTCCCTATAAACCGATGAACGAATGGTCGGATTTGGAGAATAAGTATTTTTCTTTAAACGCAAAGGCTAATAATGCCTTATTTTGCGCTTTGGACAAAAATGAGTTCAATCGGATTTCTTTGTACGAAACAGTTTTCGATATTTGGCACACTCTTGAAATCACACACGAAGGCACAAGTAATGTAAAAGATTCTAAAATAAATTTTTTGATGCATGATTTCGAGCTTTTTCGAATGAAGCCAAGCAAAACCATTATTGACATGTACACCCGTTTTACGAATGTCATCAATGGTTTAAAAGCTCTTGGTAAATGTTTCTCGAATTTTAAACTTGTTAGTAAAGTTTTACGATCACTTTATAAAGCTTGGGAATCAAAAGTAACGACAATACAAGAAACAAAAGATTTAAATATTTTTCTACTTGAAGAACTTATCGGTTCATTAATGACATATGAAATGGTGCACAATGCACCTGATGAATAAAACATCCTTCCAAAGACCAGGAAGGATTTGGGACATAGAACATTTGAAGACCACTCGAGCATAAGCTCAAGTGATGGTGAACAAGAACGACTCACTAAGAAATTTAAAAAATTTAAGAAAAAAATTTAAGAAAAAAAAGAACGGAACTACTTGCTTTAAGAACAAAAATTTAAGAACAAAAAGAACGAAACAAAAATTTAAGAACAAAAAGAACAAAAAGAATGGAACAAGAAGAAGAACACAAAGTGGGATGAATCGAGCTTCTCCGAAGACGAGGAGAAAATCAACAAAGGCGAGGTGGGAAACTACGCCTTAACGACATTCAACAATGAGGTAATCAAAACCACCTTAATTTATTTCAAAATTACATGATGCTTTCCATAATGCATTTTCTTTTTTTTGTATAGAATTAATTTTCTTGAAAATTACATGTTTAAATAATAAAATGAAAATACAAAAATTATGATCATGCTAGTAGTTTTGAAAATAATCATGAAAAATATATATTTTATGATAAACAAACAAAATGATTTTGATTGAAAATATGAAATCATGCTATATGTGGTGAAAAAGTAATAATGTGTATAATGTTTGATTAACATTGTTGAATGGTATCATGTTTGACAAACTAATTTCTCAATTTTGATTAAATAAAATCATGTTTGAAGAAATGCATAATGATGTAATATTAAACATTTTGATACCATGATTGACAATTTTCTGCATGAGATTTTAAGTTATACATGATTATAAGCATGTGTTATTTTCATGAGTGTATTTGAAAACATATGGCAAAACCATGTCCGAATGCATGATAGGATTAAATTTCATTTTCGGATTTTCTTGATCTTAACAATTCATTTTTGAGAATCTATTGATCTTGATGGTTTTATGATGAAATTCATTTTTCGATCCTAAACATTGATGCATGTTTTTATTTAACATAAATGAAAAAGCATGCTAACATAAAATCAATCACTTAAAATGAAATACTTAAAAAAAAGGAAAAATATATTATCAATGAAATCATGAATCTACCTATGTTATAAATTTTGTGAACCATAAAAGTGATTTTGATTATTTGAATTTGAAATGAGTTTTATCAAAATCATGATATTGATTTCTTGGAATAACATGAGATTACCTTTGATGATCATTTTGCTTCAAGGAATTTTGGATTCATGACTTGGTCTTACATTTGTTTATGAGATGGTTGAAATCTTTGTACCTTTGAATTATTTTCTTCTCCTTTCAATTTTTGAATTTATGTATATTATATGTCAAACATTTGAAACCATGTTTTGGTATCATGCATATCTAAGAAATGTTAGATTTGACAAATTGAATGAGTTGAAAATGAATGATGATTTTTCTCTTGAATATAACATGTTATATTTTTTTTATAAATCATCATTTTGATTTCTCGACATTCGATACATGAGATTTTATTATGAATCAAAATTTCTCATTAATCGATCTTCTACGATTTTACTTGATATTTTCTTAAGAGGAGATTTTCTAAATGAATCATGATTTTTCCTTATGAGTTCTTGGAGTTATTACTTGATTTTCTTTTAAAACAAGATCTCTTTTTTGTACTCCTATGATTTTTCTTGATATTTTAAAGAAGATATTTACTATATGAATCATGTCTTTTGGTATTCAAATGATTTTATCCTTCATGACATGATTTCTTTGTATTTATGGCTTGCATGGCTTGAAATGTTTTGGAATGATGCATGCAACACTATGATTTTTCCCTTAGATGAAAATGCATGCAACACTATGATTTTTCCCTTAGATAAAAATGCATGCAATACTTTGATTTTTTTTAAATAATGTGAAAATCAATAATTATTATTTTCTGATAAAATGATGATTTGTAATCATGAATGTAATGATGATTTATATTTTATAATTTGGTATAATGCATGCAATGATGAAATATTTATGAATTTTAAATGATGTATGAAATACTTATGATAACGATGTACATGATATATTACATATGATGTGTATCATGAATGCTTTAAATGATGAATGTTTGGTATCATGATCAACATGTTGATAAATGCTTAAAAATTTTAATGTTTGAGTATCATGTATGATATGCTCATTAATGATGATTGATTTATTTTTCGGTATCGTGAATGAAAAATAAGGTTTTTGAAATTATGTATATTTTAATTTAAATATATAAGGATGCACAAATAAGATTGATACTTTACCTTTGTCATAATTTAAAAATTAATATAAGGGTCTTCCCTTCTCTTTGACAATGACAAAGGGGGAGCAAGAATTTCTAGCATGGATATTATGAAAAGTGGCAAACTAGCTAGCTTGCACAATTCAAGATGAAAGTAAAAATTGCACTTCTCAAAAGAGAAGATGCAAATGTAACACTTGACAAATTGTTTGCTTGTCTCGTGTAAAACAGTATCTCTTGCTAGTTTGGCATTTTGCTAACTTGCACTTTGCAAAGAAAGCAAAAATGGCACTTCTCAAAAGAGAAGAAAGACCTTGTTATCTTGAACATCACAAGCTTGCCTATCTTAAGAAACAAAAATTGCAAAAGTGCTATCTTGCCTATCTGAAGAAGCAAAACTTGCAAATTGTACATTACAATAGGAAGCAAGAATCATGAGCTCACACAAGAAAGCTATCTTGCATTTGCTTTCGAAATTTTTGCTAGCTTGTATGTAGTAAAACTTGCATATCGTAAAAATTGCTAGCTTGTAGTCTAAAGAGAAGCAAACAGTTGCTATCTCAAGAAAAGCAAACATGCTAAACTTGCACATCTTTAATTGCTAGATTGCATGATGATAAAATTTGATACTATGTTTTTCATGTAATGAGTTGAACTTATATTACAAACACATTAGAGTTGGAACTTCTCCTTTTTGTTGATGATAAAGGGGGAGAAGTATGATATTATGCATAAGTTCATGATGACGTGTTACAAGTATTCATGATGAATATTGCAATGACTTAAATTCAGTTAGAATTCAAGGTTCTATCAATATGGCATATTGATAGGGGGAGTTTGTTTAAACTCCGGGAGTTAAGTTTAACTCCGTTATCAATTAGTTGTCATCATCAAAAAGGGGGAGATTGTTGAATCTCGTATTTTGATGATGAAACCAATTGATAATTATGTTTAAGTTTTAATCAGCGTTTTGAGTGACGTAAGATGCTTCGATCAGGATGAGACAATTAAATAGGAAAAATCATGTTGTGCCAGAGAAACATGTCAGAAGATTTGACGTCGGGCCGGTGGATCGGTCAACGTATCTGCTTGTCATAGGTGCCCAGCAAGCCAATCACATGAGTGATGGCACGTGTGACTTAATATTGAATCTTTTTGCTTATTATATTTTGGCATATATCACTTTATAACTATTGCATAAATGCATACATATATTGTGATGTCCTTGGATTTGTGCAATGGGAATCGGATCGTGATGAGATCATGATAGTGAGATCGATTCACCTTTAAACACATATCCTAAATAATCCCGGTCCTAGGTTACTCGAGAGGGATATCGTGATAACCAGACAAATTGGTGTGCTGTATACCCGTCCATATGATGGATGCAGCTGGTCTCATAGCTGCTTGTGTAGGGACACTAGGGATATAGTACAGGTGCTCATTGGAGAATGAGTTCACTGATTGATCCGCTTACGGAATGCTAGATGGTTGATGATGCCTTATTGAAAGACAGCAATTCCGTAGTCCTAGTGGTGTATCTGGTCCTTAGACTTGAGACACCAAGGATGTCCAGTATGAGTGCTCCACTCTTTGATACCAGACTTATAGGTTTGGCTGTCCCAGATCTAGTACAGTTGGTCATTGGGAGTGGTAGTCGACCTTACGAGGGCTATTGAGTGTCGATAGAGGATCATCCACTCTCGGCGTCATGAGAGGAATATCTCATGTGTTCTTGCTCAAACAAATCCCTTGCCAGGGTCATTCGGGTTGAGAGAGAAAGTGTTCTCCGGGAGAATCCGATTAGAGCGAGACTCGAGAAGAAACCGTGTGGGTCTGACAACACCATGCTCGATATACGGTCTCTGGTATATTAGATGGATGAGGGACTATAGGTACATGGTAACTAAGGACAGATAGGTCCAATGGATTGGATTCCCCTGTATCGTCTAGGGACTATGGCGTAGTGGCCTAGTACGTCCGTAGTCGATGAGTCGAGTGAATTATTATAGAGATAATAATTCACTGAGTTAGAAGGAGTTCTGACAGGTATGACTCACGGCCAGCTCGATATTGGGCCGAGAGGGTCACACACATATGGTAGGCATTGCGATGAATAGAGGTTCGGATATAAGATATCCGAAGGAGCCCTTGTCTTATTGGATGCAGATCCAATACCCACTAGGGGAGGACCCATTAGGGTTTGACAGGGGACCTCTATAAATAGGAGGGATTCAGAGCCCCATGGGCTAGAGAGCTTTTGTTTGCCTTTTCCTATTCTCCTCTCCATCTCCACCTCAGAGTAGGTCTGGAGTTTTGAGGAGCGTCGTCGCAACCCTGCTGTGTGGATCACCGCTAGAGAGGAGGACGCTTGACCTCCTTCACCCTCTCCTAAGGATCTGCAAGGAAACAGAGATATACGATCTCCCTAGGTAACACAATATACTCTATACGCAGTTTAATGTTTCGCGGATTTTTGCGTACCAATCTCCGCACGACGACGAACATCTCTTTGGAAATCGGGGATTTTGTTTTTCTTGTTGTTCCGCTACGCATATGATGTCGCCCCCAAGGATTTCCCAACAGTGGTATCAGAGCCAGGTTGCTCGTGCGAATGATTGTTGAACTACGTGTGTTGTGTTTAGGAAGAATTTTGACGTCAAAATTGTTGACGCAAAAACAAGGAAGGGCAGCAACAGTTGCTGCCCTCGATCTGCGTGCGTGTCGCGCAGCCGAAGGCGGGGCTTGCAGTCCACTGGTAGAGGCGCCGTAGGGCAGCGGCGCCCGCCGCCGTTGCTCCCGTGGGCGAAACCCCCCACAGGGGCGGTCGCCCGGTGGGACAGCACCGCCTGCGGAGGCGGTAGCGCCTGAAAGGGGCGCCCACCCGCAGCGGCAACGCTGCTAGCGGGCGTGCCGCTTGCAGGCGAGGGCAGTGCCCTCGCCCCGCCGCATAGGTCGCCGCCGGCAGGGTGGCGGCGGCGGCAGCAGTGAAAAGGAGAAAGGGCATTAGGGTTTTCTGGGAAAAAGACAGTTTTGCCCCTCGAAATTTGGGAAATTCTAGTTTTTGTCTTTTGTCCAAATGACGAAAATACCCCTATGAATTCAAAAATTCCCTATAATATCCCTGATTTCAGAAAATATTAATTAATTAAAAGGTTTAGTTGATTATTATTTTTATTATTATTATCTAGTAGTCCTACATGATGATGATTATTTATACATGTGATGTATGATGTGTGGACGGATGATCATAGACCGTGTGATGTGTGTACCTATGATTATTATTATTGAGGTCTGCGAACCTCCATTATATTTCTCGTTTATTGTCGGGCTTGCGTGCCTATGATTAAGTTTTAATCACATGAGGAGGCATAGCGGGAGCATGGATGCGATAACGGGACCCACGAGACGGACGATCGTGATGCATGAAGATGCATCAAAATGTCGACGGAACCGATAAGGACAAAATGGACGATCACAGGGCATGGAGATGCACCGTTGCACATATAGATCTTGATGTGAGTGATTAGGCCTACTGGCTCGGGCCTAATCATATTAAGTTGTGATCCATAATCAACTAGTGTAATTGCTTATACACATACTAGATATGTATATATATTTGCATGCGATGTAGATATATATTAAATATGTATATGTGTGACATGTCATATTAGGAGACCAAATCATAGAAACATCTCTCGATAATATTAAGTCGGTAAACGTGAGGCAATTAGATTGACCCACGTGACCTTCCATCGTTATAAGTAGGAACCGATTCCCGGTGTAGGTTAAGTTGGTCGAGTCCCTCGAGACTCACCTATATCGCGATTCGCTATCTTGCTTACGACATAGAGATGTCACCGGTGACTTGAGGGCATGGTATACTTGGTCGAGTCCCTCGAGGGTATATCATCAAATCAGACTCATCTTGTAACGAAGGTGTTGACATAACCGAGCATCATGGTTGGTCGAGTCCATCAAGGCCATAGTGATTCGGAGGCCGAATAGGACGGGAATCACAAGGAGTTGTGATCGACAAGAGTTGCCTACCTTTTAGGCTTAATATGATTGGTCGAGTCCCTTGAGGTTACACTAAGACACTGATTAGATCATGATCCCCATAAGAAGTCTGCTGGAGACTTTCGTTTCACGTGCTGAGGGTGTCGCGTGACTCGTTAGTAAAATATTGGGAGCATATTACTATAGAAGTCCATATCTTGATAGTTTATTTCTTGCAAAATCTGCATGTTATTCATTTCTGCTGCATCTTTATTTTCAAAAAATGTCACTTTCAAATCCCTTACGTGGCATACTTGATGTTAACCGCATCACTAGTCCAAATTATACGGATTGGCTCTGTAACTTGAGAATTATTCTCACAGCGGAGAAAATCGTGTACGTCCTTGATACAGTGATGCCTGCGCCCGAAGATGAGATCGCTCGCTACGTGAAGTACATTGATGACTCCACTCTTGCTCAGTGCTATATGTTGGGCTCTATGACTCCTGAGTTATAGAGACAATATGAAAAGATGGATGCCAGATCCATTCTCCTACATGTCCGCAAATTGTTTAAGGAACAGGGAAGGACTCAGCGATATGAGATATCTAAGAGCCTCTTCCGCGCTAGGATGACTGAGGGGACACTGGTTCAGAACAATGTCCTAAAGATGATTGAGTGGATAGAGAAACTCATAGGTCTAGGAATGGTCCTAGAGGATAACTTGTGTGTGGACATTATGCTTTAGTCCCTACCAGATTCCTTTTCACAATTCATAATGAATTTTAATATGAACAAGCTTGAAGTGACTCTCCCAGAGCTTCTCAATATGTTGAGGGAGGCAAAGAGTACTATCAAGAAAGAGAAGTCAGTTCTCTACACTGGTGAGACCAAAAGGAAAAGGAAAGCAGAAAGGTCCCTTAAGAAGGGAAAGGGCAAGGTCAAACCTGGTAAAGCAAAGGTTGCTAAGAAAGACTTAGCAAAGGACAAAGGCCAGTGCTTCCACTGTGGTAAAGGTGGGCACTGGAAGAGAAACTATAAAGAGTACCTTGCAGAAAGGGCAAAACAAAAGCTTGATGAAGCTTCAGGTACATTCATGATCAGTCTCCATTTGTTAGACTCTTATGATAAACTAGAGAGAGGCGAGATGGACCTCAAGATGGGTAATGGAGCAAAAGTTGCTGTAGTAGCTGTTGGCGAGGTCGCCCTACATCTGCCTAGTGGAGCTTTTATTGCATTAGATGCATGTTATTTTGTTCCTTCTATTATCAAAAACATTATCTTCATTTCATGTTTAACAGTTAGTGGATATAAATTTGTTTTTGAGAACAATGGTTGTTCGATATTATTAGATGATAAGATCATCATGAAAGGAACATTACATAATGGTTTATTTATATTAGACACTACTCCACATATCATGAATGTAAATGTGTCCAAAAGGAAACGAGATGAGTTGAACAGTGCATACCTATAACATTGTAGGCTAGGTCACATCCATGAAAGAAGGATTCAAAAGTTGCTAAATGATGGATATCTAGATCCATTCGACTATGTGTCTTATGCAACTTGTGAGCCTTGTATTTGTGGAAAACTGACCAACTCTCCATTTAGTGGAACTGGAGAGAGAGCCACTGGGTTGTTGGAACTCATACATAGTGATGTATGTGGACCCATGTCAACTCATGCCATTGGAGGTTACTCCTACTTCATTACATTAACTGATGATTTCTCAAGGTATGGATATGTGTACTTAATGACGTACAAGTCCGAGACCTTTGAGAAATTCAGAGAGTATAAGAATGAGGTGGAAAACCAGACGGGAAAGAGTATCAAAACTCTTCGATCAGATCGAGGAGATGAGTTCTTAAGTACAGAGTTCACTCAGTTCCTCAAGGACTATGGGATATTATCCCAATGGACACCTCCTTATACACCTCAGCTCAATGGTGTCTCTCAAAGGAGAAATCGTACATTGTTAGATTTGGTACGGTCCATGATGAGTTTCGCTAACCTACCCATCTCATTCTGGAGATATGCCCTAGAAACCGTAGCTTACCTTCTGAACAGAGTTCCAACTAAGTTGGTAGTGTCTACACCATATGAGATATAGAAAGGGAATAAGCCTGATCTTAAGGTTGTTAAGATTTGGGGCTGCCCTGCACATGTTAAAAGACACAACCCCGATAAGTAAGAATCAAGGACAGAGCGATGCAAATTTGTGGGATACCCCAAGGAAACTTGTGGGTATTATTTCTATCATCTTGAGGACCAAAAGGTCTTTGTAGCTAAGAGAGCAGTGTTCCTTGAGAAGGAACACATTCTTGGCGGAGATAGTGGGAGAATGATAGAATTGAGCGAGGTTGGAGAACCAAGCTCAAGCACCACTCTACAACCCAAGTCTGTTCAGGTACCTAATACACAAGTTTCAACTTTACGCAGATCTGATAGAGTATCCCATCCTCTTGAGAGATATGTGGGACATATTAGAGGAGAGGATGCAGAGGATATTGATCCTCAGACCTACGAGGAGGCTATTATGAGTATAGACTCCGGGAAGTGGCAAGAAGCCATGAATTCTGAGATGTATTCTATGTACTCCAATAAGGTTTGGAACCTAGTTGATGCGCTCGAAGGTATTGTACCCATCGGTTGCAAATCTTTAAGAAAAAGATCGGAGTTGATGGAAAGGTAGAGACCTATAAAGCAAGGCTAGTGGCTAAGGGGTATCGTCAAAGGCAAGGTGTTGACTATGACGAAACCTTCTCACCCGTAGCAATGCTAAAATCCATCAGAATTCTATTGGCTATTGCAGTACACTATGATTATGAGATCTAGCAGATGGATGTGAAAACTGCATTCCTCAATGGGAACCTCGAGGAGGAGGTGTATATGATACAACCTGAGGGATACGTGTCCAAGAACTGTCCAGATAAGATGTGTAGGTTGCTTAGATCCATTTATGGATTAAAGCAAGCTTCCCGAAGTTGGAACATAAGATTTGATGAGGCAATCAGATCTTATGACTTCGTTAAGAACGAAGATGAGCCTTGTGTATACAGAAAGGTAAGTGGGAGCGCTATCACCTTTTTGGTGTTATATGTGGTTGACATCCTGATCATTGGGAATGACGTAGGAATGCTATCCACAATAAAGGCTTGGTTATCTAGACACTTCTTCATGAAGGACTTAGGGGAAGCATCCTATATTTTGGGGATTAGAATCTATAGAGATAGATCCAAGAGGATGCTTGGCTTGTCCCAGTCCAGGTACATAGAAACCATTGTCAAAAGATTTGGCATGGAAAATTCCAAGAGAGGTCTCATACCGATGAGACATGGGATATCGCTTTCTACGAGTATGTCCCCAAAGACTCCAAAAAAAAAGGGCGAACATGGATATGATACCTTATGCCTCAGCAATAGGGTCTATCATATATGCCATGCTATGTACTAGGCCCGATATAGCGCATGCCTCGAAAAGTCACGAAAGGTCATCGCGGATCCGTGCTTGGAGCATTGGAAAGCAAGAAAGTGTATCCTTAAGTACTTGAGAAGGACTAAGGATCTTTTACTAGTATATGGAGGTAATAGCCTTAAGGTTGAAGGCTACACCGACTCAAGTTTTCCAAATTGATGTCGATGATAGCAAGTCAATTCAGGGTATGTGTATACCTTGAATGGAGGAGCAAAGCAGTCTTTGGAAGAGTTTCAAGCAAGATACCACTTCTTGACTCGACCACGAGGCGGAGTACATTGCTGCATCGATGCAGCAAATGAGAGAGTTTGGGTGAAAAAAGTTCATCACAGATTTGGGAGTCGGTTTCGGGTAGCTTAAGAGCCGATCTCCCTATATTATGCATAACAACAAGCTTATTGCTCAAAGGAACCTAGGTCTCATAAGAAATCTAAGCATGTTCTAAGGAGGTTCCACCTTATCAGAGAGATCGTGACCCGAGGAGATGTAGTAGTGGAAAGAGTTCCATCCGAAAATAACATTGCAGATCCACTAACAAAACCGTTGTCTCTGATTTGTTTTGAGTGTCACAGGGGTCTGATGGGGATCAGACACATAGGTGATTGGCTTTAGGTCAAGTGAGAGATTGCTAGTCATAAGTGCCCAGCAAGCCAATCATATGAGTGATGCCACGTGTGACTTAATATAGAATCATTTTGCTTATTATATTTTGGCATATATCACTTTATAACTATTGCATAAATGCATAAATATATTGTGATGTCCTTGGATTTGTGCAATGGGAATCGAATCGTGATGAGATCACGATAGTGAGAACGATTCACCTTTAAACACATATCCTAAATAATCCCGGTCATAGGTTACTCGAGAGGGATATCGTGATAACCGGACAGACTGGTGTGCTGTATACCCGTCCATATGATAGATGCAGCTGGTCTCATAGCTGCTTGTGTAGGAACACTAGGCATACAGTACAGGTGCTCATTAGAGAATGAGTTCACTAATTAATCCGCTTACGGAATGTTGGATGGTTGATGATGCCTTATTGTCAGACAACGATTCCATAGTCCTAGTGGTGTATCTGGTCCTTAGACTTGAGACACCAAGGATGTCCGGTATGAGTGCTCCACTCTTTGATACCAGACTTATAGGTTTGGATGTCCCAGATCTAGTACAGCTGGTTATTGGGAGTGGTAGTCGACCTTACGAGGACTATTGAGTGTCGATAGAGGATCATCCACTCTCATCGTCATGAGAGGAATATCCCATGTGTTCTTGCTCAAACAAATCCCTGGCCAGGGTCATTCGGGTTGAGAGAGAAAGCGTTCTCCGGGAGAATCCAATTAGAGCGAGACTCGAGAAGAAACCGTGTGGGTCTGACAACACTATGCTCGATATATGGTCTTTGGTATATTAGATGGATGAGGGACTATAGGTACACGGTAACTGAGGACAGATAGGTCCAATGGATTGGATTCCCTTGTATCGTCTGGGGACTACGGCGTAGTGGCCTAGTACGTCCGTAGTTGATGAGTCGAGTGAATTATTACAGAGATAATAATTCACTAAGTTAGAAGGAGTTCTGACAGATATGACTCATGGCCAGCTCGATATTGGGCCTAGAGGGTCACACACATATGGTAGGCATTGCGATGAATAGAGGTTCGGATATGAGATATCCGACAGAGCCCTTGTCTTATTGAATGCAGATCCAATACCCACTAGGGGAGGACCCATTAGGGTTTGATAGGGGACCTCTATAAATAGGAGGGATTCAGAGCCCCATGGGCTAGAGAGCTTTTGTTTGTCTTTTCCTATTCTCCTCTCCATCTCCACCTCAGAGTAGGTCTGGAGTTTTGAGGAGCGTCGTTGCAACCCTGCTGTGTGGATCACCGCTAGAGAGGAGGACGCTTGACCTCCTTCACCCTCTCCTAATGATCTGCAAGGAAACAGGGATATACGATCTCCCTAGGTAACACAATCTACTCTATACGCAGTTTCATTTTTCACGGATTTTTGCGTACCAATCTCCGCACGACGACGAACATCTCTTTGGGAATCAGGGATTTTGTTTTTCTTGTTCTTCCGCTGCGCATATGATGTCGCCCCCAAGGATTTCCCAACAGTATCGACAGAAGGCTTCGGGCTGTGGACATGGGCATTGGGCTAAGAAGAGCGAGTATTGTGCCAAGGATATCGGAGTTGCAGAGTCAACTGGCCGATTGGGCAATAAGTCGTAGGAGAGGACAATACGTCAAAAAATCGGACGAAGCGTCGAGGGACCAATGACATGCGGGAGAACTTGGTTAATTGCTTAGGATTAATTGTCTCGATCAAAGTTTTGTTTTACATGTGCAGGATTAACTACGATAGAAGTAAGACATGCAGTGGGAGTTGCGCCGGAGTCAAGACTATGATCACGTTGGGAGTTCGAGAGTTCAACGGAAGTCCGAACGGTCGTCGGAGGTTCTGTGGGAACAAATCCGAGAAGTCCAGGAGCTTGCCAAAAGAAGTTCGTCGGAACTCGCCAAGTGGATCGTCGCAAGTCCAGAAGTTTGCAGGAAGTCCATAGGAGCATCACCGAGGGTTCTTCGGATGATCGACGGAAGTTCACCGGAAGCTCGCCGGAAGAAGAGATTGACGCACCGGAGTAAGTTGCAGTAAATGTCTTAAGAAATATCGTAGTTAGCATGATGATTAAGTTATAAATGGGAGGTGATCCCATTAACTTAATCTTGGGGCAATTGGGCCCTCGATAGACCCAAATTGGGCCAAATGGATTAGCCCATTCGGACCCAGATTTCTTGGCCAGCGGTGGCACTGCTTGGGTCGACGGTGGCACCGCCCAAGGCTTAGTCCCCAAGCTAGGCTGGGCGGTGCAACCGCCCCTGACAGGCAGTGGAACCGCCTGACCTCAGTCTCCGAGCTCTACCAAGCGGTGCAACCGCCCTAGTCAAGCGGTGGCACCACCTGGGCTCAGTCTCCGAGCAAGACTAGGCGGTGTAACCACCCCTGTCAAGCGGTGGCACCGCCCAGAGGCTCAGTCTCCGAGCTACCAAGCGGTTGTACCGTCCCAGTCGGGAGGTGGTACCGCTAGGACCCCGAAAATCCGGGAGGTGACATTTTTGAGCTCCAAATTCAAACCAGTTTAGGGCCAATATAAACCCCACCCTTTCCTACATGAAAGGGAAAACAAAAGAAACCGAAAATCCAATCTTACTTTGTGATTTTTAGAGCTTATAAGTGTTGTAAAGGCTAGAAGTTCTCCTCCCTCGTTTCTTCCAAGTTTTGAGCTTTCAAGAGATGAGAGAAATTCTATAAGGGTTGTCTCCGAAGCCCGTCAAAAGGAGTGAAACTGTCAAAGGGTTATTGGCCTTCGCCTATTGAAGGAAGGCCTCTAATGGACGTCGGTGACCTTGTTGGAGGAGGAAGCCGAAAGTGGATGTAGGTCAAGATTGACCGAACCACTCTAAAATTGTGGTGCTCTTTGGTTTGCATTTATTCTTGCTGCTTACCTTACTGCAAACCTCCATATGTGCTTTACTTCCTCTTTACTTTTGCTGCACTCCTTTAAGAACTTGCTTTCAAGTTAAGTTTCCGAAAACGGTTTTACGTCGGAAACGATTTCATCGTACGAACGCAGTTTTAAACGTCGAAAGTTTTCCGCTGCACTAATTCACCCCCCACCCCACCCCCCCCCCACTCTCTTATTGCTCTTGATCCTAATATGGAGAACTCTTGAGGTTACTCATGAAGGTACTAGCCGAGTAAAAGAGTCCAAAATTAACATTCTTGTGCATTCTTACAAACTTTTCCGGATGAAACCAAGTGAGTCCATCGGAGACATGTACACCAATTTCATGGATGTCATCAATGGACTCAAAGCTCTTGGTAATGGTTTTTCTAACTTTGAACTAGTAACTAAAATTTTAAGATCCCTTCCGAAGAGTTGGGATCCAAAAGTTACGGCCATTCAAGAGGCCAAGAACCTTAAAACATTTCCTCTTGAAGAACTTATTGGGTCTTTAATGACCTACGAAATGAACAATGTGACGAAAAGGGAACTCGAGAACAACCTTCCAAAGAACAGGAAGGATTTGGGACATAGAACATTTGAAGACCACTCGAGCATAAGCTCAAGTGATGGTGAACTTAAACTATTAATGAAACAAAAATTAAAGAACAAACAGAACGAAACCACTTGCTTTGAATGCAAGAAGAAGAACAAAAATTAGGATGAATCAAGCTCCTCTGAAAATAAGGAAAAAATCAAGAAAGGCGAGGTGGCAAACTACACCTTAACGGCATTCAATGATGAGGTAATCGAAACCCCCGTAATTTATTTTGAAATTACTTAATGTTTTTCGTGATGTATTTTCTTTTTTAGAATAATTATTTTTTCTTGAATATTGCATGTTTAAAAAATTAAAAATGCAAAAATATGAACATGATCGTAATTTTGAAAATAATAATGAAAATTATATGTTTTATGTTAATGGAATAAAATGTTAGATTTAAATCTAATGATCATATGTATGTTTTTCTTTAAAAGAAAATATATGTATCTTGATGATTTTCGATTTTGATTGAAACCATGCTTGATGTCTTTATGAAAATATTAAAAAGTTTAAATATCATGCTTAATGATGATGCATGGCTTTTGTATGGAAAAATAAGCATGAAAAAATAGATTCACCTAAAAAGAAAAATGCATGACTACAACAAATAACAAAATGATTTTGGTTGAAAATACCTTATGCTCCATGAAACAATGATTGATGAATATGCTTTATGTTTAATGATTTCTTTGCCTTGAATGTCCTATCATGATAAATATTTTGAAAAGAAATGAAATCATGTTTGATTTGAAGTAATGCATAATGATAAAGCTTAATGAGTTTTCTTTCGAAATAATACATAATGATGTAATGAAAATATTAAATGTTTTGATACCATTATTGATGATTTTTTTCAATCCTAAACATTGATGCATGTTTTTATTTGCCATAAAAGAAAAGAACATGCATGTATGAAATAAATCACATGAATTAAAACAACTAAAAAGTGGAAAGGTTTCTTCTTAAAAAATTTATTTTTTTGACATTTTTGATTTTTCAAAAAGGAAAATTAATGAATCTATTTGTATCACTTTTGTGAATCTCTTGAAAAAGATCTTGATTTGATGATTTAAATGAGCTTTATCTTGATTTTTTTAAATTTATAAATTGAGATTTCTTATGCTTAAGTCAAGATTCTTTATGTATGAATTAATGTCTTATTCTCTTACAAGATTGAATGAATTCTATCTTTTTCATGGTTTCTTAAGAATTCTTTACATTATTTATTTAAGACGAGATTTGTTAAAATGAATCATGGTTTCTCTTGATTTTTCAAAATTATAACTTGAGTATTCATTTTATAAATCAAGATTGTTAATCACGATTCTCTCGTTTTATCAAAGAGAACATTTTTTAAAATGAATAATTAAGCTATTTTCTTTTGATTTTTCGATACCCACAATTTGAGAAAATGTACCTTGATGCTTGGAACATTTTATGCATAAATTGATTTTCTTTATGATTCAATACTCCTTTGTAATTATGATATGTTTATCGCATGATATGATTGAATCACTATTATAAAAGAAATAAGAAATTGTTAGCTTGCTAATTATAAAAATATATGCTAGCTTGAATGATAAAACATGATAGTGTCTATAGTGCAAATTTATTTTTCTCATGATGTGAAGATTGAAATAATGATTAGAATCTTGATGGTTTTTATGACAAAATTTATTTTTCTATCCTAAATGATTGATGATGTATATATATATATTTTGGCACAAAAAGGACAAAGGCATGCTTGTATGAAACAACTAAATAGAGAAAAGTATTTTTCTTGAACATTCTTTTTCTCTATCTTATTGATTTTGATGAATCCATTTGTATTATTTTTATAAATCTCATGGATTAAGAAAATAATTTGAATTTAATGGGTTTTATTGAAATCATGATCTTGATTTCTCGTAATTATAATTTATTTTTTTTATTAAATGAATCAAGATTGTTTTCTATTTAAAAGGAGATTTGTCGAAATGTTTCATAGTCTTTTAGTATTCATGATCTTGATAATTATGTTTTGAAACTTTATGTAAATCAAGATTGTTCATCATAATTCTCTCTTTCAATATTTAAAGAGGAGAATTTTTCAGATGAATCATGATTTTGATGATTGAATATGCATGAATTGAGATCTTGCTCTCCTACTATTCTTTTTGCTATTCACCAAAAAGAAGACTAATTCTAATAAACCATGATATGCTATATGAATTTTATTGTATTCATGAAGTAATATCTTATCACCATTTTTTTTTTTTATTCCTTCATGTGATGATATAAATGCATAAAACACTTATGATATGATTTTTATACAATTCCGTATATTCATAAAATATTTATCTCATTACCCAATTAATTATTGATATTCCTAATGTGATGAAATGAAATTATGCATGAAATATAAATGGGGAGAAGTTTTGATCATGTATGGTAGGATGCAATTTGATAAATTAATACCATCATGATTTGAAACATTTATGATTTGAAATTATGCATCTAATTGCTTTTTATTGTGATAATATTTGCATATAATATGTATCATGAATGCTCTAAATGATGAATGCTTGATATCATGATCAAAATATTGATAAATACTATGATTTGTTACCAAAATGATGTATTATGTATGATATGCCCATAGTGATTAATTTATTTGTATAATGCATTAAGGATACAAATGTAAAGTTTTGAAATTGTTTATATTTTAATTTGAAAACATAATGATGCACAAATAAGATTGATACTTACCTTTGTCATGATTTAAAAATTGATGTAAAGGGTCTTCCTTTCTTATTGCCAATGACAAAGGGGGAGAAAGAGTTGCTAATGTGCTATCTTGAATTGATGTAAAGGGTCATCTCAAAGAGAAATTAGCTAGCTTGCACAAGTCAAGAAAATGCAAAAACTTGCTTACCTTCTTGCACATCTAAAGGGAAGATGCAAATGTAACACTTGCCAAATTGTTTGCTTGCCTCATTGTCTCTTGCTAGTTTGACATTTTGCTAAAGAAGCAAAAATGACACTTCTTAAAAGAGAAGAAAGAGCTTGCTATCTTGAACATCACAAGCTTGCCTATCATAAGAAATAAAAATTGCAAAAGTGCTATCTTGCCTATCTCAAGAAGCAAAACTTGCAACTTGCACATTGCAATAAGAAACAAGAATCATGAGCTTACACAAGAAAGGTATCTTGCATTTGCTTTCGAAATTTTTGCTAGCTTGTATATAGCAAAACTTACATATCGTAAAAATTGCTAGCTTGTAGCCTAAAGAGAAGCAAACAGTTGCTTTCTTGAACATCTCAAAATTGCTAGCTTGCGAATTTTTTGCTAGCATGTATATTGTAAACTTGCTATTGTACTATCATGTATATCTATGATGATAGCAAACTTGCATGATGATAAAAATGAAGATTATGTTTATCATGCAAATGATTAGAACTTATATTACAAACACTTATTGTGACACTTCTCCTTTTTGTTGATGACAAAGAGGGAGAAGTATGATCATGTTATATATGATGATGTATTGCAAATGTTCATGATGAATATTGCAATGACTTGAATTCAGTTTGAATTCAAGGTTCTATCAATATGGCATATTAATAGGGGGAGTTTGTTTAAACTCTGGGAGTTAAGGTTAACTCTGTCATCAAGTGGTTGTCATCATAAAAAAGGGGGAGATTGTTGAATCACGTATTTTGATGATGAAACCACTTGATATGTGTTTATGATTTAATCTGTATTTTGAGTGACATAGGATGCTTTGATCAGGATGAGACAATTAAAGCAAGAAAATCATGTTGGGCCGGAGGAATATATCAGAAGATTGGACGTCGGGCTGGTGGATCGGTCGACGTATCGACGGAAGGCTTCGGGCCATAGATTTGGGCATCGAGCCAAGAAGAGCGGGTATTGCACCAAGGATATAAGAGTTGCAGAGTCAATTGGCCAATTGGGCAATAGGCCGCAAGAGAGGATAATACGCCAAAGAATCGGATGAAGCGTTGAGGGACCAATGACATGTCAGACAACTTGATTAATTGCTTAGGAGTAATTGTCTAGATCGAAGTTTTGCTTTACTTGTGCAAGATTAACTACGATAGCTATTAGGATCAAGAGCACTAAGAGGGGGGGTGAATTAGTGCAGCGGAAAACTTTCAACGTTTAAAACTGCGTTCGTACGACAAAGGTGATTTTAGTTGAAAAGCCAATTCGTAAATCACTTTAACTTGAGATCAGGTAAGAAGCAGTTAAAACAAATCTGTTAAGGCAGTTTGCAGTTGTGATAGAAATCAGAATTTAAGCGCAAACTGAAATACGATGTTCGTACGAAAAAAGTGATTTCAGTAGAAAAGCCGATTCGTAAATCACTTTAACTTGTGATTAGGCAAGAAGCAGTTAAAACGAATCTGTTAAGGCAGTTTGCTATTGTGATGGAAATCAGAATGTAAGCGCAAACTGAGTTCGTATGAGAAAAGCGATTTGCAGTTGTGATGGAAATCAGAATTTAAGCGCAAACTGAAATACGATGTTCGTACGAAAAAAGTGATTTCAATACAAAAGCCGATTCGTAAATCACTTTAACTTGTGATTAGGCAAGAAGCAGTTAAAACGAATCTGTTAAGGCAGTTTGCTATTGTGATGGAAATCAGAATGTAAGCGCAAACTGAGTTCGTATGAGAAAAGCGATTTACGTCTAAACACGATTCGGAAAATATTGAGCTTGGAAACACAATCGTAAAAGCGCAGAAGACAGTAAGCTATGAAGGAGGTTTGCAGTAAGGATAATAAGCTCAAAGTAAATGCAAACCAGAGAGCAGCGCGATTTAGAGTGGTTCGGTCAATCTTGACCTACATCCACTTTTGGCTTCCTCCACCGATGAGGTTGCCGACGTCCACTAGAGGCCTTCCTTCAATAGGCGAAGGCCAACCACCCTTTTACAGATTCACTCCTTTTGACGGGCTTAGGAGACAACCCTTACAAACTTTTCTCTCCTCTCTTGAAAGATCTGAACTTGGAAGAAATGAGGGAGAAGAACATTTAACTTATACAACACTTTTGAGCTCTAAAAATCATAGAGTAAGATCAGGATTTTGGTGGTTTTCGTTGCACTTTCATTGCTAAAAGAGTGGGGTATTTAGAGGCCCCAAACCAGTTTGAATTCCGAGCTCAAAACTGTCAATTCCCGGAATTCCGGGGTCTGGCGATTGCACCGCCTGACTGGGCTCAAAGACTAAGCCTCTGGGCGATGCCACCGCTTGTCAAGGGCGGTTGCACCGCTTGGCAGAGCTCAGAGACCGAGCTCAGGCGGTGCCACTACCTGACTGGGGCGGTTGCACCGCCCAGCCAAAGCTCGGAGACCGAGCTCAGGCGGTTGCACTGCTTTCAGAGGCAGTTGCACCACCCAGTCTCGCTCGGAGACTGAGCCCAGGCGGTGCCACCTCTGGCCAAGTGATCTGAGTCCGAATGGGTTGATCCATTCGGCCCAATTAGGTTCTTTCAAAGGCCCAGTTGCCCCTAGATTAAGTTAATGGGATCTCCTCCCAATTCTAACTATGAGAATTCTTAAGACTTTTACTACAGCTTGCTCCGGTGCATCAATCGCTTCTTCCGGCGAGCTTCCGGCGAACTTCCGGCGAACATCCGACGGACCTCCAACGATGCTCCTACGGACATCCGGCAAACTCCTGGACTTGCGACGATCCACTTGGCGAGTTCTGACGAGCTTCTTTTGGCAAGCTCCTAGACTTCTCGGATTTGTTCCCGCAGAACCTTCGACGACCATCCGAACTTCCGTCAAGCTCTCGAACTCCCAACGTGATCATAGTCCTGACTCCGACGCAACTCCTGCTGCATGTCTTACTTTCATAATAGTTAATCCTGCACACTTATCTCAACATACGGATTAGATAACAAATGACAATTGACGTCATCATCAAAATCCGAGATTCAACAATCTCCCCCTTTTTGATGATGACAATCAATTGATAACGGAGTTAACCTTAACTCCCCCTATCTATGTGCCATACTTAAGATAAGTCATTCTTGAATTCAAGAGACATATTGATAAGTTAAAGTCATTTAACCTTATCAATACTCCCATCATGATTCCTATCATGATGTATCTCTCTGTATGATGTCAAGACTCGACATCCATTTTCAAATTTCAAATGTGAATTATTGTAATAATAGCAATTCAGCATATGGAAAGATATCAACATGTAAAATTACAATGCAGGTTCTTGATATCTTAATATGATGCAAATATGGCAATCATAGCAAACATGGCATAGCATCAATAATTATATGTCTATTTCTTTCAATAATCATATGTCTATATGATGTCAAGACTCGACATCCATTTTCAAATTTCAAATATAAATTATTGTAATTATAGCAATTCATCGTATGGAAAGATATCAACATGTAAAATTACAATGCAGGTTCTTGATATCTTAATATGATGCAAATATGGCAATCATAGCAAACATGGCATACCATCAATAATTATATGTTTGTTTCTTTCAACATAATATGACATTTATAGCATTAATTCATATACTTAATCATAGCAAACATGGCATAGCATCAATAATCATATGTCTGTTTCTTTCAACATAATATGACATTTATAGCATCAATTCATATACTTCTCCCCCTTTGTCATCAACAAAAAGGAGAACGATATAAACATCTTTTGAATATACAACATCTCAAGAAGACCATGACATGTTGATTATCTACATAGAGTGAAAACTTCATCCTTTTTATTTGTTATTATTTTTTTTGCATGAAGGAGGAAAGTCATTTGTGTAGTTCAAATCGATAGCATGCTTTACAAGGATTAGAATATTTATGTGAGTAAAGTCCTTTGCAAAAAATATCTTCCTTTTACAAGAAGGAATCATCAAATTTATTTTTCAAAGGCAATATTTTTCACATTATAAGTCTAAAAGCCATAAATATGCTAGATAATTTTTTTTTGTCAAGAATTAATGATATGAATCAAAATCCGAAAGAAAATAATGAAATCCGATTGGAATCGAAAATTTAATTTAACACTTACATGCAAGACTATGAGGACATGCTCATCGTTTATGAAAATTTTTCCAACAAGTTATTTTTGTCATGTAATTCAATCAATAAAGTCCGAATAATAATTTTAACAAGTTTATGCATTCGGACACATTATCATGGCATCAACATTATGGTAATACATCAACATCATGATAATACATCAACATCATGGTATCAGCATCATGGTTATATATCAATATTATGACACATCAATTTCATGGCTATATTACTTTCACATTCATCATGGAAACCAAGACACAAGGTTTTCAAAGTTGGTATTATAGAAACATTTAACATGAAATCCGACAATGAGTAATGAGATTGAGCAACGTAACCCTATATATTCTTGCATTAAGTAACCATAATGCATTGTGATCAAGGTGAGTAATAAAGAGTTTACAACAACGTAATTATTACAACAAGAGGTTATTGTGTCCACATATACAAACTTTATTCAGGAGGTGGAAAATTAAGATGCCTAAATAAGGAGTCAAATTGTCGATGAATTTGCTGCAGTTCAGTTAGGATTTGATCTTGCCAGTATTCAAGCCGATCTTGTCTTTGTTCAAATCGGTCCATCCGAATCCCAATGTCTTCAATGGATGTGTTTCCTCAAAGGGACAGATCGGAGGAGATTGAGTGCCCCTAAAGACTGGTGTTTCGGGTTCTGGTTCAGGTTGAGGGTGATCGGTTCTTCTAAGCATTCTAACCCAATTACCATTTCTATAAACACATCTCAATCAATGAAGTAGATTTTTGTTTATTATGCTAGACCTATCTACTTTCATCACTTCTTCGTCGGGTGGGATTTGGATATCGTAGGCTTTAAGGATTCTAGTGATTATACCACCATATGGAAGCATCATGTCTCTATTTGATAGTTCTATCATGTTTTGTTGGATGAGGTATCCAAAACAGATGTTATGTCCTTTCATGATCCAATACATGGTTCCTAATTATAATTGACTTACTTCATTATGATGATATTGTTTAGGGAGAATGATGCTAGTTAGGATATGATGAAGTACTTTAGTGTTTAGTGGTAGTAGGTGTTCACAGCTTTTAGGAACTATCACTAAGTTGGGATTATCAAAATTGTTCCTAAGGCTTCAACATATGTTGTCCCAACTGTTTCATTGTCCCATGATCCTCTAAAATAAAGTCCTCTATTTTTTACAGGAATGCCTATCATGTCACAAATGAATTTATCTGTAATGGTGATATGTTGTCCTAAGAGATAGGTGGACATTCTTTCTTCTTCATCTACTTGTAGATTGTTGTAAAACAATCTAACAAGTCTTGGATAGATAGGTTCACTAATTTGTAAAATAGGGAGTAGATCTAGGTTGGCGAACCATTGAATTGTCTCTAAATCTCTTAGCTCATCTAAATCTACATGTTTTCCCTTATTGACACTTCTAAACTCAAAGGAGGAAAATTTTTCAGCATGATACTTTGAATCAAAGAGGGTAAGATCAAAGTCTTCCACTAATCTCCTCTTTCCTTTGTCCCTTAAGGATCTTCTAAAGCCCATAACTACTGTTATTTGAGAGAATAATAATGAGCAAGTCTAAATGAATCAAAAACAGAATTTAGAGGGCTCTTAGAGAATACCTTAAGTGAGATCTTCAAGAAAAGGAGAGATTGTTGATCTTTTGCTTCGAAATGAGGAGGATTTGGGATGCTAAGATGGGAGAAATGAAGGTGGAGAGGCTTTGGAAGAGAGAAGAAGGGAACGGAGCAAGTTGGGGTCGGTTCCACCGCCGGCCCTAGCTCGGTTTAATAGGGGGCAAGATTGCGAGCGGTTGCACCGCTGGCTGGGGCGGTGCAACCGCTTGCAACCCGTGACAGCCGACGGTGCTACCGTTAGCTAGAGCGGTGCCACCGCCTGTAAGTAGTGAGCACTTGTTTTGACTACTGTGTGGTTTATTTTGAATGTTTCTTACTTGAGAAGAGTTTTTATTTATGGAGCAGTCAATTTTTCTTTCGTAACTACGTAAGAATTTTCATTTTAAGATGAGACATGATCAAGATAGATCTAGTGATGTGCATATTCTTCTTCAAATGTCGTATTCATGTTTGTGACAGTTTGTCCACGTTGGTAAGCTTTGCAAGTTCATAACAAACTTTGCTTACAAAATGTAAGTTCATGATATAGTTGAAAAAGTAACGAACTAATCAGTTTGATAGGATCGGAAATCCTGAAGATATGTGAAGGTAGAAATATGAGTTTTCAATTCTGAGGGATCAAATAGGTTTTGTATTGCTCTTGTAATTTTAGTTTTCTAATCTTCTTTTTGTTATTTTGGCTTAGGGAGCATCGCGTGTTCTTTTTAGATCTCGGATTATGAATATCGAGAATTCTAAAAGCAAGATATTATTTCTTGCTCCCAGCTTGGGATGGTTTACGTTTCTACAAGACAGGATAATTTCTAGGTACTCATTTACTTTTGGGTGCCTCAAAAGTTGATCTATATTGTTTGTCATGTTGCATAGAGTTTATCATAGTTCCTTTAGGAACCCAAATTAATTTGTTCGGACTAATTTTCTTGAATGGATAATAATACGTTTTGTGTCCATGCTTGCAACAAAGGTTGCATTTACTTTGGTGTCGAACATGTAGGATGGGGTCTTTTACGAAGGTGGTTGGATTTTGGTGAGAATTTCTCACAAATCCGATTCCACTTCTTTTGGAAACGTGACCCTTGTTTGTAAGGATCATGTTCAAGGACTTGCTACCAACCTCAAATTTCTTCAAGATGTCTATGAGTAGCAAGTTTTGCTTTTGGATAGTTTCTAGATCATGACATTTTATACAAGAGCCTAAACTATCATGATATTCAGTTTTTAACTTATCAAAATTACAATTAAGACTATCATACTCCTTTTTTAGTAATTTATATTTTCTACTAATAATCTTGCATTCATCAAATAAATCATGGAAGGCATTTAAGCAACTTGCTCGGTGTTGGACTCCTCTTCTTCGGATGCACTTAAATCATCCCATGTTGCTTTGAGCACCTTCTTCTTTGATGTTCTTTTCTTGGCTTGGGGACAATCACTCTTGTAGTGTCCCGGCTTTTTGCACTCATAGCAAATAACTTGGTCCCTTTTGGGTTCAAGTTTATTTTTTACGTTATTTTTAAACTTGTTTCTTTTAATGAATTTTTTGAATTTCCTTGTTAGAAGTGCCAAGTCATCGTCCCAGTCCTCATCACTTGAGTTTTCTCTCAAGTGGTCATCTAAAGTTCTAAGTGTCATATACTTCCTATTCTTTGGAATGATGTCTTCTTGCTCTTCATGAGCCTTGCATGTCATTTCATAGGTCATTAATGACCCGATTAGTTCTTCAAGAGGGAAGTTGCTTAAATCTTTAGCCTCTTGAATAGCAGTGACTTTAGGGTCCTAACTCTTAGGAAGGGATCTTAGAATCTTATTTACATGCTCAAAATCCGAAAAACTTTTGCCGAGTACTTTTAGACCATTGACGACATCCGTGAAACGGGTGGTGTACATGTCGCCAATAGTCTCGCTCAGTTTCATTCGGAAAAGTTTGAAAGAGTGTATCAAAAGATTGATTTTTGACTCTTTCACTCTACTTGTGCCTTCGTGAGTCACTTCGAGTGTATGCCAAATATCAAATACGGTTTCACAAACCGAAACACGATTAAACTCATTTTTATCAAGCACACAAAATAAGGCATTCATAGCCTTTGCATTAAGAGTGAAAGTCTTCTTCTCCAATTCATTCCAATCGATCATTGGAAGAGTAGATTTCGAAAAACCATTTTCGACAAGATTCCAAAGTTCAAAATCCATCGAAATAAGGAAGATCCTTATTCGGGTCTTCCAATAGGTGTAGTCCGTCCCATTGAACATGGGTGGACGTGTAATAGAATGACCCTCTTGGTTTCCGGCATATGCCATCTCTCTTGGGTTTTAATCCATTTGAGAGTGAACCGAGCTCTGATACCAATTGTTAGGATCAAGTGCACCAAGAGGGGGGTGTGAATTAGTGCAGCGGAAAACTTTCAACGTTTAAAACTACATTCGTACGACAAAGGTGATTTCAGTTGAAAAGTCGATTCATAAATCACTTTAACTTGAGATCAGGTAAGAAGCAGTTAAAACAAATCTGTTCAGGTAGTTTGCAGTTGTAATAGAAATCAGAATGTAAGCGCAAACTGAAATACGATGTTCATACGAGAAAAGCGATTTCAGTAGAAAAGCCGATTCGTAAATCACTTTAACTTATGATTAGGCAAGAAGCAGTTAAAACGAATTTGTTAAGGCAGTTTGCTATTGTGATGGAAACCAGAATGTAAGCGTAAACTGAAATACGATGTTCGTATGAGAAAAGTGATTTACGTCTAAACACGATTCGAAAAATATTGAGCTTGGAAACACAATTGTAAAAGCGCAGAAGACAGTAAACTATGAAGGAGGTTTGCAGTAAGGATAATAAGTTCAGAGTAAATGCAAACCAGAGAGCAGCGCGATTTAGAGTGGTTCAGTCAATCTTGACCTACATCCACTTCTGGCTTCCTCCACCAATGAGGTTGTCGATGTCCACTAGAGGCCTTCCTTCAATAGGTGAAGACCAACCACCCTTTTACAGATTCACTCCTTTTGATGGGCTTAGGAGATAACCCTTACAAACTTTTCTCTCCTCTCTTGAAAGATCTGAACTTGGAAGAAATGAGGGAAAAGAACCTTTAACTTATACAACACTTTTGAGCTCTAAAAATCACAGAGTAAGATAAGGATTTTGGTGGTTTTTGTTGCACTTTCATTGCTGAAAGAGTGGGGTATTTATAGGCCCCAAACCAGTTTGAATTCCGAGCTCAAAACTGTCAATTCTCGGAATTCCGGGGTCTGGCGGTTGCACTGCCTGACTAGGCTCGAAGACTGAGCCTCTAGGCGGTGCCACCGCTTGTCAGGGGCGGTTGCACCGCCTAGCAGAGCTCGGAGACCGAGCTCAGGCGGTTGCATCGCTGTCAGAGGCAATTGCACCACCCAGTCTCGCTCGGAGACTGAGCCCAGGTGGTGCCACCGCCGACCCAGGCGGTGCCACCTCTGGCCAAGTGATCTGGGTCCGAATGGGTTGATCCATTCGGCCCAATTATGTTCTTTCAAAGGCCCAATTGCCCCTAGATTAAGTTAATGGGATCTCCTCCCAATTCTAACTTAATCATCATGCTAACTACAAGAATTCTTAAGACTTTTACTACAGCTTGCTTCGGTGCGTCAATCGCTTCTTCCGGCGAACTTCCGACGAATATCCGACGATGCTCCTACGGACTTCTGGCATACTCTTGGACTTGCGACGATCCACTTGGCGAGTTCTGACGAGCTTCTTTTGGCAAGCTCCTGGACTCCTCGGATTTGTTCCCGTAGAACCTCCGACGACCGTCCGGACTTCCGTCAAGCTCTCGAACTCCCAACGTGATCATAGTCCTGATTCCGGCGCAACTCCTACTGCATGTCTTACTTTCATCGTAGTTAATCCTACACACTTATCTCAACATATGAATTAGATAACAAATGACAATTGACGTCATCATCAAAATCCGAGATTCAACAATAGCTTGAAGACATAAAGCAAGTCTACCGGAGTCAAGTTTGATGGGTGTTCGAGAGTCCGCCGAGAGTTCGAAGATTCGTCGAAAGTGCTGCCGGAACCAACCGAGAAGAAATCGGGGACTTGTCAAAGTTTTTGGAAGTCCGTTGGAGAGATCGTCGGAGGTTCGCGGAGATCACCGAGAAGGTTCGGCTACTTGCTAAAGACTCGCTAAACTCGCCATAAGACTGGGAGCCGAAAGAAATCCGAGGGTGTATCGGAAGTCGGCCGGAAGATCGCCAGAAAGTTCACCGGAAGGAAACTCGACGTTGCCGGTTAAAAACCTGCTTAGGACTATGTCTTAATTTCGTAGTTTACATGTAATTACCTGGTTAGGGGCCAATTGGGCCCATGTTTGTACTGGTTTGGGCCAAGTTTGGAGCCCGACCAGTGATATAAAAAGTCTAGGCGGTGGCATCGCCGGACTGGGCGGTGGCACCGCCCAGCACCCAAGAGGTCCAGCGATGGCATCCCCTAGAACCCGAGAGGTCTAGCAGTGACACCGCTAGTACACTGTTAGTGTTAGATACTGACAGGCGGTGGCATCGCCACTGATAGGCGATGGCACCACCAGCACCAGGAAATCCAAAAGCAATTCAAATTTAGAGCCCAAATTTAAATCCTCTTGGGGCCTATAAATACCCCTCAATTCTCAGCAAATAACATAACTTTTTTTTGAGAAGTTAGAGATTGAGAAAAAGCCTTAGCAAAGTATTTAGCAAGTCTTGTTTTCAATAGCTTAAGTGTTCACCTCCCTCTTTCTCTTTGAAAAATCTGTAAAAGTGTAAACCACTTGTAAAAGGTTGTAAGAGGGGTATTTATCCTTCCCCTTCAAAGTGATTTGCTAGTGGAAGTTGGGAGCCTCATCGAAGAAAGCTTCGCAAGTTGATGTAGGTCATTTGACCGAACCACTTTAAATTGGTGTGTTCCTTGAATGTGTGATTGTTTACCTTTTTGAAACATTTATTTACATAACAGCAAGCTTTTGGTTTTCATCTCTTTACTTTACTCGAGCTACTTTTACCAAGTCATTCTTTGTCGAATCGAAATCTCTACGCATTTACGTAATCGTTTTTAAACTTACGAGTTTTAATCCACTGCACTAATTCACCCCCCCCTCTTAGTGCCGCTCCAATCCTAACCGAAGCTACAGTAGATGAGGAAGTTGTATTAGAGGAGGAAGCTGCAATGATGCTGCAGTAGAGGAGGAAGCTGCAGGAGGAGGAATCTGCAGCGATTTGGTAGAGAAATCTATAGCGATTAGCTCTTAGCAGGAGTTGAGGATCGATAGTTGACAGCAAGGCATCGGGCTGCGATTGATGCAAATCACAGCCTAATGAAGACGATGCTTCGACGACGGACAACCCAAGCCTGGGGTCGGTGCAAGCGGCGTCGATGAAGAAGAAGGCCGCATAGAGAAGAAGAGGGAAGGAGTGGGCAGGGGTTGGAGAGGGATCCACTACCGAGGGCGAGTAGTCGGCCACACCAAAACATGCCCTCGTTATTGTGGCCGCACCTGATGGCGACATCAAGTGTGGTCACGGCATCAAATGGGGTAGCAGCGAAGGCGTCACACGCCGTACAGCGAACGGAGAGGGGAGTCCGATAAGGAAGCGAGTCCAACGGGAAAGTGTTCCCCCCTTCTCTGCAAAGGCAAGGGATGTAGTGAATGGTGGGCTTGAATGGTCGTGGAGTCTCGCTCGTCTCACTTGTTCTGATACCATGTTGGAAAGAATAGAAGACAAAAGAATTATTGAAAATGATGTTTTACATTAAAACTATTCTCCCCCTATTTATACATATTAAGAGGGAGAATTTTCCTCAACAAAAGTAGAGAGATTTTCTCATACAATCAAGAAAATCTTATCAAAATAGAGAGATTTACTGGTATAGTTAAAAAAAATTTATCTACTATCAAAAACATTATAGAACATCACAAAGATGTCCAGTAAAATATTAGCTTTCCATCTTTTCCCTCATTTGTTTTTCTTACCCTTTTTCCCTTGCACGCTAATGACTACTTTCACTTAGAGAAGAAATCATCTGATTTTTGTTAAGAAATCATCAATCATCACTATGAAATTGGTAAAAGTTATCAAAAACCTTCAAACATTGAGTTTCTTCCACATCATATTCAAATTAATGATGTGTCCGGCTCAATTGCATAAATAAGTTGAAAATGTAGGAGCAACTTGGAACAATAATAAAATCTGCAGATGGCTATTGACAATTCAACATCGTACGTTAACAAAAAAAAAAGTGAGCTTCTGAAAGAATTTAACAAGAAACCAAGCATAAAAATTTCACAAGATGCTAGACTTTCTCCAATTACAACAGCAGATGTTGCTTAACATTCAATCTATTAGGTATTCAAGACATTTGAATACATATATAGAGATTAATTCATTGGCATGCGTTAAAAAGTCCATTTTCCAAGATTGACTTTTGCAGTTATGGAGTACATTTTATTGTATCAGGAAATGTGGCTTAAAACATGCACTTAGTTATGCATGCAGGCATGAAAATCCATTTCAGGTACCACAGATTATTATATTTTGAAGATGCTTCTGATATCTACCATCGTCGTCATACATTTAATCCTTAGGTCTTGCATGGAGACATTAGGATATTATTGCAAAACTAAGAGAATGACAAAAAAATGTTTAAGAGGATGGTGAGACAATCAAGAAGGAGATGTAACCACCACTGTAAGTCTGTCATCTTCCCTCCCTACAATTCCAAAATTAGTTAAAAAACAACTATGGCATATTGAAGCCCAAAGGCTGCAGTGGACCTCAACAGAATGTTCATCAATTAGATTCACACCGTGTTTATTCTCCTAATTGTACAATTTTTAGATCAAACTGCAGCCTTTCTTTTATTTGTTTCTCAATGCATCGAGATTATACTTTTCAGTTATAATATTATAAAATTATATTATAATTATATCATAAAACTGTCCTCAATGCTTAATGTTTTAAAAAAATCAACAGCGATTAGATTTTAAATAACAATTGTATGCAAGTTTTTTATGTTTATATATATATATATATATATATATATATATATATATATATATATATATATATATATATTATTGCATTAAGTGAAATATAATAATATTTTTTGATAAAAAATATATATCTATACAAATTTAACTAAATTAGCTTGTAAAGATGTTGATAGTTAATGGTAAAGTTCGAAATCAAATCCAATCTTCTCTACTCATTTTGAAAAAAATAACATCATAAAATCATATATTATTATATAAAATAATTTATACTACTAGATTAACTTATATAAAGTCATATAGTATACGATAAAATGATACAAAATGTAATACAATGTGATATAGGTAGTCAAAACAATAAACAACATAAAAAAATATTTCAAAGTATGATAAATATAGTAAACATAATTTATCATACATACGAAAAGCAAATCAATCTCAATGTTTCTCAAGTCCTGGAGTGAGATGATCGGATACCATTTGTTGTCTCAGGTATGAAGTCTCTGAGAATTCTACAAGTGATAAAAAAAGGGGAGACGTAATCACCGCAAAGCAATTCCAGTCTAAATAGTAAATACCACAAAATAGCAACAATTCATGGTCTACTGGGCAATCAAAATATTTGAACAAGAATACTATCGAATTCTGTGTGCATCTTTCAGATTGCTAATCCTGCAAGCAATTTTAATGTCCAATGAGCTCGTACTACTAATAAAGATCTCACAACAAAACAACTAAGAGTAGATGCCAACTCCAAAGCGCAGCAAAGAGCACTTAATGCTTCATGTTCCATTACATAACAGGAGATCATGTAATTCAAATGTAAAACAAGCGTAGCACACTCAATTCTAGATTTCTTATAACAAACAGACAAGAAAGAAGAATACAAAGAAAAAGGCAAATCATTGTATACAGCATTCTTTGCAAATGCAAACTAGTTATTGCGTCAACCAATCTCCTTAAATCAGACCATATTGCCCAAATTTTTCGAAGCCCCTCTCAGAAGCAAGCTTCCAGAAGGCAGCAGCAGCAAAGAGCAGCCAGGCTGTAAACATAGAAAAAAAAAAAAAAAAAAATTGTTGAAGCCATCCATGTGAACAAGATTTTTTTTTTTTTATCAGATATACCTCTCTAATATCGAAAAACAAATTAAAAAAAATTTCAGTGCCCATTGAAGTATTTTCTCTTAATTGCGTCGACGAATTGTGTAATCAGGAGGACAGAAATAAGATTTTTGCCACCAATTATAAAGTCCAAATACAATATGTATATGTCATGACAGCATAAGTAGCTGCAAAAACCTAGGAGAATAATTGTGATTTCTACGACTTATTGTATTTGTAACTCATGGTCAATTAAATTATATTATATATATTTATAATGCAAAATTAGTGATATTAAAGACGGTTACAGCAACCAAATAACTATAGGAAAAAGAAAAGACGTGTCAGTAACGTGAAGGTCGTTATCAGCGTGACGGTGGTTGGCAAGTCACCACTCACGACTTCCACCGGCCGCACCGTCCAGCGGCGCACGATAACGGGGGACCCACTATCGTGCACCAACGGCCGAGCTGCCGCCGAGACGAAGCCGATCCACGGCCTGGACCTCCGGCCCCCGGAGGACGAGAAATCCAGATCCGGGCAGGGAGAGATGAGAGCGAAAGAGAGAGGGAGGGAATAGGGTAATCCGTTACCATCCCTCGACGAAGGAGGGGCCGCTGCTCTGCTTCTGGGGCGGCGGTGGCGGCGCCTGGGCGTAGGGCGGAGGGTAGCCCTGCGGCGGGTAACCGGGCGGCGGATAGCTCTGCGGCGGGTAGCCCTGCGGTGGGTACCCGGGCGGCGCATACGTGCCCTTGGTGAATCCCTCCGGCGGATATCCTAATCACCACCACCACCATCACCGTCATCAAAAGGAATCCACCTCAAACCGCGATCGTGCATCGGATTGGAGATGGAAGATATGGTATATACCTTGAGGAGGAGGGACGCCGACGGGGGGCTGCTGGTTGTAGTAGCTCATCCTCCTCGCTCTTCCTTTCCGAGTCGGAGGCCTCGACCGAGAGACCAATATTTCTTCGCCGCTTCAGGCGAGGACGCATTGACGAAATATTTATTTATAATCACAAGGGGAAGCGCCGAAGCTTCGGCTTCGGCCGGACCGGCCCGGTTTGTCTGATAGCAATTTCTAGAGATTAAATTCATGAGAACCGGTCATCAGTGGACATGGACGATTGGGATGTGATGATAGAATTGAAACGCGAGAACCGGAACCGTGCAATTCCAAGTCACGGATGCCGAAACTTCCAAGTGGGTCAGGGGCGGCGATTGGACCAACTTGGGTTGAATTATTGGATGGGGCCCAACGCGGTTTCCTCACGTTCCTTTGCGTTTATACCCGCTCACATACAGGTATTATTATTTCTAATTATATGTATATTTTATATCTATTGTGATGATTTTTATGTATATTTTTATTTTATTTATAATTTATAATTTGCATTTTACTTATTGTCTTGTACATTTCATGGTTGTTGAATATACTATATTCACATAAACTTGATTTTTGAATATTAATTATGGAAAAAGAAAATTATATGGGGCAGATAATTTCAATAGAACACCATACCAGACATCTGTAAAGAGATCAACATCTTAAAGAACCATAAGTTGCTCTCTCTCGTTTTTATTTTTTTGAAGGTTGGAGTCACTTCTAATCCATACCAGTTTCATAATTTGGACAAAAGAATGGACACTTGATAAAATTTGGCTTTATAAAGGATCTGCATGAGATTCCAAAATTTAGGACACCATGTTTGATATTTTGATATTTTACATGGACATCTTCAAAATTGTCCCTATAATTTATCTTGATAGGCAACATCTGAATCAACTGATGGTTTTCTTTACAAAATTAGACTGGAAATTTCCGAGGCAGCCCATATTTTTGTTTGCTGCTTTGCTATCTTGAAAGCTAAACTTTGGTCAATTGAATGTTCAAGTCATGCGAGATTGGGAGCACACACATCTCTGCAGTCAACTTCCCCATGAGAATCTTGTGGTCTGTTTGCTGTGATAGGCACCGATGTTATCACATTTACTAGTACAATTCAAGAGGGGTTTCATCAGAATCTGGAACTGAATGATTTGAGTCATAAGTGCATGCTTTATGAATCAGTAGAGTGCTTCATACTACGCTGGATTTGGATGGATTATAAGCTCAGATTCCACTTAATCCATCTGCAAGAATAATTTTGGGAAAGAAATTATTGTGAATGAATGTGTGTTCCATGCTGCTGCAAGGAATGGATGAGATATAAGTGGTGGTAGTATCAGATATTATATGGCTAATATTCTTTCTCAATCAAGACCGAGACATAGACGCAATAACATATCAACTAGTCAAAAAAGTATTCTTCAAAATATTTTTCATTCAAGAAATATTATTTTAGTCACTCATCTATAAATATTGACTATATCTAAATGTTTGAAATACCTTCTAGGGTATACACTCGAACTAAGTTTTATAGGAGAGACTTCGATTGTAAAATCTATCTCAAGAAAATCGATTCGATTCAAAAGAATTTTTATTTTATAATTCATCTTAAGAGTTCAATCTATAAATGGGACAATTAAAAAAAAGGGATCAGATGGATCGACTCGATGACTTAGGGATCGACGATCAACTTTGATGCTAACAAGATGATAACTAGTCAAGGGAGAATGTAGGAATGCTTGTTTAGTAGTTCAATATCTATTATAGGTACTCCAAACATGTTCATTGAGGACAATGTCTTTGTTGGGGGTTTGCTCTATTGTAGGCAAAATTTCTCCAATAGAGAAGGCAACTTGAATAATGATCCTCATTTTGCAAGCAGAGTTTCCATTGATGGTTAGTATTAAAAATATATCACAATACCGTGCATCAAAAGAAAAAAAAAAAAAACAGATTTTGTATGTTTTCTTTTATAAACAGTTGTTGGGAAAAAACTATTATAACAAAATAAATTTTTTTTCTCTTTGTATATTAAAATGAGTTTCGCATCAAAATATCAACTTGTTAATAAAAGTAAATATTAACTAGATTAGCATAAATAGTAAAACAATGAATCAATCACAAAGTGAGATAATGAATTTTTTCCATAAAAAACCTAATGTAGAGAAAACAATAGGACTGTAGTCCACTTCAAACATCCACTATCACCAATAATGATAACATGTTTACAATAAGTCTTCTCTAAATAATTAGAGGTTCATAATAATATCAAGAATACAGGTTCAACAATAACATATTATCATCATCATTATAAATTTTATCAAAGGGTTGATTTAGGTCTTACTAATTGGATATATCAGAAAAGCATCTTAGAGATAAGCAAACTATAAATTGGTATATTAAGATTGTAGTTGCGAGGATTTTTTATATAAAATTTGAGCTAAATCAACAAAATTTTACTGCTTAACCATCTAATAAAAATATCAAAATATTAACTTTCTCTCTCCTCTTCTTTTTTTTTTTTTTTTTTTTTTTTTTGCACCGCCACTGTTTTCACTATTTCTAAAAATATCAAAATATCAAAGTTTTATGATCATTCTAAAAGAGGTGTGAGATTTATAAATGTTATCTTTTAAACATGTGAAAGAGAGAAAGAGTTATATGAGAGTAGTTGGTCTTCGTCCATTGAAAGAAGATTGTCAGTGAATGCTGATGGGCTCGATGGAAAAGGAATCGAGAGTGGACATAGCTCACGATGACCGAACCACTATAAACTTAGTTTGTATATCTATTTTGCTTTTCATTCTCATTACTAACTAATTTACTTGCTCACTACTTTGTGAACATTTCAAGTTAAATTATTTTCTGATACAGTCTTAATCGAACGAAAATTTGACTCGAAGTAATTTTTATGAAAACATTAATTCATCCTCCCCCTCTTAGTACCGAAATGATCCTTACAGTTGGTATTAGAGTCAAAATTTCTTGATTAGTTTAACACCCAAGAGAATGACTTTTATTGGTAATCTAAGGGTCACTCAATCACTCGTCCTCTTATATTTAATAGGACAGACTACACGTATTGAAAAACTCATATGTGAATTTTTCTAATTTCTATGGAATTTGATTTATGGAATATTATAGATTGTGATTTTCAAAAGTTTTCTTAGTTAATAAATGAATGAAATGACATAGAAAAAAATATATTTTCTTTAAATGCAAAAGCTATGAATGCTTTCTTTTATACTTTAGATAAAAATAAATTTAAACATGTTTCTATATATAAAACTGCACATGACATTTGACACACACACAAAGTTACACATGAAGGCACAAATAGAGTTAAAGAGTTTAAAATTAATCTTTTGATATATAGTTATGAATTGTTTTGAATGAAACTAAGCGAAACCATTGGGGATATATACATCCATTTTATGGATGTTGTCAATGGTTTGAAAACATTTGGTAAAAGTCTTTCGGATCTTAAACTTGTTAATGAAAATTTTTAATTTCTTTCTAAAAATTATGATCGAAAATTAACAACTATTCAAGAAGCAAAGGACTTGAACTATTTACCCCTTGAAGAACTCATAGGGTCATTAATGACCTATGAAATGATGTGTAAGGCATATGATGAACATGAGAACAACCTTCTAAAGAACAAGAAAAATATGACACTTATAAATAAAGAAGATCACTCAAGTGAAAGCTCAAGTGATGATGAGAATTTGACACTTCTAACAAGAAAATTTTAAAAATTTATAAGAAGAAACAAAACAAATATTATAAAATAAGATACTAAGAACAAAAATAAACTAAAAAATGACACAATTATTTGCTATAATGTAAGAAGTCGGAACACTTCAAAAGTGAATATCCTCAACTGAAGAAGAAGAAATTACCAAAGAAGAAAGCACTCAAGGCGAGGTGACGAACTATGCATTGATGGCTCTCAATAATGAGGTATGCCACTCAACCGAAACCCATTTATCTTATGATGAATTACTTAATATTTTTTATGATTTATTTGATGAATACAAATTATTTAGTAAAAAATATAAATTATTAAAAAAGATCATACTTCTCTTTCTAATGAATTTAAAAATTTTAAAAATGAGTATGATAAATGCTTGTTAACCCCTTGCATTAAGTGTGAAGAATTATATTTACTTATGAAATAAAATATAGTATTACTACAACTTTTAGAAAAATTTAAAATTGAAAATAAATATTTAAATATGATCCTTGTTAACAAACATCATATACATAGAAAAGTAAAAATTGATTTTGTGAGTAACAACACTTAATAAAAATCAACTTTATTTGTTAAAAGTCCTACATTACATGTTTTCCATGAAAATAAATATATTTTTTATGGTAGATGTGGACATTATGCTTATAAATGTTCATTTAAAAAATACAACTCACACAAATTAGTTTGGGTTCATAAAGGAACCATAAATAATTTAATATCATTAGTCAAAATAGGTATATCTTGAGGGACCCAAAGCTAAATGGATATGTAAAGCAAACCCTTTTTTTGTAGATATATCTATAATCTAAAGCTTGGAGCAAGAGATTATTGAATCTCGGATTTTGATGATGAAATTAATTGGTGAAGTTATGATCTAATGTGTGTTTTGAGTGACAGAGGACTAATTTCAATCATGGAAAGATAATTTGATTAAAGTAGAAAAATCAGACATTAGGCTGGAGTGATCATATCAACAAATTGGATGTTGAGTTATAGGATCGATCAATATGTCGGCAGAAGGTCTTCGTGTCATGAGTTTGGGCATCGGGCCGAAGGATCGGACATTGCGCCATAGAGATCGGATGTTGCAGAAGGTCAACATACCGATTAGACAATACGCTAATGGAGAGGGAGATGCATCGAAAGATCAGACGAAGCGCTAGATAAACCAATGACATGCCGGACAACAAAGGATCTATGATTTATAATAATTTGCCTGAAGTAGTTTAAAGGGCTAATTGAGTTGGTTTCGTGTGTAACCATGCCAACTCATTCAGGGGCCAACTGGGTCTGAGTTGGGGATGTTTTAGGCCAAGTAGAAAGCCCATTCAATGACCCTTAGTTGGCCCAAGCAGTAGCACCGCTTGAGACTCGACCTCCCAAGCTATCTAGGCGATGGTATCACCCAAACATAATCTCCCAAACTATGTCAAGTTGTGGTACCTCCATACTAGGCAGTGGTACCACCTAGTGTTAGTGTCATACTGGGTGGTTGTACTACCTAATGTCAGATTGACAAGTAGTGGTACCACCAATTGTTAGTCTAACAAGCGATGGTACCGCCTTGTACTGACGGTGGTACCACCTAATACTCCGAAGACCTAGGATGAGACCATTTGGCTCCAAATTTGAATCCAATTGGGGCTTATAAATACCCCACTGATCCTTGCTCGGTCAAGACAAGAACTTAAACCAAAATAGTGTGAAAACTCTATTGTAATTCCTTGAGAATTCTCTTGTAGCTTTAAGTTTTGGTTTTAGTTTAAGAGATGAGTGAGTAGCTTGTAAAGGTTATCTCCTAAACTTATGAAAAGGAGAAAAGAGTTGTAAGAGGGTAGTTAATCTTCACCCGTTGAATGAGGATTGATAGTGAAAGTCGGTGGCCTTTACGAAAAAGGAATCGAGAGTGGACGTAAGTAAAGACAATCGAACCATTATAAATTAGGTGTGCACTCTCTTTCTGCTCTTCATTACTATATTGTTCTCTATTTTAATTTCTTATTACACTTACTTCAAGTAAAGCATACTTTCGATGTCATTTTCGATATAGGCTTTATCAAAATGAAATTCACCCCACCCCCCCCCCCGCTCTTAGTGTCGATTTCGATCCTAACAATTAGTATCAGAGCCAAGTTTCTCTCTATTTAGTTTAACACCCAAGAAAAATGACTTTTTCTAACTATCATGAGGGTCATTCTATCATTCATCCTCCTATATTCAATGAGACGGACTACACATATTGGAAAATACGAATGAGAATTTTCTTGTTTTCTTTAAACTTTGATTTATGGAATATTATCGAATATGATTTTCAACGACCCTCTAAAACTATGAATGAATGGAACGATTTTGAGAAAAATAATTTTCGTTAAATGCAAAAGCTAATAATGCATTGTTTTGTGCTTTGGAAAAAAATGAGTTTAATCGTTCGACTTGTGAAACTACACATGATATTTGACACACTCTTGAAATTACATATGAAGGCACAAGTAGAGTTAAAGAATCAAAAATTAATTTTTTGATGCATAGTTTTGAATTGTTTCGCATAGAACTAAGCGAAACCATTAGAGACATGTACACCTGTTTTACGAATGTCGTCAATGGTTTCAAAGCACTTGATAAAAGCTTTTCTAATTTTGAAGTTGTTAACAAAATACTAAGATCTCTTCTAAAAAGTTGGGATCCTAAAGTAATGACAATACAAGAACAAAAGGACATGAATAATTTTTTTCTTAAAAACTTAACAGGTTTTTAATAACCTATGAAATGACTTGTATTGAATATGATGAATATGTGAATAACCTTCCAGAGAATAAGAAGGATTTGACACTTCGAATAATAAAAGACCACTTGGGAGAAAATCCAAATGATGATGATGACCTTGAACTCCTCACAATAAAATTTAAAATATTTATAAAATAAGAATCAAAAAATAAAATAAACTTAAAAAGAACAAAATAACTTGCTATGAATGCAATTGGCTGGGGAACTTCAAAAGTGAATGTTCATAACTAAAGAAGAAGGTGCTCACAAGAAAAAACACTCAAGGTAGCATAGGATGAATCGAATATATCTGAAGATAAGGAGCAAACTAACAAAGACGAGGTAGAGAACTATGCTTTGATGCCTCTTAACAATGAGGTAAGTAACTCAACCGAAACCCCTTTCCCTTACTATAAAATTACTTGAAATATAAAATATAAAAAAAAAGGGGGATCATGCTTCTCTTTCTAGTGATTTTGAAAAATTAAGAATTTGATCATGACAATTGCATGTTAACACCTTGCAAGAAGTAATATGTGTGACCCTCAAGGCCTAATATAAGTTGGCCATGAGTCATAACTATCAGAACTCCTTCTAGTTTAGTGAATTATTATCTTTATAATACTTCACTCGACTCATCGACTACGAACGTACTAGGCCAATATGTCGTATCTGTAACATCCCTCATTTTTGAAAATTTTATAAGGGCCTATTTGTAATATAGGGTCCTAAATATAAATATTAGAAATGTAATATGATTTGTGAAAGATTCTCCTTTAAAATAAAGAAAAAAAATAGTGGATATGTGTCACTAGCTAACCTAATTATGCCACCTAAGTTTGCTCTAAGGATGACACCTAGCCCTTTTCATGCATGCTTGCCACCTTGCAATATTTGTAACTCTTGTGTTAGCCAAAAGTAATTAAATGAGAGATTAAATGAGAAACTAAATGTAAACTTAAGATGTTGCAGCCAATGTGAGTGTAAGAAGAGAAGAAGAAGAAGAGGAAGAGGAAACTTTGTTTGAGGTTTTACATCAACTCCCCCCATTTGGGAATCAAATTTGTTTAAGGCAAGTGTTCTAGTCCCTTTCTATAGAAATTTCTAATCTTTGTTTTCATTTTAATTCTTCATAATTTTGAAAGATTTTAGCTTGGTACCAAACCTTTCTTTCGTTTTGATAAAATGCCATGAATCTATAATTTTTTGGTAATCTAACCTCTATACACTTTTTCGGACCTAACTTTTAGCACTAAATTCTAATTAAGGCAAAACCTAATTCATATGAAAGTAAACTCAAAGATCTTTATTTTGATATAATATTAAATTATTTGGAGTTTAAATGACTACTAAGACTTTTATTTCAATTAGCCATACAGATTCTGCAAACTAGGGACTGTAATTTCTGACCTCTTGTTGTTTAACTACTTATAACTTTCTGCTGGAAACTCATATTCATACAAAGTATAATTTATTAGAAACTAGACTCATAAAACTTTCTGTCTCAGATTGATTTGGATTACAAATGATTATTGAATCATCTGTTCAAATCAACTCTATAAATTCTGTAAAATAGAGATAATATTCACTGACCTTTGGTTACTAAATTATTTATAACTCCTTGTTGGGAACTCCAATTCATACAAAACTTGAGTTATCAAAAACTAGATTGATATAACTTTTGAATGACCTTAATTTTGTACAAATTAGAGCATAACTAATTATCCAAATAATTAATGCAATGTGTCTCTTAAATTCTGCCAGAATCAAGCTTTGGCCGATTTCACCTCTTATTGTTTCTTCTCTTTGGAAATTGATTTCGGCAAAAACCCTTACTTCAGTTGAGCTTTACATTATTGCCTTGAATTCTTATATACTTTTGTCCTTTAATTATTTGTACACCTGTAGCTATCATGAAAAGTTCATGTTTGCATCGCAATGATTCGTATAGGCACATACATTCCGTTGTTCCGCATGTGTTTCCGATATGTACCAACCTTATTGTTCACAATGCCCTTTTGTACTCTAGTGTTTGTGGGAATGTCTGGACCTTTGCCAGAAATGGTAAAGGGTATGTGCTTGAGCTTGCGATGCTCTAGATTATGTTTAAGATCCCACTTCACCTTCTATCTGTTTGATATGAAATTCAAAGTCGACCTAGCACTTGGGCAAGTGAGAGGGCTCGAGTAGGAAAAGGCTACATGTGGATGGAATCGAGAACTCATCACAGCGTGGAGCCACAACTGAGTTAAACCTTATATGTACTATGCTAGGGTACGACGTCTAAGCTTTTGTTTCGTATTTTGTGTTGATATGCTCCAAAATGCTTCCTATGCCATTGATATACATCAAAATGCTTCTTACGTCTTGATATACTTTGAAATATTTCATATGTCATGGATATGCTTCTTATGCCAATGATATGCTCCAATTAGCCCTTAATCCATTATTATGAACAAAACATACTTCAAATGAAATGACATTGTAACTCTACATTCGTCGAGTGGCTATCTTTAAACTCTTGTATCTCTGCCTTATATTTTGAAACCTTATTTGTTCGAAACTGTCCTCTTTTCCACGGATATGTTAGTCACTTGCTGAGCTCTATGTGCTCACCCCATTGCTATATAAACTTTTTTAGGATAGCTTGTCGCTCGCTAGAATGTTTAAAACGGGCTGAGGCAATATAAAGCTAGATGATTTTGGGGCAAATCTTTCATACTTGATAAGTTGATGTTGTATAAGTTTCTTTTGTATGAAATGAAATATCAACGATAACTCTATATTGATATGTCAGGATTTTGTGAATGTTAAGTTTAAACTCTATAATGATATAAACATATGATACATGTTGGTTTTGTGATTGTATAGATTGCCATGCTTATGGATTTATGATGTGGTTATGGTTTAGTTGAGTTGGCTTTGGATTTTGTGAATCATTAAGTGATATGATGGTATCATTATAAACTGCACAGGTCTTCTAGATTATGAAATATATGGAAATGGCTTGAATGTTTTTTTAGTATCCTCAAATGTGTGATTGGATCCTAGAATGTATTGTTGTTGATCTATAATAAATTTGGGGCGGGGCGTGACAGTAGCCCCCAAATGATACAAGGGAATCCAATCCTTTAAACCTATTTGTCCTCAATTATCATGTACCTATAGTCCCTCATCTATATAATATCCCAAAGACTGTATACTAGGCATGGTGTTGTCAAAACCATACGTTTATACTCGAGTCTCGTTCTAATCAGATTCTCCTAAAGAACTCTTTCTCTCTCAATCCGAATGACCCTTACTAGGGATTTGTTTGAGCAAGAATACATAGAATATTTCTCTCATGACACCGAGAGTAGATAATCCTCTATCGACACTCAATAGCCCTTGTAAGGTTGATTGCCACTCCCAATGACCGGTTGTGCTATATTTGGAACTTCAAAGAAGGGAGTACTCATATAGGACATCCTTGATGTCTCAAGTCTAAGGACTAGGTACACTATTGGGACAATAAAATCGTTGTCTAACAATGAGGTATCATTAACCATCCAGCATTCCATGAGCGGGTTAATTAGTGAACTCATTCTCCAATGAGTGCCTACACTGTAGCCCTAGTATCCCCACATGAGCAACTATAAGACCAGCTGCCTCGATCATATGGATAGATATACAGCATAGTAGTTTGTCTAGTTATCTCGATATCTCTCTCGGGTAACCTATGACTAGGATTATTTGGGGTTTATGGTTAACGATGAATCAGTCTCATTATCGTGATCTCATCATGATTTGATTCCCATTGCACAAATCCATTGACATCGCAATATATATCTGCATATATGCAATAAGTAATATAAAGTGATAAAATACTAAATAATATAATAAGCAAAAAGTAATTATGGCTTCCCATATTTATAATTTACCTTTTACTTATTGTCTGGTACATTTCATGGTTCTTTAATATACTATATTCACATAAACTTGATTTTTAAATATTAATTATGGAAAAAGAAAATTATATGGGGTGGTACCACATCCTGACATTGTCAATGAGACTTTATCTTGGCGGTACCACCACTTGACAAAGTTTGGGAGACTATGTATGAGCGGTACCATCACCCAGTCTAGCGGTATCATCTCTTGACAGCTTGAAAAAGTATGCTCTTAACTTTTTCAACTCATAGATGGTTACACCTAACTATGAGTGACTAAATGAGCCTTCTACTTAGCCCAAAATAGTCCCAACACATGCCTAATGGGCTTCTAACTGAGTTGGCATGGTTATACCTAAAACCAACTCAATTATAACCTAACTACGACCAATTAAGACAATCGATTACAAGACTAAAATTTCATATTGTCCGACATGTCATTAGTTCATTCGGCGCTTCTTCAAATCCTTCAGCGCATCATCCTCTCCTTCGACATATTGCCAAATCGGCACGTTGGCCTCCCATAATTTATGATATCCTTAGTGCAATGTATGAACCTTTGGCCCAATGCCTAAACTTATGGCACAAAGTCCTTTTGCCGGCACATCGACCGATTCTCTATCCGACGTTCAATCTTCTAACATGTTCACTCCAGCCCAACATCCGATTCTTTCTACTTTAATCGATTTTCCTTTTCTGATCGAAGTTAGTCTTGCATCACTTAAAACACAGATTTGATCATAAACTCATTAATTGATTTCATCATCAAAATTCAATATTCAACAAACCTTACAAAGGCAATTAAGATGAGAGAAATATCTTGTGTATTCTCACTTAAGCAAATCCCTGGTCAGGGTCAATCAGATTGAGAGAATCCTATTGAATCTAATCTTATGTATTTTGATGATGAAACCACTTGATATATATTTATGATTTAATTTACATTTTGAGTGATGCATGATACTTCGATCAGGATGAGACAATTAAAGCAAGAAAAATCATGTTGTGCCAGAGGAACATGTCAGAAGATTGGACGTCGAGCCGGTGGGTCGGTCGACATGTCGATAGAAGGCTTCGGGCCATGGACTCGGGCATCGGGCCAAGAAGAGCGGGTATTGTGCCAAGGATATCGGGGTTGCAGAGTCAACTGGCCGATTGGGCAATAGGCCATAGGAGAGGACGATGGGCCGAAGAATCGGACAAAGCGTCAAGGGACCAATGACATGCCGGACAACTTGATTAATTGCTTAGGATTAATTGTCTCGATCGAAGTTTTGTTTTACATGTGCAGGATTAACTATGATGGAAGTAAGACATGCAGTAGGAGTTGTTCCGGAGTCAAGACTATAGTTACGTTGGGAGTTCGAGAGTTCAACAGAAGTCTGGACGGTCATCGGAGTTTCTACGGGGACAAATCCGAGAAGTCTAGGAGCTTTCCAAAGAAGCTCGTCGGAACTTGCCAAGTGGATTGTTGTAAGTCCAGGAGTTTGCAAGAAGTCCGCAGGAGCATCACCGAGGGTTCAACGGATGATCGACGGAAGTTCACCGGAAGAAACGATTGACGCACCGGAGCAAGCTATAGTAAATGTCTTAAGAAATATCGTAGTTAGCATGTAGATTAAGTTAGGAATGGGAGGTGATCCCATTAACTTAATCTGGGGGTAATTAGGCCCTTGATAAACCCAAATTGGGCCGAATGGATCAACTCATTCAGACCAGAATTCCTACCAAGCGGTGGCACCGCCCAGGAGATGGTCTCCCAGGAAAGCTGGGTGGTGCAACCGCCCAGGTCAAGCGGTGGCACTGCCTGGGCTCAATCTCTGAGCGAGACTGGGCAGTGCAATCACCCCTGACAAGCGGTGCAACCGCCCCTGTCTGGCGGTGGCACCGCCCAGAGGCTCAGTCTCCGAGCTCTACTAAGCGGTACAACCGCCCCTGTTAGGCGGTGGCACCGCCTAGAGGCTCAGTCTCTGAGCTTTGCCAGGTGATGCAACCGCCCCAATCAGGCGGTGCAACCGCCAGACCCCGGAATTCCAAGAGATGATAGTTTTAAGCTTGGAATTCAAACTGGTTTGGAGCCTATAAATACCCCTCCCATCCCTGGGTAAAACACACAAGCATAGAGAGATTAAAAGAGAGAAAACACTGCTGTAATCTTTAGAATTTCCCTCCTCTAGCTTAAGTGTTAGAATTTTGTTTAAGAGAGGAGAGTGAGTGCTTGTAAGGGTTGTCTCCTAAACCCGGTAAAAGGAGAAGAGGGGTGTAAGAAGGAGGTTGATCTTTTCCTAGTAAAGGAAGATCGTTAGTGGATGCCGGTGGCCTCGACAGAAGAGGAATCAGAGGAGTGGATGTAGGTCACGATTGATCGAACCAATATAAACTCTCATCTTCTCTGGTTTGCATTTATTCTTACTGCTTACCTTACTGCAAACCTCCATATATGCTTTACTTCCTCATTACTTTTGCTGCACTCATTTATGAACTCACTTTCAAGTTAAGTTTCTGAAAATGATTTTACGTTAGAAACGATTTCATCGTACAAACACAATTTTAAATCGTCAAAAGTTTTCCGATGTACTAATTCACCCCCCCCGCCCCCCCTCTTAGTGCTCTTGATCCTAACAATTGGTATCAGAGCCCAGTTTTTCTCATTTCGGATTTACACCCGAGAGAAATGGCTCTTCATGACTTTCAAGAGGGCTTTTCTGTTGTTCATCCACCGTTGTTTAACGGATTGGACTACACTTATTGGAAAACTCAAATGAGAGTTTTCTTGATTTCTATGAATTTGGATTTATGGAATATTATTGAAAACGGTTTTCAACTTCCCTCTAAACCGATGAACGAATGGTCAAATTTGGAGAAGAAGTATTTTTCTTTAAACGCAAAGGCTATGAATGCCTTATTTTACGCTTTGGACAAAAATGAGTTCAATCGGATTTTTACGTGTGAAACGGCTTTTGATATTTGGCGAATACTTAAAATCACACACAAGAGAACTAGTAGAGTCAAAGACTCAAAAGTTAACATTTTATTGCATGATTTTGAGCTTTTTTGAATGCAACCAAGCGAGACTATAGGCGATATGTACACCCATATCACAAATGTCGTCAATAATCTAAGAGTTCTTGAAAAACATTTTTCGAATTTTGATCTCGTAAGAAAGATCTTAAGATCCCTTCCAAAATGGTGGGATCCTAAAATAACTGCGATACAAGAAGCTAAAAACCTAAATAACTTACCACTTGAAGAACTAATGGGTTCGTTGATAACATATGAAATGTTGTATAATGCACATGATGAACAAAACAACCTTCCAAAGAATAGGAAGGATTTTGGATATAGAACATTTGAATACCACTCGAGCATAAGCTCAAGTGATGGTGAACTTAAACTACAAATGAAACAAAAATTAAAAAGTAAAAAGAATGAAACTACTTGCTTTGAATGCAAGAAGAAGAACAAAAATTGGGATAAATCGAGCACCTCCGAAGACGAGGAGAAAATCAAGAAAGGCAAGATGGCAAACTGCGCCTTAGCGGCATTCAACGATGAGGTAATCAAAACCCCCTTAATTTATTTTAAAATTACTTGATGTTTTCCATGATGCATTTTTTTTTTAGAATAATTATTTTTCTTGAAAGTTGCATATTAAAAAAAATTAAAAATGCAAGAATATGATCATGCTCGTAATTTTGAAAATAATAATGAAAATTACATGTTTTATGTTAATGGAATAAAATGTTAGATTTAAATCTAATGATCATATTATGTTTTTCTTAAGAAGAAAAAATGTGTATTTTGATTATTTCCGATTTTGATTAAAAACATGCTTAATGTCTTAATGAAAATATTAAGAAGTTTAATATCATGCTATATGTGATTAAGAAGTAATAATGTGTATCATGTTGATTTCAATTGTTATTTCTCGATTTTGATTAAATAAAATCATGTATGAAGAAATGCATAATGATTAATATTAAATATTTTGATACCATGATTAATAATTTTATGCATGAGATTTTATGTTATACATGATGATAAGCATGTGTTATTTTCATGAGTGTATTTGGAAAACATATGGCAAAACCATGTCCGAATGCATGAAAGTGTTAAATTTCATTTTCGGATTTTCTTAATCCTAACAATTCATTTTTGAGATTCTATTGATCTTGATGGTTTTATGACGAAATTCATTTTTCAATCCTAAACGTTGATGCATGATTTCATTTGGCATAAAAGAAAAGAACATGCATGTATGAAATACATCATTTGAATTAAAACAACTAAAAAGTGGAAAGGTTTCTTCTTGAAAAATTTATTTTTTCGACTTTATTGATTTTTCAAAATGGGAAATTAATGAATCTATTTGTATTACTTTTGTGAATCTCTTGAAAATGATCTTGAATTGATGATTTAAATGAGCTTTATCTTGATTTTTTGAAATTTGTAAATTGAGATTTCTTATGCTTAAATCAAGATTTTATATGCATAAATTAATATCTTGCTCTCTTACAATATTGAATGAATTCTATCTTTTTCATGATCTCCTAAGAACTCTTTATGTTATTTATTTAAGAGGAGATTTGATAAAAATGAATCATGATTTCTCTTGATTTTTCCAAATTATAACTTGTGTATTCATTTTATAAATCAAGATTGTTTATATGTTCTCTCATGACATCTTTTAAGGCTTATGACTTGAATTTTATTATGTGAAATTCTTTGAATGTATGAAATACATCTCATCGCCTAATAATTCTTCTTGATATTCCTTATGTGATAATATAAATACATGAAATATTCATTAATTTTTTTTGATATATACAAATAAGAAGTTTCGATCATGCATGGTAGGATGTAATTTGACAAATTTGGTACCATCATGATGTAAAATAAATGATGATTTGGAATCATGCATTAATGATGATTTTATATTTTGGTATGATGCATGCAATGATGAAATATTCATGAATTTGAAATGATGCATGCAATACTTATGATAATTATGTACATGATCTATTGCATATGATGTGTATCATAAATGCTTTAAATGATGAGTGTTTGATATCATGATCAACATGTTGATAAATACTTAAAAATTTTAATGCTTGAATATCATATATGATATGCTTATAATGATGATTGATTTATTTATATCATGCATGAAAAATGAAATGTATGGTTTTGAAAATGTGCATGTTTTAATTTGAAAATATAATGATAAGATTGATACTTACCTTTATCATGATTTAGAAATTGACGCAAAGGGTCTTCCCTTCTTTTTGACATTGACAAAGGGGGAGAAATATCCCTAGCTCATCTTGTAAAATTTAGAAACATGCACTTTGCAAAGGAAGCAAATATTTGCTAGCTTACATATTGCAAGGAAAAGAACTTGACATCTTGAACATCACAAAAATTTGCTACCTTGCATGATGTAAAATTTGCTAGAATTGCTAGCTTATGATCTAAAGAGAACCAAAAAGTTGCTATCTCAAAATAAGCAAATTGCACAATTCAAGAAGAAAGTAAAAATTGCACTTCTCAAAAGAGAAGAAATTGCTATCTTGAACATCACCGAGAATTGCTAGCTTGAAATCTCAAGAAAATGCAAAAATGTGCTATCGTGCCTATCTCAAGAAAAGCAAATATGCCAATTTGCATATCTTTGAATTTGCTAGCTTGTATATTGTAAAACTTGCATATTTCAAGAAGCAAGAGTTGCCTTCTTGAACATCTCTAATTTGCTAGCTTGCATGATATAGTAGTTGCTATCTCAAAAGAAGCAAAAGTGCTATTTTGTATGTTGTAAAACTTGCATATCTAAAACTTGATAGCTTGAATGTTCTAAGCATGATGTAACACTTACTAAATTTTCTAGCTTCAAAACTGCATTATGATAAAACCTGATATTATGTTTTTCATGCAATTAGTTGAACTTATATCACGAACACAAGAATAGTTGTACTTCTCCTTTTTGTTGATGACAAAGGGGGAGAAGTATGTTAATGACATGACATGTTATGCATAAGTTTATGATGATATGTTGCTTGGATTTTTGAATCCAAGAGTTTCTATCAATATGGCATATTGATAGGGGGAGTTTGTTTAAACTCCGGGAGTTAAGGTTAACTCCGTTTATGATAACATGACATGATATGCATAAGTTTATGATGACATGTTGCTTGGATTTTTTAATCCAAGAGTTTCTATCAATATGGCATATTGATTGGGGGAGTTTGTTTAAACTCCGGGAGTTAAGATTAACTCTGTCATCAAGTGGTTGTCATCATAAAAAAGGAGGAGATTATTGAATCTCGTATTTTGATGATGAAACCACTTGATATATGTTTATGATTTAATCTGCATTTTGAATGACGCAAGATGCTTCGATCAGGATGAGACAATTAAAGTAGGAAAAATCATGTTATGCCGGAGGAACATGTCAGAAGATTAGACGTCGGGCCGGTGGATCGGTCGACGTATCGATAGAAGGCTTCGGGCCGTGGACTCGGGCATCGGGCCAAGAAGAGTGGGTATTGTGCCAAGGATATTGGAGTTGCAGAGTCAACTGACCGATTAGGCAATAGGTTGCAAGAGAGAATGATGCGCCGAAGAATCGGACGAAGCGTCGATGAACCAATGACATGCCGGACAACTTAGTTAATTGCTTAGGATTAATTATCTCGATCGAAGTTTTGTTTTACAGGTGCAGGATTAACTACGGTGGAAGTAAGACATGTAGCAGGAGTTGTTTCAAAGTCTAGACTATGATCACATTGGGAGTTCGACAGAAGTTCGGACGGTCGTCGGAGGTTCTACGGGGACAAATCTGAGAAGTCCAAGAGCTTGCCAAAGAAGCTCATCAAAACTCGCCAAGTGGATCGTTGCAAGTCCAGGAGTTTGCCGGAAGTCCGCAGGAGCATCACCGAGGGTTCATCGGATGATCGACGGAAGTTCACCGGAAGCTCGCTGGAAGAAGCGATTGACGCACCAGAGCAAGCTGTAGTAAATGTCTTAAGAAATATCGTAGTTAGCATGTAGATTAAGTTAGGAATGGGAGGTGATCCCATTAACTTAATCTGGAAGCAATTGGGCCCTTGATAGATCCAAATTGGGCCGAATGGATCAACTCATTCGGACCAGAATTCTTGCGAGGTAGTGGCACCACCAGGGTCGGCAGTGGCACCGCCCAGGAGATGGTCTCCCAGGAAAGCTGGGCGGTGCAACTGCCTAGGTCAGGCGGTGGCATCGCTTGGGCTTAGTCTCCGAGCGAGACAACCGCCCCAGTAAGGCGGTGGCACCGCCTAGGCTCAGTCTCTGAGCGAGACTGGGCGGTGCAACCGCCCTTGACAGGTGGTGGAACCGCTTGAGCTCGGTCTCCGAGCTTTGCCAAGCGGTGCAACCGCCCATGTCAGGCTATGGCATCGCCTAGAGGCTCAGTCTTCGAGCTTTACCAAGTGGTGCAACCACCCCTATCAAGTGGTGGCACTGCTCAAAGGCTTAGTCTCCAAGCTCTGCCTATTAGGATCAAGAGCTCTAAGAGGGGGGGGGGGTGAATTAGTGTAGCGGAAAACTTTCTGCGATTAAAACGAAACTGCGTTCGAACGATAAAAACGATTTCTGTTTGAAAGCTGATTCTAAGATTACTTTAACTTAAGATCAAGCAAGATGATGTTAAAGTCAATCTATGAAGGTAGTTTGCAGTTATGATGAAAACCAGAATATAAGCGCAAACTGAAATATGACGTTCGTACAAAGAAACTGATTTACGTCTAAATGTTGATTCGTAAATCACTTGATTAGGCGAGATGTTGTTTAAGCAAGGGTATAAAGGCAGTTTGCAGTTATGGTAAAAATCAAAATGTAAACGTAATCTGAAATATGATGATCGTACGAAAAAGCAGATTTACGTCTAAACGCTGATTCGGAAAGTGCAAAGCTTGAAACCCGATCGTATATGCGCAGAAAGCAGTAAGCTTCAGAGGAGGTTAGCAGTAAAGATAATATGCTCAAAGTAAATGCAAACCGAGATTTAGAGTGGTTCGGTCAATCTTGACCTACTCCACTTTTGGCTTCCTCCACCGCTGAGGTCACCGATGTCAACTAGAGGCCTTCCTTCAATAGGCGAAGGCCAACCACCCTTTTACAGTTTCACTCCTTTTGACGAGCTTAGGAGACAACCCTTACAGAAATGTTCTCTCCTCTCTTTACAACTCAAAACTTTAAAGAACAGAGGGAGGAGAACTTTTGGCCTTTACAACAATTTTGAGCTCTAAGAATCACAGAAAGAGATCAAGATTTCGAGTGTAAGTTGTGCTCTTTCAGTGCTGAATGGGTGGGGTATTTATAGGCCCCAACACAGTTCAAATTTGGAGCTCAAAACTATCAATTCCCGGAATTTCGGGATCAGGCGGTTGCACCTCCTGACTGGAGCGGTTGCACCGCCTGGCAGAGCTCGAAGATTGAGCCTCTGGGCAGTGCCACCTCTGTCAGGGGCGATTGCACCGCTTGCCAGAGCTCGAAGACCGAGCTCAGGCGGTTGCACCTCCTGACTGGGGCGGTTGCACCGCTTGCCAGAGCTCGAAGACCGAGCTTAGGCGGTGCTACCTCCTATCAGGGGAGGTTGCATCGCCCAGTCTTGCTCGGAGACTGAGCCCAGGCGGTGATACCTCCTGGCTGGGGCGGTTGCACCGCCCAGTCTCCTTGGGAGACTTAGCCTAGGCGGTGTTACCTCCTAGCTTGGGAGGTTGCACCTCCCACAGCAATCAGGGTCCTAATGGGTAGATCCATTCGACCCAATTTGGGTTTTTCAGGGGCCCAATTGCCCCAAGATTAAGCTAATGGGATCACCTCCCATTTCCAACTTAATCATTGTGCTAACTACAATAAATCCTAAGACAATTTCTGCAGCTTGCTCCGGTGCGTCAATCGCTTCTTCCGGCGAGTTTCCGGCGAACTTCCATCGATCATCCGATGAACCCTGGGTGATGCTCCTGCGGACTTCCAGCAAACTCCTGGACTTGCGATGATCCACTTGGCGAGTTCCGACGAGCTTTTTTTGGCAAGCTTATGGACTTCTCGGATTTGTTCCCGCAGAACCTCCGACGAATGTCCGAACTTCCGTCGAACTCTCGAACTCCCAACATGATCATTGTCTTGACTCCGGCGCAACTCCTACTGCATGTCTAACTTTCATCGTAGTTAATCCTGCACACTTATCTCAACACATAGATTAGACAACCAATGACAATTGACTTTATCATCAAAATCCGAGATTCAACAATATCCCCCTTTTTGATGATGACAATCAATTGATAATGGAGTTAACCTTAACTCCCCCTATCTATATGCTATACTTGAGATAAGTCATTCTTGAATTCAAGACCTAAAAATTCAAGCGACATATTGATAAGTTAAATCATTTGAACTTATCAATACTCCCATCATGATTCCCATCATGATGTATCTCTCTAAAGATGATGTCAAGGCTTGACATTCATTTTCAGATTTTACATTACAAGTTTGAATGATGGTAATAGTAACAATTCATCATATTGTAAGATATCATCATGTAAAGCTATGAAGTAATATTTTGATATCATTACATGATGTACACATTTCAAATATTTTAGCAAGTGTTGCATTTCTTCACATGGTAAGATATCAACTCAAGGCATAATGCAAAAATTATAGCATTTGTTCATATATCTCTTGGTGATGCAAGCATGGCATAATCATAGCATCAGTGTTTATAGCATCAATTCATATATTTCTCCCCCTTTGTCATCAACAAAAAGCATGGTAGTTGTGATACCAGGAAAACAATATAAGCAAGTTATCAAGCATATAAAGGAAGGCATGATACGTAGATTGCTTTGAATACTTCTTCCTTCTTTTTTTTTGTTATAATCCTTTGTGCATGAAGGAGGAAAGCCATTTGTGATTCCAGCTATTTGTGAGTTTACTTTGAGTCAAGATATGTGTTTGAAACAGCTTTTTGCAAGTAAAAATACTATCATCTATATTTCAAGATGGAATTCATAAGCAGGAATCATTTTATCAAATCCATTTCAGAAAAAAAAATATTTTTCATAAGAGTGTATGAGAAAATTTGATTTTTAGCATTCCAACTGTTAAGCGAATCTGAAAATGAGATGAACTCTTTCATGCATTCGGACAAGACTATACTACAGATTTTTAAATACAATCATGAAGACAAAACATTTCAACACATGTTATGTAATGACAATCAAGTGATTTGATCATTCAATAAAGTCCGAAAAATAATTTTAACTAGTTTATCTATTCGGACACATCAACATTCCTAATTCTCTTCTTATAAAATCAAATTGTTCTTTACTTAGAGGTTTTGTAAAAATGTCAGCTAGTTGATGTTTAGTATCAATGAACTCTATGGTTACGTCATGATTAGTAACATGATCTCGTATAAAGTGATGTCTAATATCAATATGTTTTGTTCTTGAGTGTTGTATAGGATTCTTAGTTAAGCATATTGCACTTGTGTTATCACATTTAATGGGAATATTTTTAAGATTAACTTTGTAATCTTCTAAGGTGTTTTTCATCCATACAACTTGTGCACAGCATGCACTTGCCGCAATGTATTCAGCTTCGGTTGTTGACAGTGCAACCGAGTTTTGTTTCTTAGATGACCAGGAAACAAGGGCATGTCCTAAAAATTGACATGATCCTGATGTGCTTTTTCTATCTAGTCTATAGCCAGCAAAGTCCGCATCAGCATAAGCAATTAACTCAAAATTCTCTGATTTTGGGTACCATAATCCTAGATTTGTGGTACCATTAAGATATCTAAGTATTCTTTTAACTGCTTTGAGATGAGATATCTTAGGGTTTGATTGAAATCTAGCACAAAGTCCTACATTGAATATGATTTCTGGTCTAGTTGCAGTGAGGTAAAGTAAACTTCCTATCATACCCTTATAAGTTTTTTGATTGAAGCTTTCTCCACTTTCATCAATTTCTAACTTAGTGGAGGTGCTCATAGGAGTGTTAATAGCCTTTGAGTTGTTCATATTAAACTTTTTTAATAAATTCATAGCATATTTAGTTTGACTAATAAAGATGCCATTGCTTAGTTGTTTGATTTGCAAGCCTAAGAAGAATGTTAATTCTCCCATTAAGCTCATTTCGAATTCAAGACTCATAGTTTTAGCAAAAGATTCACAAAGAGATTCATTCGTAGAGCCAAAGATAATATCATCAACATAAATCTGAACAATGAGAAAATTATTTTCAAAATTCTTGATGAACAATGTAGTATCAACCTTACCTTTTGTGAAATTATTTTCGATAAGAAAAGAACTAAGTCTCTCATACCAAGCCCTTGGGGCTTGTTTTAAACCTTAGAGAGCTTTAGTTAATCTAAACACATGATTAGGGAGGTTATTATTTTCAAATCCAGGAGGTTGTTCAACATAAACTTCTTCGGAAATAAAGCTATTTAGAAAAGCACTTTTAACATCCATTTGAAACAACTTAAAATTATTACTACTAGCGTAGGCAAGGAGCATCCTTATGGCTTCCAATCGAGCCACAGGAGCGAAGGTTTCTTCGTAATTGATACCTTCTTCTTGGTTGAAACCTTTGGCCACTAATCTAGCTAAGTTTCTAACCACGATACCATTTTCATCTTGCTTGTTTCTGAAGACCCATTTAGTACCAATAACTAAATGGTTATTTGGCCTAGGAACAAGCTTCCACACCTCATTTCTCTCAAATTGATTCAATTCATCTTGCATTGCGATAATCCATGAATCATCTTTCATGGCTTCGTCAACACATTTGGGTTCAATTTGGGAGAGAAAGGCGGCGTTCGCACAAAAATTTTTAAGAGAAGATCGTGTTTGAGCCCCCTTTGACGTGTCTCCTAAGATTAGCTCCTTGGGATGAGCATCTACATACTTCCAATCCTTGGGTAAGGATGTTTCGGGAGTGGATGCATCCAAGTTGCTAGTTGGAGAAGGGGTTTCATTTAAATTCAAGGAATCAAAATTAACATCATCATCAAAACCATTTTGCCTGATTTCAAAAATCTCATTGAAAACAACATGAATGGATTCTTCGATAATTAAAGTTCTTTTATTGCAGATACGAAAGGCTTTAGAAACTGAAGAATAACCAAGAAAGATTCCTTCATCAGATTTAGCATCAAATTTTCCTAAGTTATCCTTTTCATTCAAGATAAAACACTTATACCCAAAGACTTTAAAATATGAAACATTGGGTTTTTTGTTGTTCCATAACTCATAGGGAGTTTTGGTTAGTAGGGGTCTTACTAGAACTCTATTCAAAATGTAGCATGCAGTATTTACGGCTTCGGCCCAAAAATATTTGGGTAGGTTGTGTTCATTCAACATGGTTCTTGCTATTTCTTGTAAATTTCGATATTTTCTTTCTACTACTCCATTTTGTTGAGGATTTCTAGGAGTAGAGAAATTATGGTTGTATCCATTGAGTTCACAAAATTCTTGGAAATCATGGTTTTGAAATTCACCACCATGATCACTTCTAATTGACGAAATCATAAAACCTTTCTCATTCTGAACAAGTTTACAAAACTTGGTAAAATATTTAAGGCATTCACTTTTCTGTTTTAAGAAGTAAGTCCATGTGTATCTGCTATAGTCATCCACAATGACGAAGGCGTATTTGCTACCTCCTAGGCTTGATGTGGAGATTGGTCTGAATAAATCCATATGGATCAATTGTAAGGGCCTAGAGGTGCTTATTTGATTCTTAGATTTGAAACTACCCTTAATTTGTTTACCTAATTGGCAAGCATCACATACATTATCTTTGATGAACTTGATATGAGGAATTTCTCTTACAAGTTCTTTAGATGATATTTGAGTGATTAGTGTATACGTTATCACATACAATTTCTCTTCCAAGCATCCTCATTCAAAACAGAAAAACACATTTCATTATACAAATCATTGATGTCAATAGTGTATACGTTATTTTGTTTCAATGCAATCATAGATATGTTTTTGTGTGGTTTTTCAATGATGCAAGCATTAGATTCAAATCTGACAATATATCCTTTATCACATAATTGACTAATGCTCAAGAGGTTATGTTTTAAACCATCAACTAACAAAACATTTTCAATAAAGAAGTTGGATTTGTTACCTATGGTTCTTTTGCCAATGATTTTACCCTTGTTGTTGTCTCCGAAGGTGACATAGCCTTCATCTATGCTAGTGAACTTAGAGAATTGAGATGGATCTCCGGTCATATGCCTTGAGCATCCACTATCAAGGTACCATCTCTTGCTCCTAGCTTGCGATAGTTTAGTTTTCTACAAGAAAGGATGATTTTTAGGTACCCATTTGCTTTTGGGTGCCTCACAAATAGATCTACATTGTTTATCATGTTGCATAGAATTTATCATTGTTCCTTTAGGAACCCAGATCAATTTGTTTGGACTAATTTTCTTGAATGGACAATAATACATCTTGTGTCCAAATTTGCAACAAAAGTTGCATTTGTTTTGATGTCGAACATGTAAGATGGGGCCTTTTATGAAGGTGGTTGGATTTTGGTGAGGACTTCTCCCAAATCCAATTCCACTTCTTTTGGGAACGTGACCCTTGTTTGCAAGGATCATGCTTAATGACTTGCTACCAACCTCGAATTTCTTCAAGGTGTCTTTAAGTAGCAAGTTTTCCTTTTGGAGAGTTTCTAGATCATGGCATTTTATGCATGAGCTTAAACTATTATGATGTTAAGCTTTTAACTTATCGAAATTACAAATAAGACTATCATGCTCCATTTTTAGCAATTTGTATTTTCTACTAATTGTCTTACATTCATCAAATAATTCATGGAAAGCAATTAATAATTCATGATAAAGTAAATATGCATCAATTAAATTTGTTATCTCATCTCCGATGGCCATTAAGGCGTAATGAGCAACTTGCTCGGTGTTGGACTCCTCTTCTTCGGATGTGCTCGAATCATCCCATGTTGCTTTGAGCGCCTTCTTCTTGGATGTTCTCTTCTTGGCTTGGGGACAATCACTCTTGTAGTGTCCCGACTTTTTGCACTCATAGCAAATAACTTGGTCCTTCTTAGGTTCAAGTTTATTTTTTGCGTCATCCTTAAACTTGTTTCTTTTAAAGAATTTTTTAAATTTTCTTGTTAGAAGTGCCAAGTCATCATCACAGTCCTCATCACTTGAGTTTTCTCTCAAGTGGCCTTCTGAAGTTTTAAGTGCCATATCCTTCCTGTTCTTTGGAAGGATGTCTTCTTGCTCTTCATGAGCTTTACAAGTCATCTTGTAGGTCATTAATGACCCGATTAGTTCTTCAAGAGGGAAGTTGCATAGATCTTTTGCCTCTTGAATAGCAGTGACTTTAGGATACCAACTCTTAGGAAGGGATCTTAGAATCTTATTTACGAGCTCAAAATCCGAAAAGCTTTTTCCGAGTCCTTTTAGACCATTGACGACATCCGTGAAACGGGTAAACATGTCGCCAATGGTTTCACTCGGTTTCATCTGGAAAAGTTCGAAAGAATGTAACAGAAGATTGATTTTTGACTCTTTCACTCTACTTGTGCCTTCGTGAGTCACTTCGAGTGTGTGCCAAATATCAAATGCGGTTTCACAAGTTCAAACACGGTTAAACTCATTTTTATAAAGTGCACAAAATAAGGCATTCATAGCCTTTGCATTAAGAGCGAAAGCCTTCTTCTCCAATTCATTCCAATCGATCATTGGAAGAGAAGACTTCGAAAATCCGTTTTCGACAAGATTCCAAAGTTCAAAATCCATAGAAATAAGAAAGATCCTCATTCGGGTCTTCCAATAGGTGTAGTCCGTCCCACTGAACATGGGTGGACGTGTAATAGAATAGCCCTCTTGGTTTCCGGCGTATGCCATCTCTCTTGGGGTTTAATCCGTTAGAGAGTTAACCCTGCTCTGATACCAATTGTTAAGATCAAGAGCACTAAGAGGGGGGGTGAATTAGTGCAGCAGAAAACTTTCTGCGATTAAAACGAAACTGCGTTCGAAAGATAAAAACAATTTCTGTTTGAAAGCCGATTCTAAGATTACATTAACTTAAGATCAAGCAAGATGATGTTAAAGTCAATCTATGAAGGCAGTTTGCAGTTATGATGAAAACCATAATATAAGCGCAAACTGAAATACGACGTTCGTACGAGGAAACCGATTTACGTCTAAATGCTGATTCGTAAATCACTTGATTAGGCGAGATGCTGTTTAAGCAAGGGTATAAAGGTAGTTTGCAGTTATGGTAAAAATCAAAATGTAAACGTAATCTGAAATATAATGATCATATAAAAAAGCAGATTTACGTTTAAACGCTGATTTGGAAAGTGCAAAGCTTGAAACCCGATCGTATATGCGCAGAAAGTAGTAAGCTTCAGAGGAGGTTTGCAGTAAAGATAATATGCTCAAAGTAAATGCAAACCGAGATTTAGAGTGGTTCGGTCAATCTTGACCTACTCCACTTTTGGCTTCCTCCACCGACGAGGTCACCGACGTCAACTAGAGGCCTTCCTTCAATAGGCGAAGTTCAACCACCCTTTTACAGTTTCACTCCTTTTGATGGGCTTAGGAGACAACCCTTACAGAAATTTTCTCTCCTCTCTTTACAACTCAAAACTTTGAAGAACAGAGGGAGGAGAACTTTTGGCCTTTACAACAATTTTGAGCTCTAAGAATCACAGAAAGAGATCAAGATTTCGAATGTAAGTTGTGCTCTTTCAGTGCTGAATGGGTGGGGTATTTATAGGCCCCAACCCAATTCAAATTTGGAGCTCAAAACTATCAATTCCCGGAATTCCGGGATCAGGCGGTTGCACCTCCTGACTGGAGCGGTTGCACCGCTTGGCAGAGCTCGAAGACTGAGCCTTTGGGCGGTGCCACCTCTGTTAGGGTTGGTTGCACCGCCTGCTAGAGCTCGAAGACCGAGCTCAGGCGGTTGCACCTCCTGACTGGGGCGGTTGCACCGCCTGCCAGAGCTCGAAGACCGAGCTCAAGCGGTGCTACCTCCTGTCAGGGGAGGTTGCACCGCCCAGTCTCGCTCGGAGACTGAGCCCAGGTGGTGCTACCTCCTGGTTGGGGCGGTTGCACCACCCAGTCTCCCTGGGAGACTTAGCCCAGGCGGTGCTACCTCCTGGCTTGGGCGGTTGCATCTCCCACAGCAATCAGGGTCCGAATGGGTAGATCCATTCGGCCCAATTTGGGTTTTTCAGGGGCCCAATTGCCCCAAGATTAAGCTAATGAGATCACCTCCCATTTCCAACTTAATCATTATGCTGACTACGATAAATCCTAAGGCAATTTCTGCAGCTTGCTCCGGTGCGTCAATCGCTTCTTCCGGCGAGTTTTCGGCGAACTTCCGTCGATCATCGGATGAACCCTCGGTGATGCTCCTGCGGACTTCCGGCAAACTCCTGGACTTGTGACGATCCACTTGGCGAGTTCCGACGAGCTTCTTTTGGCAAGCTTATGGACTTCTCGGATTTGTTCCCGCAGAACCTCCGACGACTGTCCGAACTTCCGTCGAACTCTCGAACTCCCAACTTGATCATTGTCTTGACTCCGGCGCAACTCCTGCTGCATGTCTAACTTTCATCGTAGTTAATCCTGCACACTTATCTCAACACATAGATTAGACAACAAATGACAATTGACTTCATCATCAAAATCCGAGATTCAACACTGCCATGCGGTGCAACTGTTAGACCCCAGAATTCTGAGAGATGACATTTTTGAGCTTAGAATTCAAACTGGTTTGGAGCCTATAAATACCCCTCCCATCCCTAGGTAAAACACACAAGCACAGAGAGATTAAAAGAGAGAAAACACTACTGCAATCTATAGAATTTCCCTCCTCTAGCTTAAGTTTTAGAATTCTGTTTAAGAGAGGAGAGTGAGTGCTTGTAAGGGTTGTCTCCTAAACCCAATAAAAGGAGAAGAGGGGTGTAAGAAGGATGTTGATCTTCGCCTAGTAAAGGAAGATCGTTAGTGGATGCCGGTAGCCTCGACGGAAGAGGAATCGGAGGAGTGGATGTAGGTCACGATTGACTGAACCACTATAAACTCTCGTCTTCTCTGGTTTGTATTTATTCTTGCTACTTACCTTACTGCAAACCTCCATATGTGCTTTACTTCCTCTTTACTTTTGCTGCACTCATTTATGAACTCGCTTTCAAGTTAAGTTTTCGAAAATGATTTTACGTTGGAAACGATTTCATCGTACGAACGTAATTTTAAATCGTTGAAAGTTTTCCACTGCACTAATTCAGCCCCCCCCCCCTCTTAGTGCTCTTGATCCTAACAAATCTGATAAGAGTAAGACTTGGATTAAGAGAGGAGTTCTCTAAAGAATCTGATAAAAGTGAGACTCAGATGGATTCCGTATGGGCATGACAGCTCCATGCTCGGTATATGATATTTGTTTTAAATCTCAGATTTTGATGATGAAATCAATTGGTAAATTGTTTGACCTAATCTATGTGTTGAGATAAGTATGCAGGATTAATTACGATAGTAGTAAGGAGTAAAGCAGATGATGAGCTGGAATCGAAGATTTGGAAGATATATCAGAAGCTCTTCGAGAGCTCGTCTGAAGATCACCGAGAGTTCGTTGGAAGATTGCCGAGAGTTCGTCGATGGAAGCTCGTTAGAAGATCACTGAGAGATTGTTGGAAGATCACCAAGAGTTCGTTGGGAGTTCGCCGGAAGTGCGACGGAAGACTCGTTGAGAAGTTCATCGGGGGATCGCCGAGAGAAATCGACATACCGGACTAATCGCTTACCTTATTCATAGTTAGTACATTAGTTGAGTTAGGATTGGGAGGTAATCCCACTAACCCAGATAGGGGCCAATTGGGCCCTTAAAAGGTCTGATTTGGGCTGGACTGAACAGCCCATTCAGCATCTAAAATCACGACCGGCGATGGCACCGCTTGGGACTCGGTCTCCCAGGTGTTCTAGGCGGTGGTGCTGCCTAGACTATGTCACACCCCCCCAAATTTAATTCTTATCTAGGAGGTGTGAACCTAACACAAGATTTATAAAATTATAATTTCACAAACAAACCAGGATCCAAACACACATTTGAGGCCACTAAGAAAACACTCAAGTCAAAATTCACTTGTATAATTCACAATCCATAAAACTTGTGCAGTTTATAATCATACCATCATATCACAAAATGATCCACAAGATCCAAAGCCAACTTAACTAAACTATAACCACATCATAAATCTAAAAGCAGGGCAATCTATACAATCACAGAACCAACATATACCACAAGTTTATATCATTATACATCTTACACTTAACATTCCCAAAATCTCGACATGAGAGGTATTTTCCAAATAGTTACAAGATACATCGATTTAGATTTATCATTGATATTTCATTACACACAAAAGGAACATATACAGCTTCAACCTATCAAGTACGAAATATTTGCCCCAAAATCTTCTAGCTTTCCACTACCTCAACCCAATTTACATATTTTAGTGAGGGATAAGCTATCCTAAAAATTTTATATAGCAACGAGGTGAGCATATAAAGCTCAGCAAATGACTAACATATTCATAGCAAAGAGGACATTTTTCAAAGAAATAAGGTATAAAAAATACAAAGCAGAGATACAAGATGAAAATAGAGGCATGTTTTGTTTGAATGCAGAATTACAATGTCATTTCGTTCGAAGCATGTTTTGTTCATATAATCGAGGAAAGGTAACTAGAGCATATGATTGGCATAAGGAGCATATCCATGACATATAGTATATTTCAAGGCATAACAAAGACATATAAACATTTTGGAAACATATCATGAATAGAAGCTCAAATGTCACATGATGTTGCATTCATTTCATTCTTATCCAAAGCATACATAAAAACATAGCTAAAGCCTTGGATATTATATCAAACATATAGAAGATGAAGTGGGATCATAATATAATATGGTCCATCCATTTCTGAATGACCACCAAACATAAGTCTCCAACGTTTGGAGCTCCATTCACTCACATCCGAGTGAAGTCATAAGGGGCCGATAGAACATCATGGGCTCTAAACATAACTCCCTTTATCATTTCTGGCAAAGATTTACATTTATCTCACAAACACCAGAGTACAAAAGGATAGTGAACAATAAAATTGGGACATATCGGAAACATATGCGGAAACAACGGAATGCATGCGCCTATACAAAACATTATGATACAAACTTGAACTTTACATAATAAATGTAGATATACAAATAATTGAAGGACAAAAGTATACAGGAATTCAAGGAAATAGTGTAAAGTTCAACTTAAGTAAGAGTTTTTGCTGAAATTGATTTCCAAAAAGAAGAAACAAGAGGAGGTAAAATCGACCAAAGCTTGATTCTAGCAGAATTTAAGAGGCAGAGTTCATGGATTATTTGGATAACCGATTATTCTCTAATTTATACAAAATAGGTGTCATTCGAAAGATGTGTTAATCTACTTTTAGATAAATCAAATTTTTCATGAATTGGTGTTTGCTGCAGGGAGTTACAAATAATTTTGTAGCCAAAGGTCTGAAAATATAAGCTATGTTTTATTGAGTCCTTAAGGTCGATGAAAATAGATGTTTTAGTTTACAATTGTACTCCAAAAATTTCAAATCAGGTTAGAACAGAAATCATTTTGAGTCTAGTTTCGAGTAAATCATACTTTGCATGAATCTGAGTTCTCAGTAGAATGTTATAAGTAGTTAAACAATAAGAGATCATAAATTATAGTCTATATTTTGTAGAATCTGTAGGGTTAATTGAAATAAAAGTCTGGGTTGGTATTTAAACTCTAAATCATTCAATCTTGCTATCAAAATAAAGCTTTTTGAGTCTACTTTCAAATGGAATTGGTTTGCCTAAATCATAATTTATTATAAAAAGTTAGGACCGAAACAATGCATAGAGGTCAAATTACCAAAAAATTTTAAATTCATGGCTTAGTATCAAAACGAAAGAAGGTCTGGTTCTCAGCTGAAATCTCTCAAATTTTATAGAATTAAAATGGAAATAGAGATTAGAGTTATTATGGGACGGAGTTAAAACACTTGCCTTATAAGAGTTTGATTCTCAAATGTGGGGAGTTGATGCAAAACCTCAAGCAAAGCTTCCTCTTCTTCTTCTTCTTCTTCTTCTTCTTCTTCTTCTTCTTCTTCTTCTTCTTCTTCTTCTTCTTCTTCTTCCACCATATTTTTTTATTTAACTTAAATATGAATCTTTCATAAATCATATCAAACTTCGAATATTCACATTTAGGTTCCTAGCCATTAACTTCTAATATAATATCATTTGATACAAAAAATTATTAAATAATCCTCATATTTACAAACAAGCATTTACTAAATTTTCAAAAATGGGGGATGTTATAGATTGGGTGATGGTACCACCGATAGTTAATGTTGTCAGGCGGTGGTACTACCCTTGTCAAGCGGTGGTACCGTTAGAGGTCGGTCTCCGAGCTCTATCAAGCGGTAGTACTGCCCAAACTGAGCGATGGTACCACTCAATGTCAGTCTACAGGCTGTAGTATCACTCAGTGTCAGTTTACAGGCAGTGGTACTGCCCAATAATAATGGTGGTACCGTCAGTACCCCAAAATCCGGGGAAGTGATACTTTTTGGCTACAATTCAAAAGTCATTGGGGCCTATAAATACCCCACTCTTTTCTACATGAAAGGGTAACAAAAGTACAATTGATACTGTGAAAAATTCGAAGTGTTTGGGGTGTTAAAAGTGTTATAAAAGTGAGAAGTGTCCTCCTCCTCCCTCTCTTAGATTTGTAACCATTCAAGAAAGAGGAGTGAGACTTGTAAGGGTTATCTCCTAAACCTGGTAAAATGAGAAAGAGCTATAAAAGGTGGTTGGTCTTCGCCTATTGAAGGAAGGCCATTAGTAGACGCCGATGACCTCGACGAAGGAGGAATCCGAAAGTGGATGTAGGTCACAACGACCGAACCATTCTAAATTCTGGTTTTCATTTCGTCTTGAGCAATTTACCTTTCTTGCATGCTACTTACCTTCTTACTGCCTTCTCTTCACTCCAATATGCTTTCAAGTTAAAATCTTTATGAAATGATTTTTGTCGGAATAGGGTTTAATTGAAACGAATTCTTCTGAAATGAATAATTATTCCGCTGCACTAATTCACCCCCCCTCTTAGTGTCACTCTTGATCCTAATAATAGGTATCAGAGCAAGGTCACTCTCATTAGGTTTGAAACCCAAGAGAGATAATATTTACCGGCAACTAAGAGGGTCACTCAATTACACGTCCGCCCATGTTCAATGGAATGGATTACACATATTGGAAGACTAGAATAAGGATTTTTTTTTATTTCTATGGATTTTGAACTATGGAACATTGTTGAAAATGATTTTCAAATGTCTTCTCTCCCAATAAACAATTGGAATGAGTTGGAGAAGAAGACTTTCACGTTAAACACTAAGGCTATGAATGCCTTATTTTGTGCTTTAGATAAAAACGAATTCAATCGAGTGTCTATTTATGAAACGAATTTTGATATATGGCACACACTCGAAGTGACTCATAAAGGCACAAGTAGAGTAAAGGAGTCAAAATTTAATCTTTTAGTCCATACTTATGAGTTATTTCGAATTAAGTCGAGTGAGACTATTGGAGACATGTACACCTGATTTACGGATGTCGTCAATGGTCTTAAAGGACTTGGTAAAAGTTTCTCGGATTTTAAACTTGTTAAGAAAATCTAAATATCCCTTCCAAAGAGTTGGGACCCTAAAGTAACGATCATTCAAGAGACCAAGGTTTTAAATAACTTTCCTCTCGAAGAACTAATCGGGTCACTAATGACCTATGAGATGACTTGTAATGCTCATGAAGGGCTTGAGAACAAACTTTCAAAGAACAGGAAGGATATGACACTAAGAACTCAAAAAGACCACTTGAAAAAGGACTTAGTAAAAGTTTCTCGGATCTTGAACTTGTTAATAAAATCTTAAGATCCCTTCCAAAGAGTTGGGACCCTAAAGCAACGGTCATTCAAGAGGCCAAGAATTTAAATAACTTTCCTCCCGAAGAACTAATCGGGTCACTAATGACCTATGAGATGACTTATAATGCTCATGAAGAGCTTGAGAACAACCTTCCAAAGAGCAGGAAGGATATGGCACTAAGAACTCAAGAAGACCACTTGAAAAAAAATTCAAGTGATGAGGACTATGATGATGACTTAGCACTCTTGACAAGAAAGTTCCAAAAATTCATAAAAAGGAATAAATTTAGAAATGACACTAAAAATAAATTTGAACTCATGAAAGAACAAGTCAAATGCTACAAATGCAAGAAGCCAGGACATTTCAAAAGCGAATGTCCCTAAGTAAAGAAAAAACAACCAAAGAAGAAGAAGACTCTTAAAGCAACGTGAGACTCAAGTGCATCCGAAGAAAAGGAGTAAACAAACATCGAGCAAGTTGCTCACTATGTACTAATGGCCATTGGAGATGAGTTAAGCAGTTCATTAGATGCAAATTTATCTTTTGATGAATTACTAAGTGCCTTTTATGATTTATTCGATGAATGTAAATTAGTTAGTAAAAAATATAAATTGTTAAAAAAGGAGCATGCCTCTCTTGTTAATGATTATGATAGACTAAAAATTGAGCATGATGATAGTTTAGCTCCTTGCACAAAATATGACCAATTAGAAATGCTTAGAAAGGAAAACTTGCTCCTCAAAGAAACCATAGAAAAATTGAAGGTTGGCAGCAAGTCCTTGAACATGATCCTTGCCAATAAGAGTCACGTTCATAAAAGAAGTAAAATTGGATTTGTGAGTAGCTCTCACCAAAATCTAGCCACCTTTGTTAAAGGTCATACCTTGCATGTTTCACTCCAAAACAGATGCAACTTTTGTTACAAATTTGGACATGTTATGTACAAACATCCATTTAAGAGGTATAGTCCACATAAATTGATTTGGGTTCCTAAAGGAACCTCAAATAACTCAATGCAACATAATAAGTTGAGTATATCAATTTTTAAGGCACCCAAGGTCAAATGGGTACCTAAATATCACCCTTTTTTTTGAAATATTTACCATCACAAGCTAGGAGGAAGATATGGTACCTTGATAATGGATGCTCAAGGTATATAATCAGATATCCATCTCAATTCTCTAAGCTCACTAGCCTAGATGAAGGATATGTCACCTTTGGAGACAACAATAATGGTAAAATCATTGATAAAGGAACCATAGGTAACAAATACAATTTCTTTATTGAAGATGTGTTATTAGTTGATGGCTTAAAGTATAACCTTATGAGCATTAGTCAATTGTATGATAAAGGATACATCATTATATTTGAATCCAATGCTTGCATTATTGAAAAACCACACAAAAACACATCTATGATTGCCCTAAAACAAAATAATATATACACTATCGACATTAATGATCTTTGTAATAAAATATATTTTTCGATTTTAAATGTGATACTTGGCTTTAGTATAGGAGATTAGGTCATGCTAGCATGAAACTAATCTCTCAAATCTCATCTAAAGAACTTGTAGGAGGAATTCCTCACATTAAGTTCGTTAAAGATAATGTGTGTGATGCATGTCAACTAGGAAAACAAATATAAGGTAGTTTCAAGCCAAAGAACCAAACAAACACCTCTAGACCATTGTAATTGATCCATATGGACTTGTTCGGACTAATTGCTATATTAAGCCTAGGAGGTAGCAAATACGCCTTTGTCATCGTGGATGATTATAGTAGATATACTTATACTTACTTTTTGGCACATAAAAGTGATTGCTTTAGGCACTTTTCTAAGTTTTGTAAACTTGTTCAAAATGAAATGGGTTTTATGATTTCATCAATTGGAAGTGATCACGGTGGTGAATTTCAAAACCGTGATTTTCAAGAATTTTATGAATCTAATGGATTCAACCATAATTTCACTACTCCAAGAAATCTTCAACAAAATGGAGTAGTATAAGGAAAAACAAAAATTTATAAGAAATATCTAGAACTATGTTAAACGAACATAGTCTACCCAAAAAGTTTTGGGCCGAAGCCATAAATACGGCATGCTATATCATGAATAGGGTTCTAGTAAGACAATTACTCTTCAAAACTCTTTATTAGTTGTGGAACTGCTAGTCATAGGTGCCCAGCAAGCCAATCACGCGAGTGATGGCACGTGTGACTTAATATAAAATCTTTTTGCTTATTATATTTTTGGCATATATCACTTTATAACTGTTGCATAAATGCATAAATATATTGTGATGTCCTTGGATTTGTGCAATGGGAATCAGATCGTGATGAGATCACGATAGTGAGATTGATTCACCGTTAAACACATATCCTAAATAATCCCGGTCATAGGTTACTCGAGAGGGATATCGTGATAACCAGACAAACGGGTGTGCTGTATACCCGTCCATATGATGGATGCAGCTGGTCTCATAGCTGCTTGTGTGGGGACACTAGGGATACAGTACAGGTGCTCATTGGAGAATGAGTTCACTGATTGATCCGCTTACGGAATGCTGGATGGTTGATGATGCCTTATTGTCAGACAGCGATTCCGTAGTCCTAGTGGTGTATCTGGTCCATAGACTTGAGACACCAAGGATGTCCTATATGAGTACTCCACTCTTTGATACCAGACTTATAGGTTTGGCTATCCCAGATCTAGTACAGTTGGTCATTGGGAGTGGTAGTCGACCTTACGAGGGCTATTGAGTGTCGATAGAGGATCATCCACTCTCGGCATCATTAGATGAATATCCCATGTGTTCTTGCTCAGACAAATCCCTAGCCAGGGTCATTTGGGTTGAGAGAGAAAGAGTTCTCCAAGAGAATCCGATTAGAGTGAGACTCGAGAAGAAATCGTGTGGGTCTGACAACACCATGCTCGATATACGGTCTCTGGTATATTAAATGGATGAAGGACTATAGGTACACGATAACTGAGGACAAACAAGTCCAATGGATTGGATTCCCCTGTATCATTTGGGGACTACGACGTAGTGGTATAGTACGTCTGTAGTCGATGAGTCGAGTGAATTAATACAGAGATAATAATTCACTGAGTTAGAAGGAGTTCTGACATGTATAACTCACGGCCAGCTCGATATTGGGCCTAGAGGGTCACACACATATGGTAGGCATTGCGATGAATAGAGGTTCGGATATGAGATATCCGACGGAGCCCTTGTCTTATTGGATGCAGATCCAATACCCACTAGGGGAGGACCCATTAGGGTTTGATAGGGAACCTCTATAAATAGGAGGGATTCAAAGCCTCATGGGCCAAAGAGCTTTTGTTTGCCTTTTCCTATTCTCCTCTCCATCTCCACCTTAGAGTAGGTCTGGAGTTTTGAGGAGCGTCGTCGCAACCCTGCTGTGTGGATCACCGCTAGAGAGGAGGACGCTTGACCTCCTTCACACTCTCCTAAGGATCTGCAAGGAAACAGGGATATACGATCTCCCTAAGTAACACAATCTACTCTATACGTAGTTTCATGTTTCGCGGATTTTTGAGTACCAATCTTCGCACGACGACGAACATCTCTTTGGGAATCTGGGATTTTATTTTTCTTGTTCTTCCGCGGCGCATATGATGTCGCCCCCAAGGATTTCCCAACAAGGTATCGAGCCGTGGTTGCTCGTGCTAATGATTGGTTTTGAACCCGCGTGTTGTTGTGTTTAGGAAGAATTTTGACGTCAAAATTGTTGACGAAAAAACAAGGAAGGGCAGCAATAGTTGCTGCCCTCGATCTACGCGGCATGCAGCGCAACCGGCTACGGGCAGCACAGGGGCGGCCTGTTGAAGTCGGTCGGGGCCTGCTTGCAGCGCAGGTTTGTTGCGCCGGGCGGTGCCGGGGCAGCCCACCTGGTAGAGGCTGCGAAGCAGGACAATGGCGCCGTCGTCTGTTCTCACGCAGGCTTAAACCCCCATAGGGCGGCGCCCGGTGGGGACAACAATGCTCACGCGAGGGCGGCGGCGCCGGGGTACCACCCGGCAGAGCGACAATACGCCAATGGGCGTGGCACGCCTATATAGCGAGGGTAGTGCCCTCGCCCGACAAGACGCCGTCGCCGCCGCTCCTCTCGGGCGGCTTAAACCCCATAGGGCGGTCGCCCGGTGGGGACAGCACCGCTTGTGGAGGGCGGCGCCCGAAAAGGTGCCCACCAAGAATCCATTGCACCGGGCATGGGCGTCTTCACAAGCGAGGGTAGTGCCCTCGCCCGCCAAGACGTGTCAACGGTGGCGGTGGCAGCAGCAGCGAATAGGGGAAAGGGCATTAGGGTTTTCTGGGCAAAACACAGTTTTGCCCCTCGGAATTTGAGAAATTCCTGTTTTTGTCTTTTTGTCCAAATTACGAAAATACCCCTATGAATTCATAAATTCCCTATAATGTCCTTGATTTCAGAAAATATTAATTAATTAAAAGGTTTAGTTGATTATTATTTATTATTATTATTTATTATTATTATTATTGAGGTCTGCGAACCTCCATTATATTTCTCGTTTATTGTCGGGCCTGCGTGCCTATGATTAATTTGTAATCACATGAGGAGGCACAGCGGGAGAGTGGATGCGATAGCGGGACCCACGAGACGGACGATCGTGATGCATGAAGATGCATCAAGATGTCGACGAAACCGACAAGGACGAAATGGACGATCACAGGGCATGGAGATGCACCGTTACATACATAGATCTTAATGTGAGTGATTAGGCCTACTGGCTCGGGCCTAATCATATTAGGTTGTGGTCTATGATCATCTGGTATAATTGCTTATACACATACTAGATATGTATATATATTTGCATGCGATGTAGATATATATTAAATATGTATATGTGTGACATGTCATATTAGGAGACCAAATCATAGAAACATCTCTCGATAATATTAAGTCGGTAAACGTGAGGCAATTAGATTGACCCACGTGGCCTTCCATCGTTATAAGTAGGAACCGATTCCCGGTGTAGGTTGAATTGGTCGAAGTCCCTCGAGACTCACCTATATCGCGATTCGCTATCTTGCTTACGACATAGAGATGTCACCGGTGACCGAGGGCATAGTATACTTGGTCGAGTCCCTCGAGGGTATATCATCAAATCGCACTCATCTTGTAACGAAGGTGTTGACTTAACCGAGCATCATGGTTGGTCGAGTCCCTCGAGGCCATGGTGATTCTGAGGCCGAATCAGACGGGAATCACAAGGAGTTGTGATCGACAAGAGTTGCCTACCTTTTTTAGGCTTAGTGTGATTGGTCGAGTCCCTCGAGGTTACACTAAGATGCTGATTGGATCCCGATCCCCACTAGAAGTCTGCCGGAGACTTCCGCTTCACGTCTTGAGGGTGTCGTCGTGACTCGTTAGTAAAATAGTGGGAGCATATTAAGATAGAAGTCCATATCTTGATAGTTTATTTCTTGCAAAATCTGCATGTTATTCATTTCTACTACATCTTTATTTTCAAAAATGTCGCCAAATCCCTTACGCGGGCATACTTGATGTCAACCGCCTCATCGGTCCAAATCTCCAGAACTTGAGAATTGTTCTCATAGCGAGAAAAAATCGTAATGCCCTTGATACAGTGATGCCTACGCCCAAGAAGGGGCAAACGAGGATGAGATCGCTCACCACGAAGAAGTACATTGATGACTCCACTCTTGCTTAGTGCTATATGTTTGGGCTCTATGACTCGAAGTTACAGAGACAACATGAAAAGATGGATGCCGGATCCATTCTCCTACATGTCCGCAAATTGTTTATGAAAACAGGAAGGACTCAAATGATATGAGATATCTAAGAGCCTCTTCCGCGCTAGGATGACCGAGGGGACATTAGTTTAGAACCATGTCCTAAAGATGATTGAGTGGATAGAGAAACTCACAGGTCTAGGAATGGTCCTAGAGGATAACTTGTGTGTGGACATTGTGCTTCAGTCCCTACCAGATTCCTTTTCACAGTTCATAATGAATTTTAATATGAACAAGCTTGAAGTGACTCTCCCAGAGCTTCTCAATATGTTGAGGGAGGCAGAGAGTACTATCAAGAAAGAGAAGTCAGTTATCTACACTTGTGAGACCAAAAGGAAAAGGAAAGCAGAAAGGTCCCTTAAGAAGGGAAAGGGCAAGGTCAAACCAGGTAAAGCAAAGGTTGCTAAGAAAGACCCAGCAAAGGACAAAGGCCAGTGCTTCCACTATGGTAAAGATGGGCACTGGAAGAGAAACTGCAAAGAGTACCTTGCAGAAAGGGCGAAACAAAAGCTTGATGAAACTTCAGGTACATTCATGATCAGTCTCCATTTGTCAGACTCTTATGATAACATATGGGTATTGGATACCGATAGTGATCTATTGGCGACTAGAGAGAGGCGAGATAGACCTCAAAATGGGTAATGGAGCAAAAGTTATTGTAGTAGCTATTGGCGAGGTCGCCCTACATCTGCATAGTGGAGCATTTATTGCATTAGATGCATGTTATTTTGTTCCTTCTACTATCAAAAACATTATCTCCATTTCATGTTTAACAGTTAGTGGATATAAATTTATTTTTGAGAACAATGGTTGTTCGATATTATTAGATGATAAGATCATCATGAAAGGAACATTGCATAATGGTTTATTTATATTAGACACCACTCCACATATCATGAATGTAAATATGTCCAAAAGGAAATGAGATGAGTTGAACAGTGCATACCTATGGCATTGTAGGCTAGGTCACATCCATGAAAGAAGGATTCAAAAGTTGCTAAATGATGGATATCTAGATCCATTCGACTATGTGTCATATGCAACTTGTGAGCCTTGCATTCGTGAAAAACTGACCAACTCTCCATTTAGTGGAACTGGAGAGAGAGCCACAGAGTTGTTGGAACTCATATATAGTGATGTATGTGGACCCATGTCAACTCATGCCATTGGAGGTTACTCCTACTTCATTACATTTACTGATAATTTCTCAATGTATGGATATGTGTACTTAATGAAGTACAAGTCCGAGGCCTTTGAGAAATTTAGAGAGTATAAGAAAGAGGTGGAAAACCAGATTGGAAAGAGTATCAAAACTCTTCGATCAGATCGAGGAGGTGAGTACTTAAGTACAGAGTTCACTCAGTTCCTCAAGGACCATGGGATATTATCCCAATGGACACCTCCTTATACACCTCAGCTCAATGGTGTCTCTGAAAGGAGAAATCGTACATTATTAGATATGGTACGGTCCATGATGAGTTTCGCTAACCTACCCATCTCATTCTGGGGATATGCCCTAGAAACCGCAGCTTACCTTCTGAACAGAGTTCCAACTAAGTCGGTAGTGTCTACACCATATGAGATATGAAAAGGGAAGAAGCTTGATCTTAAGGTTGTTAAGATTTGGGGCTGCCCTGCACATGTTAAAAGACACAACCCCGATAAGTTAGAATCAAGGACAGAGCGATGCAAATTTGTGGGATATCCCAAGGAAACTTGTGGGTAGTATTTCTATCATCTCGAGGACCAAAAGGTCTTTGTAGCTAAGAGAGCAGTGTTCCTTGAGAAGGAACACATTCTTGGCGGAGATAGTGGGAGAATGATATAATTGAGCGAGGTTGGAGAACCAAGCTCAAGCACTACTCTACAGCCTGAGTCTGTTCAGGTACCTAATACACAAGTTTCAACTTTACACAGGTCTAATAAAGTATCACATCCTCCTAAGAGATATGTGGGACATATTAGAGGAGAGGATGCAGAGGATATTGATCCTTAGACCTACGAGGAGGCTATTATGAGTATAGACTCCGGGAAGTGGCAAGAAGCCATGAATTCTGAGATGGATTCTATATACTCCAATAAGGTTTGGAACCTAGTTGATGCGCCCGAAGGTATTGTACCCATCGGTTGCAAGTGGATCTTTAAGAAAAAGATCGGAGTAGATGGAAAGGTAGAGACTTATAAAGCAAGGCTAGTGGCAAAAGGGTATCGTCAAAGGCAAGGTGTTGACTATGACGAAACCTTCTCACCCGTAGCAATGCTAAAATCCATCAGAATTCTATTGGCTATTGCAGAACACTATGATTATGAGATCTGGCAGATGGATGTGAAAACCGCATTCCTCAATGGGAACTTCGAGGAGGAGGTGTATATGATACAACCTGAGGGATACGTGTCCAAGAACTGTCCAGATAAGGTGTGTAGGTTGCTTAGATCCATTTATGGATTAAAGCAAGCTTTCCGAAGTTGGAACATAAGATTTAATGAGGCAATCATATCTTATGACTTCGTTAAGAACAAAGATGAGCCTTGTGTATACAGAAAGGTAAGTGGGAGCACTATCACCCTTTTGGTGTTATATGTGGATGACATCCTGATAATTGGGAATGACGTAGGAATGCTATCCACAGTAAAGGCTTGGTTATCTAGACACTTCTCCATGAAGGACTTAGGGGAAGCATCCTATATTTTGGGGATTAGAATCTATAGAGATAGATCCAAGAGGATGCTTCGCTTGTCCCAGTCCAGGTACATAGAAACCATTATCAAAAGGTTTGGCATTGAAAATTCCAAGAGAGGTCTCATACCGATGAGACATGGGATATCGCTTTCTACGAGTATGTCCCCAAAGACTCCAAAAGAAAGGGCGAACATGGATATGATACCTTATGCCTCAGCAGTAGGGTCTATCATGTATGTCATGCTATGTACTAGGCCTGATATAGCGTATGCTCTGAGTGTCACGAGCAGGTATCAGGCGGATCCAGGCTTGGAGCATTGGAAAGCAGTAAAGTGTATCCTTAAGTACTTGAGAAGGACTAAGGATCTTTTACTAGTATATGGAGGTAATAGCCTTAAAGTTGAAGGCTACACTGACTCAAGTTTTCAGTTTGATGTCGATGATAACAAGTCGAATTCAGGGTATGTGTACACCTTGAATGGAGGAACAGTGTGCTGGAAGAGTTCCAAGCAAGATACCACTGCTAACTCGACCATAGAGGTGGAGTACATTGCTACATCAGATGCAGCAAAGGAGGGAGTTTGGGTGAAGAAGTTCATCACAGATTTGGGAGTCGTGCTGGGTAGCGAAGAGCCGATCTCCCTATATTGCAACAACAACGGGGCGATTGCTCAAGCAAAGGAACCTAGGTCTCATCAGAAATCTAAGCATGTTCTAAGGAGGTTCCACCTTATCAGAGAGATCGTGACCCGAGGAGATGTAGTAGTGGAATGAGTTCCATCCGAAGATAACATTGCAGATCCACTAACAAAGCCGTTGTCTCATATTTGTTTTGAGCATCACAGGGGTCTGATGGGGATCAGACACATAGGTGATTGGCTTTAAGTCAAGTGGGAGATTGCTAGTCATAGGTGCCCAGCAAGCCAATCACGTGAGTGATGACACGTGTAACTTAATATAGAATCTTTTTGCTTATTATATTTTTGGCATATATCACTTTATAACTGTTGCATAAATGCATACATATATTGTGATGTCCTTGGATTTGTGCAATGGGAATCGGATTGTGATGAGATCACGATAGTTAGATTGATTCACCTTTAAACATATATCCTAAATAATCCCAGTCATAGGTTACTCGAGAGGGATATCGTGATAACCGGACAGATTGGTGTGCTGTATATCCGTCCATATGATGGATGCAGCTGGTCTCATAGTTGCTTGTGTGGGGACACTAGGGATACATTACAGGTGCTCATTGGAGAATGAGTTCACTGATTGATCTGCTTACGGAATGCTGGATGGTTGATGATGCCTTATTATCGACAAATGATTCCGTCCAGAGTCCTAGTGGTGTATCTCGGTCCTTAGACTTGAGACACCAAGGATGTCCCGTATGAGTGCTCCACTCTTTGATACCGAACTTATAGGTTTGGCTGTCCCGGATCTAGTACAACCGGTCATTGGGAGTGGTAGTCGACCTTTTACGAGGGCTATTGAGTGTCGATAGAGGATCATCCACTCTCTACGTCATTAGAGGAATATCCCATGTGTTCTTGCTCGACAAATCCTTGGCCGTGGGTCATTCAGTCGAGAGAAAAGAGTTCTCCTGAGAATCCGATTAGAGCGAGACTCAAGAAGAAACCATGTGGGTTTGACAACACCATGCTCGATATACGGTCTCCGGTATATTAGATGGATGAGGGACTATAGGTACACGGAATCGAGGACGACATGGTCTAATGGATTGGATTCCCTTGTATCGTCAATAAAGGACTACTGGCGTAGTGGCCTAGTCGTCCATGAAATGATGAGTCGAGTGAATTATTACAGATAATAATTCATTGAGTTAGAAGGAGTTCCGGCGGTATGACTCACGGCCAGCTCGATATTGAGCTTAGAGGGTCACACACATATGGTAGGCATTGCGATGAATAGAGGTTCGGATATGAGATATCCCGACCAGAGCCCCTTGTCTTATTGGATGCAGATCAAATACCCACTAGGGAGGACCCATTAGGGTTTGGACAGGGGACCTCTATAAATAGGAGGGGATTGAGCCCCATGGGCTAGAGAGCTTTTATTTGCTTTTTTCCTATTCTCCTCTCCATCTCCACCTCAGGTAGGTCTGAGAGTTTGAGGAGCGTCGTCAAACCCTACTATGTGTATCACCTAGAGAGGAGGACGCTTGACCTCCTTCACCCTCTCCTAAGGATCAACAAGGAAACAGGGATATACGATCTCCCTAGGTAACACAATATACTCTATACGCAGTTTCATGTTTCGTGGATTTTTGCGTACCAATCTTCGCACGACGACGAACATCTCTTTGGGAATTGGGGATTTTGTTTTTCTTGTTCTTCCACTGCGCATATGATGTCGCCCCCAAGGATTTCCCAACAGGAACAACAAAAAACCCAATGTTTCATATTTTAAGGTTTTCAGATGTAAATATTTTATCTTGAATGAAAAAGATGCCTTAGGAAAGTTTGATGCAAAATCCGATAAAGGGATTTTTCTTAGTTATTCTTCTATTTCTAAGGCCTTTCATATCTTTAACAAAAGAACTTTGGTTATAGAAAAATCTATTCATGTTATTTTTAATTAAGTTTCCGGAGTTAAGAAAATGATTTTGATGATGATCTTAATTTTGATGCTTTGAATTTAAATGAAACCCTTTCTCCATCTAGCAGCTTGGATGCATCTTTTTTCGAAACATTTTTACCCAAGGAATGGAAGTATATAGATGCTCATCCTAATGAGCTAATCATAGGAGACACATCAAAAAGGGGTTCAAACTCGTTCTTCTCTTAATAATTTTGGTGTCAATGCCACTTTTCTCTCCTAAATTGAACCTAAATGCATTGATGAGGCCTTGAAAGATGATTCTTGGGTTATCGCAATGCAAGAAGAGTTGAATCAATTTGAGATAAATGAGATATGGAAGCTTGTTCCTAGGCCAAATGACTATTTAGTTTTTGGTACTAAATGGGTCACAAGCAAGATGGATTTGGTATCGTGGTTAGAAATAAGGTTAAATTAGTGGCAAGGGTTTCAACCAAGAAGAATGTATCGATTATGAAGAAACATTTACTCATGTGGCACGATTAGAAGCCATAAGGATGCTCCTTGCCTATGCTAGTAGTAATAATTTTAAGTTATTTCAAATAGATATTAAAAGTGTTTTTCTTAATGGCTTTATTTATGAAAAAGTTTATATTGAATAACCTCCCAGATTTGAGAATGATAATCTCCCTTCTCATTTGTTTAAATTAACTAAAGCTCTCTATGGATTGAAACAAGCCCCAAGGGCTTGGTATGAGAGACTTAGCTCATTTCTTATTCAAAATAATTTTTCTAAAGGCAAGGTCGATAGCATATTATTTATTAAAAATTTTAAAAATAATTTTCTTATTGTTCAAATTTATATTAGTGATATTATTTTTGGGTCTACTAATGAATATTTATACGAATCGTTTGTAAAGAGTATGAGTCTAGAATTTGAAATGAGTTTGATAGGAGAACTAACCTTCTTTTTAGGCTTGCAAATCAAACAACTTAATGATGACATCTTCATTAGTCAAACAAAATATGCATTAGACTTACTAAAACAATTTAATATGGATAGTTCGAAGGCTATCAATACTCCTATGAGTATCTCCACTAAGTTAGACATTAACGAAGGTGGAGAAAGCTTTGATCAAAAAGCTTATAGGGGCATGATAGGTAGTTTATTATATCTCACCGTAGCTAGACCAAACATCATGTTTAGCATATGACTTTGTGCTAGGTTTTAATCTAACCCCAAGCAATCTCATTTAAAAGCTATCAAAAGGATTTTTAGATACCTAAAAGGAACTCCTAAAAAAGGATTATGATATCCAAAATCTAAAAATTTTGAATTGCTTGGTTATGCCGATGCTGATTTTGCTGTTTGCCAAACATATAGAAAAAACACATCTAGAACATGTCAATTTTTAGGACACACACTTGTCTCTTGGTCTTCCAAGAAACAAAACTCGGTTGCCTTATCCACAATCGAAGCTGAATATATTGCAGTAGGTGCATACTATGCTCAAGATATATGGATGAAATAAACTTTAGAATATTATAAAATTCATCTAAAGAATATACCTATAAAGTGTGATAACACAAGTGCAATATGGTTAACGAAAAATCCTATTCAGCACTCTAGAACTAAACATATTGACATTAGGTATTACTTTATACGAGATCATGTTAATAATCATGATGTAATCTTAGAATTTATCGACACGAAACATCAATTGGCTGACTTTTTACAAAACCTTTGATTGAGGAGCAATTTGATTTTATAAGAAGAGAATTAGGTATGCTAAATTTCTCGGATACATTAGTTCCTCTTTAAATTTTTCTTTGGATTTTCTTATCAAATTCTATTTTCTAAAATCATTCACTTGAATCATGAACTAGTGGTACGTAATCAAATCTTATACTATGTTTGCGTACGAATTTTGTATTGTGTATGAACTTATGGTATAAATTTTATATAAAACATGAACTTATGTTGTGAATTTTTACAAGAATAGATTTTATAATGTTTGTATAAATGAGTGTGTGCACCTCATAATCCTGCAAGAAGGAACCATACAATGTCAGCACTACACCTCAATGCAAGCAGTGCTCATTGTCTATAGGCGGTGGCACCGCCCAGCTGGTCACCGGTTGTAGGTAGTAGCACCGCCCAGCTAGCGATGCCACCGCCTGCAACCTACCCTATATATAGAATATGCTAGGGCCAGAGGTAGAACCGACCTCAACCCATTCTACACTTCTCCAAAGAGCCCCAAACCTCTTGATCCTCTTGCTCTCCCTCTAGCAACTCAAAAAATCCTCATATTCTACTAAATCAAGGATCAATCTCAAGCAACCTTTTGGTGATCACAAGAAGGAAAAACTACTAAGGTAATCCCTAAATTGATACCCCCTTTGCATTACTTTTTTTTTGCCTCTTATTTGTCTTTATAATTGTAGTCTCCATGACTTCTAGAAGATCCTCAAGAGACAAAGGGAAGAGGAGATTAGATGAAAACTGACTCCCTGCTTTTCAATTCTTATCAATAAGCCTTTAAATTTCCAACCATAAAATCTAGAAATGTTTGTAAGGGTAAATATGTTGATTTAGAGGAATTAAGTGATTTGGAACATATTCAATGGTTTGCTAACCTAGATATCCTACCAATCCTTCAAATATATGAACCTATCTATCCTAGACTTGTTAGATTGTTCTATAATAATTTGCATTATGGATGAAAATGATAGGATCTTCACATATCTCTTAGGACATCATATACTCATTATGAATAGCATAATTTACAGTCTCATAGGAGTTATGGAGAAGGAAAGAGATTGTTATTTTAGAAGCCAATGGGATGAAGCATCAGTTGGGACCACTTATTCTGAAGCCTTAAGAACCATCTTCGGTAATCCTAATTTGTCTATTCTTCCAAAAAAGCTGTGAACATTTATTATCTTTCAACACCAAACTACTTCATCATATCTTGATAAGAATTATAATTTCAAAACAATATCATCATAATGAAGTTAACCAAATGGAAGTAGGAACGAAGTATTGAATTATGAAAGGACATAAAAATTGTTTTGACTACCTAATTCAACAAAATATGATTGAACTATCGAAAAAGGATATGATGCTTCTGTATGGTGGCCTGATCATAAGACTAATCCATGCTTATGACATAGTTATCCCACCTGATGAAGAAGTTATGAAACTAGATAGATTTAATGTCATAAATAGAAACCTACTTCGAAGATTGAGGTGTATATTCAGAAATGAGATATGGACGAGATTACCTAGAAGGACTGATCCCCTTCAACCTGAACCAAAACCTGAAACACCAATATTTAGAGGTAATCAATCTCCTCCTACTAGTCCTTTTAAGGCAACACCTCCACCAAAGCAAGTCCCCCCCTCATCTATCGACGACATAGGGACTCGAATGGATCGATTTGAACAACATCAAGATCAAATTTTAATTGAGTTACAGCAGATTCATCAACAGCTTAATACCTTATTTAGACATTTTGACTTGCCACCACCTGAATAAGCTATGTATGTCTTTCTGCTAATGACAAAGGGGGAGAAGTGGATGAAATTCCTCTCTTTTATTTATGTTGTAATCTTATGTTATTTATGATGTTGTTGTTTACTTAGATGTTATAATCTTAAAATGTTGTTTTGATGTTGAAACTTTAATGCTGAAAACTTCTATGATATTGTGATCTCTTCAATGCTGAAAATTTCTATGATGTTGTGATCTCTTCAATGCTGAAAATTTCTATGATGTTGTGATCTCTTTAATGCTAAAAATTTCTATGATGTTGTGATCTCTTCAATGCTGAAAATTTCTATGACATTGTGATCTCTTTATCATACAAATGATGCATTATCGGATTCTTAATATTATGAACGTTTGAATACTACAATGCAATAATGATGATATTTCATTAAAGTAGTAATGAAAGGCTATGCTGAAACATTTTATCATGAAGTGATTGTGCATTTAATATCTTGATAACTTGAAATTATGGTGATGGATAGTGCATGTGATTTCTAATTTTGATCAAAGCTTGAATTCAAGGCTGTGAATTCAAGTTTGTATGGCATGTAGATAGGAGGAGTTAAGATTAACTCCACTAATTAATTGTCATCATAAAAAAGGGAGAGATTGTTAAATCTTGGATTTTAATGATGAAATCAATTGGTAAATTTTGACCTAATCTATGTGTTGAGATAAGTGTGCAGGATTAATTATGATAGCAGTAAGGCATAAAGTAGATGATGAGCTGGAATCGAAGATTCGGACAATGTACTGGGAGCTCGCCAAGAGCTCATTTGAAGATCGCTGAGAGTTCGTCGGAAGATCACCAAGAGTTCGTCACCATAAGCTCGTTGGATGATCACCGATAGCTCGTTGGAAGATCGTCGAGAGTTCGTTGGGAGTTCGCCGGAAGTGCGTCGGAAGACTCACCGAGAAGTTCGTCGGAGGATCGCTGAGAGAAATCGACATACCAGACTAATTGCTTGACTTAATCGTAGTTAGTACATTAGTTGAGTTAGGATTGGGAGGTAATCCCACTAACTCAAATAGGGGCCAAGTGGGCCCTCAACAGGGCTGATTTGGGCTGGACTAAATAGCCCATTTAATATCTGAAATCATGACCGATGGTGGCACCGCTTGAGACTCGGTCTCCCAGGTGTTCTAGGTGGTGGCACTGCCTAGATTGGGCGGTGGTACCGTCGATGGTTAATGCTGTCAAACAGTGGTACCACCAGAGCTCAGTCTCCAAGCTCTGTCAAGTGATCATATTGCCCAGACTAAGCGGTGGTACCACCTAGTGTCAATCTGTAGATGGTAGTACCGTCCAATAATGGCGATGGTACTGCTAGTACCATGAAATCTGGGGGAGTGATACTTTTTTGCTCCAATTCAGAAGCCATTGGGGGGCCTATAAATACCACACCATTTTCTGCATGAAAGGATAACAAAAGTGCAATTGATAGTGTGAAAAATTCGAAGTGTTTGCGGTGTTAAAAGTATTGTAAAAGTGAGAAGTGTCCTCCTCCCTTTCTTGGCTTTGTAACCATTCAAGAAAGAAGAGTGAGACTTATGTTGAATCTCATATTTTGATGATGAAACCAATTGATAATTGTTTATGATTTGATTTGCATTTTTAGTATCGCGGGATGCTTCGATCAGGATGAGACAATTAAAGCAGGAAGAATCATGTTGTGCCAAAGGAAAACATGTCAGAAGATTGGACATCGAGCCGGTGGATCGGTCGATGTATTGACAAAAGGCTTCGGACCATAGATTCGGGCATTGGGCTAAGAAGAGTGGATATTGCGCCAAGGATATTAGAGTTGCAGAGTCAACTGGCTGATTGGGCAATAGGCCGTCAGAGAGAACGATGCACCGAAGAATCGGACAAAGCGTCGATGGACCAATGACATGCCGGACAACATGATTAATGCTTAGTATTAATTGTCTAGATCGAAGTATGTTTTTACATGTGTAGGATTAACTACGATAGCAAGGCATGAAGCAAAATGAAGTCCCGGAGTTAAGGACGCAACTTCATTGGGAGTTTGAGAGTTCATCGGAGGTTATGGCGGAACCAATCGAGAATTCTCGAAGCTTGCCAGAGAAGCTCATTGGAACTCTCCAAGAAGATCGTTGTGAAGTCCAGGAGCTTGTTGGGAGTGTGCCGAAACATTGCCTAGAGATCATCAGAAGTTCGTCGGAAGATCGTCGGAAGCTCATCGGAAGAAACCAGACTTATCTTGCTTAGATTATGTCTTAGATTTCGTAGTTAGCAGGTAATTAGGTTTGGATTTGGGCCAACCCAATTAAGGGCCAGCTAGGCCCATGTAAGGATTGTGTTGGGCCCAATGAGAGGCCCAAATAATGCCCCAAGAGGTGACACCATCGTGGCATAGTCTTCGAGACTTTGTCAGGCAGTTATACAACTAGTCTGGGCGGTTGTACTGCCCCTGGCAGGGTGCCAGGCGATGGTACCTCCAGTTTGGGTAGTGGCACTGTCCAGCACAACCCCCCAAGCAGTGGTACCGCCCAATGCAGTGTTAGTGTCAGATTGACACTGGCAGTGGTACATCCCGTGCCTAGGAAACCCAGGATGAGATGTTTTTAGGCTCCAAGTTTGAATCAACTTGAAGCCTATAAATACCCCTTTCGTCCGTGGTTAAAGCACACAAGCTTAGAGTATTCAAAAGTGAGAAAACGCTACTGCAATCTCTTTAGAAATTCCCTCCTCCACTCTAAGTTTAGAATTCTGTAAGAGGAGTGTGAGTGCTGATAAGAGTTGTCTCCTAAACCCATGAAAAGGAGAAGAAGGGTGTAAAAGGTGGTTGGTCTTCGCGTATTGAAGGAAGACCTCTAGTGGACGCCGGTGACCTCATCGGAGGAGGAAGCCGAAAGTGGATGTAGGTTACGTTGACCGAACCACTCTAAAATCTGGTTTGCATTTCTATTATTGCCATTTACATACTGCAAATTACTTGGTCACTATGCTTCCATACACTTTTAAGTTAAGTTTTCGAAATCATTTTTAACGTAAACAGATTTTATCGTATGAAAGTTTTTGAAGACGTGATTTTTCCGCTGCACTAATTCACCCCGCCTCTTAGTGTCGACCCCGATCCTAACAACTTGTAAGAGTTATCTCCTAAACCCAGTAAAGGAGAGAGAGCTGTAAAAGTTGGTTGGTCTTTGCCTATTGAAGGAAGGCCATTAGTGGATGTCGATGACCTCGATAGAGGAGGAATTCGAAAGTGGATGTAGGACACAACGATCGAACCACACTAAATTCTGGTTTGTATTTTGTCTTGAGCAATTTACCTTTTTTGCAAGCTACTTTACCTTCTTACTGCCTTCTCTTCGCTCCAATATGCTTTTTAAGTTAAAATCTTTCTGAAATGATTTCGTCGGAATCGGGTTTAATTGAAATGAAGACTTTTAAAACCAATAATTTTTCTACTACACTAATTCACCCCCCTATTAATCCTAACACTTTGAGATATTGGATGATTGAAGGATTATAGATATATGATAACTAAGGGTAAATAGGTCCAATGAATTAGATCTCATTGTCTCGTTTGAAGATTATGGTATAGTGGCCTAGTAAGTTCAAAGTCGATGAGTTAGTGAATTATTATAGGGATAATAATTTACTGAGTCAAAAGGAGTTCTTAAAAGTGTAATTCATGACCAGCTCGGTATTGGGTATAGAGGGTTACTTATATATAGTGGACAATACAACGAATAGAAGATTGGATATGGGATATCCAATAAGCCCTTATTTTAATAGATCCGATGAGACCTAATAGAGCTTACAGTGGTTATTGGATGGGGATCCAATATCTATTAAGATAGGGGTTATTAGATTGGGATGCAATACCTGCCTCCTATCTCCTCCTCTTTCTCTCAATTGTGAGTCCCTCCTTAATATGAGAGGATAGCAAGAGGGTCGAACCCTCTCTTGACTGATGTTGCATGGTGGTATAAGATCATGAGGAGAGAACCCGCTGTTCGAGGAGGTGCATCGTTATTGCATCATTGTATAGATTACTGCTAGAAAGGAGTTTGTGAGAGCTCCTTCATCCCACGGTTGAAGATTTGTGATTTAGGGTATATACAATCTCCCCTAGGTGAGAACGTCTCAACCACGTGTTATAGTTTTTTTTTTCAAGTTTTACGCTCTTGGTTGTCGATCGATAAGATCTGTTTTGAGAATAGTTTTTATTTTTATTTTCTGCTACAAATGTGATGTTGGTTTCCCAACAATAACCATGATATCATTCTAAAAATATCTCTTTTACTACTACAAGAATTCCTAAATTTTAGTCATCGATGGTACTTAAAAAATCACGGTGCACACCAATACATTTTCTCAACTAAAAAAAAAACCATTCATGCAATTCTCTCCCTTAATCTCTACTACTCCAAATGCGACATGAAATAACTAATTAGAACCATTAACCACGATCACCATCGTCAAAACATCAAGATATTTTTTAGATAAATACATTATATCTAAGCTGATAATTAGATGAATGTACATTATAAAACTATACAAACATGCATCGAATGCCCAAAAGACCCAATTGAAATATTCATCTTCTATAATAATTAAACAAATAGTCGTTTCATGAACATGAACTTTTAACTCAAATAGGAAATATATTAATTCACCATATGATCCATTAAAGTCTTCATGAACTTCATTTCACATGCCAAATATGGGTTTCTATATGAAATCACCACTCGAATTTGTTTTTAATATCTGATCATCTTAGGAGTATATTGTTCATTTACAAAAAATTATTTTTTGATTTCTTCAGTCATAAACTTGTTAGTGCAAAATGGATTATCTCAATTTTCTCTAGGCATATTGCATGAACTTTGTAATTTAACATGTATTACCTTCATGAGCAACTATCATCCATTTACAATGCTCAACCTTATATCATGCTTTAAGTTTGTAACTTTTACAAACAACAATTTTTATTTCAAAACTTTTTCTTATAACATATTTTTGCAAAGCTCTTTTTAAACTCCGAAATAGCTTTAAATACCTACAAAACATTAAGGAATTTTATGTTAAATATTACAAATAAATTATAATATTAAATATTATAATATCAATAAATTCTACATTTGATATATTCTTACCTATCCAATATATAACTCATTGATGACAAGTTCATCTTTATCTAGATAGGGAGCTAAAGCAATAAGATTAAAAATCTTCTTTCATAATCTTATCCTCTAAGAGATTTTTATATATATCTGGATTAAATTCCTTAAACTCATCAACAACATAATGGGCATCAAATATATTATGATCTATATCTTCCTTGACTTCTTTTGTTATTCTCCTCTCAGCTCAATTACAAATGTCTCATTCAAATTAAAATTACAAGTTTGAGGTTGTGAAAAAGAAGATCCTTCAGTTTGCTCTTATAGCCGCTTCATGTTTGAAGTTATAGAAATAGATCTTTCAATTTGGTCTAGTATCACATGATTTCCTAAAAGTACTTTTGATTCTGGTATATCCAAAGGTTCTCATCTAAAATACTGTATAGTTCATTTGGAAGAGGATCATCCCTATTTAAAGTAATCTTATTTTATTATTTAAATGATATTAAAAAATAATACCAAACTATTATGAATGAAACAAAGATTTATTTAACTAATATTCTATATTTTTTGTTATTTCAATGAATGATTTAACGATGCATCGAACGATTGATCGATGTAGCCAGCGCTTAAGTGACGTTACCGATGCTTCAGTGACACTGTGAAGGATGGCATTGAGGCTTCAACAACATTGTGAAGACTTCATTGATACAAGGGTTAGTCTCGCAACCATTCCACATTCTGCTTTATAGCCTTGCATGTCGCAAATGAAGCCTTCAACCATAGCCAAGCCTTCCACCTGTAGAAGATGCACCACAAAAAAAGAGGGAGGACGCAACAATTCAGCGATGCTCCACAAAGCTAAATGGGGATAGGCTGACACATTGCTGATCACCGAGGCTTCACAAGGCTTTGTCGATGAATGGGGCTGATCACTATTTGAAGGAGGAGGACATTGACGTGACGAGCAGGGACTTGGTGACGGTGAAGCTAGGACTCCATAGCAAACCAATGGGGTTGCGACGCACCATTGATCATAGAGTCTCCGTAAGGCTTCCTCGACGAATGAGATTAATAACCGCTACGGGAAGGAGGATGTTGGTGCAACGAGCGAGAACGTTGGTGATGGTGAGGCTAGGGCTCCACAACAAACCGATAGGGTCGTGATGCATCGCTGATCATCGACCCTCCGCAAGGTTGCCTCGTCGAACGAGGTTGATCGTCATTGTGGGAAGGAGGATTTCGGCATTGACGATGAAGGGAGGCTTCCTTATTTCATTTTTTGATCCATCATTAGATAGCGTGGGGTAATTTGAGAGAAACCGACTTAAGAATTTCTCCAACTCACATGGTCGGAAATGAGTGGTGACATGTTGCATCTCTATTGACTTTGTTTACTCAAGTCATGGTCGATAGAGGCCAAGCAAGAATCTTCCATTGTTGAGCAACTTTAGCGGAGACATATTGTTGCTGAAAGATCTCTGTGGATACCAAGTGATGATGCAGGTTGAAGGATGCTTCAATAAATATCATTGTCTATGACTGTCTAAGTCTTTACTACTGGCTGATCTTTGTTATTGTTATTATTATTGCTATTATCATGATTGATCATATGAAAGTACAACAGCTTGATGCTACAATTGAGAAAATCCTCCAATCATGAACTTGTTTAACTTAAAAGAGGAAAAAAATAATTTAAACACTCATGAAACTAAAATCATAGGATTTTGTTTTTAGTCATTATTTCTTTGCTTTGCTTGTTTGTGAAAAAGAGGGCTTGAAAAATAATATGATAGTTCTGTCAATGATATATATGGATAACAAATACAAATCACTTCTTAGCTCTCAGACAATTTATAGAGGGTGGCGTTTATTATGAATACCATGACTCTGTTATCCGACTTCTGCAGAATTGCAGGCTTTTATAATTCTATTATCCATCTAAAGATGGCTATGCATCCTTCGTATCAATTGATACTATGTTTAGAATTGAATGAGTAAAAGCATATAGCTGTCGTGAATCCAATGCTGGAGCACTTGTTTCTGTAGCTCCTTAATCACACACCACTTGGGAACTGGAATGTTAATTCTGTCAGTTCAATGAAATCCAATGTAACTACTGGTGATGGCTGTAGCTCGACAATTCTCTCTCCAAGGAGTAAGGAAGTGTGATTCTTTCTTCTCTTCTCTCAAGACCACTTGTCACGAGACAATAACAGAAGTAAATGAACAAAGAACACGCAAAGACTCCCAAGAGACTGCCACTATGCTTTATATTCCAATACAGAAGCAGTTGATTCACAGATCAAAAGCTACACAATAAACATCCAACATCTTCTCAAGCCCTATATAAAATGTAATAGTGTGCTAGATCATCACAACCAATACATGTCTACTAAAGCAAGTCAAGCATTCATATCTTGTCTCTGTGTCTATCCCTTCCCCTTTTACACATACTTCGCTGGCATATGAATTTTCTATAATGTTTGTTGATATTTACTATTGATTCTTCATACGGTTTGCAAGCAAGGTGAAGTTTTCCAATGGGCCATTCCATAATAAAAGCTTCATCATCAGATAAAATGGAAGAATAGAGATCTCAAAATACTTGATGTATAAATATTATAAATATACTGGACATTTTTCTGATAGCTTAGCTTATAGCCTATTCAAAATATTTATATGGGATATCATAGCAGGTTATGTGGAGCGTGTTTAAATCCTACAGCTTTCTATTTCTCGGTATTTAATTAAAAATATTTGCATAATATTCAATGTTCATTTAGGTTTAAATCATATATTTGAGTGTCGTTCATATGTCAAACCTAAACCAATTTGTATTTGAGCTTATAAATACATTACATGTATTTTTAAACTAGGATAATAAGAATGACTGCATACAAGCGAGGAAGGCAACAAATTCAATGATATCAGAGTGACAAATATTTAATAAAGATGAAGTTAATTCCATGTTCTATTTGTCACGCCATTCATTTAAGACACTCATCATGGCAATACACATTGCATCATATCAAGAAGTAATGTCAGAGTTATCCACTTGTCTAGGAGCATATAAAAGAAATTTTTACTTGAGTAATATTAGCATGCATGATGATGGCTTCTACAGACTAATTTTGTTCATAAACCATAGTTTTGTTCTCATATACTTCTAATTAAAAAGCCATATATTTCTTGTTCTTTTTCTTTTCATCATTTTGTTTACACATCTAGTTTCCTTCCCTTTGTACATGGAGAACACATTGCTGACTGAACACACACATGGAAAGAGACTGACCTCTCTCTATCTATCTCTCTCTCTCTCTTAGTTGTCTCCCCAAGATCACCAGCAGAGCGCCCAATGCCCAACTGGCCGCCTTAATTTTCATCTGTACCGAGGAACACAAAGACCGGGTGAAGGATGGCAGGGGCACAAGGACAAAGCTTGCCTGTGATTTGGCTCTCCTTCCTCCACAGCTACTTGTTTCATCTTCTTCTTCCTCTACCTGTCTCTCTTATATATACTACAAGAAGCTAGTCCATCACCACTTGAACACATAATCGATAGAGCAATAGTAGAGTTGATTCAGGTCAATGAGCTCCGAGTACAGCAGTGGTTGCCAATCGGGTTGGACCTTGTACTTGGCCCACTCTTTGGATGACCAGAACTCGCTTTACCACCACGACGGTAGCTCCTTCCGTGGAGAAGAAGAAGAGGAGGACTTGTCCATGGTCTCCGATGCGTCCTCTGGGCCGCCACTGCTGCATGGAGATGATGACCATGGCTGCTGCTATCACAACTCCGATACTTGCCTTCACACTGCTGCACCTCCAAGTGCTGCACTGGGTGTTGATGGTGCCAAGAAGAAGAGAGCTGTAGCACCTCAACGGAAGGAGTACTCCGCTGCTTTGGATGACACCGCCAGCTCCCAACTCTTCAGCAGTTCTGAGGCATGCTGTAGCTTTTGTTCTCTGTCTCTTCCTGCTTTTGCCTATCGTTGACCTCTTTGAAAATCCTCTTTCTGATCACAGAACAGCTTCCATGACTGCAACAACCACCAGAAGCAATCCGTGGAGGGTCTTTTTGACTTCTCATGCAGCTTCTCCACTACCCACTTTCGAGTACATTCCAGTCTTTCCTTCTAATTTTGACATGTGTTCCTCTACTCCACTCCCTAATGATTTCTAACAAGAACAAGATTTTGCAGGCCAGGCCTGCATCACAGGAGAAAATAGGCTACTCTCAATCCTCAACTTGTGTCAAGCCAACCCTGTCAAAACCAGTTAAGTAGTGACTACAATTGTGGACATGTTATTCCAAGGACAAACACTTCTCTGCTTACCTGTTTGTGTTGTGTCAATAGGTATCAAGGAAAGAGGGAGGGAAAAAAGGAAGAAGATACTGAAGGACCTTATGCCTACATATCTCAAGAAGATCTTCGTCTGAAGGCTTGAGTGTATTATTATGCTCCCTCTGTTGCTTTTTCTTTTGGCATGTCAATGCAGCGTGAGGCAACCTGAGAAAATGGGAAGATAAGAATTAAGTTGTTTTCTGTTTTCTGCTGTATGATTCCCTTGTCATGGGAGGAGGTAGCAAAATGAAGCTTTGTAGGATGTGTTCAGTCTTTTGTCCACACCTGTGTGTGGTGTTGGAATTAGCCACCAGGCTCCTTTTCCTTCTCTACCACCTACCCACAAGCATCACATGCATTTAAATGAATGAGGCCCCAGCGAGAATCCACAGCAACCCAAACTGCAGCTCAGGATGAGGATAAAGACCCAGCAATTAGTCCTCTTTCAATTGGAAACGGCATGATCAGATGCATAATTGTATTCACAACCTTAATCATATGGTAAAATGACTATGTAGCTAAGCGATGATACATAGATGAACGACTTGAAATTGCATGGGGATACATGCACAAGTTCTTTAATCCAAAGAAGCCCAATGGATGAGCAATTTAATAACCAGGTTGGCACAAGACACTCCCAGCCGATGTGAAGATGCCAAGCATATCTCATGGATGTCAATGATTGACTTTGAGCTCCACTGGAAAATTCATTCTATGTTGGGTTGCCTGTGATATTTGAGGGCAAAGTCTTAAGATGTCACACTCTAAAATTAATCTAGCAAAATTTAGGTGTTAAAACTTCAATTTGGTACCAATTAGGTGTAACAGAATTTTGTCGTTGAATTTGTCCAAAATGTCCCAAGAGGTGTCAACATGATCTTAGTTGTTGAAGGACCTAAATGTTTCAGATTTATCAGATCTTCAGAATCTGAACTCTCAGGAGCTAATTTAATTTGCTTCATCGTTCCTCACCTCAGTGTAACTTCTATTCTGATTTCCTCCTCCATAATGTTTTGGACATCCAAATTCCAAAGTCGTCCCCGTTTGCAGCTGTTCTAGATTTATGTGCTCGCCATGCAGATACTAACTAAAGCAGCTTTAACTCTATTTCCTGTCTGCTCTATTGATCTACCCATCGAGCAGAAAAAGAGGTGAAAGGAGAACTCAGCAACTTAGCCTGGAACGTTAACCCATATCCGACATTCTGTTCCTCTCCGGTTATATCTTAGGATGGTCCGCACAAACTACGTGCAGAGAACAGATCCTCTCTCTCTCTCTCTCGCTCTCTCTCTCTCTCTCTCTCTGGGAACAAACGGACATTATCAACATTGTCTTTTATCCATTTCATATCTCTTTCTTGTGTTATTTCATTCCCTTCTAACATCCACACGACAGTGTTGTCTTCTCCAGCTAATCCAGAATATAGGCGTTGATCTTTGTCTCCTCAAATTATATATATTCCTCACCTGGACGTCGAAATCCGCTGGTTTCCATGCGCACACACGCACATGCTATTCATGCGCTACAAGGTAGGCCTCATGAGCACCACTCCACGCGGAAGAGATTAACCAAGAACAGCTAAATCAGGCATACCAGTGTCAGCATAGATGAACAGAATCTGTCTCGTCTACATCGCTAACTTTTAAATGAACTGCCTGAGATCAATAACGTAAGATGATGCATAGCAGATTGGAGAAATCCTGCTGCAGAGTAAAACAACACGAGTAATCTTGTAATGACTCCATTCTACTTGTTAAGTTGACCCACATGCAACTTTATGCATCTGATAGTTCTCGTACATCCTTCAGCTAATTTTGCCGCCACCGAGTCTCAGTGACAGTGTCGTTTTGCGGGGAACAACTGTTGATGTTTAATTGGAATTTATTGGTGTTTATTGGTTTGCATCACAAGAGATGGTCCCGTAGTTAATATTGTCCAATTCAAAAGCTCAAAGATATTAAATTGACATGGTGAAATGTTCATGCACTTAGGTGGATACAGGCAGTAGGTGTTTACCTTCATTTATGGCCATGGCCGGCACTTGGCGGACTTTTACGAAGCTGTGCTGTGCTGGGAACATCTGCATCTCTGTGATGTTGCATGATATGTATCTTAACTGCGGCATGTGAATTATTGTACTCTTGTTGCACGGTGAGGTACCTCAGGTGCTCGACCTTCCCCTTCTCCACCGCGCTTGGTGCAGATCACAGCTAAACCTGTTGTTGGTGCCAGCCAACCTGATGCAGGAGATGGCCCTCCCTTCCCCCCCCCCCCCCCCACACCTGCACAGCCACTGTTCCTTCATCGGGTCGTCACTGGAGCAGGGATGAGCGCGAGTTGTAAAGCTGCCACTTGCCTGTGGTGAGGAAGCGGATGGAGTCCGTGGAACGTCTTCGCCGCCCGCCCACGTCCTCCTCTTCCGGAGCCTTGTGGACTTACCAGGTGTTTGTTTGTTTGCCTGCGTGAATTCGCTGGTACGGGACGCACTCCTGTTGTTGGAATTCGTTCTTCTCGTGCTCGACTCGGCTTGTTTCGTTGCGGAAGAATTGGGAGTATTGGATGAGTGGATACTAAACTAGGGAAAATAGTATGGATTTGGTCTCATCTAAACCCTTGATTTCGACTAATCACATCTCAACTCATGTGCAGTAGCCCCAGTGGATACTAAACCATGAGCCTCTTTTCTTTTTTCTTTTTTTTTAATTCTTACAGTTTTCTATTATGTCAAAAGCCTAACTTAATTTTAAAATTTATTTCATATTGCTGCTTTTATATTTTTCAAATATAACTTTTAAGATTTTTGTACAATAAATTTATTGACGAAGAATTCCAAGAAAACAATATATTATTATTGTTTGCCCACTTTGTGAAAGAAATAAGTCATGAGATTCAAATCCACCATTTTGAACTCTTTCTACATTCAATACTTCAATTTTCAGATGGTATATTGACTAATATCGGTAAATATCAACATAGGCATATAAATAAGTTATTTGAATGAAAATTGGTTTTCACATGTAGAACATGCTCATGTGGACACTTCAAAAGATTATTCTGAATAAAATATGTATCAATCTTAGAATTTGATGCTCTAGTTTTTGTTCAAACCTTCACCGCCACTTATGCACTTCCCTTCTTATCAATGAATAATAAATGTCTCACATAATATTATTTCCCAAGGTTTTTTATTTACTTTCTCGATTCCTCAAATTTTACTACTCTCTTTTTTTTTCTCTCTCTCTCTCTCTCTCTATATATATATATATATATATATATATATATATATATTAGTAAAATATATTATGATTCAGAACATAACCATTGTTTCATGAAAGATCTTATGACCAACAATAACACTATGATAATTGATCATTCTTCTCCAAGTAATAATATTATGATAATCAATCTTATAATACAAAATAATAAATCGATGAAAATAAAAGTTCTAACATTATATATATATATATATATATATATATATATATATATATATATATATATATATTGTTGAATCTCGTATTTTGATGATGAAACCACTTGATATGTGTTTATAATTTAAACTGCATTTTGAGTGATGCAAAGTCTACTTTCGATCGTAGTTAGACGATTAACGCAAAGAGGAATTGACGTTGCTTGAGGAGGAGATCACATTAGGATATTGGACACGAAGGGCTTGGGACATCGAACATCGGGCCAAGGAGAGCTGAATTGCGCCAAGGATATCGGGGTTGCGAGGTCAACCGCACGATTGGGCAACAAGCCGCAAGAGAGGATGATCTTGTTGAAGAATCGGACGAAGCGCTAACCAATGACGTCTTAGGAAAACGGAATGTCGATTCGCATTGTAGTAATTGTCTAGATCGAAGTAGAGTTTTAGTTTGTGTGTGCAGGAATAACTATGATAATGAGAAAGACATAAAAGCGAAACAAAGTCTTGAGTCAAGCGAAGGATTCATTGGGAGTTCGAGAGTTCGACGGAAGTCCCAATGTTCGTCGGAAATGTTGTCGAGAACTAGCCAGAATGAATAGGGAGCTTCTTAGAAGGGTTTTTTTGGAAGCTCACCGAAAGGTTCGTGGGAAGTTCGGCGAGCTTCGCCGAGAGATCGGAGCTTGCCGAAGAAGCTCATTGGAACTCGCCAAGATCAAATCGTGAAGTCTAGGAGCTTGCCGGAGTCCGCGAGAATGGTTTCCAGAGTTTATCGGAAGACCGGTGGTTTAAATTGAAGCTTCGGCGGAAGAAGTCTTGACTTACAAACTTTGTAATAGCTTAGAAAATATCTTTAAATTCGTAGTTAGCACGTTAATTAGGGTTAGGATTAGGTGTTAATCCTATAACCCAAGTAGGGGCCAATTGGGCCCGAGTTCGGACTAGTTTGGGCCAAGATTGAAGCCCAACTAGTGGGCTGAAAACACTGTAGGCGGTGGCACCGCCTGGGCTGGGCGGTGGCACCGCCTAGCACTGTCAACGCTTGACACTGACAGGCGGTGGCACCGCCATTGACAAGCGGTGGCACCGCCAACATCGGGAACTCCACGAGAATTCAAATTTGAAGCCCAAATTTGAATCCTCTTGAGGCCTATAAATACCCCTCAAATCTCAGTTGAGATTACAACTTTTTGAGCAGCAATTGATTGAGAGAAAAGTCTTAGAAAGTCTTAGCAAGTCTAGTTTTCAATTTGCTAGAAAAGTTCTCCTCCTTTCTTGCTGGAAATTTGTAAGAGGTTGAACTGTTTGTAAAAAGGTTGTAAGAGGGGTATTTGCCCTTCCATTTCAAGAGATTTGCTAGTGGAAGGTGGGAGCCTCATCGAAGAGGGGCCTCGCAAGTGGATGTAGGTCATTTGACCGAACCACTCTAAAATCGGTGTAATCTCCGATTTGCGTTTATGTTTATGCATTTATCTTTCTGCAAACCTTTACTTTGCTAAGTTCACTGCCCTCATCTTATTACGTACGCTTTCAACGCAATTGAAACGGTTTCAAACGAAACATTATTCTTATCGTACGAAAGATTTATTAAAACCGAAGTTTTAATCCGCTACACTAATTCACCCCCCCCCCCTCTTAGTGCCGCTCCGATCCTAACATATATATATATATATATATATATATATGATAGTAAGATATATTTTGATTAAAAATATAACCATTGTACGATGAAGGATATTATAACAAATAATAGTACGATGATAATTGATCATTTTTCTCTAAGCAACAATATGGTAATTAATCTTATAATATGGAATAGTAAATCGATAATGAAAATAGTGGTTCTAACATTCTCCAAGTTTCGTACTAATATATATCACTCTCCTACTTGCTTGGGTTTATATATGTACATATATATATATGTATGTATATATATATATATGTATACATATATGTATATATTTATACATATATGTATATATTTATACATATATGTATATATTTATACATATATGTATATATTTATACATATATGTATATATTTATACATATATGTATATATTTATACATATATGTATATATTTATACATATATGTATATATTTATACATATATGTATATATTTATACATATATGTATATATATATATATATATATATATATATATATATATATATATATATATATATATATATATATATATAAGGTGTATCCGTGAGCAACTAAATAGGACAGGCAAATTTAAATCTAGGAATTGAAGAACCTGTCTGAACAACTCATGTGTTGGATTTGTTTCAATTGCTTGATGGCTAAACTTGACCAATTGATTTAATCTTGAAAGCAAAAATGGCAAGCGTCAAATTCTATGGTAAATCAACAATTACGGAGGTAATCGATAAAGCAGCAAGTACAAAGAAATAAACTGACGAGTCTCGATGAACAAGTGAAGAGAGAAAAGAAAAGCATAAAACTTTGATGACTTTCTATCCGAGGTCTATTGTAGTTCAAGGCTTCAAGCACCATGAAAGCTTACCTTTCTAGCCTATCCCAGAAGCCAGAATGGGTCATTTGATGTTACTGCCACTATTTCTCAGATGATTTGTTCATGCTGGACGTATCTTACCAATGCTTTCCCTAACGATAGGGTTCGAGATCTCTTTAGTCCCACTGGATTTTCCTGTTAGAAGTCAAATCAGAAATGTTGACTGTGGACTTTCCATCGGCAGAAACGATGTTACAAGGTGAATCCTCTGCGAACTCTTGTTGGCAGGGACTTCCAGTATAAAGAAGGTTCCCATTCTGCTTCCCTTACGACATTAATTATTTCTTCTACCACTATCTCGCCTCCTTCGGATGAGATGTGAATACCATCACTGCAGTGAAGCTTTTATCAGCAAAATTATCTTGCAAGGTCAAGTTAATAAGCTATTGTTGGTCCAGCTGAGTTGGACAATTGAGTCTATTGAACCCAAATCAGTAATTAAAAAAAAAAATTATGAGATAGAACAAAATAAGAGAGAGAAAAATGATTTGTGTTTTTCATAATGTTAAACATTATCAGTTTTAGCCCAAATTTTATGTGGAGAATCCTTACAGTAAATTCTACAATTCTAATGATATTGATTTACAGTTTACCTTCTCTAAGATATTTTCATACTATATTTATTTTGTGAGACCTACAATTCTCTTATGAGGAGATCCATCGTATGTGATGATGATATGCTATTCTTAAGCTAAGATTTATTTTCTTGATGTTTTTGTGACCCTCTAATTATTCTAGAGAAGATTTACTGTAAACCTATTATCATTACTATTGATAATGGAAGTTTAAGGTGGACTACGATCCCATGGTTTTTCCCACATTGGATTTTTCACTTAAAAGATTTGGTCTCACTATGTGATTGATTTATTGCTCTATTGTTTATGCTGTGCTGGTTGATATTAGCATTTTGATATCAAATTGATATTTTGATGAGAAACTCATTTTGATATACAAGGAGGGAAAAGAATTATTCTACTTTAACAGGTTTTTTCCAACAAGTGGTATCAGAGCAACAGGTTGTTTAGTGCTAGTTATTTCTTGTGTGATTGAAATAGAGCAGTCAGATGGTATGATTATAGTGAAAAAGTATGATGAAAGATTTGTTTTATTGCAAAGATTTGTATAAGTTTATCAAAGTTAAAGATAAACCTTCTACTATGGACGATGAAAAATAGGAAGTTTAACATAGAAAAGCTATTGCCTATATTAGAAGATGGATGGATATAAATTTGTATGAGCATATTTCTAATGAAACTAGAGCTAATGTTGTTTAGCAAAGGTTAGAAAATCTTTTTATGAAAAAGACAATGGAAAATAAAATTTCTCTCCTCAGAAGACTTATAAATTTGAAGTATAAAGATGATAGAAATATTGTTGAGCATATAAGCCTATTTCAGAGTCTTGCAAATAAGTTGGTTGCTATGAAAATGAATATAGATGATGAGATACAAGTATTATTACTTCTCAATTCTTTACCAGAAAGTTGAGAAACTTGACGCTAGAGGGGACTCTAACTATAGATATGGTTAAAGACAGTTTGCTAAATGAAGATGTCAGAAGGAAAGAATAGGGTGAATATTCTTCTGGGGCATTTGTTACTGAAAAACAAGAAATATGTGGAAGAAGTCATAGTAGAAATCAACATGGCTATAGAGGAAGATCCAAGTCTAGAAGAGATATCAAATGTTTTCACTATAATAGACCAGGTCATATAAAGAAAGAGTATAGGTTTTGGAAGCGAGAATAGAATGAAATGAAGAAAAATGAGAAAAAGACCAATATAGTTGCTGCTGAAGGTAATATCACTATTGTTTGTGATGATGGTTGTTTTAGTCTTGTAGCTTAGGACAGTAATTGAGTAATTGACTCTGGTGCTTCATTTTATATTACTTCTCATGGTGATTTCTTCATATCTTATACTGCTGGTGATTTTGGTAATATCAGAATGGGAAACAGTGTTAAATCTAAGATTGTGTGTATTGGAGATATTTGCTTGGAGACCAGTATTGGAAATAAATTGATACTTAAAGATGTAAGATATGTTCCAAATATTCGTCTTAACTTGATATCTACAAGCAGACTTGATGATAAGGGCTTTGCATATTATTTTGGTGAAAACAAATGGAAACTCACTAAAGGTTCTCTAATTGTGGCAAAAGGATAGAATCTTAATTCTTTTTATATCATGGAAGCTAAGTTACACAAAGGAGAGATTAATGCAATTCAAAAAGGTAAAAGTATAGATCTTTGGCATAAGAGGCTTGGTCATATCAACGAGAAGGAACTTCAAACTCTTGCTAGAAAGCAGTTCTTACTATAGTTGCAAGGTACATCTCTTAAATCTTGTGATAATTGCTTAGCTGAAAAAACACATAGAGTTGCATTTCATACATATCCATCATCTAGAAGATCAAATGTTATTGATTTATTTCATATTGATGTTTGTACTATGCAAACTAGAACTCTTGGAGGTGCTCTTTATTTACTTTTATTGATGATCATTCTAGAAAAGTGTGAGCTTTTGCTTTGAAATCTAAAGACCAGGTACTCAATGTTTTCAAGGAGTTTCATGTCAGTGTTGAAAGAGAAACTGGGAGAAAACTTAAGTGTGTTCGATCAAATAATGGTGACGAGTACAAGGGTCCTTTTGAGAATTATTGCAGGTTCCATGGTATCAGACTTGAGAAACCAGTTCCTAAAACTCCTCAGCAGAACGGTGTAGCAGAAAGGATGAATAAAACAATTGAAGAAAGGATTAGGTGTATGCTTTCTCACGCCATGATACTGAAGTCATTTTGGGGGGAAGCTATGAGAACTATAGTTGACTTGATAAATCTTTCTCAATCAGTTCCTATAAAAGGTGATGTTCCAGATAGAGTATGGAAAGGAAAAGATATATCTTATAATCGATTGAGAGTCTTTGGGTGTAAATGCTAGTTATAGGTGCCCAGCAAGCCAATCACGTGAGTGACGGCACGTGTGACTTAATAGAGAATCCTTTTGCTTATTATATTTTACCATATATCACTTTATAAATATTGCATAAATGCATACATATATTGTGATATCCTTGGATTTGTGCAATGGGAATCGGATCGTGATGAGATCACGATAGTGAGATCGATTCACCTTTAAACACATATCCTAAATAATCCCGGTCATAAGTTACTCGAGAGGGATATCGTGATAACCGGACAGACTGGTGTGCTATATACCCGTCCATATGATGGATGCAGCTGGTCTCATAGCTGCTTGTGTAGGGACACTAGGGATCCGCTTACGGAATGCTGGATGGTTGATGATGCCTTATTGTCAGACAACGATTCCGTAGTCCTAGTGGTGTATCTGGTCCTTAGACTTGAGACACCAAGGATGTCCTGTATGAGTGCTCCACTCTTTGATACCCGATTTATAGGTTTGGTTGTCCCAGATCTAGTACAGCTGGTCATTGGGAGTGGTAGTCGACCTTACGAGGGCTATTGAGTGTCGATAGAGGATCATCCACTCTCGACATCATGAGAGGAATATCCCATGTGTTCTTGCTCAGACAAATCCCTGGCCAGGGTCATTTGGATTGAGAGAGAAAGAGTTCTCCGGGAGAATCCGATTAGAGCGAGACTCGAGAAGAGACCGTATGGGTTTGACAACACCATGCTCGATATACGGTCTCTGGTATATTAGATGGATGAGGGACTATAGGTACACGGTAACTGAGGACAGACAGGTCCAATGGATTGGATTCCCCTGTATCGTCTAGGGACTACGGCGTAGTGGCCTAGTACGTCCGTAGTCGATGAGTCGAGTGAATTATTACAGAGATAATAATTCACTGAGTTAGAAGGAGTTCTGACAGGTATGACTCACGGCCAGCTCGATATTGGGCCTAGAGGGTCACACACATATGGTAGGCATTGCGATGAATAGAGGTTCGGATATGAGATATCCGACGGAGCCCTTGTCTTATTGGATGCAGATCCAATACCCATTAGGGTTTGATAGTGGACCTCTATAAATAGGAGGGATTCAGAGCTCCATAGGCGAGAGAGCTTTGGTTTGCCTTTTCCTATTCTCCTCTCCATCTCCACCTCAGAGTAGGTCTAGAGTTTTGAGGAGCGTCGTCGCAACCCTGCTGTGTGGATCATCGCTAGAGAGGAGGATGCTTGACCTCCTTCACCCTCTCCTAAGGATCTGCAAGGAAACAGGGATATACGATCTCCCTAGGTAACACAATCTACTCTATACGCATTTTCATGTTTCGCGGATTTTTGCGTACCAATCTTCGCACGACGACGAACATCTCTTTAGGAATCGGGGATTTTGTTTTTCTTGTTCTTTCGCTGCGCATATCATGTCGCCCCTAGTATTTCCCAACAGTGGTATCAGAGCCAGGTTGCTCGTGCGAATGATTGGTTTTGAAGTACATGTGTTGTGTTTAGGAAGAATTTTGACGTCAAAATTGTTGACGCAAAAACTAGGAAGGGCAGCGACAGTTGCTACCCTCGATCTACGTGCGTGTAGCGTAGTTGAAGGCGGGCAGCACAGGGGCTGCGTCTTCTGCAGCCGGCCGGGGGCCTGCTTGCAGCAGGCTTGCTGCCGGCTGGCAACCCACGGGCAGAAGCGCCGCAGGGCAGTGGCGCCCGCCGCCGCTGCTCTCGTGGGCGAAACCCCCAACAGGGGCGGTCGCCCGGTGGGACAGCAACGCCTACGGAGGCAGCGACGCCCGAAAGGGGCGCCCACCCACAACGGCAGCGCTGCCAGCGGGCGTGCCGCCTGCAAGCGAGGCAGTGCCCTCGCCCCGCCGCACTGGCCGCCGCTGCTCCCGCGGGCGAAACCCCCCACAGGGGCGGTCGCCCGGTGGGACAGCACCGCCTGCGGAGGCGGCAACGCCCGAAGGGGGCGCCCCCCCGCAGTGGCAGCATTGCCAGCGGGCGTGCCGCCTGCAGGCGAGGGTAGTGCCCTCGCCCCGCCGCACAAGCCGCCGCCGGCAGGGTGGCGGCGGCGGCAACAGCGAAAAGGGGGAAGGGCATTAGGGTTTTCTGGGCAAAAGACAGTTTTGCCCCTCGGAATTTGAGAAATTCCAGTTTTTGTCTTTTGTCCAAATTATGAAAATACCTCTATGAATTCAGAAATTCCCTATAATGTCCCTGATTTCAGAAAATATTAATTAATTAAAAGGTTTAGTTGATTATTATTTTTTATTATTATTATCTAGTAGTCCTACATGATGATGATTATTTATACATGTGATGTATGATGTGTGGACGGATGATCATGGACCGTGTGATGTGTGTACCTGTGATTATTATTATTGAGGTCTGCGAACCTCCATTATATTTCTCGTTTATTATCGGGCCTACGTGTCTATGATTAAGTTGTAATCACATGAGGAGGCACAGCGGGAGCATGGATGCGATAGCGGAACCCACGAGACGGACGATCGTGATGCATGAAGATGCATCAAGATGTCGACGGAACCGACAAGGACGAAATGGACGATCACAGGGTATGGAGATGCACCGTTGCACACTTAGATCTTGATGTGAATGATTAGGCCTACTGGCTTGGGCCTAATCATATTAGGTTGTGGTCCATGATCATCTAGTGTAATTGCTTATACACATACTAGATATGTATATATATATTTGCATGCGATGTAGATATATATTAAATATGTATATTTGTGACATGTCATATTATAGACCAAATCATAGAAACATCTCTCGATAATATTAAGTCGGTAAACGTGAGACAATTAGATTGACCCACGTGGCCTTCCATCGTTATAAGTAGGAACCGATTCCCGGTGTAGGTTGAGTTGGTCGAGTCCCTCGAGACTCACCTATATCACGATTCGCTGTCTTGCGTACGACATAGAGATATCACCGGTGACCTAAGGGCATGGTATACTTGGTCGAGTCCCTCGAGGGTATATCATCAAATCAGACTCATCTTGTAACGAAGGTGTTGACTTAACCGAGCATCATGGTTGGTCGAGTCCCTTAAGGCCGTGGTGATTCGGAGGCCGAACAGGACGGGAATCACAAGGAGTTGTGATCGACAAGAGTTGCCTACCTTTTAGGCTTAGTGTGATTAGTCGAGTCCCTCGAGGTTGCACTAAGACGCTGATTGGATCCTGATCCCCACTAGAAGTCTGTCGGAGACTTCCGTTTCACGTGCTGAGGGTGTCACGTGACTCGTTAGTAAAATAGTCAGAGCATATTAAGATAGAAGTCAATATCTTGATAGTTTATTTCTTACAAAATCTGCATGTTATTTATTTCTACTGTATCTTTATTTTCAGAAAATGTCGCTTTCAAATCCCTTACGTGGCATACTTGATGTCAACCGCCTCACTGGTCCAAATTATACGGATTGGCTCCGTAACTTGAGAATTATTCTCACAGCGGAGAAAATCGTATACGTCCTTGATGCAGTGATGCCTGCGCCCGAAGAAGTGGCAAACGAGGATGAGATCGCTCGCTACGTGAAGTACATTGATGACTCCACTCTTGCTCAGTGCTATATGTTGGGCTCTATGACTCCTGAGTTACAGAGACTACATGAAAAGATGGATGCCAGATCCATTCTCCTACATGTCCGTAAATTGTTTGAGTAACAGGGAAGGACTCAGCGATATGAGATATCTAAGTGTTGAATCTCGGATTTTGATGATAAAATCAATTGATGGGTTATTTGATCTAATCCATATTATTGAGTTAAGTGTGCAGGATTAACTATGATAACCAGAAAACACAAAGCAAGAATACCGGAGTCAAGTTCGATGGACGTTTAAGAGTTCGAAGAATCGTCGGAGATGCCGCCGAAACCAAAAAAAAAAATCGGAACCCGCCGGAATTTTCGGAAGTTCACCAAGAGATCGTCCGAGGTTCACGGGGGGATCACCGAGTAGGCTCAGCTACTCATTAAAGTCATCACAAGTTCGGGAGCTTGCTTTGGGAGCCCGTCGGAAGAAGTTCGTTGAAAGCTTCATGGGAAAAAAGACTCAACGTTCAGCGGTTGAAAATTTGCTTAGAATGTGTTTTTGTTAAGTAGTTAACATGTAATTAGGGATTAGGATTAAGAAATAATCCTATATCCTGTTAGGGGCCAATCGGGCCTAAAATTAGACTTGGTTTGGGCTAAGGTTGAAGCCCAACCAGTCAACCGAAGAGTTTGGCGGTGGCATTTGCCAGATTGGGCTGTTGCACCACCCAAAGACTGAGAGGGCGGTGGCACCGCCAAAGACTATCGCCTTCGACATCGACAAGGTGGCACCGCCAAAGATCGAACTCCACGAGAATTCAAATTTGGAGCCCAAATTTGAATCCTCTTTGAGGCCTATAAATACCCCTCAAATCTCACCGAGATTACAACTTTTTTTGTGTAGCAATTGATTGAGAGAAAAATCTTAGAAAGTGTTAGCAAGTCTAGATTTCAATTTGCTAGAAAGTTCTCCTCCTTTCTTGCTGAAAATTTGTAAGAGGTTGAACTGTTTGCAAAAGGTTGCAAGAGGGGTATTTGCCCTTCCATTTCAAGAGATTTGCTAGTGGAAGGTGGGAGCCTCATCGAAGAGGGGCCTCGCAAGTGGATGTAGGTCATTTGACCGAACCACTCTAAAATCGGCGTGATCCTTTGGTTTGCATTTCATTATTGCTATTTACATTACTGCAAACCTTCCTACATGTTTTAGTTCCTTATTACCTTTGCTACGCATATTTAAGAATACGCCTTTAAGTTAAGCTTTTCAAGTTCCGCTCTTATCAAACGAAAGATCGATTAAAATTCAAGTTTTATCCGCTGCACTAATTCACCCCCCCCCTCTTAGTGTCGCTCCGATCCTAACAATTGGTATCAGAGCAGGTCCACTCTCATATTTGGTTTAATACCCACGAGAGATGGCTTACTCCGGCATGCATGAGGGACACTCTATCACACGTCCACCCATGTTTAATGGGTCGGACTACACGTATTGGAAGACTCGGATGAGGATCTTCCTCATTTCTATGGATTTCGAGCTTTGGACTATTGTGGAAAACGGATTTCAAAAATCTTCTCTTCTGATGAGCGAATGGAATGAATCGGATAAGAAGGTTTTTGCCTTAAATGCAAAGGCTATGAATGCCTTGTTTTGTGCACTAGATAAAAATGAATTTAATCATATTTCAATTTGTGATTCGGATTTTGATATTTGGAGAACTCTTGAGGTCACTCATGAAGGCACTAGCCGAGTGAAAGAGTCCAAAATCAACATTCTTGTGCACTCTTACGAACTTTTCCGAATGAAACCAAGTGAGTCCATCGGAGACATGTACACCCGTTTTACGGATGTCATCAATGGACTCAAAGCTCTTGGTAAAGATTTTACTAACTTTGAACTAGTAACTAAAATCTTAAGATCCCTCCCTAAAAGTTGGGATCCAAAAGTTACGGCCATTCAAGAGGCCAAAGACCTTAAAACATTTCCTCTTGAAGAACTCATTGGTTCTTTAATGACCTACGAAATGACATGTCAAGCTCATGACGAGCTCGAGAACCCCCCTTCCAAAGAACAGGAAGAATATGACACTCAAATCACAAGAAGACCACTTGAAAGGAACATCAAGTGATGAGGACAGTGACAATGACATTGCACTTTTGACTAAAAAATTCAAAAAATATTTAAGGAAGAACAAATTTAAAAACAATACAAAAAATAAATTTGAACAAAAGAAGGACCAAGTGATTTGCTATGAATGTAAAAAACCGGGACACTACAAGAATGATTGCCCTCAAGCCAAAAAAAGAACACCAAAGAAGAAGGCGCTCAAGGCAAGATGGGATGATTCAAGCACATCCGAAGAAGAGGAGTCCAACATCGAGCAAGTTGCTCACTACGCCCTAATGGCCTTCGAAGAAGAGGTAACGGATTTAATTAATGCAGATTTACCGTATAATGAATTATTAAATGCTTTCCATGAGTTATTTGATGAATGTAAGACAATTAGTAGAAAATACAAATTGCTAAAAAAGGAGCATGATAGTCTTACTTGTGCTTTTGATAAATTAAAAACTGAATATCATGATAGTCTAGCTCCATGTGCTAAATGCCATGATTTAAATACTCTCCAAAATGAGAACTTGGTACTTAAGGACACCTTGAAGAAATTCGAGGTCGGTAGCAAGACCTTAAACATGATCCTTACAAATAAGGGTCATGTCCCTAAAAGGAGTGGAATCGGATTTGTGAGAAGTACTCACCAAAATCCAACCACTTTCATTAAAGGTCCTATCTTACATGTTCAACACCAAAGCAATTGCAACTTTTGTTGCAAATATGGACATATGACTTACCAATGTCCATTCAAGAAAATCAGTCCAAATAAATTGGTTTGGGTTCCTAAAGAAACCATGATCAAGTCTATACAACATGATAAACAAGCTAGATTAGCTTTTGAGGCACCCAAAAGTAAATGGGTATCTAAAAATAATTCCTTCTTGTAGAAACATATACCATCACATGCTAGGAGCAAGAGATGGTATCTTGATAGTGGATGCTCAAGGCATATGACCGGAGATCCATCCCAATTCACCAAGCTCACTAGCATGGACGAAGGCTATGTCACCTTCGGAGACAACAACAAAGGCAAAATCATTGGTAAGGGAACCATAGGTAACAAATCAAGTTTTTCCATTGATGATGTGTTACTAGTTGATGGATTAAAACATAATCTATTGAGCATTAGTCAATTATGCGATAAAGGTTATATCGTTAGATTTGAATCAAATATGTGCATTATTGAAAAACCAAATCATAACATGACTATGATTGCTTTAAAACAAAATAATGTCTATACCATCAATCTTGATGAACTTAGTAATGAAGTGTGTTTCTCCGCCATAAATGATGATGCTTGGCTTTGGCATAAGAGATTAGGCCATACAAGCATGAAAACAATATCTAAAATCTCATCTCAAGAATTAGTACGAGGGATTCCAAATATAAAGTTTATTAAAGATAAGGTATGCGATGCATGTCAACTAGGGAAGCAAATAAAAACAAGCTTCAAATCAAAAAATCAAATTAGCACCACTAGACCGTTACAATTGATCCATTTGGACTTATTTGAACCAATTGATACAACTAGTCTAGGTGGAAGCAAATATGCTTTTGTGATTGTGGATGATTACTCTAGATACACTTGGACCTATTTCTTAGCTCACAAAAGTGATTGTTTCAAGTGTTTCTCTAAATTTTGTAAACTCACTCAAAATGAAAAAGGGTTCATGATTTCATCAATTCGAAGTGATCATGGTGGCGAATTTCAAAACCGTGACTTTCAAAATTTTTGTGAAATTAATGGATACAATCACAACTTCTCCACTCCAAGAAATCCCCAACAAAATGGAGTAGTTGAAAGGAAAAATAGAAACCTACAAGAAATGACTAGAACTATGTTAAATGAACATAGTTTACCTAAGTATTTTTGGGCCGAAGCCGTAAATACGGCTTGCTACATCATAAATAGAGTCCAAGTAAGACCATCCTTATAAAAAAACTCCTTATGAATTATGGAATAACAAAAAACCAAATATTTCCTATTTTAAAGTTTTCGGTTGTAAATGCTTTATTTTAAATGAAAGGGATGCCTTAGGAAAATTTGATGCTAAATCCGATGAAGGCATCTTTCTTGGTTACTCTTCCGTTTCTAAAGCTTTTCGGGTTTTTAATAAAAGAACCTTAGTGATTGAAAAGTCTATTCATGTAGTTTTTAGTGAAGTTTCAAATTTAAAGAAAAATAATTTTGATGATGATCTTGGTTTTGATAATTTGAATTTAAATGAACTCCCTCCTCAAAATGGCAACTTGGATGCACCTTCTTCCGAAATTTCCTTACCTAAGGAATGGAAGTATATAGATGCTCATCCAAAGGAGCTAATTATAGGGGATACATCTAAAGGGATTCAAACTCGTTCCTCTTTCAAGAATTTTTGTGCAAATACCGCCTTACTCTCTCAAATCGAACCTAAGTGCATTGACGAGGCCATAAAAGATGATTTTTGGGTTATTGCAATGCAAGAGGAATTGAATCAATTTGAGAGAAACAAGGTGTGGGAGCTTGTTCCTAGACCTAGTGACCATTTAGTGATTTGTACTAAGTGGGTATTTAGAAACAAGCAAGACGAAAATGGTATCGTGGTTAGAAACAAGGCTAGATTAGTGGCCAAAGGTTTCAACCAAGAAGAAGGTATCGATTATGAAGAAACCTTCGCTCCCGTGGCTCGATTAGAAGCCATAAGGATGCTCCTTGCCTATGCTAGTTGTTATAATCTTAAACTATTTCAAATGGATGTCAAAAGTGCCTTCTTGAATGGTTTTATTTCCGAAGAAGTATATGTCGAACAACCTCTCGGATTTGAAAATTCTCTTCTTCCTAATCATGTATTCAAATTGACTAAGGCTCTCTATGGTTGGAAACAAGCTCCTAGAGCTTGGTATGAAAGGCTTAGTTCCGTTCTTATTTTAAATAATTTTACCAAAGGCAAGGTTGATACTACATTATTTATTAAATATTTTGAAAATAATTTTCTTATTGTACAAATTTATGTCGACGATATTATTTTTGGATCTACGGATGAATCACTATGTGAAACATTTGCCAAATCTATGAGTCATGAATTTGAAATAAGTTTAATGGGAGAATTAACTTTCTTTTTAGGATTACAAATCAAACAACTTAAGGATGGTATATTTCTTAACCAATCTAAATATACGATAGAATTGTTAAAACGATTTAACATGGATAATTCAAAAGCAATAAACACTCCTATGAGTACTGCGACAGAGTTAGATATGGATGAAAATAGTAAAAATTTCGATCAAAAAACATATAGGGGTATGATAGGTAGTCTACTCTACCTTACAGCGACTAGACCATATATCATGTTTAGTGTAGGACTTTGTGCTAGGTTTCAATCAAATCCTAAATTATCTCATCTTAAAAGTGTTAAAAGAATATTTAGATATCTTAAAGGAACTCTAAATTTAGGTTTATGGTATCCAAAATCCGAAAAATTTGATTTAATGGCTTATGCGGATGCCGATTTTGGGGGATGTAGGATTGATAGAAAAAGTACATCCGGAACATGCCAATTTTTAGGACATGCACTTGTTTCTTGGATTTCCAAGAAACAAAATTCAGTTGCACTATCTATGGCGGAAGCCGAATACATTGCTGCGAGTGCATGCTGTGCACAAGTTGTATGGATGAAAAATACATTAGAAGACTATGAAATTCATTTTAAAAATATCCCCATAAAATATGATAATACTAGTACCATATGTCTTACTAAAAATCCAATTCAGCACTCTAGGACTAAGCACATCGACGTTAGGCATCATTTCATACGCGATCATGTCCTTAACAATGATGTTGTTCTAGAATTCATTGACACAAAGCATCAATTAGCAGATATATTTACAAAAGCCCTAAATGAAGACCAATTTGAATTTATTAGAAGGGAACTGGGCATGTTAAATTGTCCCTTCAAGTAAGAAGTTTGAATGTAGTTTACGAAAATTGGCTCATCCTTGTCCCGCTCGTTTGTGGATTTGATTTCATCCTCTTCTTTCGATTCCAAATGAAATATTAAAATACAACTCAATATCTCAACCTTTGCTTGCATCAAAGACCTCTGGAATTCAAGAAGGAGGAAGAAAATTTTTTTTCCTTCTTCCGCGGCCAGCCAGCGGTGGCACCGCCAGAATCGGCGGTAGCACCGCCTGAGCGCTCGGGCGCCAGGCGGTGGCACCGCTTGTTCAGGCGGTGGCACCACCCGAGAACTCTTTTAAACCCGAGAGGGTTAGGGCCGGCGGTGATACCGCCCCCAACCCGTGGAAACCTTGCTCCAACTCTCCAAAACTCTCTCAATCCCTCATTCTAACCTCTACAGACCTTGGAGAAGGAAGATTGTTGACCCAAACTCTCCATCATCTAAGAAACACTCTATAAGGTAAAATCTTCCCTTCACTCTCTTCTTATGTCATCTATTCATTACAATTCATATTTCTCTTATCATTTTGTCTAGAAAATGGCTCCTAAGAGATCAAAAGGGAAAAGGATTGAAGGAGATTCATATGACCATAATCTTTTTAGATCCAAAGAAGATGCCCTTAGATTTCCAAACTTTGAAACAAGATATGTCCATAAGGGAAAATACGTTGATCTTGATGAACTAGGAGATTTAGAACCCATTAGGTGGTTTGCTCATCTAGAGGCCCTACCTCTCTTACAAATAGATGAACCAATTTATCCTCGATTAGTTAAGCTCTTTTATGCAAACCTATGGGTAGAGAACGATAGGCTAAGTTCTTACATGTTAGGAACACAAATTAGGATCTCTGATAATTCTATTTGTGAACTAATCGGCATCACTGAAAAAGATAGGGGCTGCTATTTTAGAGCAAAATGGGATGTGAATATAATAGGAGCAACCTACGCCGAAGCTATCGAAACCATTTTTGAAAACTCAAACTTTGGAATAATACCCAAGAGTTGCGAACACTTACTACCTTTTAACTCTAAGGTTCTTCATTATATTATGACAAGCATACTTTTCCCTAAGCAATATCATCTTGATGAAATGAGTACAGTAGAGATAAGCACCATGTATTGGATCATGATTGGTCAACAAAACTGTTTTGGATACTCAATACGGCAACACATGTAGGAAATTACAGCTAAAGACATTATGTTGCCATATGGGGGTTTAATCACTAGATTTCTTCGTGCCTATAACATCTGCATCCCACCCGACGAAGAAACAATTCAAAGTAATAGATATAATGTCATCAATAAAAATCTGCTAAAAAGACTTAGGTGCATATTTAACAATGGAGTATGGGTAAGACAACCTAGAAGGACAGATCCTATTCCTCCACCAGTAGAACAACCAGAAACACCAATTCTTATGGGAAATGAATCTCCTCCTCCTAGTCCCTTTGATGCAGCGCCTTCAGCCCCTGTTTCATCCTCTAAAGGAATCATTATGGCAGAACTATCTCAGATCAAATTCCAACAAGACCAACTCAAATCGCAGCAGGAACAAATTCAGCTCCAGCAAATGGAAATTTTAAAGGAACTACGACAGCTAAACCAAAAAATAAATGTTATATATCATCACTATGGATTTCCTCCTACGGACTGATGTATCTTTGTATTCTGTTTTGTCTTACTCTTGCTCTCATGTTCCAAGCTTGTCGTCTTTTGAACAACAACTGAACTTTTGTTGTTATATGCTTATGGATGAATGCTTATCTTTCTCTTTGAACATGAATTTCTGTAAAATAGTTTTTCCTTTTTGTTGATGACAAAGGGGGAGAAAAATGATGACTTAACTTATATACCTAAAATGTTGTGAATGTCTTATGTACATTGCATAATCTTTGAGCATAATCTAAAATGTATGATCATGTTGAAAATCTTTATCTCTTATCTTTCTACTTGAAATGGATTTTCATTGAAGTTTAGCATTGACATTATGCTGAATGAGAAAAACGATAAGTTCTACGGTTAGAACTTATTGGTTCATGCTTGAATTCATGGGAAGGAATTCAAGTGTTTTTATCTTATCATAATATGGCATATAGACAGGGGGAGTTATGTTATCTCCGTCATCAATTGATTGTCATCATCAAAAAGGGGGAGATTGTTGAATCTCAGATTTTGATGATAAAATCAATTGATGGGTTATTTGATCTAATCCATATTATTGAGTTAAGTGTGTAGGATTAACTATGATAACCAGAAAACACAAAGCAAGAATATCGGAGTCAAGTTCGATGGACGTTTAAGAGTTCGAAGAATCATCGGAGATGCTGCCGGAACCAACCGAGAAAAAAATCGGGAACCTGTCGGAATTTTCGGAAGTTCGCCGAAGAGATCGTCAGAGGTTCACGGAGATCACCGAGAAGGCTCGGCTACTCAATAAAGTCATCACAAGTTCGGGAGCTTGCTGGGAGCCCGTCGGAAGAAGTTCGTCGGAAAGCTCGCCGGAACAAGACTCGACGTTCGCGGTTGAAAATTTGCTTAGAATGTGTTTTTGTTAAGTAGTTAACATGTAATTAGGATTAGGATTAAGAAATAATCTTATATCCTGGTTAGGGGCCAACTGGGCCTAAAATTAGACTTGGTTTGGGCTAAGGTTGAAGCCCAACCAGTCAACCGAAGAGTCTGGCGGTGGCACTGCCAGACTGGGCGGTTGCACCGCCCAGTGCCCGAGAGCCAGGCGGTGGCACCGCCCAGCACTGTCAGCTTCTGACACTGACAGGCGGTGGCACCGCCAGCATCGGGAACTCCACAAGAATTCAAATTTGGAGCCCAAATTTGAATCCTCTTGAGGCCTATAAATACCCCTCAAATCTCAGCTGAGATTACAACTTTTTGTGTAGCAATTAATTGAGAGAAAAATCTTAGAAAGTGTTAGCAAGTCTAGATTTCAATTTGCTAAAAAGTTCTCCTCCTTTCTTGCTGAAAATTTGTAAGAGGTTGAACTGTTTGCAAAAGGTTGTAAGAGGGGTATTTTCCCTTCCATTTCAAGAGATTTGCTAGTGGAAGGTGGGAGCCTCATCGAAGAGGGGCCTCGCAAGTGGATATAGGTCATTTGACCGAACCACTCTAAAATCAGCGTGATCCTTTGGTTTGCATTTCATTATTGCTATTTACATTACTGCAAACCTTCCTACATGTTTTAGTTCCTTATTACCTTTGCTGCGCATATTTAAGAATACGCCTTTAAGTTAAGCTTTTCAAGTTCCGCTCTTATCGAACGAAAGATCGATTAAAATTTAAGTTTTATCCGCTGCACTAATTCACCCCCCCCCTCTTAGTGCCGCTCCGATCCTAACACTAAGAGCCTCTTCTGCGCTAGGATGACTGAGGGGACACCGATTCAGAACCATGTCCTAAAGATGATTGAGTGGATAGAGAAACTCACAGGTCTAGGAATGGTCCTAGAGGATAACTTGTGTGTGGACATTGTGTTTCAGTCCCTACCAGATTCCTTTTCACAGTTCATAATGAATTTTAATATAAACAAACTTGAAGTGACTCTCCCAAAGCTTCTCAATATATTGAGGGAGGCAGAGAGTACTATCAAGAAAGAGAAGCCAGTTTTCTACACTAGTGAGACCAAAAGGAAAAGGAAAGTAGAAAGGAAAGCCAGTTCTCCTCTCCATCTCCACCTCAGAGTAGGTCTGGAGTTTGAGTAGCGTCGTCGCAACCCTGCTGTGTGGATCACCGCTAGAGAGGAGGACGCTTGACCTCCTTCACCCTCTCCTAAGGATCTATAAGGAAACAAGGATATACGATCTCCCTAGGTAACACAATCTACTCTATATGTATTTTCATGTTTCGCGGATTTTTGCGTACCAATCTTCGCACGTCGACGAACATCTCTTTGGGAATCGGGGATTTTGTTTTTCTTGTTCTTCCGCTGTGCATATGATGTCGCCCCCAAGGATTTCCCAACAGTAAAGTATTTGTTCATATTCTCAAAGATGAAAGGTTCAAACTTGATAGTAAGGCAAAAGCATGTACCTTCTTGGGATATGGTCATGAAGAGTTTGGGTACAGATTATGGGATCTAGTGAACAAGAAGATTATTAGAAGCAGAGATGTTGTGTTTCTTGAAGACCAGTTGTTTGATGATGGTGCTAATGTGGAGAAGTCAGAAACCTCTGTTTATGTTCCTTGGAGTTTGGGTCTAGTTCCTTCACTTGTAGTTCATGATGATCATAGGGGAGATAAACAAGAAGATTGTGGTAAGAATATAAGTGATGATACTCCTACAGTTGATGGTGCTGAACCAACTGAATAAGCACCTCCTATACCAGTTGAGATTCCATTGAGAAGATCCATTAGTGAGTGACAACCATCTACTAGATATCCTCCACATGAGTGTTAGGATCAAGAGCACTAAGAGGGGGGGGGGTGAATTAGTACAGCGAAAAACTTTCAACGTTTAAAACTACGTTCGTACGACAAAGGCGATTTCAGTAGAAAAGTCGATTGTTAGATTTCTTTAACTTGAGATCAGGTAAGAAGTAGTTAAAATAAATCTATAAAGGCAGTTTGCAGTTATGATGGAAATCAGAATGTAAGCGCAAACTGAAATACGATGTTCGTACGGTAAAAGCGATTTCAATAGAAAAGTTGATTCGTAAATCACTTTAACTTGTGATTAGGCAAGAAGCAGTTAAAACGAATCTGTTAAGGCAGTTTGCTATTGTGATGAAAATCAGAATGTAAGCACAAACTGAAATACAATGTTCGTACGAGAAAAGTGATTTACGTCTAAACACGATTCGGAAAATATTGAGCTTGGAAACGCAATCGTAAAAGCGTAGAAGGCAGTAAGCTATGAAGGAGGTTTGCAGTAAGGATAATAAACTCAAAGTAAATGCAAACCAGAGAGCAGCACGATTTAGAGTGGTTCGGTCAATCTTGACCTACATCCACTTCTAGCTTCCTCCACCGATGAGGTCACCGACGTCCACTAGAGGCATTCCTTCAATAAGCGAAGGCCAACCACCCTTTTACATATTCACTCCTTTTGACGGGCTTAGGAGACAACCCTTACAAACTTTTCTCTCATCTCTTGAAAGATCTGAACTTGGAAGAAAAGAGGGAGAAGAACCTTTAGCTTATACAACACTTTTGAGCTCAAAAATCTCAGAGTAAGATCAGGATTTTGGTGGTTTTTTGTTGCTCTTTCATTGGTGAAAGAGTGGGGTATTTATAGGCCCCAAACCAGTTTGAATTCCGAGCTCAAAACTGTCAATTCCTGGAATTCCGGGGTCTGGCGGTTGCACTGCCTGACTGGGGCGATTGCACCACCTAACAGGGCTCGAAGACTGAGCCTCTAGGTGATGCCATCGCTTGTCAAGGGCGGTTGCACCGCCTGGCAGAGCTCGGAGACCTAGCTCAGGTGGTTGCACCGCTGTCAGAGGCAGTTGCACCGCCCAGCCAGAACTCGGAGACTGAGCCCTGGGCGGTGCCACCTCTGGGCGAGAGATCTGGGTCCGAATGGGTTGATCCATTCGGCCCAATTTGGTTCTTTCAAGGGCTCAATTGCCCCTAGATTAAGTTAATGGGATCACCTCCCATTTCTAACTTAATCATCGTGCTAACTATGACAATTCTTAAGACTTTTACTACAGCTTGCTCTGGTGCGTCAATCGCTTCTTCCGGCGAGCTTCCGGCGAACTTCCGGCGAACATCCGACGAACCTCTGGCGATGCTCCTGCGGACTTTCGACAAACTCCTAGACTTACAACGATCCACTTGGCGAGTTCCGATGAGCTTCTTTTGGCAAGCTTCTGGACTTCTCGGATTTGTTCCCGCAGAACCTCCGATGACCGTCCAGACTTCCGTCAAGCTCTCGAACTCCTAACGTGATCATAGTCTTAACTCCGGCACAACTCCTACTACATGTCTTACTTTCATCGTAGTTAATCCTGCACACTTATATCAATATATGGATTAGATAACAAATGACAATTGATGTCATCATCAAAATCCGAGATTCAACAATCTCCCCCTTTTTTATGATGACAATCAATTGATAACGGAGTTTACCTTAACTCCCCCTATCTATGTGCTATAATTGAGATAAGTCATTCTTGAATTCAAAGCTTTTGAATTCAAGAGACATATTGATAAGATTAAAATCATTTAACTTTATCAATACTCCCATCATGATTCCTATCATGATGTATCTCTCTGTATGATGTCAAGACTCGACATCCATTTTCAAATTTCAAATGTGAATTATAGTAATGATAGCAATTCATCATATGGAAAGATATTAACATGTAAAATTACAATGCAAGTTCTTGATATCTTAATATTATGCAAATATGGCAATCATAGCAAACATGGCATATCATCAATAATCATATGTCTGCTTCTTTCAACATAATATGGCATTTATAGCATCAATTCATATACTTCTCCCCCTTTGTCATCAACAAAAAGGAGAACAATATAAGTATATTTTCAATATACGTGTGATGCCATAAGTAGGTTCATGTCATTTATAGGATACAAACATCTCAAAAAGACCATGACATGGAGATTATTTACATAGAGTGAAAACTTCTTCCTTTTTATTTGTTATTATCCTTTTTGCATGAAGGAGGAAAACCATTTGTGTAGTTCAAATCGATAGCATGCTTTACAAGGATCAGGATATTTATGTGAGTAAAGTCCTTGCAAAAAATATCTTCCTTTTATAAGAAGGAATCATTAAATTTATTTCTCAAAGGTAATATTTTTCACATGATAAGTCTAAAAGCCATGCATTTGCTAGATGATTCTTTTTGTCAAGAATTAATGATGTGAATCAAAATCCAAAAGAGAATAATGTATTCATGAAATCCGATTGGAACCGAAAATTTAATTTAATACTTTCATGCAAGACTCTGAAGACATGCTCATTATTTATGAAATTTTTTGTATTAATTTTCAACATATTATTTTTGGCATGTAATGGCGATTAAGTGATTTGATCATTCAATCAATAAAGTCCGAATAATAAGTTTAACAAGTTTATGCATTCGGACACATCAACATTCCTAATTCTCTTCTTATGAAATCAAATTGTTCTTCACTTAGAGGTTTTGTAAAAATATTAGCTAGTTGAAGCTTAGTATCTATGAACTCTATAATTACATCATGATTAGTAACATGATCTCATATAAAGTGATGTCTAATATCAATATGTTTTGTTCTTGAGTATTGAATGGGATTCTTTGTTAAACATATTACACTCGTGTTATCACATTTAATGGGAATGTTTTTAAGATAGACTTTATAATCTTCTAAGGTGTTTTTCATCTACACAACTTGTGCACAGCATGCACTAGCTGCAATATATTCAGCTTCAGTTGTTGATAGAGCAACCGAGTTTTATTTCTTAGATGACCAGGAAACAAGGGAATATCCCAAAAATTGACATGTTCCTGATGTGCTTTTTCTATCTAGTCTACACCTGGCAAAATCCGCATCAGCATAAGCAAATAACTGAAAATTTTTGTATTTTGGATACCATAATCCTAGATTTGTGGTTCCTTTAAGATATCTAAGTATTCTTCTAACCGCTTTGAGATGAGATATCTTAGGGTTCGATTGAAACCTAGCACAAAGTCCTACACTGAACATGATATCTGGTTTGGTTGCAGTGAGGTAAAGTAAACTTCCTATCATACCCCTATAAGTTTTTTGATCAAAGCTTTCTCCACTTTCATCAACTTCCAACTTAGTGGAGGTACTCATAGGAGTGTTAATAGATTTTGAGCTATTCATATTGAATTTATTTAGTAGATCTAGGGCAAATTTAGTTTGACTAATAAAGATGCAATTGCTTGGTTGCTTAATTTGTAAGCCTAAAAAAAAGGTTAATTCTCCCATTAAACTCATTTCAAATTCGAGACTCATGGTTTTAGGAAAAGATTCACAAAGAGATTCATTCGTAGAACCGAAGATAATGTCATCAACATAGATCTGAACAATGAGAAAGTTATTTTCAAAATTTTTGATAAATAATGTAGTATCGACCTTGCCTTTTGTGAAATTATTTTCAATAAGAAAAATACTTAGTCTGTCATACCAAACTCTTGGGGCTTGTTTTAAATCATAGAGAGCTTTGGTTAATTTCAATACATAATTAGGGAGGCTGTTATTTTCAAATCCGGGAGGCTATTCAACATAAACTTTTTCAGAAATAAAGCCATTTAGAAAAGCGCTTTTAACATCCATTTGAAATAACTTAAAATTATTATTACTAGCATAGGCAAGGAGCATCCTTATGGCTTCTAATCTAGCCACAAGAGCGAAGGTTTCTTCGTAATCGATACATTCTTCTTGGTTGAAACCTTTGGCCACTAGTCTAGCCTTGTTTCTCACCACGATACCATATTCATCTTGCTTGTTTCTAAAGACCCATTTAGTACCAATAACTAAATGGTCATTTGGCCTAAGAACAAGCATCCACACCTTATTTCTCTCAAATTGATTTAACTCATCTTGCATTGTGATAATCCGTGAATCATCTTTCATGGCTTCATTAATATATTTAGGTTCAATTTGGGAGAGAAAAGAGGCGTTGGCACAAGAATTTTTAAGAGATGAATGTGTTTGAACCCCGTTAGATGTGTCTCCTAGGATTAGCTCCTTAGGATGATCATCTACATACTTCTAGTCCTTAGGTAAGGAAGTTTCGGAAGTGGATGCATCCAAGTTGCTAGTTGGAGAAGGGGTTTCATTTAAATTCAAAGAATCGAAATTAACATCATCATCAAAATCATTTTTCTTGATTTTGAAAATCTTATTGAAAATAACATGAATGGATTCTTCTATTATTAAAGTCCTTTTATTGAAGATACGAAAAGCTTTAGAAACCGAAGAATAACCAAGAAAAATTCCTTCATCGGATTTAGCATCAAATTTTCCTAAGGCATCTTTCTCATTCAAGATAATATACTTACACCCAAAAACTTTAAAATATGAAACATTGGATTTTTTATTGTTCCACAACTCATAGGGAGTTTTGGTGAGTAAGGGTCTTACTAAAACTCTATTTAAAATATAGAATGCAGTGTTCACAGCTTTGGCCCAAAAATATTTGGGTAGGCTTTGTTCATTCAACATGATTCTTGCCATTTCTTGTAAATTTTTATTCTTTCTTTCTACTACTCTATTTTGTTGAGGATTTCTTGGAGTAGAGAAGTTGTGGTTGAATCCATTAGATTCACAGAATTCTTGAAAATCATGATTTTGAAATTCACCATCGTGATCACTTCGAATTGATGAAATCATAAAACCTTTTTCATTTTGAACAAGTTTGCAATACTTGGTGAAATATCTAAAGCATTCATTTTTGTGTTTCAAAAAATAAGTCCATGTATATCTAATATAGTCATCTACAATGACGAGAGCGTATTTGCTACCTCCTAGGCTTGATGTAGAGATTGGTCCGAACAAGTCCATATGGATCAATTGTAAGGGCCTTAATGTGCTTATTTGATTCTTAGATTTGAAACTACTCTTAATCTGTTTTTCTAATTGACAAACATCACACACATTATCTTTGATGAACTTGATGTGAGGAATTCCTCGTACAAGTTCTTTGGATGATATTTGAGTAATTAGTTTCATGCTAATGTGACCTAATCTTCTGTGCTATAGCCAAGCATCCTCATTTAAAACCGAAAAACACATTTCATTACACAAATCATTGATGTCAATGGTGTATACGTTATTTTGTTTTAATGCTATCATAGATGTGTTGTTGTGTGATTTTTTAAGGATGCATGCATTAGATTCGAATTTGACAATATACCCTTTATCACATAATTGACTAATGCTCAAGAGATTATGTTTTAAACCATCAACTAACAAAACATCTTCAATAAAGTAGTTGGATTTGTTACCTATGGTTCCTTTGCCAATGATTTTACCATTCTTGTTGTCTCCGAAGGTGACATAGCATTCGTCTATGCTAGTGAGCTTAGAAAACTGAGATGGATCTCCGGTCATATGCCTTGAGCATCCACTATCAAGGTACCATCTCTTGCTCCTAGCTTGTGATGGTGTATGCCACTACAAGAAAGGATACTTTTTAGGTACCCATTTACTTTTGGGTGCCTCAAAAGTTGATCTATATTGTTTGTCATGTTGCATAGAGTTTATCATGGTTCCTCTAGGAATCCAAATTAATTTGTTCGGACTGATTTTCTTGAATGGACAATAATACGTTTTGTGTCCATGCTTGCAACAAAAGTTGCATTTGCTTTGGTGTCGAACATGTAGGATGGGGCCTTTTATGAAGGTGGTTGGATTTTGGTGAGAATTTCTCACAAATCTGATTCCACTTCTTTTGGGAACGTGACCCTTGTTTGTAAGGATCATGTTCAAAGACTTACTACCAACCTCAAATTTCTTCAAGAGTAGCAAATTTTGCTTTTGGATAGTTTCTAGATCATGACATTTAATACAAGAGCCTAAACTATCATGATATTCAGTTTTTAACTTATCGAAATCACAATTAAGACTATCATGCTCCTTTTTTAGCAATTTATATTTTGTACTAATAATCTTGCATTCATCAAATAAATCATGGAAGGCATTTAATAACTTATCAAATAATAAATCTGTATCAATTAAATTTGTTACCTCCTCTCCGATGGCCATTAAGGCGTAATGAGCAACTTGCTCGGTGTTGGACTCCTCTTCTTCGGACGTGCTCGAATCATCCCATGTTGCTTTGAGCACCTTCTTCTTTGATGTTCTCTTCTTGGCTTGGGCATAATCACTCTTGTAGTGTCCCGACTTTTTGCACTAATAACAAATAACTTGGTCCCTTTTGGGTTCAAGTTTATTTTTTGCGTCATTTTTAAACTTGTTTCTCTTAATGAATTTTTTGAATTTCCTTGTTAGAAGTGCCAAGTCATCGTCACAGTCCTCATCACTTGAGTTTTCTCTCAAGTGGTCATCTAAAGTTCTAAGTGTCATATCCTTCCTATTCTTTGGAAGGATGTCTTTTTGCTCTTCATAAGCCTTACATGTCATTTCATAGGTCATTAATGACCCGATTAGTTCTTCAAGAGGGAAGTTGCTTAAATCTTTAGCCTCTTGAATAGCAGTGACTTTAGGGTCCCAACTCTTAGGAAGGGATCTTAGAATCTTATTTACGAGCTCAAAATCCGAAAAGCTTTTGTCGAGTCCTTTTAGATCATTGACGACATCCGTGAAACGGGTGTATATGTCGCCAATAGTCTCGCTCGGTTTCATTCGGAAAAGTTCGAAAGAGTGTATCAAAAGATTGATTTTTGACTCTTTTACTCTACTTATGCCTTCATGAGTCACTTCGAGTGTATGCCAAATATCAAACGCGGTTTCACAAACCAAAACACGATTAAACTCATTTTTATCAAGCGCACAAAATAAGACATTCATAGCCTTTTCATTAAGAGCGAAAGTCTTCTTCTCCAATTCATTCCAATCGATCATTGGAAGAGAAGATTTCGAAAAACCATTTTCGACGAGATTCCAAAGTTCAAAATCCATCGAAATAAGGAAGATCCTCATTCGGGTCTTCCAATAGGTATAGTCCGTCCCATTGAACATGGGTGGACGTGTAATAGAATGACCCTCTTGGTTTCTGGTGTATGCCATCTCTCTTGGGTTTTAATCCGTTTGAGAGTGAACCCCGCTCTGATACCAATTGTTAGGATCAGGAGCATTAAGAGGGGGTGAATTAGTGTAGTGGAAAACTTTCAACGTTTAAAACTGCGTTCGTACGATAAAGGCGATTTCAGTAGAAAAATTGATTCGTAGATTTCTTTAACTTGAGATAAGGTAAGAAGCAGTTAAAATAAATCTATAAAGGCAGTTTGCAATTATGATAGAAATCAGAATGTAAGCGCAAACTGAAATACGATGTTCATACGGTAAAAGTGATTTCATTAGAAAAGCTGATTCGTAAATCACTTTAACTTGTGATTAGGCAAGAAGCAGTTAAAATTGTGATGGAAGTTTGCTGTTGTGATGGAAATAAGAATGTAAGTGCAAATTGAAATACGATGTTCGTACGAGAAAAGCGATTTCCGTCTAAACACGATTCGAAAAATATTGAGCTTGGAAACACAATCGTAAAAGCGCAGAAGGCAGTAAGCTATGAAGGAGGTTTGTAGTAAGGATAATAAGCTCAAAGTAAATGCAAACCCGAGAGCAGCGTGATTTAGAGTGGTTCGGTCAATCTTGACCTACATCCACTTCTGGCTTCCTCCACCGATGAGGTCACCGACATCCACTAGAGGCCTTCCTTCAATAGACGAAGGCCAACCACCCTTTTACAGATTTACTCCTTTTGACGGACTTAGGAGACAAACCCTTACAAACTTTTCTCTCCTCTCTTGAAAGATCTGAACTTGGAAGAAAAGAGGGAGAAGAACCTTTAGCTTATACAACACTTCTGAGCTCAAAAATCTCAGAATAAGATCAGGATTTTAGTGGTTTTTCATTGCTCTTTCATTGTTGAAAGAGTAGGGTATTTATAGGCCCCAAACCAATTTGAATTTTGAGCTCAAAACTGTCAGTTCCCAGAATTCCAGGGTCTGGCGGTTGCAACGCTTGACAGGGCTCGAAGATTGAGCCTCTGGGCGGTGCCACCGCTTGTTAGGGGCGGTTGCACCGCATGGCAGAGCTCGGAGACCGAGCTCAGGCGGTGCCACCGCCTGACTGGGGTGGTTGCACTGCCCAGCCAGAGCTCGGAGACTGAGCTTAGGCGGTTGCACCGTTGTCAGAGGCGGTTGCATCGCCCAGCCAGAACTCGGAGACTGAGCCCTAGGCGATGCCACCGCTGACCCAGGCGGTGCCACCTTTGGGCGAGAGATCTGAGACCGAATGGGTTGATCCATTCAGCCCAATTTGGTTTTTTCAAGGGCCCAATTGCCCCTAGATTAAGTTAATGGGATCACCTCCCATTTCTAACTTAATCATCGTGCTAACTATAACAATTCTTAAGACTTTTACTACAGCTTGCTCCGGTGCGTCGATCACTTCTTCCGGCGAGCTTTTGGCGAACATCCGATGGACCTCCGGCGATGCTCCTACGGACTTCCGGCAAACTCCCGGACTTGCGATGATCCACATGGCGAGTTCCGACGAACTTCTTTTGGCAAGCTCCTGGACTTCTTGGATTTGTTCCCGCAAAACCTCCGACGACCGTTCGGACTTCCGTCAAGCTCTCGAACTCCTAACGTGATCATAGTCTTGACTCCGGTGCAACTCCTGCTGCATGTCTTACTTTCATCGTAGTTAATCCTGCACACTTATCTTAACATATAGATTAGATAACAAATGACAATTGATGTCATCATCAAAATCTGAGATTCAACAATGAGTATGTTATGCTTACTGATGGGGGAGAGCTAGAAACTTACTAAGAAGTTATTCTACATGAGCATAAGAATGAGTGGGTTAAAGCCATTCTAGAAGAGATGAGATCCTTGTTTGAGAACCACACCTATGACTTTGTAAAGTTGCATAAAGAGAAGAAAGCTATCAAGAATAAGTGAGTTTACAAATTGAAGACTGAAAATAATAGCTCACAACAAAGATACAAGGCATGACAAGTTGTCAAAGGATTCAGTTAGAAGAAAAGTATTGACTTTGAAGAAATATTTGTTAGGATCAGAGTGGCACTAAGAGAGGGGGTGGGGGGTGAATTAGTGTAGCAGATTAAAACTTGTAAGTTTAAAAATGAATTCGTAAATACGAGGAGATTTTGTTTCGATAGTAACTTGAGTAGATGAAAACCGAAAGCTAGTAGTAGTGTAAATAACAATTTCAGGAAAGTAAGAACTCACACATTCAAGGAACACACCAATTTAAAGTGGTTCGGTCAAAATGACCTATATCCACTTACGTAGCCTTCTTCGAAGAGGCTCCCAACTTCCACTAGCAAATCACTTTAAAGGGGAAGGACAAATACCCCTCTTACAACCTTTTATAGTGGTTCACACTCTTACAAATTTTTAACTAAAAAGAAGGAGGTGAACACTCAAGCAATTGAAAACAAGACTTGCTAAAGACTTTGCTAAAGTTTTTTTTCTCAAACTATTGCTTCTCAAAAGTTGTATTCTCTATTGAGAATTGAGGGGTATTTATAGACCCTAAGAGGATTCAAATTTGGGCTCCAAAATTTGAATTATCTTGGGTTCCCGATGCTGGCGGTGCCACCACCTGTTAGTGTCTGACATAGACAGTGTACTGGCGGTGCCACCGCCCAGTCCGGCAGTTCCACCGCCGGGTCCTATGGGTCACTAGACAGTCTTCAAATCTGGCCCAAACTAGGTAATATCGGGTCCAATTGGCCCCTAACTAGGATATAGGATTATCCCTTAATCCTAACCCTAATTACATACAAGCTACGCAACTAAAAACATAGTCCTAAGCAAGTTTGCAACCGGCAAACGTCGAGTCTCCTTCCGACGAGCTTTCGGGTGATCTTCCGGCGGACTTCTGATACACCCTCGGATTTCTTCCGTCGAACTCCTAGTAGGCTCCCGATCTTGTGGCGAGTTCAGCGAGTAGCCGAGCTTTCTCGGTGATCTCCACGAACCTCCGACGATTTCTTTGGCGGACTTCCAAAAACTCCGACAAGTCCCCGATTTCTTCTCGGTTGGTTCCGACAACATCTTCGACGAATCTTTGGACTCTCAAACACCCATCGAACTTGACTCCGGTATCTTTGCTTTATGTTTTCAGGCTATCGTAGTTAATCCTGCACACTTAACTCAATAATGTGGATTAGATCAATTAATCCATCAATTGATTTCATTATCAAAATCCAAGATTCAACAATCTCCCCCTTTTTGATGATGACAATCAATTGATGATGGAGTTAAACATAACTCCCCCTATTTATATGCCATATTATGAGAGGATAAAAATATTTGAATTCGATCTCTTTGAATTCAAGCTTAAGTCGATAAGTTCTATCTGTTTGAACTTATTGTTATTCTTAGTAAGCATGAGCAAATACAAAACTTCGTATTTCTCATAATTTCAAGCTATGAAGATTATTTTCAAGTCGAATGAAGAAAGACAATTATCACTTTGACAAGAGATAAGAATTTTCAACATGAATTTCATGATATAGATGTAAGGCATGATTTCATATGATCAACCAATCTAAGAACTTGTGATATTCTCAAAGAGTTTTACGATGCATATAAGACATTTGCATTACACTAGCTTTTGCAATTCATATAAGTCATGCTATCGAATTGGCATAAGTCATCACAAGTCATGTTTTGCTCGTTCTTCTCCCCCTTTGTCATCAACAAAAAGGATATGAGACTTTAAGCGTACAATTTGTGATCATAAAATCATTAGAAAAGAAATTCAGCATTAAGATCGATAATCCAAAATTCATCTAAAAAAAAAATCACCATTTATCCAGAATTCATCTCATTTAAAAAAAATCAGCATTCATCCAGAATTCATTAAAAAAAAAAACAAAATCAACATTCATCCAAAATTCATCTCATAAAAAAAATTAGCATTCATCTAGAATACATTTCAAAAATTCAGCTTTCATTAAAAAAACATGGCTTTCATATAAAAGAAAGAAGATGATAAAACTTTAACTTGGCATTAAGAGTAATCATACAAGGATCACATGTTAAGGTAACAGAATAAGAAGGCATATCGATTAATCCTTAGGAGGAAATCCATAGTTCTTATACATGACATCTATTTTTTGATTCATTTGTCGTAGTTCCTTCAAAATTTCAATTTGCTGAATTTGAATTTGCTCTTATTGTGATTTGAGTTGTTCTTGTTGTGATTTGATCTGATGTAATTCTGCCATAATAAGTTTTTCAGAAGATGAAGCAGCAGCTGAAGGTGCTGCACCAAAGGGACTAGGAGGAGGAGATTCATTTCCCCTAAAAATTGGTGTTTCGGGGTGTTCTACTGGTGGGGGAATTGGATCAGTCCTTCTAGGTTGCCTAACCCATATACCATTGCTAAATATGCACCTAAGTCTTTTTAGTAGATTTCTATTGATGGTGTTAAATCGATCAACTTGAATTATTTCTTCATCAAGCGAGACACAAATATCATGGGTAAGTATTAATCGAGTGATTAACCCCCCATATGGTAATATAGTGTCTTTAGCTATTATATCCTGCATGTGTTGCCGGATTAAGTATCCAAAGCAATTATGTTGTCCGGTCATATTCCAATACATGGTGCTTAGCTCTATTTGACTCATTTCATCAAGATGAAATTGCTTGGGAAGTAGTATGCTAGTCATGATGTGATGAAGAATTTTAGAGTTAAAGGGTAGTAAGTGCTCGCAACTTTTAGGTATCATGCCTAGGTTCAGATTTTCAAAGATAGTTTCTAAGGCTTCGGAGTAAGCTGCTCCGATTACATTGACATCCCATTTATTTCTAAAGTAACAGCCCCTATCCTTTTCAGTAATTCCAATTAGTTCACAAATAGTACTATCAAATATTTTAATTTATATTCTTAAAAGGTAAGTACCATCGTCCACACATATGTTTGCATAAAATAGCCTAAATAACCTAGGAGAAATTGGTTCATTGATTTGTAGGAGAGGTAAGGCATCTAAATGTGTAAACTATCTAATAGGTTCTAGGTTTCCTAGTTCATCTAGATCAACATGTTTACCCTTATGTATAGTTCTTGTTTCGAAATTTGGAAACCTAAGAGCTACTTCTTTGGATCTATAAAGATTTTGATCATATGAATCTCCTTCAACCCTTTTCCCTTTTATTCTTGTTGATCTCTTAGAAGCCATTATCTAGACAAGATGATGGATCAAGAATATGAAACTGTGAAGAGTAGGCAAAATAATGAGAAGAGGAAAGAAAGATTTCAGATTTTATCTTATGGAGAATTCCTTGAAAGATGGATAGATTGAACCAACAAGAATCCCTCTTCTAGGCTTCTAAAAGTTGGAATGAGGGTTAGAGAAGTTTTGAAGGAGTTGTGGGAGATTTAGGAAGAGTTCTCACGAGTTGAGGGCGGTTCCACCGCCGGCCCTAACCCCTTTTCTTATAAAGGAGATCTCGGGCGGTGCCACCGCCTGGCGACCGAGCGCTTAGGCAGTGCTACTGCCAGTTCTGGCGGTGCCACTGCTGGCATGCCAAGAAAGAGAAAGAAAAAATTTCTTTCCTCCCACTTTTTGTTTTTCAGAGGTGTTTGGCTCAAGATAAGATAGAATCTTGGATTACACTTTAATATGTCATTCAGAATCGAAAGAGAAGGAAGAAATCAAATCCACGGAAGAATGGAAAGAGGATGAAAAACTTTTCGAAAAATACATTCAAACAAGCTTATTCTCAGGGACAATTTAACATGCCTAGTTCCCTTCTAATGAATTCAAATTGATCTTCATTTAAGGCTTTTATAAAAATGTCTGCTAATTGATACTTTGTGTCAATAAACTCTAGAACAACATTATTGTTAAGGAGATGATCATATATGAAATGATGCCTAATGTCGATATGCTTAGTTCTAGAGTGTTGAATTGGATTTTTGGTAAGACATATGACACTTGTATTATCACATTTTATGGGAATATTTTTTAAGTAAATTCTATAGTCTTCTAATGTATTCTTCATCCAAACAACTTGTGCACAGCATGCACTTGCAGCAATGTATTTGGCTTCCGCCGTAGATAGTGCAACTGAGTTTTGTTTCTTGGAAGTCCAAGAAATAAGTGCATGTCCTAAAAATTGGCATGTTTTGGATGTACTTTTTCTATCTATCCTGCATCCGCCAAAATCGGCATCTGCATAAGCTATTAAATCGACTTTACCGGATTTCGGATACCACAATCCTAAATTAGAAGTTCCTTTAAAGTATCTAAATATTCTTTTAACACTCTTAAGATGAGATAATTTAGGATTAGATTGAAACCTAGCGCAAAGTCCTATACTAAACAAGATATCTGGTCTAGCCGCGGTGAGATAAAGTAGACTACCTATCATTCCCCTATACGTTTTTTAATTGAAATTCTCACCATTTTCATCCATATCTACGTCGAAGTACTCATAGGAGTGTTTATCGCTTTTGAACCATCCATGTTAAATCGTTTTAACAATTCTAATGTATATTTAGATTGATTAAGAAATATACCATCATTAAGTTGTTTAATTTGTACTCCAAAAAAGAAGGTTAATTCACCCATTAGACTTATTTCAAATTCATGATTCATACACTTGACAAATGATTCACATAGTGATTCATCCAAAGAACCAAAAATAATATTGTCAACATAAATTTGCACAATAAGAAAATTATTTTCAAAGTGTTTGATAAACAATGTAGTATCAGCCTTGCCTTTGGTAAAATTATTTAAAATAAGAAAGGAACTAAGTCTTTCATACCAAGCTCTAGGAGCTTGTTTCAAGCTATAGAGAGCCTTAGTCAATTTGAATACATGATTAAGAAGAAGAGAATTTTCAAATCCGGGAGGTTGTTCGACATATACTTCTTCGAAAATAAAACCATTCAAGAAGGTACTTTTGACATCCATTTGAAATAGTTTAAAATTATTACTACTAGTATAGGCAAGGAGCATCCTAATGGCTTCTAATCTTGCCACAGGAGCGAAGGTTTCTTCGTAGTCGATATCTTCTTTTTGGTTGAAACCTTTGGCCACTAATCTAGCCTTGTTTCTAACCACGATACCACATTCGTCTTGCTTATTTCCAAAGACCCATTTAGTACCAATGACGAAATGGTCATTAGGTCTAGGAACAAGCTTCCATACCTCATTCTTCTCAAATTGGTTCAATTCCTCTTGCATTGCAATGACCCAAGAATCATCTTTCAAGGCCTCGTTAATGCATTTAGGTTCGATTTGAGAAAGGAAGGTGGCGTTAGCACAAAAATTCTTGAAGGAAGAACGAGTTTGAATCCCTTTTGATATATCTCATAGAATTAGCTCCTTTGGATGAGCATCCACATACTTCTATTCCTTGAGTAAGGAAGAAGATGCATCCAAGTTGCTATTTTGAGGAGGGGATTCATTTAAATTCAAATTTTTAAAACCAATATCATTATCAAAATCATTTTTATTTAACTCAAAAATTTCATTGAAAACTATATGAATAGATTCTTTTATAACTATGGTTCTTTTGTTAAAAACATAAAAAGTCTTAGAAACGAAAGAGTAACCAAGAAAGGTGCCTTCATCGGATTTGGCATCAAATTTTCCTAAAGCATCCTTTTCATTCAAAATAAAGCATTTGCAACCGAAAACTTTAAAATATAAAACATTTAGTTTTTTATTATTCCATAATTCATAGAGACAGTCTTATTAGAACCCTATTAATGATGTAGCAATCCGTATTCATGGCTTCGGCCCAAAAATACATGGGTAGACTATGTTCATTCAACATAGTTCTTGCTATTTCTTGTAGGTTTCTATTTTTCTTTCAACTACTCCATTTTGTTAAGGATTTCTTGGAGTGGAGAAGTTATGGTTATATCCATTAACTTCACAAAAACTTTGGAAGTCACGGTTTTGAAATTCGCCACCATGATCACTCCGAATTGATGAAATCATGAAGCCTTTTTCGTTTTGAGTGAGTTTACAAAATTTAGAGAAACATTTGAAATAATCACTTTTGTGAGCTAAGAAATAGGTCCATATGTATCTAGTATAGTCATCTACAATTACAAAAGAATATTTGCTTCCTCCTAGACTTGTCGTGTCAATTGGTCCAAATAAGTCCAAATGGATCAATTGTAATAGTCTAGTGGTGCTAATTTGATTTTTTGGTTTGAAACTAGTTTTTATTTGTTTATCTAGTTGACACGCATCACATACTTTGTCCTTAACAAACTTCATATTGAGAATCCCTCATACTAATTCTCTAGATAAGATCTTAGATATTAATTTCATACTTGCATGGCCTAATCTCCTATGCCAAAGCCAAGCATCATCATTTAAAGCAGAGAAGCACATTTTATTACTCAGTTCATCAAGGTTGATGGTGTAGACATTATTTTGTTTTAAAGCAATCATTGATAAGTTATTGTTTGATTTTTCAATAATGCACGCATTAGATTCAAATCTAACGATGTAACCTTTATCGCATAATTGACCAATACTTAAGAGATTATGTTTTAATCCATCAACTAGTAATACATCATCAATTGAAAAACATGATTTGTTACCTATGGTTCCCTTGCCAATGATTTTGCCTTTGTTGTCTCCGATGGTGACGTACACTTCTTCTTTGATAGTGAGCATAGAGAAATGAGATGGATCTTCAGTCATATGTTTTGAGCATCCACTAGCTTATGGGTTTATCTACAAAAGAGGATGGTTTTTAGGTACCCATTTGATTTTGGGTGCCTAAAAAATTGATCTACCAATTTTGTTATTCATCATTGAAGTATTTATAGTTCCTTTAGGAACCCATATCAACTTATGTGGACTAATTATCCTAAATGGACATTTGTAAGCAACATGTCCGGATTTACAACAAAAGTTGCATTTCAAACAAGGTGAAACGTGTAATATAGGTTCTTTAATGAAAGTAGTAGGATTTTGGTGAGATCCTCTCATAAAACCAATTCCACTTCTATTTGTGATGTGACCCTTGTTTGCAAGGATCATATCCAATCCCTTGCTACCGACCTTAAACTTGTTTAAGGTCTCTTTAAGTAGCAAATTTTTATTTTTTATTGCTTCTAAGTGTTCACACTTAGAGCATGGAGAAGTTTGAATACTATCAAGCTTATTTTGTAGTAAGACATGCTCTTTCTTTAAAAGATTAAACTTCTTACTAATAATTCTACACTCATCAAATAATTCATGAAAAGCGATAGAAAGTTCATCGAAAGATAAATCTTTATTAATTAAATCACATACCTTTTCTCCTAAAGCCATTAGTGCAAAGTTTGCCTCCTCTTTGTTGCTAGCTTCTTCACTTTCTGAATCACTTAAATGAATCACTTAAATAATCCCAAGTCGCTTTTAAAGCTTTCTTCGTCTTCGGTTGCTTCTTCTTGGCTTGGGGGCATTCGTTTTTGAAGTGCCCCGGCTTCTTGCATTCATAACATATTACTAGGTCCTTTTTATATTCAAGTTTATTTTTGGTATTATTTTTAAATTTATTCTTTTTTATAATTTTTTTAAAATTTTGAGTTAAAAGTGCAATGTCATCGTCACTGTCCTCATCACTTGATATTCATTTCAAGTGGTCTTCTTGTGATATAAGCGTCATATCCTTCCTATTCTTTGGAAAGGGGTTCTCGAGCTCTTCATGAGCATGACATGTCATTTCGTAGGTCATTAGAGACCCAATAAGTTCTTCAAGAGGAAATGTTTTAAGGTCCTTGGCCTCTTGAATGACCATAACTTTTGGATTCTAACTTTTTAGAAGGGATTTTAAGATTTTAGTTACTAGTTCAAAGTTAGAAAAATCTCTACCTAGAGCTTTGAGTCCATTGATGACATCCTTGAAACGGGTATACATGTCTCCGATGGACTCACTTGGTTTTATTTGGAAAAGTTTGTAAGAGTGCACAAGAATGTTAATTCTGGACTTTTTCACTCGGCTAGTGTCTTCATAAGTGATCTCAAGAGTTCTCCAAATATCAAAAGCTGAATCATAAATTGAAACGCGATTAAATTCATTTTTGTCTAATGTACAAAACAAGACATTCATACCTTTTGCATTTAAAGCAAAAACCTTCTTCTCCGATTCATCCCATTCGCTCATTGGAAGAGAATATTTTTAAAATCTATTTTTGACAATAGTCCAAAGCTCGAAATCTATGGAAATGTGGAAGATACTTATACGAGTCTTCCAATACGTGTAATCCGACCCATTAAATATAGGTGGATGTGTAATAGAATAACCCTTATGCATGCCTAGAATGATCCTTATGCATGTCGGAGTAAGCCATCTCTCTTGGGTATTAAACCAAATATGAGAGTGAACCTAGCTCTAATACCAATTATTAGGATCGGAGTGACACTAAGAGGGAGGGGTGAATTAGTGCAGCGGATTAAAACTTGTAAGTTTAAAAACGAATTCGTAAATACAAGGAGATTTCGTTTCGATAGTAACTTGAGTAGATGAAAACCGAAAGCTAGCAGTAGTGTAAATAACAATTTCAAGAAAGTAAGAACTCACATATTCAAGGAACACACCAATTTAAAGTAATTCGGTCAAAATGACCTACATCCACTTGCGAAGCCTTCTTCGAAGAGGCTCCCAACTGTTGAATCTCGGATTTTGATGATAAAATCAATTGATAGGTTATTTGATCTAATCCATATTATTGAGTAAAGTGTGCAGGATTAACTACGATAAACAGAAAACACAAAGCAAGTATACCGGAGTCGAGTTCGATGAACGTTTAAGAGTCCGAAGAATCGCTTCGGAGATGCTTTTGAACCAACCGAGAAGAAATCGGGACCTGTTGGAAGTTCGCCAAGAGATCGCCGGAGGGTTCGCAGAGATCACCGAGAAGTCTCAGCTACTCATTAAAGTCATCACAAGTTCGAGCGCGTGCTTGGACCTCGTCGAAGGAAGTTCGTTTGAAAGCTTCACGAACAAGACTTGACGTTCATGGGTTATTAAATTGCTTAGGATGTGTTTTGTTATGTAGTTCACTTGTAATTAGGATTAGGATTAAGAAGATAATCCTTTATCCTGGTTAGGGGCCAATCAGGGGCCAAAGTCAGATTTGGTTTGGGCTAAAAGTAAGCCAAACCAAGTGAACCGAGAGAGCGGGTGGCATCGCCGGGTCAAGTGTGACACCTCCTTGGCTTTGGCGGTTGCACCATCCAACACCCGAAAGGCCATGGTGGCACCGCTATTTTGGCGGTGGCACCGCAAAGATCGGAACCCAAAGAGAATTTGAATTTTGGAGCCCAAATTTGAATCCTCTTGAGGCCTATAAATACCCCTCAAATCTCACCGAGATTACAACTTTTGAGCAGCAAGAGTTTGAGAGAAAGGTCTTAGAAAAGTGTTAGCTTGTCTTCTTTTCAATTTGCTAGTGTTCACCTCATCTCTTCTCTCGAAAATCTATAAGAGAGTGAACCGCTTGTAAAGAGTTGTAAGAGGGTATTTTACCCTTCCATTTCAAGAGACTTGCTAGTGGAAGGTGGGAGCCTCATCAAGAGGGGCCTCATAAGTGGAGTAGGTCATTTGACCGAACCACTCTAAAATCGGCGATCCTTGGTTTGCATTTCATTATTGCTATTTACATTATTGCAAACCTTCTTATATGCTTTAGTTCCTTATTACTTTTGCTGCGCATATTTAAGAATACGCTTTCAAGATTAAGCTTGTCAAGTTCCGCTCTTATCATACGAAAGATTTTTTAAAAACCGAAGTTTTAATCCGCTGCACTAATTCACCCCCCCCCTCTTAGTGCTGCTCCGATCCTAACACCAACTTCCACTAGCAAATCACTTTGAAGGAGAAGGACAAATACCCCTCTTACAACCTTTTACAGTGGTTCACACTCTTACAAATTTTCAACGAGAAAGAAGGAGGTGAACACTCAAATAATTGAAAACAAGACTTGCTAAAGACTTTGCTAAGGCTTTTTTTCTCAATCTATTGTTTCTCAAAAGTTGTATTCTCTGCTGAGAATTGATGGGTATTTATAGACCTTAAGAGGATTCAAATTTGGGCTCCAAATTTTGAATTCTCTTGGGTTCCCGATGCTGGCGGTGCCACCTCCTATCAGTGGCGGTGCCACCACCTATCAGTGTCTGACACAGATAGTGTACTGGTGGTGCCACCGCCCAGTCCGACGGTACCACCGCTGGACCTCTCGGGTGCTAGGTAGTGCCACCGCCTAATCCTGTGGTACCACCACCCGATCCTCTGGTTTTGGGCGGTGCCATCGCCCAGTCCGACAGTTCTACCACCCGGTCCTATGGGTCATTAGATGGGCTTCAAATATTGGCCTAAACTAGGTAATATCGGGCCCAATTGGTCCCTAAGTAGGATATAGGATTATCCCTTAATCCTAACCCTAATTACATGCAAACTGCGCAACTGAAAACATAGTCCTAAGCAAGTTTGCAACCGACAAACGTCGAGTCTCCTTCCGGTGAGCTTTCTGGCGATCTTCCGGCGGACTTTCAATACACCCTTGGATTTCTTCTAGCGAACTCCCAGTAGGCTCCCGATCTTGTGACGAGTTCAGCGATTAGCCGAGCCTTCTTGGTGATCTTAGCAAACCTCCGACGATTTCTTCGGCAGACTTCCGAAAACTCCGATAAGTCCCCGATTTCTTCTCGGTTAGTTCTAGTAGCATCTTCGACGAATCTTCGGACTCTCAAACACCCATCGAACTTGACTTTGGTATCTTTGCTTTATGTTTTCAGGCTATCGTAATTAATCCTACACACTTAACCCTATAATGTGGATTAGATCAATTAATCCATCAATTGATTTCATCATCAAAATCCGAGATTCAACAATATTTTCAATTGTGAAAATATCCTCTATCTAAGTTGTTCTTGGTTTAGTTGCCCGCTTGAATTTAGAAGTTGAGCAACTTGATGTGAAAACAACATTTCTTCATGGTGACTTAGAAAAAAAAATTTACATGGAGCAACCAGAATGTTTCAAAGTCAAGGGAAAAGAAAATATGGTGTGCAAGCTTAGGAAAAGCTTATATGGACTCAAACAGGCACCTATACAGTGGTACAAGAAGTTTGATTCCTTTATGATGAGCCAAGGGTATGATAGAACCACATATGATCATTATTTGTTTGTGAAGAAATTTTCAGATGATGATTTCATTATTCTCTTGCTATATGCTGATTGTTGGCCATGATCCTGGAAAAATTGAAAAGCTTAAAATAGAGCTAAGTAAGTCTTTTGCCATAAAAGACTTAGGATCGGTGAAACAAATACTTGGCATCAAGATTCTTCATGATAGGAAGAAAAGGAAGATTTGGCTATCTCAGGAGACTTACATTGAAAAAGTTTTTGAATGATTCAATATGAGTAAAGCCAAAGTAGTTTGTTCTCCACTTGCAGATCATTTCAAGCTTAGTTCGAAACAATATCTTACAAGTGAGAAAGAAAAAGAAGAAATGTCTAGAGTGCCATACTCATCTACAATAGACAGTTTGATGTATGCTATGGTTTGTACTAGGCCAGATATAGTTCATGCAGTTGGAGTTGACAACCGATTTCTCTTTAATCCTGGAAAGGAACATTGGGCAGTAGTGAAATAGATATTAAGATATCTAAGAGGTACTTTCAGATTGTTGTTTATGTTTTGGCAATGATGAACCTGTGTTAGAAGGTTACACAGATGCAGACATGGTAGGTGATACTGATTCCAGGAAGTCCACTTCAGGGTTTTTGATGACATTTGTAGGGGGAGTAGTCTCTTGGCAATCAAAGTTACAGAATTGTGTTGCTCTATCAATCATAAAAGTAGAATACATAGCAATTACTGAAGCCTACAAGGAAGCTTTATGGATGAAAAAGTTTTCACAGGAATTACGCTTTTGAAACAGGAAGTATATACTATTTACTGTGACAGTCAAAGCACCATTCACCTCTCTAAGAATTCAACATACCATTCTAGATCCAAGCATATTAATGTGAGATATCACTGGATTCGTGATGTGCTTGAGATGAAAGAATTACAGTTGAAAAAAGTATATACTAATGAGAATGGTTCAGATATGTTGACAAAATATTTGCCTAAGGAGAAGTTTGAAGCATGTAGGCAAAGAACGGGCTTGGTACAACCCACTATGTAAGCTGGAGGGGGAGAATTATTGGGTCCAACCCATATGTGCTTGGACAATTGGGCCTATTGAGTCCAAATTAGCAATTAAAAGAGAAAGATGTGAGATAGGACAAAATAAGAGAGAGGGAAGTGATTTGTGCGTGCAATAAATGGCGACAGCTCACGGCGAGAGAAAGATTAGGATTTTGAGTTTTTTGCTTGACGATCAGTAGTCAAACGTTGTCAGTTTTAGCCCAAATTTTATGTGGGGAATCCTTACAGTAAACTCTACAATCCTAATGGTGTTGATTTACAGTTTACCCTCTCTAAGGTACTTTCTTGCTATATCCACTTTGTGAGACCTAGAATTCTCTTACGATGAGATCTATTATATGTGATGATGATATGTTATTTTTGAGTCAAGATCTATGTTTTTGATGTTATTGTGATCCTCTAGTTATTCTAGAGAAGATTTACTGTAAACTTGTTATCATTACTATTGATAGTGAAAGTTTAAGGTGGACTATAATCCCGTAGTTTTTTCCACATTAGGTTTTTTATGTTAAAAGATATGATATTACTTTGTGATTGATTTATTATTCTATTGTTTATGCTGTACTGACTGATATTAATATTTTGATAACTAATTGATATTTTGATGAGAAATCCATTTTGATACATATATGAAAAAAAATTATTTCATTTTAACATGTTTTTTTCCACACCTATCCGGTTCTAAAAATCGTAAAAGTATTTATATAACTTAAACAAGACAAGAAATTTAGTTCAAAGTTTCATTTTCTATAAACATCAACAAGGACCTACAAAACATCACAGGATAAGAAAAAGCATCTAGAAGTGCTAAAGCATCTCAAGAGTAACATGAAGTCAGAAGATAATAATGGTCTGAGCTATGCATTGGAACGGTTGGACATAATGTATTCGTCTTGGAATATATAATAACAAGAGGTGTTGAGACAGACAGCGAACAAGTTGAGCTCAGATTAGACTTACGTAAAACAAGTGGTATGCCAGTCATCCTGCTTTTGTATTGCAGTGAATAAGTCGACAACCTTCACATTCATCTCCTTGCACAGTTTTACACAAGCTTCAGAACATATCCGGCATCTTTCATTTGTCCGAGCTAACTCACTCACAAAAGGACTGAAATTGAGAATAAAGTGGTTAATGGCTTCAATATATCAATAAATAACTTGAAATGGCTGGGCATGGATAGTTCAAAATGGCTAACCGAAACAAGTACCTTAGTAACTGGCTAGAGAATTCCTCATTGAGAGGTGGAGAAGTAAGGAAAATAATACGAGTCTTTTCTGATAAGCTCTGGACACAATCGTTGAGTCAGCACCTCTAATAGCATGTTCAAGTAGTTTCATCTATCCCTCGTAAATGGTTACCATTAGATGAGTTGCTATCTTTCTCATATTCTCGATATATTTATTCTGGAAGAGGCACACGAGGACCTCGGCCAGATGCATGAGGGCCCAAAGAGTCATTGCCACCAAAATAAACTACCACTAAAGAAGGTTGAACAGCTGCATCCTAATAATACACGGTAATGTAAACTCTGTTGGAGCCAACACAAATCTGAGTACTTGGTTGCATGATGCTAGAACTACTGAGCATATATTGTGTGTCTATCTCAAAGATCAGCAAAGTATCAACTGTTTGTGCAGATTGATGGAAACTAAATATTTAATCATGTAGAAAATTTCTGCTTTCTCATCTTTTGCTTTGGTTACAGTGAAAAATCAGCTAGATATGTCTGAAAAATTAAGCATATGCAAGGTTGCTTGATTCTGGACTGTACAAGAAGAAAACCGAAGAACTTCATTGTATCATATATGCCATATTTTAGTTTAGGTTCACTCGATTGGAGTTCTGTAGATTACCAAATATCTTTATATTTTATTGACTGACTATAATGTTGATCTTCTCATGTCAAGTGTTGGTTTATGAGTTCAAATCAAGGTAAAAACTATACCAGAACATAAAGGTGTAAATTGGCAATCTCAAGATAACAGGAAGCAATAAAATGGAAACACAAGTTCTGTGAATCATATATTAACAAATCCTCACTAGAATCTAATTTCTTCTTTTGTTCAACAAACGAGACTAATAAAGTGGTTAACTCCAAGGTGCTGCCATGATTGGACAAGTTAATGGAAGCCTTGGACATTTGATGGAAGATTTTCAGTGAAGGCCTAGTGCACCATGCAGGATCAATGTAAACAACTTTATCCCTGTAAGCAAAGAGGTTATGTTCTACTCAAACCCCTGATGCCAAGGTAAAACACAAGTTAATCAAGTGATGTACAATAGAGTAGAGAAATCGAGGGAGAAAAGAGCAAGAGAGGAGTGAGATTGGAGAGGAGTAAGAAACTAGAAGGAAGAAAATGCAAGTCTTTTTCACTCAAATCCGAAGTGTTATAACCTTTGATAAGCTTCATTATTTATAGAGGTTTAGGAGTCTTAGTATAATCAATGAAGGTAATGATTCCTTTAAGTAATTTTCTAGAGAACTTGTATACCATTTAGAAATCTAAAATTTGACTTCTAGGAGATCTTAATAGCTTTTAAAAACATTTTAACAGTAGAGAAGTAAAAGTGTGCACTTAATACAAAAGTAGACCAAGAGTCTTCAATTTTTCACACAACTATTGGAGTTTTTAGACCAACTAATTGATGATTTTTTTTTTATTTCTTTGTCCAGAATAAACTTTTATGAAATCCTTTATAAAGTGAGATGGTTCTCTATCATTCTCTCTAAGAGGAAAAGAATTCAACCCCAGAGAGTGATATGCAAAGTACTAGTCCAATAAGTCTGATACAAAATTATGAAGTTCCTCCAAAGTACTTTAAGTGGCATCGAAAGTTGGATTATCACACCACTTGACATGAAATTATTGAGTTACACTAGTAGCAAACATAACAAGGCAAGAATAAACAATGACCTTTACAGGAACACTGGTAGATAGAGAAGGAGGCTCAAAAGTACCATGATATAGAGTTAAATCCTTCACATTAAAAACTAAACTACTATGTAAGTTGAAAGGCAAATCGAGCATATATATATAGATCCTATTTTTTGGATAATGGGGAAAGGATCAATCGCTCAAGCATTCAACTTTTTAAATATGTTTTTGGGGAATCTCTCAGGGTGAATACGAACCAAGACATAATCACCAACTTGAAACTTTGACTCCTATGATGTGCATTAGCAACAAGCTTATAACTTTCATTACATAGGGTAATTTTAAGTCGAATCTTAACATCCAAATCATGGATATGTTGTGGGAAGGAGTTGGCTAGTTTTGAGGCACAATAGTCAAGTGGAAGGGGTGTAAGATCATTGGGTGTGCAAGGAGTAAAATCAAAGACAACTTCTAATGGGCTTTTTCCACTAGAGAGGTTGATTGAGGTATGTATGCACATAAGATTAAGTCCTGATTTCCTACTTTCTCCCCAACTAAACATCCAAGAAGTTTTTCAAGGTATTGTTAACAATCTCAATTTGGCCATCAATGTAGGGATGAAAGGTTGAAGAGAATTTCAATGTTATATGTTAAATAGTTTCTACCAAATTTTTCCAAAGCTAACAAATTTCATATCCCTATCAAACACCATGGTTGAGACTTGAGAGTAAACCATATAACTTAACCACTTTTCCCAAGAACAATTTAACAATGTGTGAGGTATCATTGATCTTGTTACATTGGATAAAGGGGATTATTTTTTAAAATCAATCAACAACAACCATATTAGAGTCTTGGCCATGAGATGTTTTTGTTAGGAACGAGTCAGTACTAAGAGAGGGGTGAATTAGTGCAGTGGTAAAAATTACGTCGGTTATAGAAATTTCGTTTCATACGATAAAACCAATTTCAGAAACTCGAAAGCATATGCGAGTGTAGGCGTAGTAAAAGCATAGTAAGAAGGAGAGGCAGTTTGCTTATAAAAGTAAATTGCATGAAGTAAAGGCAAACTGGATTTTTATAGTGGTTCGGTCATCGTGATCTACATCCACTCCACCGATTCCTCTTCCGTCGAGGCCACCAGCATCCACTATCGATCTTCCTTTAATAGGCGAAGATCAACCTCCTTCTTACACCTCTCTAATCCTTTTCACAGGTTTAGAAGACAACCTTTATAAGTACTCACTCCTCTCTCAAACAATTCTAACACTTAAACTAGAGGAGGATTCTCACAAGAGAATACAATAGCGTTTTTCCCTTTTTAAATTCTTTGTGCTTGTATAAGTTAACTAGGAATGAGAGGGTTATTTATATGCTTCAAGTTGATTTAAACTTGGAGCCTAAAAAGGTCTCATCCCAGGTTTCCTGGGTACTAGCGATACCATCGTCATTCTTGGGCAGTACTACCGTTGGAGGATCTGACTCTAGGCAATACCACCACCAAACAAGGGCGGTACCATTGTTGGCAGCATTACTGTCGGCGGTACCATTGCCCAGATTTCTTGGGGTGTTGTTTTCAATTTGCTAGTGTTCACCTCCTTCTTTCTTGCTGAAAATCTGTAAGAGAGTGAACCGCTTGTAAAAAGTTGTAAGAGGGATATTCACCCTTCCCTTTCAAGAGATTTGCTAGTGGAAGGTGAGAGCCTCGTCGAAGAGGGGCCTTGCAAGTGGATGTAGGTCACTTGACCGAACCACTTTAAAAACGGCGTAATCTCTGGTTTGCATTTCATTACTGCTATTTACATTACTGCAAACCTTCTTACTTGCTTTCTTTCATCAGTACCTTTGCTGCACAACTTTACGAATACGCTTTCAAGTTAAGCACTTCCAATTCCGATTATTATCGTACGAAAGATTTGTCGAAATCAACGTTTTAATCCGCTGCACTAATTCACCCCCCCTTCTTAGTGCTGCTCCGATCCTAACATCCCTCTCGAGTAACCTATGACCAGGATTATTTAGGATATGTGTTTAAAGGTGAATCGATCTCACTATCATGATCTCATCATGATCCGATTCCCATTGCACAAATCCAAGGACATCACAATATATGTATGCATTTATGCAATAGTTATAAAATGATATATGCCAAAATATAATAAGCAAAAAGATTCTATATTAAGTCACACGTGCCATCACTCACGTGATTGGCTTGCTGGGCACCTATGACTAGCAATCTCCCACTTGACCTAAAGCCAATCACCTATGTGTTTGATCCCCATCAGACCCCTTTGACACTCAAAACAAATATGAGACAACAGCTTTGTTAGTGGATCTGCAATGTTATCTTCAGATGTAACTCTTTCCACTACTACATCTCCTCGGGTCACGATCTCTCTGATAAGGTGGAACCTCCTCAGAACATGCTTAGATTTCTGATGAGACCTAGGTTCCTTTGCTTGATCAATCGCCCCGTTGTTGTTGCAATATAGGGAGATCGGCTCTTCGCTACCCGGCACGACTCCCAAATCTGTGATGAACTTCTTCACCCAAACTCCCTCCTTTGCTGCATTTGATGCAGCAATGTACTCTGCCTCTGTGGTCGAGTCAGCAGTGGTATCTTGCTTGGAACTCTTCCAGCACACTGCTCCTCCATTCAAGGTGTACACATATCCTGAATTCGACTTGCTATCATCGACATCAGACTGAAAACTTGAGTCAGTGTAGCCTTCAACCTTAAGGCTATTACCTCCATATACTAGTAAAAGATCCTTAGTCCTTCTCAAGTACTTAAGGATACACTTTACTGCTTTCTAGTGCTCCAAGCCTGGATCCGTCTGATACCTGCTCGTGACACTCAGAGCATGCGCTATATCAGGCCTAGTACATAGCATGGCATACATGATAGACCCTATTGCTGAGGCATAAGGTATCATATCCATGTTCACCCTTTCTTCTGGAGTCTTTGGGGACATACTCGTAGAAAGCGATATCCCATTTCTCATCGGTATGAGACCTCTTTTGGAATTTTCTATGCCAAACCTTTTGACAATGGTTTCTATGTACTTGGACTGGGACAAGCTAAGCATCCTCTTGGATCTATCTCTATAGATTTTAATCCCCAAAATATAGGATGCTTCCCCTAAGTCCTTTATGGAGAAGTGTCTAAATAACCAAGTCTTTACTGTGGATAGCATTCCTACGTCATTCCCAATGATCAGGATGTCATCCACATATAACACCAAAAAGGTGATAGCGCTCCCACTTACCTTTCTGTATACACAAGGCTCATCTTCGTTCTTAACAAAATAAGATCTGATTTCCTTATCAAATCTTATGTTCTAACTTCGGGAAGCTTGCTTTAATCCATAAATGGATCTAAGCAACCTACACACCTTATCTGGATAGTTCTTGGACACGTATCCCTCAGGTTGCATCATATACACCTCCTCCTCGAGGTTCCCATTGACGAATGCGGTTTTCACATCCATCTGCCATATCTCATAATCATAGTGTGCTGTAATAGCCAATAGAATTCTGATGGATTTTCGCATTGCTACGGGTGAGAAGGTTTCGTCATAGTCAACACCTTGCCTTTGACGATACCCCTTAGCCACTAGCCTTGCTTTATAGGTCTCTACCTTTCCATCTACTCCGATCTTTTTTCTTAAAGATCCACTTGCAACCCGATGGGTACAATACCTTCTAGCATCAACTAGGTTCCAAACCTTATTGGAGTACATAGAATCCATCTCGAATTTCATGGCTTCTTGCCACTTCCTGAGTCTATAGTCATAATAGCCTCCTCGTGGGGTCTGAGGATCAATATCTTCTTCATCCTCTCCTCTAATATGTCCCACATATCTCTCGGGAGGATGGGATACTCTATCGGATCTGCGTAAAAGTTGAAACTTGTGTATTAGGTACCAACCAGGCTGGGCAGTAGAGAGTGGTGCATGAGCTTGGTTCTCCAACCTCGCTCAATTCTATCATTCTCCCACTGTCTCTCCGCCAAGAATATGTTCCTTCTCAAGGAACACTGCTCTCTTAGCTACAAAGACCTTTTGGTCCTCGAGATGATAGAAATAATACCTACAAGTTTCCTTGGGGTATCCCACAAATTTGCATCGCTCACTTTTGATTCTAACTTATCGGGTTGTGTCTTTTAACATGTGCAGGGCAGCCCCAAATCTTAACAACCTTAAGATCAGGCTTCTTCCCTTTCCATATCTCATATGGTGTAGACACTACCGACTTAGTTGGAACTCTGTTCAGAAGGTAAGCTGCGGTTTCTAGGGCATATCCCCAGAATGAGATGGGTAGGTCAGCGAAACTCATCATGGATCGTACATATCTAATAATATACGATTTTTCCTTTCAGAGACACCATTGAGCTGAGGTGTATAAGGAGGTGTCCATTGGGATAATATCCCATGGTCCTTGAGGAACTGAGTGAATTCTATACTTAAGTACTCACCTCCTCGATCTGATCGAAGAGTTTTGATACTCTTTCCAGTCTGGTTTTCCACCTCATTCTTACACTCTCTGAATTTCTCAAAGGCCTCAGACTTACACTTCATTAAGCACAAATATCCATACCTTGAGAAATCATCAGTAAATGTAATGAAGTAGGAGTAACCTCCAATGACATGAGTTGACATGGGTCCACATACATCACTCTGTATGAGTTCCAACAACTCAGTGGCTCTCTCTCCAGATCCACTAAATGGAGAGTTGGTTAGTTTTCCATGAATGCAAGGCTCACAAGTTGCATATGACACATAGTCGAATGGATCTAGATATCCATCATTTAGGAACTTTTGAATCCTTCTTTCATGGATGTGACCTAGCCTATGTTAGGATCAAGAGCACTAAGAGGGGAGGGGGGGGGGTGAATTAGTGCAGCGGAAAACTTTCTGCGATTAAAACGAAACTGCGTTCGAACGATAAAAATGATTTCTGTTTGAAAGCCGATTCTAAGATTACTTTAACTTAAGATCAAGCAAGATGATGTTAAAGTCAATCTATGAAGGCAGTTTGTAGTTATGATGAAAATCAGAATATAGGCGTAAACTGAAATACGACGTTCGTACGAAGAAACTAATTTACGTCTAAATGCTGATTCGTAAATCACTTGATTAGGCGAGATGCTGTTTAAGCAAGGGTATAAAGGCAGTTTGCAGTTATGGTAAAAATCAAAACGTAAATGTAATTTGAAATATGATGATCGTACAAAAAAATAGATTTACGTCTAAACACTGATACGAAAAGTTCAAAGCTTGAAACCCGATCGTATATGCACAGAAAGCAGTAAGTTTCAGAGGAGGTTTGCAGTAAAGATAATGTGCTCAAAGTATATGCAAACCGAGATTTAGAGTGGTTCGGTCGATCTTGACCTACTCCACTTTTGGCTTCCTCCACCGACGAGGTCACCGACGTCAACTAGAGGCCTTCCTTCAATAGGCGAAGGCCAACCACCCTTTTACGGTTTCACTCCTTTTGATGGGCTTAGGAGACAACCCTTACAGAAATTTTCTCTCCTCTCTTTACAACTCAAAACTTTGAAGAACAGAGGGAGGAGAACTTTTGGCCTTTACAATAATTTTGAGCTCTAAGAATCATAGAAAGAGATCAAGATTTCGAGTGTAAGTTCTGTTCTTTCAGTGCTGAATGGGTGGGGTATTTATAGGCCCCAACCCAGTTCAAATTTGGAGCTCAAAATTGTCAATTCCCGGAATTCCGGGATCAGGCGGTTGCACCTCCTGACTGGGGCCGTTGCACCGCTTGGCAGAGCTCGAAGACTGAGCCTCTGGGCGGTGCCACCTCTATCAGGGGCGGTTGCACCTCTCTGCTAGAGCTCGAAGACCGAGCTCAAGCGGTTGCACCTCCTGAATGGGGCGGTTGCACCACCTGCCAGAGCTCGAAGACTGAGCTCAGGCCGTGCTACCTCCTGTCATGGGAGGTTGCACTGCCCAGTCTCGCTCGGAGACTGAGCCCAGGCGGTGCTACCTCCTGGCTGGGGCGGTTGCATCGCCCAGTCTCCCTGGGAGACTTAGCCCAGGCGGTGCTACCTCCTGGCTTGGGCGGTTGCACCTCCCACAACAATCAGGGTCCGAATGGGTAGATCCATTCGGCCCAATTTGGGTTTTTCAGGGGCCCAATTGCCCCAAGATTAAGCCAATGGGATCACCTCCCATTTCCAACTTAATCATTGTGCTAACTATGATGAATCCTAAGACAATTTCTGCAGCTTGCTCCGGTGTGTCAATCGTTTCTTCCGGCGAGTTTCCGGCGAACTTCCGTCGATCATCCGATGAACCCTCGGTGATGCTCCTGCGGACTTCCGGCAAACTCTTGGACTTGCGACGATCCACTTGGCGAGTTCCGATGAGCTTCTTTGGGCAAGCTTATGGACTTCTCAGATTTGTTCCCACAGAACCTCCGACGACTGTCCGAACTTCCGTCGAACTCTCGAACTCCCAACGTGATCATTGTCTTGACTCCGGCGCAACTCTTGCTGCATGTCTAACTTTCATCGTAGTTAATCCTGCACACTTATCTCAACACATAGATTAGACAACAAATGACAATTGACTTCATCATCAAAATCCGAGATTCAACAATATCCCCCTTTTTGATGATGACAATCAATTGATAATGGAGTTAACCTTAACTCCCCCTGTCTATATGCCATACTTGAGATAAGTCATTCTTGAATTCAAGACCTAAGAATTCAAGCGACATATTGATAAGTTAAATCATTTGAACTTATCAATACTCCCATCATGATTCCCATCATGATGTATCTCTCTGAAGATGATGTCAAGGCTTGACATTCATTTTCAGATTTTACATTACAAGTTTGAATGATGGTAATAGTAACAATTCATCATATTATAAGATATCAACATGTAAAGCTGTGAAGTAAGATTTTGATATCATTACATTACATGATGTACACATTTCAAATATTTTAGCAAGTGTTGCATTTCTTCACATGGTAAGATATCAACTCAAGGCATAATGCAAATTATAGCATCTGTTCATATATCTCTTGGTGATGCAAGCATGGCATAATCATAGCATCCGTGTTTATAGCATCAATTCATATATTTCTCCCCCTTTGTCATCAACAAAAAGCATGGTAGTTGTGATACCAGGAAAACAATATAAGCAAGTTATCAAGCATATAAAGGAAGGCATGATACGTAGATTGCTTTGAATATTTCTTCCTTCTTTTTTTTGTGATAATCCTTTGTGTATGAAGGAGGAAAGCCATTTGTGATTCCAGCTATTTATGAGTTTACTTTGAGTCAAGATATGTGTTTGAAATAGCTTTTTGCAAGTAAAAATACTATCATCCATATTTCAAGATGGAATTCATAAGCAGGAATCATTTCATCAAATCCATTTCAGAAAAAAAATATTTTTCAGAAGAGTGTATGAGAAAATTTGATTCTTAGCATTCCAATTGTTAAGCGAATATGAAAATTAGATGAACTCTTTCATGCATTCGGACAAGACTATGCTACAGATTTTCAAATACAATCATGAAGATAAAACATTTCAACACATGTTATGTAATGGCAATCAAGTGATTTGATCATTCAATAAAGTCCGAAAAATAATTTTAACTAGTTTATCTATTCGGACACATCAACATTCCTAATTCTCTTATTATGAAATCAAATTATTCTTCACTTAGAGGTTTTGTAAAAATGTCAGCTAGTTGATGTTTAGTATCAATGGCAATGACTTATCAATTGTATTGGTATATCACTTTTTCAAACTATATTTATCATGGAAATCAAAGCACAAGGTTTTCAAAATTTTAGTTTCAATATAAAATCTGAGATAACCATTTAGTTTATATTTACCACAAGGCATAAGGCATATATTTACCATGATAGATGTTTACAACTCTACATATGCTCAAAATATATCAGGTAACCATATCAAGGATCAAGGCAAAGCACATCATGGTGAGTAACATAAGGACTTTACAATAACAACAGATGATTTTGTTCATACAAGCTCATTCATGAGGTGGAAAATTAAAGTGCCTAAACAAGGAGTCAAATTGACGATGAATTTGTTGCAGCTCAGATAGGATTTGATCTTGTCGTTGTTCAAGCCGTTCTTATCTTTGTTCGAATCGGTCCATCCGAATCCCAATATCTTCGACAGATGATGTATGAGTTTGCTCAAATAGATGTGTTTCCTCAAAGGGACAGATCGGAGGAGATTGGGTACCCCTAAATACTGGTGTTTCCGGTTCTGGTTCAGGTTGAGGGGGATCAGTTCTTCTTGGCATTCTAACCCAGTTACTATTTCTATAAAAACATCTTAATCGGTGAAGTAGATTTTTATTTATTATGATAAATCTATCTATTTTTATTACTTCTTCTTCCAGTGGTATTAGAATATCGTAGGCTTTCATTATTCTAGTGATTATACCATCATATGGGAGCATCATGTCTTTCTTAGATAGTTCTAACATGTTTTGTTGGATAAGATAACCAAGACAGATGTCATATCTTTTCATGATCAAGTACATAGTTCCTAATTCTAATTGACTTACTTCATCATGATGGTATTGTTTAGGGAGAATGATGCTAGTTAGGATATGATGAAGTACATTAGTGTTTAGAGGCAGTAGATGTTCACAACTTTTAGGAACAAATGCTAAGTTGGGATTGGCAAAAATTGTTCCTAAGGCTTCAACATATGTTGTTCCAACAGATTCATCATCCCATGATCCTCTAAAGTAAAGTCTTCTACTTTTCATGGGAATGCCTATCATGTCGCAAATGAATCTATCCGTAATTGAGATGTATTGTCCTAAAAGATAGGTGGACAATCTTTCTTCTTCATCTATTTGTATGTTGTTGTAAAACAATCTAACAAGTCTTGGATAGATGGGTTCGTTAATTTGCAAAATTGGAAATAGATCTAAGTTTGCAAACCATTGGATTATCTCTAAGTCTCTTAGTTCATTTAAATCTACGTATTTTCCCTTATTGACACTCCTAAGTTCGAAAGAGGAAAATTTTTCAGCATGGTATTTTGAATCGAAAAGGGTGAGATCAAAATCTTCTACTAATCTCCTCTTTCCTTTGTCCCTTGAGGATCTTCTAGATCCCATAACTACTGCTGTTTAGAAGAATAGTGATGAGCAAGAGTAAATAAAAAAAGTTTAAGGGCTTCTTAGATAGTACCTTAGTGAGATCTTCAAGAGAGGGAAGGATTGTTGATGTTTTGCTTCAAAATGAGGGGTCTTTAGGATGCTAAGAGGGGTGAAATGAGGATGGAGGAGGCTTGGAAGAGTAGAGAAGGGAAGGGAGTGAGTTGGGGTCGGTTTCACCGCTGGCCTTAGCTTGGGTTAAAAAGGGCAGAGTTGCGGGCGGTTGCACCTCTGGCTGGAGCGGTGCAACCGCTTGCAACACGTGACAACTGGAGGTGCTACCTCCAACTAGGGCGGTGCCACCGCCTGCAGGCGGTGAGCACTTGTTCTGATCAATGTGATCTGATCTGAGAGTTTTTTGTCTTGAGAAGAATTTTCATTCAGAGTAATCAACTTTACTTATGTAATTATGTAAGAGTTTTCATTTTAAGGCAAGGACTTTTGCACGATCAAGATAGATCTTTTAACGTGCATACTCTCAATGTCGTACACATGTTTGTGATAGTTTGTTCAAGTTGGTAAGCCTTGCGAGTTCATGACAGACTTCGTTACTTCATGATACAGAGTTGGATTCGAAGGTTATGAACGGATGAAATTGATGGGTTCGAAAATATAGAGGATATGTGAATTTGGGAATCATACGTTTCTAATTCTGAAAAGTCAAATAAGGTTGTATCTAAATTGCATTTGTGATTTTAAATTTATAATCTTCATCTGTTATTTAGGCTAGAGAGCATTGCGAGTTCCTTTTTGGATCTTGGGTCATGACTATCGAGAATCAAGGAGCAGAATATTATTTCTTGCTCCAGCATAAATTTTTTATGTTTTTAATGTTTTTACAGGAAGGGATGATTTTTAGGTACCCATTTGCTTTTGGGTGCCACACAAATAGATCTACATTGTCTATCATGTTGCATAGAATTTATCATGGTTCCTTTAGGAACCCAAATCAATTTGTTTGGACTAATTTTCTTGAATGGACAATAATACGTCTTGTGTCCAAATTTGCAACAAAAGTTGCATTTGTTTTGATGTCGAACATGTAAGATGGGGCCTTTTATGAAGGTGGTTGGATTTTGGTTATGACTTCTCACTAATCCAATTCCACTTCTTTTGGGAACGTGACCCTTGTTTGCAAGGATCATGTTTAATGACTTGCTACCAACCTCGAATTTCTTCAAGGTGTCCTTAAGTAGCAAGTTTTCCTTTTGGAGAGTTTCTAGATCATGGCATTTTATGTATGAGCTTAAACTATCATGATATTCAGCTTTTAACTTATCGAAATTACAAATAAGACTATCATGCTCCTTTTTTAGCAATTTATATTTTCTACTAATTATCTTACATTCATCAAATAATTCATGGAAAGCATTTAATAATTCACGATAAGGTAAATCTGCATCAATTAAATTTGTTACCTCATCTCCGATGGCCATTAAGGCGTAATGAGCAACTTGCTCGGTGTTGGACTCCTCTTCTTCGGATGCGCTCAAATCATCCCATGTTGCTTTGAGCGCCTTCTTCTTTGATGTTCTCTTCTTGGCTTGGGGACAATCACTCTTGTAGTGTCCCGGCTTTTTGCACTCATAGAAAATAACTTGGTCCTTCTTGGGTTCAAGTTTATTTTTTACGTCATTCTTAAACTTGTTTCTTTTAAAGAATTTTTTAAATTTTCTTGTAAGAAGTGCTAATTCATCATCACAGTCTTCATCACTTGAGTTTTCTCTCAAGTAGCCTTCTGAAGTTTTAAGTGTCATATCCTTCCTGTTCTTTGGAAGGATGTCTTCTTGCTCTTCATGAGCTTTAAAAGTCATCTCGTAGGTCATTAATGACCCGATTAGTTCTTCAAGAGAGAAGTTACGTAGATCTTTTGCCTCTTGAATAGCAGTGACTTTAGGATCCCAACTCTTAGGAAGAGATCTTAGAATATTATTTACGAGCTCAAAATCCGAAAAACTTTTTCCGAGTCCTTTTAGACCGTTGACGACATCCGTGAAACGGGTAAACATGTCGCCAAAGGTTTCACTCGGTTTCATCCGGAAAAGTTCGAAAGAATGTAACAGAAGATTGATTTTTGACTCTTTCACTCTACTTGTGCCTTCGTGAGTCACTTTGAGTGTGTGCCAAATATCAAATGCGGTTTCACAAGTTGAAACACGGTTAAACTCGTTTTTATCAAGTGCACAAAATAAGGCATTTATAGCCTTTGCATTAAGAGTGAAAGCCTTCTTCTCCAATTCATTCCAATCGATCATTGGAAGAGAAGACTTCGAAAATCCGTTTTTGACAAGATTCCAAAGTTCAAAATCCATAGAAATAAGAAAGATCCTCATTCGAGTCTTCCAATAGGTGTAGTGCGTCCCACTGAACATGGGTGGACTTGTAATAGAATGGCCCTCTTGGTTTCCAGTGTATGCCATTTCTCTTGGGTTTTAATCTGTTAGAGAGTTAACCCTGCTCTCACGATACCAATTGTTAGGATCAAAGAGCACTAAGAGGGGGGGAATTAGTGCAATGGAAAACTTTCTACGATTAAAACGAAACTGCGTTGAACGATAAAAAAAAAGTTTCTGTTTGAAAGCCGATTCTAAGATTACTTTAAATTAAGATCAAGCAAGATGATGTTAAAGTCAATCTATGAAGGCAGTTTGCAGTTATGATGAAAACCAGAATATAAGCGCAAAACTGAAATACGACGTTCAAATGCGAAAAAACCGATTTACGTCTAAATGCTGATTCGTAAATCACTTGATTAGGCGAGATACTGTTTAAGCAAGGGTATAAAGGCAGTTTGCAGTTATGGTAAAAATCAAAATGTAAACGTAATCTGAAATATGATGATCGTACGAAAAAGTAGATTTATGTCTAAACGCTGATTCGGAAAGTGCAAAGCTTGAAACCCGATCGTATATGCGCAGAAAGTAGTAAGCTTCAGAGGAGATTTGCAGTAAAGATAATATGCTCAATGTAAATGCAAACCGAGATTTAGAGTGGTTCGGTCGATCTTGACCTACTCCACTTTTGGCTTCCTCCACCGATGAGGTCACCGACGTCAACTAGAGGCCTTCCTTTAATAGGCGAAGGCCAACCACCCTTTTACAGTTTCACTCCTTTTGACGGGCTTAGGAGAGAACCCTTACAAAAATTTTCTCTCCTCTCTTTACAACTCAAAACTTTGAAGAATAGAGGGAGGAGAACTTTTGGCCTTTACAACAATTTTGAGCTATAAGAATCACAGAAAGAGATCAAGATTTCGAGTGTAAGTTCTATTCGTTCAGTGCTGAATGGGTGGGGTATTTATAGGCCCCAACCCAGTTCAAATTTGGAGCTCAAAACTGTCAATTCCCGGAATTCCAGGATCAGGCGGTTGCACCTCCTGACTGGGGCGATTGCACCGCCTGGTAGAGCTCGAAGAATGAGCCTTTGGGCGGTGCCACCTCTGTCAGGGGTAGTTGCACCTCTCTGCCAGAGCTCGAAGACCGAGCTCAGGCAGTTGCACCTCCTGACTGGGGCGGTTGCACCACCTGCTAAAGCTCGAAGACTGAGCTCAAGCGGTGCTACCTCCTGTCAGGGGAGGTTGCGCCGCCCAGTCTCGCTCGGAGACTGAGCCCAGGCGGTGCTACCTCCTGGCTGGGGCGGTTGCACCGCCCAGTCTCCCTGGGAGACTTAGCCCAGGCGGTGCTACCTCCTGGCTTGGGCGGTTGCACCTCCCACAGCAATCAGGGTTCGAATGGGTAGATCCATTCGGCCCAATTTGGGTTTTTCAGGGGCCCAATTGCCCAAGATTAAGCTAATGAGATCACCTCCCATTTCCAACTTAATCATTGTGCTAACTACAATGAATCCTAAGACAATTTCTGCAGCTTGCTCTGGTGCGTCAATCGCTTCTTCCGGCGAGTTTCCGGCTAACTTCCGTCGATCATCCAATAAACCCTCGGTGATGCTCCTGCAGACTTCCGACAAACTCCTGGACTTGCGACGATCCACTTGGCGAGTTCCGACGAGCTTCTTTTGGCAAGCTTATGGACTTCTCGGATTTGTTCCCGCAGAACCTCCGACGATTGTCCGAACTTCCGTCGGACTCTCGAACTCCCAACGTGATCATTGTCTTGACTCTGGCGCAACTCCTGCTGCATGTCTAACTTTCATCGTAGTTAATCCTGCACACTTATCTTAACACATAGATTAGACAACAAATGACAATTGACTTCATCATCAAAATCCGAGATTCAACAGCCTACAATGCCATAGGTATGCACTGTTCAACTCATCTCGTTTCCTTTTGGAGACATTTATATTCATGATATGTGGAGTGGTGTCTAATATAAATAAACCATTATGCAATGTTCTTTTCATGATGATCTTATCATCTAATAATATCGAACAACCATTGTTCTAAAAAACAAATTTATATCCACTAACTGTTAAACATGAAATGGAGTTAATGTTTTTGATAATAGAAGGAACAAAATAACATGCATCTAATGCAAAAAAGCTCCACTAGGCAAATGTAGGGCGACCTCGCCAGTAGCTACTACAGCAACTGTTGCTCCATTACCCATCTTGAGGTCCATCTCGCCTCTCTAGTCTCCTAGGCCTTGTCAGATCCTGCAACGAATTGCATATATGATAAGCACTATCGGTATCCAATACCCATATGTTATCATAAGAGTCTGACAAATGGAGACTGATCATGAATGTACCTGAAGCTTCATCAAGCTTTTGTTTCGCCCTTTCTGCAAGGTACTCTTTGCAGTTTCTCTTCCAGTGCCCATCTTTACCACAATGGAAGCACTGGCCTTTGTCCTTTGCTGGGTCTTTCTTAGCAACCTTTGCTTTACCTGGTTTGTCCTTGCCCTTTCCCTTCTTAAGGGACCTTTTTGCTTTCCTTTTCCTTATGGTCTCACCAGTGTAGAGAACTGGCTTCTCTTTCTTGATAGTACTCTTTGCCTCCCTCAACATATTGAGAAGCTCTGGGAGAGTCACTTCAAGTTTATTCATATTAAAATTCATCATGAACTGTGAAAAAGAATCTAGTAGGGACTGAAGCATAATGTCCACACACAAATTATCCTCTAGGACCATTCCTAGACCTGTGAGTTTCTCTATCCACTTAATCATCTTTAGGACATGGTTCTGAACCGGTGTCCCCTTAGTCATCCTAGCGCGGAAGAGGCTCTTAGATATCTCATATCGTTGAGTCCTTCCCTGTTCTTCAAACAATTTGCGGACATGTAGGAGAATGGATCTGGCATCCATCTTTTCATGTAGTCTCTGTAACTCAGGAGTCATAGAGCCCAACATATATCACTGAGCAAGAGTGGAGTCATTAATGTACTTCACGTAGCAAGCGATCTCATCCTCGTTTGCCCCTTCTTCGGGCTTAGGCATCACTATATCAAGGACGTACACGATTTTCTCCGCTGTGAGAACAATTCTCAAGTTACGGAGCCAATCCGTATAATTTGGACCAGTGAGGCGGTTGACATCAAGTATGCCACGTAAGGGATTTGAAAGCGACATTTTCTGAAAATAAAGATGCAGCAGAAATGAATAACATGCAGATTTTGCAAGAAATAAACTATCAAGATATGGACTTCTATCTTAATATGCTCCCACTATTTTACTAACGAGTCACGCGACACCCTCAGCACGTGAAACGGAAGTCTCTAGTAGACTTCTAGTGGGGATCAGGATCCAATCAGCGTCTTAGTGTAACCTCGAGGGACTCGACCAATCACACTAAGCCTAAAAGGTGGGCAACTCATGTCGATCATAACTCCTTGTGATTCCCGTCCTATTCGGCCTCCGAATCACCATGGCCTCGAGGGACTCGACCAACCATGATGCTCGGTTAAGTCAACACCTTCGTTACAAGATGAGTCTGATTTGATGATATACCCTCGAGGGACTCGACCAAGTATACCATGCCCTCAGGTCACCGGTGACATCTCTATGTCATAAGCAAGATAGCGAATCGCGATATAGGTGAGTCTCGAGGGACTCGACCAACTCAACCTACACTGGGAATCGGTTGCTACTTATAACGATGGAAGGCCACGTGGGTCAATCTAATTGCCTCACGTTTACCGACTTAATATTATCGAGAGATGTTTATATAATTTGGTCTCCTAATATGACATGTCACACATATACATATTTAATATATATCTACATCGCATGCAAATATATATACATATCTAGTATGTGTATAAGCAATTACACCAGATAATCATGGACCACAACCTATTATGATTAGGCCCGAGCCAGTAGGCCTAATCACTCACATCAAGATCTATGTGTGCAACGGTGCATCTCCATACCCTGTGATCGTCCATTTCGTCCTTATCGGTTTCGTCGACATCTTGATGCATCTTCATGCATCACGATCGTCCGTCTCATGGGTCCCGCTATCGCATCCACTCTCCCGCTGTGCCTCCTCATGTGATTACAAGTTAATCATAGGCACACAGGCCCGACAATAAACGAGAAATATAATGGAGGTTCGCAGACCTCAATAATAATAATCATAGGTACACACATCACACGGTCCATTATCATCCATCCACACATCATACATCACATGTATAAATAATTATCATCATGTAGTACTACTAGATAATAATAATAAAAAATAATAATCAACTAAACCTTTTAATTAATTAATATTTTCTGAAATCCGGGACATTATAGGGAATTTTGTAATTCATAGGGGTATTTTCGTAATTTGGACAAAAGATAGAAACTGGAATTTCTTAAATTTCGAGGGGCAAAACTGTCTTTTGCCCAGAAAACCCTAGTGCCCTTTCCCTTTTCCGCTGCGCATATAATGCCACCCCCAAGGATTTCCCAACAGGCACCGCCTAAGAGAGGGTCTCCCAAGAAAGCTGGGCGGTGCAACCGCCCTAGGTAGGCGGTTGCACCGCCTAGGCTCAGTCTCCGAGTGAGACTGGGTTGTGCAACCGCCCTTGACAAGCGGTGGCACCGCTAGGGCTCAGTCTTCGAGCTCTGCCAAGCGGTGCAACCGCCCCTGACAAGCGGTGGCACCACCTAGAGGCTCAGTCTCCGAGCTTTGCCAAGCGATGCAACCGCCCCAATAAGGCGGTGCAACCGCTAGACCCCGAAATTCTGGGAGATGACAGTTTGGAGCTCCAAATTCAAACTGGTTTGGGGCCTATAAATACCCCTCTCATCCCTGGTTAATTCACACAAGCATAGAGAGCAAAAAAGTAAAGAAAAGCTATAGAAATCAGTTGAGAAATCCCTCCTCTAGCTTAAGTGTTAGAATTCTGTTTAAGAGAGGAGAGTGAGTGCTTGTAAGGGTTGTCTCCTAAACCTGGCAAAAGGAGAAGAGGGGTGTAAGAAGGAGATTGATCTTCGCCTAGTAAAGGAAGATCGTTTGTGGATGCTAGTGGCCTCGACGGAAGAGGAATCGAAGGAGTGGATGTAGGTAACGATTGACCGAACCACTATAAACTCCCGTCTTCTCTGGTTTGCATTTTGTTTCCTACTATTATCTTACTGTAAACCCCTTCAATAGCGTAATGCCTTCGATACATTTACATATGCTTTCAAGCTAAGTTTCCGAAATCGGTTTTACATCGGAAACGATTTTTTATCGTACGAGAGATTTGACGAAGTTGATGTTTTTATATACTGCACTAATTCACCCCCCCCCCCTCTTAGTGCTCGTGATCCTAACACCTATAAAGTGTGATAACACTAGTGCAATATGCTTAGCTAAAAATCCTATTCAACACTCTAGAACTAAACACATTGACATTAGGCATCACTTAATACGAGATCTTGTTAATAATCATGATGTAATATTATAGTTTATTAATATGAAACATCAATTAGTTGATATCTTTATAAAACCATTAAATGAAGAATAATTTGACTTCATTAGAAGGGAATTAGGGATGTTAAACTATCCGAATTCATGAATTTGTTAAAATTTCATTTTTGGACTTTCATGATCACTCACCTGAATCATGATCTTATAGTAGGCGCAATGAGCCATATGTATTTTTCCATATGAGTTGTTACGATGCTTGTGTACAAATTTTATATGGTGAATCATGAAATTATAATATGTATTTTTTATTTTTTACGAGTTCTATACAATGTTTGAGTATGGTATGCATTTTATATGATGAATCATGAATGAACAATCTTCAATACAAATCTTCTCCTCTTATGATGCGAATTTTATATGATGAAGTAAATAAGGTTGTGTGCTTCACAACAATAAAAATCTTTCAAAATTGGAATCACCTGTGATAGCACAACACAGCAATATGAGTAGTGCTCACTACCCATAAGCGGTGGCACTGCTAGTTATCTTGGGTGGCAGGCGGTAGCACCGCCCAGCTAGCGATGCCACCGCCCACAACCTCTACCCTATAAAAAGGAACTTAGGGCCGACGGTAGAACCGACCCCAAGCCCTCCTACACTCCTTCCTCACACCTCTAAACACCTCTCCACCCCTCATTCTTCTTGATCCTCCTCTAGAAACTCAAGGAAACCCTCCTCTTCTTCAAATTCAAGGATCAATCTCAACCTTTCAAAAAGATTACTGCAAGGGTAATTCTCAAACCTCTTCTCTCAATTTATTAATAGATCTTGCCTCTTATGTGTAGTTCTCTTATCATTTATATGTTTAGTCTCATGGCTTCTAGAAGATCCTCTAGGGACAAAGGGAAAAGGAGATTAGATGAAAAATATGATTCCCTACTTTTCGATTCTAATCAACATGCCCTAAAATTTCCATCAATAGAGTTTAGACATGTTCATAAGGGTAAATATGTTGATTTAGATGAATTAATTGATTTGGAACCTATTCAATGGTTTGCTAATCTAGACATTCTCCCAATTCTTCAAATGAGTGAACCTATTTACCATAGATTTGTTAGACTATTTTACAATAATTTATATGTAGATGAAGAAGAAAGGGTAACTACCTATCTATTTGGATATCATATACCCATTATAGATAGATCAAATTGCAATATCATAGGAATTTTGGTAAAAGAAAGAGGATGTTATTTTAGAAGATAATGGGATGATGAAATAGTTTAGACTACTTACATTGATGCCTTAGGAACAATTTTTGGCAATCCTAACTTAACGATTCTTCCAAAAAGCTATGAATATTTACTACCTTTAAGCACCAAAATACTTCATCACATCTTAATAAGTATCATTCTCCCAAAGCAATATCTGCTAGTCATAGGTGCCCAGTAAGCCAATCACATGAGTGATGGCACGTGTGACTTGATACAGAATCTTTTTGTTTATTATATTTTGGCATATATCACTTTATGACTATTGTATATATGCATATATATATTGTGATGTCCTTGGATTTATGCAATGGAAATCGGATCGTGATGAGATCACAAAAATGAGATCGATTCACCTTTAAACACATCCTAAATAATCATGGTCAAAGGTTACTCGAGAGTGACATTGTGATAACCAGATAGACTAGTATGCTGTATACCCGTCCATATGATGGATGCAGCGGGTCTTATAGCTGCTCATGTAGGGACAATAGGGAAACAGTACAGGTGCTCATTGGAGAATGAGTTCACTAATTGATCTGCTTACGGAATGCTGGATGGTTGATGATGCCTTATTGATAAACAGTGATTCCGTAGTCCTAGTGGTATATCTAGTCCTTCAACTTGAGACACCAAGGATGTCCTGTATGAGTACTCCACTCTTTGATACCAGACTTATATGTTTGGCCATCGTAGATCTAGTACAGCTAGTCATTGGGAGTGGTAGTCGACCTTACGAGGGCTATTAAGTGTCAATAGAGGATCATCCACTCTCGGCGTCATGAGAGGAATATCCAATGTGTTTTTGCTCAGACAAATCCCTAGCCAGGGTCATTCGGGTTGAGAGAGAAAGAGTTCTCCGGGAGAATCCGATTAGAGCGAGACTCGAGTAGAAACCGTTTGGGCCTGACAGCACCATGCTCGATATACGGTCTCTAGGATATTAGATGGACGAGGGACTATAGGTACACGGTAACTGAGGACAGACAGGTCCAATGGATTGGATTCCCCTGTATTGTTTGGGGACTACGTCGTAGTGACCTAGTACGTCCGTAGTCGATGAGTCAAGTGAATTATTACAAAGATAATAATTCACTGAGTTAGAAGGAGTTCTGACAGGTATGACTCATGGCCAGCTCGATATCGGGCCTAGAGGGTCACACACATATGGTAGGCATTGTGATGAGTAGAGGTTCATATATGAGATATCCGATTGAGCCCTTGTCTTATTGGATATCCAATAAGCCCCTGAATTATTGGATCCCATGGACGAGATCCAATAAGAGCCCATGAGAGATTATTGGATAGAGATCCACTAATCTAAAAGACTTGGGTTATTGGATGTAGATCCAATATCCAATAGGCAAGGATCCATTAGGGTTTGACAGGGACCTCTATAAATAGGAGGGATTCAGAGCCTCATAGGCTAGAGTCTTTACTTGCCTCTCCTATTCTCCTTCCCCTCTCCACCTCAAAGTAGGCCTGGAGTTTTGAGGAGCGTCGTCGCAGCCCTGCTATGTGGATCACCGCTAGAGAGAAGGACGCTTGACCTCCTTGATAGAACCCTTGCAGATTCTAAACTTGGGGTTGATCTCTTTAGGGGATCGGCCTCCTTGGAACTCTATAGGGGTTCCTCCCTCCAAGTTGCTGCTCAAAGGCTGCAGAAAAGATTCAACTATTGCTTGTCAAAAGAGAAGGAATACATGGCTATTTATAGGGCTTCTAAACCCTAACTCCTAATAGGACTCCTATTTAAGACTCTTACTTCTAACCAATTCCTAATATGACTCATACTCAATACTCCTATTCCCTTACTACTCCTAATTCTTCTCTAAGAAAAAACCTCCTAACAGAATATCCCTCTCAATTAGGACTCTCCTAGTTAGAGTTCTAACAGAGTGTCCCTCTCAATTAGGACTCTCCTAGCTAGAGTCCTAACAGACCCGCCCTCTTCAAATCAGCCTTGTCCTCGAGGCTGAGATTCCATGAACTCGGGGAACCGGGTCTTCAGCTTCTCATATGGTTCCCATGTGGCGTCTTCAAGTGGTAGATTATTCAAATGCACTAGTACTTTAGTAGAGGGATGTCGGCGACGCAACACGATCTTGCGATCGAGGATAGCCTGTGGTTGGGCTTGAATAACTCCATCCTTAGTTGTGTTGGGCAGTTGGATCTGGGGTGACTCGTGTTCTCCCAACTTGGGCTTTAGGCATGATACGTGGAAGACAGGATGAATTTTGGCATCCTCAGGTAATTTAAGTTTGTATGCCACGGCTCCAATACGCTCTGTGATCTGATAGGGCCCATAAAAACGTGGGGATAGCTTCATGGAGGCTCGAGTGTTGATAGAGAGTTGCTTGTATGGTTGTAGGCGAAGATAAACCCAATCTCCCATTGAAAATTCTCTTTCACTTCATCGTGTGTCGGCTTGCTGCTTCATTCTGGCTTGAGCGGTAGAGAGATTATCTTTTAATAGTTGTAAGAGTTTGTCCCTATCAATCAATTCTTGGTCAACCTGATCTATCTTAGCTGAGCCAATTACATACTTTGGAATCACAGGTGCTAGTCGACCATACAATGCTTCATAAGGGGCACATTTTGTAGATGAATGATATGTAGTATTATACCACCATTTGACCCAGGGAAGCCATTTAAGCCCTTTTTTTGGTTTTCCACAAGCTAGCGAAACACCGGAGGTACATCTCTAAGCACCTATTTACCACCTCTGTTTGGCCATCATTTTGTGGATGATACGCTGTGCTCATCTTGAGTTTGGTGCCTTGTAACTGAAATAACTCGGTCCAAAATTTACTAGTGAAGATCCTATCACGATCACTTACGATGGACCTTGGCATCCCATGCAGTTTAACAATATTTTCTATAAAAATCTGGGCAATACTAGCAATAGTGTAGGGATTTATAATAGCACAAAAATGAGCATATTTCGTAAGTCGATCAACCGCCACGAGAATCGTGCTTTTACCTTTGGAAGATGGTAGCCCTTCAATAAAGTCCATGGAGATGTCAGTCCACACCGAGTCTGGTATGGGTAGTGGTTGTAGCTTCCCTGGATTTGCCATAGTTTCACCCTTGTGCTGTTGACATATATCACATTGTGCCACATATTCTGTAATAATTGTTTTCATCCCTCTCCAAAAAAAATTTTGCTTCACTCTTTTGTAGGTTCTTAGGAATCCAGAGTGCCCTATTTGAAGGTATAGAGTGCATTTCATGCAAGATGATTGCGATGCAAGGGGGGTCAGTGTAAGCACAATCGCGACCTTTGTGGCGTAAATCCCTCGAATCCCAAGTGTAGTGGGCTGTTGCACTTGGATCCTCCTCCATTTTTTTGATCTTGCTGATCTCTGGATCCTTCTTCCATTCTTCCCTAATGTCCTCGAGGAGGCCCCGGTGGTAGGAAGGGAGATGGTGAAACCTTAGCTTGTTCAGTAGCCGTGAGAGTGCATATGCAACAACATTTTCTTTCCCTTTTTTGTAAATAATTTCATAATCAAATCCAAGAAGTTTGGTTACCCATTTTTTTGCTGCTCGGGATGATATATTTTGCTCCAAAAAAGTACTTGAGGCTTTTATGGTCAGTTTTAATTTGAAATCGTCGGTAGACCGGTAGGGTCTCCACCTGGATTCTGCGTGTACAATGGCAAGCATCTCCTTATCATATCTTGACATATTTTGATGGGAGGGAGATAATGCCTTGCTAGTATATCTGAAAGTGGTCGACCATTTTGCATTAGAACGGCTCCAATTTCGACTCCGATCGTGTCGGCCTCAATGATGAAGGGTCTATTGAAATCACGGTAGCGCAAAATCTGGCGTCGTTGTCATGGCTGCTTTAAGTTTGTCGAACGCAGCAGAGGCATTGTCCGACCATTGGAAAGCATCTTTTTTCAGTAAAGAAGTGAGTGGTGCACTAATCTTCCCATAGTCCTTAACAAATTTTCGGTAGTAGCCCGTTAGTCCAAGGAACCCCCGTAGTAATTTCACGTTTGTAGGTTTCGGCCAGCCTTGCATTGCCTCAATTTTTGTTGGGTCTACCGGCACTCCTTCTTCTGATATTATATGCCCAAGGTACTCTACTTTTTGCTGGAGAAAGCTACACTTTAGTTGCTTAACAAAAAGAGTATTCTCCCGAAGGATCATCAAAACAATCCGTAAATGCTGAAAGTGAGTCTCAAGGGAAGGGCCGTAAACGAGAATATCATCGAAAAATACCAGCACAAATTTACGAAGAAAGCTTCGAAATATATCATTCATAAGACTTTAAAAGGTTGAAGGAGCATTAGTGAGTCCAAAAGGCATTATCAAGAATTCATAATGGCCATCATGTGTGTGAAATGCAGTTTTTGGAATGTTATCGTCACATACCCGAATTTGGTGGTAACCGGATCGGAGGTCCAACTTCGTGAAGACTCGAGCTCCTTTCAATTCATCAAGAAGTTCATCCACCACTGGTATTGGGTATTTGTCCTTAACGGTGATGCTATTTAAAGCTTGGTAGTCGATGCACATCCGCCAAGTTCCGTCCTTCTTGCGTACAAGTAGCACCGGTGAGGAATACAGACTGCAACTTGGTCGAATCACCCCTGTTTCAAGCATCTCCTTTACGATCTTTTCAATTTCATCTTTCTGGTGGTGAGGATATCGGTATGGTCGAGTGTTCGCTGGTAGCTTGCCCGGAAGGATTGGAATTCGATGGTCATGTTGCCGAGAAGGAGGAAGACCGCGCGTTTCAGCAAATATGTCGGCAAATTCAGTAAGAAATTGGGCAAGATTTTGATTTTCAAATTCTATTTTCTTCCCCTTTGGTTGCTGCTGGAGGTGCATCAAAAAGGCACCATTTACCTTGTGTAAAACTTTCTCCATTCGTTGGGTCGAAACAGTGGTAACGTTGCTTCCGCGCTTCCCGCGTAGGATGATCTGTTTGCCCTTACAGTAGAATTTCATAATTAATTTAGAAAAGTTCCAAGAGACATCACCTAGTGTAGTCAGCCATTCTATACCAAGCACTGCCTCATAGTCATCGATAGGTAGGAGGAAGAAATCGGTGATAATTTCTTGGTCTTGCAGTAATAGTTTCACCTGTGGGCATCTTTGGTCGCACTTTAGGATTCTGCCGTCGGCAACCTTTACGTCGAACTTGCTACAACCTTCAATATGCAGTGCCATCCGAGCAGCAACCTTACTATTCAGGAAGTTATTAGTGCTACCCGTGTCGTTGAGAACAGTGATCGGCTGTTGTTTGAGAAGGCCTCCAACTTTCATCGTTTGCGGATTTGAGTAGCCGGGTAGTGCATGTACCGTAATGTCGGTCAGTTGTGGCTCTTCTTCCATATCTTCTTCTTCATGTTCAAGGCTCTCTTCTAGATGTTCAATGACCTCTTCTTCTACTGGTTCAATCATACGAAGTCTACCTTTTTTACAGCGATGCTCGCGGCTCCACGGCTCGTCGCAATGCCAACATAACCCCTTCGCAGATCGCTCCCGAAGTTCTTCTCTTGTTAACCTTTTCGGTGCAGGGACTCGGTTGATAGTGGGGGGGCTGAGGGCTTTAGTATTGTAGGTCGTGGAGTGATCCTAGTCCTCCGGGCTTCATGGTTCAATCGCTCCTCTTGAAGTCGTGCGAAAGAGTTGGCTGCCATAAGCGTGTATGGTTGTCACGCCTTAACTTCTCCCCGGATCTCCGGCTTTTGGCCCTCAATAAAAGTCCCCAATAACTATTTTTCAGACCAATCACGAGTTTGATTAGATAACCTTTCAAACCTGGTTTGGTACTTCTGAATTGTGGAGGTTTGTCGGATATTTGCTAGTTGTCCGTCAATGTTCTCGTAATAAGTTGGTCCGAAGCGGATCAGTAGTCCTTCTTTGAATTGTCGCCATGAAAGGACTCCATAAGTATGTTCAAACCAGTCAAACCATTGTATGGCATCCCCTTCAAGATGTATAGATGCAATTTCCACCATGGATGCATCCGCAGTTTTATGGTACCGAAAATATCGCTCCGCACGCGAGATCCAACCAATTGGGTCTCCTTCTTCCCATCTTGGGAAGTCCACTCTCATGCGCGAATAGTTGGGGTCAGTCATAGAGCCTTGTTGGGAAATCATGGGGGCGACATCATATGCGCAACGGAAGAACAAGAAAACAAAAATCCCCGATTCCCAAAAAGATGTTCGTCGTCCTACGAAGATTGGTGCGCAAAAATCTGCAAAACACAAAACTGCATATAGAGATTGTGTTACCTAGGGAGATCATATATCCCTGTTTCCTTGCAGATCCTTAGGAGAGGGTGAAGGAGGTCAAGCGTCCTCCTCTCTAGCGGTGATCCACACAGCAGGGTTGCGACGACCCTCCTCAAAACTCTAGGCCTCTGAGGTGGAGAGGGAGAGGAGAATAGGAAAGGGAAGCAAAGACTCTAGCCTATGAGGCTGTGAATCCCTCCTATTTATAGAGATCCCGTGTCAAACCCTAATGGGTCCTTCCCTAGTGGGTATTGGATCTGCATCCAATAAGACAAGGGCTCCGTCGGATATCTCATATCCGAACCTCTACTCATCGCAATGCCTACCATATGTGTGTGACCCTCTAGGCCCAATATCGAAATTGGCCGTGAGTCATACCTGTCGAGAACTCCTTCTAACTTCGGTGAATTATTATCTCTGTAATAATTCACTTTCGACTCATCGACTACTGAGGGCGTACTAGGCCACTACGCTATAGTCCCCGACGTCTGAGGGGGAATCAAATCCATTGGACCTGCTCCCGCTTACCATGTACCTATAGTCCCTCATCCATCTAATATCCCGGAGACCGTATATCGAGCATGGTGTTGTCGGACCCATACGGTTTCTACTTCGAGTCTCGCTCTAATCGGATTCTCCCGGAGAACTCTTTCTCTCTCAACCGAATGACCCTGGCCAGGGATTTTGTGCGAGCAAGAACACATGGGATATTCCTCTCATGGCCTTGAGTGGATGATCCTTTATCGACACTCAATAGCCCTCGTAAGGTCGACTACCACTCCCAATGACCAGCTGTACTAGATGCGGGACAGCCAAACCTATAAGTCTGGTATCAAAGAGTGGAGCACTCATACAGGACATCCTTGGTGTCTCATGTCTAAGGACCGATACACCACTAGGACTATGGAATCGCTGCATTTTGTCGACAATAAGGCATCATCAACCATCCAAAGATCCGTAAGGCGGATCAATCAGATGAACTCATTCTCTCAATAAGCACTTTGTATCTTTGTATCCCTAGTGTCCCTACACGAGCAGCTATGAGACTAGCTGCATCCATCATATTGACGGGTATACAGCACACTAGTCTATCCGGTTATCATGATGTCTTTCTCGAGTAACCTATGACCGGGATTATTTAGGATATGTGTTTAAAGGTGAATCGATCTCATTATCGTGATCTCATCACGATCCGATTCTCATTGCACAAATCCAAGGACATCACAATATATATATGCATTTATGCAATAGTTATAAAGTGATATACGCCAAAATATAATAAGCAAAAAGATTCTGTATCAAGTCACACGTGCCATCACTCACGTGATTGGCTTGCTGGGCACTTATGACTAGCAAGCCTCCCCTCTCTTGGAAGTTATCTCTTTGGGCATGATGTGATTGGTTAGAGCTCTCTCCTTGATGTGATTTCTTCGGGCTTGGTGGTCGGCCCAGACTGAATTCGGTAAAAAGAGTCCGAATCTTATCCTCCATTCGTGCCTCAAAGGCTTCAAATTTAGCATTGATTGCCTCCTCGGATGCCATATTATATGACTCCAAATCTGTGATGTTAAGATCTCTCTTTTGTTGACGAGTTAAAGGCATGTATAGGTGTGATAGAAATTAGTGAAAGTTTGCTGCAGAATTGTGTTGTCTTATAAGAGCAGAATTATCGTCGAAGAAACAACGGTTTCTTGACGAAATCTCCACAAAAAATTTGAGAGATTTGAGGAGAGAGTTGACATCAATATCTCAGTTTATATGACAGCAAGGATGTCCATTAAGAAAATTTCAGTAGTAACAGCAAAAAAATTGGCGTAAGTTACGATAGCAGAATTCTCGTCGAAAAATTTCAGCAACTTACGATGAAAATTTACTGCAATATAGGAACGAATTTTTTTTTTTTTGGATTTTCGGATAGGGATAAATAAATTGCAGCAGCAGTAAGGTAGGAAACCAGAACCTATTACATTTCACGGGGAGATCAAAGGATGATTTGCGGTGGTGGAGATGATGGCGGAATTCGGCGACGATCTTTTAAGCAATTGTGGGAATTGCTTTGGATGGTTGTGGAGGGTTGATGGATGGCTATGGAAGGGCAGTGAGACGCCAAGAACGCTGCTCTGATACCAGGTGATAGAACCCTTGCAGATTCTAAACTTGGGGTTGATCTCTTTAGGGGATCGGCCTCCTTGGAACTCTATAGGGGTTCCTCCCTCCAAGTTGCTGCTCAAAGGCTGCAGAAAAGAATCATCTATTGCTTGTCAAAAGAGAAGGAATACATTGCTATTTATAGGGCTTCTAAACCCTAACTCCTAATAGGACTCCTATTTAAGACTCTTACTTCTAACCAATTCCTAATATGACTCATACTCAAGACTCCTATTCCCTTACTACTCCTAATTCTTCTATAAGAAAAAACCTCCTAACAGAATGTCCCTCTCAATTAGGACTCTCCTAGTTAGAGTCCTAACAGAGTGTCCCTCTCAATTAGGACTCTCCTAGCTAGAGTTCTAACACTCCTTCACCCTCTCCTAAGGATCTGCAAGGAAACAGGGATATATGATGTTCCTAGGTAACACAATCTACTATATACGTAGTTTTTCAGTTTCACAAATTTTGTGCACCAATCATCGCACGATGATGAATATCTCTTTGGGAATCGGGGATTCTGTTTTCTTGTTCTTCTGTGACGCATGTGATGTCACCCCCAAAGATTTTCCTAACAGTGGTATCAGAGCCAAGTTGTTCGTGTGATAGATTGGTTTTAAACTGCGTGTGTTGTGTTTTGGAGAAGCTTTTGACATCAAAATCGTTGACACAAAAGTGGAAAAGGGCAGCACCGCAAGGTCAGCGGCACTTGTGGCCGCTGCTCCCGCAGGCAAAAACCCAGCAGCGGCGCCCGCCCGGCGAGGCAGCACCGCCTACGAGCGCTGCCTCGTGGGCAGAACCGCCCGGGTAGGGGACGACGCCCATAGGGGTGCCCGCTCGTGGAAGCGGCGGTGCCCGCGGGGGCGCCCAATTGCAGGGGCAGCGTCGCCAGCGGGCGTGCCGCCTGCAAGCGATGGCAGCGACCCCGCCCTCCCCCGCACAGCCCACCGCCGATAGGGTGGCGGAGGCGATGGCAGTAGCAGTAGTAGGGGAGGATGAGGGCATTAGGGTTTTCTGGGCTAAAGACAGTTTTTTCCCTTGAAATTTGAGAAATTTCAGTTTCTATCTTTTATCTAAATTATGAAAATACCCCTAGGAATTAAGAAATTCCCTATATGTCCTTGAATTCATAAAATACTAATTAATTAAAAAGTTTAGTTGATTATTATTTTTATTATTATCTAGTAGTCCTACATGAAGATGATTATTTATGCATGTGATGTATGATGTGTGGACGGATGATCATGGATCGTGTGATGTGTGTACTTGTGATTATTATTATTGGGGTCTGTGAGCCTCTATTATATTTCTCATTTATTGTCAGGCCTGCGTGCCTATGATTAAGTTGTAATCACATGAGGAGGCGCAGCGAGAGCATGGATGCGATAGCCGGACCCACGAGACGGACGATCGCGATGCATGAATATGCATCGAGATGTCGATAGTACCGACTAGGATGAGATGGATGATCACAGGGCATTGAGATGCATTATTGCACATATAGATCTTGATATGAGGGACTAGGCCTACTAGCTCGGGCCTAATCATATTAGGTTGTGATCCATGATCATCTGGTGTGATTGCTTATACACATACTAGATATGTATATATATTTGTATGCAATGTAGTTATATATTAAATATGTATATGTGTGACATGTCATATTAGGAGACCAAATCATAGAAACATCTCTCGATAATATTAAGTCGGTAAACGTGAGGCAATTAGATTGACCGACGTGGCCTTCCATCATTATAAGTAGGAACCGATTCCTGGTGTAGGTTGAGTTGGTCGAGTCCCTCGAGACTCACTTATATCGCAATTGGCTATCTTACTTATGACATAGAGATGTCACCGATGACTTGAGGACATGGTATGCTTGGTCGAGTCCCTCGAGGGTATATCATCAAATCAGACTCATCTTGTAAGGAAGGTGTTGACTTAACCGAGCATCATGGTTGGTCGAGTCCCTCGAGACTATGGTGATTCAGTGGCCGAACAGGACGGGAATCACAAGGAGTTGTGATCGACAAGAGTTGCCTACCTTTTAGGCTTAGTGTGATTGGTCGAGTCCCTCGAGGTTAAACTATGATGCTGATTGGATCCTGATCCCCACTAGAAGTCTGCCGGAGACTTCCGTTTCACGTGCCGAGGGTGTCGCGTGACTCGTTAGTAAAATAGTGGGAGCATATTAAGATAGAAGTCAATATCTTAATAGTTTATTTCTTGTAAAATCTTCATGTTACTCATTTCTACTACATCTTTACTATCAGAAAATGTCGCTTTCAAATCCGTAACGTGGCATACTTGATGTCAACCGCCTCACTGGTCCAAATTATACGGATTGGCTTCGTAACTCGAGAATTGTTCTCACAGCGGAGAAAATCGTGTACGTCCTTGATACAGTGATGCTTGCGCCCGAAGAAGGGGCAAGCGAGGATGAGATCACTCGCTACGTGAAGTACCTTGATGACTCCACTCTTGCTCAGTGCTATATGTTGGGCTCTATGACTCTTGAATTACAGAGACAACATTAAAAGATGGATGCCAAATCCATTCTTCTATATGTCCGTAAATTGTTTGAGGAACAGGGAAGGACTCAGCGATATGAGATATCCAAGAGCCTCTTCCGCACCAGGATGACTGAGGGGACACCAGTTCAGAACCATGTCCTAAAGATGATTAAGTGGATAGAGAAACTCACAGGAATAGGAATGGTCCGAGAGGATAACTTATGTGTGGACATTATGCTTCAGTTCCTACCAGATTCCTTTTCACAGTTCATAATGAATTTTAATATGAACAAGTTTGAGGTGGCTCTTCCAGAGCTCCTCAATATGTTGAGGGAGGTATAGAGTACTATTAAGAAAGAGAAGCCAGTTCTCTACACTGGTGAGACTAGAAAGAAAAGGAAAGCACAAAGGTCCCTTAAGAAGGGAAAGGGCGAGGGCAGACCAGGTAAAACAAAGGTTGCTAAGAAAGACCCAGCAAAGGACAAAGGCCAGTGCTTCCACTATGGTAAAGATGGGCACTGGAAGAGGAACTGCAAATAATACCTTGCAGAAATGGTGAAACAAAAGCTTGATGAAGCTTCAGGTACATATCATGAATGTAAATGTGTCCAAGAGGAAACGAGATAAGATGAACAGTGCATACCTGTGGCATTGTAGGCTAGGTCACATCCATGAAAGAATGATTCAAAAGTTGCTAAATAATGGATATCTAGATCCATTCGACTATGTGTCATATGCAGCTTGTGAGCCTTGCCATCGTGGAAAACTAACCAACTCTCCATTTAGTGGAACTGGAGAGAGTGTCACTGAGCTGTTGGAACTCATACATAGTGATGTATGTGGACCTATGTTAACTCATGCCATTGGTGGTTACTCCTACTTCATTACCTTTACTGATAATTTCTCAAGGTATGAATATATGTACTTAATAAAGTACAAGTCCGAGACCTTTGAGAAATTCAGAGAGTATACGAATGAGGTGGAGAACCAGACTGCAAAGAGTATCAAAACTCTTTGATCAGATCGAGGAGGTGAGTACTTAAGTACAGAGTTCACTCAGTTCCTCAAGGACCATGGGATATTATCCTAATGGACACCTCCTTATACACCTCAGCTCAATGGTGTCTTTGAAAGGAGAAATCATACGCTATTAGACCTACCCATCTCATTCTGGGTATATGCCCTATAAACCGTAGCTTACCTTCTGAACATAGTTCCAACTAAGTCAATAGTGTCTACACCATATGAGATATGGAAAGGGAAGAAGCCTGATCTTAAGGTTGTTAAGATTTGGGGTTGCCCTGCCCACGTTAAAAGACACAACTCCGATAAGTTAGAATCAAGGATAGAGCGATGCAAATTTGTGGGATACCCCAAGGAAACTTGTGGGTATTATTTCTATCATCTCGAGGACCAAAAGATCTTTGTAGTTAAGAGTGCAGTGTTCCTTGAGAAGGAACACATTCTTGGCGGAGATAGTGGAGAATGATAGAGTTGAGCAAGGTTGGAGAACCAAGCTCAAGCACCACTCTATAGCCCGAGTCTGTTCAGGTACCTAATACACAAGTTTCAAATTTACATAGGTCTGATAGAGTATCCCAACCTCCTGAGAGATATGTGGGACATATTAGAGGAGAGGATATTGAGGATGTTGATCCTCAGACCTACGAGGAGGCTATTATGAGTATAGACTCCGGGAATTGGCAAGAAGCCATGAATTCTGAGATGGATTCTATGTACTCTAACAAGGTTTGGAACCTAGTTGATGCACCCGAAGGTATTGTACCCATCGGTTGCAAGTGGATCTTTAAGAAAAAGATCAGAGTAGATGGAAAGTTAGAGACCTATAAAGCAAGGCTAGTGGCTAAGGGGTATCGTCAAAGGCAAGGTATTGACTACGACAAAACCTTCTCACCCATAGCAATGCTAAAATCCATCATAATTCTATTGGCTATTGTAGCACACTATGATTATTGTTGAATCTCATATTGTGATGATGAAACCACTAGATATGTGTTTATGATTTAATCTATATTTTGAGTGATGCAGGATGTTTCGATCAGGATGAGACAATTAAAGCAGGAGGAATTGACGTTGCGCCGAAGGAGATCACGTTAGGATATTGGACGGCAGAACGCTTCGGACGTCGGGCATCGGGCCAAGGAGAGCGGAAGTGTTCCAAGGATATCGGGGTTGCGGAGGTTAACCGCCGATTAGGCAACAAGACGCAAGAGAGGACGATGTGTTGAAGAATTGGACGAAGCACCAACCAATGACGTGCCAGGCAACAGAATGTCAATTCGCGTTGTAATAATTGTCTAGATCGGAGTAGAGTTTTAGTTTGTGTGCAGGAATAACTAAGATAACTACAAAGACAGAAAGTGAAACAAAGTGTCGGAGTCAAGCACGAAGGATTCGTTGGGAGTTCGAGAGTTCGACGGAAGTCTGAAGATTCGTCGGGAATGCTACCGGAACTAGCCGAGAATGAGTAGGGAGCTTGCCGAAGAGTTTTTCGGAAGCTCACCGGAAGGTTCGTGGGAAGTTCGCGGAGCTCTCCGAGAAAGATTGGAGCTTGCCGAAGAAGCTTGTTGGAACTTGCCAAGATCAAATCGTGAAGTTTAGGAGCTTGTTGGGAGTCCGCAGAATGGTTTCCAAGAGTTTATCGGAAGACCGCCGGAAGTTCTCCGGAAGAAGTCTTGACTTACAAACTTTGTAATAGCTTAAAAAATGTCTTTAAATTCATAGTTAGTACGTTAATTAGGGTTAGGATTAGGTGTTAATCCTATAACCCAAGTTGGGGCCAATTGGGCCCGAGTTCGGACTGGTTTGGGCCAAGTTTAGAGCCCAACCAGTGAGCTGAAATAGTGTAGGCGGTGGCACCGCTCAGAACCCGAGAACTAAGTGGTGGCACCGCTGGACTAAGCGATGGCACCGCCCAACACCCGAGAGGTTGGGCGGTGGCACCGCCAGCCTCGAAAACCCAAGAGAATTCAAAATTTGGAGCCCAAATTTGAATCGTCTTGGGGCCTATAAATAACTCTCAATTCTCAGCAGATAAAAGTCTTAGCAATGCCTTCAGCAAGTTTATGTTTTCAATAGCTTGAGTGTTCACCTCCGTCTTTCTCTTTGAAAATTTGTAAAAGTGTGAACCACTTGTAAAAGGTTGTAAGAGGGGTATTTGTCCTTCCCCTTCAAAGTGATTTGCTAGTGGAAGTTGGGAGCCTCTTCGAAGAAGGCTTCGCAAGTGGATGTAGGTCATTTTGACCGAACCACTTTAAATTGATGTGTTCTCTGGTTTGCATATACTTATTGCTATTTACCTTACTGGAAACCTTTATATGTGCTTTACTTCCTCATTACTTTTGTTGCACACCTTTACGAACACGCTATCAAGATAAGCACTTCCGAGTTTGATTTTTTATCGTACGAAAGATTTTTCCAAAATCGAAGTTTTAATCCGCTGCACTAATTCAAACCCCCCCTCTTAGTTTCGTCCCGATCCTAACAATTGGTATCATAGCCTGCTATTTCTCATTTTGGATTTACACCCGAGAAAAATGGCTCTTCATGGCTTTCAAGAGGGCTTTTCGGTTGTTCGTCTACCGTTGTTTAACGGATTGGACTACACTTATTGGAAAACTCGAATGAGAGTTTTCTTGATTTTTTTGAATTTAGATTTATGGAATATTGTTGAAAACGGTTTTCAACTTCCCTCTAAACTAATGAACGAATGGTCGGATTTGGTGAAGAAGTATTTTTCTTTAAACGCAAAGGCTATGAATGCCTTATTTTGTGCTTTGGAGAAAAATGAGTTCAATCGGATTTCTACGTGCGAAATGGCTTTTGATATTTGACAAACACTTGAAATCACGCACGAGGGAACTAGTAGAGTCAAAGACTCGAAAGTTAACATTTTATTGCATGATTTTGAGCTTTTTCGAATGCAACCAAGCGAGACTATAGGCGAAATGTACACCAGTTTCACGAATATCATCAATAATCTAAGAGTTCTTGGTAAATCTTTTTCGAATTTTGATCTCATAAGCAAGATCTTAAGATCCCTTCCAAAAAGGTGGGATCCTAAAATAACCGCAATACAAGAAACAAAAGATTTAAATATTTTTCCACTTGAAGAACTAATCGGTTCTTGATATTTTTACCATGTTAGGATATTCTTCCTCAACAATCTCAGGCTACAACAAACATTGCCAACAAGGATATTTTGTCTCAACAAACTCATTCCCCAATAGTCCTCTCTATCCAGGCTGCTCCAACAAGTACTAACCAGGATATTATGCTGCAAAAATCTTATCATGCTTCGACAAACCCTGCCAATCAAGACCACATGATTCAAGGTATTTTAAAGTTTAAACATCTGCAAGCTGTAGATGAAGTGGATAAATATAGGAATAAAGCTATAAAAGGTAAGGATATTGGGCAGGAGGAAAATACAAAACCAAAGGATAAGAAAAAGGATGGTACAATCCATCCAAAGTCGTAGGATGAATACCTTACCACCTTTTTCATTTGATTATTACTGATGAAGATAAAATGCTGGAATGTTTGTGGACTTAATAAGCCTGAGAAATGTCGGGAGCTCAACAAAATAATCAAGTCTACCTCATGTGATTTTGTTATTCTAGTGGAAACGAAAATTAAACAATCGTGCGTTCAAGCTCAAAAGAATTTAATATGGCCGGACGCAGAAATGTTTACCAATGACTCAAATGAAACTTTTGGTTGAATATGGGTCTTATGGCATCCTAACTCTATTAATGATTGGTTTATTTCTGCTACTGATCAATTTATCCATCTTAATGTAGTGGACAAAAAGAATGGCTGTCAATTCAATTTTATTGGCATATATGCGTCAAACAGTATGCAAGAAAGAAATACACTGTGGTTTGATCTAACTAACATTGTAGATGGCTGTCTTAATGTACCTTGGATTGTTCTTGGTGACTTTAATACTGTTCGGTACCCAAACGAAAAAGTGGGGGGTAGACAGCTTTCAGAAAGTCAGCTTAAGAGTTTTAACGATTACATAGATACTGCTGCATTGACTGATATGAAATCTATGGGTAATTGGCTCTCTTGGAGTAATCAAGGTGCTGCTAACAAAAACATAATGGCTCGACTTGATAGATGTCTTATTAATCAAGAATGGTTAATAGTTTACCCTGATTCACTTCTTGAGTATGATACTCCATTGTTTTCTGATTTTTTTTTGGTAAGTAAAAGTAAATTGATTATGTGTAAAGTTTCTACAAATAGCTTTATCTATACAAGTCATAGACAAAGCCAAGTAACTCATAGAGTGCGAATGCGATAGTTATGACTACAAATGCTGTAGACTATAACTCCTAATTATAATCAACATAGAAAATGTTTATCCAGATATATCAAAACTACTTGTGGGTACATAATTTGGCATCATTCCCAAGATCTTTAGCTAATAGCAAAATTAAATTTGAGTGCAACATGGTAGCGGCGACTGCGATACTGTAGAGGTTTTTGTCGCTAGTAATGCAAAAATGAGTGCAACATGGTAGCGACGACGGAGATACTGTAGCGGCGACCGGATCTAGGGCGATGGTATTATAGCGGCGACCAGATCTCCCTAAGACGATCCGACTCCTATAGCGTCGGCTTTCTCCCACAGGCGAAGGGCGACGGCACTATAGCGATGATCAGATCTCCCAAGGTCGATGGTACTGTAGCGGCAGCGGCCCAGATCTAGGGCGACGGTACTGTAGCGGCGACCATATCTCCCTAAGGCGATCTATTGGGAAATCAAGGGGGCGACATCATATGCGTAGCGGAAGAACAAGAAAACAAAAATCTCCGATTCCCAAAAAGATGTTCGTCGTCGTGCGAAGATTGGAGCATAAAAATCCGCAAAACACAAAACTGCGTATAGAGATTGTGTTACCTAGGGAGATCGTATATCCCTGTTTCCTTGCAGATCCTTAGGAGAGGGTGAAGGAGGTCAAGCGTCCTCCTCTCTAGCGGTGATCCACACAGTAGGGTTGCGACGACCCTCCTCAAAACTCCAGGCCTTTGAGGTGGAGAGGGAGAGGAGAATAGGAAAGGCAAGCAAAGACTCTAGCCTATGAGGCTGTGAATCCCTCCTATTTATAGAGATCTCATGTCAAACCCTAATGGGTCCTTCCCTAGTGGGTATTAGATCTGCATCCAATAAGACAAGGGCTCCGTCGGATATCTCATATCCGAACCTCTACTCATCGCAATGCCTACCATATGTGTGTGACCCTCTAGGCCCAATATCGAGCTGGCCGTGAGTCATACCTGTCAGAACTCCTTCTAACTCAGTGAATTATTATCTCTGTAATAATTCACTCGACTCATCGACTACGGACATACTAGGCCACTACGCCGTAGTCCCCAAACGATATAGGGGAATCCAATCCATTGGACCTGTCTGTCCTCAGTTACCATGTACCTATAGTCCCTAATCCATTTAATATCCCAGAGACCGTATATCGAGCATGGTGTTGTCAGACCCATACGGTTTCTACTCGAGTCTCGCTCTAATCGGATTCTCCGGGAGAATTCTTTCTCTCTCAAACCGAATGACTCTGGCCAGGGATTTGTTTGAGCAAGAACACATGGGATATTCCTCTCATGACGCAGAGAGTGGATGATCCTCTGTCGAAACTCAATAGCCCTCGTAAGGTCGACTACCACTCCCAATGACCAGCTGTACTAGATCTAGGACAGCCAAACCTATAAGTCTGGTATCAAAGAGTGGAGCACTTATACAGGACATCCTTGGTGTCTCAAGTCTAAGGACTAGATACACCACTAGGACTACGGAATCGCTGTCTGACAATAAGGCAACATCAACCATCCAGCATTCTGTAAGCGGATCAATCGGTGAACTTCTCCAATGAGCACCTGTACTGTATCCCTAGTGTCTCTACACGAGCAGCTATGAGACCAGCTGCATCCATCATATGGACGGGTATACAGCACACCAGTGTATCCGGTTATCACGATGTCCCTCTCGAGTAACCTATGACCGGGATTATTTAGGATATGTGTTTAAAGGTGAATCGATCTCATTATCGTGATCTCATCACGATCCGATTCTCATTGCACAAATCCAAGGACATCACAATATATATATACATTTATGCAATAGTTATAAAGTGATATATGCCAAAATATAATAAGCAAAAAGATTCTGTATCAAGTCACACGTGCCATCACTCACGTGATTGGCTTGCTGGGCACCTATGACTAGCAATCTCCCACTTGACCTAAAGCCAATCACCTATGTGTCTGATCCCCATTAGACCCCTGTGACGCTCAAAAGACAAAATGAGACAACGGCTTTGTTAGTGGATCTACAATGTTATCTTCGGATGGAACTCTTTCCACTACTACATCTCCTCGGGTTACGAACTCTCTTATAAGCTGGAACCTCCTCATAACACTTCTGATGAGACCCGGGTTCCCTTATTTGAGTAATCACCCCATAGTTGTCGCAATATAAGGAAGTCGACTTGTCGCTATCTGTATCGACTCCCAAATCTGTGATGAACTTCTTCACCTAGACTCCCTCTTTTGCTGCATCTGATGCAGCAATGTACTCCGCCTTTGTGGTCGAGTCAACAGTGGTATCTTGCTTGGAACTCTTCCAGCACACTGCTCCTCCATTCAAGGTGTACACATACCCTGAATTCGACTTGCTATCATCGACATCAGACTGAAAACTTGAGTCAGTGTAGCCTTCAACCTTAAGGCTATTACCTCCATATACTAGTAAAAGATCCTTAGTCCTTCTCAAGTACTTAAGGATACACTTTACTGCTTTCCAGTGCTCCATGCCTGGATCTGCCTGATACCTGCTCGTGACACTCAGAGCATGCGCTATATCAGGCCTAGTACATTACATGGCATACATGATAGACCCTATTGCTGAGGCATAAGGTATCATATCCATGTTCGCCCTTTCTTCTGGAGTCTTTGGGGACATATTCGTAGAAAGCGATATCCTATGTCTCATCGGTATGAGATCTCTCTTGGAATTTTCCATGGCAAACCTTTTGACAATAGTTTCTATGTACCTGGACTGGAACAAGCCAAGCATCTTCTTGGATCTATCTCTATAGATTCTAATCCCCAAGATATAAGATGCTTCCCCTAAGTCCTTCATGGAGAAGTGTCCATCATTTTCCCACTGTCTCCGTCAAGAATGTGTTCCTTCTCAAGGAACACTGCTCTCTTAGCTACAAAGACCTTTTGGTCCTCGAGATGATAGTGTTAGGATCGAGAGCACTAAGAGGGGGGGGAATTACTGCAGCGAAATCTTTCAGCGTTTTAAAAACGAAAACTGCGTTTGTCCGATAAAACGATTTCATGTAAAAGCCGATTCTAAGATTACTTAAGATTAAGCGCGGTTTACGCCTAAGCACAGTTTACGTCTAAACTGAGTTTTGCGTCTAAATACAGTTTATGCCTAAACGCAGTTTTCGTCTAAACACAGTTTTCGCCTAAACGCAGTTTTGCGTCTAAACTCAGTTTACGCCTCTAACGCAGTTTTACGTCAAAAACGTAGTTTCGCGTCTAAAAAGTAGTTTACGCCTAAAAGACAGTTTTATGTCTAAACATAGTTTGCGCAGTTTTTTGCGTCTAAACATAGTTTTGCGTCTAAACTTAGTTTATGTCTAAACGCCAGTTTTACGCGGTTTATGCCTAAACGCAGTTTTACGCCTAAACGTTTAAAAGAAGTTTACGTCTAAAACACAGTTTTATGTTTAAACACAGTTTGCGCGGTTTACGTTTAAACATAGTTTTACGCCTAAACGCAGTTTATGCCTAAAACAGTTTCAAAGGGATCTAAACTTAGAAACTAGTTCATAAAAAAGCCAGAAGACAGTTTTGCAGAATCAAAACACAAACGTAAGCTGATCGCATGCGAAAAAACACAGATTTACGCCTGAATGCAGATTCAAAAAGGTCAGCACTTAGAACTTATTCAGTAAAGGCAGAGAGCAGTAGTTATGTAGGAGGTTTGCAGTAATGATAAGGTACTCGAAATAAAAAAAGCAAACCAGAGATTTAGAGTGGTTCGGTTAGTCTTGACCTACTCCACTTTTGGCTTCCTCCTCCGGCGGGTCACCGGCGTCAACTAGCTGCCTTCCTTCAATGGGCTAAGGCCAACTGCCCTTTACAGTTTCACTCCTTTTGATGGGCTCAGGAGACAACCCTTACAGAACCTTTCTCTCCTCACTTTTACAATTCAGAAACTTAAATAACAGAAGGAGGAGACTTAAAGACTTTACAACAATTTTGAGCTCAAGAATCACAGAGAAGATCAAGATTTCGGTGTAGATCTCTTGCTCTTTCTGTGCTGAATGGGTGGGGTATTTAAGGCCCCAACCCAGTTCAAATTTGGAGCTCAAAATCGATCAAATCCCGAATTCGGGATCAAAGCGGTTGCACCTCCTCCCCGGAGAGGTTGCACCGCTGGCGAGCTTCGGAGATCGAGCCCAGGCGGTTGCACCTCTTCTGTCGGGGCGGGTTGCACCGCCGAGTCCGGCTTTCGGAGATCGAGCCCCAGCGCGGTGCCACCTCGGCGACCGAGGTGGTTGCACCTCTCCGCCGAGCTTCGAAGACCGAGCTCGGCGGTTGCACCTCTTGGTCGGGGCGGTTGCACCATGCCCTGCTGGGAGACTTAGCTCAGGCGGTTGCACCTCCTGGCTGGGGCGGTTGCACCGCCCCAGTCTCGCTGGGAGGCTTAGCCCAGCGGTGCCACCTCCTGGCCTAGGCGGTTGCACCTCCTCCTCGCAATCGGTCCTAATGGTTAGCTCCATTCGGCCCAATTTCAATATTTTCAAGAGCCCAATTGCCCCAAGATTAAGCTAATGGGATCACCTCCCATTTTCCAACTTAATCAACGTGCTAACTACGATTAAATCTAAGACAATTTCTGCAGCTTTGCTTCGATGCGTCAATCGCTTCTTCCGGCGAGTTTCCGGCGAACTTCCGTTGATCATCCGATGAACCCTCGGTGATTCTTCTACGCACTTCCGACAAACTCCTGGACTTTGCGACGATCCACTTGGCGAGTTCCGACGAGCTTCGCTTGGCAAGCTTCTGGACTTCTCGGATCTGTTCTCGCAGAACCTCCGACGACCGTCCGAACTTCCGTCGAACTCTCGAACTCCCAACGTGATCATGATCTTGACTCCGGCGCAACTCCTGCTGCTAATCTAACTTTCATTGTAGTTAATCCTGCACACTTATCTCAACACATAGATTAGACAACAAATGACAATTGACTTCATCGTCAAAATCTGAGATTCAACAGATAGAAATAATACCCACAAGTTTCCTTGGGGTATCCCACAAATTTGCATCGCTCTGTCCTTGATTCTAACTTATCGGGGTTGTGTCTTCTAACATGGGCAGGGCAGCCCCAGATCTTAACAACCTTAAGATCAGGCTTCTTCCCTTTCCATATCTCATATGGTGTAGACACTACCGACTTAGTTAGAACTCTGTTCAGAAGGTAAGCTGCGGTTTCTAGGGCATATCCCCAGAATGAGATGGGTAGGTCAACGAAACTCATCATGGCCCGTACCATATCTAATAATGTACGATTTCTCCTTTCAGAGACACCATTGAGCTGAGGTGTATAAGGAGGTGTCCATTGGGATAATATCCCATGGTCCTTGAGGAACTGAGTAAACTCTGTACTTCAAGTATTCACCTCCTCGATCTGATCGAAGAGTTTTGATACTCTTTCCAGTCTGGTTCTCCACCTCATTCTTATACTCTCTAAATTTCTCAAAGGCTTCAGACTTGTACTTCATTAAGTACATATATCCATACCTTGAGAAATCATCAGTAAATGTAATGAAGTAGGAGTAACCTCCAATGGCATGAGTTGACATGGGTCCACATACAACACTATGTATGAGTTCCAACAACTCATTGGCTCTCTCTCCAGTTCTACTAAATGGAGATTTAGTCAGTTTTCCACGAATGCAAGGCTCACAAGTTGTATATGACACATATTCGAATGGATCTAGATATCCATCATTTAGCAACTTTTGAATCCTTCTTTCATGGATGTGACCTACCCTACAATACCACAGGTATGCACTGTTCAACTCATCTCGTTTCCTTTTGGACATATTTACATTCATGATATGTGGAGTGGTGTCTAACATAAATAAACCATTATGCAATGTTCCTTTCGTGATGATCTTATCATCTAATAATATCGAACAACCATTGTTCTCAAAAATAAATTTATATCCACTAACTGTTAAACATGAAATGGAGATAATGTTTTTGATAATAGAAGGAACAAAATAACATGCATCTAATGCAATAAAAGCTCCACTAGGCAGATGTAGGGCGACCTCGCCAATAGCCAATACAGCAACTTTTGCTCCATTACCCATCTTGAGGTCCATCTCGCTTCTCTATAGTCTCCTAGGCCTTGCCAGAACCTACAATGAATTGCATATATGATAAGTACTACCGGTATCCAATACCCATGTGTTATCATAAGAGTTTGACAAATGGAGACTGATCATGAATGTACCTGAAGCTTCATCAAGCTTTTGTTTCGCCCTTTCTGCAAGGTACTCTTTGCAGTTTCTCTTCCAATGCCCATCTTTACCAAAGTGGAAGCACTGGCCTTTGTCCTTTGCTGGGTCTTTCTTAGCAACCTTTGCTTTATCTTGTTTGCCCTTGCCCTTTCCCTTCTTAAGGGACCTTTCTGCTTTCCTTTTCTTTCTGGTCTCACCAGTGTAGAGAATTGGCTTCTCTTTCTTAATAGTACTCTCTGCCTCCCTCAACATATTGAGGAGTTCTGGGAGAGTCACCTCAAGCTTGTTCATTTTAAAATTCATTATGAACTGTGAAAAGGAATCTGGTAGGGACTGAAGCACAATGTCCACACACAAGTTATCCTCTAGGACCATTCCTAAACCTGTGAGTTTCTCTATCCACTCAATCATCTTTAGGACATGGTTCTGAACCGGTGTCCCCTCAGTTATCCTAGCGCGGAAAAGGCTCTTGGATATCTCATATCGTTGAGTCCTTCGCTGTTCCTCAAACAATTTTCGGACATGTAGTAGAATGGATCTGGCATCCATCTTTTCATGTTGTCTCTGTAACTCTGGAGTCATAGAGCCCAACATATAGCACTGAGCAAGAGTGGATTCATCAATGTACTTCACGTAGCGAGCGATCTCATCCTCGCTTGCCCCTTCTTCGGGCGTAGGCATCACTGTATCAAGGACGTACACGATTTTCTCCGCTGTGAGAACAATTCTCAAGTTACGGAGCTAATCTGTATAATTCGGACCAGTAAGGCTGTTGACATCAAGTATGCCACGTAAGGGATTTGAAACCGACATTTTCTGAAAATAAAGATGTAGCAGAAATGAATAACATGCAGATTTTGCAAGAAATAAACTATCAAGATATGGACTTCTATCTTAATATGCTCCCACTATTTTACTAACGAGTCACGCGACACCCTCAGCACGTGAAACGGAAGTCTCCAGCAGACTTCTAGTGGGGATCAGGATCCAATCAGCGTCTTAGTGTAATCTCGAGGGACTCGACCAATCATACTAAGCCTGAAAGGTAGGCAACTCTTGCCGATCACAACTCCTTGTGATTCCCGTCCTGTTCGGCCTCCGAATCACCATGGCCTCGAGGGACTCGACCAACCATGATGCTCGGTTAAGTCAACACCTTCGTTACAAGATGAGTCTGATTTGATGATATACCCACGAGGGACTCGACCAAGCATACCATGTCCTCAGGTCACCGGTGACATCTCTATGTCGTAAGCAAGATAGCGAATCGTGATATAGGTGAGTCTCAAGGGACTCGACCAACTCAACCTACACCGGGAATCGGTTCCAACTCATAACGATGGAAGGCCACGTGGGTCAATCTAATTGCCTCACGTCTACCGACTTAATATCATCGAGAGATGTTTCTATAATTTGGTCTCCTAATATGACATGTCACACATATATATATTTAATATATATCTACATCGCATTCAAATATATATACATATCTAGTATGTGTATAAGCAATCACATCAGATGATCATAGACCACAACCTAATATGATTAGGCCCGAGCCAGTAGGCCGAATCACTCACATCAAGATCTATGTGTGCAACGGTGCATCTCCATGCCCTTGTGATTGTCCATATCGTCCTCGTCGGTTTCGTCGACATCTTGATGCATCTCCATGCATCACGATCGTCCGTCTCGTGGGTCCCGCTATCGCATCCACGCTCCCGCTACGCCTCCTCATGTGATTACAACTTAATCATAGGCACGCAGGCCCGACAATAAACGTAAAATATAATAGAGGTTCGCAGACCTCAATGATAATAATCACAAGTACACACATCACAAGGTCCATGATCATCCGTCCACACATCATACATCACATGTATAAATAATCATCATCATGTAGGACTAGTAGATAATAATAAAAAATAATAATCAACTAAACCTTTTAATTAATTAATATTTTTCTAAAATCAGGGACATGTAGGGAATTTCTCAATTCCTAAGGGTATTTTCATAATTTAGAGAAAAAGACAAAAACTAGAATTTCTCAAATTCACAGGGGCAAAACTGTCCTTTTTCCCAAAACCCTAATTCCCTCTGCTTGCTACCCTCCCTCCTCCCTAGCGGCGGCTGTAATGGCGACGGGCGAGGGTAAGCCCTTCTCTCAGAAGCAGGAGCTGCCTGCCCGGGTGTTGGGAAATCAAGGGGCGACATCATATGCTTGTGGAAGAACAAGAAAACAAAAATCCCCCCGATTCCCAAAAAAAGATGTTAGCCGTCGTCGATGCGAAGATTGGTGCGCAAAAAAATCATAAAAACACAAAACTGCGTATAGAGATTGTGTTACCTAGAGAGATCGTATATCCCTGTTTCCTTGCAGATCCTTAGGGAGAGGGTGAAGGAGGTCAAGCGTCCTCCTCTCTGGCGGTGATCCACACAGCGGCGGGTTGCGGCGACCCTCCTCAAAACTCCGGCCTCCGAGGGTGGAGAGGGAGAGGGGAATAGGAAAGGCAAGCAAAGACTCTAGCCTATGAGGTCTGTGAATCCCTCCTATTTATAGAGATCCCGTGTCAAACCCTAATGGGTCCTTCCCTAGTGGGTATTGGATCTGCATCCAATAAGACAAGGGCTCCGTCCGATATCTCATATCCCAACCTCTACTCATCGCAATGCCTACCATATGTGTGACCCTCTAGGCCCAATATCGAGTTGGCCGTGAGTCATACCGTCGAAACTCCTTCTAACTTCGGTGAATTATTATCTCTGTAATAATTCACTTTCGACTCATCGACTCTGGACGTGCTAGGCCCACTACACCGTAGTCCCCGCACGATACAGGGAATCCAATCCATTGGACATGTCTGTCTCGGTTACCAAGTACCTATAGTCCCTCATCCATCTAATATCCCGAGAGACCAGATATCAAGCATGGTGTTGTCGACCCATACGGTTTCTACTCGAAGTCTCGCTCTAATCGGATTCTCCCAAGAACTCTTTCTCTCTCAACCCGAATGACCCTGGCCAGGGATTTGTCCGGAAAGCAAGAACACATGGGATATTTCTCTCATGACGCCGAGAGTGGATGATCCTCTATCGACACTCAATAGCCCTCGTAAGGTCGACTACCACTCCCAATGACCAAATTTGTACTAGATCTAGGACAGCCAAACCTATAAGTCCGGTATCAAAGAGTGGAGCACTCATACAGGACATCCTTGGTGTCTCAAGTCTAAGGACCATATACACCACTAGGACTACGGAATCGCCGTTGTCGACAATAAGGCATCATCAACCATCCAAAGATTCCGTGGCGGATCAATCGATGAACTCATTCTCCAATGAGCACTGTCTCAGTATCTCTAGTGTCCCTACACGAGCAGCTATGAGACCAGCTGCATCCATCATATGGACGGGTATACAGCACACCAGTCTATCCGGTTATCACGATGTCCCTCTCGAGTAACCTATGACCGGGATTATTTAGGATATGTGTTTAAAGGTGAATCGATCTCATTATCATGATCTCATCACGATCCGATTCCCATTGCACAAATCCAAGGACATCATAATATATATATGCATTTATGCAATAGTTATAAAGTGATATACGCCAAAATATAATAAGCAAAAAAAAGATTCTCAGATCAAGTCACACGTGCCATCACTCACGGATTGGCTTCTTTGGGCACCTCCACGACTAGCAATCTCCCACTTGACCTAAAGCCAATCACCTATGTGTCTAATCCCCATCGGACCCACAACGGACGCTCAAAGACAAAATGAGACAACGGCTTTGTCGGTGGATCTGCAATGTTATCTTCGGATGGAACTCTTTCCACTACTACATCTTCTCGGGTTACGATCTCTCTTATAAATTGGAACCTCCTCGAAACACTTCGATGAGACCCGGGTTCCCTTATTTGAGTAATCACCCCATAGTTGTTAATAAATATAAGGAAGTCGACTTGTCGCTATCTGTCGACTCCCAAATCTGTGATGAACTTCTTCACCCGGACTCCCTCCTTTCTTTGCATCGATGCAGCAATGTACTCCGTCTCGTGGTCGAGTTAGCGGTGGTATCTTGCTTGGAACTCTTCCAAAGACCGATCCTCCATTCAAGGTGTACACATACCACTGAATTCGACTTGCTATCATCGACATCGGTGAAAACTTGAGTCAGTAGTAGCCTTCAACCTTAAGGCTATTACCTCCATATACTAGTAAAAGATTCTTAGTCCTTCTCAAGTACTTAAGGATACACTTTCTTGCTTTCCGGTCTCCAAGCACGGATCCGCGATACCCTTCGTGACACTTTCGAGCATGCGCCTATATCAAGCCCAAAGACATAGCATGGCATACATGATAGACCCTATTGCTTGAGGCATAAGGTATCATATCCATGTTAAGCCCTTTCTTCCGAGTCTTTGGGGACATATTAGGTAGAAAGCGATATCCCATGTCTCATCGGTATGAGACCTCTCTTGGAATTTTCCATGCCAAACCTTTTGACAATAGTTTCTATGTACCGGACTGGGACAAGCCAAGCATCCTCTTGGATCTATCTCTATAGATACTAATCCCCAAGATATAAGATGCTTCCCCTAAGTCCTTCATGGAGAAGTGTCTAGATAACCAAGCCTTTCTTGTGGATAGCATTCCTATGTCATTCCCAATGATGAGGATGTCATCCACATATAACACCAAAAAATGTGATAGTGCTCCCCACTTACCTTTCTCAGTATACACAAGGCTCATCTTAGTTTTAACGAAGTCATAAGATCTGATTGCCTCATCAAATCTTATGTTCCAACTTCGAAAGCTTGCTTTAGTCCATAAATGGATCTAAGCAACCTACACACCTTATCTCCGGGCAGTTCTTGACACCGAATCCCTCAGGTTGCATCATATACACCTCCTCCTCGAGGTTCCCGTTGAGGAATGCGGTTTTCACATCCATCGCCATATCTCATAATCATAGTGTGCTGCAATAGCCAATAGAATTCTGATGGATTTTAGCATTGCTTCTGGTGAGAAAAGTTTCGTCGTAGTCAACACCTTGCCTTTGACGATACCCCTTAGCCACTAGCCTTGCTTAATAGGTCTCTACCTTTCCATCTACTCCGATCTTTTTCTTAAAGATCCACTTGCAACCAATGGGTACAATACCTTGAAGCATCAACTAGGTTCCAAACCTTATTGGAGTACATAGAATCCATCTCGAAATTCATGGCTTCTTTCCACTTCCCCGAAGCCTATACTCATAATAGCCTCCTCGTGGTCTTAGGATCAATATCCTCTACATCCTCTCGCTCTAATATGTCCCACATATCTCTCGGGAGGATGGGATACTCTATCGGACTCAAATAAAGTTGATACTTGTATATTAGGTACCCGAACGGACTTCGGCTGTCAGAGTGGTGCTTGAGCTTGGTTCTCCAACCTCGCTCAATTCTATCATTCTCCCATTGTCTCCGTCAAGAATGTGTTCCTTCTCAAGGAACACTGCTCTCTTAGCTACAAAGACCTTTTGGTCCTCGAGATGATAGAAATAATACCCACAAGTTTCCTTGGGGTATCCCACAAATTTGCATCGCTCTGTCCTTGATTCTAACTTATCGGGTTGTGTCTTCTAACATGGGCAGGGCAGCCCCGGATCTTAACAACCTTAAGATCGGGCTTCTTCCCTTTCCATATCTCATATGATGTAGACACTACCGACTTAGTTGGAACTCTGTTCGAAGGTAAGTCTGCGGTTTCTAGGGCATATCCCGAGAATGAGATGGGTAGGTCATTGAAACTCATCATGGACCGTACCATATCTAATAATGTACGATTTCTCCTTTTCGGAGACACCATTGAGCTGAGGTGTATAAGGAGGTGTCCATTGGGATAATATCCCATGGTCCTTGAGGAACCGAGTAAACTCTGTGCCAAGTATTCACCTCCTCGATTTGATCGAAGAGTTTTGATACTCTTTCCAAATGCGGTTCTCCACCTCATTCTTATACTCTCTGAATTTCTCAAAGGCCTCGGACTTGTACTTCATTAAGTACACATATCCATACCTTGAGAAATCATCAAGAAATGTAATGAAGTAGGAGTAACCTCCAATGGCATGAGTTGACATGGGTCCACATACATCACTATGTATGAGTTCCAACAACTCATTGGCTCTCTCTCTAGTTCTATTAAATGGAGATTTGGTCGGTTTTCCACGAATGCAAGGCTCACAAGTTAAGCATATGACACATAGTCGAATGGATCTAGATATCCATCATTTAGCAACTTTTGAATCCTTCTTTCATAGATGTGACCTAGCCTACAATGCCACAGTATGCACTTTGTTCAACTCATCTCGTTTCCTTTTGGACACATTTACATTCATGATATGTGGAGTTGTGTCTAACATAAATAAACCATTATGCAATGTTCCTTTTCGTGATGATCTTATCATCTAATAATATCGAACAACCATTGTTCTCAAAAACAAATTTATATCCACTAACTGTTAAACATGAAATGGAGATAATGTTTTTGATAATAGAAGGAACAAAATAACATGCATCTAATGCAATAAAAAAGCTCCACTAGGCAGATGTGTAGGCGACCTCGCCAACAAACTAATACAACAACTTTTGCTCCATTACCCATCTTGAGGTCCATCTCATCTCTCTGTAGTCTCCTAGGCCTTACCCGGAACCTGCAACGAATTGCATATATGATCGAAGACTACCGGTATCCAATACCCATGTGTTATCATAAGAGTCGACAAATGGAGTCTCGATCATGAATGTACCTCAAGCTTCATCAAGCTTTTGTTTTAAGCCCTTTCTGCAAGGTATTCTTTGCAGTTTCTCTTCCAATGCCCATCTTTACCACAGTGGAAGCACTAGCATTTGTCCTTTGTTTGGGTCTTTCTTAGCAACCTTTGCTTTACCTTGTTTGCCCTTGCCCTTTCCTTCTTAAGGGACCTTTCTGCTTTTCCTTTTCTTTCTGTCTCACCAAAGTGAAGAGAACTGGCTTCTCTTTCTTAATAGTACTCTCTGCCTCCCTCAACATATTGAGGAGCTCTAGGAGAGTCACCTCAAGCTTGTTCATATTAAAATTCATTATGAACTGTGAAAAGGAATCTGGTAGGGACCAAGCACAATGTCCACACACAGTTATCCTCTAGGACCATTCCTAGACATGTGAGTTTCTCTATCCACTCAATCATCTTTAGGACATGGTTCTGAACCGGTGTCCCCTCAGTCATCCTAGCGCGGAAAAGGCTCTTGGATATCTCATATCGTTGAGTCCTTCCCTGTTCCTCAAACAATTTTTGGACATGTAGGAGAATGGATCTGGCATCCATCTTTTCATGTTGTCTCTATAACTCTGGAGTCATAGAGCCCAACATATAGCATTGAACAAGATTGGAGTCATCAATGTACTTCCGTGTGCGGCGATCTCATCCTCGCTTGCCCCTTCTTCGGCATAGGCATCATTTGTATCAAGGACGTACATTACGATTTTCTCCGGCTGTGAGAACAATTCTCAGTTTCGAGCCAATCCGTATAATTTGGACCATGTAAAGGGTTGACATCAAGTATGCCACGTAAAGGGATTTGAAAGTGACATTTTTTGAAAATAAAGATGTAGCAGAAATGAATAACATGCAGATTTTGCAAGAAATAAACTATCAAGATATGGACTTCTATCTTAATATGCTCCCAATATTTTACTAACGAGTCACGCGACGCCCTCAGCACGTGAAACGGAAGTCTCCAGCAGACTTCTAGTGGGGATCAAGATCCATTCAGCGTCTTAGTGTAACCTCGAGGGACTCGACCAATCACACTAAGCCTAAAAGGTAGGCAACTCTTGCCAATCACAACTCCTTGTGATTCTCGTCCTGTTTGGCCTCCGAATCACCATGGCCTCGAGGGACTCGACCAACCATGATGCTCGGTTAAGTCAACACCTTGGTTACAAGATGAGTCTGATTTGATGATATACCCTCGAGCGACTCGACCAAGCATACCATGTCCTCAGGTCACCGGTGACATCTCTATGTCGTAAGCAAGATAGCGAATCGCGATATAGGTGAGTCTCGAGGGACTCGACCAACTCAACCTACACCGGGAATCGGTTCCTACTCAGAACGATGGAAGGCCACGTGGGTCAATCTAATTGCCTCACATTTACCGACTTAATATTATCGAGAGATGTTTCTATAATTTGGTCTCCTAATATGACATGTCACACATATACATATTTAATATATATCTACATCGCATGTAAATATATATACATATCTAGTATGTGTATAAGCAATCACATCAGATGATCATGGACCACAACCTAATATGATTAGGCCCGAGCCAGTAGGCCTAATCACTCACATCAAGATCTATGTGTGCAACGGTGCATCTCCATGCCCTTGTGATCGTCCATCTCGTCCTTGTCGGTTCCGTCGACATCTTGATGCATCTCCATGCATCACGATCGTCCGTCTCGTGGGTCCCACTATTGCATCCACGCTCCCGCTGCGCCTCCTCATGTGATTACAACTTAATCATAGGCACGCAGGCCCGACAGTAAATGAGAAATATAATGGAGGTTCACAGACCTCAATAATAATAATCACAAGTACACACATCACACGGTCCATGATCATCCGTCCACACATCATACATCACATGTATAAATAATCATCATCATGTAGGACTACTAGACAATAATAAAAAATATTAATAAACTAAACCTTTTAATTAATTAATATTTTTCTGAAATCAGGGACATATAGGGAATTTTTCAATTCCTAAGGGTATTTTCATAATTTGGACAAAAGACAGAAACTGAAATTTCTCAAATTCACAGGGGCAAAACTATCCTTTTGCCCAAAACCCTAATTCCCTCTGTTGTTGCCGCTTTACCACCACCGCCCCTATCTTGGCCTAGGCGAGGGGGCAATGCCCTCGCTTGCAGGCGAGACACTTTGTCGGCGATATGTCATTCTTGGTGGCGCCACGCCCTCCTCATGGCGGTGCGTCCCGCCCAGCGGCCGCCCCTGTTGGGGGGTTTCGCCAGCGGGAGATGGCGGTGGCGTCGCTGCCCTGGCGCCTCTCTACTAATGAACCTGCCGACCCGGCAAGCAAGCTCGCCACAAGCGGGCCGCCGGCCCGGCTGCTAGGCAGAGGCGCTTCTTGTTGCCGCCAGCCGGCTGGCGCTGCATGCAAGTAGATCGAGGGCAGCAACTGTTGCTACCCTTTCTCCGCTTTTCGTCCAGCGATTTTGACGTCAAAATTCTTCCTAAACACAACACACGCGGTTCAAAACCAATCATTCGCATCGAACAACCTGGCTCGATACCACTTGTTGGGTAATCAAGGGGGCGACATCATATCTTGCGGAAGAACAAGAAAATAAAAATCCACGATTCCCAAAAAAGATGTTAAAGATAGATGCGAAAGATTGGTGCGCAAAAATCCATAAAACACAAAACTGCATTATAGAGATTGTGTTACCTAGGGAGATCGTTATATCCCTGTTCCTTGTAGATCCTTAGGAGAGGGTGAAGGAGGTCAAGCGTCCTCCTCTCTGGCGGTGATCCACCACAGCCAGGGTTGCGACGACCCTCCTCAAAACTCCCGGCCTCGAGGGGAGAGGGAGAGGAGAATAGGAAAGGCAAGCAAAGACTCTAGCCTATGAGGTCATGAATCCCTCCTATTTATAGAGATCCCGTCAAACCCTAATGGGTCCTTCCCTAGTGGGTATTGGATCTGCATCCAATAAGACAAGGGCTCCGTCGGGATATCTCATATCCGAACCTCTACTCATCGCAATGGCTACCATATGTGTGTGACCCTCTAGGCCCAATATCGAAGCTGGCCGTGAGTCATACCGTCGAAACTCCTTCTAACTTCGGTGAATTATTATCTCTCGTAATAATTCACTCGACTCATCGACTTCTGACGCGTTACTAGGCCACTACGCCAAGTAGTCCCCGGACGATCTGAGGGAATCCAATCCATTGGACCTGTCGTCCTTAGTTACCATGTACCTATAGTCCCTCATCCATCTAATATCCCGAGGCCGTATATCGAGCATGGTGTTGTCGGGACCCATACGGTTTCTACTTCGACCTACTTCTAATCGATTCTCCGGAGAACTCTTTCTCTCTCAACTGAATGACCCTGGCCGGGATTTGTCTCGAGCAAGAACACATGGGATATTCCTCTCATGACGCCAGAGTGGATGATCCTTTATCGACACTCAATAGCCCTCGTAAGGTTAGACTACCACTCCCAATGACCAAATTTGTACTAGATGCGGGACAACCAAACCTATAAGTTCGGTATCAAAGAGTGGAGCACTCATACAGGACATCCTTGGTGTCTCAAGTCTAAAGACCAGATACACCACTAGGACTACGGAATCGTTGTCCGACAATAAGGCATCATCAACCATCCAAATTCCGTAAAGCGGATCAATCGATGAACTCATTCTCCAATGAGCACCAGTATTGTATCCCTAGTGTCCCTACACGTAGCTATGAGACCAGCTGCATCCATCATATGGACGGGTATACAAACACACCGGTCTATCCGGTTATCACGATGTCCCTCTCGAAAAACCTATGACCGGGATTATTTAGGATATGTGTTTAAAGGTGAATCGATCTCATTATCGTGATCTCATCACGATCCGATTCCCATTGCACAAATCCAAGGACATCACAATATATATATGCATTTATGCAATAGTTATAAAGTGATATACGCCAAAATATAATAAGCAAAAAGATTCTGTATCAAGTCACACGTGCCATCACTCACGTGATTGGCTTGCTGGGCACCTATGACTAGCACGATCTAACTTCTACAGCGTCGGCTTTCTCCCACGTGCGAAGGGCGATGACACTATAGAGGCGATCAGATCTCCCAAGGACGACGACACTATAGCGACGGCGACGACACTGTAGCAACGACCAGATCTTGGGCGCTGGTAAAGTAGCGGCGACCAGACCTAGGGCGACGACACTGTAGCGGCGACCAGATCTCCGTAGCGTCGGCTTCTCCCCATGGGCGATGATTGTTAGGATCAAGAGCACTAAGAGGGGGGTGCGTTCGAACGACAAAAACGATTTCGATGTAAAATTCGATTCTAAGACTACATTAGCTTAAGATTAAGCGAGACGACATTAAAGTAAATCTACAAAGGCAGTTTGCAGTTTATGATAAAAATCAGAATGCAAGCTCAAACTGAAATGCGACGTTCGTACGATAAAACCGGTTTACATCTAAACGTCAACTTTGAAGATACTGAACTTTGAGATATGTTTTGTAAATGCGCAGAAGGTAGTTTACAGTTATAATTGGAGTCAAAACGTAAATGTAAACTGAAATGTAATGATCGCACGAAAACGCCGATTTACATCTAAACGCAGATTTGGAAAGTTCTGAACTTAGAAACTCATTCGTAAAAGCGCAGAAGGCATTAGCTATTTAGGAGGTTTGCAGTAATGATAAAATGCTCAAAGTAAATGCAAACTGAGATTTAGAGTAGTTCGGTCAATGTTGACCTACTCCACTTTTGGCTTCCTCCACCGACGAGGTCACCGACGTCAACTAGAGGCCTTCCTTCAATAAGCGAAAGCCAACTGCCCTTTTACAATTTCACTCCTTTTGACGGGCTTAGGAGACAACCTTTACAGAAATTTTCTCTCCTCTCTTTACAACTCAGAACTTGGAAGAAAAGAGGGAGAAGAACTTTTGGACTTTACAACAATTTTGAGCTCTAAGAATCACAGAAAAAGATCAAGATTTTGGTGTATGTCTGTTCCTCTTCAGTGCTGAATGGGTGGGGTATTTATAGGCCAAAACCCAGTTCAAATTTGGAGCTCAAAACTATCAAATCCCAGAATTCCCGGATTAGGCGGTTGCACCTCCTGACTGGAGCGGTTGCACCGCCTGGCAAAGCTCGAAGACTGAGCCCAGGCGGTTGCACCTCTTTATCAGGGGCGGTTGCACCGCCTGAGTCTGGCTCGGTGACTGAGCCCAGGCGGTTGCACCTCCTGACTGAGGCGGTTGCACCGCCTGCCAGAGCTTGAAGACCGAGCTCAGGCGGTGCTACCTCTCTATCAGGGGAGGTTGCATTGCTCAGTCTCGCTCGGAGACTGAGCCCAGGCGGTGCCACCTCTTGGCTGGGGCGGTTGCACTGCCCAGTCTCCCTGAGAGACTTAGCCCAGGCGGTGCTACCGCCTGGCTTGGGCGGTTGCACCTTCCACAGCAATCAGGGTCTGTATGGGTAGCTCCATTCGGCCCAATTTCGATTTTTCATGGGCCCAATTGCCCCAACATTAAGCTAATGGGATCACCTCCCATTTCCAACTTAATCAATGTGCTAACTACGATAAATCCTAAGACAATCTCTGCAGCTTGCTCCGGTGCGTCAATCGCTTCTTCCGACGAATTTCCGGTGAACTTCCGTCGATCATCCGATAAACCCTCGGTGATGCTCCTGCGGACTTCCGGCAAACTCCTGGACTTGCGACAATCCACTTGGCGAGTTACGATGAGCTTCTTTTGGCAAGCTCCTAGACTTCTCGGATTTGTTCCCATAGAACCTCCGACGACTGTCCGAACTTCCGTCGAACTCTCGAACTCCCAACATGAACATTTTCGTGACTCCGGCATAACTCCTGCTGTATGTCGTTCTTCCATCGTAGTTAATCCTGCACACTTAAAACAAAACTTTGATTGAGACAATTAATCCTAAGCAATTAACCAAGTTGTCTGGCATGTCATTGGTCCCTCGACGCTTCGTCTGATTCTTCGGCGCATCGTCCTCTCCTGCAGCCTATTGCCCATTCGGCCAGTTAACTCCACAACTTCGATATCCTTGGCACAATACCCGCTCTTCTTGGCTCGATGCCACATTCTACGGCCCGAAGCCTTCTGTCAATACGTCGACCGATCCACCGGCCCGACATCCAATCTTCTGACATATTCCTTCGGCACAACATGATTTTCCTGCTTTAATTGTCTCATCCTGATCGAAGCATCCTGCGTCACTCAAAACGCAGATTAAATCATAAATATATATCAAGTAGATTCATCATCAAAATACGAGATTCAACAATGATACTGTAGCAGCAACCAGATCTCCCTAGAGCGACGGTACTGTAGCGGCGATCTAATATACTGCAGCGGTGGCTTTTCCCAATGGCATCGTTTCTGTAGCGGCAACCAGAAGAGGGATCAAACATGGCAGCGACGGCCCCTAGGGCTGGCGATGGTGGCGAGAGGGTTGAAACGATGGCAAGGCTCCCTACCGCTATCCCCCCAGTTGCTCTTCCACCATATCCTTTCCAGAGAGAAACTCCTTCGACGAAACAGCATCGAAGCAGGTCGCGCTCTAGATCGCGGCAGCCTGCTCTCATTTCCAGCGATCCTCGGCCTTGGACTAGCCTCTTCAAGGCTCCGGTTGGAAGTCCGGATCTAAGCTTGGAATTCTTTACTCCAGAAGTTCAGGTGATAAGAAGATTGTTTATCTGAGATCTGGCGATTCAGCAGAGCTTATTGAGACATGGTCTATGGCGTTGTTGGCTATGTGGTAGGTCTCAAAACATCTTATTTCCCACTATCCTCATTTATCAAAACTTCGATGGGGAATATCGTCATTTGATCTTCATATCTTTGGAGAACGGATTCTTTGTTTGCATGCTATACTCGAAGAAGATTTGCAATGAATCCTCGAAGGATTCGGACTATCCGCGGTCATCCAATGATTCTACAACGTTGGTCTCCTAATGTCCGTTTGGAGTTAGATAGCCTACAGTCTATTCCATTATGGGTATCCTTTCAAGGACTGCCTCTACATCTTTGAGTCGACGTTTTATTGCAAAGTTATGCAGCACTCTTGGGAAAGCCACTCTACATCGACAAAGCAATAGCATCGGATGAGATTAGCATTTGCACGAGCATGTGTGCTAGTTTCTTCCGATGAAGATCTTCCTATTGAGGTTTTCTATCGTGATTTTGACGGGAACACTCGGAAGGTACATGTCTTATATTCCTGGAAGCCACAACGATGTCAACATTGCTTATCTTTTGGTCATGCAAATGGAGCTTGTCAGCAAACCCCAAAACCAACCACAAAGGTCTATCGACCACGTCAAGCGCCTCAGCAACAAAGTGACTTTTCTCTAATGGCAGTAGCACCGATGGTGGCGAAAACTATTGAGAATTCCGACTCGCAAGGAAAGCACCGTGGACAGAAGGACAATTCCAAAACTTTATCTCTTCCTATAATGTCAGAGCCTTCCACAACAGAGGTTTCCCATGGTAGTAGTGGATAGGAGAAACATAAGTCAGGAACTTCATCTCTTCCAATATCATCAGATCCATCCACAATAGATCAAAGAACTCAGGTCCAAGCAAATCTCGCCAGCAAGGATATTCTTCCTCAACAAACTCAGGCCACAACAAACATCGCGAACAAGGATATTCTGTCTCAACAAACTCATGACCCAACAAACCTCTCTAGCCAGGTTGCTCCAACAAATACTATCCAGGATATTGTGCTGCAACAATCTTATCGAGCTTTAACAAACCCTGCCAATCAAGACCACATGATTCAAGGTACTTTAAAGTTTAAAAATCTGCAAGCTATAGATGAAGTGGATAAATATAGGAATAAAGCCATAAAAGGTAAGGATATTGTGCGGGAGGAAAATACAAAACCGAAGGATAAGAAAAAGGATGGTACAATCCATCCAAAGTTGTAGGATGAATACCTTACTACCTTTTCATTTATTTATTACTAATGAAGATAACATGCTGGAATGTTCACGGACTTAATAAGCCGGAGAAATGTCGGGAGCTCAACAGAATAATCAAGTCTGCCGCATGTGATATTGTTATTCTAGTGGAAACGAAAATTAAATAATCGCGCGTTCAAGCTCAAAAGAATTTAATATGGCCGGACGCAGAACTGTTTACCAATGACTCAAATGAAACTTTTGGCAGAATATGGGTCTTATGGCATCCTAACTCTATTAATGCTTGGTTTATTTCTGCTACTGATCAATTCATTCATCTTAAGGTAGAGGATAAAAAGAATGGCTGTCAATTCAATTTCACTGGTATATATGCTTCAAACAGTATGCAAGAAAGAAATACTCTTTCGTCTGACCTGACTAATATTGTAAATGGCTGTCTCAATGTACCTTGGATTGTTCTTGGAGACTTTAATACTGTTCGGTACACAAATGAAAAAGAGGGGGGTAGACAACTTTCAGAAAGCCAGCTTCAAAGTTTTAATGATTACATTGACATTGCAGCATTGTTTGATATGAAATCTGTGGGTAATTGGCTCTCCTGGAGTAATCAAGGTGCTGCTAACAGAAAAATAATAGCTCGACTTGATAGGTGTTTGATTAATCATGAATGGTTAATAGTTTACCCAGATTCACTTCTTGAGTATGGTGCTTCTTTGTTTTCTGACCATTCTTTAATGTATATACACGCAGAAAAAGCGACACCAAGAAGCAAGAAACCGTTTAGATTATTTAACATATGGAGTACTCATTCTCAATTTCTTGATGTTATCAGATCTGCTTGGAATGTTAATGTGCATGGATCCCCTTTATATCTTATGTCAAAAGCTCAAAGCCTGTAAAGCAGCACTAAAGGAGTGGAATACAAATACCTTTGGCAATATTAACACCAGAGTTCAATTTTGCAGAAAGGAACTAATATCACTGCAACATGAGCTGCAACATCAGCCAAATTTGGAAAATATTATCTACAAAGAGACAGAAGCTAGAAATAACTTCATGCAAGCCTTAAAACAAGAGGAAAGTTTTGCAAAGCAAAAGTCTCGACAGCATTGACATACACTAGGGGATTCCAATACTAAATTTTTCTATGCTTCAATTGCTACTCGAAGGGCTGTCAACCATATCAGCAAATGCAGAGACAAAGATGATAATCTTATTGAGAATTTAGATGAGGTTAAAGCACACACAGAGCAATTTTTTTATTTCTTACTCAATCAAGTTGGGAAACCTAATAACATTCATGTGGAGCCGACTAGAAAACTTGATTCGGAAGCTATTTCAATCCTCAATGCCCCAATTACAGATGACAAAATTGTATGTGTTGTCTTTAAGTCACCAAAGCACAAAAGCCCAGGTCCAGATGGATTTCCAGCAGTTAGAAGAAATGCATTACACCAATATATAGAGTAGGAGTGCAATACCGAACGGATGAGTTTGAGTCGTCCTGCTTTTGATAGAAACCTATTTTTCCAAGAAGAAATTCTATTATTTATTTTTTGTAAGATAGGCTGACAATGGGTTTTGTGAATGCCTGTGGATATGAGCGGGAGACCCAAATAAGGAACTGGCAAGCTTCCCTCACTAACCCCCAAAGTTTATGCAATAAAGACATTATCCTCAACGTAAGGGCTCATATATACTTTACTTTTCGCATGATTTAACTGAAGTCCAGAAATCATACCAAAGTCATTCATAATAGTAGCCAGGTTCTTTACTGAAGTTGGTTCATTTTAGAGAAAGATAAGTAAGTCATTGTTAGGACCCTTTTTCTGAGCTTTTGAATAATGTTTATTGAGTATGTTTGGTCTAGTTGTTTATTGAGTCAGTTTGGTTCAGTTAGAGTCAAGTAGAGGTTTATTTAATATTTATTTATTATTAGAGTTCAAGTCCTGATGGACTCTGGGTGGAACTCTATAAATAGGGATGTAACTGCTTCTTTTCAATAGTCTATGAAAAGATACTATTTTGTCTTTTGATAAACCCTTGGAGGCCGATCCCCTCGAAGCGATCAAGGAGGGCCGATCCCCTCGAAGCGATCAAGGAGGCCGATCCCCTCGAATGATCATCCCCTTCTCTTCTTCTTTTACGATAAGACTTTAGGGTCTTATCAGTCATCTGCAAATGTTATATGCGATATATGAATAGAACCAACAATGGGTACCTTAATGCTACCATTTAAGACTGCGTGTTCCAACATACAGCTAAGTCTTTCCATCGCAATAGTAAAAATATACAGAGAGAGTGGATCACCTTGTCGGATGCCATTCATGCTCCCATAAAAACCAATTGGTGAGCCATTAAAGAGTATCGAAAACTTTGGAGTTTCTAGGCAAGATTGAATCCAATTAACCCATTGCTGTGGGAAGTTCATATCGAGGAGCATCTTATAGATAAACTTCCTATTAACTGAATCTAAGGCTTTTCGTAAATCAGCTTTAAAATAGATTTTTGTCCCTCTTGCTTTTGAATGCAAATATTTGACCAAGTCATTAGCAAGCAAAATGTTATGATGTATATTTCTCCCTTTGATTAAAGCAAGGTACGATCCTTGGGTGAATGGGAAGAGTATATTTCAATTATATGGTGACAGAATACGAAAAGATCTTGGGGGTCCCAAAGATTGGAAGGTTTCTGAGTTCATTGCTAACGATACCTGGTGTCTCCCTAATCCTATTTCTCCCGAAATGTTATCACTTTGGCCGACTATTATAGCTATTCCAATCAGGAACAACTCTTCAGATATATTTATTTGGCCTCATGACAATGGCAAATTTAGTGCCACATCCGCATGGAATCAAATTAGGCAAAGAAATAACAAGTGGGTCCCAAGCAGTTGGACATGGGATCGACCTGGATCACAAAGACATTCCTTATGTACATGGCAGGCCCTTCTCAATAAACTACCTACAATAGACAATATGAAAAGAAGAGGTATCTATCATGTTAACCGATGCTCCCTTTGTATGCAACAAGAAGAAACTGTTGACCACCTCTATTTTGCTTGTGATTAAACAAAATGGATATGGAAGGAGATTCTCCAGCGATTTGAACTAAATAGACTGCCGCAACCAAACTTGCACCAAGAACTAGGCGACCTCATGCAATGTTTCTCAAGAAAAGGGCCTCTCACACAACTGGCAAAGGTTAATTTCAGATGCGCTATTCGGTGGATGTGGAAGGAGAGATGTAAAAGAATTTTTGAATGTCAACACACAAACAATGCTCAGCTATTGAAATAGATTATTAGAGACTCAAGATCCTGTATGGAGCAAGATCTCAAAACGGAGCACTTTACCCAAAGAGAAAAAGATATTTTTATCAAATTTAATTTTGCTATTAGCTAAAGATCTTAGGAATGATGCCAAATTATGTACCCACAGGTAGTTTTGATATATCTGGATAAACATTTTCTATGTTGATTATAATTAGGAGTTATAGTCTATAGCATGTGTAGTCATAACTATCGCATTTGAACTCCATGAGTTACTTGGCTTTGTCTATGACTTGTATAGATAAAGCTATTTGTAAAAACTTTACACATAATCAATTTACTTTTACTTACCAAAAAAAATATTACCACACGAGTTCAATTTTGCAGAAAGGAACTATTTACAATGTAACATGAGCTGCAAATTCAGCCCCATGATAAGAATCTTATCGACAAAGAGGCAGAAGCTAGAAATAACTTCATGCAAGCCTTAAAGCAGGATGAAAGTTTTGCAAAACATAAGTCTCGACAGCATTGGCTTACTTTAGGGGATTCCAAAACTAAGTTTTTTTATGCTTCCATTGCTATTCGAAGAGCCGTTAACCACATCAGGAAATGCAGAGACAAAGATAAAAATCTTATTGAGAATTTAGATGCGGTTAAAGCATACACTGAGTAATTTTTTTATTCCTTACTCAACTAAGAGGGGCAACCTAATAATATTCAAGTGGAGCCAACTAGAAAGCTTGATTCGAGTGCCATTTCTATCCTCAATGCCCCAATTACAGATGACAAAATAGTAAGAGTTGTCTTTAAGTCACCAAAGGACAAAAGCCCTGGTCCAGATGGATTTCCTACTGAATTTTACCAAATTATATGGTCTATTATTGATAATGATGTGATTAAAGCTTGCGAACACTTTTTCTCTTCAGGGCATATTCTTAGAGAGATGAATTGCACTTTTATTTCTTTAATTCCTAAGAATGCAAGGGCTGATTCACTAGAGAACTATCGACCCATATCTTTATGTAACTTTATTTACAAGATCATCTCCAAACTATTAGCAGATAGATTGCAAAAGGTAATACACAAAGATAATTAGTCCAAATCAGGCTGCTTTCATCAAAGGGAGATATACATCATAATATTTTGCTTGCTAATGACTTGGTCAAGGATCTGCACTCAAAAGCAAAAGGGACAAAAATATGTTTTAAAGTTGATCTACGAAAATCCTTTGACTCAGTTAATAGGAACTTTATCTATAAGATGCTCTACGGTATGAACTTCCCTCAGCAATGGGTTAACTGGATTCAATGTTGCTTAGAAATCCAAAGTTTTCAATACTCTTCAACGGCTCACCTATTGGTTTTTTTGGGAGCAAGAATGGCATCCGACAAGGCGATCCACTCTCTCCATATCTCTTTACTATTGTAATGGAACGACTTAGCTATATGTTGGAATATACGGTCTCTGTTAGCAATATTAAAGTACCTCATGCTGGCCCTATTCATATATCACATATAATTTTTGCAGATGATCTTCTTATCTTTCTTCAGAATGATTTAACTTCAGTAAGAAACCTGGCAACTATTCTGAATGATTTTGGTATAGCTTCTGGCCTTCAGTTAAATCATGTGAAAAGTAAACTCTACATGAGCCCATGCATTGAGGACAAAGATGTTATTGCACATACCCTAGGGGTTAGTGCGGGAAATCTGCCAGTTACATATCTTGGTCTCCCACTCATATCCACTGGCTTTCACAAAACCCACTGTCAGCCTATCTTGCAAAAAATAAAGAATAGAATTTCCTCTTGGAAAAATAGTCATCTTTCAAAAGCAGGACGACTTGAACTCATCCGTTCGGTGTTGTACTCTTACTCTATATATTGGTATAATGCATTTCTTCTACCTATTGGACTTTTTTTTTTTTTAAGTAAAAGTAAGTTGATTTTGTGTAAAGTTTCTACACAAATATTACTGTCGCAAGTGCTCTGCCTATTGGGCTTCTTCTAGAATGACACAAATGATAAGACAATGCATATGGTAAATTGGGACAGCATCTGCAAACCGAAAGATGAAGGGGGGCTGAACTTGAGAAATACTAGAGATTGGAATAAAGCATATTTGGTAAAGCAATTGTGGGACCTTTTGCAAAACAAATGTTCCTTATGGTCACAATGGGTTTCTGCTAGGGAACTTTCAAAGGAATCGATTTGGAAAATTTCAACAAGAACATACCACTCTGCAGCTTGGAAAGGAATTTTAAAGGCAAGGAATTAGCTAATCGAACACATTTCTTATGCAATCTCTACTAGAACTAATACTAATATGTGGTACGATCCTTGGGTGAATGGGAAAAGTATATTTCAATTATATGGTGATAGAATACGAAAAGACCTTGGGGCTCCCAAAGATTGGAAGGTTTCCGAGTTCATTGCTAATGGTACCTGGTGTCTCTCTACTCCAATTTCTCCTGAAATGTTATCACTTTGGCCGACTATCACAGCTATTCCAATCAGGAACAACCCTTCAGATGTACTTATTTGGCTTCATGACAATGGCAAATTTAGCGCCACATCCGCATGAAATCAAATTAGGCAAAGAAATAACAAGTGGCTCCCAAGCAGTTGGACATGGGATCGACCGGGATCACAGAGATATTCCTTATGTACATGGCAGGCCCTTCTGAATAAACTACCTACAATAGACAATATGAAAAGAAGAGGTATCCATAATGTTAACCGATGCTCCCTTTGCATGCAACAAGAAGAAACTGTTGACCATCTCTATTTTGCTTGTGACTATACTAAATGGATATGGATGAAGATTCTCCAGCGATTCGAACTCGATAGAATGCCGCAACCAAACTTGCATCAAGAATTAGGTGACCTCATGCAATGTTTTTCAAGAAAAGGGCCTCTTACACAATTGACAAAGGTTATATTTAGATACGCTATTTGGTGGATGTGGAAGGAAAGATGTAGCAGAATCTTTGAGTGTCAACACACAAACAATGCTCAGCTCTTGACAGAAATTATTAGAGACTCAAGGTCATGTATGGAGAACGATCTCAAAATGGAGCACCTTACACAAAGCGAAAAAGATATTTTTATCAAATTCAATTTTGCTATTAGCTGAAAGATCTTGGGCATGACTCAAGATCTTGGGCATGATGGTAAAAGCTATACCTACATGAAATCTTGGCATATCTAGACTTTAAATTTTATATTTTGGCCATAGTTAAGAGTTATAGTCTACAGCATGTGTAGTCATAACTACTGCATTAGTACTCTACGAGTTACCTAGCTTCGTCTATAACTTGTATAGACAAAGTTATTTGTAGAAACTTTACACAAAATCAATTTACTTTTACTTATCAAAAAAAAAAAAAGTTTTCCAGACTAGGGTTGCAATAGCGATTCCGAGATCGTTCGAGAAAGCACCATTGGTTTCGGGGCGCACTAGTGGCTCCGTAAGTTTATGCGTCGGCCGCGATGCGCCCATATGCGAGGGACGACGCAGGCGTACCTAGTGCGATCATACCAGCACTATAGCTCCGGATCCCATCAGAACTACGAAGTGAAGCGTTCTTGGGCGAGAGTAGTACTAGGAGGACTTATAAAAAAAAAGAGTAGTACTAGGAGGGATGACCACCTGGGAAGTCCTTGTGTTGCACTCTTTTTTGCGTCGCAAGCGACGAAAACCTCTCCGTAGACCTTCGAGGGGATGGTTTTGTGGCTCAGAATTTTCCCTGACCGCTATGTAGTCATTATCGTTGGGCCCGGAGAGAGCTTTCCGGACTGGGGTCTCAATACCGATTCCGAGATCGTTCGAGAAAGCGCCGTCGGTTTCGGGGCACGCAAGTGGCTCCGTAAGTTGATGCGTCGGCACCGACACGCACATAGGCGAGGGACGACGCTGGCGTACCAGGTGCGATCATACCAGCACTAAAGCACCAGATCCCATCAAAACTCCGAATTTAAGCATGCTTGAGCGAGAGTAGTACTACGATGGGTGACCCGCTACGAAGTCCTCGTGTAGCACTCTTTTTTGCGTTGCGAGTGATGAAAACCTCTCCTGTACACCTCCGAGGGGATGGTTATGGGGATCGGAATTTGTTGTGACTGCTACACAATCAGTATCATGGGGCTTAGAGAGAGTTTTCCGGACTGGGGTCGCAATAGCGATTCCGAGATCGATCGAGAAAGCGTAGCTAGTTTCGGGGCGCGCAAGTGGCTCCGTAAGTTAATGCGTCGGCCGCGACGCGCACAGAGGCGAGGGACGACGTAGGCATACTGGGTGCGATTATACCAGTACTAAAGCTCCGGATCCCATCAGAACTCCGAAGTTATGCATGCTTGGGTGAGAGTAGTACTAGGAGAGATGACCACCTGGGAAGTCCTCGTGTTGCACTCTTATTTGCATCGCAAGCGATGAAAACCTCTCCCGTAGACCTCCGAGGGGATATTTTTGGGGCTCAGAATTTGTCGTGACCGCTACGCAGTTAGTATCGTGGGGCTCGGAGAGAGCTTTATGGACTGGGGTCGCATGTTAGAACCCTTGCAGTTTCTAAACTTGGGGTTGATCTCTTTAGGGGATCGGCCTCCTTGGAACTCTGCAGGTGTTAGAACCTTTGCAGATTCTAAACATGGGGTTGATCTCTTTAGGGGATCGGCCTCCTTGGAACTCTATAGGGGTTCCTCCCTCTAAGTTGCTGCTCAAAAGCTGCAGAAAAGATTCATCTATTGCTTATGAAAAGAGGAGGAATACATGGCTCTTTATAGGGTTTCTAAACCCTAACGCCTAATAGGACTCCTACTCAAGACTCCTTCTTCTAACCAACTCCTAATAGGACTTCTAATCAAGACTCCTATTTCTTTACAACTCCTAATTCATCTCTAAGAAACAATCTCCTAACCCTAGCCGGCCTCTTCACCTCGTTAATAGGGGTCGGCTTAGGTAGGTTTTACATGAATGTCCCTCTCAATTAGGACTCTTCTAGCTAGAGTCCTAACAGACCCGCCCTCTTTAAATCAGTCTTGTCCTCAAGGCTGCGATTCCATGAATTCAGGTAATCGGGTCTTCAGCTCCTCATATGGTGGCATCTTTAAGTGGTAGAATACTCCAATGCACTAGTACTTCGGTAGAGGGATGTCGGCGACGCATCACGATCCTACGATCGAGGATGGCTTGTGGTTGGGCTTGAATAACTCCATCCTCAGTTGTGTTGTGCAGTTGGATCTGGGATGACTCGTGTTCTCCCAACTTGGGCTTTAAGCATGATACGTGGAAGACAGGGTGAATTTTGTGTTGAATCTCGGATTTGGATGATGAAACTAATTGATTGTGTTTAGATGTTTAACTGCATTTTGAGTGATGCAGATCTACTTGATCAGGATTAGAGTGTTGACGCAGGAGGAATTGAAGTTGCGCCGGAGGAGATCACGTCACGATATTGGATGGCAGAAGGCTTTGGACGTCGGGCATCGGGCCAAGGAGAGCGGAATTACCCCAAGGATATCGGGGTTGCGGAGGTCAACCGCCGATTGGGCAACAAGCCGCAAGAGAGGATGATGCGCTGAAGAATCAGACGAAGCGGCAACCAATGATGTGCCGGGCAATAGAATGTCAATTCACGTTGTAATAACTATCTAGATCGGAGTAGAGTTTTGGCTTGCATGTGCAGGATTAACAATGATAACGATGAAGACATAAACCAAAACAAAGTGTGGAGTCAAGCATGAAGGATTCGTTGGGAGTTCAAGAGTTCGACGGAAGTCCGAAGGTTCGTCGGGAACGCTGCAGGAACTAGCCGAGAATGAGTAGGGAGCTTACCGAAGGGTTTTTCGGAAGCTCGCCGGAAGGTTCGTGGGAAGTTCGCGGAGTTCGCCAAGAAAGATCGGAGCTTGCCGAAGAAGCTTGTTGGAACTCACCAAGATCAAATCGTGAAGTCTAGAAGCTTGCCGGGAGTCCACATAATGGTTTCCGAGAGTTTATCGGAAGACCGCCGGAAGTTCGTCGGAAGCTCGCCGGAAGAAGTCTTGACTTACGAACTATGTAATATCTTATAAAATATCTTTAAATTCATAATTAGCACGTTAATTAGGGTTAGGATTAGGTGTTAATCCTATAACCCAGGTAGTGGCCAATTGTGCCCGAGTTCAGACTGGTTTGGGCCATGTTTGGAGCCCAACTAGTGGGCTAAAATAGTGTAGGCGGTGGCACCGCCTAGAACCCGAGATCTGAGTGGTGGCATCGCTGGACTGAGCGGTGGCACTACCCAGCACCCGAGAGATCCGGCGGTGGCACCGCCAGCCTCGGAAACCCAAGAGAATTCAAATTTTGGAGCCCAAATTTGAATCCTCTTGGGGCCTATAAATACCCCTCTATTCTCAGCTGAGAACACAACCTTTGAGAAGCAAGAGATTGAGAAAAGAGCCTTAGCAAAGTCTTAGCAAGTGTAGTTTTCAAATTGCTTGAGTGTTCACCTCCCTCCTTCTTGTTGAAAGAGAATTGTAAGAGTGTGAATCACTTATAAAGGTTGTAAGAGGGGTATTAGTCCTTCTCCTACAAAGAGATTTGCTAGTGGAAGTTGGGAGCCTCTTCGAAGAAGGCATCGTAAGTGGATGTAGGTCATTTTGACCGAACCACTTTAAAACTACTGTGTTCTCTGGTTTGCATCCTAATCTTGCCATTTACATACTGCAAACTTCTTTACATAGTCACTACACTTCTATACGCTTCTAAGTTATCAAGCTTCCAAATCGGTTTTCATCGATATTGGTTTTTATCGTACGAAAGTTTTTAAAAACGTCATTTTACCACTGCACTAATTCACCCCCCCTCTTAGTGCCGCTCCGATCCTAAAAATTGGTATCAGAGCCACGGTTTTCTATTTTGGTTTAACACCCAAATAGAAATGGCTCTTTATGGCTTTCAAGAGGGTCACTCTCTCATTCATCCTCCCTTTTTCAATGGGACGGACTACACCTATTGTTAAACTCGAATGAGAGTTTTCTTACTTTCGTTGAATCTCGAGCTTTGGAATATTGTCGAAAATGGATTTAAAAAATCTTCTCTTCCGACGAGCGAATGGGATGAATTGGAGAAGAAAGTTTTTGCTTTAAATGCAAAGGCTATGAATGCCTTATATTGTGCACTTGACAAAAATGAATTTAATCGCATTTCGATTTGTGATTCGGCTTTTGATATTTGGAGAACTCTTGAGGTCACTCATGAAGGCACTAGCCGAGTGAAAGAGTCCAAAATCAACATTCTTGTGCACTCTTACGAACTTTTCCGGATGAAACGAAGTGAGTCCATAGGAGACATGCACACCCGTTTCTCGGATGTCATCAATGGACTCAAAGCTCTTGGTAAAAGTTTTTCTAACTTTGAACTAGTCACTAAAATCTTAAGATCCCTTCCAAAAAGTTGGGAACCAAAAGTTACGGCTATTCAAGAGGCCAAAGACCTTAAAACATTTCCTATTGAAGAACTTGTTGGGTCTCTAATGACCTATGAAATGAACAATGTTACAAAAAGAAAACTCAAGAACAACCTTCCAAAGGACAGGAAGGATTTGGGACATAGAACACATGAAGACCACTCGAGCATAAGCTCAAGTGATGGTGAACTTAAACTACAAATGAAACAAAAATTAAAAAGAAAAAAGAATGGAACTACTTGCTATAAACGCAAGAAGAACAAAAATTGGGATGAATTGAGCTCTTCCGAAGACGAGGAGAAAATCAAGAAAGGCGAGGTGGCAAACTATGCCTCAACCACTCTCAACAACGAGGTAATCAAAATCCCCCTAATTTATTTCGAAATTACATAATACTTTCATGAGTCGTTTTTAATTTAGTTTAGGATTAATTTTCTTGAAAATTAAATGTGTTATGTTAATGCAATAAAATGTTAGATATAAATCTAATGCTTATACACCTAGTAAGATAAAGTCAATCGTATAAATTAAAACTAAAGAAGTTTTAGTTATCTATAAGAATCATTCAAAATTATGTTCAATAAAACTAATTCAAAATGATGGAATGAAAATATTAAATGTTTTGATACCATTTTATGCATGAGATTTTAAAAGTTATACATAATGATCTTGATGGTTTTTATGAAGAAATTTATTTTTCGATCCATAATGATTGATGATATATATATATATATATATATATATATATATATATATATATATATATATATATATATATATATATATATATATATATATATATTGGCTCAAAAAGGACAAAGGCATGCTTATATGAAACAACTAAATAGATAAAAGTATTTTTCTTGAAAATTCTTGGTTTGATGAATCTATTTTATCATCTTTTTATGACTATCTTGAAAATGATTTTGATTTGATGATTTGAATTTAAATGAGCTTTATCTTGATTTTTTGAGATTTATAACTTGAGATTTACTCTATAAAAATCAAGATCTTGTATCCTCAATGTTCCTTTTTAGCATCTACTATCCAAATGAATTGTGATTGGTATCATTGCTATATTTCTTCTTATCGTGCACTAAAGAGAAAATTTTCCTAAATGAATCATAATTTTTCGGAACCATAATTCTTTTTATGATTCATAATGAATTGTGAAATTTTATATGCTTGAATTAATATCTTCTTCTCTTATAAGATTGAATGAATTTTATCTATATTATGATCTCCTAAGATTTTCCCTTGATTATTATGATAAATCTATGTATACCATTTTGAATCTCTTGAAAGTAATGATGAGATTTTGATGAATTTAACAATTTAAATTTGAATGAGTTTGTATTCAAATTATGATCTTGATTTCTTGGATTTACTACTTGAGATTCTTTTTTAATCACAATCTCTTCTTTGTATACCTACAATTTTTGTTATTTATAAAAGGAAGAGATTTGATAAAATGAATCATATCTTTTGGTATTCAAATGGTCTTATCTTTGATGATATGATTTCTTTATATCTATGATACAAATGCCTTGAAATGATTGAAATATTTTACACTTTTATGCTCTTCCCTACTTCTTTCTTGCTTTCAATGATAAAATAGGGAGAAGATTTGATCATGCATGATAGGATATAATTTTACAAAATTGATACCATTAAGAAACATTTATGATTGGCAATGATGCATACAATACTTGTGCTTTCTAATTATGATGTGATGTATTGCATATGATGTAAATCATGATTTAAAATACCATGAGTTATTGCCAAAAAAATGTATCATGTATGATACGTTCATAATGTTGATTGATTTATTCAATATCGCGCATGAATGAAATATAAGGTTTTTGAAATAGTGCATGTTTTAATTTGAAAATATAATGATGCACAAATGAGATTGATACTTACCTTTGTCATAATTGATGTAAAGGGTCTTTCCTACTTTTTGACAACGACAAAGGGGGAGATAGCTAGCTTGCACAAGACAAGAGAAGCAAAAAATTACAAACGTACACATCGCAAAAAGGGGCAAAACTAATTAGCTTGCTCATCTCGAAAGCAAGAAATGCTATCTTATAATCTCAAGCAAATGAGCTATCTTGCCTATTTCAAGAAGCAAAACTTGCAACTTGCACATTGCAATAGGAAGCAAGAATCATGAGCTTACACAAGAAAGCTATCTTGCATTTGCTTTCGAAATTTTTACTAGCTTTTATATAGTTAAACTTGCATATCGTAAAAATTTCCTAGCTCGATCATTTCATTGAAAGAACTTACTATCTTGAACATCACAAAAGTTTGCTACCTTGCATGATATAAAATTTGCTATATCAAACATCATAAATATTATTTTTTTTTTGGTAAGTAAAAGTAAATTGATTATGTGTAAAGTTTCTACAAATAGCTTTATCTATAAAGTCATAGACAAAGCCAAGTAACTCATAGAGTGAGAATGCGATAGTTATGACTACACATGCTATAGACTATAACTCCTAATTATAATCAACATAGAAAATGTTTATCCAGATATATCAAAACTACCTGTGGGCACATAATTTGGCATCATTCCCAAGATCTTTAGCTAATAGCAAAATTAAATTTGATAAAAATATATTTTTCTCTTTGGGTAAAGTGCTCCGTTTTGAGATCTTGCTCCATACAGGATCTTGAGTCTCTAATAATCTCTTTCAATAGCTGAGCATTATTTGTGTGTTGACATTCAAAGATTCTGTTACATCTCTCCTTCCACATCCACCAAATAGCGCATCTGAAAGTTGTTGGGAAATCATGGGGGCGACATCATATGCGCAGCGGAAGAACAAGAAAACAAAAATCCCCGATTCCCAAAAAGATGTTCGTCGTCGTGCGAAGATTGGTGCACAAAAATCCGCAAAACACAAAACTGCGTATAGAGATTGTGTTACCTAGGGAGATCGTATATCCCTGTTTCCTTGCAGATCCTTAGGAGAGGGTGAAGGAGGTCAAGCGTCCTCCTCTCTAGCGGTGATCCACACAGCAGGGTTGTGACGACCCTCCTCAAAACTCCAGGCCTCTGAGGTGGAGAGGGAGAGGAGAATAGGAAAGGCAAGTAAAGACTCTAGCCTATGAGGCTGTGAATCCCTCCTATTTATAGAGATCCCGTGTCAAACCCTAATGGGTCCTTCCCTAGTGGGTATTGGATCTGCATCCAATAAGACAAGGGCTCCGTCGGATATCTCATATCCGAACCTCTACTCATCGCAATGCCTACCATATGTGTGTGACCCTCTAGGCCCAATATCGAAATGGCGTGAGTCATACCGTCAGAACTCCTTCTAACTTCAGTGAATTATTATCTCTGTAATAATTCACTTTCGACTCATCGACTACTGGGGCGTACTAGGCCACTACTGCCGTAGTCCCCGGACAATCTGAGGGGAATCTAATCCATTGGACCTGCGTCCTCGATTACCATGTACCTATAGTCCCATCATCCATCTAATATCCCGAGACTGTATATCGATCATGGTGTTGTCGGACCCCATACGGTTTCTACTCGAGTCTCTCTAATCTCGGATTCTCCCGAGAACTCTTTCTCTCTCAACCCGAATGACCCTGGCCAGGGGGATTTGTCTCGAGCAAGAACACATGGGATATTCCTCTCATGACGCCGAGAGTGGATAATCCTCTATCGACACTCAATAGCCCTCGTAAAGGTCGACTACCACTCCCAATGACCAGGTTGTACTAGATCCGGGACAGCCAAACCTATAAGTCTGGTATCAAAGAGTGGAGCACTCATCAGACATCCTTGGTGTCTCAAGTCTAAGGACCGGATACACCACTAGGACTACGGAATCATTGTCCGACAATAAGGCATCATCAACCATCCAATTCCATAAGCGGATAAATTAGTGAACTCATTCTCCACGAGCACCAGACTATATCCCTAGTGTCCCTACGAGGCAGCTATGAGACCAATTGCATCCATCATATGGACGGGACGTATATCTGACACACCAGTCTATCCGGTTATCACGATGTCCCTCTCGAGTAACCTATGACTGGGATTATTTAGGATATGTGTTTAAAGGTGAATCGATCTCATTATCGTGATCTCATCACGATCCGATTCCCATTGCACAAATCCAAGGACATCACAATATATATATGCATTTATGCAATAGTTATAAAGTGATATACGCCAAAATATAATAAGCAAAAAGATTCTGTATCAAGTCACACGTGCCATCACTCACGTGATTGGCTTGCTGGGCACCTATGACTAGCAAAAGTAACCTTTGTTAGTTGTGTGAGAGGCCCTTTTCTTGAGAAACATTGCATGAGGTCGCCTAGTTCTTGGTGCAAGTTTGGTTGCGGCAGTCTATTGAGTTCAAATCGCTGGAGAATCTCCTTCCATATCCATTTTGTATAATCACAAGGAAAATAGAGGTGGTCAACAGTTTCTTCTTGTTGCATACAAAGGGAGCATCGGTTAACATGATAGATACCTCTTCTTTTCATATTGTCTATTGTAGGTAGTTTATTGAGAAGGGCCTGCCATGTACATAAGGAATGTCTTTGTGATCCCGGTCGATCCCATGTCCAACTGCTTGGGACCCACTTGTTATTTCTTTGCCTAATTTGATTCCATGCGGATGTGGCACTAAATTTGCCATTGTCATGAGGCCAAATAAGTATATCTGAAGAGTTGTTCCTGTTTGGAATAGCTATAATAGTCGGCCAAAGTGATAACATTTGGGAAAAAATAGGATTAGGGAGACACCAGTACAATTAGCAATGAACTTCGAAACCTTCCAATCTTTGGGAGCCACAAGATCGTTTAAGTATTCTGTCATCATATAATTGAAATATACTCTTCCTATTCACCCAAGGATCATACCACATGTTAGTACTAGTTCCAGAAGAGATTATGTAGGGAAATGTGTTTGATTAGCCAATTCCTTGCCTTTAAAATTCCTTTCCAAGTGTAGAGTGGTATGTTCTTGTTGAAATTTCCCAGATTGATTCATTTGAAAGATACCTAGCAGAAAAACCAATGTGACCATAAGGAACATTTGTTTTGCAAAAAGATCCCACAATTGCAGTACCGGACATGCTTGATTCCAATCTCTAGTATTTCTCAAGTTTAGCCCCCCCTTCATCTTTCTTCGGTTTGCAAATTCTATCCCAATTTACCATATGCATTGCCTTATCATTTGTGCTATTCCAGAAAAAAGTTCATTAATAACCGTTCAATATCTTGGAGAAGTCCAAAGAAGGAAAGAAATGTATTACACCAATATATAGAGTAGGAGTGCAATACCTAACGGATGAGTTCGAGTCGTCCCTTTTTTTGATAGAAACCAATTTTTCCAAGAAGAAATTATATTCTTTATTTTTTTGCAAGATAGGCTGATAGTGAGTTTTGTGAATGCCTATGGATATGAGCAGGAGACCCAAATAAGGAACTGCAAGGCTTCCCTCACTAACCCCAAAGTTTGTGCAATAAAGACATTATCCTCAACGTAAGGGCTCATATATACTTTACTTTTTTCGCATGATTTAACCAAAGTCCAAAACCATACCAAAGTCATTCATAATAGTAGCTGGTTCTTTCTTGAAGTTGGTTCATTTTGGAGAAAGATAAGTAAGTCACCTGCAAATGTTATATGTGATATATGAACAGAACCAGCAATGGGTACCTTAATGCTGCCATTTAAGACTGCGTGTTCCAACATACAGCTAAGTCCTTCCATCGCAATAGTAAAAAGATACGGAGAGAGTGGATCGCCTTGTCGGATGCCATTCGTGCTCCCATAAAAACCAATAGGTGAGCCATTAAAGAGTATCGAAAACTTTGGAGTTTCCAAGCAAGATTGAATCCAATTAACCCATTACTATGGGAAGTTCATATCGAGGAGTATCTTATAGATAAACTTCCTATTAACCGAATCAAAGGCTTTCCGTAAATCAGCTTTAAAACAGATTTTTGTCCCTCTTGCTTTTGAATGCAAATCTTTGACCAAGTCATTAGCAAGCAAAATGTTATGATGTATACTTCTCCCTTTGATGAAAGCAGTTTGATTTGGGCTAATGATCTTGTGTATTACCTTTTACATTATATTTGCCAATACTTTGGAGATGATCTTGTAAATAAATTTGTATAATGATATGGGTCGATAGTTCTCTAGTGAATCAGCCCCTGCATTCTTCGGAATTAAATAAATAAAAGTGCAATTCATAAATATTGTTACTTGCAAAGAAAAGCAAAGTGCAATCTTACATAAGAAGCAAGTGTTGAATTGCCTTGATTGAACTTAAGAATCTTGCTATGCTTTTGTGCTTATATGTTGTGATGAAAATCTAGCTTCATGTTGTAAAAACTTGCATATCTTTTAAAATAGCTGGAGCTACTACTCCTTTTTGTTGATTACATAGGGGGAGAAGTATATTGATGACTTCATAACATGTGATGAATGTTACTTGGATTTGGGATGAATGTTACTTGGATTTGGGATAATCCAAGTGTTCTATTAACGGCATATTGATATGGGGAGTTTGGTTAAACTCCGGGGAGTTTAGGTTAACTCTATTAGTCATCAATTAGTTATCATCATCAAAAAGGGGGAGATTGTTGAATCTCGGACTTTGATGATGAAACTAATTGATTGTGTTTAGATGTTTAACTTCATTTTGAGTGATGAAGGTCTACTCGATCAGGATTAGACAGTTGACGCAGGAGGAATTGACGTTGCGCCGGAGGAGATCGCGTCAGGATATTGGATGGCAGAAGGCTTCGGACGTCGGGCATCGGGCCAAGGAGAGCAGAATTACGCCAAGGATATCGGGGTTGCGGAGGTCAATCACCGATTGGGCAACAAGCCGCAAGAGAGGATGATGCGCAGAAGAATCGGACGAAGCGCCAACCAATGACAGGTTTTCCGGAAGCTCGCCGGAAGGTTCGTGGGAAGTTCGCGGAGTTCGCCAAGAAAGATCGGAGCTTGCCGAAGAAGCTTGTTGGAACTCACCAAGATCAAATCGTGAAGTCTAGGTGCTTGCCGGGAGTCCGCATAATGGTTTCCGAGAGTTTATCGGAAGACCGCCGGAAGTTCGTCGGAAGCTCACCAGAAGAAGTCTTGACTTACGGACTTTGTAATAGCTTATAAAATATCTTTAAATTCATAGTTAGCACATTAATTAGGGTTAGGATTAGGTGTTAATCCTATAACCCAAGTAGGGGCCAATTAGGCCCGAGTTCGGACTGGTTTGGGCCATGTTTGGAGCCCAACTAGTGGGCTGAAATAGTGTAGGCGGTGGCACCGCCAAATTAGGCGATGGCACCGCCTAGAACCCGAGATCTGAGCGGTGGCACTGCCCAGCACCCGAGAGATTGTTAGGACTCTAGCTACGAGAGTCCTAATTGAGAGGGACATTCATGTAAAATCTATCTAAGCCGACCCCTATTAAAGAGGTGAAGAGGCCGGTAGGGTTAGGAGATTGTTTCTTAGAGATAAATTAGGAGTTGTAAAGAAATAGGAGTCTTGATTAGAAGTTTATTAGGAGTTGGTTAGAAGAAGGAGTCTTGAGTAGGAGTCCTATTAGGAGTTAGGGTTTAGAAACCCTATAAATAGCCATGTATTCCTCCTCTTTTTATAAGCAATAGATGAATCTTTTCTGCAGCCTTTGAGCAGCAACTTGGAGGGAGGAACCCCTATAGAGTTCCAACGAGGCCGATTCCCTAAAGAGATCAACCCCAAGTTAGAATATGCAAGGGTTCTAACACCTGCCTTTGAGCAGCAACTTGGAGGGAGGAACCCCTATAGAGTTCCAAGGAGACCGATCCCCTAAAGAGATCAACCCCAAGTTTAGAATCTATAAGGGTTCTAACACCTGGTATCAGAGCAGCGTTCTTGGCGTCTCGCTGCCCTTCCATAGCCATCTATCAACCATCCACAAACACCCAAAGCAATTCCCACAATTGTTTAAGAGATCATTGTCAAATTCCACCGTCATCTCCACCACCACGGATCATCCTTTGATCTCCCCATGAATTGCAACAGGTTATGGTTTTCTACCTTACTGCTACTGCAATTTAGTTATCCTTATTTGAAAATCCCAAAAAAATTATTCCTATATTGCTGCATATACTTTTCGTCATAAAGTTTTCATCTCTACGACGAAAGATACATTGCAGAATTCCAACCGTATAGCACCATCTTTTTGATCTTGCTACTATGTTTTTTCTATCCAAATCTCTACAAAATTTTTATGACATCTTTGACATTTCCTAATAGCTGATTCCCTTTGGTTTCATAAAAAAATTCTCAATATAAACCACTGATCTTTTACGTCTAATCTGCTATACTTAAAAATCTGTGCTGCAGAAAATTTCAATCGCATATTGTTGCCTTAACCCATCTATTTGCAATCTTTTTTTGAATAAAATTTCTTATACACTTCATAGATCATCTTGGCTTCCATCTAAGATTGATCTATAAAGAAATTCATCTCTAAAAACGATTTTGTGTTGCTGCAAATTTTCGTCGTAACCTGCTGGAATTTCTCGACGAAAATTCTGCAATCGCAACTTGCACCAATTTCCTTGCTGTTATACTACAGAAATTTTCTTGATTAAATTAGATATCCTTGCTGTCATATAAATTGTGATTTTGCTATCAATTCCCTCCTCAATTCTCTCACGTTTTTGGTGGGAATTACGTCGAGAAACCGTTGTTTCTTCGACAACAATTCTACTCTTACAAGACAGCACATACTTGCTGCAACTTCCATTGATTTCTGCCTAACCTTTGCTACCTTCTACCACAGATCCAAAACTTTTATCTACAGCCCTAAAACTCTACCAAACCACACCCTCAACCTGCACCCAAAATAGCCACAAAACAAGCCTAAACCGTAGCCTACATCCACCAATCTACCAACCCTTTCGACCATCACCTCTCTCAACCAATACATGCCTTTAACCCTACAACAAAAGAGAGATCTTGATATCACAGATTAGATGGCATATACTATGATATCTGAGGAGGTATTCAATGCTAAATTCGAAGCCTTCGAGGCGTGAATGAAGGATAAGATTGGGATGCTCTTTACCGAACTCAGATTGGGCCGACCACTAAGCCCGAAGAAATCACATGAAGGAGAGAGCTTTGCCCAATCGCACCAATCCCAAAGATATGACTTCCAAGAGAGGAGAAGCTCTATGACCAACCTCAACTATCCATGCATGAGAGTGGACTTCCCTAGATGGGAAGAAGGAGACCCGATTGGTTGGATCTCGCGCGAGGAGCGATATTTTCGGTACCACAAAATCACAGATGCATCTATGGTGAAAATTGCAGCTATACATCTTGAAGGGATGCTATACAGTAGTTTGACGGGTTTGTACATACTTATGGAGTCTTTTCATGGCAACAATTCAAAGAAGGACTGTTGATACGCTTCAAAACAACCGATTACGAGAATATTGACGGACAACTAGCAAAGATTTGACAAACCTCCACCATTCAGGAGTACCAAACCAGGTTTGAAAGGTTATCTAATCAAACTCATGATTGGTCTCAAAAACAGCTATTGAGGATCTTCATTTAGGGCTTGAAGCCGGAGATCCGAGGAGAAGTTAAAGCGCGACAACCGTATACGCTTATGGCAGCCATCTCTTTCGCACGACATCAAGATGAGCAATTGAACCATGAAGCTCGGAGGACTAGGGTCACTCCTCAACCAGTAATATTGAAGCCCTCAGCCCCCCCTACTGTCGACCAAGTCCCTACACCAAAGAGGTTAACAGGAGAAGAGCTTCGGGAGCGATATGCAAAGGGGTTATGTTGGCATTGTGACGACCCGTGGAGCCGTGAGCATCGCTGTAGTAAAGGGAGACTTCTTATGATTGAACCAATAGAAGAAGAGGTCATTGAACATCTAGAAGAGAGCCTTGAACATGTGAAAGAAGATGCAGAAGAAGAGCCACAATCGATCGAAGTTACGGTACATGCACTAGCGGACTACTCAAACCCACAAACGATGAAAGTTGGAGGCCTTCTCAAACAACAACCGATCACTGTTCTCATCGACACAGGCAGTACTAATAACTTTCTAAACAGTAAGGTTGCTGTCCAGATGGCTTTACCTATTGAGAATTGCAGCAGGTTTGACGTTAAGATCGCCGATGGATGGATTTTGAAGTATGATCGTAGGCGCCCGCAAGAGAAACTATTGCTGCAGAACCAAGAGATAATTGCAGATTTCTTCCTTCTCCCGCTTAATAATCATGAGGCCATGCTCATAATTAAATGGTTGACAACATTAGGTAATATTTCTTGGAATTTTATGCAACTAATTATGAAATTTTACAGTAAGGAGAAACAGGTGATACTTAACGAGAAACATGGGGTGACGTAACGATGATTTGCACACAACAAATAGAGAAGATTTTGCATAAAGCATGCCACAGATTTTTGGTACAACTTGAGCAGCAAACTAAGGGAGAGCCAATAGAATTTGAAGATCCAAACATACTTCCTTTGCTTGCTAAATTTTCAGATATATTTGATGAACCTTACAACCTACCTCTTACCCGTCGGCATGATCATTATATAACGATTCTTTCAGACAAACCTCTAGCAAATACTCGGCCATATCAATATCTACATCTCCAGAAGGATGAAACAGAAAGGATTGTAAAAGAGATGCTCAAAACAGGAGTTATTCTGCCAAGTTGCAACCTCTACTCTTCACCGGTGCTACTTGTACGCAAGAAGGATGGAACATGGCAAATATGCATTGATTATCGAGCTTTAAATGGCATCACCATCAAGGACAAGTACCCAATACCGGTGGTGGATGAACTTCTTGATGAATTAAAAGGAGCTCGAGTCTTCACAAAGTTGAACTGGTACCCAATACCGGTTACCACCAAATTCGGGTATGTGACGATGACATTCCAAAAATTACATTTCACACACATAATGGCCATTATGAATTCTTAGTAATGCCTTTTGGACTCACTAATGCTCCTTTAACCTTTCAAAGTCTCATGAACAATATTTTTCGGAGCTATCTTCGCAAATTTGTGCTGGTATTTTTCGATGATATTCTCATTTACAACCCTTCCCTTGAGACTCACTTTCAGCATTTACGGATTGTTCTGATGATCCTTCGAGAGAATACTCTTTTTGTAAAGCAACCAAAGTGCAGCTTTCTCCAGCAAAAAGTAGAGTACCTTAGGCATATATTATCAGAAAAATGAGTGGCAGTAGACCCAGCAAAAATTGAGGCAATGCAAGGCTGGTCGAAACCTACAAACGTGAAATTACTACGGGGGTTCCTTGGACTAACGGGCTACTACCAAAAATTTGTTAAGGACTATGGGAAGATCAATGCACCACTCACTTCTTTACTGAAAAAAGATGCTTTCCAATGGTCGGACAAAGCCTCTGCTGCCTTCGACAAACTTAAGGCAACCTCGACAACGACGTCGGTGCTTGCGCTACCAGATTTCAATAGACCCTTCATCATTGAGGCCGACGCATCTGGAGTCGAAATTGGAGCCGTTCTCAAGCAAGATGGTCGACCACTCACATTCACTAGCAAGACACTATCTCCCTCCCATCAAAATAAGTCAATATATGATAAGGAGATGCTTGCCATTGTGCGTGCAGCAACGAGGTCAGACCCTACTTGAATGGTCGACGATTTCAAATTAAAATTGACCATAAAAGCCTCAAGTACTTTTTGGAGCGAAAGATATCATCCCCTGAGCAGCAAAAATGGGTAACAAAACTTCTTGGATTTGATTATGAAATAACTTACAAAAAGGGAAAAGAGAATATTCTTGCAGATGCGCTTTCGCAGCTACCCGAGCAAGCTGAAGTTTCAGTCATTTCACTTCCGACCAGCGACTTCCTTAAGGATATTAAGATGGAATGGTAGGAAGATTCAGAAACAAGGTACTATATTGAAAAGGAGTATGGCATATCACCCCCAAATTAACGGCTAGACAAAATTTGTAAATAGGTGCTTGGAGACAGCCCAAAGCCACCCACCAAATATGACTATCCAAGGAGAACTCCAGACACAGCGAAGTGTCATTATTGATCAATGGATCGTAACTCGACGATGACGACCCACTACTACAGTGCTAAGACAATGGGTGAACCTACCAACAGAAGATGCCACTTGGGAGAACTATGACGACTTGAATATCAAATTCCCAAAATTCATGAATCGTCAGCCTCGAGGACAAGGCTGATTTGAAGAGGGCGGGTTTGTGAGAACTCTAGCTAGGAGAGTCCTAATTGAGAGGGACATTCATGTAAAACCTATCTAAGCCGACCCCTATTAGGAGATTGTTTCTTAGAGATAAATTAGGAGTTGTAAAGAAATAGGAGTCTTGATTAGAAGTCTATTAGGAGTTGGTTAGAAGAAGGAGTCTTGAGTAGGAGTCCTATTAGGAGTTAGGGTTTAGAAACCCTATAAATAGCCATGTATTCCTCCTCTTTTCATAAGCAGTAGATGAATATTTTCTGCAGCCTTTGAGCAGCAACTTGGAGGGAGGAACCCCTATAGAGTTCCAAGGAGGCCGATCCCCTAAAGAGATCAACCTTAAGTTAGAATCTGCAAGAGTTCTAACACCTGCCTTTGAGCAGCAACTTGGACGAAGGAACCCCTATAAAGTTCCAAGGAGGCCGATCCCCTAAAGAGATCAACCCTAAGTTTAGAATCTGTAAGGGTTCTAACAAAGATCCGGCGGTGGCACCACCAGCCTCGGAAACCCAAGAGAATTCAAATTTTGGAGCCCAAATATGAATCCTCTTGGGGCCTATAAATACCCCTCTATTCTCAGCTAAGAACACATCCTTTGAGAAGCAAGAGATTGAGAAAAGAGCCTTAGCAAAGTCTTAGCAAGTCTAGTTTTCAAATTGCTTGTGTGTTCGCCTCCCTCCTTCTTGTTGAAAGAGAATTGTAAGAGTGTGAAGTGGATAAATATAGGAATAAAGCCATAAAAGGTAAGGATATTGTGCGGGAGGAAAATACAAAACCGAAGGATAAGAAAAAGGATGGTACAATCCATCCAAAGTCGTAGGATGAATACCTTGCTACCTTTTCATTTGTTTATTACGAATGAAGATAACATGCTGGAATGTTCGCGGACTTAATAAGCCGAAGAAATGTCGGGAGCTCAACAGAATAATCAAGTCTGCCGCATATGATATTGTTATTCTAGTGGAAACGAAAATTAAACAATCGCGCGTTCAAGCTCAAAAGAATTTAATATGGCCAGACGTAGAACTATTTACCAATGACTCAAATGAAACTTTTGGTAGAATATGGGTCTTATGGCATCCTAACTCTATTAAAGCTTGGTTTATTTCTACTACTGATCAATTCATTCATCATAAGGTAGAGGATAAAAAGAATGGCTGTCAATTCAATTTCACTGGTATATATGCTTCAAACATTATGCAAGAAAGAAATACTCTTTGGTCTGACCTGACTAATATTGTAAATGGCTGTCTCAATGTACCTTGGATTGTTCTTGGAGACTTTAATACTGTTCGGTACACAAATGAAAAAGAGGGGGGTAGACAACTTTCAGAAAGTCAGCTTCAAAGTTTTAATGATTACATTGACACTGCAACATTGTTTGATATGAAATATGTGGGTAATTGGTTCTCCTAGAGTAATCAAGGTGCTGCTAATAGAAAAATAATGGCTCGACTTGATAGGTGTTTGATTAATCATGAATGGTTAACAGTTTACCCAGATTCACTTCTTGAGTATGGTGCTTCTTTGTTTTCTGACCATTCTTTAATGTATATACATGCAGAAAAAGCGACACCAAGAGGCAAGAAACCGTTTAGATTCTTTAACATATGGAGTACTCATCCTCAATTTCTTGATGTTATCAGATCTGCTTGGAATGTTAAATGTGCATGGATCCCCCCCTTACATCTTATGTCAAAAGCTCAAAGCCCGTAAAGCAGCACTAAAGGAGTGGAATACAAATACCTTTGGCAATATTAACATCAGAGTTCAATTTTGCAGAAAGGAACTAATATCACTGCAACATGAGCTACAACTTCAGCCAAATGATGAAAATATTATCTACAAAAAGATAGAAGCCAGAAATAACTTCATGTAAGCCTTAAAACAGGAGGCACGTTTTGCAAAGCAGAAGTCTCGACAGCATTGGCTTACACTAGGGGATTCCAATACTAAATTTTTGTATGCCTCAATTGCTACTCGAAGGGCTGTTAACCGTATCAGCAAATGCAGAGATAAAGATGATAATCTTATTGAGAATTTAGATGAGGTTAAACACACATAGAGCAATTTTTTTATTCCTTACTCAATCAAGCTGGGAAACCTAATAACATTCATGTGGAGCCGACTAGAAAACTTGATTCGGAAGCTATTTCAATCCTCACTGCCCCAATTACAGATGACAAAATTATATGTGTTGTCTTTATGTCACCAAAGCACAAAAGCCCAGATCCAGATGGATTTCCAACTGAATTTTACCAAACTTCTTGTCTATTATTGGAAATGATGTGATCAAGGCTTGCCAACATTTTTTCTCTTCAGGTCATATTCTTAGAGAGATGAATTGCACTTTTATTTCCTTAATTCCGAAGAATGCAGGGGCTGATTCACTAGAGAACTATCGACCCATATCATTATGCAACTTTATTTACAAGATCATCTCCAAAGTATTGGCAAATAGAATGCAAAAGGTAATACATCATAACATTTTGCTTGCTAATGACTTGGTCAAAGATTTGCATTCAAAAGCAAGAGGGACAAAAATATGTTTTAAAGCTGATTTACGGAAAGTCATTGATTCAGTTAATAGGAAGTTTATCTATAAGATGCTCCTCGATATGAACTTCCCACAGCAATGAGTTAATTGGATTCAATCTTTCCTTGAAACTCCAAAGTTTCCGATACTCTTTAATGGCTCACCAATTGGTTTTTTTTAGGATCACGAATGGCATTCGACAAGGTGATCCACTCTCTCCATATCTTTTTACTATTGCGATGGAAGGACTTAGCTGTATGTTGGAACATGCAGTATTAAATGGCAGCATTAAGGTACCCATTGCTTGTTCTGTTCATATATCACATATAACATTTGCAGATGACTTACTTATCTTTCTCCAAAATGAACCAAATTCAGTAAAAAACCTGGCTACTATTATGAATGACTTTGGTATGGTTTCTGGACTTCAGTTAAATCATGCGAAAAGTAAAGCATATATGAGCCCTTACGTTGAGGATAATGTCTTTATTGCACAAACTTTGGGGGTTAGTGAGGGAAGCTTGCTAGTTCCTTATTTGGGTCACCCGCTCATATCCACATGCATTCACAAAACCCACGGTCAGCCTATCTTGCAAAAAATAAAGAATAGAATTTCTTCTTGAAAAAATAGGTTTCTATCAAAAGCAGGACAACTCAAACTCATCCGTTCGGTATTGCACTCCTACTCTATATAATGGTGTAATGCATTTCTTCTGCCTGCTGGACTTCTCCAATATATTGAATGGTTATTAATGAACTTCTTCTGGAATGGTACAAATGATATGGCAATGCATATGGTAAATTGGGATAGCATTTGCAAACCGAAAGATGAAGTGGGCTAAACTTGAGAAATACTAGAGATTGGAATCAAGCATGTCTGGTACAGCAATTGTGGGATCTTTTGCAAAACAAATGTTCCTTATGGTCACATTGGGTTTCTGCTAGGTATCTTTCAAAGGAATCAGTTTGGGAAATTTCAACAAGAACATACCACTCTGCAGCTTGGAAAGAAATTTTAAAGGCAAGGAATTGGCTAATCAAACATATTTCCTATACAATCTCTTCTCAAACTAGTATTAATATGTGGTACGATCCTTGGGTGAATGGGAAGAGTATATTTCAATTATATGGTGACAGAATAAGAAAAGATCTTGGGGCTCCCAAAGATTGGAAGGTTTTTGAGTTCATTGCTAACGGTACCTGGTGTCTCCCTAATCCTATTTCTCTCGAAATATTATCACTTTGGCCGACTATTATAGCTATTCCAATCAGGAACAACTCTTCAGATATACTTATTTGGCCTCACGACAATGGCAAATTTAGTGTCACATCCGCATGGAATTAAATTAGGCAAAGTAATAACAAGTGGGTCCCAAGCAGTTGGACATGGGATCGATCGGGATCACAAAGACATTCCTTATGTACATGGCATGCCCTTCTCAATAAACTACCTACAATAGACAATATGAAAAGAAGAGGTATCTATCATGTTAACCGATGCTCCCTTTGTATGCAACAAGAAGAAACTATTGACCATCTCTATTTCTCTTGTGATTATACAAAATGGATATGGAATGAGATTCTCTAGCGATTTGAACTCAATAGACTGCCGCAACCAAACTTGCACCAAGAACTAAGCGACCTCATGCAATGTTTCTCAAGAAAAGGGCCTCTCACACAACTGGCAAAGGTTACTTTCAGATGCGCTATTTGGTGGATGTGGAAGGAGAGATGTAACATAATCTTTGAATGTCAACACACAAATAATGCTCAGCTATTGAAAGAGATTATTAGAGACTCAAGATCCTGTATGGAGCAAGATCTCAAAACGGAGCACTTTACCCAAAGAGAAAAAGATATTTTTATCAAATTTAATTTTGCTATTAGCTAAAGATCTTGGGAATGATGACAAATTATATACCCACAGGTAGTTTTGATATATCTGGATAAATATTTTCTATGTTGATTATAATAAGGAGTTATAGTCTGCAGCATGTGTAGTCATAACTATCGCATTCGAACTCCATGAGTTACTTGGCTTTGTCTATGACTTGTATAGATAAAGCTATTTGTAGAAACTGTACACATAATCAATTTACTTTTACTTACCAAAAAAAAATTGTAAGAGTGTGAACCACTTGTAAAGGTTGTAAGAGGGGTATTAGTCCTTCCCCTACAAAGAGTTTGCTAGTTGAAGTTGGGAGCCTCTTCGAAGAAGGCTTCGTAAGTGGATGTAGGTCATTTTGACCGAACCACTTTAAAACTACTGTGTTCTCTGGTTTACATCCTAATCTTGTCATTTACATACTACAAACTTCTTTACTTAGTCACTACGCTTCTATATGCTTCTAAGTTATCAAACTTCCAAATCGGTTTTCATCGATATTGGTTTTTATCGTACGAAAGTTTTTAAAAATGTCATTTTACCGCTGCACTAATTCACCCCCCCCGCTCCGCTCCAATATGCTCTGTGATCTGATAGGGCCCATAAAAACGTGGGGATAGCTTCATGGAGGCTCAAGTGTTGATAGAGAATTGCTTGTATGGTTGTAGGCGAAGATAAACCCAATCTCCTACTGAAAATTCTCTTTCACTTTGTCGTGTGTCGGCTTGCTGCTTCATTCTGGCTTGAGCGGTAGAGAGATTATCTTTTAATAGTTGTAAGAGTTTATCTCTATCAATCAATTCTTGGTCAACCTGATCTACCTTGGCTGAGCCAATTACATACTTTGGAATCACAAGGGCTGGTCGACCATATAATGCTTCATAAGGGGCACATTTTGTAGATGAATGATATGTAGTATTATACCACCAATCGGCCCAGGGTAGCCATTTTTCCCACTCTTTTGGTCGGTCGCTAGCGAAACACCGGAGGTGTTAGGATCGGAGCAGCACTAAGAGGGGGGGGTGAATTAGTGCAGCAGATTAAAACTTCGGTTTTAATAAATCTTTCATACGATAAGAATGGAACTTGAAAAACTTAACTTGAAAGCATATTCTTAAATATGCGCAGCAAAGGTAATAAGGAACTAAAACATGTAAGAAGGTTTGCAGTATGTAAATAGCAATAATGAAATACAAACCAAAGATCACGCCGATTTTAGAGTGGTTCGGTCAAATGACCTACATCCACTTGCGAGGCCCCTCTTCGATGAGGCTCCCACCTTCCACTAGCAAATCTCTTGAAATGAAAGGGCAAATACCCCTCTTACAACCTTTTACAAACAGTTCAACCTCTTACAAATTTTTCAGCAACAAAGGAGGAGAACTTTCTAGCAAATTGAAAACTAGACTTGCTAACACTTTCTAAGACTTTTCTCTCAATCAATTGCTGCTCAAAAAGTTGTAATCTCAGCTGAGATTTGAGGGGTATTTATAGGCCTCAAGAGGATTCAAATTTGGGCTCCAAATTTGAATTATCGTGGAGTTCCCGATGCTGGTGGTGCCACCGCCTGTTAGTGGCGGTGCCACCGCCTGTCAGTGTCAAGCGCTGATAGTGCTAGGCGGTGCCACCGCCCAGCTCAGGCGGTGCCATCGCCTGGCTCTCGGGCAATGGGCGGTGCCACCGTCTAGCCCAGGTGGTGCCACCGCCCAGCTCTCGGGTGCTGGGCGGTGTAACCGCCCAGTCTGGCAGTGCCACCGCCAGACTTTTCGGTTGACTGGTTGGGCTTCAAACTTAGCCCAAACCCAGTCTAATTTTGGGTCCAGTTGGCCCCTAATCAGGATGTAGGATTATTTCTTAATCCTAATCCCAATTACAAGTTAACTACTTAACAAAACACATCCTAAGCAATATTTCAACCGCGAACGTCGAGTCTTGTTCCGGCGAGCATTTTCCGACGGGCTCCTAGCAAGCTTCCGAACTTGTGATGACTTTAATAAGTAGTCAAGCCTTCTCGGTGATCTCCATGAACCTCCGACGATCTCTTCGGCGAACTTCCGAAAATTCCGACAGGTTCCCGTTTTCTTCTCGGTTGGTTCCGACAACATCTCCGATGATTCTTCGGACTCTTAAACGTCCATCGAACTTGACTCCGGTATCCTTGCTTTGTGTTTTCTGGTTATCGTAGTTACTCCTACACACTTAACTCAATAATATGGATTAGATCAAATAACCCATCAATTGATTTTATCATCAAAATCCGAGATTCAACAATCTCCCCCTTTTTGATGATGACAATCAATTGATGACGGAGTTAAACATAACTCCCCCTATCTATATGCCATATTATGAGAAGATAAAACACTTGAATTCCATCCCATTGAATTCAAGCATAAACCGATAAGTTCTAACCGTAGAACTTATCGTTGTTCTCATTAAGTATAATGTAAATGCGAAACTTCGATGAAAATCTTTTTCAAGTCGAAAGATAAAAGAAATTTTACTATGACAAAAGATTTTCAAAATGATTATACATTTTAGACATGCATTCAATATGATCAATCGATTGTGCGATATACTCAAAGATTATGCAAGGCACATAAGACATTCATATCACATTAGCTTATATAAGTTATGCTTGGATAAGAGACAAATTTTACTATGACAAAAGATTTTCAACATGATTATACATTTTAGACATGCATTCAATATTATCAATCGATTGTGCGATATACTCAAAGATTATGCAAGGCACATAAGACATTCATATCACATTAGCTTATATAAGTTATGCTATTAAAATAATATAAATCATCACTTTTCTCCCCCTTTGTCATCAACAAAAAGGAAAAACTATTTTACAGAAAAAATTTAGCATTCATTCTATCAAAAATTCAACCGTTAATTTGAAAACTTCGTTATTCATCATCCATTCATTCATGTTTAAAAAAGAAAAATCAGCATTCATCCGAATTTAAATATACAACAAAAGTTCAGTTTTTTGTTCAAAAGACGACCAGCTTGGAACATGAGATCAAGAGTAAAACAGAACAGAATAAAAAAAAGATACATCAATCCGTAGGAGGTAATCCATAGAGCTGATATATAACATCTATTTTTTTTTGATTTAGGCAGTCGTAGTTCCTTTAAAATTTATATTTCTTTGAGTTGAATTTGTTCCCCTCTTTGCGATTTGAGTTGGTCTTGTTGGAATTTGATCTGAGATAGTTCTGCCATAATGATTCCTTGAAGATGAAACAAAGCTGAAGGCTGCATCAAAGGGACTAGGAGGAGGAGATTCATTTCCCATAAAAATTGGTGTTTCTGGTTGTTCTACTAGTGGAGGAATAGGATCTGTCCTTCTAGGTTGCCTTACCCATATTCCATTGTTAAATATGCACCTAAGTCTCTTTAGTAGATTTTTATTGATGACGTTATATCTATTACTCTGAATTGTTTCTTCATCGGGTGGGATGCAAATGTTATAGGCACGAAGAAATCTAGTGATTAACCCCCCATATGGCAACATAATATCATTAGCTATAATTTCCTGCATGTGTTGCCGTATTGAGTGTCCAAAATAGTTTTGTTGACCAGTCATGATCCAATACATGGTGCTTATCTCTATTGTACTCATTTCATCAAGATGATATTGCTTAGGGAATAGTATGCTTGTCATGATATGATGAAGAATCTTAGAGTTAAAAGGTAGTAAGTGTTCGCAACTCTTGGGTATTATTTCGAAGTTTGAGTTTGCAAAAATGGTTTCGACAGCTTTGGCGTAGGTTGCTCCTATTATATTCACATCTCATTTTGCTCTAAAATAGCAGCCCCTATCTTTTTCAGTGATGCCGATTAGTTCACAAATAGAATTATCAGAAATCCTAATTTGTGTTCCTAACATGTAAGAACTTAGGCTATCGTCACCTACCCATAGGTTTGCATAAAAGAGCTTAACTAATCTAGGATAAATTGGTTCATCTATTTGTAAGAGAGGTAGGGCCTCTAGATGAGCAAACCACCTAATGGGTTCTAAATCTCCTAGTTCATCGAGATCAACGTATTTTCCCTTATGGACATATCTTGTTTCAAAATTTGGAAACCTAAGGGCGTCTTCTTTGGATCTAAAAAGATTATGGTCATATGAATCTCCTTCAATCCTTTTCCCTTTTGATCTCTTAGGAGCCATTTTCTAGACAAAATGATAAGAGAAATATGAATTGTAATGAATAAGAGAAACAAGAAGAGAGTGAAGGGAAGATTTTACCTTATAGAGTGTTTCTGAGATGATGGAGAGTTTGGACCAACAATATTCCTTCTCCAAGGTCTGTAGAAGTTAGAATGAGGGATTGAGAGATTTTGGGAGAGTTGGAGCAAGAGTTCCACGGGTTGGGGGCGGTGTCACCGCCGGCCAAACCCTCTCGGGTTTAAAAGGGCTCTCGAGCGGTGCCACCGCCTGGCGCCCGAGCGCTCAGGATGTGCTAACGCCGATTCTGGCAGTGCCACCGTTGGCTGGCCGTAGAAGAAGGAAAGAAAACTTTTCTTCCTCCTTCTTGATTTCTAGAGGTCTTTTACGCAAGCAAAGGTTGAGATATTAAGTTGTATTTTAATATATCATTTGGAATCGAAAGAAGAGGATGAAATCAAATCCACAAACGAAAGGAACAAGGATGAGCCAATCTTCGTAAACTACATTCAAACGTCTTACTCTAAGGGACAATTTAACATGCCTAGTTCCCTTCTAATAAATTCAAATTTATCTTCATTTAGGGCTTTTGTAAATATATCTGCTAATTGATGCTTCATGTCAATGAATTCTAGAACAACATCATTGTTAAGGACATGATCGCGTATGAAATGGTGCCTAACGTCGATGTGCTTAGTTCTAGAGTGCTGAATTGGATTTTTAGTAAGACATATGGCACTAGTATTATCACATTTTATGGGGATATTTTTAAAATGAATTCCATAGTCTTCTAATGTATTTTTCAACCATACAACTTGTGCACAGCATGCACTCGCAGCAATGTATTCGGCTTCCACCGTAGATAGTGCAACTGAATTTTGTTTCTTGGAAGTCCAAGAAACAAGTGCATGTCCTAAAAATTGGCATGTTTCGGATGTACTTTTTCTATCTATCCTACATCCGCCAAAATCGACATTCGCATAAGCCATTAAATCAAATTTTTCGGATTTTGGATACCATAAACCTAAATTTGAAGTTCCTTTAAGATACCTAAATATTCTTTTAACACTTTTAAGATGAGATAATTTAGGATTTGATTGAAACCTAGCACAAAGTCCTACACTAAACATGATATCTGGTCTAGTCGCGGTAAGGTAGAGTAGACTACCTATCATACCCCTATATGTTTTTTGATCGAAATTTTCACTATTTTCATCCATATCTAACTTAGTCGCAGTACTCATAGGGGTGTTTATTGCTTTTGAATTATCCATGTTAAATTGTTTTAACAATTCTAACGTATATTTAGATTGGTTAAGAAATATACCATCCTTAAGTTGTTTGATTTGTAATCCTAAAAAGAAAGTTAATTCTCCCATTAAACTCATTACAAATTCATAACTCATAGATTTGGCAAATGATTCACATAGTGATTCATCTGAAGAGCCAAAAATGATATCGTCAACATAAATTTGCACAATAAGAAAATTATTTTTAAAATATTTAATAAACAATGTAGTATCAACCATGCCTTTGGTAAAATTATTTAAAATAAGAAAGGAACTAAGCCTTTCATACCAAGCTCTAGGAGCTTGTTTCAAGCCATAGAGAGCATTAGTCAATTTAAATACATGATTAGGAAGAAGAGAATTTTCAAATCCGGGAGGTTGTTCGACATATACTTCTTTGGAAATAAAACCATTCAAGAAGGCACTTTTGACATCCATTTGAAATAGTTTAAAATTATAACAACTAGCATAGGCAAGGAGCATCCTTATGGCTTCTAATCGAGCCACGGGAGCGAAGGTTTCTTCGTAATCGATACCTTCTTCTTGGTTGAAACCTTTGGCCACTAATCTAGCCTTGTTTCTAACCACGATTCCATTTTCGTCTTACTTGTTTCTAAAGACACACTTAGTACCAATCAATAAATGGTCACTAGGTCTAGGAACAAGCTCCCACACCTTGTTTCTCTCAAATTGATTCAATTCCTCTTGCATTGCAATAACCCAAAAATCATCTTTTATGGCTTCGTCAATACACTTTGGTTCGATTTGAGAGAGGAAGGTGGCATTAGCATAAAAATTCTTGAAAGAGGAACGAGTTTGAACCCCTTTAGATGTATCCCCTATAATTAGCTCCTTCGGATGAGCATCTATATACATCCATTCCTTAGGTAAGGAAATTTCGGAAGAAGGTGCATCCAAATTGCTATTTTGAGGAGGGGGTTCATTTAAATTCAAATTATCAAAACCAAGATCATCATCAAAATCATTTTTCTTTAAATTTGAAACTTCACTAAAAACTACATGAATAGACTCTTCAATTACAAAGGTTCTTTTATTAAAAACCCGAAAAGCTTTAAAAACGAAAGAGTAACCAAGAAAGATGCCTTCATCGGATTTAGCATCAAATTTTCCCAAGGCATCCCTTTCATTTAAAATAAAGCATTTACAACCGAAAACTTTAAAATAGGAAATATTTGGTTTTTTGTTATTCCATAATTCATAGGGAGTTTTTGATAAGGATGGTCTTATTAGGACTCTATTCATGATGTAGCAAGCCGTATTTACGGCTTCGGCCCAAAAATACTTAGGTAAACTATGTTCATTTAACATAGTTCTTGCCATTTCTTGCAGGTTTCTATTTTTTCTTTTAACTACTCCATTTTGTTGGAGATTTATCGGAGTGGAGAAGTTGTGATTGTATTCATTAACTTCACAAAAATTTTGAAAGTCACGGTTTTGAAATTCGCCACCATGATCACTCCGAATTGATGAAATCATTAACCCTTTTTCGTTTTGAGTGAGTTTACAAAATTTAGAGAAACACTTGAAACAATCACTTTTGTGAGCTAAGAAATAGGTCCAAGTGTATCTAGAGTACTCATCCACAATCACAAAAGCATATTTGCTTCCACCTAGACTTATTGTATCAATTGGTCCAAATAAGTCCAAATGGATCAATTGTAACGGTCTAGTGGTGCTAATTTGATTTTTTGGTTTGAAGCTTGTTTTTATTTGTTTCCCTAGTTGACATGTATCGCATACCTTATCTTTAATAAACTTCATATTCGGAATCCCTCGTACTAATTCTTGAGATGAGATTTTAGATATTGTTTTCATGCTTGCATGGCCTAATCTCTTATGCCAAAACCAAGCATCATCATTTATGGCGGAGAAACACATTTCATTACTTAGTTCATCAAGATTGATAGTATAGACATTATTTTGTTTTAAAGCAATCATAGTCATGTTATGATTTGGTTTTTCAATAATGCACATATTTGATTCAAATCTAACGATATAACCTTTATCGCATAATTGACTAATGCTCAATAGATTATGTTTTAATCCATCAACTAGTAACACATCATCAATGGAAAAACTTGATTTGTTTACCTATGGTTCCCTTGCCAATGATTTTGCCTTTGTTGTTGTCTCCGAAGGTGACATAGCCTTCGTCCATGCTAGTGAGCTTGGTGAATCGGGATGGATCTCCGGTCATATGCCTTGAGCATCCACTATCAAGATACCATCTCTTGCTCTTAGCATGTGATGGTGTACGTTTCTACAAGAAGGAATTATTTTTAGGTACCCATTTACTTTTGGGTGCCTCAAAAACTAATCTAACTTGTTTATCATGTTGCATAGACTTGATCATGGTTCCTTTAGGAACCCAAATTAATTTGTTTGGACGAATTTTTTTGAATGGACATTGGTAAGTTATATGTCCATATTTGCAACAAAAGTTGCAATTGCTTTGGTGTTGAACATGTAAGATAGGACCTTTAATGAAGGTGGTTGGATTTTGGTGAGTACATCTCACAAATCCGATTCCACTCCTTTTAGGGACGTGACCCTTATTTGTAAGGATCATGTTTAAGGACTTGCTACCGACCTCGAATTTTTTCAAGGTGTCCTTAAGTACCAAGTTCTCATTTTAGAGAGTTTTTAAATCATGGCATTTAGCACATGGAGCTAGACTTTCATGATATTCAGTTTTTAATTTATCAAAAGCACAAGTAAGACTATCATGCTCCTTTTTTAGCAATTTGTATTTTCTACTAATTGTCTTACATTCATCAAATAACTCATGGAAGGCATGTAATAATTCATGATAAGGTAAATCTGCATTAATTAAATCCGTTACCTCTTCTTCGAAGGCCATTAGGGCATAGTGAGCAACTTGCTCGGTGTCGGACTCCTCTTCTTCGGACGTGCTTGAATCATCCCATGTTGCCTTGAGCGCCTTCTTCTTTGGTGTTCTCTTTTTGGCTTGAGGGCAATCGTTCTTGTAGTGTCCCGGTTTTTTGCATTCATAGCAAATCACTTGGTCCTTAAATATTTTTTGAATTTTTGAGTCAAAAGTGCAATGTCATTGTCACTGTCCTCATCACTTGATGTTCCTTTCAAGTGGTCTTCTTGTGATTTGAGTGCCATATCCTTCCTGTTCTTTGGAAGGGAGTTCTCGAGCTCGTCATGAGCTTGACATGTCATTTCATAGGTCATTAGAGACCCAATGAGTTCTTCAAGAGGGAATGTTTTAAGGTCTTTGGCCTCTTGAATGGCCGTAACTTTTAGATCCCAACTTTTAGGGAGGGATCTTAAGATTTTAGTTACTAGTTCAAAGTTAGTAAAATATTTACCAAGAGCTTTGAGTCCATTGATGACATCCGTAAACCGGGTGTACATGTCTCCAATGGACTCACTTGGTTTCATTCGGAAAAGTTCTAAGAGTGCACAAGAATATTGATTTTAGACTCTTTCACTCGGCTAGTGCCTTCATGAGTGACCTCAAGAGTTCTCCAAATATCAAAAGCCGAATCACAAATTGAAACACGATTAAATTCATTTTTGTCTAGTGCACAAAACAAGGCATTCATAGCCTTTGCATTTAAAGCAAAAACCTTCTTCTACGATTCATTCCATTCGCTCATCGGAAGAGAAGATTTTTGAAATCCGTTTTCAACAATAGTCCAAAGCTCGAAATCCATAGAAATGAGAAAGATCCTCATCCGAGTCTTCCAATATGTGTAATCTGACCCATTAAACATGGGTGGACGTGTGATAGAGTGTCCCTCATGCATGCCGGAGTAAGCCATCTCTCTTGGGTATTAAACCAAATATGAGAGTGAGCCTAGCTCTGGTACCAATTGTTAGGATCGGAGCGGCACTAAGAGGGGGGGTGAATTAGTGCAGCGGATTAAAACTTCGGTTTTAATAAATCTTTCGTACGGTAAGAATGGAACTTGAAAAACTTAACTTGAAAGTGTATTCTTAAATATGCGCAGCAAAGGTAATAAGGAACTAAAACATGTAAGATGGTTTGCAGTAATGTAAATAGCAATAATGAAATGCAAACCAAAGATCACGCCTATTTTAGAGTAGTTAGGTCAAATGACCTACATCCACTTGCGAGGCCCCTCTTCGATGAGGCTCCCACCTTCCACTAGCAAATCTCTTGAAAATGGAAGGGCAAATACCCCTCTTACAACCTTTTACAAATAGTTCAACCTCTTACAAATTTTTTAGCAAGAAAGGAGGAGAACTTTCTAGCAAATTGAAAACTAGACTTGCTAACACTTTCTAAGACTTTTCTCTCAATCAATTGCTGCTCAAAAAGTTGTAATCTCAGCTGAGATTTGAGGGGTATTTATAGGCCTCAAGAGGATTCAAATTTGGGCTCCAAATTTGAATTCTCGTGGAGTTCCTGATGCTAGCGGTGCCACCGCCTGTCAGTGTCAGGCGCTGACAGTGCTAGGCGGTGCCACCGCCTGCCTCTCGAGCAATGGGCGGTGGCACCGCCTGGGCCCGCCCAGCTCTCGGGTGCTGGGTGGTGCAACCGCCTAGTCTGGCAGTGCCACCGCCAGACTTTTCGGTTGATTGGTTGGGCTTCAAACTTAACACAAACCCAGTCTAATTTTGGGCCCAGTTGGCCCCTAACCAGGATATAATCCATATAGGATTATTTCTTAATCCTAATCCTAATTACAAGTTAACTACTGAACAAAACATATCCTAAGCAATATTTCAACCGCGAACGTCGAGTCTTGTTCCGGCAAGCTTTTTCCGACGGGTTCCTAGCAAGCTTCCGAACTTGTGATGACTTTAATGAGTAGCCGAGCCTTCTCGATGATCTCCGTGAACCTCCGACGTTCTCTTCAGCGAACTTCTGAAAATTTCGACGGGTTCCCGATTTCTTCTCGGTTGGTTCCGGTAGCATCTCCGACGATTCTTCGAACTCTTAAACGTACATCGATCTTGACTCCGGTATCCTTGCTTTGTGTTTTCTGGTTATCGTAGTTAGTCCTGCACACTTTACTCAATAATATGGATTAGATCAAATAACCCATCAATTGATTTTATCATCAAAATCCGAGATTCAACAGGAGGTACGTCTCTAAGCACCTATTTACCACTTTTGTCTAGCCGTTGATTTGTGGGTGATATGCTATACTCCTTTTCAATTTAGTTCCCTTATAGTGTAATTCTTTTGAGTCCCACTTGTAATGAGCCACGGAGCTTGGTGCTTCCTCCAATTTTTTTATAATCTTACTATTCTTTGAATCTTCCTGCCATTCCATCTTAATATCCTCAAAGAAGTCGCTGGTCGGAAGTGAAATGGCTGAAACTTCAGCTTGCTCGGGTAGTTGCGAAAGCGCATCTGCAAGAACATTCTCTTTCCCCTTTTTGTAAGTTATTTCATAATCCAATCCAAGAAGTTTTGTTACCCATTTTTGCTGCTCAGAGGATGATAAATTTCGCTCCAAAAAGTACTTGAGGCTTTTATGGTCGGTTTTAATTTGAAATCATCGACCAATCAAGTAGGGTCTCCACCTCGTTGCTGCGCGCACAATGGCGAGCATCTCCTTATCATATGTTGACTTATTTTGATGGGAGGGAGATAATGTCTTACTAGTGTATACGAGTGGTCGACCATCTTGCATGAGAATGGCTCCAATTCCGACTCCAGATGCGTCGGCCTCAATAATAAAGGGTCGGTTGAAATCTGGTAGTGTTAGCACCGGTGTCATCGTCATGGCTGCCTTAAGTTTGTCGAAGGCAGCAGAGGCTCTATCTAACCATTGGAAAGCATCTTTTTTCAGTAAAGAAGTGAGTGGTGCACTGATCTTCCCATTGTCCTTAACAAATTTTCGGTAGTAGCCCGTTAGTCCAAGGAACCCCCGCAGTAATTTCACGTTTGTAGGTTTCGGCCAGCCTTGCATTGCCTCAATTTTTGCTGGGTCTACCGCCATTCCTTCTTCTGATATTATATGCCCAAGGTACTCTACTTTTTGCTGGAAAAAGTTGCACTTTGGTTGCTTTACAAAAATAGTATTCTCTAGAAGGATCGTCAGAACAATCCATAAATGCCGAATTTGGTGGTAACCAGATCGGAGGTCCAACTTTGTGAAGACTCGAGCTCCTTTTAATTCATCAAGAAGTTCATCTACAACTGGTATTGGGTACTTGTCCTTGATGGTGATGCCATTTAAAGCTCGGTAGTCGATGCACATCCGCCAAGTTCCGTCCTTCTTGCGTACAAGTAGCACTGGTGAGGAATAGGGGCTACAACTTGGCTGAATCATCCCTGTTTCAAGCATCTCTTTTACAATCCTTTCTATTTCATCCTTTTGGAGATGTAGATACTGATATCGCAGAGTATTTGATGGAGGTTTGCCTGAAAGAATCGTTATATAATGATCATGCTGACGGGTAAGAGATAGGTTGTGTGGTTCATCAAATATATCTGAAAATTCAGCAAGCAAAGGAAGTAGGTTTGGATCTTCAAATTCTATTGGCTCTCCCTTAGTTTGCTGCTCAAGTTGTGCCAAAAAGTCACTATATGCTTTATGCAAAACCTTCTCCATTTGTTGTGTGCAAATCGTTGTTATGTCGTCCCCACGTTTCCCGTGCAATGTCACCTGTTTCTCCTTACTGTAAAATTTCATAATTAGTTTCATAAAATTCCAGGGAGTATCACCTAATGTCGTCAACCATTTAATTCTGAGCATGGCCTCATGATTGTAAAGAGGGAGAAGGAAGAAATCTGCAATTATCTCTTTGTCCTGCAGTAATAGTTTCTCCTGCGGGCGCCTACGATCATACTTCAAAATCTGTCCGTCGGTGACCTTAACATCAACCCTACTGCAATTGTCAATAGGTAAAGCCATATGGACAGCAACCTTACTGTTTAGGAAGTTATTAATACTGCCCGTGTCGATGAGAATAGTGATCGGTTGTTGTTTGAGAAGGCCTCCAACTTTCATCGTTTGCGAGTTTGAGTAGTCGGCTAGTGCATGTATCGTAACTTCGATCGGTTGTGGCTCTTCTTCTGCATCTTCTTCTTCACGTTCAAGGCTCTCTTCTGAATGTTCAATGACCTCTTCTTCTATTGGTTCAATCAAAAGAAGTCTCCCTTTACTACAGCGATGCTCACGGCTCCACGGCTCGTCACAAGGCCAACATAACCCCTTCGCATATTGCTCCCGAAGCTCTTTTCTTGTTAACCTCTTTGGTGTAGGGACTTGGTCGATAGTAGGGGGGGTTGAGGGCTTCAATATTGCTGGTTGAGGAGTGACCCTAGTCCTCCGAGCTTCATAGTTCAATTGCTCCTCTTGATGTCGTGCGAAAGAGATGGCTGCCATAAGTGTATATGGTTGTCGCGCTTTAACTTCTCCTCGGATCTCTGGCTTTAAGCCCTCAATGAAGGTCCTCAATAGTTGTTTTTGAGACCAATCACGAGTTTGATTAGATAACCTTTCAAACCTGGTTTGGTACTCCTGAATGGTGGAGGTTTGTCGGATCTTTGCTAGTTGTTCGTCAATATTTTCGTAATCGGTTGGTTTGAAGTGTATCAGCAGTCCTTCTTTGAATTGTTGCCATGAAAGGTCTCCATAAGTATGTTCAAACTAGTCAAGCCACTGTATAGCATCCCCTTCAAGATATATAACTGCAATTTTCATCATAGATGCATCTGCGATTTTGTGGTACCGGAAATATCGCTCCGCGCGCGAGATCCAACCAATCGGGTCTCTTTCTTCCCATCTAGGGAAGTCCACTCTCATTCATGGATAGTTGAGGTTAATCATAGAGCTTCCCCTCTCTTGGAAGTCATATCTTTGGGCTTGGTGCGATTGGGCAAAGCTCTCTCCATGATGTGATTTCTTCGGGCTTAGTGGTCGGCCCAATTTGAGTTCGGTAAAGAGCATCCGAATCTTATCCTCCATTCACGCCTCGAAGGCTTCGAATTTAGCATTGAATACCTCCTCAGATTTCATAGTATATGCCATCTAATCTGTGATCTCAAGATCTCTCTTTAGTTGTCGGGTTAAAGGCATATATTGGTTGAGAAAGGTGATGGTCGAAAGGGTTGGTAGATTGGTGGATGTAGGCTACGATTTAGGCTTGTTTTGTGGCTATTTTGGGTGCAGGTTGAGGGTCTGGTTTGGTAGAGTTTTAAAGGCAACCAAACTTGCACCAAGAACTAGGCGACCTCATGCAATATTTCTCAAGAAAAGGGCCTCTCACACTACTGGCAAAGGTTACTTTTAGATGTGCTATTTGGTGGATGTGGAAGGAGAGATGTAATAGAATCTTTGAATGTCAACACACAAACAATGCTCAGCTATTAAAAGAGATTATTGGAGACTCAAGATCCTGTATGGAGCAAGATCTCAAAACGGAGCACTTTACCCAAAGAGAAAAAGATATTTTTATCAAATTTAATTTTGCTATTAGCTAAAGATCTTGGGAATGATGCCAAATTATGTACCCACAGGTAGTTTTGATATACCTGGATAAATATTTTCTTTGTTGATAATAATTAGGAGTTATAGTCTACAGCATGTGTAGTCATAACTATCGCATTCGAACTCCATGAGTTACTTGGCTTTGTCTATGACTTATATAGATAAAGCTATTTATAGAAACTTTACACATAATCAATTTACTTTTACTTACCATTTTTTTTTAGAGTTTTAAAGGCAAGGAATTGGTTAATCAAACACATTTCCTATGCAATCTCTTCTGGAACTAGTACTAATATGATGTGAGGGGGTGTAGCTTATATGGTAGAGCGCTCGCTTCGCATGCGAGAGGCACGGGGTTCGATTCCCTACACCTCCAAATAAATAAATTTTATTAGCCTCGTGATAATGGCAAATTTAATTTTACTATTAGCTAAAGATCGTGGGAATGAGGAATGATGCCAAATTATGTACCCACATGTAGTTTTGATATATCTGAAAAAATATTTTCTATGTTGATTATAATTAGGAGTTATAGTCTTACAGCATGGGTTTGATAGAAATCAATAGAAGTTGCAGCAAGTGAGAGAATTGAGGAGGGAATTGATAGCAAAATCATAATTTATATGACAGCAAGGATATCAAATTTAATCTTGAAAATTACGGCAGTATAACAGCAAGGAAATTGGTGCAAGTTGCGATTACAGAATTCTCGTCGAGAAATTTCAACGAAAATTTGCAAATTTGCAACAACACAAAATTGTTTTTAGAGATGATTTTCTTTATAGATCAATCTTAGATGGAAGCCAAGATGATCTATGAAGTGTATAAGAAATTTAATTCAAAAAAGATTGCAAATAGATGGGTTAAAGCAACAATATGCGGCTGAAATTTTCTGCAGCACAGATTTTTGAGTACAGCAAATTGGACGTAAAAGATTAATGGTTTATATTGAGAATTTTACGATGCATCGAAGTAGGTCGCGCTCCAGATCGCGGCAGCCTGCCCTCATTTCCAGTGACCCTCGGCCTTGGACTAGCCTCTTCAAAGCTCCGGTTAGAAGTCCGGATCTAAGTTTGGAATTTTTACTCCAGAAGTTCAGGCTGATAAAAAGATTGTTGTATACGAGACTGTAGATTCAGTAGAGCTTATTGAGACATGGACTATGGTGATTTTTGGCTATGTGGCAGGTCTCAAAACATCTTATTTCCCACTATCCTCATTTATCAAAACTCGATGGGGAATATCATCATTTGATCTTCATATACTGGAGAACGGATTCTTTGTTTGCAAGCTATACTCTGAAGAAGATTTACAACGGGTCCTCGAAGGATTCTGGACTATTCGCGGCCATCGAATGATTCTACGACGCTGGTCTCCTGAGGTCCGTTTGGAGTTAGATAGCCTACAGTCTATTCTATTATGGGTATTCTTTCAAGGTCTTCCTCTGCATCTTTGGAGTCGATGTTTTATTGCAAAGTTATGCAGCACTCTGGGACAACCACTCTACATCGACAAAGCAACAGCAGCTCATACAAGATTGGCATTTGCACGAGCATGCATACTGGTTTCTTTCGACGAAAATCTTCCAAATTAGGTTTTCTATCGTGATCTTGACGAGAACACTCGGAAGGTACATGTCTCATATTCCTGGAAGCCACAATGATGTTAGCATTACTTATCTTTTGGTCATGCAAATGGAGCTTGTCACCAAACTCCAAAACCGATCATAAAGGTCTATCGACCACGTCAAGCGCCTCAGCAACAAAGCGAGTCTCCTCTAATGGCAGCAGAACTGATGGTGGCGAAGACTATTGAGCATTCCGACTCGCAAGGACAGCACCGCGAACAGAAGGACAAATCCAAAACTATACCTCTTCCTATAATGTTTGAGCCTTCCACAACAGAAGTTTCCCATAGTACTAGTGGACAGGAGAAGCATAAGTCAGAAACTTCATCTCTTCCAATATCTTCGGATCCGTCCACAATAGCTCAACGAACTTAGGCCCAAACAAATCTCGCCAGCAAGGATATTCTTCCTCAACAAACTCAGGCCACAACAAACATCGCCAACAAGGATATTCTGTCTCAACAAACTCATGCCCCAACAAACCTCTCTAGCCAGGCTGCTCCAACAAGTATGATCCAGGATATTGTGCTGCTACAATCTTATCGTGCTTCAACAAACCCTACCAATCAAGACCACATGATTCAAGGTATTTTAAAGTTTAAAAATCTGCAAGCTGTAGATAAAGTGGATAAATATAGGAATAAAGCCATAAAAGGTAAGGATATTGTGCGGGAGAAAAATACAAAACCGAAGGATAAGAAAAAGGATGGTACAGTCCATCCAATGTCGTAGGATGAATACCTTACCACCTTTTCATTTGTTTATTACTGATGAAGATAACATGCTGGAATGTTCGTGGACTTAATAAGCCTGAGAAATGCCGGGAGCTCAATAGAATAATCAAGTCTGCCGCATGTGATATTGTTATTCTAGTGGAAACGAAAATTAATCAATTGCGCGTTCAAGCTCAAAAGAATTTAATATGGCCGAACGCAGAATTGTTTACCAATGACTCAAATGAAACTTTTGGCAGAATATGGGTCTTATGGCATCCTAACTCTATTAATGCTTGGTTTATTTCTGCTACTGATCAATTCATTCATCTTAAGGTATAGGACAAAAAGAATGGCTGTCAATTCAATTTCACTGGTATATATGCTTCAAACAGTATGCAAGAAAGAATTACTCTTTAGTCTGACCTGACTAATATTGTAAATGGCTGTCTCAATGTACCTTGGATTATTCTTGGAGACTTTAATACGGTTGGTACACAAATGAAAAAGAGGGGGGTAGACAACTTTCAGAAAGCCAACTTCAAAGTTTTAATGATTACATTGACACTGCAGCATTGTTTGATATGAAATCTGTGGGTAATTGACTCTCCTGGAGTAATCAAGTTGCTGCTAACAAAAAAATAATGGCTCAACTTGATAGGTGTTTGATTAATCATGAATGTTTAACAGTTTACACAGATTCACTTCTTGAGTATGGTGCTCCTTTATTTTCTGACCATTCTTTATTGTATATACACGCAGTCAAAGTGACACCAAGAGGCAAGAAACCGTTTAGATTCTTTAACATGTGGAGTACTCATCCTCAATTTCTTGATGTTATCAGATCTGCTTTGAATGTTAATGTGCATGGATCCCCCCCTTACATCTTATGTCAAAAGCTCAAAGCCTGTAAAGTAGTACTAAAGGAGTGGAATACAAATACCTTTGGCAATATTACCGCCAGAGTTCAATTTTGCAGAAAGGAGCTAATATCATTGCACACAAACAATGCTCAGCTCTTGACAAAAATTATTAGAGACTCATGATCATGTATGGAGAACGATCTCAAAATGGAGCACCTTACACAAAGAGAAAAAGATATTTTTATCAAATTCAATTTTGCTATTAGCTGAAAGATCTTGGGCATGATTCAAGATCTTGGGCATGATGGTAAAAGCTATACCTACAGGAAATCTTGGCATATCTAGACTTTAAATTTTATTTGTTGGCCATAGTTAAGAGTTATAGTCTACAGCATGTGTAGTCATAACTACAGCATGAGTACTCTACGAGTTACCTAGCTTCGTCTATAACTTGTATAGACAAAGCTATTTGTAGAAACTTATAAAAAAAATTTTATTTTTATCAAATTTAATTTTGCTATTAGCTAAAAATCGTGGGAATGATGCCAAATAATGTACCCACAGGTAGTTTTGATATAACTGGATAAACATTTTCTATGTTGACTATAATTGGGAGTTATAGTCTACAGCATGTGTAGTCATAACTATCGCATTCGCACTCTATGAGTTACTTGGCTTTATCTATGACTTGTATAGATAAAGCTACTTGTAGAAACTTTACACATAATCAATTTACTTTTACTTACCAAAAAATTTTTTTTATGAAACCAAAGGAAATCTGCTATTAGGAAATGTCAAAGATGTCATAAAAATTTCGTAGAGATTTGGATAGGAAAAACACAGTAGCATGATCAAACAGACAGTGCTATACGGTTGGAATTCTGCAATGTATCTTTCGTCGTAGAGATGAAAACTTTATGACGAAAAGTTTATGCAGCAATATAGGAATAATTTTTTTTGGGATTTTCAAATAAGGATAACTAAATTGCAGCAGCAGTAAGGTAGAAAACCAGAACCTGTTGCAATTCACGGGGAGATCAAAGGATGATCTGTGGTGGCGTAGATGACAGTGGAATTTGACAACGATCTCTTAAGCAATTGTGGGAATTGCTTTGGGCGGTTGTGGAGGGTTGATGGATGGCTGTGGAAGGGCAGCGAGACGCCAAGAACACTACTCTGATACCGAGTGTTAGAACCCTTGCAGATTCTAAACTTTGGGTTGATCTCTTTAGGGGATCGGCCTCCTTGGAACTCTGCAGGTGTTAGAACCCTTGCAGATTCTAAACTTGGGGTTGATCTCTTTAGGGGATCGGCCTCCTTGTAACTCTATAGGGGTTCCTCCCTTCAAGTTGCTGCTCAAAGGTTGCAGAAAAGATTCATCTATTGCTTATGAAAAGAGGAGGAATACATGGCTATTTATAGGGTTTCTAAACCCTAACTCCTACTCAAGACTCCTGTTAACCAACTCCTAATAGGACTTTTAATTAAGACTCCTATTTCTTTACAACTCCATATTCATCTCTAAGAAACAATCTCCTAACCCTAACCGGCCTCTTCACCTCGTTAATAGGGGTCGGCTTAGGTAGGTTTTACATGAATGTCTCTCTCAATTAGGACTCTTCTAGCTAGAGTCCTAACATCGCAATAGTGATTCCGAGATCGTTCGAGAAAGCGCCCTCGGTTTCGGGGTGCGTAATTGGCTCCGTAAGTTGATGCGTCAGCCGCAACGCATACATAGGCGAGGGACGACGCAGGCGTAACGGGAGCGATCATACCTGCACTAAAGCACCGGATCCCATCAGAACTCCAAAGTTATTAAGCATGCTTGGGCGAGAGTAGTGCGAGGATGGGCGACCCCCTGGGAAGTCCACGTGTTGCACTCCTTTTTGCGTCGCGAGAGACGAAAACCTCTCCCATAGACCTCCAAGGCGATAGTTTTGAGGATCGAAATTTGCCGTGACCACTACGCAGTCAGTATCATGGGGCTCGGAGAGAGCTTTCCGGACTGGGTTCGCAATAGCGATTTCGAGATCGTTCGAGAAAGCGTCGTCGGTTTCGGGGCGCGCAAGTGGCTCCGTAAGTTGATGCGTCGGCCGCGACGTGCACATAGGTGAGGGACGATGCATGCATAATGGGCATGATCATACTAGCAAAAAAGAATCGGAACCCATCAGAACTCTTAAGTTAAGCGTGCTTGGGCGAGAGTAGCACTAGGAGGGATTACCCCCCGGGAAGTCCTCGTGTTGCACTCCTTTTTGTGTCACGAGCGACGAAAACCTCTTCCGTAGACCTCCGAGACGATGGTTTTAGGGCTCAGAATTTGCCATGACCGCTATGCAGTCATTATCGTGGGGCTCGGAGAGAGCTTTCTAGACTGGGGTCGCAATAGCGATTCCGAGATCGTTCGAGAAAGCACTGTCGGTTTCGGGGCGCGCAAGTGGCTCTGTAAGTTGATGCGTCGGCCGCGACGAGCACAAAGGCGAGGGACAACGCAAGATTAACGGGTGCGATCATAGCAGCACTAAAGCAACGAATCACATAAGAACTCAGAAGCTAAGCGTGCTTGGCGAGAGTAGTACTAGGAGGGATGGCCCCCCGATAAGTCCTTGTGTTGCACTCCTTTTTGCGTCGCGAGCGACGAAACCCTCTCCCATAGACTTCCGAGGCGATGGTTTTGGGGATCGGAATTTGTCGTGACCGCTACGCAGTTAGTATCGTGGGGCTCTAAGAGAGCTTTCCGAACTGGGGTCGCAATAGTGATTCCGAGATCGTTCGAGAAAGCACCGTCGGTTTCGGGGCGCACAAGTGGCTCCTTAAGTTGATGCGTCGGCCGCGACGCGCTCATAGGCGAGGGACGACGCAAGCATAATGGGTGCGATCATACCAACAATAAAGCATTGGATCCCATCAGAACTCCGAAGTTAAGCGTGCTTGGGCGAGAGTAGTACTAGGAGGGATGACCCCTTGGGAAGTCCTCGTGTTGCACTCCTTTTTGCATCGCGAGCAACGAAAACCTCTCTCGTAGACCTCCGAGGTGATGGTTTTGGGGATTGGAATTTGCCGTGACCACTACGCAGTCAGTATCGTGGGGCTCGGAGAGAGCTTTCCGAACTAGGGTTGCAATAGCGATTCCGAGATCGTTCGAGAAAGCGCTGTCGATTTCGAGGCGCGCAAGTGACTTCGTAAGTTGATGCGTCGGCCGCGACGCGCACATAGGCAAGGGACAACGCAGGCATAATGGGTGCGAACATACCAGCAATAAAACACCGGATCCCATCAGAACTCTGAAGTTAAGCGTGCTTGGGCGAGAGTAGTTCTAGGATGGGTGACCCCCTTGGAAGTGTTAGGACTCTAGCTAGGAGAGTCCTAATTGAGAGGGACATTCATGTAAAACCTACCTAAGCTGACCCCTATTAAAGAGGTGAAGAGGCCGGCTAGGGTTAGGACGTTGTTTCTTATAGAAGAATAAGGAGTTGTAAAGGAATAGGAGTCTTGAGTAGGAGTTATATTAGGAGTTAGGGTTTAGAAGCCCTATAAATAGTCATGTATTCCTCCTCTTTTCATAGGCAATAGATGAATCTTTTCTGCAGCCTTTGAGCAGTAACTTGGAGGGAGGAACCCCTAGAGTTCCATGAAGGCCGATCCCCTAAAGAGATCAACCCAAAGTTTAGAATATGCAAGGGTTCTATCACTTGGTATTAGAGCAGCGTTCTTGGCATCTCACTGCCCTTCCACAGCCATCTATCAACCCTCTACAACCATTGCTTAAAAGATCGTCGTCAAATTCCGTCATCATCTCCACCACCGCAGATCATCCTTTGATCTCCCTGTGAATTGCAACAAGTTCTAATTTCTTACCTTACTGCTGCTGCAATTTAGTTATCCTTATTCGAAAATCCAAAAAAAAAAATTGTTCCTATATTGCTGGATAAACTTTTCATCACAAAGTTTTCATCTCTACGACAAAAGATACATTACAGAATTCTAGCCGTATAGCACCATCTGTTTGATCTTGCTAATGTGCTTTTTTTATACAAATTTCTACGAAATTTTTATGACATTTTTGACACTTCCTAATAGTGGATTTCCCTTTGGTTTCATCGAAAAATTCTTAATATAAACTACTGATCTTTTTTATCCAATCTGCTACACATGAAAATCTATGCTGCAGAAAATTTCAGCCGCATATTGTTGCCTTAACCCATCTATTTGCAATCTTTTTTGAATGAAATTTCTTATACCCTTCATATATCATCTTGGCTTCCATCTATGATTGATCTATTGAGAAATTCATCTCTAAAAATGATTTTGTGTTGTTACAAATTTTCGTTGTAGATCGTTGAAATTTTTCGACGAGAATTTTGCAATCGCAACTTGCACCAATTTCCTTGCTGTTTTACTGCCGAAATTTTCTTGATTAAATTAGACATCCTTGCTATCATATAAACTGTGATTTTACAATCAATTCCCTCCTCAATTCTGTCAAGTTTTTGGTGGAAATTGTTAAATCTCGTATTTTGATGATGAAACCACTTGATATGTGTTTATAATTTAAACTGCATTTTGAGTGATGCAGGTCTACTCGATCAGGATTAGACAGTTAACGCAGGAGGAATTGATGTTGCGCCGGAGGAGATCACGTCAGGATATTGGACGGCATAAGGCTTCGGACGTTGGGCATCGGGCCAAAGGAGAGCGGAATTGTGCCAAGGATATTGGGGTTGCGGAGGTCAACTGCCGATTGGGCAACAAGCCGCAAGAGAGGATGGTGCGCTGAAGAATCGGACGAAGCGCCAACCAATGACGTGCCGGGCAATAGAATGTCAATTCGCGTTGTAATAACTGTCTAGATCGGAGTAAAGTTTTGGCTTGCATGTGCAGGATTAACTACGATAACGATGAAGACATAAAGCGAAACAAAGTACAGAGTCAAGCACGAAGGATTCGTTGGGAGTTCAAGAGTTCGACGGAAGTCCGAAGGATCATCGGGAACGCTGCCGAAACTAGCCGAGAATGAGTAGGGAGCTTGCCGATGGGTTTTTTGGAAGCTCGCCGGAAGGTTCGTGGGAAGTTCGCAGAGTTCGCCGAGAAAGAACGGAGCTTGCCGAAGAAGCTCGTTGGAACTCACCAAGATCAAATTATGAAGTTCGGGAGCTTGCTGGGAGCCCGTCGGAAGAAGTTCGTCGGAGAGCTCGCCGGAACAATACTCGACGTCCGCGATTGAAAACTTGCTTAGGATGTGTTTTGTTATCATAGTTCACTTCTAGTTAGGATTAGGATTAAGAGATAATCCTATATCCTGGTTAGGGGCCAACTAGGCCCAAAATTAGACTTGGTTTGGGCTAAATTTGAAGCCCAACAAGTGAACCAAAGAGTCTGGCGGTGGCACTGCCAGACTGGGCAGTTGCACCGCCCAGCACCCGAGAGATGGGCCGTGAAACCGCCTGGGCTGGGCGGTGGTACCGCCCAGTGCCCGAGAGCTGGGCGGTGCCACCGCCCAGCATTGTCAACGCCTGACACTGACAGGCGGTGGCACCGCCAGCATCGGGAACTCCAAGAGAATTCAAATTTTGGAGCCCAAATTTGAATCCTCTTTAGGCCTATAAATACCCCTCAAATCTCAGCTGAGATTACAACCTTTGAGCAACAAGTGTTTGAGAGAAAGGCGTTAGAAAAGTCTTAGCTAGCCTTGTTTTCAATTTGCTAGTGTTCACCTCCTTCTTTTTGCTGAAAATCTGTAAGAGAGTGAACCGCTTGTAAAAGAGTTGTAAGAGGGGTATTCACCCTTCCCTTTCAAGAGATTTGCTAGTGGAAGGTGGGAGCCTCATCGAAGAAGAGCCTCACAAGTGGGATGTAGGTCACTTGACCGAACCACTTCAAAAACGGTGTAATCTCTGGTTTGCATTTCATTACTACTATTTACATTACTGCAAACCTTCTTACTTGCTTTATTTCATCATTAACTTTGCTGCACAACTTTGCGAATACGCTTTCAAGTTAAGCACTTCCCCAACAAACATCTCTAGCCAATAAGGATATTCTGTCTCAACATACTCATGCCCCAACAAACCTCTCTAGCCAGGCTGCTCCAACAAGTACTATCCAGGATATTGTGCTGCAACAATCTTATCGTGCTTCAACAAACCCTGCCAATCAAGACCACATAATTCAAGGTATTTTAAAGTTTAAAGATCTTGGGATAGATGCCAAATTATGAACCCACAGGTAGTTTTGATATATCTGGATAAACATTTTCTATGTTGATTATAATTAGGAGTTATAGTCTACTGCATGTGTAGTCATAACTATCACATTCGCACTCTATGAGGTACTTGGCTTTGTCTATGACTTGTATATTTGTAGAAACTTTACACATAATCAATTTACTTTCACTTACCAAAAAAAAAAGTTTAAAAATCTGCAAGCTATAGATGAAGTGGATAAATATAGGAATAAAGCCATAAATGGTAAGAATATTGTGCGGGAGAAAAATACACAACCGAAGGATAAGAAAAAGGATGGTACAGTCCATCCAAAGTCGTAGGATGAATACCTTACCACCTTTTCATTTGTTTATTACTGATGAAGATAATATGCTAGAATGTTCGTGGACTTAATAAGCCTGAGAAATGCCGGGAGCTCAACAGAATAATCAAGTCTGCCGCATGTGAAATTGTTATTCTAGTGGAAATGAAAATTAAACAATCGCGCGTTCAAGCTCAAAAGAATTTTATATGGCCGGACGCAGAACTGTTTACCAATGATTCAAATGAAACTTTTGGCAGAATATGGGTCTTATGACATCCTAACTCTATTAATGCTTGGTTTATTTCTGCTACTGATCAATTCATTCATCTTAAGGTAGAGGACAAAAAGAATGGCTGTCAATTCAATTTCACTGGTATATATGCTTCAAACAGTATGTAAGAAAGAAATACTCTTTGGTCTGACCTGACTAATATTGAAAATGGCTTTCTCAATGTACCTTGGATTGTTCTTGGAGACTTTAATACGGTTCGGTACAAAAATAAAAAAGAGGGGGGTAGAAAACTTTTAGAAATCCAACTTCAAAGTTTTAATGATTACATTGACACTACAGCATTGTTTGATATGAAATCTGTGGGTAATTGGCTCACCTGGAGTAATCAAGGTGCTACTAACAGAAAAATAATGGCTCGATTTGATAGGTGTTTGATTAATCATGAATGGTTAACAGTTTACCTAGATTCACTTCTTGAGTATGGTGCTCCTTTGTTTTCTGACCATTCTTTAATGTATATACACGCAGACAAAGTGACACCAAGAGGCAAGAAACCGTTTAGATTCTTTAACATGTGGAGTACTCATCCTCAATTTCTTGATGTTATCAGATCTGCTTGGAATGTTAATGTGAATGGATCCCCCCCTTACATCTTATGTCAAAAGCTCAAAGCCTGTAAAGCAGCACTAAAGGAGTGGAATACAAATACCTTTAGCAATATTATCGCCAGAGTTCCATTTTGCGGAAAGGAACTAATGTCATTGCAACATGAGCTGCAACTTCAGCCAAATGATGAGAATATTATTTACAAAGAGACAGAAGCCAGAAATAACTTCATGCAAGCCTTAAAATAGGAGGAAAGTTTTGCAAAACAGAAATCTCGACAGCATTGGCTTACACTAGGGGATTCCAATGCTAAATTTTTCTATGCTTCAATTGCTACTCGAAGGGCTGTTAACCATATTAGCAAATGCAGAGACAAAGATGATTATCTTATTGAGAATTTAGATTAGGTTAGAGCACACACAGAGCAATTTTTTTATTTCTTACTCAATCAAGCTAGGAAACCTAATAACATTCATGTGGAACCGACTAGAAAACTTGACTCGGAAGCTATTTCAATCCCCAATGCCCCAATTACAGATGACGAAATTGTATGTGTTGTCTTTAAGTCACCAAAGCACAAAAGCCCAGGTCCAGATAGATTTCCAATTGAATTTTACCAAACTGCTTGGTCTATTATTGGAAATGATGTGATCAAGGCTTGCCTACATTTTTTCTCTTCAGGTCTTATTCTTAGAGAGATGAATTGCACTTTTATTTCTTTAATTCCGAAGAATGCAGGGGCTGATTCACTAGAGGACTATCGACCCATATCATTATGCAACTTTATTTATAAGATCATCTCCAAAGTATTGGCAAATAAAATGCAAAAGATAATACACAAGATCATTAGCCCAAATCAAGCTGCTTTCATCAAAGGGAGAAGTATACATCATAACATTTTACTTGCTAATGACTTGGTCAAAGATTTGCACTAAAAAACAAGAGGGACAAAAGTCTGTTTTAAAGCTGATTTACGGAAAGCCTTTGATTCAGTTAATAGGAAATTTATCTATAAGATGCTCCTCGATATGAACTTCCCACAACAATGGGTTCATTGGATTCAATCTTGCTTGGAAACTTCAAAGTTTTCGATACTCTTTAATGGCTCACCTATTGGTTTTTTTGGGAGCACGAATGGCATCCGACAAGGTGATCCACTCTCTCCGTATCTCTTTACTATTGCGATGGAAGGACTTAGTTGTATGTTGGAACACGTAGTCTTAAATGGCAGCATTAAGTAAAGGTGATCCATTGCTGGTTCTATTTATATATCACACATAACATTTGCAGATGATTTACTTATCTTTCTCCAAAATGATCCAGCTTCCGTAAAGAACATGACTACTATTATGAATGACTTTGGTATGGTTTCTGGACTTCAGTTAAATCATGCGAAAAGTATAGTATATATGAGCCCTTACGTTGAGGATAAGGTCTTTATTGCACAAACTTTGGGGCTTAGTGAGGGAAGCCTGCTATTTCCTTATTTGGGTCACCCGCTCATATCCACAGGCATTCACAAAACCCACTGTCAGCCTATCTGCAAAAAATAAAGAATAAAATTTCTTCTTGAAAATATAGGCTTCTATCAAAAGCAAGATGACTCGAACTCATCCGTTCGGTATTGCACTCCTACTCTATATATTGGTATAATGCATTTCTTCTGTCTGTTAGACTTCTCCAAGATATTGAACAGTTATTAATGAACTTCTTTTGGAATGGCACAAATGATAAGGCAATGCATATGGTAAATTGGGATAGCATTTGCAAACCGAAAGATGAAGGGAGGCTAAACTTGAGAAATACTAGAGATTGAAATCAAGCATGCCTGGTATAGCAATTGTGGGATCTTTTGCAAAACAAATGTTCTTTATGGTCACAATGGGTTTCTGCTAGGTATCTTTCAAAGGAATCAATCTGGGAAATTTCAACAAGAACATACCACTCTACAGCTTGGAAAGGAATTTTAAAGGCAAGGAATTGGCTAATCAAACACATTTCTTATGTAATCTCTTCTGGAACTAGTACTAATATGTGGTACAATCCTTGGGTGAATAGAAAGAGTATATTTCAATTATATGGCGACAGAATACGAAAAGATCTTGGGGCTCCCAAAGATTGGAAGGTTTCCGAGTTCATTGCTAACGGTACCTGGTGTCTCCCTAATCCTATTTCTCCCGAAATGTTATCACTTTGGCCGACTATCATAGCTATTCCAATCAGGAACAACTCTTCAGATACACTTATTTGGCCTCGTGACAATGGCAAATTTAGTGCCACATCCGCTTGGAATCAAATTAAGCAAAGAAATAACAAGTGGGACCCAAGCAGTTAGACATGGGATCGACCGGGATCACAAAGACATTCCTTATGTACATGGCAGGCCCTTCTAAATAAACTACCTACAATAGATAATATGAAAAGAAGAGGTATCTATCATGTTAACCGATGTTCCCTTTGTATGCAACAAGAAGAAACTGTTGACCACCTCTATTTTGCTTGTGATTATACAAAATGGATATTGATGAGCTTCGACTACAAGGTAAATAACTCAACTCTCTTGAATTATTTTGAAATTACATAATACTTTTCATGAGTTATTTTTAATTTAGTTTAGGATTAATTATATGAAAAAAAAAATTAGAAATCATGCTTATCATTCTAGTAATTTTGAAAATAATCATGAAAATTGTATGTTTATGATAAACAAAATGATTTTGATTAAAAATGCCTTATGAAATATAATATCATGCCTAAGAAATTTATTTTTTGAAGCTATGCATGATGATGATGAGTTTTGGGTAATTTATAGTTTATTGATTATTGATGATTTCCATAATAATCTTTTACGATTTATGAATTATCGATTTATACCATGATGAAAGATGCTTTCAAAAATGATGCAAGACTTTTGTATGCAAACTAAGCATGAAAAGATAGATTCACCTAAAAAAGAAAAATGTATGACTACAACAAATGACAAATGATTTTGGTTGAAAATACTTTATACTCAATGAAACCATCAGTGACGAATATGCTTTATGTTTAATAGTTTCTTTGGCTTATATGCTCTATCATGATAAATATTTTGAAAATAAATTAAATCATGTTTGATTTTAAGTAATGCATAATGATCATGCTTAATTATGCATTTTTTGATTTGACATAAAAGTGGCTTTAAAAAATGATGTATATTTTGATTTGACATAAATGAAATAGGCATGTTTATATGAAATAGTGAAGTGTCATGTTTGACAATTATATACTTAATGATGCATAACGTTGTAATGAAAATATTAATATTTTAATACTATGATTTGATGATTTTATGCATGACATTGTAAATTTATATATAATGATGCATAATGATGAAATTGTGTAATAAAAATATTAAACATTTTAAAACCATGTTTTAGTGTCATGCATATTGATCATGCTTAATAAATTTCGAAATTATGCATGATGAATCTTATGATTTATGGATTATTGATTTTTACCATAATGAAAGTACCTTATTGATCTTTGTTGTAATAAATCTTGCTCTTTCGGTTTTAAACATGATACATGTTTTTATTTGGCATAAATGAAACAAAATCATATGTTTTGAAACAATCGAAAAGAGGGAAACATTCTTGAAAATTATTTTGCTCAATTTTATTGATTTTGATGAATCCATTTGTATTATCTTTGTGAATCTCTTGGATTTTGATAATGATTTTGATGATTTAAATTTTAATAATTTTTTATCGAAATCACGATCTTGATCTCTTGAAATTTATAACATGAAATCCTTTATGAATCAAGATTGTTTTCTATTTAAAATGAGATTTGTCGAAATGTTTCATAGTCTTTTAGTATTCGTGATCTTGATAATTATGTTTTGAAACTTTATGTAAACCAAGAATGTTCATCATGATTCTCTCTTTGAATATTTAAATAGGAGAATTTTCTAGATGAATCATGATTTTGATTATTGAATATTTGATTATTGAATATTTGATGTGCATGAATTGATATCTTACTCTCCTACTATTCTTTTTGCTATTCACCAAAAGGAAGACTAATTCTAATAAACCATGATATGCTATATGAATTTTATTATATTCATGAAGTAATATCTCATCACTAATTTTTGTTTATATTCCTTCATGTGATGATATAAATATATGAAACACTTATGATATGATTTTTTATACAATTCCATGTATTCGTGAAATATTTATCTAATCACCCAATTAATTCCTCTTGATACTCCTAATGTGATGAAGTGAAATTATGCATGAAATACAAATGGGGAGAAGTTTTGATCATGGTAGGATATAATTTGACAAATTGATACCATCATGATATGAAACATTTATGATTTGCAATGATGTATGCAATATTTGTGCCTTCTAATTATGATGTGATGTATTACATATGATGTAAATCATGATTTAAAATACTATGAGTTGTTGCTAAAATGATGTATTATAAATATTGATTTAATGTTTTGTATCATGAATACTCTAAATAATGAATGTTTGGTATCATGATCAAAATGTTGACAAATAGTTAAAAATTTTAGTATCATGTATGATATCCTCATAATGTTGATTGATTTATTCAATATCGTGCATGAATGAATATAAGGTTTTTGAAAATATGCATATTCTAATTTGAAAATATGATGATGCACAAATAAGATTGATACTTACCTTTGTCATAATTGATGTAAAAGGTCTTCCCTTCTTTTTGACAATGATAATGGGGGAGATAGCTAGCTTGCACAAGTCAAGAAGATACAAAAACTTGATTGCTAGCTTGCCTATCTTAAGTAGCAAAGATTGCTAACTTGCTTATTTTAAGAAGCAAAAGTTGTCTTCTTGAACATCACTATCTTGCCTATCTCAAGAAGCAAGACTTGCAGCCTGCATATTACAATAGGAAGCAAGAATCGATAGCTTACATACTTCAACAAGAAAGCTATCTTGTATTTGCTTTCGAAATTTTTGCTAGCTTGTATGTTGCAAAACTTGCTCACTTTTTCAAACACTTTGCTAGCTTACACTTTATAAAGGAAGCGAAAATAGCACTTCTCAAAAGAGAAGAAAGAACTTACTATCTTGAACATCACAAAAATTTACTACCTTGTATGATGTAAAATTTGCTAAGATCACTATCTCAAAAGAGTTACTATCTCAAAAAAAGCAAATGTGCTATCTTGCCTATCTCAAAATACAAAACATGCTAACTTGTTACGGAAGCAATTAGTTGTTATCATGAAAATTTGCTAACTTGTAACTTGCATATCATGAAAATTGCTAGCCTGTAGTCTAAATAGAAGCAATTAGTTGTTATCTCAAGAAAAGCAAACATGCTAAACTTACACATCTTTAATTGCTAGATTGCATGATGATAAAATTTGATATTATGTTTTTCTTGCAATGTATGAAACTTTTTATCTCTAAACACATAAGAGTTGGAACTTCTCCTTTTTGTCGATGACAAAGGGGGAGAAGTATGATGACATGACATGTTATACATAAGTTTATGATGACATGTTGCTTGGATTCTTGAATCCAAGAGTTTATATCAATAAGCCATATTGATAGGGGGAGTTTGTTTAAACTCTGAGAGTTAAGGTTAACTCCGTCATTAAGTGGTTGTCATCATCAAAAAGGGGGAGATTGTTGAATCTTGTATTTTGATGATGAAACCACTTGATATGTGTTTATGATTTAATCTGCATTTTGAGTGATGTAGGATATTTCGATCAGGATGAGACAATTAAAGCAGGAGGAATTGATGTTGCGCTGGAGGAGATCACGTCAGGATATTGGACGGCAGAATGCTGCGGACGTCGGTCATCGGGCCAAGGAGAGCGGAATTGCACCAAGGATATCGGGGTTGCGGAGGTCAACCGTCGATTGGGAAATAAGCCACAAGAGAGGACGATGCGCTGAAGAATCAGACGAAGCACCAACCAACGACGTGCTAGGCAACAGAATGTCAATTTGCATTGTAATAATTGTCTAGATCGGAGTAGAGTTTTAGTTTGTGTGTGTAGGAATAACTACGATAATGACAAAGACATAAAGTGAAACAAAGTGTTGGAGTCAAGCATGAAGGATTCGTTAGGAGTTCGAGAGTTCGACGGAAGTTCGAAGGTTCGTCGGGAATGCTACCGGAACTAGCCGAGAATGAGTAGGGAGCTTGCTGAAGGGTTTTTTAGAAGCTCGCTGGAAGGTTCATGGGAAGTTTGCGGAGCTCACCGAGAAAGATCGGAGCTTGCCGAAGAAGCTTTTTGGAACTCGCCAAGATCAAACTCTGAAGTTTAGGAGCTTGTTGGGAGTCCGTAGAATGGTTTTCGAGAGTTTATTGGAAGACCGCCGGAAGTTCGTCAGAAGCTCGCCGGAAGAAGTCTTGACTTACGAAATTTATAATAGCTTAGGAAATATCTTTAAATTCATAGTTAGCACATTAATTAGGGTTAGGATTAGGTGTTAATCCTATAACCCAAGTAGGTGCCAATTGGGACCGAGTTCGGACTGGTTTGGGCCAAGTTTGGAGCCCAACCAGTGAGCTGAAATAGCGTTGGCGGTGGCACTGCCAGATTAGGTCGTGGCACCGCCCAAAACCCAAGAACTAAGCGGTGGCACCACTGGACTGAGCGGTGGCACCGCCCAGCACCCGAGAGGCCTGGCGGTGGCAACGCCACCGACAGGCGATGGCATAGCCAGCCTCGAAAACCCAAGAGAATTCAAAATTTGGAACCCAAATTTGAATCCTCTTGGGGCCTATAAATACTCCTCAATTCTCAGTAGAGAATACAACCTTTTAAGAAGCAAGAGATTAAGATAAAAGTCTTAGCAAAGCCTTTAGCAAGTTTTTGTTTTCAATAGCTTGAGTGTTCACCTCCCTCTTTCTCTTTGAAAATTTGTAAGAGTGTGAACCACTTGTAAAAGGTTGTAAGAGGGGTATTTGTCCTTCCCCTTCAAAGTGATTTGCTAGTGGAAGTTAGGAGCCTCTTCGAAGAAGGCTTCGCAAGTGGATGTAGGTCATTTTGACCGAACCACTTTAAATTGGTGTGTTCTCTAGTTTGCATATACTTATTGCTATTTACCTTACTGCAAACCTTCATACATGCTTTACTTCCTCATTACTTTTGCTGCACACCTTTATGAACACGCTTTCAAGATAAGCACTTCCGAGTTCGATTTTTATCGTACGAAAGATTTTTCCAAAATCGAAGTTTTAATCCACTACACTAATTCACCCCCCCCTCTTAGTTCCGCTCCGATCCTAACAATTATGAGATCTGGCAGATGGATGTGAAAACTGCATTCCTTAGTGGGAACCTCGAGGAGGAGGTGTATATGATGCAACATGAGGGATTCGTGTCAAAGAATTGCCCAGATAGGTGTGTAGGTTGCTTAGATACATTTATGGACTAAAGCAAGCTTCCCGAAGTTGGAATATAATATTTGATGAGGCAATCAGATCTTATGACTTCGTTAAGAACGAAGATGAGCCTTGTGTGTAAAGGAAGGTAAGTGGGAGCGCTATCACCTTTTTGGTGTTATATGTGAATGATATTCTGATCATTGGGAATGACATAGGAATGCTATCCATAGTAAAGGCTTGGTTATCTAGACACTTCTCCATGAAGTTCTTAGGGGAAGCATCCTATATCTTGAGGATTAGAATCTATAGAGATAGATCTAAGAGGATGCTTGGCTTGTCCCAGCCCAGGTACATAGAAACCATTATTAAAAGGTTTGGCATTAAAAATTTCAAGAGAGATCTCATACCGATGAGACATGGGATATCGCTTTCTACGAGTATGTCCCCAAAGACTCCAGAAGAAAGGGCGAACATGGATATGATACCTTATGCCTCAGCAATAGGGTCTATCGTGTATGCCATGCTATGAACTAGGCATGATATAGCGCATGCTCTGAGTGTCACGAGCAGGTATTATTAGGATCAAGAGCACTAAGAAGGGGGGGAATTAGTGCAAATGGAAATCTTTCATGATTAAAACGAAAGCTGCGTTCGTTCAATAAAAACGATTTCGATGTAAAAGCCATTTCTAAGATTACTTTAACTTAAGATTAAGCAAGATGACATTAAAGTAAATCTCTGAAGGCAGTTTGCAGTTTATGATGGAGATCAGAATGCAAGCGCAAACTGAAATGCGATGTTCGTACGATCAAACCGGTTTACGTCTAAATGCCGATTCTGAAGATACTAAACTTTGAGATACATTTTATAAATGAGCATAAGGCAGTTTACAGTTATGATTGAAATCAAAACGTAAACTGAAATATGATGATCGTACGAAAAAGTCGATTTACGTCTAAACGCAGATTCGGAAAGCTCTGAACTTAGAAGCTCGTTCGTAAAAGCGCAGAAGGCAGTAAGCTATTGAGGAGGTTTGCAGTAAAGATAAAATGCTTAAAAGTAAATGCAAACCGAGATTTAGAGATGTTCGGTCAATCTTGACCTACTCCACTTTTGGCTTCCTCCACCGACGAGGTCACTGACGTCAACTAGAGGCCTTCCTTCAATAGGCGAAGGCCAACCACCATTTTTACAGTTTCACTCCTTTTGACGGGCTTAGGAGACAACCCTTACAGAAATATCTCTCCTCTCTTTATAGCTAAGAACTTGGAAGAAAAGAGGAAGGAGAACTTTTGGCCTTTACAACAATTTTGAGCTCTAAGAATCATAGAAAAGATCAAAATTTCAGTGTATGTCTGTGGTCTTTCAGTGCTAAATGGGTGGGGTATTTATAGGCCCCAACCCAATTCAAATTTGGAGCTCTAAACTGTCAATTCCCGGAATTCCGGGATCAGGCGGTTGCACCTCCTGACTGGAGCGGTTGCACCGCCTGGCATAGCTCGAAGACTGAGCCCAAGCGGTTGCACCTCCTGTCAGGGGCAGTTGCACCACCTTAGTCTGGCTCGGAGACTGAGCCCAAGCGGTTGCACCTCCTGACTGAGGCGGTTGTTAGGATCGGAGCAGCACTAAGAGGGGGGGGTGAATTAGTGCAGCGGATTAAAACTTCGGATTCTAAAAAATCTTTCGTATGAAGAGAGCGGAACTTGACAAGCTTAATGTTGAAAGCGTATTCTTAAATATGCGCAGCAAAAGTAATAAGGAACTAAAGCATATAAGAAGGTTTGCAATAATATAAATAACAATAATGAAACGCAAACCAAGGATCACGCCGATTTTAGAGTGGTTCGGTCAAATGACCTACTCCACTTACGAGGCCCCTCTTCGATGAGGCTCCCACCTTCCACTAGCAAGTCTCCTGAAATGGAAGGGTAAATACCCCTCTTACAACTCTTTAGAAGCGGTTCACTCTCTTACAGATTTTCGAGAAGAGATGAGGTGAACACTAGCAAATTGAAAAGAAAGCAAGCTAACACTTTTCTAAGATCTTTCTCTCAAACTCTTGCTGCTTAAAAGGTTGTGATCTCAAATTTGAGATTTGAGGGTATTTATAGGCCTCAAGAGGATTCAAATTTGGGCTCCAAAATTTGGGCTCCAAAATTCAAATCCTCTTTGGGTTCCCGATCTTTGGCGGTGCCACCGCCTAGCCAGCGGTGCCACCGCCCAGCCTTCGGTGTTGGGAGGTGCCACCGCTTGAGCCCAGGGTGTCATCGCCCACCCAGGTGGTGCCACGTTTGCTCTCTCTGTTCACTTGGTTTGGCTTTCTTTTAGCCCAAACCAAATCTGACTTTGGCCCTAGTTGGCCCCTAACCAGGATATAGGCTTATCTTCTTAATCCTAATCCTAATTACAAGTGAACTACATAACAAAACACATCCTAAGCAATTTATTAACCGCGAACTTCAAGTCTTGTTTTTTTGCTTTTTTCGAACTTCCTTCGACGGGGTCCAAGCACACTCCGAACTTGTGATGACTTTAAAAGAGTAGCTGAGACTTCTCGGTGATTTCTGAACCTCCGACGATCTCTTGGCCGAACTTCCAATAGGTTCCCCATTTCTTCTCGGTTGGTTCCGGCAAAGATCTCCGACGATTCTTCAACTCTTAAACGTTCATCGAACTTGACTCGTATTCTTGCTTTGTGTTTTCTGTTTATCGTAGTTAATCCTGCACACTTAACTCAATAATATGGATTAGATCAAATAACCCATCAATTGATTTTATCATCAAAATCCGAGATTCAACAATCTCCCCCTTTTTTATGATGACAATCAATTGATGACGAAGTTAAACATAACTCCCCCTATCTATATGCCATATTATGAGAAGATAAAAACCACTTGAATTCCATCCCATTGGATTCAAGCATAACCCGATAAGTTCTAACCGTAGAGCTTTTCGTGATCCTCTTTAAACAATAGTGAATACAAAACTTCTATGAAAATCATAAGTTAAATAAAAAGTGACGAATTTTACTACGACAGAAGATAAAGATTTTCAATATATATTTTATGATTTAGATGTATGGCATGCTTTCAATATGATCAATCAATCTTGTGATATTTTCAAGGATTTTGCAAGGCAAATAAGTCATTCATATCATATAAGTCATGCTATCATTATGGTGTAGGTCATCACTTCTCCCCCTTTGTCATCAACAAAAAGAGACAAGCCATCGAATTGATGATCATAAAAAATAGCATTTAACAAGGTTTATCATTCAAATTTGCCAAAAATAGTTTATCCAAAAGAAATCATGCAGATCAAAACAGTAGTTATCTAAAAGGAAGGATCAGTTATCGTTTAATCGATGACAAACTTTGAACTTGTTGTTAAAAGCAAACAGAACAGAATAAAAAGATACATCAGTTTAATCCTTAGGAGGTAATCCACAATGCTGATACATGATATCTATTTTTTCATTCAGTTGTCGTAGTGTCTTCAAAATTTCAACTTATTGATTTTGAATTTGTTCTTCTTGTGATTTGATCTCGAGACAGTTCCGCCATAATGCGATCTTGAGAGGAGGAAATAGGAGCTGAAGGTGCTGCCAAAAGGACTAGGAGGAGGAGATTCATTTCCCATAAGAATTGGTGTTTTGGGTGTTCTATTTGTGGAGGAATTGGATCCGTCCTTCTAGGCTGCCTAACCCATATGCTATTGCTAAAGGTGCACCTAAGTCTTTTTTTTGAGTTTTTATTTATTATGTTATATCTATCATTTTGAATAGATTCTTCATCGGGTGGGATGCAAATGTCATAGGCATGAAGAAATCTAGTGATTAACCTCCCATATGGCAGCATAGTATCTTTAGCCATAATATCCTGCATGTGTTGCCGAATTGAGTACCCAAAACAATTATCCTGACCGGTCATAATCCAATACATGGTACTCATCTCAATTTGACTTATTTCGTCAAGATGAAATTGTTTGGGGAATATGATGCTTGTGATAATGTGATGAAGAATTTTAGAGTTGAAAGGCAGTAAGTGTTCACAGCTCTTGGGTAGGAAGTCAAGGTTTGGATTTGCAAAGATTGTTTCTACGGCTTCGGTATAGGTTGCTCCTATTGAGTTGACGTCCCATTTACCTTTAAAATAGCATCCTTTATCTTTTTCAGTTATGCCAATTAGCTCACAAATGGTGCTGTCAAATATTCTAATGGGTGTTCCTAGAAGGTAAGTGCGTAGGCTATTATTGTCCTCATATAGGTTGGCATAGAACAATCTAACTAATCGCGGATAGATTGGTTCATCTAGTTGTAGTAGTGGTAGAGCTTTTAGGTGTGCAAAACACCTAATGGGTTCTAAGTCTTCTAGTTCATCCAAATCAACATATTTTCCCTTATGGATACCTCGTCTTTCAAATTTTGGAAAACTAATCGCTACCTCTTTTGATCTAAAAAGATCATGGTCAAATGAATCTCCTTCAATCCTTTTTCCTTTTGATCTCTTAGGATCCATTATCTAGACAAGATGATGATGAAATTGTGAAAAATAAGCAAGGGAAAGAGAAAGGAAAAGAGGGAATGAGATACCAAAAAGAGGGATTTCAAGTGTTACCTTATGGAGATTATGTTGAGAGATGGAAGGCTTGGACCACCAAGAATCCTTCTCCAATGCTTCTAAGAGGTAGAATGAGGGTTAGAGGAAATGGGAGAGGGTTTTGAGAGCTCTTTCTTGGGGTTGGGGCGGTGTCACCACGCCCCTAACCCCCTGGGTTAATAAGGGTCGCTTCAATCGGTGCCCCCGCTAAACCGAGTGGTGTCACCGCTTTGGCCTTGAGCCTTTCGTGCAACCGCCAGATCTGGCGGTTACCACACCGGGCATTCATGGAGGAAAAAAAAAAATTTCTTCCTCTCCCCATTTTTGTTTGCTTCCCTCAAGATAATAAGTTATACTTTAATGGATCATTTTGAAGTGAAGAAGAAAGAAGAAATCAAATCCTCAAAAGAAAGGAAAAGGACGAGTCATTTTTCGTGAAGCTCATTTTAGGGACAATTTAACATGCCTAATTCCCTTCTAATGAATTCAAATTGGTCTTCATTCAAGGCTTTTGTGAATATGTCTGCTAATTGATGCTTCGTGTCAATGAATTCTAGAACAACATTATTGTTAAGGATATGATCGCGTATGAAATGATGCCTAACGTCGATGTGCTTAGTTTTAGAATGCTGAATTGGATTTTTAGTAAGACATATGACACTAGTATTATCACATTTTATGGGAATATTTTTAAAGTGAATTCCATAGTCTTCCAATGTATTTTTCGTCCAAACAACTTGTGCACAACATGCACTTTCAAAAGAATGTATTAAACTTCCTAGTAGATAGATAGTGTTACTGAATTTTGTTTCTTGGAAGTCCAAGAAACAAGTGCATGTCCTAAAATTGGCATGTTCGGATGTACTCTTTCTATCTATCCTACATCCGCCAAAATCGGCATCCAGCGTAAGCCATTAAATCAAATTTTTCAGATTTTGGATACCATAAACCTAAATTTGGAGTTCCTTTAAGATACCTAAATATTCTTTTAACACTTTTAAGATGAGATAGTTTAGGATTTGATTGAAACCTGGCACAAAGTCCTACACTAAACATGATATCTGGTCTAGTAGCGGTAAGGTAGAGTAGACTACCTATCATTCCCCTATATGTTTTTGATCAAGTTTTCACTATTTTCATCCATATCTAACTTAGTCAAGTACTCATAGGGGTGTTTATTGCTTTTGAATTATCCATGTTAAATCATTTTAACAATTCTAATGTATATTTAGATTGGTTAAGAAATATACCATCCTTAAGTTGTTTGATTTGTAATCCTAAAAAGAAAGTTAATTCCCCATTAAACTCATTTCAAATTCATGACTCATAGATTTGGCAAATGATTCACATAGTGATTCATCCGAAGAGCCAAAAATAATATCGTCAACATAAATTTGTACAATAAGAAAATTATTTTCAAAATGTTTAATAAACAATGTAGTATCAACCTTGCCTTTGGTAAAATTATTTAAAATAAGAAAGGAACTAAGCCTTTCATACCAAGCTCTAGGAGCTTGTTTCAAGCTATAGAGAGCCTTAGTCAATTTGAATACTAGATTAGGAAGAAGAGAATTTTCAAATCCAGGAGGTTGTTCGACATATACTTCTTCGGAAATAAAACCATTCAAGAAGGCACTTTTGACATCCATTTGAAATAGTTTAAAATTATAACTACTAGCATAGGCAAGAAGCATCCTTAAGGCTTCTAATCGAGCCACCGGAGCCGAAGGTTTCTTCAGAATCGATACCTTCTTCTTGGTTGAAACCTTTGGCCACTAATCTAGCCTTGTTTCTAACCACGATACCATTTTCGCCTTGCTTGTTTCTAAAGACCCACTTAGTACCAATGACTAAATGGTCACTAGGTCTAGGAACAAGCTCCCACACTTGTTTCTCTCAAATTGATTCAGTTCCTCTTGCATTGCAATAATCCAAAATCATCTTTTATGGCCTCGTCAATGCACTTAGGTTCAATTTGAGAGAGGAAAGCAAGCATTAAGCAAAAAATTCTTGAAAGAGGAACGAGTTTGAACCCCTTTAGATGTATCCCTATAATTAGCTCCTTTGGATGAGCATCTATATACTTCCATTCCTTAAGTAAGGAAATTTCGGAAGAAGGTGCATCCAAGTTGCTATTTTGAGGAGGGGAGTTCATTTAAATTCAAATTATCAAAACCAAGATCATCATCAAAATCATTTTTCTTAAAATTTGAGACTTCATTAAAAACTACATGAATAGACTCTTCAATTACTAAGGTTCTTTTATTAAAAACCCAAAAAAGCTTTCAAACGGAAGAGTAACCAAGAAAGATGCCTTCATCGGATTTTGCATCAAATTTTCCTAAGGCATCCCTTTCATTTAAAATAAAGCATTTACAACCGAAAACTTTAAAATAGGAAATATTTGGTTTTTTTGTTATTCCATAATTCTTAGGGAGTTTTTTTGATAAGGAAGGTCTTATTAGGACTCTATTCATGATGTAGCAAGCCGTATTTACGGCTTCGGCCCAAAAATACTTAGGTAAACTATGTTCATTTAACATAGTTCTTGCCATTTCTTGTAGGTTTCTATTTTTTCTTTCAACTACTCCATTTTGTTGGGGATTTCTCGGAGTGGAGAAGTTATGATTGTATCCATTAACTTCACAAAAAAATTTGAAAGTCATGGTTTTGAAATTAGCCACCATGATCACTCAATTGATGAAATCATGAACCCTTTTTTTAGTTTTGAGTGAGTTTACAAAATTTAGAGAAACACTTGAAACAATCACTTTTGTGAGCTAAGAAATAGGTCCAAGTGTATCTAGAGTAGTCATCCACAATCACAAAAGCATATTTGCTTCCACCTAGACTTGTTGTATCAATTGGTCCAAATAAGTCCAAATGGATCAATTGTAACGGTCTAGTGGTGCTAATTTGATTTTTTGGTTTGAAGCTTGTTTTTATTTGTTTCCCTAGTTGACATGCATCGCATATCTTATCTTTAATAAACTTTATATTCGGAATCCCTCGTACTAATTCTTGAGATTAGATTTTAGATATTGTTTTCATGCTTACATGGCCTAATCTCCTATGTCAAAGCCAAGCATCATCATTTATGGTGGAGAAACACATTTCATTACTTAGTTCATCAAGATTGATGGTGTAGACATTATTTTGTTTTAAAGCAATCATAGTCATGTTATGATTTGGTTTTTCAATAATGCACATATTTGATTCAAATCTAACGATATAACCTTTATCGCATAATTGACTAATGCTCAATAGATTATGTTTTAATTCATCAACTAGTAACACATCATCAATGGAAAAACTTGATTTGTTACCTATGGTTCCCTTGCCAATGAGTTTGCCTTTGTTGTTGTCTCCGAAGGTGACATAGCCTTCGTCCATGCTAGTGAGCTTGGTGAATTGGGATGGATCTCCGGTCATATGCCTTGAGCATCCACTATCAAGATACCATCTCTTGCTCCTAGCATGTGATGGTGTATGTTTCTACAAGAAGGAATTATTTTTAGGTACCCATTTACTTTTGGGTGCCTCAAAAACTAATCTAACTTGTTTATCATGTTGCATAGACTTGATCATGGTTCCTTTAGGAACCCAAATCAATTTGTTCGGACTAATTTTCTTAAATGGACATTGGTAAGTTATATGTCCATATTTGCAACAAAAGTTGCTATTGCTTTGATGTTGAACATGTAAGATAGGACCTTTAACGAAGGTGGTTGGATTTTTGTGAGTACTTCTTACAAATCCGATTCCACTCCTTTTAGGAACGTGACCCTTATTTGTAAGGATCATGTTTAAGGATTTGCTACCGACCTCGAATTTCTTCGAGGTGTCCTTAAGTACTAAGTTCTCATTTTGGAGAGTTTCTAAATCATGGCATTTAACACATGGAGCTAGACAATCATGATATTCAGTTTTTAATTTATCAAAAGCACACGTAAGACTATCTTGCTCCTTTCTTAGCAATTTGTATTTTCTACTAATTGTCTTACATTCATCAAATAACACATGGAAGGCATTTAATAAATCATGATAAGGTAAATCTGCATTAATTAAATCCGTTACCTCTTCTTCTTCAAGGCCATTAGGGGCGTAGTGAGCAACTTGTTCGGTGTTGGACTCCTCTTCTTCTTCGGATGTGCTTGAGTCATCCCATGTTGCCTTGAGCCTTCTTCTTTGGTGTTCTCTTTTTTTTGGCTTGAGGGCAATCGTTCTTGTAGTGTCCCGGTTTTTGCATTCATAGCAAATCACTTGGTCCTTCTTTTGTTCAAATTTATTTTTGTATTATTTTTAAATTTGTTCTTCCTTAAATATTTTTTTGAATTTTTGAGTCAAAAGTGCAATGTCATTGTCACTGTCCTCATCACTTGATGTTCCTTTCAAGTGGTCTTCTTGTGATTTGAGTGCCATATCCTTCCTGTTCTTTGGAAGGGGGGTTCTCGAGCTTCGTCATGAGCTTGACATGTCATTTCAGAGGTCATTAGAGACCCAATGAGTTCTTCAAGAGGGAATGTTTTAAGGTCTTTGGCCTCTTGAATGGCCGTAACTTTTGGATCCCAACTTTTAGGGAGGGATCTTAAGATTTTAGTTACTAGTTCAAAATTAGTAAAATCTTTACCAAGAGCTTTGAGTCCATTGATGACATCCGTAAACCGGGTGTACATGTCTCCGATGGACTCACTTGGTTTCATTCGGAAAAGTTCGTAAGAGTACACAAGAATGTTGATTTTGGACTCTTTCACCCGGCTAGTGCCTTCATGAGTGACCTCAAGAGTTCTCCAAATATCAAAAGCCAAATCACAAATTGAAACACGATTAAATTCGTTTTTGTCTAGTGCACAAAACAAGGCATTCATAGCCTTTGCATTTAAAGCAAAAACCTTCTTCTCCGATTCATTCCATTAGCTCATCGGAAGAGAAGATTTTTGAAATCCGTTTTCAATAATAGTCCAAAGCTCGAAATCCATAGAAATGAGGAAGATCCTCATCCGAGTCTTCCAATACGTGTAATCCGACCCATTAAACATAGGTGGACGAGTGATAGAATGGCCCTCTTGCATGCCGGAGTAAGCCATCTCTCTTGGGTATTAAACCAAATATGAGAGATAAGCTTGCTCTGATACCAATTGTTAGGATCGGAGCAGCACTAAGAGGGGGGGTGAATTAGTGCAACGGATTAAAACTTCAGTTTTCTAAAAAATCTTTCGTATGAAGAGAGCGGAACTTGACAAGCTTAATGTTGAAAGCGTATTCTTAAATATGCGCAGCAAAAGTAATAAGGAACTAAAGCATATAAGAAGGTTTGCAATAATATAAATAACAATAATGAAACGCAAACCAAGGATCACACCGATTTTAGAGTGGTTCAGTCAAATGACCTACTGCACTTGCGAGGCCCCTCTTCGATGAGGCTCCCACCTTCCACTAGCAAGTCTCTTGAAATGGAAGGGTAAATACCCCTCTTACAACTCTTTAGAAGCGGTTCACTCTCTTACAGATTTTCAAGAAGAGATGAGGTGAACACTAGCAAATTGAAAAGAAAGCAAGCTAACACTTTTCTAAGATCTTTCTCTCAAACTCTTGCTGCTTAAAAGGTTGTGATCTCAGCTGAGATTTAAGGGGTATTTATAGGCCTCAAGAGGATTCAAATTTGGGCTCCAAAATTTGGGCTCCAAAATTCAAATCCTCTTTGGGTTCCCGATGCTGGCGGTGCCATCGCCCAGCCAAGCCGTGCCACCTTGGCCTTTCGGGTCTTTGGGAGGTGCCACCAAACCGGGAGGTGTCACCCGGCCAGGCGGTGCCACCGCCTGGCTCTCTGGTTCACTTGGTTTGGCTTTCTTTTAGCCCAAACCAAATCTGACTTTGGCCCCAGTTGGCCCCTAACCAGGATATAGGCTTATCTTCTTAATCCTAATCCTAATTACAAGTGAACTACATAACAAAACACATCCTAAGCAATTTATTAACCGCGAACTTCAAGTCTTGTTTCGGCGAGCTTTCCGACGAACTTCCTTCGACGGGGTCCAAGCACACTCCCGAACTTGTGATGACTTTAAAGAGTAGCTGAGACTTCTCGGTGATTTCTGCGATCCTCCGACGATCTCTTCGGCGAACTTCCAACAGGTTCCCGATTTCTTCTCGGTTGGTTCTGGCAGCATCTCCGACGATTCTTCGAACTCTTAAACGTTCATCGAACTTGACTCCGGTATTCTTGATTTATGTTTTCTGTTTATCGTAGTTAATCCTGCACACTTAACTCAATAATATGGATTAGATCAAATAACCCATCAATTGATTTTATCATCAAAATCCGAGATTCAACAGCGGATGCACCGCCTGCCAAAGCTCGAAGACCGAGCTCAAGCGGTGCTACCTCTTTGTCAAGGGAGGTTGCACCGCCTAGTCTCGCTCGGAGACTGAGCCTAGGGGGTGCCACCTCCTGGCTGGGGCGGTTGCACAGCCTAGTCTCCCTGGGAGACTTAGCCCAGGCGATGCTACCTCCTGGCTTGGGCGGTTGCACCACCCAGTACAACCAGGGTCCGAATGGGTAGATCCATTCGGCCCAACTTGGGTTTTTCAGGGGCCCAATTGCCCCAAGACTAAGTTAATGGGATCACCTCCCATTTCTAACTTAATCAATGTGCTAACTATGATTAATCCTAAGACAATTTCTGCAGCTTGCTCCGGTGCGTCAATCGCTTCTTCCAGCGGGTTTCCGGCGAACTTCCGTCGATCATCTGATGAACCCTCGGTGATGCTCCTGCGGACTTCCGGCAAACTCCTGGACTTTGCGACGATCCACTTGGCGAGTTCCGATGAGCATCGTTTGACAAGCTTATGGACTTCTCGGACCTGATCCCGCAGAACCTCCGACGTTAGTCCGAACTTCCGTCGAACTCTTGAACTCCCAACGTGATCATTGTCTTGACTTCGGCGCAACTCTTGCTGCATGTCTTAACTCTCATCATAGTTAATCCTGCACACTTATCTCAACACATAGATTAGACAATAAATGACAATTGACTTCATCATCAAAATCCTAGATTCAACAATCTCCACCTTTTTGATGATGACAATCAATTGATAATGGAGTTAACATTAACTCCCCCTGTCTATATGCCATACTTGAGATAAGTCATTCTTGAATTCAAGACCTAAGAATTCAAGCGACATATTGATAAGTTAAATCATTTGAACTTATCAATACTCCCATCATAATGTATCTCTCTAAAGATGATATCATGGCTTGACATTCATTTTCAGATTTTACATTACAAGTTTGAATGATGGTAATAGGAACAATTCATCATATTGTAAGATATCAACATGTAAAGCTGTGAAGTAGGATTTTGATATCATTACATAATGTACACATTTCAAATATCTTAGCAAGTGTTGCATTTCTTCACATGGTAAGATATCAACTCAAGGCATAATGCAAATTATAGCATATGTTCATATATCTCTTGGTAATGCAAGCATGGCAGCATAATCATAGCATCAGTGTTTATAGCATCAATTCATATATTTCTAGCATCAATTCATATATTTCTCGCATCAATTCATATATCAATTCATATACATCAATTCATATATCAATTCATATACATCAATTCATATATCAATTCATATATTTCTCCCCCTTTGTCATCAATTCATATATTTCTCACATCAATTCATATATCAATTCATATATATCAATTCATATATCAATTCATATATTTCTCCCCCTTTGTCATCAACAAAAAGCATGGTAGCTGTGATAGCAGGAAAACAATATAAGCAAGTTATCAAGCATATAAAGGAAGGCATGATACGTAGATTGCTTTGAATACTTCTTCCTTTTTTTTTTTTGTTATAATCCTTTGTGCATGAAGGAGGAAAGCTATTTGTGATTCCAGCTATTTGTTAGTTTACTTTGAGTCAAGATATGTGTTTGAAACAGCTTTTTGCAAGTAAAAATACTTTCATCCATATTTCAAGATGGAATTCATAAGCAGGAATCATTGTTAGGATCAAGAGCACTAAGAGGGGGGGGGGGGGTGAATTAGTGCAGCGGAAAACTTTCTGCGTTTAAAATCGAAAGCTGCATTCGAACGACAAAAACGATTTCGATGTAAAATCCGATTCTAAGACTACTTTAGCTTAAGATTAAGCGAGATGACGTTAAAGTAAATCTACAAAGGCAGTTTGCAGTTTATGATAAAAATCAGAATGCAAGTGCAAACTGAAATGCAACGTTCGTATGATAAAATCGTTTTACGTCTAAACGTCAACTTTGAAGATACTGAACTTTGAGATATGTTTTGTAAATGCGCAGAGGCAGTTTGCAGTTATAATTGGAGTCAAAACGTAAACGTAAACTGAAATGTAATGATCGTACGAAAACGCCGATTTACGTCTAAACGTAGATTAGGAAAGTTCTGAACTTAGAAACTCGTTCGTAAAAGTGCAGAAGGCAGTAGCTATTTAGGAGGTTTGCAGTAATGATAAAATGCTCAAAGTAAATGCAAACCGAGATTTAGAGTGGTTCGGTCAGTCTTGACCTACTCCACTTTTGGCTTCCTCCACCGACGAGGTCACCGACGTCAACTAGAGGCCTTCCTTCAATAGGCGAAGGCCAACTACCCTTTTACAGTTTCACTCCTTTTGACGGGCTTAGGAGACAACCCTTACAGAACTTTTCTCTCCTCTCTTTACAACTCAAAACTTTAAAGAACAGAAGGAGGAGAACTTTTGGCCTTTACAACAATTTTGAGCTATAAGAATCACAAAAAGAGATCAAGATTTCGAGTATTTCTCGATCTCTTCAGTGCTGAATGGGTGGGGTATTTATAGGCCCCAACCCAGTTCAAATTTGGAGCTCAAAACTATCAAATCTCGGAATTCCAGGATCAAAGGTTTGCACCTCTGGATGGGCGGTTTACCGCCTGGCGAGCTCAAAGATCGAGCCCGGCGGTTGCACCTCTCTCGAGGCGGTTGCACCGCCTCGATCTAACTCGAGATCGAGCCCAGGCGGTTGCACCTCCCGGACCGAGGTAGGTTGTACCGCCTGCCAGAGCTCGAAGACCGAGCTCAGGCAGTGCTAGCTCTTTATCAGGGGAGGTTGCACCACCTCAGTCTTGCTCGAAGACTGAGCCCAGGCGGTGCCACCTCCTGGCTGGGGCGGTTGCACCTCCTAGTCTCCCTGGGAGACTTAGCCCAGGCGGTGATACCTCCTGGCTTGGGCGGTTGCACCGCCCAATGCAATTAGGGTCCGAATGGGTAGCTCCATTCGGCCCAATTTCGGTTTTTCAGGGGCCTAATTGCCCCAAGATTAAGCTAATGGGATCACCTCCCATTTCCAACTTAATCAATGTGCTGACTACGATTGATCTTAAGACAATTTCTGCAGCTTGCTTCGATGCGTCAATCGCTTCTTACGGCAAATTTCCGACGTACTTCCGTCGATCATCCGATGAACCCTCGGTGATGCTCCTATGGACTTCCGGCAAACTCCTAGACTTGCGATGATCCACTTGGCGAGTTCCGAAGAGCTTCACTTGGCAAGCTCCTGGACTTCTCGGATCTGTTCCCGTAGAACCTCCGATGACTATCTGAACTTCCGTCAAACTCTCAAACTCTCAACGTGATCATTGACTTGACTCCGACGCAACTCCCGCTGCTTGTCTAACTTTCATCGTAGTTAATCCTGCACACTTATCTCAACACATAGATTAGACAACAAATGACAATTGACTTCATCATCAAAATCCGAGATTCAACAATCTCCCCCTTTTTGATGATGACTATCAATTGATAATGGAGTTATCCTTAACTCCCCCTGTCTATATGCCATAATTGAGATAAGTCAATCTTGAATTCAAGACATAAGAATTCAAGCGACATATTGATAAGTTAAATCATTTGAACTTATCAATACTCCCATCATGATTCCCATCATGATGTATCTCTCTGAAGATGATGTCAAGGCTTGACATCCATCATCAGATTTTAAATAACAAGTTTGAATGATGGTAATTGTAACAATTCATCATATAGTAGGATATTAACATTTAAAGCTGTGAAGTAAGATTTTGATATCATTACATGGTGTACACATTTCAAATATCTTAGCAAGTGTTGCATATCTTCACATGGTAAGGTATCAACTCATGGCATAATGCAAACTCAAGGCATAATGCAAATTATAGCATCTGTTCATATATCTCTTGGTGATGCAAGGATGGCATAATCATAGCATCAGTGTTTATAGCATCAATTCATATATTTCTCGGTGATGCAAGCATGGCATAATCATAGCATCAGTGTTTATAGCATTAATTCATATATTTCTCGGTGATGCAAGCATGGCATAATCATAGCATTAATTCATATATTTCTCCCCCTTTGTCATCAACAAAAAGCATGGTAGTTGTGATACCAGGAAAATAATATAAGCAAGCATATAGAGGAAGGCATTATACATAGATTGCTTTGAATACTTCTTCCTTTTTTTTGTTATAATCCTTTGTGCAAGTAAAGATATTATCATCCATATTTCAAGATGGAATTCATACGCAGGAATCATTTCATCAAATCAATTTCAAAAAAATATTTTTCATAAGAGTGTACGAGAAAATCCGATTTATAGCATTTGGACAATGAGATGCATTCGGACAAGATTATGCTACTGATTTTCAAATACAATCATGAAGACAAAACATTTCAACACATGTCATGTAATGGAAATCAAGTGATTTGATCATTCAATAAAGTTCGAAAAATAACTTTAACTAGTTTGTCTATTCGGACATACCAACATCCCTAATTCTCTTCTTATGAAATCAAAGCACAAGGTTTTCAAAAATTTTAGTTTCAAAGCACAACATTCTTAATTCAGACACATCACCTACCGAAAAAAAAAATGATACCATAAAAATCCAAGATAACCTTTTAGTTTATATTTACCACAAGGCACAAGACATATGTTTACCACGATAGATGTTTACAACCATATCAAGGATCAACACAAAGCACATCATGGTGAGTAACATAAGGAGTTTACAACAACAACAGATGTTCATACAAGCTCATTCATGAGGTGTAAAATTAAAGTGTCTAAACAAGGAGTCAAATTGACTATGAATTTGCTACAGCTCAGATAGGATTTGATCTTGTCGTTGTTCAAGCTGTTCTTGTCTCTGTTCGAATCGGTCCATCCGAATCCCAATATCTTCGACGGATGATGTATGAGTTTGCTCAAATGGATGTGTTTCCTCAAAGGGACAAATCAGAGGAGATTGGGTACCCCTAAATACTAGTGTTTCCGGTTCTGGTTCTGGTTGAGGGGGATCAGTTCTTCTTGGCATTCTAACCCAGTTACCGTTTCTATAATAACATCTTAGTCGGTGAAGTAGATTTTTGTTTATTATGCTAAATCTATCTACTTTTATTACTTATTCTTCCGGTGGTATTAGAATACCGTAAGCTTTCATTATTTTAGTGATTATACCACCATATGGGAGCATCATGTCTTTCTTAGATAGTTCTAACATGTTTTGTTGGATAAGATAACCAAGACAGATGTCATGTCCTTTCATGATCAAATACATAGTTCCCAATTCTAATTGACTTACTTCATCATGATGGTATTTTTAGGGAGAATTATGCTAGTTAGGATATGATGAAGTATCTTAGTGTTTAGAGGCAGTAGATGTTCACAACTTTTAGGAACATATGCTAAGTTGGGATTGGCAAAGATTGTTTCGAAGGCTTCAACATAGGATGTTCCAATAGTTTCATCATCCCATGATCCTCTAAAGTAAAGTCCTATACTTTTCATGGGAATTCCTATCATGTCGCAAATGAATCTATCCGTTATTGAGATGTGTTGTCCTAAAAGATAGGTGGACATTCTTTCTTCATCATCTATTTGTATGTTGTTGTAAAACAATCTAACAAGTTTTGGATAGATGGGTTCGTTAATTTACAAAATTGGAAGTAGATCTAGGTTTGCAAACCATTGGATAGTCTCTAAGTTTCTTAGTTCATTTAGATCTACGTATTTTCCCTTATTGACACTCCTAAGTTCGAAAGAGAAAAATTTTTCAGCATGATTTTTTAAATCAAAAAGGGTGAGATCAAAATCTTCTACTAATCTCCTCTTTCCCTTGTCCCTTAAGGATCTTCTAGATCCCATAACTATTGCTGTTTAGAGGGATCGTGATAAGCAAGAGTAAATGAATGAAAAAATAGAGTTTAAGGGGTTCTTAGAGAGTACCTTAGTGAAATCTTCAAGAGAGGGAAGGATTGTTGATGTTTTGCTCCGAAATGAGGGGTATTTGGGATGCTAAACGGGGTGAAATGGGGATGGAGGAGGCTTGGAAGAGTAGAGGAGGGAAGGGAGTGAGTTGGGGTCGGTTTAACCGCCGGTCCTAGCTTGGGTTAAAAAGGGCAGAGTTGCGGGCGGTTGCACCTCTGGCTGGAGCGATGCAACCGCTAGCAACACGTGACAGCTGGAGGTGCTACCGCCAGTTAGGGAGGTGCCACCGCCTGCAGGCGGTGAGCACTTGTTCTGATCAGTGTGATTTGATCTGGGAGTTTTTGGTCTTGAGAAGAGTTTTCATTCAGAGCAATCAACTTTACTTACGTAATTACGTAAGAGTTTTCATTTTAAGGCAAAGACTTTTGCACGATCAAGATAGATCTTTTAACGTGCATACTCTCAATGTCGTACACATGTTTGTGATAGTTTGTTCAAGTTGGTAACCCTTTCAAGTTCATGACAGACTTAGTTTCTTCATGATATAAGGCTGGATTCGAAGGTGATGAATGGATGAAATTGACGGGTTCGAAGATCAAGAGGATATGTGAATTTGGGAATCATACGTTTCTAATTCTGAAAAGTCAAATAAGGTTGTATCCAAACCGCATTTGTGATTTTATAATTTCCACCTATTATTTAAGCTAGAGAGCATTGCGAGTTCCTTTTTGGATCTTGGGTCATGACTATCGAGAACCATGGAGCAGAATATTATTTCTTGCTCCAGCCTAAAATTTTATGTTTTTTTTTTTTTTTACAGGAAGGGATGATTTTTAGGTGCCCATTTGCTTTTGGGTGCCTCACAAATAGATCTACATTGTCTATCATGTTGCATAGAATTTATCATGGTTCCTTTAGGAACCCAAATTAATTTGTTTGGACTAATTTTCTTGAATGGACAATAATACGTCTTGTGTCCAAATTTGCAACAAAAGTTGCATTTGTTTTGATGTCGAACATGTAAGATGGGGCCTTTTATGAAGGTGGTTGGATTTTGGTGAGGACTTCTCATAAATCCAATTCCACTTCTTTTGGAAACGTGACCCTTATTTGTAAGGATCATGTTTAATAACTTGCTACCAACCTCGAATTTCTTCAAGGTGTCCTTAAGTAGCAAGTTTTCCTTTTGGAGAGTTCGTAGATCTTGGCATTTTATGCATGAGCTTAAACTATCATGATGTTCAGCTTTTAATTTATCGAAATTACAAATAAGATTTTCATGCTCCTTTTTTAGCAATTTGTATTTTCTACTAATAGTCTGATATTCATCAAATAATTCATGGAAAGCATTTAATAATTCATCAAATGATAAATCTGTATCTATTAAATTTGTTACCTCATCTCCGATGGCCATTAAGGCATAATGAGCAACTTGCTCGGTGTTAGACTCCTCTTATTCGGACGCGCTCGAGTCATCCCATGTTGCTTGAAGCGCCTTCTTCTTTGATGTTCTCCTTTTGACTTGGTGACAATCACTCTTGTCGTTTCCCGGCTTTTTGCATTTGTTTTGATGTCGAACATGTAAGATGGGGCCTTTTATGAAGGTGGTTGATTTTGGTGAGGACTTCTCATAAATCCAATTCCACTTCTTTTGGGAACGTGACCCTTATTTGTAAGGATCATGTTTAATGACTTGCTACCAACCTCGAATTTCTTCAAGGTGTCCTTAAGTAGCAAATTTTCCTTTTGGAGAGTTTCTAGATCTTGGCATTTTATGCATGAGCTTAAACTATCATGATGTTCAGCTTTTAACTTATCGAAATTACAAATAAGACTATCATGCTCCTTTTTTAGCAATTTATATTTTCCACTAATTGTCTTACATTCATCAAATAATTCATGGAAAGCATTTAATAATTCATGATAAGGTAAATCTGCATCAATTAAATTTGTTACCTCATCTCCGATGGCCACTAAGGCGTAATAAGCAACTTGCTCGGTGTTGGACTCCTCTTCTTCGGATGCGCTCGAATCATCCCATGTTGCCTTGAGCGCCTTCTTCTTGGATGTTCTCTTCTTGGCTTGGGGACAATCACTCTTGTAGTGTCCTGGCTTTTTGCACTCATAGCAAATAACTTAGTTCTTCTTGGGTTCAAGTTTATTTTTTGCATCATTCTTAAACTTGTTTCTTTTAAAGAATTTTTTAAATTTTCTTGTTAGAAGTGCCAAGTCATCATCACAATCCTCATCACTTGAGTTTTCTCTCAAGTGGCCTTCTGAAGTTTTAAGTGCCATATCATTCCTGTTCTTTGAAAGGATGTCTTCTTGCTCTTCATGAGCTTTACAAGTCATCTCGTAGGTCATTAATGACCCGATTAGTTCTTCAAGAGGGAAGTTGCGTAGATCTTTTGCCTCTTGAATAGTAGTGACTTTAGGATCCCAACCCTTATGAAGGGATCTTAGAATCTTATTTATGAGCTCAAAATCCGAAAAACTTTTTTCGAGTCCTTTTAGACCGTTGATGACATCCGTGAAACGGGTAAACATGTCGCAAATGGTTTCACTCGGTTTCATCCGGAAAAGTTTGAAAGAGTGTAACAGAAGATTGATTTTTTACTCTTTCACTCTACTTGTGCCTTCGTGAGTCACTTCGAGTGTGTGTCAAATATCAAATACGGTTTCACAAGTTGAAACACGGTTAAACTCGTTTTTATCAAGTGCACAAAATAAGGCATTCATAGCCTTTGCATTAAGGGCGAAAGCCTTCTTCTCTAATTCATTCCAATCGATCATTGGAAGAGAAGACTATGAAAATCCGTTTTCGACAAGATTCCAAAGTTCAAAATCCATAGAAATGAGAAAGATCCTCATTCGGGTCTTCCAATAGGTGTAGTCCGTCCCACTGAACATGGGTGGACGTGTAATAGAATGGCTCTCTTGGTTTCTGGCGTATGCCATCTCTCTTGGGTTTTAATCCATTAGAGAGTTAACCTTGCTCTGATACCAATTGTTAGATCAAGAGCACTAAGAGGGGGGGGGGTGAATTAGTGCAGCGGAAATCTTTCTGCGATTAAAACGAAAGCTACGTTCGTTCAATAAAAATGATTTCAATGTAAAAGCCGATTCTAAGATTACTTTAACTTAAGATTAAGCGAGATGACATTAAAGTAAATCTATGAAGGCAGTTTGCAGTTTATGATGGAGATCAGAATGCAAGCGTAAACTGAAATGCGACGTTCGTACGATAAAACCGGTTTACGTCTAAATGCCGATTTTGAAGATACTGAACTTTGAGATACGTTTTATAAATGAGCATAAGGCAGTTTACAGTTATGATTGAAATCTAAACGTAAACTGAAATATGATGATCATACGAAAAAGCCGATTTACGTCTAAACGCAGATTCGGAAAGCTCTGAACTTAGAAGCTCGTTCGTAAAAGCGCAGAAGGCAGTAAGCTATTGAGGATGTTTGCAGTAAAGATAAAATGCTCAAAAGTAAATGCAAACCGAGATTTAGAGTGGTTCGGTCAATCTTGACCTACTCCACTTTTGGCTTCCTCCACCGACGTCAACTAGAGGCCTTCCTTTAATAGGCGAAGGCCAACCACCCTTTTTACAGTTTCACTCCTTTTGACGGGCTTAGGAGACAACCGTTACAGAAATTTCTCTCCTCTCTTTACAGCTCAGAACTTGGAAGAAAAGAGGAAGGAGAAAAGATAAAGATTTTGGTGTATGTTTGTGCCCTTTCAGTGCTGAATGGGTGGGGTATTTATAAGCCCCAACCCAGTTCAAATTTGGAGCTCAAAACTGTCAATTCCCGGAATTTCAGGATCAGGCGGTTGCACCTCCTGACTGGAGCGGTTGCACTGCTTGGCAGAGCTCGAAGACTGAGCCCAAGCAGTGCTACCTCTCTGTCAAGGGAGGTTGCACCGCCCAATTTCGCTCGGAGACTGAGCCCAGGCGGTGCCACCTCCTGGCTGGGGCGGTTGCACCGCCCAGTATCCCTGGGAGACTTAGCCCAGGCAGTGCTACCTCCTGGCTTGGACGGTTGCACCGCCCAGTGCAATCAGGGTCCGAATGGGTAGATCTATTCGGCCCAACTTGGGTTTTTCAGGGGCCCAATTGCCCCAAGACTAAGTTAATGGGATCACCTCCCATTTCCAACTTAATCAATGTGCTAACTATGATTAATCCTAAGACAATTTCTGCAGCTTACTCCAGTGCGTCAATCGCTTCTTCCGGTGGGTTTCCGGCGAACTTCCGTCAATCTTCCGATGAACCCTCGGTGATGCTCCTGCGGACTTCCGGCAAACTCTTGGACTTTATGACGATCCACTTGGCGAGTTCCGATGAGCTTCGTTTGGCAAGCTTATGGACTTCTCGGATCTGTTCCCGCAGAACCTCCGACGACAGTCCGAACTTCCGTCGAACTCTTGAACTCCCAACATGATCATTGTCTTAACTCCGGCGCAACTCCTGCTGCATGTCTTAACTCTCATCGTAGTTCATGGAATTCTGTGAATTTGATCTTCAAGTCATCATAGTTCTCCCAAGTGGCATCTTCTATTGGTAGGTTCACCTACTATATTAGCACTTCATTAGTGGGTCATCATTGTCGAGTCACGATCCGTCGATCAATAATGGCACTTGGCTGGGTCTGGAGTTCTTCTTGGGTAGTTTTATTTGGTGGGTGGCTTTGGGCTGTCTCCAAGCACCTATTTACAACTTTCGTCTGGCCATCAGTTTGTGGGTGATATGCCATACTCCTTTTCAATTTAAAACCCTGCATATGGAATAACTTTGTCCAAAATCTGCTTGTGAAGATGCAAGTAGAATTTGTCAAAAGCATAATGCATCCTTTATAGTGTAATTCTTTTGAGTCCCAATTGTAATGAGCCACAGAGCTTGGTGCTTCCTCCAATTTTTTTATGATCTTATTGGTCTTCGAATCTTCTTGCCATTCCATCTTAAAATCCTCAAGGAAGTCTCTAGTCAAAAGTGAATTGGCAAAAAGTTTAGCTTGCTTAGGTAGCCGTAAAAGCGCATCTGCAACAACATTCTCTTTCCCCTTTTTGTAAGTTATTTCAAAATCATATCCAAGAACCTTTGTTACCCATTTTTTCTGCTTGGGGGAAGATATCTTCTGCTCCAAGAGATATTTAAGGCTTTTATGGTTGGTCTTGATTTGAAAGCATCGCCTGATCAAGTACGATCTCCACCTCGTTGCTGCATGCACAATGGCGAGCATCTCCTTATCATATGTTAACATGTTTTGATAGGGGGGAGACAATACCTTGCTAATGTATGTGAGTGGTCGATCATCTTGCATGAGAACGTCTCCCATTCTGTCTCCAGATATATCGGCCTCAATGATGAAGGGTCGGTTGAAATCTGGTAGCGCTAGCACCGGCGTCGTCGTTATGGCTACCTTAAGTTTGTCGAAGGCAGTGGAGGCTCTGTCCGACCATTGGAAGACATCTTTTTCTAGTAAAGAAGTGAGTGGTGCACTAATCTTACGGTAGTAGCCTGTTAAACCCAGAAAGCCATGTAGCAATTTTATGTTCCTCGGGGTATGCCAGTTTTGCATAGCTCCAATTTTGAAGGGGTCCACCATCACACCTTTCTCTGATATGATATGCCCAAGATATTCCACCTTTTGTTGAAGAATAAAAAATTCGTAGTGCCCGTTGTTTGTTCGAAAGGCGGTTTTCGGTATGACTTCTTCGTACACTCGTATTTAATGATACCAGGATCGAAGGTCCAGCTTAGTGAAGATTTGTGCTCTCTTTCATCTAACAATTCATCTACTACTGGAATAAGGTATTTATCCTTGATGGTTATGCCATTGAGAGCTCGGTAATCAACGCATATTCGCCATGTTTCATCCTTCTTGCGTACAAGTAGCACCGATGAAGAGTAGAGGTTGCAACTTAGCCAAATAACTCCTATTTCGAGCATCTCTTTTATAATCCGTTATATTTCATCCTTTTGGAGATGTAGATACTGATATGGCCAAGTATTTGCTAGAGGTTTGCCTGAAAGAATCATTATATAATGATCATGCTGACGGGTAAGAGATAGGTTGTGCGGTTCGTCAAATATATCTAAAAATTCAGCAAGCAAAGGAAGTAGGTTTGGATATTCAAATTCTATTGGCTCTCTCTTAGTTTGCTGCTCAAGTTGTGCTAAAAAGCCACTACATGCTTTATGCAAAACCTTCTCCATTTGTTGTGTGCAAATCGTCATTACGTCGCCCCCACGTTTCCCGTCCAGTATCACCTGTTTCTCCTTACTATAAAATTTCATAATTAGTTGCATAAAATTTCAAGAAATATCACCTAATGTCATCAACCATTTAATTCTGAGTATGGCCTCATTATCATCAAGAGGGAGAAGGAAGAAATATGTAATTATCTCTTGGTAAGGCCTCATGATCAACAACAGTTTCACTTGCGGGCACCTATGATCATACTTCAAAATCCATCCATCGGCCACCTTAATGTCAAACCTAATGCAATTCTCGATAGGTAAGGCCATCTGGATAGTAACCTTACTATTTAGAAAGTTATTAGTACTACCCGTGTCGATGAGAACAGTGATCGGTTGTTGTTTGAGAAGGCCTCCAACTTTCATCGTTTGCGGGTTTGAGTAGCCAGCTAGTGCATGTACCGTAACTTTGGTCAGTTGTGGCTCTTCTTCTGCATCTTCTTCTTCATGCTTAAGGCTCTCTTCTGGATGTTCAATGACCTCTTCTTCTATTGGTACAATCATAAGAAGTCTCCCTTTACTACAGCGATGCTCATGGCTCCATGGCTCGTCACAATGCCAACATAACCCCTTCGCATATCGCTCCCGAAGCTCTTCTCTTATTAACCTCTTTGGTGTAGGGACTCGATCGATAGTAGGGAGGGTTGAGGGCTTCAATATTATTGGTTGAGGAGCGACCCTAGTCCTCTGAGCTTCATGGTTCAATTGCTCCTCTTGATGTCATGCGAAAGAGATGGCTGCCATAAGCGTATACGGTTGTCGCGCTTTAACTTATCCTCAGATCTCCGGCTTCAAGCTATCAATGAAGGTCCTCAATAGTTGTTTTTGAGACCAATCACGAGTTTGATTAGATAACCTTTCAAACTTGGTTTGATACTCCTGAATGGTGGAGGTTTGTCGGATCTTTGCTAGTTGTCCGTCAATATTCTCGTAATCAGTTAGTCTGAAGCGGATCAATAGTCCTTCTTTGAATTATTGCCATGAAAGAACTCCATAAGTATGTTCAAACTAGTCAAACTATTGTATAGCATCCCCTTTAAGATGTATAGCTACAATTTTCACCATAGATTCATCCACGGTTTTGTGGTACTGAAAATATCGCTCCGCGTGCGAGATCCAACCAATCGGGTCTCCTTCTTCCCATCTACGGAAGTCCACTCTCATGCATGGATAGTTGGGGTCGGTTATAGAGCTTCCCCTCTCTTCAAACTCATATCTTTGGGCTTGGTGCCATTGGGCAAAGCTCTCTCCTTGATGTGATTTCTTCAGGCTTAGTGGTCGGCCCAATCTGAGTTCGGTAAATAGCTTCCGAATCTTATCCTCCATTCGTGCCTCGAAGGCTTTGAATTTAGCATTGATTACCTCCTCAGATGCCATAGTATATGCCGCCAAATCTATGATATTAAGATCTCTTTTTTGTTGTCGAGTTAAAGGCATGTATTGGTTGAGAGAGGTGATGGTCGAAAGGATTGGTGGATTGGTGGATGTAGGCTACGGTTTAGGCTTGTTTTGTGGCTATTTTGGGTGCAATTTGAGGGTGTGGTTTGGTGGAGTTTTAGGGCTATGGATGAAAATTTTGGATCTATGGTAGATGGCAGCAAAGGTTTGACAGAAATTAGTGGAAGTTGCAGCAAGTATGTGCTGTCTTGTAAGAGCAGAATTGTCGTCGAAGAAACAACAGTTTCTCGACATAATTTCCACCAAAAACTTGAGAGAATTGAGGAGGGAATTGATAACAAAATCATAGTTTATATGACAGCAAGGATGACTAATTTAATCAATAAATTTTCGACAGTATAACAAGAAGGAAATTGGTGCAAGTTGCGATAGCAGAATTCTCATCGAAAAATTTCAGCGGCTTACGATGAAAATTTGCAGCAACATAAAATCATTTTTAGAGATGAATTCCTCAATAGATAAATCTTATATGGAAGCCAAGATGATCTATGAAGTGTATAAGAAATTTCATTAAAAAAATATTGCAAATAGATGGGTTAAGGCAACAATATGCTGCTGAAATTTTCTGCAGCACAGATTTTGAAGTATAGCAGATTGGACGTAAAAGATCAGTAGTTGATATTAATAATTTTTTGATGAAACCAAAGGAAAATCTATTGCTTGGAAGTGTCAAAGCTATCATAAAAATTTTATAGAGATTTGGATAGAAACAACGTAGTATCAAGATCAAATAAATAGTGCTATGCGGCTGAAATTTTACAATGTAAATTTTCAAGTATAGCAGATTAGACGTAAAAGATCAATGGTTTATATTGAGAATTTTTTGACAAAACTAATGGAAAATCTGCTATTAGGAAGTGTCAAAGATGTCATAAAAATTTTGTAGAAAAAATTACTGTAGCAAGATCAAAGAGATAGTGCTATGCTGTTAGAATTCTACAATGTATCTTTCATTGTAGAGATGAAAAATTTGTGACAAAAAGTTTATGCAGCAATATAGGAACAATTTTTTTAGGATTTTTGAATATGGATAACTAAATTGCAGCAGCAGTAAGGTAGAAAACCAGAACCTGTTGCAATTCACGGGGAGATCAAAGGATGATCCGCGGTGGTGGAGATGACGACGGAATTTGGCGACGATCTTTTAAGCAATTGTGGGAATTGATTTGGGCGGTTGTGGAGGGTTGATGGATGGCTGTGGAAGGGCAACAAGATGCGAAGAACGTTGCTATGATATCAGGTGTTAGAACCCTTGTAGATTCTAAACTTGGGGTTGATCTCTTTAGGGGATCGACCTCCTTGGAACTCTATAGGGGTTCGTCCCTCCAAGTTGCTGCTCAAAGGCTGCAGAAAAGATTCATCTATTGCTTATGAAAAGAGGAGGAATATATGACTATTTATAGGGCATCTAAACTCTAACTCCTAATATGACTCATACTCAAGACTCCTACTTCAAACCAACTCCTAATAGGACTCCAACTCAAGACTCCTATTCCTTTACAACTCCTTATTCTTCTCTAAGAAACAACCTCCTAACCCTTGCCAGCCTCTTCACCTCTTTAATAGGGGTCGGCTTAGGTAGGTTTTACATGAATGTCCCTCTCAATTAGGACTCTTCAAGCTAGAGTCCTAACAAAGAGAAGACTTTTGAAGCCCATTTTCTATAATATTCCATAATTCAAAATCCATTGAAATTAGAAAGATCCTTATTCTAGTCTTCCAATATGTGTAATCCGTCCCATTGAACATGGGTGGACATGTAATTGAATGACCCTCTTAGTTATCGGCAAATGTCATCTCTCTTGGGTTTAAAACCAAATGAGAGTGAACCTTGATCTGATACCAACTGTTAGGATCAAGAGTGGCACTAAGAGGAGGAGTGAATTTGTGTAGCGGAAAACTCTCCTAATTTCAAAAGTCTTCATTTCGATTAAAATTGATTCCGACGAAAATTGTTTCGATTCAATCCGTTTCAGAGAGAAATTGAATTTGAAAGCTTTCATAAAATTGCAAATAGAAGATTAAGGAGGTTTGCAGTAATGTAAATTGCATAGATGAAAAGCAAACCAGAATTTAGAGTGGTTCGATCGATGTGACTTACATCCACTTTTGGATTGCTCCTCCGACGAGGTCATCGGCGTCCACTGAAGGCCTTCCTTCAATAGGTGAAGGCCAAACACCTCTTTACAGTGCTTTCTTCTTTTACCGAGTTTAGGAGATAACCCTTAAAATCCTCACTCCTCTTTCTTAGATGTTTACAAAGCTAAGAGAGGGAGGGGAGGACTCTTGCTAACTTTTACAACACTTGACACCCCAAAGATTCAAGAGTATGTTTAACACTTTCATGCCCTTTCATGCAGAAAAGAGTGAGATTTTTATAGGCCCCAATGGCTTTAAAATTGGAGCAAAAAAGTGTCACATCCATGGATTTTGCGGTACAAGCAATACCACTGCCATTATTAGGCAGTACTACCACCGTTGGTTTGACACTAGGCAGTACCACCGCTTGACATGGGTGGTACCACTGCTGGCAGCATTCACTATCGGTGGTACCATCACCCAAACAACCTGGGACTCTGTTTCCCAAGCGATGCCATCACCGACCAAGAATTTAGGGGCTGAATGGGCTGCTTAATTCGGCCTAATTCAGCCCTGTTAAGAGCCCAGTTGGCTGCTAATTAAATTAGTGAGATTACCTCCTAATCCTAACTTAATTTATGATCTAACTATAACAATTAAGACATAATCATAGCACTTCTTGTTTCGATGCGTTAATTGCTCTTCCGACGAGCTTCCGACGAACTTCTAGCGAACATTCGACGAACTCTCGGTAATTTTCCGATGTACTACCAACAAGCTCCTGGACTTTATGATGATCTTCTTGGTGAGTTCCGATGAGCTTCTTTGGTAAGCTCTTGGACTTCTCGGTTGGTTCCGGCAGAACATCCAACGGACTCTCGAACTCCCAATGAGATCTTGATCTTGACTCTAGCACAACACCTGCTTTATGTCTTACTGCTATCGTAGTTAATCCTACACACTTGTCTCAACATATAGATTATATCAAAAAATTTACAATTGACTTCATCATCAAAATTTGAGTTTCAACAATAGTCTCCTTATAGGTCTAAGGATCAATATCCTCAACATCTTCTCCTCTAATATGTCCCACATATCTCTCAGGAGGATGAGATACTCTGCTAGACCTTTGTAAAGTTGGAACTTATGTGCTAGGTACCTGAATAGACTTGGGCTATGGAATGGTGCTTGAGCTAAGTTCTCCAACCTCGCTAAACTCTATCATGCTCCCATTGTCTTTGCCAATAATATGTTCCTTCTTAAGGAACACTACTCTCTTGGCTACAAAGAACTTTAGTCCTCAGGATTATAGAAATAATACCCATTCATTTCCTTATGGTATCCTACGAATATGCACTATTCTATCTTGTATTCTAATTTGTCGAGGTTGTATCTTTTAACATGGGTAGGGTAGCCCCAAATCTTAACAACCTTAAGATTAGTCTTCTTCCCTTTCCATATCTTATATGGAGTAGACACCATCGACTTAGTTGGAATTCTATTTAGAAGATAAGCTACGGTCTCCCCAAAATGAGACGAGGAGGTCAAGGAAACTCATCATGGACCACACCATATCTAATAGTGTGTGATTTCTCCTTTCGGATACACCATTGAGCTAGGGTATATAAGGAGGTATCCATTAGAACAGAATCCCATAGTCCTTGAGGAACTAGGTGAACTATGTACTCGAGTACTCACCTTCTTGATCTAATCGAAGAGTGTTGATACTCTTTCCAGTCTGATTCTCCACTTCATTCTTATACTCCCTGAATTTCTCGAAGGCCTCAGACTTGTACTTCATCATATACACACATGTCCATAGCTTGAGAAATCATCAGTAAAAGTAATAAAGTAGGAGTAACCACTTATGGCATAAGTTAACATAGGACCATATACATCACTATATATGAGTTCCAGCAACTTAGTGGGTCTCTCTCCAGTTCCACTAAATGGAGAGTTGGTCATTTTTCGACGAAGGCAAAGCCAGAAGTTGCATATAACTCATAGTCGAATAGATCTAAATATCCATTCTTTAGCAACTTTTGAATCCTTCCCTCATGGATATGACCTAGCCTACAATGCCACAAGTATGCACTGTTCACCTCATCTCGTTTACTCTTGGACGTACTTACATTCATGATATGTGGAGTAGTGTCTAGCATAAATAATCCATTATGCAATGTTCCTCTCTTGATGATCTCATCATCTAATAACATTGAACAACTATTGTTCTCAAAAACTAATTTATATCCACTAGCTGTTAAACAAGAAATGGAAATAATATTTTTGATAATAGAAGAAACAAAATAGCATGCATTCAATGTAATAATAGCTCCACTAGGCAAATGTAGGGTAACCTCGCCAATAGCCACTATAACAACTTTTGCTCTATTACCCATTTTGAGATCCATCTCACCTCTCACCAATCTCCTAGGTCTTGCTAGAACCTACAACGAATTGTAGATGTGATAAGTACTACCGGTATCCAATACCCTTATGTTATCATAAGATTCTAACAAATGGAGACTGATCAATTTTTAATGTCGAATTTTAATGATGAAATCAATTGGTAAATTATTTGATCAAATCTATATGTTAAGAAAAATGTATAGGTTTAACTACGATAGCAATCAAGGAATAAAGCAAAATGAAGTGTCGGAGTAAAGATCGAGATTTCGTTCGGAGTTCGAGTGTTCTTCGGAAATCCAAATGTTCATCGGAAGTTCTGTCGGAATTGACCAAGAAGTCCAGGGGCTTGCCAAAGAAGCTTATCGGAACTTGCCAAGAAGATCATCGTGAAGTCCAAGTGCTTGATGGGAGTCCGTTGGAACATTATCGAGAAATCATCGGAAGTTCGCCGGAAGATCGCTGGAAGCTCTCCAGAAGAAACTTAAACTAACCAAACTTGTTTTGCTTAGTGTATGCCTTAAGAATCATAGTTAGCACATAATTAGGATTAGGTTGGGGAGGTAATCCCATTAACTCAGTTAGGGGCAAACTAGGCTAGTAATTGGACTAGTTTGGGTTGGATTCAAGTCCCAACTAGGTTGTTGGACCCTGTATAGTGGTAGAACCGCCCAAGGAATGATCTCCCAAGTGGTCTGGGTAGTGGTACCGCCTAGACTGAGTGGTGGTATCATCGGCAGTTATTACCTGCCATGTGGTGTTACCACCCTATTAGGCGATGGTATCGCTAGAGCTCAGTATCTGAGACTTTGTCAAGCGGTGGTACCACCAGACTCGGCGATGGTACCGCCTAGTGTCAAACGATGGTACCGCCCAATATTAGCGATGGTACCGCTAGTACTATAAAAATTTAGGATGAGACACTTTTTTACTCTAATTTTGAAGCCATTGGGGCCTATAAATACCCCACACTTTTCTGCATGAAAGAGTAACAAAGTGTAATCAAAGTGTAAAAAAAACTCTAGTGTTGGGATGTTAAAAGTATTGTAAAAGTAAGAAGAGTCTTCCTCTTCCCTCTCTTTAACTTTGTAATCATCCAAGAAGATGCGTGAAGCTTGTAAGGGTTATCTCTTATACCTGTGAAAAGGAGAAAGCACTATAAAGAAGTGGTTGGTCTTCACCTATTGAAGGAAGACCATTAAAGAAGTGGCCAGTGACCTCGATGGAGGAGGAATTGGAAGTGAATATAGGTCACAATGACCGAACCACTATAAATTCCGGTGTGTTCATTCCTTACTACTTAATCTCTTTACAATATTTAACTTTACTTCATTACAAACTATCCAATCCCCTCTTCCCTACTCATTTAAGAAAAATGAAATAATTTTTATTGGAATCGAATTTTATCGTACTAAGATTTTCAAATGAATATAATTTTTCTACTACACTAATTCACACCACCCCCTCTTAGTGCCGCTCTTGATCTTAACAATTGGTATCAAAGTAAGGTCACTCTCTATTTGGTTTGAAACCCAAGAGAGATGACATTTGCTAGCAACCAAGAGGGTCACTCAATCACACATCCACCCATTTTCAATGAGACATATTACACCTATTGGAAAACTAGAATGATGATTTTTCTAATTTCTATAGATTTTGAGTAATGGAACATTGTGGAGAATGGATTTCAAAAGTATTCTCTTCCAATGAACGATTGGAATGAGTTGGAGAATAATATTTTCACTTTAAATGCCTTGTTTTACGCATTAGATAAAAATGAGTTCAATCGAGTGTCTATTTGTGAAATGACTTTCAATATTTGGTATACACTCAAAATCACTCATGAGGGCACTAGTAGAGTAAAGGAGTCCAAAATTAATCTTTTAGTCTATACTTACGAATTGTTTCAGATAAAACTAAGTGAGACCATTGGAGACATGTACACCCGGTTTACGAATGTCATCAATGGTCTAAAAGGACTTAGTAAAAGTTTTTCTAATTTCAAACTTGTTAACAAAATATTAAGATTCCTCCCAAAGAGTTGGGATCATAAAGTAACGACAATTTAAGAAGCCAAGGACTTGAACAACTTTCCGCTTGAAGAACTTATTGGGTCTTTGATGACCTACGAAATGACTTGCAATGCTTATGAAGAGCATAAGAATAAATTTCCAAAGGACAAGAAGGATATGACACTTAAAACTTATAAAGACCACTTGAAAGAAAATTCAAGTGATAAGGACTATGATGATGACTTGGCACTTTTGACAAAAAAATTTTAAAAATTCATAAAAAGAAATAAATCTAAAAATGACACTAAAAACAAAATTGAATCCAAGAAAGAACAAGTTATATGATACGAATGCAAGAAGTCGAGACATTTCAAAAGCGAATATCTCCAAGTAAAGAAGAAGCAAATAAAAAAGAAGAAGATGCTCAAGGTGACATGGGGATCGAGCGATTCCGAAGGCGAAGAACAAAGCAACCAGGAGATCGCCAACTATGCACTAATGGCTATCAGAGATGAGATAAGTAGTTCATTAGATGCAAATTTATCTTTCAATGAGCTTTTAAGTGCTTTTCATGAATTATTTGATGAATATAGAATATTGAGTCAAAAGTATAATTCTTTGAAAAAGGAGCATACCCTTTTAAATATTGATTTTCAAAAATTTAAGCATGATAATCCTTCTTTGCCTCCATGCACTAAGTGTGAGCACTTAGAGGCACTTGAGAAGGAAAATTTGCTACTCAAAGAAACTTCAGAAAAATTTGAGGTTGGTAGCAAGTCCTTGAATATGATCCTTGCCAATAAGGGTCACGTTTATAGAAGAGGTGGAATTGGATTTGTGAGTAGCTCTCACCAAAATCCAACCACCTTTGTTAAAGGCCCTACCTTGCATGTATCACCCTGCATCAAATGCCACATTTGTTGCAAACTCGGACATATTGCTTATAAATATCCACTTAAGAGATATAGTCAACATAAATTGATTTGGGTTCCTAAAAGAACCATAAAGAACTCTATGCAAAATGATAAATTGAGTAGATTGATTTTCGAGGTATCCAAGGTCAAATGATTACCTAAAAATCACTCTTTTTTGTAGAAATATTTATCATCATAAACTAGGAGTAAAAGATGGTACCTTGATAGTAGATGCTCAAGGCACATGACTGGAGATCCATCTAAATTCTCTAAGCTCACTAGCCTAGATGAAGGGTAGGTCACCTTTGGAGATAACAAAAAGGTAAAATCATTGGCAAAGGAACCATATGTAACAAATCCAACTTTTTTATTAGAGATGTATTGTTAGTTGATGGCTTAAAGCATAATCTATTGAGCATTATTCAATTATGTGATAAAGGATACGTCATTAGATTTGAATCCAATGCTTACATTATTGAACAACCACACAAAAATACCTCTATGATTACCCTAAAACAAAATAATATAATGAAATGTATACTATTGACATTAATGATCTTTGTAATGAAATGTGTTTTTCAGTTTTGAATGATGATGCTTGGCTTTGGCATAGGAGATTAGGTCATGCTAGCATGAAACTAATCTCTCGAATCTCATCCATAGAACTTATAAGAGGTATTCCTAACATTAAGTTTGTTAAAGATAATGTGTGTGATGCATGTCAACTAACAAAATAAATAAAACGTAGTTTCAAACCAAGGAATCAAATAAGCACCTTTAGTCCATTACAATTGATCCATATGGATTTGTTTGGACTAATTGATACATTAAGCCTAGGAGGTAGCAAATACGCCTTTGTAATTATGGACGATTATAATAGATACAATTGGACATACTTCTTGGTACACAAAAGTGATTGCTTTAGGTATTTTTTTAAGTGTTGTAAACATTCTTAGAATGAAAAAGGCTTTATGATTTCATCAATTCAGAGTGATCACGGTGGAAAATTTCAAAACCGTGATTTCTAAATTTTTTGTGAATCTAATGGATATAACCATAATTTCTCTACTTCGATAAATCCTTACAAATGGAGTAATAAAAAGAAAAAATAGAAATTTATAAGAAATGGTAAGAACCAAGTTGAATGAACATAGCCTACCCAAATATTTTTGGACCGAAACTATTAATACAATATGCTATGTCACAAATAGGATTCTAGTAAAACCACTACTTTTCAAAACTCATTATGAATTGTGGAATGACAAAACACTCAATGTTTTGTAGTTTAAAGTTTTTGGTTGTAAATGTTTTATTTTGAATGAAAAAGATGCCTGAGGAAAGTTTGATGTAAAATCCGATAAATTTTTTTTTTTTTGTTATTCTTCTATTTCAAAAGTCTTTCATGTTTTTAATAAAAAAATATTGGTCATAGAAGATTCTATTCATGTTGTCTTTATTGAAGTCTTTGAATTAAGAAAAATAAGTTTGATGATGATCTTAATTTTGATGCTTTAAATTTAATTGAACCCTCTCCTCCAATTAGCAACTTGGATACATCTTCTTCCGAAACATCTTTACCTAAGGAATGGAAGTATATAGATGCTCATCCTAAGGAGCTAATCATAGGAGACACATTAAAAGGGGTTCAAACTCATTCTTCTCTTAAAAAATTTTATGCCAACGCCGCTTTTCTTTCTCAAATTAAACCCAAATTCATTGATAAAGTCTTGAAAGATAATTTATGGGTTATTGTAATGCAAGAAGAGTTGAACCAATTTGAGAGAAATGATGTGTGAAAGCTTGTTCCGACGCTAAATGATCATTTAGTTATTGGTACTAAATGGGTCTTTAGAAATAAGCAAGATGAATTTGGTATCATGGTTAGAAACAAGGATAGATTAGTGGCCAAGGGTTTCAACCAAGAAGAAGGTATCGATTATGAAGAAACATTCACTCCTATGGTAAGATTAGAAGCCATAAGGATGATCTTTGCCTATGCTAGTAGCAATAATTTTAAATTATTTCAAATGGATGTTAAAAGTGCTTTCTTAAATGACTTTATTTTCGAAGAAGTATATGTTGAACAACCAGCCGGATTTTATAACTCTTTTTTTCCTAATCATGTGTTTAAGTTAACTAAAGCTCTTTATGGATTAAAATATGTCCCGAGGGCTTAGTATGAAAGACTTAGCTCATTTCTTATCCAAAATAATTTCTCTAAAAGTAAGGTCGATACTACATTGTTTATTAAAAATTTTAAAAATAACTTTCTTATTATTTAAATTGATGTTGATGATGTTATTTTTGGTTCTACAAATGAATCCTTATATGAATTATTTGCTAAGAGTATGAGTCAAGAGTTTGAGATGAGTTTAATGGGTGAACTAACTTTCATTTTAGGCTTATAAATCAAACAACTTAGTGATGATACTTTTCTTAGTCAAACTAAATATGCATTAGAATTACTAAAACGGTTTAATATGGATGATTTAAAAGCTATCAATACTCCTATGAGTACCTCCACTAAGTTAAACATGGATGAAAGTGGAGAAAGCTTTGATCAAAAAACTTATAGGGGTATGATAGGTAGTTTACTATACCTCACCACAACTAGACCGGACATCATGTTTAGCGTAGGACTTTGTGCTAGATTTCAATCTAATCCTAAGTTATCTCATATTAAAGCAATTAAAATAATTCTTAGATATCTAAAAGGAACCCCTAATTTAGGATTATGGTATCCAAAATCTAAAAACTTTGAATTAATTTCTTGTGCTGATGCAGATTTTACTGGATATTGAGAAGCAAGAAAAAGCACATCTAGAACATTTCAATTCTTAGGTCATGCACTTGTTTCTTGGTCTTCCAAGAAACAAAACTTGATTGCATTATCTACAACCGAAGTGGAGTATATAGCAGCTGGTGCATATTGTGCACAAGTTGTATGGATGAAAAATACATTAGAAGATTATAAGATTCATGTTAAGAATATTCTCATAAAATATGATAACACAAGTGCAATATATTTAACAAAAAATCATATTCAACACTCTAGATCTAAATATATTGACATTAGGCGTGATTTCATAAGAGATTATATTAATAACCATGACATATCTTTAGAGTTTATTGATATGAAATATCAATTAGTCAATATTTTTACAAAACCATTAAATGAAGAATAATTTGATTTTATTAGAAGAGAGTTAGGAATGTTAAATTGTCTGAATGCATGAGTTTGTTGTATATCTCTTCCGGACTTTCACGATTTTTTAAAGCTTTCATGAAATCCGGAATATCAATTTACTTGGTATCAAATTTATTTCATATGCTTGCTCCATCACTTAATGATTTTTTATACACTTAGTCCCTACACTCATGGAATTTATTGACAAATATATCTCTCACGAATTTCACTATTTTGAATTTTTAATGAGAAACAAATTTGATTTATGAAATTTTATTCGTGGATTTTCTCTTCATATGATGCTCCTTTCCCAAGAATTCTTCCTTACTTTTCTCATGAAAGAATAATTTTTATGGATGTAATGATCACTTGCAAGAATGGGGATTTGATTTCGTATGGATATCTTGATCTTTTTCATGAATCCCTTCTCCTTGTTGAACTAGAAGCTTGATTCAATGAAACTCATTTATTTTTATTTGACTTGGTTCAAATCCTTTCATGAATTTGGTTCTTGGTGAATTCCTTCCTTACCCTTCTTCCTCTTCTTCTTATTTTTTATGACAAAGGAAGAAAGAAACTTCATATCTCAAGAACAACAAAAAGCTTTTGTGCATCTAAAGTAAAAATGTTAGCTTATCCAAAAGAAGTTATCATGCAAAGCTTTTGCTTAACATCTCATTTTTGCAAACTTGGATAAATTGGTGTTGAACTTACTTGAATAGTTCTATTTAAACACTTATTTTGTTTAATGTTCTCCTTTTTGTTGATGACAAAGGAGGAGAAAATGTGGCTAATTGATGACAAATTGGCATTATGAATATTTGAAATAAATGTGTAAAATGTATCTTATCATAAATGTTTTGCGAATGTTTGAAATATGATTGGAATCATCAAATACATCATAACATATCGCAAATACTTGAAACATATGTTGAAAAATCTTGAAGGTGACATCATATGCATAGTGGAAGAATAGAAAACAAAATCCATAATCCCAAAGATATGTTTGTCGTCATGCGAAGATTGGTGCGCAAAAATCCATGAAATAGAAAACCACGTGTGAGATAGATTGTGTTCCCTAGGGAGATCATATATCCTTGAATCCCTATATATTTCTAGGAGAGAGTGAAGGAGGTCAAGCGCCCTCCTCTCTAGCGGTAATCCACACAGTAGGGCTGCGATGACGCTCCTCAAAACTCCAAGCCTCCTCTGAGGCTTGGAGAATAGGAGAGGCAAGCAAAATGCACTAGCCTATGAACCACTAAGTTCCTCCTATTTATAGAGGCCCCCTATTTACTTAACCCTAATGGATCCTACCCTATTGGGTATTGGATCTTCATCCAACTACCCAAGCCTCTTAGATTAGTGGATCTCTATCCAATAATCTATCATGGGTGCTTATTGGATGTCATCCAAAGGATCCAATAATTCATGGGCTTATTGAATATCCAATAAGATAGGGGCTCCGACGGATATCTCATATCCGAACCTCTACTCATCGTAATGTCTACCATATGTGTGTGACCCTCTAGGCCTAATGTCAAGCTGGCCGTGAGTCATACCTGTCAAAACTCCTTTTGGCTCAGTGAATTATTATTTCCATAATAATTTACTCGACTCATCAATTGCGGACATACTAGGCCACTACGTCGTAGTCCCTAGATGATACAAGGGAATCCAATCCATTGGACTTGTCTGTCCTCAATTACCATGTACCTATAGTCTCTTATCCATCTAATATCCTAGAGATCGTATACTGAGTATGGTGTTGTTAGACCCATATGATTTCTAATCGAGTCTCGCTCTAATCAGATTCTCCCGAAGAATTCTTCTCTCTTAATCTGAATGACCCTGGCCATGAATTTGTCTGAGCAAGAACATATGAGACATTCCTCTTATGACACCGAGAGCAGATGATCCTCTATCGACACTCAATAGTCCTTGTATGGTTGGCTACCACTCCCAATAACTGGTTGTGCTAGATTTGGGACATCCAAACCTATAAGTTTGGTATCAAAGAGTGGAGCACTCATATAGGACATCCTTGGTATCTTAAGTTGAAGGACTAGATACACCACTAAGACTATGAAATCGCTATCTAACAATAAGGCATCATCAACCATTTAGTATTCCATAAGTGGATCAATCAATAAACTCATTCTCCAATGAGCACCTGTATTATATCCCTAGTGTCCCCACATGAGTAGCTATGAGACTAGTTGCATCAATCATATGAACAAGTATATAGCACACCAGTCTATCCATTTATCTCGATGTCCCTCTTGAGTAACCTATGATTGGGATTATTTAGGATCTGTGTTTAAAGACAAATTGATCTCATTATCATGATCTCATCATGATCCAATTCTCATTGCACAGATCCAAGGACATCACAATATATATATATATATATATATATATATATATATATATATATATATATATATATATATATATATATATATATATATATATATATATATATATATATATATATATATATATATATATATATATATATATATGCAACACGCAATATAAAGTGATAAATGCTAAAATATAATAAGCAAAAAAACTGTATGTCAAGTCACACGTGCCATCACTCATATGATTGGCTTGCAGGGCACATATGACTAGCAATCTCCCACTTGTCCTAAATCTAATCACCTATGTGTCTGATCCCCATCAGACTCTTGTGACGCTCAAAGACAATATTAGACAATGACTTTATTAGTGGATTTACAATGTTATCTTTGGATAGAACTCTTTCCACTACTATATCTCCTCGGGTCACGATCTCTCTAATAAGCTGAAACCTCCTCAGAACACATATGATGATACCTGAGTTCCCTCATTTGAGAAATCATCCCATTATTATCGTAATATATGGGAATCAGCTCCTCGCTGCCTAGCACGACTCTTAGATTTGTGATGAACTTCTTCATCCGGACTCCCTTCTTTGCTGCCTTTGCTACAATAATGTACTCCGCCTCTTTGGTCGAGTCAACAACAGTATTTTGCTTGGAACTCTTCCAGCATACTACTCCTCCATTTAGGGCGTACATATACCCCGAATTTGACTTGTTATCATCAACATCGAATTAGAAAGTCGAGTTAGTATAGCTTTCAACCCTGATGCTACAACCTCCATATACTAGTAAAAGATCCTCAATCCTTCTCAAGTACTTAAGGATACACTTTATTGCTCTTCAGTGCCCCAAGCCTAGATTTGCCTGATACCTACTTGTGACACTCAAAGCATGTACTATATTAGGCTTGGTACATAGCATGACATACATGATAGATCCAATTATTTAGGCATAGGGTATCCTATCCATATTCGGCCTTTCTTCAGGAGTCTTTGGGGACATACTCCTAGAAAGCGATATCCCATGTTTCATCAATATGAGACATCTCTTGAAATTTTTTATGCCAAAACTTTTGACAATAGTGTCCATGTACTTGGACTTGGACAAGCGAAGCATCCTCTTAGATCTATCTTTATAGATCTGAATCCCCAAGGTATAGGATGCTTCCCCTATATCCTTCATGGAGAAGTGTCTAGATAACCAAGCCTTTACTATGGATAGCATTCCTACATCATTCCCAATGATCAGGATGTCATCCACATATAACACCAAGAAGGTGATAGCACTCCCACTTATCTTCCTGTATACACAAGGCTCATCTTTGTTCTTAACGAAGTCATAAGATCTGATTACCTCATCAAATCTTATATTCAAACTTCAAGAAGTTTAGTTTAGTCCATAAATAGATCTAAGCAACCTGCACACCTTATTTAGGCAATCCTTGGACACGAATCCCTCAGGCTGTATCATATACACCTCCTCCTCGAAGTTGCCATTGAGGAATGTGATTTTCAACGTCCATCTGCCAAATCTCATAATTATAGTGTGTTGCAATAGCCAATAGAATTCGATGGATTTTAGCATATCTATGAGTGAGAAGGTTTCATCATAGTCAACACCTTGCCTTTGACGATACCCCTTAGCCACTAGCCTTGCTTTATAGGTCTTTACCTTTTCATCTATTCTGATCTTCTTCTTAAAGATACACTTATAATCGATGGGTACAATACCCTCGGGTGCATCAACTAAGTTCCAAGCCTTGTTGGAGTACATAGAATCTATCTTAGAATTCATAGCTTCTTGCCACTTCCCGGAGTCTATACTTATAATAGCCTCCTTGTAGATTTGAGGATCAATATGCTCAATATCCTCTCCTCCAACTTCGAGAAGTTTATTTTAGTCTATAAATAGATCTAAGCCACCTGCACACCTTATTTGGATAATCCTTGGACAAGAATCCCTTAGGCTGTATCATATACACCTCCTCTTCGAAGTTGCCATTGAGGAATATGATTTTCACGTCCATCTGCCAAATCTCATAAACATAGTGTGTTGCAATAGGCAATAGAATTCGATGGATTTTAGCATATCTATGAGTGAGAAGGTTTCGTCATAGTCAACACCTTGCCTTTGACGATACTCCTTAGCCACTAGCCTTGCTTTATAGGTCTCTACCTTTTCATTTACTCTAATCTTCTTCTTAAAGATCCACTTATAATCGATGGGTACAATACCCTCAAGTGTATCAACTAAGTTCCAAACCTTGTTGGAGTACATGGAATCTATCTCAGAATTCATGGCTTCTTGTCACTTCCTAGAGTCTATACTTATAATAGCCTCCTTGTAGGTCTGAGGATCAATATGCTCAATATCCTCTCCTCCAATATGTCCCACATATCTCTTAGCAGGATACTCTATCGGACCTACGTAAGGTTAGAACTTGTATGTTAGGTACCTGAACATACTTGGGCTATGGAGTAGTGCTTGAGCTAGGTTCTCCAACCTCGCTCAACGCTATCGTGCTCCCACTATCTCTATCAAAAATGTGTTCCTTCTCAAGGAACACCGCTCTCTTAGCTATAAAGACCTTTTGGTCCTTGGTATGATAGAAATAATACCCACAAGTTTCCTTGAGGTATCATACGAACTTGCATCGCTCCGTCCTTAATTCTAACTTATCGAGGTTGTGTCTTTTAACATGGGTAGGGCAACCCCAAATCTTAACAACCTTAAGATTGGGCTTCTTCCCTTTCTATATCTCATATGTTATAGATACTATCGACTTAGTTGGAATTCTGTTCAGAAGTTAAGCTGCAGTCTCTAGGGCATATCCCCAAAATGAGATGGGTAGATCAGGAAAACTTATCATGGACCGTACCATGTCTAACAGCATATGATTCCTCCTTTCAAATACACCATTGAGATGAGGTGTATAAGGAGGTTGTCCATTGGGATAGAATCCCATGGTCCTTAAGGAACTTGGTAAACTCTGTACTTAAGTACTCACCTCTTCGATCTGATTGAAGAGTCTTGATACTCTTTCTAGTCTAGTTCTCCACTTCATTCTTATACTCTCTGAATTTCTCAAAGGTCTCGGACTTATAGTTCATTAAGTACACATGTCCTTACCTTGAGAAATCATCAGTAAAGGTAATGATGTAGGAGTTGTTAGGATCAAGAGCACTAAGAGGGGGGGGAGGGGTGAATTAGTGCAGCGGAAAACTTTCTGCGATTAAAATCGAAAGCTGCATTCGAACGATAAACTCGATATCTGTTTGAAAACTGATTCTAAGATTACTTTAACTTAAGCAAGATGATGTTAAAGTCAATCTATGAAGGCAGTTTGCAGTTATGATAAAAACCAGAATATATGCACAAACTGAAATACAATGTTCGTACGAAGAAACTGATTTTACGTCTAAATGCTGATTCGTAAATCCCTTGATTAGGCAATATGCAGTTTAAGCAAGAGTATAAAGGAAGTTTGCAGTTATGATGAAAACCATAATATAGGCGTAAACTGAAATACGACGTTCGTACGAAGAAACTGATTTACGTCTAAATGCAGATTCGTAAATCACTAGATCAGGCAAGATGCAGTTTAAGCAAGAGTATAAAGGCAGTTTGCAGTTATGGTAGAGATCAAAACGTAAACGTAAACTGAAATATGATGATCATACGAAAAGGTAGTTTTACATCTAAACGCTGATTCGGAAAGTGCAAAGCTTGAAACCCGATCGTATATGCACAGAAAGTAGTAAGCTTCAGAGGAGGTTTGCAGTAAAGATAATATGCTCAAAGTAAATGCAAATCGATATTTAGAGTGGTTCGGTCAATCTTGAGCTACTCCACTTTTGGCTTCCTCCACCGATGAGGTTACCGACGTCAACTAGAGGCCTTCCTTCAATAGGCGAAGGCCAACCACCCTTTTACAGTTTCACTCCTTTTGACGGGCTTAGGAGACAAACCTTACAGAAATTTCTCTCCTCTCTTTACAACTCAGAACTTGGAAGAAAAGAGGGAGGAGAACTTTTGGCCTTTACAACAATTTTGAGCTCTAAGAATCACAGAAAAGATCCAGATTTTGGTGTATATCTATATACTTTCAGTGCTAAATGGGTGGGGTATTTATAGGCCCCAACCCAATTCAAATTTGGAGCTCAAAACTATCAAATCCCGGAATTCCAGGATTAGGCGGTTGCACATCCTGACTGGAGCAGTTGCACTGCCTGGCAAAGCTCGAAGACTGAGCCCAGGCGGTTGCACCTCTCTGTCAGGGGCAGTTGCACTGCCTCAGTCTGGCTTGGAGACTAAGCCCAGGCGGTTGCACCTCCTGACTGAGGCGGTTGCACCGCCTGTCAGAGCTCGAAGACCGAGCTCAGGCGGTGCTACCTCTCTGTCAGGGGAGGTTGCACCGCCCAGTCTCGCTCGGAGACTGAGCCCAGGCGGTGCCACCTCCTGGCTGGGGCGGTTGCACCGCCCAGTCTCCCTAGGAGACTTAGCCTAGGTGATGCTACCTCCTGGCTTGGGCGGTTGCACCTCCCACAGCAATCAGGGTCCGAATGGGTAGCTCCATTCGGCCCAATTTCAGTTTTTCAAGGGCCTAATTGCCCCAAGAATAAGCTAATTGGATCACCTCCCATTTCCAACTTAATCAATGTGCTAACTACGATAAATCCTAAGACAATCTCTGCAGCTTGCTCTGGTGCGTCAATCGCTTCTTCCGACGAGTTTCCGGTGAACTTCCGTTGATCATCCGATGAACCCTCGGTGATGCTCCTGGGACTTCCGGCAAACTCCTGGACTTGCGACGATCCACTTGGCGAGTTCCAACGAGCTTCTTTTGGCAAGCTCCTGGACTTCTCGAATTTGTTCCCGTAGAACCTCCGACGACTGTCCAAACTTCCGTCGAACTCTCGAACTCCCAACGTGATCATTGTCTTGACTCTGGCGCAACTCCTGCTGCTTGTCTAACTTTCATCGTAGTTAATCCTACACACTTATCTCAACACATAGATTAGACAACAAATGACAATTGACTTCATCATCAAAATCCGAGATTCAACAGGTTGCACTATCAACAACCAAAGCTGAATATATTGCAGCAAGTGCATGCTGTGCACAAGTTGTATGGATGAAAAACACCTTAGAAGATTACAAAGTTAATCTTACAAAGTGAAGGAGGTCAAGCATCCTCCTCTCTAGCGGTGATCCACACAGTAGGGTTGCGACGACCCTCCTCAAAACTCCAGGCCTCTGAGGTGGAGAGGGAGAGGAGAATAGGAAAGGCAAGCAAAGACTCTAGCCTATGAGGCTGTGAATCCCTCATATTTATAGAGATCCCGTGTCAAACCCTAATGGGTCCTTCCCTAGTGGGTATTGGATCTGCATCCAATAAGACAAAGGGCTCAATGGATATCTCATATCCCAACCTCTACTCATCGCAATGCCTACCATATGTGTGTGACCCTCTAGGCCCAATATCGAAGCCGGCCGTGAGTCATACCGTCGTAACTCCTTTCTAACTCAAGAATTATTATCTCTGTAATAATTCACTTTCGACTCATCGACTACGGACGTATTAGGCCACTACGCCCAATCCCTGCATCGATACTGGGGGATCCAATCCATTGGACCTGTCGTCCTCGCCACCATGTACTTATAGTCCCTCATCCATCTAATATCCCGCAGACCGATATCGAGCATGGTGTTGTCGACTCATACGGTTTCTACTCCGAAGTCTCGCTTAATCGGATTCTCCCGAGAACTATTTCTCTCTCAACCGAATGACCCCGGCCGGGATTTGTCTCGAGCAAGAACACATGGGATATTCCTCTCATGACGCCGAGAGTGGATGATCCTCTATCGACACTCAATAGCCCTCGTGAAGGTCGACTACCACTCCTAATGACCAAATTGTACTAGATCCGGGACAGCCAAAACCTATAAGTCCGGTATCAAAGAGTGGGGCACTCATACAGACATCCTTGGTGTCTCAAGTCTAAGGACCAGATACACCACTAGGACTACGGAATCGCCGTTCGACAATAAGGCATCATCAACCATCCAAATTCCATAAGCGGATCAATCGCTGAACTCATTCTCCAATGAGCACCTGCATCAGATCCCTAGTGTCCCTACACGAAAGCAGCTATGAGACCAAATTGCATCCATCATATGGACGGGTATATAGCACACCGGTCCTATCCGGTTATCACAATGTCCCTCTCGAGTAACCTATGACCGTGATTATTTAGGATATGTGTTTAAAGGTAAATCGATCTCATTATCGTGATCTCATCAATGATCCCATTCCCATTGCACAAAATCCAAGGACATCACAATATATATATGCATTTATGCAATAGTTATAAAGTGATATACACCAAAATATAATAAGCAAAAAGATTCTCAGATCAAGTCACACGCGTTATCACTCACGTGATTGGCTTGCTGGGCACCTATGACTAGCAATCTCCCACTTGACCTAAAGCCAATCACCTATGTGTCTGATCCCCATCAAACCCCTATGACGCTCAAAGACAAAATGAGACAACGGCTTTGTCAGTGGATCTGCAATGTTATCTTCGGATGGAACTCTTTCCACTGCTACATCTCCTCGGGTTACTATCTCTCTTATAAGTTGGAACCTCCTCAGAACACTTCTGATGATACCCGGGTTCCCTTATTTGAGTAATCACCCCATAGTTTTCGCAATATAAGGAAGTCGACTTGTCGCTATCTGTATCGACTCCCAAATCTGTAATGAACTTCTTTAACCAGACTCCCTCCTTTGCTGCATCTGTTGCAGCAATGTACTCCGCCTCTGTGGTCGAGTCAGCAGTGGTATCTTCCTTGGAACTCTTCCAGCACACTGCTCCTGCATTCAAGGTGTACACATACCCTGAATTCGACTTGCTATCATCGACATCAGACTGAAAACTTGAGTCAGCGTAGCCTTCAACCTTAAGGCTATTACCTCCATATACTAGTAAAAGATCCTTAGTCCTTCTCAAGTACTTAAGGATACACTTTATCTGCTTTCCAAAGGTTCCAAGCCCGATCCTACTGATACCTGCCAGACACTCGTGAGCATGCGCTATATCAGCCCAAGACATAGTATGGCATACTTGATAGACCCTATTGTTGAGGCATAAGGTATCATATCCATGTTCGCCCTTTCTTCTGGAGTCTTTGGGGACATACTCGTAGAAAGCGATATCCCATGTCTCATCGGTATGAGATCTCTCTTGGAAATTTTCATGCCAAACCTTTTGACAATAGTTTCTATGTACCTGGACTGGGACAAGCGAAACATCCTCTTGAATCTATCTCTATAGATTCTAATCCCCAAGATATAAGATGCTTCCCCTAAGTCCTTCATGTAGAAGTGTCTAGATAACCAAGCCTTTACTGTGGATAGCATTCCTATGTCATTCCCAATGATGAGGATGTCATCCACATATAACACCAAAAAGGTGATAGCGCCCCACTTACCTTTCTGTATACACAAGGCTCATCTTCGTTCTTAACGAAGTCATAAGATCTGATTGCCTCATCAAATCTTATGTTCCAACTTCGGAAGCTTGCTTTTAGTCCATAAATGGATCTAAGCAACCTACACACCTTATCTCAGGCAGTTCTTGGACACGAATCCCTCAGGTTGCATCATATACACCTCCTCCTCGAGGTTCCCGTTGAGGAATGCGGTTTTCACATTCATCTGCCAGATCTCATATTCATAGTGTGCTGCAATAGCCAATAGAATTCTGATGGATTTTAGCATTGCTACGGGTGAGAAAGTTTCGCCGTAGTCAACACCTTGCCTTTGACGATACCCCTTAGCCACTAGCCTTGCTTTATAGGTCTCTACCTTTCCATCTACTCCGATCTTTTTCTTAAAGATTCACTTGCAACCGATGGGTACAATACCTTCGGACGCATCAACTAGGTTCCAAACCTTATTGGAGTACATAGAATTCATATCAGAATTCATGGCTTCTTTCCACTTCCCGGAGTCTATACTCATAATAGCCTCCTCGTAGGTCCGAGGATCAATATCCTTTACATCCTCTGCTCTAATATATCCCACATATCTCTCGGGAGGATGGGATACTCTATCGACCACACGTAAAGTTGATACTTGTGTATTAGGTACCCAAAACGCACTCTGGGTCAGAGTGGTGCTTGAGCTTGGTTCTCCAACCTCGCCAATTCTATCATTCTCCCACTGTCTCCGAAAAAAAATGTGTTCCTTCTCAAGGAACACTGCTCTCTTAGCTACAAAGACCTTTTGGTCCTCGAGATGATAGAAATAATACCCACAAGTTTCCTTGGGGTATCCCACAAATTTGCATCGCTCTGTCCTTGATTCTAACTTATCAGGGTTGTGTCTTCTAACATGGGCAGGGCAGCCCCAGATCTAAACAACCTTAAGATCAGGCTTCTTCCCTTTCCATATCTCATATGGTGTAGACACTACCAACTTAGTTGGAACTCTGTTCAAAGGTAAGCTGCGATTTCTAGGGCATATCCCCTTTAATGAGATGGGTAGGTCAACTAAAACTCATCATGGACCGTACCATATCTAATAATGTACGATGTCTCCTTTCGGAGACACCATTGAGCCGAGGTGTATAAGGAGGTGTCCATTGGGATAATATCCCATGGTCCTTGAGGAACTGAGTAAACTCTCAGACTTAAGTATTCACCTCCTCGATCTGATCAAGAGTTTTGATACTCTTTTCCAGCCTCGGTTCTCCACCTCATTCTTATACTCTCTGAATTTCTCAAAGGCCTCAGACTTGTACTTCATTAAGTACACATATCCATACCTTGAGAAATCATCAGTAAATGTAATGAAGTAGGAGTAACCTCCAATGGCATGAGTTGACATGGTTCCACATACATCACTATGTATGAGTTCCAACAACTCATTGGCTCTCTCTCCAGTTCTACTAAATGAATATTTGGTCAGTTTTTCACGAATGCAAGGCTCACAAGTCGCATATGACACATAGTCGAATGGATCTAGATATCTATCATTTAGCAACTTTTGAATCCTTCTTTCATGGATGTGACCTAGCCTACAATGCCACAGGTATGCACTGTTCAACTCATCTCGTTTCCTTTTGGACACATTTACATTCATGATATGTGGAGTGATGTCTAACATAAATAAACCATTATGCAATGTTCCTTTCGTGATGATCTTATCATCTAATAATATCGAACAACCATTGTTCTCAAAAATAAATTTATATCCACTAACTGTTAAACATGAAATGGAGATAATGTTTTTGATAATAAAAGGAACAAAATAACATTCATCTAATGCAATAAAAGCTCCACTAGGCAGATGTAGGGCGACCTCACCAACAGTTAATACAGCAACTTTTGCTCCATTACCCATCTTGAGGTCCATCTTGCCTCTCTGTAGCCTCCTAGGCCTTGCCAGAACCTGCAACGAATTGCATATATGATAAGCACTACCGGTATCCAATACCCATGTGTTATCATAAGAGTCTGACAAATGGAGACTGATCATGAATGTACCTGAAGCTTCATCAAGCTTTTGTTTCGCCCTTTTTGCAAGGTACTCTTTGCAGTTTCTCTTCCAATGCCCATCTTTACCACCATAGTGGAAGCACTCGGCCTTTGTCATTTGGTTGGGTCTTTCTTAGCAACCTTTGCTTTACCTTGTTTGCCCTTGCCCTTTTCCTTCTTAAGGGACCTTTCGCTTTCCTTTTCTTTTCTGGTCTCACCAAAGTAGAGAACTAGCTTCTCTTTCTTAATAGTACTCTCTGCCTCCCTCAACATATTGAGGAGCTCGAGAGAGTCACCTCAAGCTTGTTCATATTAAAATTCATTATGAACTGTGAAAAGGAATCTGGTAGGGACCAAGCACAATGTCCACACACAAGTTATCCTCTAGGACCATTCCTAGGCTGTGAGTTTCTCTATCCACTCAATCATCTTTAGGACATGGTTCTGAACCTGTCCCCCTCACCATCCTAGCGGAAAAGGCTCTTGGATATCTCATATCGTTGAGTCCTTCCCCTGTTCCTCAAACAATTTATGGACATGTAGGAGAATGGATCTCGCATCCATCTTTTCATGTTGTCTCTGTAACTCTAGAGTCATAGAGCCCAACATATAGCACTCCAGCAAGCAAGAGTGGAGTCATCAATGTACTTCACGTGTGGCGAAGCGATCTCATCCTCGCTTGCCCCTTCTTCAAAGCGTAGGCATCATCAGATCAAGGACGCATACCATTTTCTCCAGCTTGTGAGAACAATTCTCAAGTTCTGAGCCAATCCAGCCAATTTGGACCAATAAGACGGTTGATATCAAGTATGCCACATAAGGGATTTGAAAAGCAACATTTTCTCAAAATAAAGATGTAGCGTAAATGAATAACATGCAGATTTTGCAAGAAATAAACTATCAAGATATGGACTTCTATCTTAATATGCTCCCACTATTTTACTAACGAGTCACGCCACACCCTCAAAGACGTGAAACGGAAGTCTCCAAGAACTTCTAGTGGGGATCGGGATCCAATCAACATCTTAGTGTAACCTCGAGGGACTCGACCAATCACACTAAGCCTAAAAGGTAGGCAACTCTTGCCGATCACAACTCCTTGTGATTCCCGTCCTATTCGCCTCCTAATCACCATGGCCTCGAGGGACTCGACCAACCATGATGCTCGGTTAAGTCAACACCTTCGTTACAAGATGAGTCTGGTTTGATGATATACCCTCGAGGGACTCGACCAAGCATACCATGTCCTCAGGTCACCGGTGACATCTCTATATCGTAAGCAAGATAGCGAATCGCGATATAGGTGAGTCTCGAGGGACTCGACCAACTCAACCTACACCGGGAATCGGTTCCTACTCATAACGATGGAAGGCCACGTGGGTCAATCTAATTGCCTCACGTTTACCGACTTAATATTATCGAGAGATGTTTCTATAATTTGGTCTCCTAATATGACATGTCACACATATATATATTTAATATATATCTACATCGCATGCAAATATATATACATATCTAGTATGTGTATAAGCAATCACATCAGATGATCATGGACCACAACCTAATATGATTAGGCCCGAGCCAGTAGGCCTAATCACTCACATCAAGATCTATGTGTGCAATGGTGCATCTCCATGCCCTGTGATCGTTCATCTCGTCCTCGTCGGTTTCGTCGACATCTTGATGCATCTCCATGCATCACGATCGTCCGTCTCGTGGGTCCCGCTATCGCATCCACGCTCCCGCCAAGCCTCCCTCATGTGATTACAACTTAATCATAGGCACGCAGGGCCCACAATAAAACGAAAATATAATGGAGGTTCGTAGACCTCAATAATAATAATCACAAGTACACACATCACACGGTCCATGATCATCCGTCCACACATCATACATCACATGTATAAATAATCATCATCATGTAGGACTACTAGATAATAATAAAAAATAATAATCAACTAAACCTTTTAATTAATTAATATTTTTCTGAAATCAGGGACATGTAGGGAATTTTTCAATTCCTAAGGGTATTTTTGTAATTTGGGCAAAAGACAGAAATTGGAATTTCTCAAATTCACAGGGGCAAAACTGTCATTTTGCCCAAAACCCTAATTTTCTCTTCTGCTGCCGCCGCCGCCACCCTCCTGGCGGTGGCTCAGGTCGGCGGCGGCGAGGGCAATGCCTCCCTGCTTTTTGCGGCATGCCCGGGCTCGGTGGCCGCCAGTGGGCGCCCGACGCCGCCGCCTCATGGGCGGTGGTTGTCCCGCCAGGTCAGCCCTTGTGGGGGGGGTTTAACGGAGCAGGAGCGGCGGCGATGGCGTCTGCCCCTGCACGGCGGCGCCGCTTCTTTGCGGCGACAAGCGCCGCCACCCCTCGCGACGACGCTGCCCGGGTGGTCGCCAGCCCATTGGCAGCAAGCCTGCTGCAAACAGACCGCCGGGTCGGCTGCTGCAGGCACAGCGCTATGCGCATCGCGCCGGCGCTATCTTTGCCGGGTCATGGCCGCTTCTTTGCGCAGTGGCTGGGCATGCTGATCGAGGGCAACAACCTGTTGCGCCCTTCCTCGCTTTTATCCAACGATTTTGACGTGAATATTCTTCCTAAACACAACACACGCAGTTCAAAACCAATCATTCGCATCGAACAACCCGGCTCCGATACCACTGTTGGGAAATCATGGGGGCGACATCATATGCGCAATGGAAGAACAAGAAAACAAAAATCCCCGATTCAGAAAAGATGTTCGTCGTCGTATGAAGATTGGTGCGTAAAAATCCATAAAACACAAAACTGCGATAGAGATTGTGTTACCTAGGGAGATCGATATCCCCTTTTTCCTTGCAGATCCTTAGGAGAGGGTGAAGGAGGTCAAGCGCCCTCCTCTCTAGCGGTGATCCACCAGCAGGGTTGCGGACGACCCTCCTCAAAACTCCGTGCCTCCGAGGTGGAGAGGGAGAGGAGAATAGGAAAGGCAAGCAAAGACTCTAGCCTATGAGGCTGTGAATCCCTCCTATTTATAGAGATCCCGTGTCAAACCCTAATGGGTCCTTCCCTAGTGGGTATTGGATCTGCATCCAATAAGACAAGGGCTCCGTCGGATATCTTATATCCCAACCTCTACTCATCGCAATGCCTACCATATGTGTGACCCTCTAGGCCCAATATCGAGCTAGCCGTGAGTCATACCGTCGAACTCCTTTCTAACTTCAAGAATTATTATCTCTGTAATAATTCACTCGACTCATCGACTACTGGACGTGCTTAGGCCACTACTGGCAAATCCCCGCACGATATAGGGGAATCCAATCCATTGGACCCGTCTCGTCCTCGCCACCATGTACCTATAGTCCCTCATCCATCTAATATCCCAGAGACCGTGATATCGAGCATGGTGTTGTCGGACCCATACGGTTTCTACCGAAGTCTCGCTCTAATCGGATTCTCCCCGAGAACTGTTTCTCTCTCAACCCGATGACCCGGCCGGCGATTTGTCTCGAGCAAGAACACATGGGATATTCCTCTCATGACGCCGAGTGGATGATCCTCTATCGACACTCAATAGCCCTCGAAGGTCGACTACCACTCCTAATGACCAAACAGTACTAGATCCGGGACAGCCAAACCTATAAGTCCGGGTATCAAAGAGTGGGGCACTCATACAGACATCCTTGGTGTCTCAAGTCTAAGGACCGATACACCACTAGGACTACGTAATCATTGTTGTCGACAATAAGGCATCATCAACCATCCAAAGATTCCGTAAGCGGATCAATCAAGAACTCATTCTCCAATGAGCACTGTCTTCAGTATCCCTAGTGTCCCTACACGAGCAGCTATGAGACCAACCAAGCATCCATCATATAGACGGGTATACAAAGACACCAGTCTATCCGGTTATCACGATGTCCCTCTCGAGTAACCTATGACCAGGATTATTTAGGATATGTGTTTAAAGGTGAATCGATCTCATTATCGTGATCTCATCACGATCCGATTCCCATTGCACAAATCCAAGGACATCACAATATATATATGCATTTATGCAATAGTTATAAAGTGATATACGCCAAAATATAATAAGCAAAAAGATTCTGTATCAAGTCACACGTGCCATCACTCACGTGATTAGCTTGCTGGGCACCTATGACTAGCAACCAACACCGAGCAAGTTGCTCATTACGCTCTAATGGCCATCGGAGAGGAGGTAACGAATTTATTAGATGCTGATTTATCTTTCGATGAATTATTAAATGCCTTCCATGACTTATTTGATGAATGCAAGATTATCAATAGAAAATACAAATTGCTAAAAAAGGAGCATGATAGTCTTACTTGTGATTTTAATAAGTTAAAAAATGAATATCATGATAGTTTAAATTCATGTATCAAATGTCATGATCTAGAAACTTTTCAAAAAGAAAACTTGCTACTTAAGGACACCTTGAAGAAATTCGAGGTTGGTAGCAAGTCATTAAACATGATCCTTACAAACAAGGGTCATATTCCCAAATCCTTCGTAAAAGGCCCCATCTTACATGTTAGACATCAAAGCAAATGCAACTTTTGTTGCAAGTTCGGACACAGGACGCATTATTGTCCATTCAAGAAATTTAGTCCAAACAAATTGATTTGGGTTCCTAAAGGAACCATGACAAATTCTATGCAACATGATAGAAAATCTAGATCTATTAGTGAGGCACCCAAAAGCAAATGGGTACCTAAAAATCATCCCTTCCTACAAAAACTTTGAAACCTTAGGCTGGACCAAGAATTAATATTCTGCTCCTTGATTCTCGATAGTCATGACCCAAATGCAATTTGGATACAACAACGAGTGGAAATTATGAAATCACAAATGCAATTTGGATACAACCTAATGTGACTTTTCAAAATCACAAACATATGTACGACATTGGGAGTATGCACGTTAAAAAGTCTATCTTGATCGCATGTTGCTTTTTTGCCTTGAAATAAAAAACGCACACGTAATCATGTAAGTAACGTTAATTGCTCTGAATGAAAACTCTCCTCAAGACAAAACCTCCCCTGATCAAATCACAACAAAGTGTTCACTGCCTACAAAGGTGGCACCTCTCCAAATAACGGTGGCACCTCCAACCATCACGGGTTGCCGGCGGTTGCACCACTCCAAAAAGAGGTGCAACCGCCCAAATCTCTGCCTTTTAACCCATCGCTTAGGGCCGGTGAAACCGACCCCCAACTCACCTCCCTTTCCTTCTCTACTCCTCCAAGCCTCCTCCATCCCCATTTCACCCCGTTTAGCTTCCCAAATACCTCCCATTTCGAGCAAAACATCAAGACTCGCCCCTGTTTTTTGAAGATTCCACTAAGGTATTCTCTAAGAACCTCTTAAACTCTGTTTTGTTCTTCATTTACTCTTGTTCATCTTTATTCCTCTAAACAGCAGTAGTTATGGGATCTAGAAGATCCTCAAGGGACAAGGGAAAGAGGAGATTAGTAGAAGAGTTTGATTTTACCCTTTTGATTCAAAAAACCATGCTGAAAAAATTTATCTCTTTCGAACTAAGAAGCATCAACAAAGGAAAATACGTAGATCTGAATGAACTAAGAGACGTAGAGACTATCCAATGGTTTGCAAACCTAAATCTACTTCCAATCTTGCAGATTAACGAACCCATCTATCCTAGGCTAGTTAGATTGTTTTACAATAACAAGCAAATAGATGAAGAAGAAAGGATGTCCACCTATCTTTTAGGACAACACATCTCAATCACTGATAGATTCATTTGTGATATGATAGGCATTCCCATGAAAAGCATAGGACTTTACTTTAGAGGATCATGGGATGATGAAACTATTGGAACATCCTATGTTGAATCCTTAGGAACAATCTTTGCCGATCCTAACATAGCATTTGTTCCTAAAAGTTGTGAACATCTACTGCCTTTAAACACTAAGATACTTCATCATATCATGACTAGTATAATTCTTCCTAAACAATACCATCATGATGAAGTGAGTCAATTAGAATTAGGAACTATGTACTTAATCATGAAAGGACATGACATTTGTCTTGGCTATCTTATCCAACAAAACATGTTAGAATTATCTAAGAAAGATATGATGCTCCCATATGGTGGTATAATTACTAGAATAATGAAAGCTTACGACATTCAAATACCAGCATAAGAAGAAGTATTAAAGTAGATAGATTCAACATAATAAACAAAAATCTACTTCACCGACTAAGATGTCACTATAGAAACGGTAACTGGGTTAGAATGCCTAGAAGAACTGATCCCCCTCAACCTGAACCTGAACCTGAACCCGAGCCGGAAACACCAGTATTTAAGAGTACCCAATCTCCTCCGATCTGTCCCTTTGAGGAAACACATCCAGTTGAGCAAACTCACACATCATCCATCAAAGATATTGGGATTCGGATGGACCGATTCGAACAAAGACAAGAACGGCTTGAACTTCGATAAGATCAATTCCTAACTGAGCTGCAGCAAATCCATTGACAATTTGACTCTTTATTTAGGCACTTTAACCTTCCACCTCATGAATGAGCTTGTATGAACACAATCATCCGTTGTTGTTATAAACTTCTCATGGACTTTGTCTTTGATATGGCGTGTTGTAAACTCCTTATGTTACTCATCATGAAGGACTTTGTTTTTGATATGGTTACCTGGCATGTTGTAAACTCCTTATGTTACTCATCATGAAGGACTTTGTTTTTGATATGGTTACCTGGCATGTTGTAAACTCCTTATGTTACTCATCGTGAAGGACTTTGTTTTTGATATGGTTACCTGATATGTTGTAAACTCCATATGTTACCCTTTACCTTGATCTGTAAGCATATGCAAATTTACAAATATCTCTTGTTGTTTATCTCGGGTGTTACATTGAAACTAAAATGTTTTAAATACCTTATGCCTTGAAAAATATAAAGTGACATACCAATATAGTTGATAAGTCAGCAATTTACAACTAGCTGATATCTTTACAAAACCCCTAAGTGAAGAACAATTTGATTTCATAAGAAAAGAATTAAGAATGTTGATGTGTCCGAATACTTAAACTAGTTAAAATTATTTTTCGGACGTTATTACTATTACATGCCTTGGCATCACCTGATCAAATAACATGTTGGAAATTATGTGACAAATGTTTTTAAAAATCAGTAGCTTACTCATACCCGAATGCATGTAAGAAGTTCATTTTTCGGTTTGAATGCTAATAATGGGATTTTCCTGTACACTCTTATGAAAACTTTTTGAAAAATGATTTTTCTCCTTCAAGCAACGAACTATAACAAGGAGAAGAGATATTCAAAGTATTATATGTGTCATGCCTTCCTTTATGTGCGTGATAACCTCACTTTGAATCACATCTACCATGCTTTTTTTATAATGCTATCATGCTTTTTTGTTGATGACAAAGGGGGAGAAACATATGAATTGATAAACACTGCCATAATCATGTCTATGTCATAGTTGCAAATACTTGAGTGATGCTATAAACAATGTTATGGTTATGCCATCCTTGCATCACCAAGACATATATGAACATGTGCTATAGTTTGCATTATGTCTTGAGTTGATATCCTATCTTGTGAAGTAAATGCAAACTTGCTAGAAAATCTCAAATGTGTGCATCATGTAATAGTCCTTCGCAGCTTTTTATGATAATATTCAATTACATGATGAATAGTTACAAACACAATCATACAAACTTGATGATGTATGTCAAGCCTTCACATCATTCTTGAAGAGATACATCATGATGGGTATCATGATGGGAGTATTGATAAGTTTAACTGATCTAACTTATCAATACGTCACTTGAATTCTTAGGTCTTGAATTCAAGGTTGACTTCTCTCAACTATGGCATATAGATAGGGGGAGTTAAGGATAACTCCATTATCAATTGATTGTCATCATCAAAAAGGGGGAGATTGTTGAATCTCAGATTTTGATTATGAAGTCAATTGTCATTTGTTGTCTAATCTATGTGTTGAGATAAGTGTGCAGGATTAACTACGATGAAAGTTAGACAAGTAGCAGGAGTTGCGCCGGAGTCAAGATCATGATCACGTTGGGAGTTCGAGAGTTCGACGGAAGATCGGATGGTCGTCGGAGGTTCTGCGAGAACAGATCCAAGAAGTCCAGAAGCTTGCCAAGCGAAGCTCGTCGGAACTCGCCAAGTGGATCGTCGCAAAGTCCAGGAGTTTGCCGGAAGTCCGCAGAAGAATCACCGAGGGTTCATCGGATGATCGACGGAAGTTCGCCGGAAACTCATCGGAAGAAGCGATTGACGCATCGGAGCAAAGCTGCAGAAATTGTCTTAGATTTAATCATAGTTAGCACGTTGATCAAGTTGGAAAATGGGAGGTGATCCCATTAACTTAATCTTGGAGCAATTGGGCCCCTGAAAAGATTGAAATTGGGCGAATGGAGCTAACCATTCGACACGATTGCACCGTGAGGTGCAACCGCCTAGGCCAGAGGTGGCACCGCCAGGCTATGTCTCCCCCAACGAGACTGGCGGTAACCGCCCACCAAGAGGTGCAACCGCCTGGGCTCAGTCTCGAAGCTCGCCAAGCTGTGCAACCTCTCTAGTCAGCGGTGCAACCGCCTGAGCTCTCATCTTTGAGCTCTGGCAGAGGGTGCAACCGCCTCTCGACAAAGGTGGCACCGCCTGGAGGCTCGGGCTTGAGCTCTGCCAAAGCGGTGCAACCTCTCCGGTCGAGGTGCAACACCTGATCCCGAATTCGGGATTTGATCATTTTGAGCTCCAAATTTGAACTGGGTTGGGGCCTATAAATACCCCACCCATTCAGCACAGAAAAGAGTAAGAGACCTACATCAAAATATTGATCTTCTCTATGATTCTTGAGCTCAAAATTGTTGTAAAGCCTTTAAGTCTCCTCCTTCTGTTCTTTAAGTTTCTGAATTGTAAAAGTGAGGAGAAAAGGTTCTGTAAGGGTTGTCTCCCTGAGCCCATCAAAAGGAGTGAAACTGTAAAGGGCAGTTGGCCTTCCCATTGAAGGAAGGCAGCTAGTTGACGTTGGTGACCTCGTCCGGAGGAGGAAGCCAAAGTAGAGTAGGTCAAGACTGACCAACCACTCTAAATCTCTGGTTTGCTTTTACTTTGAGCACTTTATCATTACTGCAAACCTCCTACATAGCTACTGCCCTCTGCGCTTTTACGAACGAGTCTCTAAGTTCTGATCTTTCCGAATCTGCATTCAGACGTAAATCAGTGTTTTCGTACGATCTTTACACTGCAGTTTACGCTTACGTTTTGATTCCATTTATAACTGCAAATTGCTTTCTGCGTATTCATAAAACGCTTTTCAAAGTTCAAAACTGCATTTAGACGCAAAACTGCGTTTAGACGTAAAATTATGCTTTGACTAAAAACTGCGTTTAAACGTAAACTGCGTTTAGACGCAAAACTGCGTTTAGACGTAAAACTGCGTTTAGACATAAAACTACGTTTAGACGTAAAACTGCGTTTAGACGCAAAAAAGCGTTTAGACGTAAAACTGCACTTAGACTTAAAACTGCACTTAGACGTAAAACTGCGTTTAGACGTAAAATTACGCTCAGACGCAAACTGCGCTTAAACGCAAACTGTGTTTAGATGCAAACTGTGTTTAGACGCAAACTGCGCTTAGACGCAAATTGTGTTTGGACGCAAACTGTGTTTAGACGCAAACTGCGCTTAGACGCAAACTATGTTTAGACGCAAACTGCGCTTAGACGCAATCTGTGCTTAGACGCAAACTGCGCTTAAATGCAAACTGCGCTTAGACGCAATCTGCATTTAGACGCAAACTGCATTTAGACGCAAACTGCGTAAACTACACTTAGATACAAACTGTGAATTGGCTTTTACATCGAAATCATTTTTATCGGACGAACGCAGCTTTCATTTTTTAAATCGCTGAAAGATTTCCGCTGCACTAATTCACCCCCCCCCCTCTTAGTGCTCTCGATCCTAACACAACCGAGTTTTGTTTCTTAGATGACCAGGAAACCAGGGCATTTCCTAAAAATTGACATGATCCTGATGTGCTTTTTCTATCTAGTCTACAGCCAGCAAAGTTCACATCAGCATAAGCTGTTAACTCAAAATTCTCTGATTTTGGGTACCATAATCCTAGATTTGTGGTTCCATTAAGATATCTAAGTATTCTTTTAACTGCTTTGAGATGAGATATCTTAGGGTTTGATTGAAATCTAGCACAAAGTCCTACACTGAACATGATGTCTGGTCTGGTTGCAGTGAGGTAAAGTAAACTTCGTATCATACCCCTATAAGTTTTTTGATTGAAGCTTTCTCCATTTTCATCAATTTCTAACTTAGTGGAGGTGCTCATAGGAGTGTTAATAGCCTTTGAGTTGTTCATATTAATTTTTTTTTAATAAATTCATAGCATATTTAGTTTGACTAATAAAGATGTCATTGCTTAGTTGTTTGATTTGTAAGTCTAAGAAGAATGTTAATTCTCCCATTAAGCTCATTTCGAATTCAAGACTCATAGTTTTAGCAAAAGATTCACAAAGAGATTCATTTGTAGAGCCAAAGATAATATCATCAACATAAATCTGAACAATGAGAAAATTATTTTCAAAATTCTTGATGAACAATGTAGTATCAACCTTGCCTTTTGTGAAATTATTTTTGATAAGAAAAGAACTAATTCTCTCATACCAAGCCCTTGGGGCTTGTTTTAAACCATAGAGAGCTTTAGTTAATCTAAACACATGATTAGGGAGGCTATCATTTTCAAATCCAGGAGGTTGTCCAACATAAACTTCTTCGGAAATAAAGCCATTTAGAAAAGCACTATTAACATCCAGTTGAAACAACTTAAAATTATTACTACTAGCATAGGCAAGGAGCATCCTTATGGCTTCCAATCGAGCCACAGGAGCGAAGGTTTCTTCGTAATCGATACCTTCTTCTTGGTTGAAACCTTTGGCCACTAATCTAGCCTTGTTTCTAACCACGATACCATTTTCATCTTGCTTGTTTCTGAAGACCCATTTAGTACCAATAACTAAATGGTCATTTGGCCTAGGAATAAGCTTCCACACCTCATTTCTCTCAAATTAATTCAATTCATTTTGCATTGCGATAATCCATGAATCATCTTTCATGGCTTCGTCAACACATTTGGGTTCAATTTGGGAGAGAAAGGCGGCGTTCGCACAAAAATTTTTAAGAGAAGATCGTGTTTGAACCCTCTTTGATGTGTCTCCTAAGATTAGCTCCTTGGGATAAGCATCTACATACTTTCAATCCTTGGGTAAGGATGTTTCGGGAGTGGATGCATCCAAGTTGCTAGTTGGAGAAGGGGTTTCATTTAAATTCAAGGAATCAAAATTAACATCTTCATCAAGATCATTTTTCGTGATTTCGAAAATCTCATTGAGAACGACATGAATGGATTCTTCGATAATTAAAGTTCTTTTATTAAAGATACGAAAGGCTTTAGAAACTGAAGAATAACCAAGAAAGATTCCTTCATCGGATTTAACATCAAATTTTCCTAAGTTATCCTTTTCATTCAAGATAAAACACTTACACCCAAAGACTTTAAAATATGAAACATTGGGTTTTTTGTTGTTCCATAACTCATAGGGAGTTTTGGTTAGTAGGGGTATTACTAGAACTCTATTCAAAATGTAGCATACAGTATTTACAGCTTCGGCCCAAAAATATTTGGGTAGATTGTGTTCATTCAACATGGTTCTTGTCATTTCTTGTAAATTTCGATTTTTTCTTTCTACTACTCCATTTTATTGAGGATTTCTAGGAGTAGAGAAATTATGGTTGTATCCATTGAGTTCATAAAATTCCTGGAAATCATGGTTTTGAAATTCACCACCATGATCACTTCTAATTGACGAAATCATAGAACCTTTCTCATTCTGAACAAGTTTACAAAACTTGGTAAAATATCTAAGGCATTCACTTTTCTGTTTTAAGAAGTAAGTCCATGTGTATCTGCTATAGTCATCCATGATGACGAAGGCGTATTTGCTACCTCCTAGGCTTGATGTGGAGATTGGTCCGAACAAGTCCATATGGATCAATTGTAAGGGCATAGAGATGCTTATTTGATTCTTAGATTTGAAACTACCCTTAATTTGTTTACCTAATTGGCAAGAATCATATACATTATCTTTGATTAACTTGATATGAGGAATTCCTCTTACAAGTTCTTTAGATGATATTTGAGTGATTAGTTTCATGCTAGCATGACCTAATCTTCTATGTCATATCCAAGCATCCTCATTCAAAACAGAAAAACACATTTCATTACACAAATCATTGATGTCAATAGTGTATACGTTATTTTGTTTCAATGCAATCATAGATATGTTTTTGTGTGGTTTTTCAATGATGCAAGCATTAGATTGAAATCTGACAATATATCCTTTATCACATAATTGACTAATGCTCAAGAGGTTATGTTTTAAACGATCAACTTGTTAAATCTCGGATTTTGATGATAAAATCAATTGATGGGTTATTTGATCTAATCCATATTATTGAGTTAAGTGTGCAGGATTAACTACGATAACCAAAAAACACAAAGCAAGGATACCGGAGTCAAGTTCGATGGACGTTTAAGAGTTCGAAGGTTCGTCGGAAAGCTCGCCGGAACAAGACTTGACGTTCGTGGTTGAAAATTTGCTTAGGATGTGTTTTTGTTAGGTAGTTAACGTGTAATTAGGATTAGGATTAAGAAATAATTCTATATCCTGGTTAGGGGCCAACTGGGCCTAAAATTAGACTTGGTTTGGGCTAAGTTTGAAGCCCAACCAGTCAACCGAAGAGTCTGGCGGTGGCACTGCCAGATTGGGCGGTTGCACCGCCCAGCACCCGAGAGCTGGAGGGTGGCACCGCCTGGGCTGGACGGTGGCACCGCCCAGTGCCCGAGAGCCAGGTGGTGGCACCGCCCAGCACTGTTAGCTTCTGACACTGATAGGCGGTGGCACCGCCAGCATCGGGAACTCCACGAGAATTCAAATTTGGAGCCCAAATTTGAATCCTCTTGAGGCCTATAAATACCCCTCAAATCTCAGCTGAGATTACAACTTTTTGAGCAGCAAGTGTTTGAGAGAAAGGCCATAGAAAAGTCCTTGCTAGTCTTGTTTTCAATTTGCTAAGTGTTCACCTCCTTCTTTCTTGCTGAAAATCTGTAAGAGAGTGAACCGCTTGTAAAAGTTGTAAGAGGGGTATTTACCCTTCCCTTTCAAGAGTTTTTGCTAGTGGAAGGTGGGAGCCTCATCGAAGAGGGGCCTCGCAAGTGGATGTAGGTCATTTGACCGAACCACTGTAAAATCGGCGTGATCTCTGGTTTGCATTTACTTATTGTCATTTATATTACTGCAAACCATTTGCACTTTAATGCTATACTGCTTTGTCTCCGTCTTACTTATCTCTTCAAGTTAAAACGCAATCTAAACGATTTTAAACTTAAACGCTGCTTTTATCGTTTGAAGTTTCCGAAAAGTGTTTAAATCGTAAAAAGTTTTTCGCACTTCACCGCTGCACTAATTCATCCCCCCCTCTTAGTACCGCTCCGATCCTAACAATTGGTATCAGAGCCGGTTCACTCTCATACTTGGTTTAATACCCACGAGAGATGGCTTACTCCGGCATGCATGAGGGACACTCTATCACACGTCCACCCATGTATAATGGGTCGGATTACACGTATTGGAAGACTCGGATGAGGATCTTCCTCATTTCTATGGATTTCGAGCTTTGGACTATTATGGAAAACGGATTTCAAAAATCTTCTCTTCCGATGAGTGAATGGAATGAATCGGAGAAGAAGGTTTTTGCTTTAAATGCAAAGGCTATGAATGCCTTGTTTTGTGCACTAGACAAAAATGAATTTAATCGTGTTTCAATTTGTGATTCGGCTTTTGTTATTTGGAGAACTCTTGAGGTCACTCATGAAGGCACTAGCCGAGTGAAAGAGTCCAAAATCAACATTCTTGTGCACTCTTACGAACTTTTCCGAATGAAACCAAGTGAGTCCATCGGAGACATGTACACCCGTTTTACGGATGTCATCAATGGACTCAAAGCTCTTGGTAAAGATTTTACTAACTTTGAACTAGTAACTAAAATCTTAAGATCCCTCCCTAAAAGTTGGGATCCAAAAGTTACGGCCATTCAAGAGGCCAAAGACCTTAAAACATTTCCTCTTGAAGAACTCATTGGGTCTCTAATGACCTACGAAATGACATGTCAAGCTCATGACGAGCTCGAGAACTCCCTTCCAAAGAACAGGAAGGATATGACACTCAAATCACAAGAAGACCACTTGAAAGGAACATCAAGTGATGAGGACAGTGACAATGACATTGCACTTTTGACTCAAAAATTCAAAAAATATTTAAGGAAGAACAAATTTAAAAACAATACAAAAAATAAATTTGAACAAAAGAAGGATCAAGTGATTAGCTATGAATGTAAAAAACCGGGACACTACAAGAATGATTGCCTTCAAGCCAAAAAGAGAATACCCAAGAAGAAGGCGCTCAAGGCAACATGGGATGATTCAAGCACATCCGAAGAAGAGAAGTCCAACACCGAGCAAGTTGCTCACTACGCCCTATTGGCCTTCGAAGAAGAGGTAACGAATTTAATTAATGCAGATTTACCTTATAATGAATTATTAAATGCTTTCCATGAGTTATTTGATGAATGTAAAACAATTAGTAGAAAATACAAATTGCTAAAAAAGGAGCATGATAGTCTTACTTGTGCTTTTGATAAATTAAAAACTGAATATCATGATAGTCTAGCTCCATGTGCTAAATGCCATGATTTAAATACTCTCCAAAATGAGAACTTGGTACTTAAGGACACCTTGAAGAAATTCGAGGTCGGTAGCAAGTCCTTGAACATGATACTTACAAATAAGGGTCATGTCCCTAAAAGGAGTGGAATCGGATTTGTGAGAAGTACTCACCAAAATCCAACCACTTTCATTAAAGGTCCTATCTTATATGTTCAACACCAAAGCAATTGCAACTTTTGTTGCAAATATGGACATATGACTTACCAATGTCCATTCAAGAAAATTAGTCCAAACAAATTGATTTGGGTTCCTAAAGGAACCATGATCAAGTCTGTACAACATGATAAACAAGCTAGATTAGCTTTTGAGGCACCCAAAAGTAAATGGGTACCTAAAAATAATTCCTTCTTGTAGAAACATACACCATCACATGCTAGGAGCAAGAGATGGTATCTTGATAGTGGATGCTCAAGGCATATGACCGGAGATCCATCCCAATTCACCAAGCTCACTAGCATGGACGAAGGCTATGTCACCTTCGGAGACAACAACAAAGGCAAAATCATTGGCAAGGGAACCATAGGTAACAAATCAAGTTTTTCGATTAATGATGTGTTACTAGTTGATGAATTAAAACATAATCTATTGAGCATTAGTCAATTATGCGATAAAGGTTATATCGTTAGATTTGAATCAAATATGTGCATTATTGAAAAACCAAATCATAACATGACTATGATTGCTTTAAAACAAAATAATGTCTATACCATCAATCTTGATGAACTAAGTAATGAAGTGTGTTTCTCCGCCATAAATGATGATGCTTGGCTTTGGCATAAGAGATTAGGCCATACAAGCATGAAAACAATATCTAAAATCTCATCTCAAGAATTAGTATGAGGTATTCCGAATATAAAGTTTATTAAAGATAAGGTATGCGATGCATGTCAACTAGGGAAGCAAATAAAAACAAGCTTCAAATCAAAAAATCAAATTAGCACCACTAGACCGTTACAATTGATCCATTTGGACTTGTTTGGACCAATTGATACAACTAGTCTAGGTGGAAGCAAATATGCTTTTGTGATTGTGGATGATTACTCTAGATACACTTGGACCTATTTCTTAGCTCACAAAAGTGATTGTTTCAAGTGTTTCTCTAAATTTTGTAAACTCACTCAAAACGAAAAAGGGTTCATGATTTCATCAATTCGGAGTGATCATGGTGGCGAATTTCAAAACCGTGACTTTCAAAATTTTTGTGAAATTAATGGATACAATCACAACTTCTCCACTCCAAGAAATCCCCAACAAAATGGAGTAGTTGAAAGGAAAAATAGAAACCTACAAGAAATGGCTAGAACTATGTTAAATGAACATAGTTTACCTAAGTATTTTTGGGCAGAAGCCGTAAATACGACTTGCTACATCATAAATAGAGTCCTAATAAGACCATCCTTATCAAAAACTCCCTATAAATTATGGAATAACAAAAAACCGAATATTTCCTATTTTAAAGTTTTTGGTTGTAAATGCTTTATTTTAAATGAAAGGGATGCCTTAGGAAAATTTGATGCTAAATCCGATGAAGGCATCTTTCTTGGTTACTCTTCCGTTTCTAAAGCTTTTCGGGTTTTTAATAAAAGAACCTTAGTAATTGAAGAGTCTATTCATGTAGTTTTTAGTGAAGTCTCAAATTTAAAGAAAAATAATTTTGATGATTATCTTGGTTTTGATAATTTGAATTTAAATGAACTCCCTCCTCAAAATGGCAACTTGGATGCACCTTCTTCCGAAATTTCCTTACCTAAGGAATGGAAGTATATAGATGCCCATCCAAAGGAGCAAATTATAGGGGATACATCTAAAGGGGTTCAAACTCATTCCTCTTTCAAAAAATTTTGTGCTAATGCCGCCTTCCTCTCTCAAATCGAACCTAAGTGCATTGACGAGGCCATAAAAGATGATTTTTAGATTATTGCAATGCAAGAGGAATTGAATCAATTTGAGAGAAACAAGGTGTGGGAGCTTGTTCCTAGACCTAGTGACCATTTAGTGATTGGTACTAAGTGGGTCTTTAGAAACAAGCAAGACGAAAATGGTATCGTGGTTAGAAACAAGGCTAGATTAGTGGCCAAAGGTTTCAACCAAGAAGAAGGTATCGATTACGAAGAAACCTTCGCTCCCGTGGCTCGATTAGAAGCCATAAAGATGCTCCTTGCCTATGCTAGTTGTTATAATCTTAAACTATTTCAAATGGATATCAAAAGTGCCTTCTTGAATGGTTTTATTTCCGAAGAAGTATATGTCGAACAACCTCCCGGATTTGAAAATTCTCTTCTTCCTAATCATGTATTTAAATTGACTAAGGCTCTCTATGGCTTGAAACAAGCTCCTAGAGCTTGGTATGAAAGGCTTAGTTCCTTTCTTATTTTAAATAATTTTACCAAAGGCAAGGTTGATACTACATTGTTTATTAAACATTTTGAAAATAATTTTCTTATTATGCAAATTTATGTCGACGATATTATTTTTGGATCTACGGATAAATCACTATGTGAAACATTTGCCAAATCTATGAGTCATGAATTTGAAATGAGTTTAATGGGAGAATTATCCTTCTTTTTAGGATTACAAATCAAACAACTTAAGGATGGTATATTTCTTAACCAATCTAAATATACGTTAGAATTGTTAAAATGATTTAACATGGAGAATTCAAAAGCAATAAACACCCCTATGAGTACTGCGACTAAGTTATATATGGATGAAAATAGAGAAAATTTCGATCAAAAAACATATAGGGGTATGATAGGTAGTCTACTCTACCTTACTGCGACTAGACCAGATATCATGTTTAGTATAGGACTTTGTGCTAGGTTTCAATCAAATCCTAAATTATCTCATCTTAAAAGTGTTAAAAGAATATTTAGATATCTTAAAGGAACTCCAAATTTAGGTTTATGGTATCCAAAATCCGAAAAATTTGATTTAATGGCTTATGCGGATGCTGATTTTGGGGGATGTAGGATTGATAGAAAAAGTACATCCGGAACATGCCAATTTTTAGGACATGCACTTGTTTCTTGGACTTCCAAGAAACAAAATTCAGTTGCACTTCCTACGGCGGAAGCCGAATACATTGCTGCGAGTGCATGCTGTGCACAAGTTGTATGGATGAAAAATACATTAGAAGACTATGGAATTTATTTTAAAAATATCCCTATAAAATGTGACAATACTAGTGCCATATGTCTTACTAAAAATCCAATTCAGCACTCTAGAACTAAGCATATCGACGTTAGGCACCATTTCATACGCGATCATGTCCTTAACCATGATGTTGTTCTAGAATTCATTGACACAAAGCATCAATTAGCAGATATATTTACAAAAGCCCTAAATGAAGACCAATTTGAATTTATTAGAAGGGAACTGGGCATGTTAAATTGTCCCTTAGAGTAAGACGTTTGAATGTAGTTTACGAAGATTGGCTTATCCTTGTCCCGTTCGTTTGTGGATTTATTTTCATCCTCTTCTTTCGATTCCAAATAAAATATTAAAATACAACTCAATATCTCAACCATTGCTTGCGTCAAAGACCTCTGGAATTCAAGAAGAAGGAAGAAAATTTTTTTTCTTCTTCCGCGGCCAGCCAGCGGTGGCACCGCCAGAATCGGCGGTAGCACCGCCTGAGCGCTCGGGCGCCAGGCGGTGGCACCGCCCGAGAACTCTTTTAAACCCGAGAGGGTTAGGGCCGGCGGTGACACCGCCCCCAACCCGTGGAATCCTTGCTCCAACTCTCCCAAACTCTCTCAATCCCTCATTCTAACTTCTATAACCCTTGGAGAAGAAAGATTGTTGGTCCAAACTCTCCATCATCTAAGAAACACTCCTTAAGGTAAAATCTTCTCTTCAATCTCTTCTTATGTCACCCATTCATTACAATTCATATTTCCTTTATCATTTTGTCTAGAAAATGGCTCCTAAGAGATCAAAAGGGAAAAGGATTGAAGGAGATTCTATGACTATAATCTTTTTAGATCCAAAGAAGATGCCCTTAGATTTCCAAACTTTGAAACAAGATATGTCCATAAGGGAAAATACGTTGATCTTGATGAACTAGGAGATTTAGAACCCATTAGGTGGTTTGCTCATCTAGAGGCCCTACCTCTCTTACAAATAGATGAACCAATTTATCCTCGATTAGTTAAGCTCTTTTATGCAAACCTATGGGTAGAAAACGATAGGCTAAGTTCTTACATGTTAGGAACACAAATTAGGATTTCTGATGATTCTATTTGTGAACTAATCGGCATCACTGAAAAAGACAGGGGCTGCTATTTTAGAGCAAAATGGGATGTGAATATAATAGGAGCAACCTACGCCGAAGCTATCGAAACTATTTTTGAAAACTCAAACTTTGGAATAATACCCAAGAGTTGCGAACATTTACTACCTTTCAACTCTAAGGTTCTTCATCATATCATGACAAGCATACTTTTCCCTAAACAATATCATCTTGATGAAATGAGTACAGTAGAGATAAGCACTATGTATTGGATCATGACTGGTCAACAAAACTGTTTTGGATACTCAATACGGCAACACATGCAGGAAATCACAGCTAAAGATATTATGTTGCCATATGGGGGTTTAATCACTAGATTTCTTCGTGCCTATAACATTTGCATCCCACCCGGTGAAGAAACAATTCAGAGTAATAAATATAGCATCATCAATAAAAATCTGCTAAAGAGACTTAGGTGCATATTTAACAATGGAGTATGGGTAAGGCAACCTAGAAGGACAGATCCTATTCCTCCACCAGTAGAACAACCAGAAACACCAATTCTTATGGGAAATGAATCTCCTCCTCCTAGTCCCTTTGATGCAGCGCCTTTAGCCCCTGTTTCATCCACTGAAGGAATTATTATCGCAGAACTATCTCAGATCAAATTCCAACAAGACCAACTCAAATCGTAGCAGGAACAAATTCAACTCCAGCAAATGGAAATTTTAAACGAACTACGACAGCTAAACCAAAAAATAAATGTTATATATCATCACTATGGATTACCTCCTACGGACTGATGTATCTTTGTATTTTGTTTTGTTTTACTCTTGCTCTCATGTTCCAAGCCTATCGTCTTTTGAACAAAAAAACTGAACTTTTGTTGTTATATGCTTCTGGATGAATGCTTATCTTTCTCTTTGAATTTTTTTGATAGAATGAATGCTAATTTTTTCTGCAAAATAGTTTTTCCTTTTTGTTGATGACAAAGGGGGAGAAAAATGATGACTTAACTTATATAAGCTAATGTGATATGAATGTCTTATGTGCCTTGCATAATCTTTGAGTATATCTAAAATGTATGATCATGTTGAAAATCTTTTATCTTTAAACTTGAAAAGGATTTTCATTGAAGTTTAGCATTGACATTATGCTGAATGAGAAAAACGATAAGTTCTACGATTAGAACTTATCGGTTCATGCTTGAATTCATGGGATGGAATTCAAGTGTTTTTATCTTCTCATAATATGGCATATAGCTAGGGGGAGTTATGTTTAACTCCATCATCAATTGATTGTCATCATAAAAAAGGGGGAGATTGTTAAATCTCGGATTTTGATGATGAAATCAATTGATTGGTTATTTGATATAATCCATATTATTGAGTTAAGTGTGCAGGATTAACTACGATAACCAGAAAACATAAAGCAAGGATACCGGAGTCAAGTTCGATGGACGTTTAAGAGTTCGAAGTTTCGTCGGAAAGCTCGCCGAAACAAGACTTGACGTTCGTGGTTGAAAATTTGCTTAGGATGTGTTTTTGTTAAGTAGTTAACGTGTAATTAGGATTAGGATTAAGAAATAATCCTATATCCTGGTTAGGGGCCAACTGAGCCTAAAATTAGACTTGGTTTGGGCTAAGTTTGAAGCCCAACCAGTCAACCGAAGAGTCTGGCGGTGGCACTGCCAGACTGGGCGGTTGCACCGCCCAGCACCCGAGAGCTGGACGGTGGCACCGTCTGGGCTGGACGGTGGCACCGCCTGGGCTGGACGGTGGCACCGCCCAGTGCCCGAGAGCCTTTAAATACCCCTCAAATCTCAGTTAAGATTATAACTTTTTGAGCAGCAAGTGTTTGAGAGAAAGGCCTTAGAAAAGTCCTTGCTAGTCTTGTTTTCAATTTGCTAAGTGTTCACCTCCTTCTTTCTTGCTGAAAATCTGTAAGAGAATGAACCTCTTGTAAAAGTTGTAAGAGGGGTATTTACCCTTCCCTTTCAAGAGTTTTTGCTAGTGGAAGGTGAGAGCCTCATCGAAGAGGGGCCTCGCAAGTGGATGTAGGTCATTTGACCGAACCACCGTAAAATCGACGTGATCTCTGGTTTGCATTTACTTATTGTCATTTATATTACTGCAAACCATTTGCACTTTAATGCTATACTGCTTTGTCTCCGTCTTACTTATCTCTTCAAGTTAAAACGCAATCTAAATGATTTTAAACTTAAACGCTGCTTTTATCATTTGAAGTTTCTGAAAAGTGTTTAAATCGTAAAAAGTTTTTCGCACTTCACCGCTACACTAATTCACCCCTCCCTCTTAGTGCTGCTCCGATCCTAACACAACTAACAAAACATCTTCAATAAAGAAGTTGGATTTGTTACCTATGGTTCCTTTGCCAATGATTTTACCCTTGTTGTTGTCTCCGAAGGTGACATAGTCTTCGTCTATGCTAGTGAGCTTAGAGAATTGAGATGGATCTCCGGTCATATGCCTTGAGCATCGACTATCAAGGTACCATCTCTTGCTCCTAGCTTGCGATGGTTTAGTTTTCTACAAGAAAGGATGATTTTTAGGTACCCATTTGCTTTTGGGTGCCTCACAAATAGATCTACATTGTCTATCATGTTGCATAGAATTTATCATGGTTCCTTTAGGAACCCAAATCAATTTGTTTGCACTAATTTTCTTGAATGGATAATAATGCGTCTTGTGTCCAACTTTGCAACAAAAGTTGCATTTGTTTTGATGTCGAACATGTAAGATGGGGCCTTTTATGAAGATGGGGATTTTGGTGAGGACTTCTCACAAATCTAATTCCACTTCTTTTGTGAACGTGACCCTTGTTTGCAAGGATCATGTTTAATGACTTGCTACCAACCTCGAAATTCTTCAAGGTGTCCTTAAGTAGCAAGTTTTCCTTTTGGAGAGTTTCTAGATCATGGCATTTTATGCATGAGCTTAAACTATCATGATGTTCAGCCTTCAACTTATCGAAATTACAAATAAGACTATCATGCTCCTTTTTTAGAAATTTGTATTTTCTACTAATTGTCTTACATTCATCAAATAATTCATGGAAAGCTTTTAATAATTCATGATAAGGTAAATCTTCATCAATTAAATTTGTTACCTCATCTCCGATGGCCATTAAGGCGTAATGAGCAACTTGCTCGGTGTTGGACTTCTCTTCTTCAGATGCACTCGAATCATCCCATGTTGCTTTGAGCACCTTCTTCTTGGATGTTTTCTTCTTGGCTTGGGGACAATCATTCTTGTAGTATCCCGGCTTTTTGCACTCATAGCAAATAACTTGGTCCTTCTTGGGTTCAAGTTTATTTTTTGCGTCATTCTTAAACTTGTTTCTTTTAAAGAATTTTTTAAATTTTCTTGTTAGAAGTGCCAAATCATCATCACAGTCCTCATCACTTGAGTTTTCTCTAAAGTGACATTCTGAAGTTTTAAGTGCCATATCCTTCCTGTTCTTTGGAAGGATGTCTTCTTGCTCTTTATGAGCTTTACAAGTCATTTCGTAGGTCATTAATGACCCGATTAGTTCTTCAAGAGGGAAGTTACGTAGATCTTTTGCCTCTTGAATAGCAGTGACTTTAGGATCCCAACTCTTAGGAAGGGATCTTAGAATCTTATTTACGAGCTCAAAATCTGAAAAACTTTTTTTGAGTCCTTTTAGACCGTTGACGACATCCGTGAAATGGGTAAACATGTCGCCAATGGTTTCACTCGGTTTCATCCGGAAAAGTTCGAAAGAGTGTAACAGAAGATTGATTCTTGACTCTTTCACTCTATTTGTGCCTTCGTGAGTCACTTTGAGTGTGTGCCAAATATCAAATGCCGTTTCACAAGTTGAAACACGGTTAAACTCGTTTTTATCAAGTGCACAAAATATGGCATTCATAGCCTTTGCATTAAGGGCGAAAGCCTTCTTCTCCAATTCATTCCAATCGATCATTGGAAGAGAAGACTTTGAAAATCTGTTTTCGACAAGATTCCAAAGTTCAAAATCCATAGAAATAAGAAAGATCCTCATTCGGGTCTTCCAATAGGTGTAGTCCGTCCCACTGAACAAGGGTGGACGTGTAATAGAATGGCCCTCTTGGTTTCCGGCGTATGCCATCTCTCTTGGGTTTTAATCCGTTAGAGAGTTAACCTTGCTCTGATACCAATTGTTAGGATCAAGAGCACTAAGAGGTGAATTAGTGCAGCGGAAAACTTTTTGCGATTAAAATCGAAAGCTGCGTTCGAACAATAAACTCGATTTCTGTTTGAAAACTGATTCTAAGATTACTTTAACTTAAGCAAGATGTTGTTAAAGTATATCTATGAAGGCAGTTTGCAGTTATGATGAAAACCAGAATATATGCGCAAACTGAAATACAACGTTCGTACGAAGAAACTAATTTACGTCTAAATACTGATTCGTAAATCACTTGATTAGGCAAGATGCAGTTTCAGCAAGAGTATAAAGGAAGTTTGCAGCTTGCAGTTTGCAGTTTGCAGTTTTGGCAAGCTCCTGGACTTCTCGGATTTGTTCCCGCAGAACCTCCGACGATTGTCCGAACTTCCGTCGAACTCTCGAACTCCTAACGTGATCATTGTCTTGACTCCGGCGCAACTCTTGCTGCTTGTCTAACTTTCATCATAGTTAATCCTGCACACTTATCTCAACACATAGATTGCTAGTCATAGGTGCCCAGCAAGCCAATCACGTGAGTGATGGCACGTGTGACTTGATACAGAATCTTTTTGCTTATTATATTTTGGCATATATCACTTTATAACTATTGCATAAATGCATATATATATTGTGATATCCTTGGATTTGTGCAATGGGAATCGGATCGTGATGAGATCACGATAATGAGATCGATTCACCTTTAAACACATATCCTAAATAATCCCGGTCATAGGTTACTTGAGAGGGACATCGTGATAACCGGATAGACTGGTGTGCTGTATACCCGTCCATATAATGGATGCAGCTGGTCTCATAGCTGCTCGCGTAGGGACACTAGGGATACAGTACAGGTGCTCATTGGAGAATGAGTTCACTGATTGATCCGCTTACGGAATGCTGGATGGTTGATGATGCCTTATTGTCAGACAGTGATTCCGTAGTCCTAGTGGTGTATCTGGTCCTTAGACTTGAGACACCAAGGATGTCCTGTATGAGTGCTCCACTCTTTGATACCAGACTTATAGGTTTGGCTGTCCCAGATCTAGTACAGCTGGTCATTGGGAGTGGTAGTCGACCTTACGAGGGCTATTGAGTGTCGATCGAGGATCATCCACTCTCGACGTCATGAGAGGAATATCCCATGTGTTCTTGCTCAGACAAATCCCTTGCCAGGGTCATTCGGGTTGAGAGAGAAAGAGTTCTCCGGGAGAATCCGATTAGAGCGAGACTCGAGTAGAAACCGTATAAGTCTGACAACACCATGCTCGATATACGGTCTTTGGGATATTAGATGGATGAGGGACTATAGGTACATGGTAACTAAGGACAGACAGGTCCAATGGATTGGATTCCCCTGTATCGTCTAGGGACTACGGCGTAGTGGCCTAGTACGTCCGTAGTCGATGAGTCGAGTGAATTATTACAGAGATAATAATTCACTGAGTTAGAAGGAGTTCTGACAGGTATGACTCACGGCCAGCTCGATATTGGGCCTAGAGGGTCACACACATATGGTAGGCATTGCGATGAGTAGAGGTTCGGATATGAGATATCCGACGGAGCCCTTGTCTTATTGGATGCAGATCCAATACCCACTAGGGAAGGACCCATTAGGGTTTGACACGAGATCTCTATAAATAGGAGGGATTCACAGCCTCATAGGCTAGAGTCTTTGCTTGCCTTTCCTATTCTCCTCTCCCTCTCCACCTCAGAGGCCTGGAGTTTTGAGGAGGGTTGTCGCAACCCTGCTGTGTGGATCACCGCTAGAGAGGAGGACGCTTGACCTCCTTCACCCTCTCCTAAGGATCTGCAAGGAAACAGGGATATACGATCTCCCTAGGTAACACAATCTCTATACGCAGTTTTGTGTTTTGCGGATTTTTGCGCACCAATCTTCGCACGACGATGAACATATTTTTGGGAATCGGGGATTTTTGTTTTCTTGTTCTTCCGCGACGCATATGATGTCGCCCCCATGATTTCCCAACAGTGGTATCAGAGCCAGGTTGTTCGTGAAATGATTGGTTTTGAACTGCGTGTGTTTTCTTTAGAAAGAATATTGACGTCAAAATCGTTGACGCAAAAGCGAGGAAGGGCAGCAATAGTTGCTGCCCTCGATATGCATGCCTGCAGCCACCTGCAGCAGCAGCCGCAGCCAGGCACCACAGCGCCGTTGCATGCGCAAGCGCTGTGCCTGCAGCAGCCGGCCGGCGGTCTGCTTGCAGCAAGCGTGCGGCCGGCGGGGCTGGCAGCCCGCGGGTAGAGGCGCCATTGACGACGCCGACCCCGGCAGAGGCGCCAGCAGGCAGCAGCGCTGGCTGAGGCACCCAAGAGGGCAGCGGCGCCTATGGACGCTGCTCCCCATCAAAAAAACCCCGCAAAGGCGGCCGCCAGCGAGGCAGCACTGCCTTGCGGGCAGAACCCACCCATGGGCGGCGGGCCCTGGGCGCCCACCCTGCAGCGGCAGCCCTTTAGCGGGCTGCAGCCTGCATCTTGAGGGCCCTGCCCTCCGCCCTCGCCTGTGTAGCCGCCAAAGGGGGTGGCTGGCGGCAGAGAGGGGAATTAGGGTTTTGGGCAAAAGGATAGTTTTGCCCCTGTGAATTTGAGAAATTCCAATTTCTGTCTTTTGTCCAAATTATGAAAATACCCTTAGGAATTGAGAAATTCCCTACATGTCCCTGATTTCAGAAAAATATTAATTAATTAAAAGGTTTAGTTGATTATTATTTTTTATTATTATCTAGTAGTCCTACATGATGATGATTATTTATACATGTGATGTATGATGTGTGGACGGATGATCATGGACCGTGTGATGTGTGTACTTGTGATTATTATTATTGAGGTCCTGCGAACCTCCATTATATTTTTTTTTTTATTGTCGGGCTGCGTGCCTATGATTAAGTTGTAATCACATGAGGAGGCGCAGGGGCGTGATGCGATAGCAGGACCCACGAGACGGACGATCGTGATGCATGGAGATGCATCAAGATGTCGACGGAACCGACGAGGACGAGATGGACGATCACAGGGCATGGAGATGCACCGTTGCACACATAGATCTTGATGTGAGTGATTAGGCCTACTGGCTCGGGCCTAATCATATTAGGTTGTGGTCCATGATCATCTGATGTGATTGCTTATACACATACTAGATATGTATATATATTTGCATGCGATGTAGATATATATTAAATATGTATATGTGTGACATATCATATTAGGATTCCAAATTATAGAAACATCTCTCGATAATATTAAGTCGGTAAACGTGAGGCAATTAGATTGACCCACGTGGCCTTCCATCGTTATGAGTAGGAACCGATTCCCGGTGTCGGTTGAGTTGGTCGAGTCCCTCGAGACCCACGTGGCCTTCCATCGTTAAGGACATGGTATGCTTGGTCGAGTCCCTCGAGGGTATATCATCAAATCAGACTCATCTTGTAACGAAGGTGTTGACTTAACCGAGCATCATGGTTGGTCGAGTCCCTCGAGGCCATGGTGATTCGGAGGCCGAACAGGACGGGAATCACAAGGAGTTGTGATCGGCAAGAGTTGCCTACCTTTTAGGCTTAGTGTGATTGGTCGAGTCCCTCGAGGTTACACTAAGATGCTGATTGGATCCTGATCCCCACTAGAAGTCTGCTGGAGACTTCCGTTTCACGTGTTGAGGGTGTCGCGTGACTCGTTAGTAAAATAGTGGGAGCATATTAAGATAGAAGTCCATATCTTGATAGTTTATTTCTTGCAAAATCTGCATGTTATTCATTTCTGCTACATCTTTATTTTCATAAAATGTCGCTTTCAAATCCCTTACGTGGCATACTTGATGTCAACCGCCTTACTGGTCCAAATTATACGGATTGGCTCCGTAACTTGAGAATTGTTCTCACAGTGAAGAAAATCGTGTACGTCCTTGATACAGTGATGCCTTCGCCCGAAGAAGGGGCAAGCGAGGATGAGATCGCTCGCTACGTGAAGTACATTGATGACTCCACTCTTGCTCAGTGCTATATGTTGGGCTCTATGACTCCAGAGTTACAGAGACGACATGAAAAGATGGATGCCAGATCCATTCTCCTACGTGTCCGAAAATTGTTTGAGGAACAGGGAAGGAATCAACGATATGAGATATCCAAGAGCCTTTTCCGCGCTAGGATGACTGAGGGGACACCGGTTCAGAACCATGTCCTAAAGATGATTGAGTGGATAGAGAAACTCACAGGTCAAGGAATGGTCCTAGAGGATAACTTGTGTTTGGACATTGTGCTTCAGTCCCTACCAGATTCCTTTTCACCGTTCATAATGAATTTTAATATGAACAAGCTTGGCATATATCACTTTATAACTATTGCATAAATGCATATATATATTGTGATGTCCTTGGATTTGTGGAATGGGAATCGGATCGTGATGAGATCACGATAATGAGATCGATTCACCTTTAAACACATATCCTAAATAATCCCCGTCATAGGTTACTCGAGAGGGACATCATGATAACCGGATAGACTGTTGTGCTATATACCCGTCCATATGATGGATGCAGCTGGTCTCATAGCTGCTCGTGTAGGGACACTAGGGATACAGTACAGGTGCTCATTGGAGAATGAGTTCACTGATTGATCCGCTTACGGAATGCTGGATGGTTGATGATGCCTTATTGTCAGACAGTGATTCCGTAGTCCTAGTGGTGTATCTGGTCCTTAGACTTGAGACACCAAGGATGTCCTGTATGAGTGCTCCACTCTTTAATACTAGACTTATAGGTTTGGCTGTCCCAGATCTAGTACAGCTGGTCATTAGGAGTGGTAGTCGACCTTACGAGGGCTATTGAGTGTCAATAGAGGATCATCCACTCTCGGCGTCATGAGAGGAATACCCTATGTGTTCTTGCTCATACAAATCCCTGGCCAGGGTCATTCGGGTTGAGAGAGAAAGAGTTCTCTGGGAGAATCCGATTAGAGCGAGACTCGAGTAGAAACCGTATGGGTCTGACAACACCATGCTCGATATACGGTCTCTGGGATATTAGATGGATGAGGGACTATAGGTACATGGTAACTAAGGATAGACAGGTCCAATGGATTGGATTCCCCTGTATCGTCTGGGAACTACGGCGTAGTGGCCTAGTACGTCCGTAGTCGATGAGTCGAGTGAATTATTATAGAGATAATAATTCACTGAGTTAGAAGGAGTTCCGACAGGTATGACTCACGGCCAGCTCGATATTGGGCCTAGAGGGTCACACACATATGGTAGGCATTGCGATGAGTAGAGGTTCGGATATGATATATTCGACGGAGCCCTTGTCTTATTGGATGCAGATCCAATACCCACTAGGGAAGGACCCATTAGGGTTTGACACGGGATCTCTATAAATAGGAGGGATTCACAGCCTCATAGGCTAGAGTCTTTGCTTGCCTTTCTTATTCTCCTCTCCCTCTCCACCTCAGAGGCCTGGAGTTTTGAGGAGGGTCGTCGCAACCCTACTATGTGGATCACTGCTAGAGAGGAGGACGCTTGACCTCCTTCACCCTCTCCTAAGGATCTGCAAGGAAATAGGGATATACGATCTCCCTAGGTAACACAATCTCTATACGCAGTTTTGTGTTGTGCGGATTTTTGCGCACCAATCTTCGCACGACGACGAACATCTTTTTGGGAATCGGGGATTTTTGTTTTCTTGTTCTTCCGCTGCGCATATGATGTCGCCCCCATGATTTCCCCACATAGATTAGACAACAAATGACAATTGACTTCATCATCAAAATCCGAGATTCAACAGGAGTAACCACCAATGGTATGAGTTGACATAGGTCTACATACATCACTTTGTATCAGTTCTAGTAGCTCAGTGGCTCTTTATCTCCAGTTCTACTAAATGGAGAGTTGGTTAGTTTTCCACAAAGGCAAGGCTTGCAAGTTGCATATGACTCATAGTCGAATAGATCTAAATATACATCTTTTAGCAACTTTCGAGTCTTTCCCTCATGGATGTGACCTAGCCTATAATGCCACAAGTATGCACTATTTACCTCATCTTATTTCCTCTTGGACACAGTTATATATTCATGATATGTGGAGTAGTGTCTAATATTAAAAAAATATTATATAATATTTCTCTCACTAATCTCCTCGGCTTTGCTAGAATCTATAATGAATTACAAATATGATAAGCACTACCAGTAACCAATACTCACGTGTTATCATAAGATTTGACAAATGTAGACTGATCATTAATGTTCCCAAAGCTTCTCCAAGCTTCTGTTTTGCCCCCTCTGCAAGGTACTTTTTTGTAGTTTCTCTTCCAGTGCCCATCTTTTTCATATTGAAAGCACTAACTTTTGTCCTTTGCTGGGTTTTTCTTAGCAACCTTTGTTATACCTGGTCTGCCCTTGCCCTTCTTAAGGGACTTATTCTACTTTCTTTTTCTTTTTTGTCTCACTAGTGTAGAGAACTGACTTCTCTTTCTTAATAGTGCTCTTTGCCTCCCTCAACATATTAAGGAGCTTTGGGAGAGTCACCTTAAGCTTGCATATATTAAAATTTATTATGAACTATGAAAAGGAATATGGTAGAGAATGAAGCACAAGATTCAATCAATGTCTTAGTGTAACCTCGAGGGACTCGACTAATCATACTAAACCCGAAAGGTAGGCAACTCTTGCCGATCATAACTCCTTATGATTCTCGTCCTGTTTGACATCTAAATCACCATGGTCTCAAGGGACTCGACCAACTATGATGTTCAATTAAGTCAACACCATTGTTACAAGATAAGTCTGATTCGATAATATACCCTCAAGGGACTTGACTAACCACACCATGACATTAGGTTACCAATGACATCTCTATGTCGTAGGAGAGATAACAAATCGTGATATAGGTGAGCCTCGAGGGACTCGACGAACTCAACCTATACAGAGAATCGGTCCCTGCCTATAACGATGGAAGACCATATGAGTTAATCTAATTGCTACATGTTTACCGACTTAATATTGGGCTCCTAATATGACATGTCACACATATATATTTAATATATATCTACATTACATGCACACACACACACACACACACACACACACACACACATATATATATATATATATATATAGTAGGTGTATAAACAATCACACATCACATGAGCAATTACACTAGATGATCATGGACCATAGCTTAATATGATCAAGCACAAGCTAGTGGGCCTAATCACTCACATTAAGATCTATGTGTGTAATGGTGCATCTCCATGCCCTATGATCGTCCATCTCATCCTCATTAGTTCTGTCGACATCTCGACGCATCTCCATGCATCGCGATCATCCATTTCGTGGGTCCTGCTATCGCAGCCACGCCCTCGGTACACCTCCTCGTGTGATTACACCGTAATCATAGGCTCGCAGGCCCGATAATAAATGAGAAATAAAATGGAGTCTCGTAGGCCCCAATAATAATAATCACAAGTACACATATCATACGATCCATGATCATCCGTCTACATATCAAACATTACATATACACATCATCATTATGTAAGACTACTAGATAATAATAAAAATAATAATCAATTAAAATTTTTAATTAATTAATATTTTTTTGAAATCAAAGACATGTAGGGAATTTCTAAATTCAAAGGGGCATTTTCATAATTTGGATAAAGGATAAAATCTAGAATTTCTAAAATTCTAAGGGGAAAAATTATTTTTTGCCCATAAAACCCTAAGGCCCTCTTCTCCCTGCTTGCTGCGGTCGCCGCCACCCTGCCGGTGGCAGCCTGTGTGGTGTGGGGCGCAACTCCTGCTTGAGTACGGGTGTCGTCGCTTCTGTGGGCATTTTTGCCTACAAGGTAGTGCCCGCAAGCAGTGCCCCACCGGGTGACCGGCCCTGGGGGGGGTCTACCCGTTGGCGTAGCGGTCGCAGGCACCGCTGCCCTGTGGCGCCTCACCTTACGGGTGCAACGGCCATAGGCGCTGTTGCACCGTGGCGCCACACCCCACGGGTGCAGTGGCCGTAGGCACCGTTGCCCCGCAATGCTATTGCATGCGGACGCAACAACCATAGGCGCCGCTACCCCGTGGCGTCTCTACATGCGGGCTATGCCGCAAAATAGAAAATCCATGATGATTGGTGCGCAAAAATCCATAAAATTGAAAATGACGTGTGAGATAGATTGTGTTACCTATGGAGATTGTATATTCATGAATCCTTCTATATCTCCAGGAAAGGGTGAAGGAGATCAAGCGCCACCTCTCAGCGGTGATCCACACAGTAGGGCTGCGATGACACTCCTCAAAACTCCAGACCTACTTTGAGGTGAAGAGGGGGAGGAGAATAGGAGGGACAAGCAAAAGGCTCTAGCCTATGAACCACTTATTCTCTCCTTTTTATAGAGGCCCCCTATCAACTTAACCCTAATGGATCCTACTCTATTGGGTATTGGATCTCCATGCAACTACCCAAGCCTCTTAAATTAGTGGATATCTATCCAATAATCTCTCATGGGTGTTTATTAGAACTCATCCAAAGGATCCAATAATTTAGGGGCTTATTAGATATCCAATAAGATAGAGGCTTCGGTGGATATCTCATATTCGAACCTCTACTCATCGCAATACCTATCATATGTGTGTAACCTTCTAGGCCCAATATCAAGTTGGCCATCAGTCATACCTGTTAGAACTCCTTCTAGCTCAGTAAATTATTATCTCCATAATAATTCTCTCGACTTATCGATTACGGATGTGCTAGGCCACTATGTCGTAGTCCCCAAACGATACAAGGGTATCCAATCCATTGGACCTATCTATCCTTAGTTACCATATACCTATAATCCCTCATTCATCTAATATCTCAGAGACCGTATGCCGGGTATGATACTATCAGGCCTATATGGTTTCTACTCGAGTCTCACTCTAATCGGATTCTCCCAGAGAACTCTCTCTCTCTCTCTCAATCCGAATGACCTTGGTCAGGGATTTGTCTAAGTAAGAATACATGAGACATTCCACTCATGACACTAAGAGTGGATAATCCTCTATCGATGCTCAATAGTCTTCATATAGTTGGCTACCTCTCCCGATGACTAGTTGTGCTAGATCTGGGACATCCAAATGTTAGGATCAAGAGCGCACTAAGAGGGGGGGGGGTGAATTAGTGTAGTGGAAAACTTATGTGATTTCAGAAAATATTTCATACATTTAAAGGAAATCGATTCGGAAAGATAATTACTTTAAAACGTAAGAGAACATAAGTATAGTGAAAGCAAGATGAGGAGAAGAAGTACTTTGCCATAAAATGATTTGTAGTTAAAGAAGATTGCTCAAAATGAAATGGAAACCAAATTTAGAGTGGTTCAGTCAATCATGACCTACATCCACTTTCGACTTTCTCCTCCGACGAGGTCACCGATGTCCACTAGAGGCCTTCCTTCAATAGGCGAAGGCCAACCACCTTTTATAGCTTTTCTCCTTTTGTCGGGTTTAGGAGACAACCCTTACAAGTTTCGCTCCACTCTTGAATAATCTCAACACTTAGAAAAGGAGGAGAACTCTAGCACTTTTACAACTCTTTAACACTTCAAAGACTCAAGAATATATCAAGATTTCGGTGCCCTTTCATGCAAAAAAGGGTGGGGTATTTATAGACCCCATTGGCTTTAAAAAATAGAGCCAAGAAATGTCTTATCTCGGATTTTCGGGGTACTGGCGGTACCACTGCCATTATTGGGCGGCACTACCACCTGACATCTACCATTGGGCAGTACTACCACTCAGTCTGGGCAGTACTACCGCTTGACAGAGCTCGAAGACCAAGCTCTGGCGGTACCACCACTTGACAGGGTCAGTATCACCGCTAGCAGCAATAACTGCCAGCGGTGCCACCGCCTAACAAAGGTGGCACAACTACCCAGAATTCCTAGGAGACCGAGTCTCCCAAGAGGTGCCACCGCTGGCCAAGAATTCTGGGTCCTAGTTGGGCCTTGGATTCGGTCCAAACCAACCCAACTTAGGGCCTAATTGGCCCCAAATTAAGTTAGTGGGATTACCTCCCAATCCTAACTTAATTTACACTCTAACTACGACAACTAAGACATGATTACTGCAATTTATATTCCGGTGCGTCAATCACTCTTCCGGCGAGCTTCAGACGTACTTCCGACGAACATCCAACGAACTCTCGGTAATGCTTCGTCGGATTGTCGGCAAGCTTTTGGACTTTGCGACGATCTTATTGGCAAGTTCTGACGAGCTTCTATGGTAAGCTTTTGGACTTTCTCAGTTGGTTCCTACAGAACTTCCGATGAACGTCCGGACTTCTAACGAACTCTCAAACTCCCAACGTGATCTCGATCTTGACTCCGGCACAACACCTGCTTCATGTCATACTACCATCGTAGTTACTCGTACATACTTTTCTCAACAAATAGATTAGATCAAATAAACTATAATTGACTTCATAATCAAAATCTGAGATTCAATAATCTCCCCCTTTTTGATGATGACAATCAATTGATGACGGAGTTAACCTTAACTCCCCCTATCTATATGCCATACTTGAGAAAAGTCATTCTTGAATTCAAAACCTTTGAATTCAAGAGACATATTGATAAGTTAAGTTCATTTTGTTAGGATCAAGAGCACTAAGAGGGGTGGGGGGGTGAATTAGTACAACGAAATACCTTCGATATTTAAAACTGCGTTCGTACGATGAAATCGTTTCCCACGTAAAACCATTTTCAGAAACTTAACTTGAAAGCGAATTCGTAAAGGAGTGCATCAAAAGTAAAGAGGAAGTAAAGCACATATGGAGGTTTGCAGTAAGTTAAGCAGCAATAATAAATGCAAACCAGAGAGTACCGCAATTTTAGAGTGGTTTGGCCAATCTTGACTTACATCCACTTTTGGCTTCCTCCTCTGACGAGGTCACCGACATCCACTAGAGGCCTTTATTCAATAGGCGAAGGCCAACCACCATTTTATAGTTTCACTCCTTTTGACGGGCTTAGGAGACAACCCTTACAGAATTTCCACTCCTCTCTTGAAAGATCAAAACATGGAAAAAAAGAGGGAGGAGAACTTCTAGACTTTACAACACTTTTGAGCTCTAAAATCATAGAGTAAAATCAAGCTTTTAGTGCCTTTCATTGCCCTTTCATTGCTGAAAGGGTGGGGTATTTATAGGCCCCAAACCAGTTTGAATTCCAAGCTCAAAACTATCATCTCCCGAAATTTCGGGGTCTAGCGGTTGCACCGCCTAACAGAGCTCAGAGGCTGAGCCTCTGGGCGGTGCCAACTCCTGTCAGGGTTGGTTGCACCACTTGGCAGAGCTCGGAGATTGAGCCTCTTGGCGGTGCCACCACCTAGTCTCGCTAGGAGACTAAGCCTAAGCGGTGCCACCGTCTGATTGGGGCAGTTGCACCGCTTAGCAAAGCTCAGAGATCGAGCTCAGGCGGTTCCACTACCTATCAGGGGCGGTTGCACTGCCCAGCCTAGCTCCGAGACTGAGCCCCGAGCAATGCCACCGCCAACCCAAGTAGTGCCACCGCTGGCCAAGAAATCTGGGTCCGAATGGGCTGGCCATTCAACCCAATTTGGGTTTGTCAAGGGCCCAATTGCCCCAAGATTAAGTTAATGGGATCACCTCCCATTTCTAACTTAATAATCATGTTAACTATGATATTTCTTATGCAGTGAAAACTTTCGACAATTTTTGTCGTTTAAAACTGCGTTCGTACGATGAAATCGTTTCCCATGAAAATCATTTTCGGAAACTTAACTTGAAAGCGAGTTCGTAAAGGAGTGCTTCAAAAGCAAAGAGGAAGTAAAGCACACATGGAAGTTTACAATAAGGTAAGCAGCAAGAATAAATGCCAACCAGAGAGCACCGTAATTTTAGAATGGTTCGGTCAATATTGACCTACATCCACTTTTGTCTTCCTCCTCCAACTAGGTCACCGATATCCACTAGAGGCCTTTATTCAATAGGTGAAGGCCAACCACCCATTTACAGTTTCACTCCTTTTGACGGGCTTAGGAGACAACCCATACAGAATTTCAACTCCACTTTTGAAAGATCAAAACTTGGAAGAAAAGAGGGAGGAGAACTTCTAGACTTTACAACACTTTTGAGCTCAAAAATCACAGAATAAAATCAAGCTTTCGGTGCCTTTCGTTGCCCTTTCATTGCTGAAAGGGTGGGGTATTTATAGGCCCCAAACTAGTTTGAATTCTGAGCTCAAAACTGTCATCTCCCGAAATTTCGGGGTCTGGCGGTTGCACCGCCTAGCAGAGCTTGGCGACAGAGCCTTTAGGCAGTGCCAACTCCTGTAAGGGGTGGTTGCACCACTTGGAAAAGCTCGGAGAGTGAGCCTCTGGGCAGTGCCACCACCTAGTCTCGTTAGGAGACTGAGCCCAAGCGGTGCCACCGCCAGATTGGCGCAGTTGCACCGTTAGCAAAGCTCGGAGACCGAGTTCTGGCGGTTCCACTGCCCAGGCTAGCTCGGAGACTGATCCTTGAGCAGTGCCACCGCCGACCCAGGCGGTGCCACTGTTGGCCAAGAAATCTGGGTCCGAATGGACTGATCCATTCGACCCAATTTGGGTTTGTCAAGGGCCCAATTGCCCCAAGATTAAGTTAATGGGATCACCTCCCATTTCTAAATTAATCATCGTGTTAACTACGATATTTCTTAGTGTAGCAAAAACTTTCGACGTTTTTCGATGTTTAAAACTGTGTTCGTACGATGAAATTGTTTCCCACGTAAAACCATTTTTGGAAACTAAACTTGAAAGCGAGTTCGTAAAGGAGTGCATCAAAAGTAAAGAGGAAGTAAAGCACATATGGAGGTTTGCAGTAAGGTAAGCAGCAAGAATAAATGCAAACTTGAGAGCACCGCAATTTTAGAGTGGTTCGGTCAATCTTGACCTACATCCACTTTTGTCTTCCTCCTCCATCTTGGTCACCGATATCCACTAGAGGCCTTCCTTCAATAGGCGAAGGCAAACCACCCTTTTACAGTTTCACTCCTTTTGACTGGCTTAGGAGACAACCCTTACAGAATTTCCACTCCTCTTATGAAAGATCAAAACATGAAAGAAAAGAGGGAGGAGAACTTCTAGACTTTACAATACTTTTGAGCTCTAAAATCATAGAGTAAAATCAAGCTTTTAGTGCCTTTCATTGCCCTTTCATTGCTGAAAGGGTGGGGTATTTATAGGCCCCAAACCAGTTTGAATTCCAAGCTCAAAACTATCATCTCCCGAAATTTCGGGGTCTAGCGGTTGCACCGCCTAACAGAGCTCAGAGGCTGAGCCTCTGGGCGGTGCCAACTCCTGTCAGGGTTGGTTGCACCACTTGGCAGAGCTCGGAGATTGAGCCTCTTGGCGGTGCCACCACCTAGTCTCGCTAGGAGACTAAGCCTAAGCGGTGCCACCGTCTGATTGGGGCAGTTGCACCGCTTAGCAAAGCTTCAGATCGAGCTCTCAGGCGGTTCCACTACCTATCAGGGGCGGTTGCACTGCCCAGCCTAGCTCCGAGACTGAGCCCCGAGCAATGCCACCGCCAACCCAAGCAGTGCCACCGCTGGCCAAGAAATCTGGGTCCGAATGGGCTGGCCATTCAACCCAAATTGGGTTTGTCAAGGGCCCAATTGCCCCAAGATTAAGTTAATGGGATCACCTCCCATTTCTAACTTAATAATCATGTTAACTATGATATTTCTTATGCAGTGAAAACTTTCGACAATTTTTGTCGTTTAAAACTGCGTTCGTACGATGAAATCGTTTCCCATGAAAATCATTTTCGGAAACTTAACTTGAAAGCGAGTTCGTAAAGGAGTGCTTCAAAAGCAAAGAGGAAGTAAAGCACACATGGAAGTTTACAATAAGGTAAGCAGCAAGAATAAATGCCAACCAGAGAGCACCGTAATTTTAGAATGGTTCGGTCAATATTGACCTACATCCACTTTTGTCTTCCTCCTCCAACTAGGTCACCGATATCCACTAGAGGCCTTTATTCAATAGGTGAAGGCCAACCACCCATTTACAGTTTCACTCCTTTTGACGGGCTTAGGAGACAACCCATACAGAATTTCAACTCCACTTTTGAAAGATCAAAACTTGGAAGAAAAGAGGGAGGAGAACTTCTAGACTTTACAACACTTTTGAGCTCAAAAATCACAGAATAAAATCAAGCTTTCGGTGCCTTTCGTTGCCCTTCCATTGTTGAAAGGGTGGGGTATTTATAGGCCCCAAACTAGTTTGAATTCTGAGCTCAAAACTGTCATCTCCCGAAATTTCGGGGTCTGGCGGTTGCACCGCCTAGCAGAGCTCGGCGACAGAGCCTTTAGGCAGTGCCAACTCCTGTAAGGGGTGGTTGCACCACTTGGAAAAGCTCGGAGAGTGAGCCTCTGGGCAGTGCCACCACCCAGTCTCGTTAGGAGACTGAGCCCAAGCGGTGCCACCGCCAGATTGGCGCAGTTGCACCGTTAGCAAAGCTCGGAGACCGAGTTCTGGCGGTTCCACTGCCCAGGCTAGCTCGGAGACTGATCCTTGAGCAGTGCCACCGCCGACCCAGGCGGTGCCACCGTTGGCCAAGAAATCTGGGTCCGAATGGACTGATCCATTCGACCCAATTTGGGTTTGTCAAGGGCCCAATTTCCCCAAGATTAAGTTAATGGGATCACCTCCCAAATCTAAATTAATCATCGTGTTAACTACGATATTTCTTAGTGTAGCAAAAACTTTCGACGTTTTTCGATGTTTAAAACTGTGTTCGTACGATGAAATTGTTTCCCACGTAAAACCATTTTTGGAAACTAAACTTGAAAGCGAGTTCGTAAAGGAGTGCATCAAAAGTAAAGAGGAAGTAAAGCACATATGGAGGTTTGCAGTAAGGTAAGCAGAAAGAATAAATGCAAACTTGAGAGCACCGCAATTTTAGAGTGGTTCGGTCAATCTTGACCTACATCCACTTTTGTCTTCCTCCTCCATCTTGGTCACCGATATCCACTAGAGGCCTTCCTTCAATAGGCGAAGGCAAACCACCCTTTTACAGTTTCACTCCTTTTGACTGGCTTAGGAGACAACCCTTACAGAATTTCCACTCCTCTTATGAAAGATCAAAACATGAAAGAAAAGAGGGAGGAGAACTTCTAAACTTTACAACACTTTTGAGCTCTAAAATCACAGAGTAAAATCAAACTTTCGGTGCCTTTCGTTGCCCTTTCATTACTGAAAGGGTGGGGTATTTATAGGCCCCAAACTAGTTTGAATTCCGAGCTCAAAACTATCATCTCTCGAAATTCCGGGGTCTGGCGGTTGCACCGCCTAGCAGAGCTCGGAGACTCAGCCTTTGGGCGGTGCCAACTCCTGTAAGGGGTGGTTGCACCACTTGGCAATGCTCGGAGACTGAGCCTCTGGGCGGTGCCACCACCCAGTCTCGCAAGGAGACTGAGCCCAAGCAGTGCCACCGCCTGATTGGGGCAGTTGCACCGCTTAGCAAAGCTCGGAGATCGAGCTCTGGCGGTTCCACCGCCTATAAGGGTTGGTTGCACTGCCCAGCCTAACTCAGAATCTGGGTCGGAATGGGCTGATACATTCGACCCAATTTGGGTTTGTCAAGGGCCCAATTGCCCCAAGATTAAGTTAATGGGATCACCTCCCATTTCTAACTTAATCATCATGTTAACTACGATATTTCTTAGTGCAGCGAAAAACTTTCGACATTTTTTTACGTTTAAAACTGCGTTCGTACGATGAAATTGTTTCCCATGTAAAATCATTTTCGGAAACTTAAATTGAAAGTGAGTTCATAATGGAGTGCATCAAAAGTAAAGAGGAAGTAAAGCACATATGGAGGTTTGCAATAAGGTAAGCAGCAAAAATAAATGCAAACCAAAGAACACCGCAATTTTAGAGTGGTTCGGTCAATCTTGACTTACATCCACTTTTGTCTTCCACCTCCAACTGGGTCACCGATATCCACTATAGGCCTTCCTTCAATAGGCGAAGGCCAACCACCCTTTTACAGTTTCACTCCTTTTGACGGGCTTAGGAGACAACCCTTACAGAATTTCTACTCCTCTTTTGAAAGATCAAAACTTGGAAGAAAAGAGGGAGGAGAACTTCTAGACTTTACAACACTTTTGAACTCTAAAATCACAGAGTAAAATCAAGCTTTCGGTGCCTTTCGTTGACCTTTCATTGTTGAAAGGGTGGTGTATTTATAGACCCCAAACCAGTTTGAATTCCGAGCTCAAAACTGTCATTCCCCGAAATTCCGGAGTCTGGCGGTTGCACCAGAGCTCGGAGACTGAGCCTTTGGGTAGTGCCAACTCCTGTAAGGGGTGGTTGCACCACTTGGCAAAGCTCGAAGACTGAGCCTCTAGGCGGTGCCACCACCTAGTCTCGCTAGAAGACTGAACCCAAGCGGTGCCACCACCTGATTGGGGCAGTTGCACCTCTTAGCAAAGCTCGGAGACCGAGTTCTGGCAGTTCCACCACCTATAAGGGGCGGTTGCACTGCCCAGCCTAGCTCGGAGATTGAGCCCTGAGCAGTGCCACCGCTGGCCAAGAAATCTGGGTCCGAATGGGCTGATCCATTCGACCCAATTTGGGTTTGTCAAGGGCCCAATTGCCCCAAGATTAAGTTAATTGGATCACCTCCCATTTTAACTTAATCATCGGGTTAACTACGATATTTCTTAGTGCAGCGAAAATTTTCAACTTTTTTCGATGTTTAAAACTGTGTTCGTATGATGAAATCGTTTCCCACGTAAAATCGTTTTTGGAAACTTAACTTGAAAGCGAGTTCGTAAAGGAGTGCATCAAAAGTAAAGAGGAAGTAAAGCACATATGGAGGTTTGCAGTAAGGTAAGCAGCAAGAATAAATGCAAACCAGAGAGCACCATAATTTTAGAGTGGTTCGGTCAATCTTGACCTACATCCACTTTTGGCTTCCTTCTCTGACGAGGTCATTGACATCCACTATAGGCCTTCCTTCAATAGGAGAAGGCTAACCACCCTATTATAGTTTCACTCCTTTTGACGGGCGTAGGAGATAACCCTTACAGAATTTCCACTCCTCTTTTGAAAGATCAAAACTTGGAAGGAAAGAGGAAGGAGAACTTCTAGACTTTACAACGCTTTTTAGCTCTAAAACCATAGAGTAAAATCAAGCTTTCGGTGCCTTTCGTTGCCCTTTCATTGCTGAAAGGGTGGGGTATTTATATGTCCTAAACCAGTTTGAATTCCGAGCTCAAAACTGTCATCTCTCGAAATTCCAGGGTCTGGCGGTTACACCGCCTTACAGAGCTCGGAGACTGAGCCTCTGGGCGGTGCCACCTCCTATCAGGGGTGGTTGCACCACTTGGCAGAGCTCGAAGACTGAGCCTTTGGGCGGTGCCACCGCCCACTCTCGTTAAGAGATTGAGCCCAAGTGGTGCCACCGCTTGACTAGGGCAGTTGCACTGCTTAGCAAAGCTTGGAGACCGAGCTCAAGCGGTTCCACCACCTATCAGGGTCGGTTGCACTGCCCAGCCTAGCTTGGAGACTAAGCCCTGAGCAGTGCCACCACTGGCCAAGAAATATGGTTTCGAATGGGCTGATCTATTCGACCTAATTTGGGTTTGTCAATGGTCCAATTGCCCCAAGATTAAGTTAATGGGATCGCCTCCCATTTCTAACTTAATCATCGTGTTAACTATAATATTTCTGAAGACATTTACTATAACTTGCTATGGTGTGTCAATCGCTTCTTCCGGCGAGCTTCCGGTGAACTTCCATTGACCATCTAATGAACCCTCGGTGATGCTCCTACGGACATCCGGCAAACTCCTAGACTTACGACGATCCACTTGGCGAGTTTCAATGAGCTTCTTTTGGCAAGCTCCTGGACTTCTCGGATTTGTTCCCACAGAACCTACGATGACCGTCCGTACTTCCGTTGAACTCTTGAACTCCCAATGGGATCATAGTCTTAACTCCGGCGCAACTTCTGCTGCATGTCTTTCTTCCATCATAGTTAATCCTGCACATGTAAAATAAAATTTTGATCGAGATAGTTAATCCTAAGCAATTAACCAAGATGTCCGACATATCATTGGTCCCTCGACGCTTCCTCCGATTCTTCGGCGCATCATCCCCTCCTGTGGCCTATTGCCCAATCGGCTAGTTGACTCCACACCTTTGATATCCTTGGCACAATACCCGATCTTCTTGGCTCGATGCCGGAGTCTATGGCTCGAAGCCTTCTTTCGATACGTCGACCGATCCACCGGCCCGACGTCCAATCTTCTGACATGTTCCTCCGGCACAACATGATTTTTCCTGCTTTAATTATCTGATCCTGATCGAAGCATCCTACGTCACTCAAAATATAGATTAAAACATAAACACAATTATCAATTGGTTTCATCATCAAAATACGAGATTCAACTATCTCCCCCTTTTTGATGAAGATAACCAATTGATGATGGAGTTAAACTTAACTTCTGGAGTTTAAACAAACTCCCCCTATCAATATGCCATATTGATAGAACCTTGAAATCAAACTGAATTCAAGTCATTGCAATATTCATCATGAATACTTACAAGATGTCATCATGAACTTATGCATAACATCATACTTCTCCCCCTTTGTCTTCAACAAAAAGGAGAAGTCCAACTATTCTTATGTTTGTAGTATAGGTTCAACTTATTGTATGAAAAACATAATATCAGGTTTTATCTTCATGCAGTTTTGAAGCTAGAAAATTTATCAAGTGTTAAATCATGCTTAGAACATTCAAGCTATCAAGTTTTAGATATGCAAGTTTTACAGCATACAAGATAGCACTTTTGGTAATGCTCAAGATAGCAAGTTCTACATCATGCAAGCTAGCAATGTTACAACATTTTAGAACATGCAAGCTAGCAATTTAGAGATGTTCAAGAAAGCAACTCTTGCTTCTTGAAATATGCAAGTTTTACAATATACAAGCTAGCAAATTCAAAGATATGCAAGTTGGCATATTCGCTTTTCTTTGCGATTGGTAAGATAGCACTTTTGCTTCTAAAAATATGTAAGTTAGTAATCTTTGCTTCTCTTTTAAGATGAGCAATTTTTTGCTTCCTTTGCAAAGTTTGAGCTAGCAATTTTGCTTCCGTTGCAAAGTGCAAGTTAGAATGTTTTGCATCTTGATATAGGCAAGATAGCACATTTTTGCATTTTCTTGAGATTTCAAGCTAGCAATTCTCGGTGATCTTCAAGATAGCAATTTCTACTCTTTTGAGAAGTACAATTTTTGCTTTCTTCTTGAATTATGCAAGCTAACTATCTCCCCCTTTGTCATTATCAAAAGGAAGGGAAGATCCTTTATGTTAATTTCTAAATCATGACAAAAGTGAGTAATCATTCTTATTTCAAAATTCCATAATTGAGATAAACCTTGAATTTAAATTAAGATAATTTTAATCATGATTCACGTCATATGCAAAACATCACATACATCATAATAAAAAGCATGAGTATTGCATGCATAATTTTAGCAACAAATCATAGCATTTCATCACATGGCAAGATATTAGCAAGTATAATTATGATACAAGTTCTTGATATCTTAACATGATGCAAACATGGCATATGGCAATCATAGCATTTCTATCATCAATTTACCATATATTTCATTGCAAGTATCTTTTGATATTTTAACATAATTCAAATTCAAATATGGCACTCATAGCATCAATTCATATATTTCTCCCCCTTTGTCATCAATAAAAAGGAGAATGATATAAGCAAATTTTAAACATAAGTGCGGTAATGATTATGCCATAACTAGGTATGTCACTTTTGAACAATGAGCGATAAGATATCAATTATACAAACATGTTAAGGAAAACATGACACGGAGATAGCTTTCATTACTTCTTCCTCTTTATTTGTTATTATCTTTTTGCATAAAGGAGGAAAGTCACTTGTGAACTTACTCAAATTAATTTAAAATTGATAAGATATTAAAGCACACTTCATTTTTACAAGGATTAAGATATGTGTGTGAATCAAATCCTTGTACATAAAACTATTTCTATAAAGATATAAGAAGGAATCATCAAATCCATTTCTTGAAAGATATTTTTCACATGATAAGTCTATGAGAGATGCATTTGCTAGTTGATTCCATATGTCAAAAATCAATGATATGAATCAAACTCGATATGACATATGTTTATTAAGTCCGGAATAGAATAATGTATCGAGAAAATCTGATTGTTAGGATCAAGAAGATCTGAAAATAAAATTTAACACTTTCATATTTGGACATGGTTTTGCTATAGATTTTCAAATTCAATCATGAAGATAACACATGCTTATTATCATGGAAATTTTTATATCCAAAACACATAATTTCCAACATGTTATTAAGGCTTGTAATTGTGTAAAATTCTCATTATAGCAATTATATCCTACCTTGCATGATCAAAATTTCTCCCCATTTTATCATTGTAAATAAGAAAGAAGAAGGGAAGAACAAAATAGTGTAAAATATTTTAATCATTTCAAGGCATACAAGCCATAAATACAATCACATCATATCATGTAAGATAAAATCACTTGAATACCAAAGACATGATTTATTTTGACATATCTTCACGTTAAATAAAAAATAAAAAGAATTCTTAGGAGATCATGATATAGATAGAATTCATTCAATCTTTTACGAGAACAAGATATTAATTCATGCATATAAAATCTTGACTTAAGCATAAGAAATCTCAATTTATAAATTTCAAAAAATCAAGATAAAGCTCATTTAAATCATCAAATCAAGATTATTTTCAAGAGATTCACAAAAGTAATACAAATAGATTCATTAACTTCCCATTTTGAAAAATCAATAAAGTCAGAAAAATAAATTTTTCAAGAATAAACCTTTCCACTTTTTAGTTGTTTTAATTCATGTGATTTATTTCATACATGCATGTTCTTTTCTTTTATGCCAAATAAAAACATGTTCTTTTCTTTTATGCCAAATAAAAAACATGCATCAACGTTTAGGATCGAAAAATGAATTTCGTCAAAAAAACCATCAAGACCAAATCATCATGTATAACTTTTAAAATATCATGCATAAAATCATCAATCATGGTATCAAAAATATATAATATTTTCATTACATCATTATGCATTACTTCAAATCAAACATGATTTCATTTAATCAAAATCGAGAAATTAGTTAATCAAACATGATACCATTCAACAATGTTAATCAAACATGATACACATTATTACTTCTTAACCACATATAGCATGATTTCATAAGGCATTTTTAATCATTTTGTTTATCAGAAACATGTAATTTTCATGATTATTTTCAAAATTACTAGAATGATAAGCATAATTCCTAATTTTTGTATTTTCATTATAAAACATGTAATTTTCAAGAAAATTAATTCTAAAAAAAAAAAGGAAAATACATCATGAAAATATCAAGTAATTTCAAAATAAATTAAGGGGGTTTCGATTACCTCATCGTTGAATGTCCTTAAGGCATAGTTTCCCACCTTGCCTTTCTTGATTTTCTCCTAGTCTTCGGAGGAGCTATATTCTTTTTCTTGTATTCAAAGCAAATAGGTCCGTTCTTTTTGCTTTTTAATTTTTGTTTTATGAACTTTTTAGATTTCATTTGTAGTTCTTGTTCACCATCACTTGAGCTTTTGCTCGAGTGGTCTTCAAATGTTCTATGTCCCAAATCCTTCCTGTTCTTTGGAAGGTTGTTTTGTTCATCATATGCATTGTGCCCCATTTCATATGTTATCAACGAATCAATTAGTTCTTCAAGTGGAAAAATATTTAAATCTTTTGTTTCTTGTATTGCCATTACTTTTGATTCCCAAGCTTTAGAAAGTGATCGTAAAACTTTACTAACAAGTTCAAAATTCGAGAAACATTTGCCAAGAGCTTTTAAAACATTGACAACATCCGTGAAACCGATGTACATGTCCACAATGGTTTCGCTCGGCTTCATTCGAAAAAGCTCGAAATCATACATAAAAAAATTTACTTTAGAATCATTTACACTACTTGTGCCTTCATGTGTGATTTCAAGAGTGCACCAAATATCAAAAGTCGTTTCACACATAGAAACCCGATTAAACTCATTTTTATCTAAGACACAAAATATAGCATTCATAGCTTTAGCATTTAAAGAAAACGTCTTCTTCTCCAAATCATTCCAATGGTTCATTGGAAGAGAAGATATTCGAAAACCGTTCACGACAATATTCCATAAATGCAAATTCATAGAAATCAAGAAAACTCACATTCGAGTTTTCCAATAAGTGTAGTCCAATCCGTTAAACAACGATGGACGAACAACTGATAAGCCCTCTTAAAAGCCACGAAGATCTATTTCTCTTGGGTGTAAATCCAAAATGAGAAATACTGGGCTCGGATACTAATTGTTAGGATCAAGAGTACTAAGAGGGGGGTTTTAAAACTGCGTTCTCATGCGATGAAATCATTTCCGACGTAAAATCATTTTTGGAAACTTAACTTGAAAGCGAGTTCATAAAGGAGTGCAGCAAAAATGAAGAGAAAGTAAAGCACATATGGAGGTTTGCAGTAAGGTAAGTAGCAAGAATAAATGCAAACCAGAGAGCACCGTAATTTTAGAGTGATGCGATCAATCTTGACCTACATCCACTTTTGGCTTCCTCCTCCGATAAGGTCACCGACATCCATTAGAGGCCTTCCTTCAATAGGCGAAGGCCAACCACCCTTTTACAGTTTCACTCCTTTTGACGGGCTTAGGAGACAACCCTTACAGAATTTCCTCTCCTCTCTTGAAAGATCAAAACTTGGAAGAAAAGAGGGAGGAGAACTTCTAGACTTTACAACACTTTTGAGCTCTAAAATCACAGACTAAGATCAAGCTTTCAATGCCTTTCATTGCCCTTTCTTTGCTGAAAGGGTGGGGTATTTATAGGCCCCAAACTAGTTTGAATTCCAAGCTCAAAACTATCATCTCCCGGAATTTCGGGGTCTGGCGATTGCACCACTTGACTAGGGCGGTTGCACCGCCTAGCAGAGCTCGAAGACTGAGCTTCTTGGTGGTGCCACCTCCTATCAGGGGCGGTTCCACCGCTTGGCAAAGCTCGAAGACTAAGCCTCTGGGCGGTGCCATCACTTGACAGCGGCAGTTGCACCGCCCAGTCTTGCTCGGAGACTGAGCCCAGGCGGTGCCACTGTTAGTCATAGGTGCCCAGCAAGCCAATCACGTGAGTGATGGCACGTGTGACTTAATATAGAATCTTTCTACTTATTATATTTTGGCATATATCACTTTATAACTATTGCATAAATGCATACATATATTGTGATGTCCTTGGATTTGTGCAATGGGAATCGGATCGTGATGAGATCACGATAGTGAGATCGATTCACCTTTAAACACTTATCCTAAATAATCCCGGTCATAGGTTACTCGAGAGGGATATCGTGATAACCGAACAGACTGGTGTGCTGTATACTCGTCCATATGATGGATGTAGCTGGTCTCAAAGCTGCTTGTGTAGGGACACTAGGGATACAGTACAGGTGCTCATTGGAGAATGAGTTCACTAATTGATCCGCTTACGGAATGCTGGATGGTTGATGATGCCTTATTGTCAGACAGCGATTCCGTAGTCCTAGTGGTGTATTTGATCCTTAGACTTGAGACACCAAGGATATCCTGTATGAGTGCTCCACTCTTTGATACCAGACTTATAGGTTTGGCTGTCCCAGATCTAGTACAGCTGGTCATTGGGAGTGGTAGTCGACCTTACGAGGGCTATTGAGTGTCGATAGAGGATCATCCACTCTCGGCATCATGAGAGGAATATCCCATGTGTTCTTGCTCAGACAAATCCCTAGCCAGGGTCATTCGGGTTGAGAGAGAAAGAGTTCTCCGGGAGAATCCAATTAGAGCGAGACTCGTTAGTAAAATAGTGGGAGCATATTAAGATAGAAGTCCATATCTTGATAGTTTATTTCTTGCAAAATCTGCATGTTATTCATTTCTGCTGCATCTTTATTTTCAGAAAATGTCGCTTTCAAATCCCTTACATGGCATACTTGATGTCAACCGCCTCACTGGTCCAAATTATACGGATTGGCTCCGTAACTTGAGAATTGTTCTCACAGCGGAGAAAATCATGTACGTCCTTGATACAGTGATGCCTACGCCCGAAGAAGGGGCAAACGAGGATGAGATCGCTCGCTACGTGAAGTACATTGATGACTCCACTCTTGCTCAGTGCTATATGTTGGGCTCTATGACTCCTTAGTTATAGAGACAACATGAAAAGATGGATGCCAAATCCATTCTCCTACATGTCCGCAAATTGTTTGAGGAACTGGGAAGGACTCAACGATATGAGATATCTAAGAGCCTCTTCGACGCTAGGATGACTAAGGGGACACCGATTCAGAACTATGTCCTAAAGATGATTGAGTGGATAGAGAAACTCACTGGTCTAGGAATGGTCCTAGAGGATAACTTGTGTGTGGACATTGTGCTTCAGTCCTTACCAGATTCCTTCTCACAGTTCATAATGAATTTTAATATGAACAAGCTTGAAGTGACTCTCCCAGAGCTTCTCAATATGTTGAGGGAGGAAGAGAGTACTATCAAGAAAGAGAAGCCAGTTCTCTACACTGGTGAGACCAAAAGGAAAAGGAAAGCAGAAAGGTCCCTGAAGAAGGGAAAGGGCAAGGTCAAACCAAGTAAAGCAAAGGTTGCTGAGAAAGACCCAGCAAAGGACAAAGGCCAGTGCTTCCACTGTTGTAAAGATGGGCACTGGAAGAGAAACTGCAAATAGTACCTTGCAGAAAGGGCGAAACAAAAGCTTGATGAAGCTTCAGGTACATTCATGATTAGTCTCCATTTGTCAGACTCTTATGATAATAAATGGGTATTCGATACCAGTAGTGCTTATCATATATGCAATTCGTTGCAGGTTCTAGCAAGGCCTAGGAGACTAGAGAGAGGTGAGATGGACCTTAAGATGGGTAATAAAACAAAAGTTGCAGTAGTAGCAGTTGGCAAGGTCGCCCTACATCTGCCTAGTGAAGCTTTTATTGCATTAGATACATGTTATTTTGTTCCTTCTATTATTAAAAACATTATCTTCATTTCATGTTTAATAGTTAGTGGATATAAATTTGTTTTTGAGAACAATAGTTGTTTGATATTATTAGATGATAAGATCATCATGAAAGGAACATTGCATAATGGTTTATTTATATTAGACACGACTCCACATATCTTGAATGTAAATGTGTCTAAAAGGAAACGAGATGAGTTGAACAGTGCATACTTGTGGCATTGTAGGCTAGGTCACATCCACGAAAGAAGGATTCAAAAGTTGCTAAATGATGGATATATAGATCCTTTTGACTATGTGTTTTATGCAACTTGTGAGCCTTGCATTCGTGGAAAACTGACCAACTCTCCATTTAGTGGAACTGGAGAGAGAGCCACTGAGTTGTTGGAACTCATACATAGTGATGTATGTGGACCCATGTCAACTCATGCCATTGGAGGTTACTCCTACTTCATTACATTTACTGATGATTTCTCAAGGTATGGATATGTGTACTTAATGAAGTAAAGTCCGAGGCCTTTGAGAAATTCAGAGAGTATAAGAATGAGGTGGAGAACCAGACTGGAAAGAGTATCAAAACTCTTCGATCGGATCGAGGAGGTGAGTACTTAAGTACAGAGTTCACTCAGTTCCTCAAGGACCATGGGATATTATCCCAATGGACACCTCCTTATACACCTCAGCTCAATGGTGTCTCTGAAAGGAGAAATCGTACATTATTAGATATGGTACGGTCCATGATGAGTTTCGCTGACCTACCCATCTCATTCTGGGGATATGCCCTAGAAACCGCAGCTTACCTTCTGAACAGAGTTCCAACTAAGTCGGTAGTGTCTACACCATATGAGATATGGAAAGGGAAGAAGCCTAATCTTAAGGTTGTTAAGATTTGGGGCTGCCCTACACATGTTAAAAGACACAACCCCGATAAGTTAGAATTAAGGACAGGGCGATGCAAATTTGTGGGATACCCCAAGGAAACTTGTGGGTATTATTTCTATCATCTCGAGGACCAAAAGGTCTTTGTAGCTAAGAGAGAAGTGTTCCTTGAGAAGGAACACATTCTTGGCGGAGATAGTGGGAGAATGATAGAATTGAGCGAGGTTGGAGAACCAAGCTCAAGCACCACTCTACAACCCGAGTCTGTTCAGGTACCTAATACACTAGATTCAACTTTACACAGATCTGATAGAGCATCCCATTCTCCTGAGAGATATGTGGGACATATTAGAGGAGAGGATGCAGAGGATATTGATCCTCAGACCTACGAGGAGGCTATTATGAGTATAGACTCCGGGAAGTGGTAGGAAGCCATGAATTCTGAGATGGATTCTATGTACTCCAATATGGTTTGGAACCCAGTTGATGTGCCCAAAGGTATTATACCCATCGGTTGCAAGTGGATCTTTAAGAAAAAGATCGGAGTAGATGGAAAGGTAGAGACCTATAAAGCAAGGCTAGTGGCTAAGGGGTATCGTCAAAGGCATGGTGTTGACTATGACGAAACCTTCTCACCCGTAGCAATATTAAAATCCATCAAAATTCTATTGGCTATTGCAGCACACTATGATTATGAGATCTGGCAGATGGATGTAAAAACCGCATTCCTCAATGGGAACCTCGAGGAGGAGGTGTATATGATGTAACCTGAGGGATACATGTCCAAGAACTGTCCAGATAAGGTGTGTAGGTAGCTTAGATCCATTTATGAATTAAAGCAAGCTTCCCGAAGTTGGAACATAAGATTTGATGAGGCAATCAGATCTTATGACTTCATTAAGAATGAAGGTGAGCCTTCTATATACAGAAAGGTAAGTGGGAGCGCTATCACATTTTTGGTGTTATATGTGGATGACATCCTGATCATTGGGAATGACGTAGGAATGCTATTCACAGTAAAGGCTTGGTTATCTAGACACTTCTCCATGAAGGGCTTAGGGGAAGCATCCTATATTTTAGAGATTAGAATCTATAGAGATAGATCCAAGAGGATGCTTGGCTTATCCCAGTCCAGGTACATAGAAACCATTGTCAAAAGGTTTGGCATGGAAAATTCCAAGAGAGGTCTCATACTGATGAGACATAGGATATCGCTTTCTACGAGTATGTCCCCAAAGACACCAGAAGAAAGGGCGAACATAGATATGATACCTTATGCCTCAGCAATAGGGTCTATCATGTATGTCATGCTATGTACTAGGCCTGATATAGCGATGCTCGAGTGTCACGAGCAGTGTATCAGCGAATCCGTGCTTGGAGCACCGAAAGCAAGAAAGTGTATCCTTAAGTACTTAAGAAAGACTAAGGATCTTTTAATAGTATATGGAGGTAATAGTCTTAAGGTTGAAGGCTACATTGACGCAAAGTTTTCAGTCCGATGTCAATGATAGCAATTCAATTCAGGGTATGTGTACACCTTGAATGGAGGAGCAAGCAGGTCGGAAGAGTTCCAAGCAAGATACCACTTTTCGACTCGACCATAGAGGCGGAGTACATTGCTACATCGATGCAGCAAAGGAGGGAGTTTGGGTGAAGAAGTTCATCACAGATTTGGGAGTCGTGTCGGTAGCTTAAGAGTCGATCTCCTATATTGCTGACAACAATGGCGATTGCTCAAGCAAAGGAACCTAGGTCTCATTAGAAATCTAAACATGTTCTGAGAAGGTTCCACCTTATCAGAGAGATCGTGACCCGATGAGATGTAGTAGTGGAAAGAGTTCCATCCGAAGATAACATTGCAGATCCACTAACAAAGCGATTGTCTCAGATTTGTTTTGAGCATCACAAGGGTCTGATGGGAATCAGACACATAGGTGATTGGCTTTAGGTCAAGTGGGAGATTGCTAGTCAAAGGTGCCCAGCATGCCAATCACGTGAGTGATGGCACGTGTGACTTAATATAGAATCATTTTGCTTATTCTATTTTGGCATATATCACTTTATAACTATTGTATAAATGCATACATATATTGTGAAGTCTTAGGATTTGTGCAATGGGAATCGGATTGTGATAAGATCACGATAGTGAGATCGATTCACCTTTAAACACTTATCCTAAATAATCCTGGTCATAGGTTACTCGAGAGGGATATCGTGATAACCGGACAGACTAGTGTACTGTATACCCGTCTATATAATGGATGCAACTGGTCTCATAGCTGCTTGTGTAGGGACACTAGGGATACAGTACAGGTGCTCATTGGAGAATGAGTTCACTGATTGATCCGCTTACGGAATGCTGGATGGTTGATGATGCCTTATTGTCAGACAGCGATTCCATAGTCCTAGTGGTGTATCTGGTCATTAGACTTGAGACACCAAGGATGTCCTGTATGAGTGCTCCACTCTTTGATAACATACTTATAGGTTTGGCTGTCCCAAATCTAGTACAGCTGGTCATTGGGAGTGGTAGTCGACCTTACGAGGGCTATTGAGTGTCGATAGAGGATCATCCACTCTCGGCGTCATGAGAGGAATATCCCATGTGTTCTTGCTCAGACAAATCCTTGGCTAGGGTCATTCAGGTTGAGAGAGAAAGAGTTCTCCGGGAGAATCCGATTAGAGCGAGACTCGAGAAGAAACCGTGTGGGTCTGACAACACCATGCTCGATATACGGTCTCTGTTATATTAGATGGATGAGGGACTATAGGTACATGGTAACTGAGGACAGACAGGTCCAATGAATTGGATTCCCCTGTTTCGTCTGGGGACTACGGCGTAGTGGCCCAGTACGTCCGTAGTCGATGAGTCGAGTGAATTATTACAGAGATAATAATTCACTGAGTTAGAAGGAGTTCGGACAGGTATGACTCACGGCCAACTCGATATTGGGCCTAGAGGGTCACACACATATGGTAGGCATTGCGATAAATAGAGGTTCGGATATGAGATATCCGACGGAGCCCTTGTCTTATTGGATGCAGATCCAATACCTACTGGGGGAGGACCCATTAGGGTTTGACAGGGGACCTCTTTAAATAGGAGGGATTCAGAGCCCCATGGGCAAGAGAGCTTTTGTTTGCCTTTTCCTATTCTCCTCTGCATCCCCACCTCAGAGTAGGTTTGGAGTTTTGAGGAGCGTCGTCGTAACCCTACTGTGTGGATCACCGCTAGAGAGGAGGACGCTTGACCTCCTTCACCCTCTCCTAAGGATCTGCAAGGAAACAGGGATATACGATCTCCCTAGGTAACACAATCTACTCTATACACAGTTTCATGTTTCGCTGATTTTTGCGTACCAATCTTCGCACGACGACGAACATCTCTTTGGGAATCGGGGATTTCGTTTTTCTTGTTCTTCCGCTGCGCATATGATGTCGCCCCCAAGGATTTCCCAATAGCCACCACCTGATTGGAGCGGTTGCACCGCTTGGCAGAGCTCGGAGACCGAGCTCAGGCGGTTCCACCGCCTATCAGGGGCGGTTGCACCGCCCAGCCTAGCTCTGAGACTGAGCCATGGGCGGTGCCACCGCCGACCCAGGCCAAGAAATCTGGGTCCGAATGGGCTGATCCATTCAGCCCAATTTGGGTCTATCAAGGGCCCAATTTCCCCAAGATTAAGTTAATGGGATCACCTCCCTTTTCGAACTTAATTATCGTGCTAACTACGATATTTCCTAAGACATTTACTGAAACTTGCTCCGGTGCATCGATCGCTGCTTCCGACAAGCTTCCGGTGAACTTCCGTCGATCATCCGATGAACCCTCGGTGATGCTCCTACGGGCTTCCAGCAAACTCCTGGACTTGCGATGATCCACTTAGAGAGTTTCGACGAGCTTCTTTTGGCAAGCTCCTAGACTTCTCGGATTTATTCCCGTAGAACTTTCGACAACCATCCGGACTTCTGTCGAACTCTCGAACTCCCAACGTGATCATAGACTTGACTCCGGCGCAACTCCTGCTGCATGTCTTTCTTCCATCGTAGTTAATCCTACACATATAAAACAAAACTTGGACCGAGACAATTAATCCTAAGCAATTAACCAAGTTGTCCGACATGTCATTGGTCCCTCGACGCTTCGTCCGATTCTTTGGCGCATCGTCCTCTCCTACGGCCTATTGCCCAATCGGCCAGTTGACTCCGCAACTCTGATATCCTTGGCACAATACCCGCTCTTCTTGGCCCGATGCCCGAGTCCACGGCCCGAAGCCTTCTGTTGATACGTTGATTGATCCACCGGCTCGACGTCCAATCTTCTGACATGTTCCTCCGTCATAACATGATTTTTCCTGCTTTAATTGTCTCATCCTGATCGAAGCATCCTACGTCACCCAAAATACAGATTAAAACATAAACACAATTATCAATTGGTTTCATCATCAAAATATAAGATTCAACACATTATTTTTATCATGATGTAACATTCTGAAGATGATGTCAAGGCATGACTTCCATTTTCAAGTCTTGATATTTCAAATATGAAGGATGACAAACATAGGAATTTATTCTATGACAAGATATCAATTTATAAAATTACATGTTAAGCTCTAGATATCTTATCATAATGAAGAAAAGTTAACATCCAGACATTTCAAGTGTAAAATTGCATATATTTATCATCAATTAACCATATTTTGGTAATATTTCTCCCCCTTTGTCATCAACAAAAAGGAGAACGATTCAATAATAATTGCAACTGTGGTAAAAATTTATGTCATATTTCAAATTATAAAGAAATTCATACAAATCATATTTCAAGAATTCATGACATGATATCATTCAAAAGTTCTCACATTAAAAGTTATAAATATTTAACGAGTTGGCTTCCATCATCTTCTCCCTTTTTATTTTTCATTAAAACTTCGCATGAAGGAGGAAAGTAAGAAGGAAAAACCATTGAGAACCAACTTTGAATGAAGTTAACAATGATAAAAGAGTTTGATTAAATCATGCTTCATTTTTCACATGGATCAAGATATTCATGTGAAATTAAATCCTTGCAAGTGTTCATCTAAAAAACATTCTTCCTTCGTAAAGAAAGAATTCATGTGAAAGAATTATCATATCAAATCCATTTCACAATTAAAAATTCTCAAGAGATAAATCCATGAGAGATACATTTGTCAATGACTTCTATGTATCAAAAATAAACTTGATATGACATAGACTTATGAAAGCTCCACTCAAGAAATACATTAAGTGAAAGATAGTCCAGAAAGAAAATATACATCAAATTCATGCATTTATAAAATGTTTTGTCATAGCTTTTCATCACTGCTTGCATGAGGCAAAATCATTAGTGCTTTGAAGTACTCAAAGATTAAGAATCCGATGTATGATTAAAACTTCTTAATATTCAATCATAATCATGAAAGTAAACATGATATTGAGGCACACAATCTTATCATCATGTAAAATTCGTAGTACATAATTTAAGTGATTGATCAAAGAATCAAGAAAGTCCAAAAACGAAATTTAACAAATTCATGCATTCAGACATATTAACATTCCTATTTCTCTTCTAATAAAATCAAATTATTCTTCACTTAAAGGCTTTGTAAAAATATCAGCTAATTGATGTTTTGTATCAATAAATTTTAGGATTACATCATGATTAGTCGTATAAAGTGATGCCTAATGTCAATATGTTTTGTTCTAGAGTGATGAATGAGATTCTTAGTTAAACATATTGCACTAATGTTATCACATTTTATGGGGATATTTTTAAGATGAATCTTATAATCCTCTAAAGTATTTTTCATTTACACAACTTGTGCACAGCATGCACTAGCTGCAACATACTCAACTTCGGTTGTAGATAGTGTAACCGAGTTTTATTTCTTGGATGACTAAGAAACAAGTGCATGTCTCAAAAACTGACATGTTCCTAATATAGTTTTTCTATCTAATCTACATCCAGCAAAATTCGCATCAGCATATGCAATTAGTTCAAAGTTCTTGGATTCCATAATCCTAGATTAATGGTGCCTTTAAGATATCTAAGTATTCTTTTAACTGCTTTGAGATGAGATATCCTAGAATTAGATTAAAACCTAACATAAAATCCTACACTAAACATGTTATCCGGTCTAGTTGTGGTGAGATAAAGTAAACTTCCTATCATACCCCTATAAGCTTTTTGACCAAAGCGTTCTCCACTTTCATCAATTTCTAACTTAGTGGAGGTGCTCATAGGAGTGTTGATAGCCTTTGAGCTATCCATATTAAACCTTTTTAGCAAATCTAAGGCATATTTTGTTTGACTAAGAAATATACCATTACTCAGTTGTTTGATTTGTAAGCCCTAAAAGAAAGTTAATTCCCCCATTAAACTCATTTCAAATTCAAGACACATACTTTTAGCAAATGATTCATAAAGAGATTCATTCGTAGAACCGAAAATGATATCATCAACATAAATTTGAACAATAAGAAAATTATTTTTAAAATTTTTGATAAACAATGTAGTATTGACCTTGCCTTTCGAGAAATTATTTTCAATAAGAAATGAACTAAGTCTCTAATACCAAGCTCTTGGGGCTTGTTTTAAACTATAAAGAGCTTTAGTTAATTTAAATACATGATTAGGGAGACTATCATTCTCAAATCTGGGAGGTTGTTCAACATAAACTTCTTCGAAAGGAAAGCCATTAAGAAAAGCACTTTTAACATCCATTTGAAACTACTTAAAATTATTACTACTAGCATAGGCAAGGAGCATCCATATGGCTTCTAATCGAGCCACATGAGCGAAGGTTTATTCTTAATCAATACTTTCTTTTTGGTTGAAACCTTAGGCCACTAATCTAGCCTTGTTTCTAACCACGATACTGGATTCATCTTGCTTGTTTCTAAAGATCCATTTAGTACCAATAACTAATTGGTCATTTGGCCTAGGAACAAGCTTCCATACCTCATTTTTCTCAAATTGATTTAACTCTTCTTACATGGTGATAATCCATGAATCATCATTCATAGCTTCATTAATAAATTTAGGTTCATTTTAGGAGAGGAAAGCGAGGTTGGCACAAAAATTCTTAAGAAAAAAATGAGTTTGAACCCCTTTAGATGTGTCTCCTATGATTAGCTCCTTAGGATGAGTATCTATATACTTACAATCCTTGGGTAAGGATGTTTCAAAATTATATGCATCCAAATTGCTAAATGGAGAAAGGGTTTCATTTAAATTCAAATCATCAAAATTAACATCATCATCAAAATTATTTTTCTTAATTTCGGAAACCTCATTGAAAACAACATGAAGGGATTCTTCTATAATCAAAGTCCTTTTATTAAATATACGAAATACTTTTGAAATAGAAGAATAGCCAAGAAAAATTCCTTCGTTGGATTTAGCATCAAATTTTCCTAAAGCATCGTTTTCATTCAAGATAAAACACTTACACCCAAAAACTTTCAAATATAAAACATTGGGTTTTTTGTTATTCCACAACTCATAAGGAGTTTTGATGAGTAAGGGTCTTACTAGAACTCTATTCATGACATAGCATGCCATGTTTATGGCTTCAGCCCAAAAATATTTGGATAGGCTATGTTTACTCAACATGGTTCTTGTCATTTCTTGTAAATTTCTATTCTTTCTTTCTACTACTTCATTTTGTTGAGGATTTCTTGGAGTAAAGAAGTTGTAGTTGTATCCATTAGATTCACAAAATTTTTAGAAATTATAATTTTAAAATTCACCACCGTGATCACTTCGAATCAACAAAATCATAAAACCCTTTTCATTTTTAACAAGTTTACAAAACTTAGAGAAATAGCTAAAGCATTCACTTTTGTGTGCCAAAAACTAAGTCCATGTGTATCTAAAAAAATCTATTAGGATCAAGAGCATTAAGAGGGGGGTTGAATTAGTGCAGCGGATAACTTTCGACTATTTAAAATGACATTCGTACGATAAAAACACTTTTGATGAAAAATCATTTCGGAAAGTTCTTCAACTTAAGATAAGCAAAGTACAGTTGAAGAAAAGCAATGGAGACAGTTTGCAATTAAGATAGATAGCAGAATGTAAATGCAAACTGAGATTTAGAGTAGTTCGGTCAATCTTGACCTACATCCACTTTTGGCTTCCTCCTCCGACAAGATCACCAACATCCACTAGAGGCCTTCCTTCAATAGGCGAAGGCCAACCACCCTTTTATAGCTTTACTCCTTTTGAGGGGCTTAGGAGACAACCCTTACAGATTTTCACTTATCTCTTGAATGTTCAAAACTTAGATGAAAAGAGGAAGAAGAACTTTTGGCCTTTTACAACACTTTTTAGCTCTCAAATTCACAAAATAAGATCAAGATTTTCGGTGCCCTTTCATGCAGAAAAGGGTGGGGTTTATATAGGCCCCAACTAGTTTGAATTTGGAGCTCAAAAATATCATCTCCAAGATTTCCGGGGTCTTGGCAGTACCACCGTCTTGCTAGTCATAGGTGCCCAGCAAGCCAATCACGTGAGTGATGGCACGTGTGACTTGATACAGAATCTTTTTACTTATTATATTTTGGCGTATATCACTTTATAACTATTGCATAAATGCATATATATATTGTGATGTCCTTGGATTTGTGCAATGGGAATCGGATCGTGATGAGATCACGATAATGAGATCGATTCATTGATGACTCCACTCTTGCTCAGTGCTATATGTTGGGCTCTATGACTCCAGAGTTACAGAGACAACATGAAAAGATGGATGCCAGATCCATTCTCCTACATGTCCGAAAATTGTTTGAGGAACAGGGAAGGACTCAACGATATGAGATATCCAAGAGCCTTTTCCGCGCTAGGATGACTGAGGGGACACCGGTTCAGAACCATGTCCTAAAGATGATTGAGTGGATAGAGAAACTCACAGGTCTGGGAATGGTCCTAGAGGATAACTTGTGTGTGGACATTGTGCTTCAGTCCCTACCAGATTCCTTTTCACAGTTCATAATGAATTTTAATATGAACAAGCTTGAGGTGACTCTCCCAGAGCTCCTCAATATGTTGAGGGAGGTAGAGAGTACTATTAAGAAAGAGAAGCCAGTTCTCTACACTGGTGAGACCAGAAAGAAAAGGAAAACAAAAAGGTCCCTTAAGAAGGGAAAGGGCAAGGGCAAACAAGGTAAAGCAAAGGTTGCTAAGAAAGACCCAGCAAAGGACAAAGGCCAATACTTCCATTGTGGTAAAGATGGGCATTGGAAGAGAAACTGCAAAGAGTACCTTGCAGAAAGGGCGAAACAAAAGCTTGATGAAGCTTCAGGTACATTCATCATAAGTATTCATTTGTCAGACTCTTATGATAACACATGGGTATTGGATACCGGTAGTGCTTATCATATATGCAATTCGTTGCAGGTTCTGGCAAGGCCTAGGAAACTACAGAGAGGCGAGATGGACCTCAAGATGGGTAATGGAGCAAAAGTTGCTGTATTAGCTGTTGGCGAGGTCGCCCTACATCTGCCTAGTGGAGCTTTTATTGCATTAGATGCATGTTATTTTGTTCCTTCTATTATCAAAAACATTATCTCCATTTCATGTTTAACAATTAGTGGATATAAATTTGTTTTTGAGAACAATGGTTGTTCGATATTATTAGATGATAAGATCATCACGAAAGGAACATCGCATAATGGTTTATTTATGTTAGACACCACTCCACATATCATGAATGTAAATATGTCCAAAAGGAAACGAGATGAGTTGAACAAAGTGCATACACTGGGGCATTATGCGCTAGGTCACATCCATGAAAGAAGGATTCAAAAGTTGCTAAATGATGGATATCTAGATCCATTCGACTATGTGTCATATACAACTTGTGAGCCTTGCATTCGTGGAAAATCGACCAAATCTCCATTTAGTAGAACTGAGAGAGAGCCAATGAGTTGTTGGAACTCATACATAGTGATGTATGTGGACCCATGTCAACTCATGCCATTGGAGATTACTCCTACTTCATTACATTTACTGATGATTTCTTAAGGTATGGATATGTGTACTTAATGAAGTACAAGTCCGAGGCCTTTGAGAAATTCGAGAGTATAAGAATGAGGTGGAGAACCGACTGAAAGAGTATCAAAACTCTTCGATCGGATCGAGGAGGTGAATACTTAAGTACAGAGTTTACTCAGTTCCTCAAGGACCATGGGATATTATCCCAATGGACACCTCCTTATACACCTCAGCTCAATGGTGTCTCTGAAAGGAGAAATCGTACATTATTAGATATGGTACGGTCCATGATGAGTTTCACGACCTACCCATCTCATTCGGGGATATGCCCTAGAAACCGCATGAAATTACCTTTCCAACAAAGTTCCAACTAAGTCGGTAGTGTCTACACCATATGAGATATGGAAAGGAAGAAGCATGATCTTAAGGTTGTTAAGATCTGGGGCTGCCTCGCCCATGTTAGAAGACACAACCCGATAAGTTAGAATCAAGGACGAGAGGCGATGCAAATTTGTGGGATACCCCAAGGAAACTTGTGGGTATTATTTCTATCATCTCGAGGACCAAAAGGTCTTTGTAGCTAAGAGAGCAGTGTTCCTTGAGAAGGAACACATTCTTGACGGAGACAAGTGGGAGAATGATAGAATTGAGCGAGGTTGGAGAACCAAGCTCAAGCACCACTCTGGTCGAAGTTTGTTCAGGTACCTAATACACAAGTATCAACTTTACTGCAGTCTGATATAGAGTATCCCATCCTCCTGAGAGATATATGGGACATATTAGAGCAGAGGATGTAGAGGATATTGATCCTTAGACCTACGAGGAGGCTATTATGAGTATGGACTCCGGGAAGTGGAAAGAAGCCATGAATTCTGAGATGGATTCTATGTACTCTAATAAGGTTTGGAACCTAGTTGATGCGTCCGAAGGTATTGTACCCATCGGTTACAAGTGGATCTTTAAGAAAAAGATCGGAGTAGATGGAAAGGTAGAGACCTATAAAGCAAGGCTAGTGGCTAAGGGGTATCGTCAAAGGCAAGGTGTTGACTACTGACGAAACTTTCTCACCAGTAGCAATGCTAGAATCCATCGTAATTCTATTGGCTATTGCAAAGACACTATGATTATGAGATCCGCGATGGATGTGAAAACCGCATTCCTCAACGGGAACCTCGAGGAGGAGGTGTATATGATGCAACCTAAGGGATTCGTGTCCAAGAACTGCGCCAGATAAGGTGTGTAGGTTGCTTAGATCCATTTATGGACTAAAGCAAGCTTCCCAAGTTGGAACATAAGATTTGATGAGGCAATCAGTCTTATGACTTCGTTAAGAACGAAGATGAGCCTTGTGTATACAGAAAGGTAAGTGGGGAGCGCTATCACCTTTTTGGTGTTATATGTGGATGACATCCTGATCATTGGGAATGACGTAGGAATGCTATCCACAGTAAAGGCTTGGTTATCTAGACACTTCTCCATGAAGGACTTAGGGGAAGCATCCTATATTTTGGGGATTAGAATCTATAGAGATAGATCCAAGAGGATGCTTGGCTTGTCGCAGTCCAGGTACATAAAAACCATTGTCAAAAGGTTTGGCATGGAAAATTCCAAGAGAAGCCACATACCGATGAGACATGGGATATCGCTTTCTACGAGTATGTCCTCAAAGACTCCAGAAGAAAGGGCAAACATGGATATGATACCTTATGCCTCAATAATAGGGTCTATCATGTATGACATGCTATGTACTAGGCCTGATATAGTGCATGATCTGAGTGTCACGAGCAGGTATCAGGCGGATCCAGGCTTGGAGCATTGGAAAACAGTAAAGTGTATCCTTAAGTACTTGAGAAGGACTAAGGATCTTTTACTAGTATATGGAGGTATTAGCCTTAAGGTTGAAGGCTACACTGACTCAAGTTTTCAGTCTGATGTCGATGATAGCAAGTCGAATTCAGGGTATGTGTACACCTTGAATGGAGGAGCAGTGTGCTGGAAGAGTTCCAAGCAAGATACCACTGCTGACTCGACCACAGAGGCGGAGTACATTGCTGCATCAGATGCAGCAAAGGAGGGAGTCTGGGTGAAGAAGTTCATCACAGATTTGGGAGTCGATACAGATAGCGACAAGTCGACTTCCTTATATTGCGACAACTATGGGGTGATTACTCAAATAAGGGAACCCGGGTCTCATCAGAAGTGTTCTGAGGAGGTTCCAGCTTATCAGAGAGATCGTGACCCGAGGAGATGTAGCAGTGGAAAGAGTTCCATCCGAAGATAACATTGCAGATCCACTGACAAAGCCGTTGTCTCATTTTGTCTTTGAGCGTCATAGGGGTCTGATGGGGATCAGACACATAGGTGATTGGCTTTAGGTCAAGTGGGAGATTGCTAGTCATAGGTGCCCAGCAAGCCAATCACGTGAGTGATGGCACGTGTGACTTGATACAGAATCTTTTTGCTTATTATATTTTGGCGTATATCACTTTATAACTATTGCATAAATGCATATATATATTGTGATGTCCTTGGATTTGTGCAATGGGAATCGGATCGTGATGAGATCACGATAATGAGATCGATTCACCTTTAAACACATATCCTAAATAATCCCGGTCATAGGTTACTCGAGAGGGACATCGTGATAACCGGATAGACTGGTGTGCTGTATACCCATCCATATGATGGATGCAGCTGGTCTCATAGCTGCTCGTGTAGGGACACTAGGGATAAAGTACAAGTGCTCATTGGAGAATGAGTTCACTGATTGATCCGCTTACGGAATGCTGGATGGTTGATGATGCCTTATTGTCGACAAATGATTCCGTAGTCCTAGTGGTGTATCTGGTCCTTAGACTTGAGACACCAAGGATGTCCTGTATGAGTGCTCCACTCTTTGAAACCGACTTATAGGTTTGGCTCTCCCGTGATCTAGTACAGCTGGTCATTGGGAGTGGTAGTCAATCTTATGAGAGCTATTGAGTGTCAATAGAGGATCATCCACTCGCGGCGTCATGAGAGGAATATCCCATGTGTTCTTGCTCGGACAAATCCCCGCCGTGGGTCATTCGGGTTGAGAGAGAAAGAGTTCTCCGGGAGAATCCGATTAGAGCGAGACTCGAGTAGAAATCGTATGGGTCCGACAACACCATGCTCGATATCACGGTCTCTGGGATATTAGATGGATGAGGGACTATAGGTACATGGTAACTAAGGACGACACAAGTCCAATGGATTGGATTCCCCCTATCGTCACGGGGACTACGGTGTAGTGGCCTAAAACGTCCGTGGTCGATGAGTCGAAAGTGAATTATTACAGAGATAATAATCCATTGAGTTAGAAGGAGTTCTGACAGTATGACTCACGGCCCGCCTCGATATTGGGCCTAGAGGGTCACACACATATGGTAGGCATTGCGATGAGTAGAGGTTCGGATATGAGATATCCGACGGAGCCCTTGTCTTATTGGATGCAGATCCAATACCCAGTAGGGAAGGACCCATTAGGGTTTGACACGGGATCTCTATAAATAGGAGGGATTCACAGCCTCATAGGCTAGAGTCTTTGCTTGCCTTTCCTATTCTCCTCTCCCTCTCCACCTTAGAGGCCTGGAGTTTTGAGGAGGGTCGTCGCAACCCTGCTGTATGGATCACCGCTAGAGAGGAGGACGCTTGACCTCCTTCACCCTCTCCTAAGGATCTGCAAGGAAACAGGGATATACGATCTCCCTAGGTAACACAATCTCTATACGTAGTTTTGTGTTTTGCGGATTTTTGCGCACCAATCTTCGCACGACGACGAACATCTTTTTGGGAATCGGGGATTTTTGTTTTCTTATTCTTCCGCTGCGCATATGATGTCGCCCCCCTTGATTTCCCAACACGCCTAGCATTGCTTGGAGTCCGAGCTTAGGCGATACTACTGCCTGACAAGGGCGGTACCATAACCTGATAGGGGTGGTACCACCGCTCAACTTCGCTTGGATACTGAGCTCAAGCGGTACCATCGCCTAACAAGGGCGGTACCACCGATCAGCTTCGCTTGGATACTGAGCTCAGGCGGTACCATCGCCTGACAGGGGCGGTACCACCGCCTAGCATTCTTGGGAGACTGAGCTCCTAGGCGGTGCCACCGTCGGCTAGGAATTCTAGGTCCGAATGGGCTGATCCATTCGGCCCAATTTAGGTTTATCAAGGGCCCAATTGCTCCCAGATTAAGTTAATGGGATCATCTCCCAATCCTAACTTAATCTACATGCTAACTATGATAATTAAAACATTAATACTACATATCGTGTTCTAGTGTGTTAATCGCTTCTTCCGACGAGCTTCCGACGAACTACCAGCGAACATCCGACAAACCCTCGACGATGCTCCGGTGGACTCCTAGCAAACTCCTAGACCTGCGACGATCCTCTTGATGAGTTCCGAGGAGCTTCTTTGGCAAGCTCTTGGACTTCTCGGATTGTTCGCTCAGAACCTCCAACGAACTCTCGAACCCCCAACGTGATCTTGGTCTTGACTCTGACTTAACACCTGCTCCATGTCTTACTGCCATCGTAGTTATTCCTGCACACTTATCTCAACATATAGATTAGATAACCAAATGACAATTTACTTCATCATCAAAATTCAAGTTTCAACAATCTCCCCTTTATTTATGATGATAATCAATAGATGACGGAGTTAACCTTAACTCCTATCTATATGCCATACTTGAGATAAGTCATTATTGAATTTAAGAGACATATTGATAAGTTAAGTTTATTTAAACTTATCAATACTCCCATCATGATGTATCTCTCTGAAAATGATGTCAAGGCTTGACATCCATTTTCAAGTCTTATATTTCAAATGTGAAAGATAGCATTCGTAGCAATTCATCATATGGTAAGATATCAACATGTAAAATTATGTTTTAAGTTCTTGATATCTTAACATGATGCAAACATTTCAAGTGTTTAGCAATCATAGCATTTCATCACATGACAAGATATCAATTTGTAGAATTGCGATGTAAGATCTAGATATCTTAAATATTGCATAGTGCAAATATAGCAATCATAGCAATTCTATCACCAATTTATCATATATTTCGATGCAAGCTTTTGATATCTTAACATAATTCAAATATGGCACTCATAGCAATTCTATCATCAATTTACCATGTATTTCTCCCCTTTGTCATCAATAAAAAGGAGAATTATTTAAGCAAACTTTAAGCATAAGTGCGATAATGATTCATGTCATTTTTCAATAATGAGTGATAGGATACCAATTATATAAACATCTAAAGAAAAACAAGAACTATTTAGCTTTCATTACTTCTTCCTTTTTATTTGTCATTATCTTTTTGTATGAAGGAGGAAAGCCATTTGTGAGCTTACTTGAATGAAGTTAAAATCGATAAGAGATTAAATCATGCTTCATTTTTACAAGGATCAAGATATGTATGTGAATCAAATCCTTGCAAGTGTTAAAAAAGATCTTCCTTTTTCAAGAAAGAATTCATAAGAAGGAATCATTTCATCAAATCCATTTCTCGAAAAAATATTTTTTACACGATAAGTCTATGAGAGATGCATTTGTTAATTAATTCCATATGTCAAAAATCATGGAGCATTGATATGAAATGAACTTGATATAAAATCATTTAGGCTCATGAAAGCTCTATTAAGTTCGGAAGAGAAATACAAAATCATGTATTCGGACAGTATTGTTAGGATCAAGAAAGTCTGAAAATAAAATTCATGCATTCGGACAAAGTTTTGCCAAGGCTTTTCAAACTCAATCATGGAGGTAAAACATGCTCATCATCATGAATTTTTTTATATCCAAAACACACAATTTCCAACATGTTATTAAAGCATATATGTAAATTTCATATCATGAGATTTTCATCATTAAGTGATTGAATTATAGAATCAAGAAAGTCCAAAAAAATAAATTCAACAAATTCATGCATTTGGACAAATCAACATTCCTAATTCTCTTCTAATGAAATCAAATTGTTCTTCACTTAAAGGCTTTGTAAAAATATCAGCTAGTTGATGTTTAGTATCAATGAATTCTATAATTACATTGTGATTAGTGACATGATCTCGTATAAAGTGATGTCTAATATCAATATGCTTTGTTCTTGAGTGTTGAATGAGATTCTTTGTTAAGCATATTGCACTTGTGTTATCACATTTAAAAGAAATATTTTTAAGATGAACTTTATAATCTTCTAAGGTATTTTTCATTCACACATCTTGTGCATAGCATGCACTAGCTGCAATATACTCAGCTTTGGTTGTTGATTGTGCAACCGAGTTTTGTTTCTTAGATGACTAGGAAACAAGGGCATGTGCTAAAAATTGACATGTTCCCGATGTGCTTTTCCTATCTAGTCTACACCCAACAAAATTTGTATTAGTATAAGCAATTAGCTCAAAATTCTCGGATTTTGGATACAATAATCCTAGATTTGTAATATCTTTAAGATATCTAAGTATTCTTTGAATAGTTTTGAAATGAGATATCTTAGGATTCGATTGAAACCTAGCACAAAGTCCTACACTGAACATGATATCCGGTCTAGTTGTAGTGAGGTAAAGTAAACTTTCTATCATACCCCTATAAGTTTTTTATCGAAGCTTTCGCCACTCTCATCTATTTCTAACTTTGTGGAGGTGCTCATAAGAGTGTTGATAGCTTTTGAGCTATCTATATTAAATATTTTTAGCAAATCTAAAATGTATTTAGTTTGACTAATAAAGATGTCATTACTTAGTTGCTTAATTTGTAAGCCTAGAAAGAAGGTTAATTCTCCCATCAAACTCATTTCAAATTTAAGGCTTATAGTTTTAGCAAAAGATTCACAAAGAGATTCATTCATAGAACCGAAGATAATATCATCAACATAAATCTGAACAATGAGAAGATTATTTTCAAAATTTTTGATAAACAATATAGTATCGACCTTGCCTTTAGAGAAATTATTTTCAATAAGAAAAGAACTAAGTCTCTCATACTAAGCCCTTGGGCCTTGTTTTAAACCATAGAGAGCTTTAGTTAATTTAAACACATGATTATGGAGACTATTATTCTCAAATCCGGGAGGTTGTTCAATAGGAGCGAAGGTTTTTTCGTAATCGATACCTTCTTCTTGGTTGAAACCTTTGGCCATTAATCTAGCCTTGTTTCTAACCATGATACCATATTCATCTTGCTTGTTTCTAAAGACCCATTTATTACCAATAACTAAATGGTCATTTGGCCTAGGAACAAGCTTCCACACCTCATTTCTCTCAAATTGATTTAACTCATCTTGCATTGCGATAATCCATGAATCATCTTTCATGGCTTCATCTTGGCACAAAAATTTTTAAGAGAAAAATCATCTTTAGATGTGTCTCCTATGATTAACTCCTTAGAATGAGCATCTACATACTTCCAATCTTTGGGTAAGGATGTTTCGGAAGTGGATGCATCCAAGTTGTTAGTTGAAGAAGGGGTTTCATTTAAATTCAAAGTATCGAAATTAACATCATCATCAAAATCATTTTTCTTAATTTCGGAAATCTCATTGAAAACAATATGAATGAATTCTTCTATAATTAAAGTTCTCTTATTGAAGATACGAAATGCTTTAGAAATCGAGGAATAACTAAGAAAAAATTCTTCATCGGATTTAGCATCAAATTTTCCTAAGCCATCTTTTTCATTTAAGATAAAACACTTACACCCAAAAACTTTAAAAATAAAACATTTGGTTTTTTGTTGTTCCATAACTTATAAGGAGTTTTGGTGAGTAAGGGTCTTACTAGAACTCTATTCATAACATAGCATGTCGTGTTTATGGCTTTGGCCCAAAAATATTTGGGTAGACTATGTTCATTCAACATGGTTCTTGTCATTTCTTGTAAATTTCTATTCTTTCTTTCTACTACTCCATTTTGTTGAGGATTTCTTAGAGCAGAGAAGTTGTAGTTGTATCCATTATATTCACAAAATTCTTGAAAATCACGGTTTTGAAATTCACCACTGTAATCACTTAGAATTGATGAAATCATAAAACACTTTTCATTTTGAACAAGTTTACAAAACTTGGTGAAATATCTAAAGCATTCACTTTTGTGTTTCAAGAAACAAGTCCTTGTGTATCTACTATAATCATCTACTATAACAAAAGTGTATTTGCTACCTCCTAGACTTGATGTAGAGATTTGTCTGAATAAGTCCATATGGATCAATTGTAAGGGTTTAGAGGTGCTTATTTGATTCTTAGATTTGAAGCTACCCTTTATTTATTTTCCTAATTGACAAGCATCACACACATTATCTTTGATAAACTTAATATGAGAAATTCCTCTTATAAGTTCTTTGGATGAAATTTGGGTGATTAGTTTCATGCTAGCATGAACTAATCTCTTATGCCAAAAGCCAAGCATCGTCATTCAAAATCGAAAAACACATTTCATTGCAAAGATCATTGATGTCAATAGTGTATACGTTATTTTATTTTAATACAATCATAGATGTGTTCTTGTGTGGTTTTTTAATAATGCAAGCATTAGATTCGAATTTAATAATATATCCTTTATCACACAATTGACTAATACATAAGAGGTTATATTTTAAACCATCAACTAACAAAACATCTTCAATAAAGAAGTTGGATTTGTTATCTATGGTTCCATTGTCAATGATTTTACCCTTGTTGTTGTCTCCGAAGGTGACATAGCCTTCGTCTATACTAGTAAACTTAGAGAATTGAGATAGATCTCCGGTTATATGTCTTAAGTATCCACTATCAAGGTACCATCTCTTGCTCCTAGCTTGTGATGGTATATGTTTCTACAAGAAAGGATGATTTTTAGGTACCCATTTAATCTTGGGTGCCTCAAAAACTGATCTAAATTATTTGTCATGTTGCATGAAATTTATCATGGTTTCTTTAGGAACCCAAATCAATTTGTTCAAACTAACTTTCTTGAATGGACAATGAGAAGTTCTATGTCCATATTTGTAACAAAAATTATATTTGTTTTGGTGTGAAACATGCAAGAGAGGACCTTTAATGAAGGTGGTTGGATTTTGGTGAGGACTTCTCACAAATCCAATTCCACTTCATTTAGGAACGTGACCCTTATTTGTAAGGATCATATTCAAAGACTTGCTACCAACCTCGAATTTCTTCAAAGTGTTCTTAAGTAGCAAGTTCTCCTTTTAAAGAGTCTCTAGATCATGGCATTTTATACATGGACCTAAACTATCATGATATTTAGTTTTTAATTTATCAAAATTACTAATAAGACTATCATGCTCCTTTTTTAATAATTTATATTTTCTACTAATTATTTTGCATTCATCAAATAAGTCATGGAAAGCATTTAGTAATTTATCAAATGATAAATCTGCATCAATTAAATTCGTTACCTCCTCTCCGATGGCCATTAGGGCATAGTGAGCAACATGCTCGGTGTTGGACTCCTCTTCTTCGGACGCGCTTGAGTCATCCCACGTTGCTTTGAGCACCTTCTTTTTTGGTATTCTCTTCTTGGCTTGGGGACAATCACTTTTTGTAGTGTCCTGGCTTCTTGCATTCATAGTAAATAACTTGGTCTTTCTTGGGTTTAAATTTATCTTTTGTCTCATTTTTAAACTTTTTGTCTTTTAACGAATTTTTTTAAATTTCTTTGTTAGAAGTGCTAAGTCATCATCATAGTCCTCATCGCTTGAGTTTTCTCTCAAGTGGTCTTCTAAAGTTCTAAGTGATATATCCTTCCTATTCTTTCGAAGGATATTTTCTTGCTCTTCATGAGCTTTGCAAGTCATTTCATAGGTCATTAATGACCCGATTAATTCTTCAAGAGGGAAGTTGTTTAAATCTTTAGCCTCTTGAATAGTAGTGACTTTAGGGTCCCAACTCTTTGGAAGGGATTTTAGAATCTTATTCACGAGCTCAAAATCCGAAAAACTTTTGCAGAGTCCTTTTAGACCATTGACGACATCCGTGAAACGGGTGTACATGTCACTTATGGTCTCACTTAGTTTCATTCAAAAAAGTTCAAAAGAATGTATTAAAAGATTGATTTTTGACTCTTTCACTCTACTCGTGCCTTTGTGAGTCACTTCGAGTGTATGCCAATTATCAAATGCAGATTCACAAATCGAAACATGATTGAACTCGTTTTTATCAAGTGCACAAAATAAGGCATTCATAGCCTTTGCATTAAGAGCAAAAGTCTTCTTCTCTAATCCATTCCAATCAATCATTGGAAGAGAAGACTTCGAAAATCCATTTTCAACAATATTCCAAAGTTCAGAATCCATGAAAATAAGGAAGATCCTCATTCGGGTCTTCCAATAGGTGTAGTCCGTCCCATTGAACATGGGCGAATGTGTAATAGAGTGGCCCTCTTAGTTTCCGGCGTATGCCATCTCTCTTGGGTTTCAATCCGATTGAGAGTTAAGGGGGGGGGGGGGGGGGTGAATTAGTATAGCGGATAACTTTCGATGATTTAAAACGACGTTCGTACGATAAAAACACTTTCGATAAAAAATCATTTCGGAAAGTTCTTCAACTTAAGATTAAGCGAAGTACAATTGAAGAAAAGCAATGGAGGCAGTTTGCAGTTAAGATAGAGACAGAATGCAAATGCAAACCGAGATTTAGAGTGGTTCGGTCAATCTTGACCTACATCCACTTTTGGCTTCCTTCTCCGACGAGATCACCGATGTCCACTAAAGACCTTCCTTCAATAGGCGAAGGCCAACCACCCTTTTATAGCTTTACTCCTTTTAACGGGCATAGGAGACAACCCTTACAAATTTTCACTCATCTCTTGAATGATCAAAACTTAGATGAAAAGAGGGAGAAGAACTTTTGGCCTTTTACAACACTTTTGAGCTCTCAAATTCTCATAATAAGATCAAGATTTTTGGTGCCATTTCATGCAGGAAAGGGTGAGGTTTATATAGGCCCCAACTAGTTCGAATTTGGAGCTCAAAAATGTCATCTCCCGGATTTCTAGGGTTCTGGCGGTACCACCGCCTAGCATTGCTCGGGGACCGAGCTTAGGCGGTACCACCGCTCAGCTTTGCTCGGAGACTAAGCTCAGGAGGTACCACCACCTGACAGGGGCGGTACCACTGCCTAACATTCCTGGGAGACTAAGCTGTTGAATCTCGGATTTTGATGATGAAACTAATTGATTGTGTTTAGATGTTTAACTGCATTTTGAGTGATGCAGGTCTACTCGATCAGAATTAGACAGTTAACGCAGGAGGAATTGACGTTGCGCCGGAGGAGATCACGTCAGGATATTGGACGGCAGAAGGCTTCGAACGTCGGGCATCGGGCCAAGAAGAGCGGAATTGCGCCAAGGATATCGGGGTTGCGGAGGTCAACCGTCGATTGGGCAACAAGCCGCAAGAGAGGACGATGTGCTAAAGAATCAGACGAAGCGCCAACCAATGACGTGCCGAGCAACAGAATGTCAATTCGCGTTGTAATAACTGTCTAGATCGGAGTAGAGTTTTGGTTTGCATGTGCAGGATTAACTACGATAACGATGAAGGCATAAAGTGAAATAAAGTGTGGAGTCAAGAATGAAGGATTCGTTGGGAGTTCAAGAGTTCGACGGAAGTCCGAAGGATCATCCGGAACGCTGCCGGAACTAGCCGAGAATGAGTAGGGAGCTTGCCGAAGGGTTTTTTGGAAGCTCACCGGAAGGTTCGTGGGAAGTTCGCAGAGTTTGCCGAGAAAGATCGGAGCTTGCCGAAGAAGCTCATTGGAACTTGCCAAGATCAAATCGTGAAGTTTAAGAGCTTGCCGGGAGTCCGTAGAATGGTTTCCGAGAGTTTATCGGAAGACCGCCGAAAGTTCGCCGGAAGCTCGCCGGAAGAAGTCTTGACTTATGGACTTTGTAATAGCTTATTAATTAGGGTAGTTAGCATGTTAATTAGGGTTAGGATTAGGTATTAATCCTATAACCCAAGTATGGGCCTATAACACTGTAGGCTGAAAACATTATAGGCGGTGGGCTGAAAACACTGTAGCGGGCTGAAAACACTGTAGGCGGTGGCACCGCCCAGCACCCGAGTGCTGGGCGGTGGCACCGCTTGGCTGGGCGGTGGCACCGCCAGCATCGGGAACCCAAAGAGAATTTGAATTTTGGAGCCCAAATTTTGGAGCCCAAATTTGAATCCTCTTGAGGCCTATAAATACCCCTCAAATCTCAGCTGAGAACACAACTTTTTGAGCAGCAAGAGTTTGAGAGAAAGGTCTTAGAAAAGTGTTAGCTTGTCTTCTTTTCAATTTGCTAGTGTTCACCTCATCTCTTCTCGAAAATCTGTAAGAGAGTGAACCGCTTGTAAAGAGTTGTAAGAGGGGTATTTACCCTTCCATTTCAAGAGACTTGCTAGTGGAAGGTGGGTGCCTCATTTGACCGAACCACTCTAAAATCGGCGTGATCCTTGGTTTGCATTTCATTATTGCTATTTACATTATTGCAAACCTTCTTATATGCTTTAGTTCCTTATTACTTTTGCTGCGCATATTTAAGAATACGCTTTCAAGATTAAGCTTGTCAAGTTCCGCTCTTATCATACGAAAGATTTTTTAAAAAACCGAAGTTTTAATCCACTGCACTAATTCACCCCCCCCTCTTAGTGCTGCTCCGATCCTAACATAAGCTCCTAGGCGGTGCCACCGCCGGCCAAGAATTCTAGGTCCGAATGGGCTGATCCATTCGGTGCAATTTAGGTCTGCCAAGGGCCCAATTGCCCCCAGATTAAGTTAATGGGATCACCTCCCAATCCTAACTTAATCTACATGCTAACTATGACAATTAAGACATCAATACTGTAGATCATGTTCAAGTGCATCAATCGCTTCTTCCGGTGAGCTTCCGATAAACTTCCGGCAAACAGTCGACGAACCCTCGACGATGCTCCAGCGGACTCCCAGCAAACTCCTGGACTTACGATGATCCTCTTGGCGAGTTTCGACAAGCTTCTTTGGCAAGCTCCTAGACTTCTCGGATTATTCCCTTAGAACCTCCGACGAACTCTCGAACCCCCAACGTGATCTTGGTCTTGACTCTGACTTAACACCTGCTCTATGTCTTATTGCCATCATAGTTAATCCTGCACACTTATCTAAACATATGTTTTAGATAACCAAATGACAATTGACTTCATCATCAAAATCTGAGATTCAACAAAATCATCCACGATGATAAATGTGTATTTACTACCTCCTAGGCTTGATGTAGAAATTGGTCTGAACAAGTCCATATGGATTAATTGCAAAGGTCTAGAGGTGCTTATTTGGTTCTTAGGTTTGAAGCTACTTTTTATTTTTTTTCCTACTTGACATGCATCACACACATTATCTTTGATGAACTTGATATAAGGAAATCCTCTTACAAGTTCTTTAGATGAAATTTGAAATATTAGTTTCATGCTAGTATGACCTAATCTCTTATGCCAAAGCCAAGCATCGTCATTTAAAACCGAAAAACACATTTTATTGCAAAGATCGTTGATATCAATGGTGTATGTGTTATTTTATTTTAATACAATCGTAGATGTGTTTTTGTGTGGTTTTTCAATAATGCAAGCATTAGATTCAAATTTAATAATATATCCTTTATCACACAATTGACTAATGCTCAAGAGGTTATGTTTTAAGCCATCAACTAACAATACATCTTCAATAAAGAAGTTGGATTTCTTACATATGGTTCCTTTGCCAATGATTTTACCCTTTTTGTTGTCTCCAAAGGTGACATATCCTTCGTCTATGCTAGCGAGCTTAGAGAATTGAGATGGATCTCTGGTCATATGCCTTGACACTCTCAAGGTACCATCTCTTGCTCCTAGCTTGTGATGGTATACGTTTCTACAAAAGAGGATGATTTTTAGGTACCCATTTGATCTTGGGTGCCTCAAAAACCAATAGACTTAACTTATCATTTTGCATGGAGTTCTTTATGATTCCTTTAGGAACCCAAATCAATTTGTGTGGACTACACTTTTTAAATGGACAATGATAAGCTATAGGTCCAAGTTTGCAACAAAAGTTGCATTTCTTTTGGGGTGAAACGTGCAAGGTAGGGCTTTTAACATAGGTGGTTGGATTATGGTGAGAGCTACTCACAAATCCGATTCCCCCTTTTCTATGAATGTGACCCTTGTTGGCAAGGATCATATTCAAGGATTTGCTACCAACCTCAAACTTCTCTAAGGTTTTCTTAACTAGCATATTTTCCTTTTGAAGTATTTTTAAATCATGGCATTTCGTACATGGAGCTAAACTATCATTATGCTCAATTTTTAATTTATCAAAATTACTAACAAGAGGATCATGCTCCTTTTTTAATAATTTATATTTTTTACTAATTGATTTGTATTCATCAAATAAATCATGAAAAGCATTTAATAGTTTATCAAATGATAAATTTATGTCTAATGAACTTGTTACCTCATCTCCAATGGCCATTAGTGCATAGTGAGCAACTTGCTCGGTGTTGGTTGACTCCTCTTCTTCGGATGCGCTTGAGTCATCCTATGTTGCTTTGAGCATCTTCTTCTTTGGTGTCCTCTTCTTGGCTTAGGGACATTCACTCTTGTAGTGTCTTGGTTTCTTGCATTCGTAACAAATTACTTGATCTTTCTTGAGTTCAAATTTATTTTTAGTGTCATTTTTTAATTTATTTCTTTTAATAAATTTTTTGAATTTTCTTGTTAAAAATCTCAAGTCATCATCAAAGTTCTCATCACTTGAGTTTTCTCTCAAGTGGTCTTTTTGTTTTCTTAGTGCCATATCCTTCTTGTTCTTTGGAAGGGTATCTTCAAGCTCTTCATGAGCTTTACATGTCATTTCATAGGTCATTAGTGACCCAATTAGTTCTTTAAAAGAAAAATTAGTTAGATCCTTGGCCTCTAGAATAGCTATTACTTTAGGGTCCCAACTCTTTAGAATGGATCTTAAAACTTTATTAACGAGTTCAAAATCCGAGAAACCTTTACCAAGTCGTTTTAGACCATTGACAACATCCATAAATTTGGTGTACATGTCTCCAATAGTCTAACTCGGTTTCATTCGAAACAATTCATAAGAATACACTAAAAGGTTAATTTTTAACTCTTTCACTCGACTAGTGTCTTCATGAGTCACTTCGAGTGTGTGCCAAATATCAAAAGTCGTTTCATAAATTGATATTAGATTAAATTCATTTTTATCTAATGCACAAAACAAGGCATTCATAGCCTTTGCGTTTAAAGCGAAAGTCTTCTTCTCCAACTCATTCCAATCGTTCATTAGAAGAGAAAACTTTTGAAATCTATTTTCTACAATATTCCAAAGCTCAAGATCCATTGAAATTAGGAAGATCCTCATTCTTGTCTTCCAATATATGTAATCCATCCCATTGAACATGGGCGAACATATAATTGAATGACCCTCTTGGTTCCCGGCAAATGCCATCTCTCTTAGATTTTAAACCAAACAAGAGTGAACCTTGCTCTGATACCAATTGTTAGGATCAAGAGCGCACTAAGAGAGCATAAGTGTAGTGAAAGTAAGATGAGGAGAAGAAGTACTTTGCTATAAAATGATTTACAGTTAAAGAAGATTGCTCAAAACAAAATGCAAACCAGATTTAAAGCGGTTCAGTAAATCATGACCTACATCCACTTTTGGCTTCCTCCTCTGACGAGGTTACTGGCATCCACTAGAGGCCTTCCTTCAAGAGGCGAAGGCCAACCACCTTTTATAGCTTTTCTCCTTTTGTCGGGTTTAGGAGACAACCCTTACAAGTTTCACTCCTCTCTTGAATAATCGCAACACTTAGGAAAGGAGGAGGAGAACTCTAGCACTTTTACAACTCTTTAACACTTCAAAGACTCAAGAATATTTGAAGATTTCGGTGCTCTTTCATGTAGAAAAGGGTAGGATATTTATAGACCCCATTGACTTTCAAAAATGGAGCTAAGAAGTGTCTCATCTCATATTTCCGAGGTATTGGCGGTACCACCGCCATTACTAGGCGATACTATCGCTTGACATCTGCCACTAGGCGGTACTACCGCTTAGTCTGGGCGGTACTACCACTTGACAGAGCTCGAAGACCGAGCTCTGGCGGTACCATCGCCTGATAGGAACGGTACCACTGTTGGCAACAATAACTACCAGCGGTGCCATCGCCTGATAGGGGCTATGGAATCAATGTTTGATAATAAAGCATCATCAATTATTTAGTATTATGTAAGTAGATTAATTAGTGAACTCATTCTCTAATGAGCACCTATACTATATCTCTAATGTCCCTACACGAGCAGCTATGAGACTAGCTACATCCATCATATGGACAAGCATATAGCACACTAGTTTGTCTAGTTATCTCGATATCTTTCTCAAGTAACCTATGACCGGGATCATTTAGGATCTGTGTTTCAAGGTGAATCGGTCTCATTATCGTGATCTCATCACGATCCGATTCCCATTGCATAGATCTAAGGACATCACAATATATATGCATATATACAACAAGAAATATAAAGTGATAAATGTCAAAATATAATAAGTAAAAAAATTACATGTCAAGTCACACATGCCATCACTCACGTGATTGGCATGTAGGGCACATATGATTAGCAATATATCAAAATGTATCATATGTACTATATGTTAGGAATAGAGTTGGCACTAAGAGGGGGGGTGAATTAGTATAGCAGAAAACTTTTGTCGGTTCAAAAAACCTTCGTACAATAAAAATTGATTTCGATGAAAACCATTTCGGAGAGAGATTAACTTGACGACATTTTCATATAGATAGCTTGAAAGCGCATGGAAGATGCATAGTGGATATAAAGCAAGGAAGGCAGTTGGCAGTAAAGTAAATATCTCAAATATAGAAATGTAAACCAGAGAAGAATATGCCGATTTTATAGTGGTTCGATCGTCGTGACCTACATCCACTCAACCGATACCTCTTCCGTCGAGGCCACCAACATCCACTATCAATCTTCCTTTATAGGCGAAGATCAACCTCCTTCTTACAGCTCTTTCTTCTTTCACCGGGTTTAGGAGATAACCCTTACACCCCCACTCACTCATCTCTCAAACTATTCTAACCCTTAGAACTTTGAGAGGAGTTTTACATAAGATTACAGCAGAGTTTCTTTCCTTTTTACTCTCAATACTTGTGTGCTTTAACCAGGGTTGAGAGGGGTATTTATAAGTCTCAAGTTGATTCAAAGGAGCCTAAAAATATCTCATCCTAGGTTTCCTGGGTCCGGGCGGTACCACCGCCAATGTCAGACACTAACACTGCAATGGGCGGTACCATCGCCCAGACTAGCGGTACCACCACCTATCACTGGGTGGTACCACTGCCCAGACTAGCGGTACCATTGCCCAGACTGGCGGTACCATCTCCTGCATAGTCTCGAAGACTGTGCCATGATGGTGCCCATCTTAAGTCACTATTTGGGCCTTTAATTGGGCCTAACACAATCCTTACATGGGCCAAACTGACCCCTAATTGTGTTGGCTTAAATCCAAACTCAATTACATGCTAACTATGATTCCTAAGATATATTCTAAGCTAAACAAATCCGAAAGTCTAGATTCTTAGGGCGATCTTCCAACGAACTTTCGATGATCTCTCGACAATGTTCTAGCAGACTCCCAGCAAGCTCCTGGCCTTCACGACGATCTTCTTGGCGAGTTCCTGGACTTATCAGCTGGTTCCTCCAGAACTTCTTTGGCAAGATGAGCTTCTTTGGCAAGCTCCTGGACTTATCAGCTGGTTCCTCCAGAACTTCCGACGAACGTCTAGACTTTCGACGAACTCTCGAACTCCCAACAAAATCGCGTCCTTGACTCCGAGACTTCATTTTGCTTTATGCCTTGCTATCGTACCTAATCCTGCACATGTAAAAATATACTTCGATATAGATAATTAATACTAAGCTTTAATCATGTTTTTCGACATGTCATTGGTCCCTCGATGCTTCCTCCGATTCTTCGACGCTTCGTCTGATTCTTCGATGCATCGTCCTCTCTTGCGGCCTATTGCCCAATCGGCCAGTTGACTCCGCAACTCCAATATCCTTAGTGCAATATCTGCTCTTCTTGGCTCGATGCCCGAATCCATTGCCCGAAGCCTTCTGTCGATACGTCGACCGATCCACTGGCTCGACGTCCAATCTTCTAACATGTTTTCCCCCGGCCCAATATGATTCTTCCTACTTTAATTGTCTCATCCTGATCGAAGCATCCTGTGTCACTAAAAATATAGATTAAATCATAAACACTTATCAATTGGTTTCATCATCAAAATCTGAGATTCAACAATGTCCTTTTTTATGATGACAACCAATTGACGACGGAGTTAACCTTAACTCGCGGAGTTTAAACAAACTCCCCCTATCAATATGCCATATTGATAGAACTCTTGGATTTGAAAATCCAAGCAAACATATCATGACTAAAATCATGCATAACATCAACATACTTCTCCCCCTTTGTCATCAATAAAAAGGAGAAGTGTGACTTTCATTTGTTTGAGATACAAGTTCAATACATTGCATCATAAATCTCCAGTTTTATCATCATGCAAGCTAGCAAATTTTTTTCAAATTTTAGAACATGCAAGCTAGTTATGTTTGCTTCCTTTTGAAATATGAAAGTTGTTAGTTTTGCTTCTTGAGATAGGCAAGCTAGTGATGTTTAAGATAGCAAGCTCTTTTTTCTCTTTTGAGAAGTGTCATTTTTGCTTCCTTTGTAAAGTGCAAGCTAGCAAAATTTTATATTATTTTATAATATGCAAGCTAGCAATTTGGCAAGTGTTACTTCTCTTTGAAGTATAAAGGCTAGCAAATTTTTGAAAAATAATGCAAGATAACAAGCTAGCAAGATGTAATATTTTATCTGAAGCAAGCTACATGAAGTATGTTTGCATCTTCTCTTTAGATATGCAAGCAAGCAAGCAAGTTTTTGCATCTTCTTGACTTATGCAAGCTAGCTAGCAAGCTATCTATTTCCCCCTTTGTCGTTGTCAAAAAGAAGGGAAGAATATAATTTTGTAATTTTTTTTTCCTTTACAGCAATATCCAAATCATGACAAAGGTAAAGTATCAATCTTATTTATGTATCATTATATTTTCAATTTAAAATATACACAATTTCAAAACCTTACATTTGTATCCTTACTTCATGCATAACACAAGTAAATCAATCACTTTGGGCACATCATACATGATATTCAAGCATTCATGATACATCATTTTGGCAACAAATCATAGCATTTCAAATCATGATGGTATATAAATGTCAAATTATATTACATCCTATCAATTATAACTTCTCATTTGTTTGCATCAACATAAATTTATGAGTATTTCATGCATAATTTCATATAATAAAAAAAAATATTAAGAGATTTTTGGTGATGAGATATACAAATCATGAAGATAAATTGTGAATATCAATAGACATATTATAATTCTTTTTGGATAATTCAAATGGCAAAAAGAAAGAATCATACTAGATAATCTTGATTTATAAAAAAAAATTTCAAATTATAAATCATGAGAAATCAAAATCATGATTTCGATAAAATCCATTAAATTTAAATCATTTACATTATCCATGAGATTCAAAAAAACATAATATACATGGATTCATTAATGAAAACTCAAAATCAATTTGATGGTTCCAAAATTAATAACATAGGAATTGAGAAATTTTGAAGAAATATATTCCCCTTTTATTTCATACAAGCATGCTTTTGCTAAATAAAAACATTCATCTTCGTTTTAAAACCAAAAAAATAAATTTCATCATGATAAGAATCAACAAGCCATAAATCATAAAAATCATCATGCATAATTTTGAAATATAAACTCATTAAGCATGATATCAAATCTCTTAACATTTTCACTAAGACATTAAGTATGGCTTCATTGAATATAATGTTGAATGATTCTTAAAGATATCTAATCTTCTTTTGTTTCAATTTGTATGAGTGGCTTTATATTAGCATGGCCAAATATTTGTTCTTATATCAAAACTATGTATCATGTTTAAAATCAAAAACCAAGGACAATATTCATCACAAAAATCATCAAACCTTCCATACAAAAGCTATCATGTATAACTTCAAAATCTCATGCATAGAATAAAGTCATCAAGCATTGTACCAAAACTTTTATTAAAAACAACAAATATGATTTCATTCAGCATTTTCAATCAAAGTCAGAAATTATGGAAATCAATATGATACACATCATTGTTTCTTTAGACAAAAGATTTGATTTATCTTTTTATGTGATTGATTTTATATAAATATGCTCAAATTTTTCTAATGAAAGCCATCCAACAAAACTTAAAAAGCAATACAAAATCATCACAATACATATAATTGTTTATACCATACAAGAAATTAATCATTAGATTTAATTCTAATATTTTGTTCATTTATCATAATACATGTAATTTTCATGATCATTTTCAAAATTACTAGAATAATAAGCATGATCCTAATTTTATAGTATTTTTATTATATTATTAAACAAGTAATTTTCAAGAAAAATAATTAAACTAAATTAAAAATAACTTATTAAAAGCATCATGTAATTTTGAAAAAAATTAAGGGAGTTTTATTTATTTCATCATCAAAAGCCGTTAAAGCGTAGTTTGCCACCTCGCCTTTGTTGACTTTCTCCTCGTTTTTGGAAGAGCTTGATTTATTCCAAAGTGCTTCTCTCTTCTTGCGTTTATAGCAAGTAGTTACATTCTTTTTATTATTTAACTTTTATTTCATGAACTTTTTAAATTTCATAGTGAGGAGTTCAAGTTTACTATCACTTGAGCTTATGCTCGAGTGGTCTTCAATTGTTCTAAGTTCAAAATTCTTCCTGTTATTTGGAAGGTGGTTCTCATGTTCATCAAGTGCCACATTAGTCATTTCGTAGGTCATTAAAGACCCGATAAGTTCTTCAAAAGAGAAATAGTTTAAGTTTGTTTATTCTTGAATAGCCGTTACTTTTGAATCCTAAGTTTTAGAAAGTGATCTTAAGATCTTGTTAATGAGTTCAAAATCTGAAAAACTTTTACCAAGTGGTTTTAAACCATTGATGACATCCGTAAAACGGGTGTACATGTCTCCAATGGTTTCGTTTGGTTTCATATAAAATAATTCAAAATCATGCATTAAAATATTAATCTTAGAGTCTTTTACTCTACTAGTGCCTTCATGTGTAGTTTTAAGAATGTACCAAATATCGAAAGTTATTTCGCAAGTAGAAATCCAATTGAATTTGGTTTTATCTAAGGTGCAAAATAGAGCATTCATAGCTCTAGCATTTAAAGAAAATGTCTTCTTCTCCAAATCATTCCAATGGTTCATTGGAAGAGAAGATATTTGAAAATTATTTTTCACAATACTCAATAAATTTAAATCCAAAGAAAGTAAGAAATCTCTCATTCAAGTTTTTCAATATGTGTAGTCCATCCCATTGAACAAGGGAGAACGAATGAGAGAAAGTCCCTCTTGAAAGCCAAAAAGAGCCATTTCTCTTGGGTGTTAAACCAAATGAGAAATTATGAGACTCTGATACCAACTATTAGGAATAGAGTTGGTACTTAATTAGTGTAGCAAAAAACTTTCGTCGATTCAAAAAACCATCGTATGATAAAAACTGATTTCGATGAAAACCGTTTTCGAGAGAGGTTAACTTGAAGGCGTTTTCGTAAAGATAGCTTGAAAGCATACGGACGATGCATAGTGGATGTAAAGCAAGGAAGGTAATTTGTAGTAAAGTAAATTGCTCAAATCTAGAAATGTAAACCAGAGAAGAACACGCCGATTTTATAGTGGTTCGGTCGTTGTGACCTACATCCACTCCACTGATTCCTCTTCTGACGAGGACACCAGCATCCACTATTGATCTTCCTTTATAGGCAAAGATCAACCTTCTTCTTATAGCTTCTTCTCCTTTTACCGGGTTTAGGGGATAACCCTTACACCCCCACTCACTCCTCTCTCAAACTATTCTAACCCTTAGAACTTTGAGAGGAGTTTCACACAAGATTATAGCAGAGTTTCTTTCCTTTTTATTCTCAATACTTATGTGCTTTAACCAGGGATGAGAGGGGTATTTATAGGCCTCAAGTTGATTCAAACTTGGAGCCTAAAAAATCTCATCCCGAGTTTCCTGGGTCCGGGTGGTACCATTGCCAATGTCAGACATTGACACTGTGCTAGGCGGTACCACCGTCCAGACTAGCGGTACGATCACCTATCACTGGGCGGTACCATCGCTCAGACTTGCGATATCACCGCCTGACGTAGTCTCGTAGACTGTGCTACGACGGTGCCACTTCTTGGGTCACTATTTGGGCCTTTAATTGGGCTTAACACAGTCCTTACATGGGCTTAACTGGCGCATAATTGGGTTTGCCCAAATCCAAACCCAATTACGTGCTAACTATACTTCCTAAGACATATTCTAAGCTAAACAAGTCCATAAGTCTAGTTTCTTCCGACGAGCTTCCGACGATCTCTTAGCAATGATCCAGCGGACTCTCGGCAAGCTCCTGGACTTCACAAAGATCTTCTTGGCGAGTTCTGACAAGATTATTTGGCAAGCTCCTGGACTTCTCAGCTAGTTCTTGTAGAACTTTCGATGAACCTTTGGACTTCCGACGAACTCCTAACAAAATCACGTCCTTAACTCTGGGACTTGATTTTGCTTTATGCCTTACTATCATAGTTTATCCTACACATGTAAAAACACACTTTGATCTAGACAATTAATACTAAGCATTAATCATGTTGTCCGGCATGTCATTGGTCCCTCGACTCTTCGTTTGACTCTTCGATGCATCATCCTCTCTTGCGTCCTATTGCCCAATCGGCTAATTGACTCCACAACTCCGATATCCTTGGTGCAATATCCACTCTTCTTTGCCTGATGCCTGAAGCCTTCTGTTGATACGTCGACTGATCCACCAGCTCGACATATAATCTTCTGACATGTTTTCCCCCGGCCCAACATGATTCTTCTTGTTTTAATTGTCTCATCCTGATTGAAGCATCCTACATTACTCAAAACGCAGATTAAATCATATATACTTATCAATTGGTTTCATCATCAAAATCTGAGATTCAACAACGTAGATACTCGAAATATTTCATAAATACTTGATAATTTTCTATCATTATGATAAGGTATCATGAGCTTCATTTTTTACTTATAATTGATATCATGCCTCTGATTGATGAATTGTCATCTTTGAAATTTAAATTTTGCTAAATTTTATATTTGAAATTTGTATCATACTTGAAAATGATGATTGTTTATCTTCTCTCTATATTGAACTTGAAAATGGATGTCATGCTTTAACATCATTTTTATTGATAAATATGTGGTATCATATTTTGAATTGGTAAATCATGGTAAGCATCATGATGTGTATGTTGACAAGTTTAAATGAAGATAACTTATCAATTTGATGCTTAAATTCAAGAGTATTTTTTCTCAAGTATGGCATATAGATAGGGGGAGTTAAGGTTAACTTTGTCATCAATTGATTGTCATCATAAAAAAAGGGGGAGATTGTTGAATCTAGTTCCTTAAGTGGCTAGGAAATATGAACCACTAAGGACTCTCTTGTAGCCATAAATCCTAGGCCACAAGGCTACCTTGTGTGGCTAGGAGACGCTAGCCACCAAGGAGTCCCTTGTAGCTAGGAAACCTGACCGCCTGCTTGCCCCATGTGGCCAAGAGCCCCTTGGGCAGCTAGGAAACCCTAGCCACCTGTGGTGCCCCTACAGTCAGGAAACCTGACTGTAGGGGTTGCCATGCAGCAAGTTGAGAGCAGCCTTGCTACTCTTGTTACTGCTGCTTTTGTTAGGATCGAGTCGGCACTAAGAGAGAAGGTGAATTAGTGCTATCATAAAACTTATATCGATTTAAAAATCTTCATATGATTAAGGTCGATATCGAAAATAAGCTTGACTTAGAGTTTAACTTGAAAGCATTCATAAGCATAGTGAACAAGTAAAGTAGTTTGCAATGAAAGTAAAGACCATAAAGTAAATGCAAACCGAGATTTATAGTGGTTCGGTCATCGTCACCTATATCCACTCTCGATTCCTCTTCACTTGAGATCACCGGCTTCCACTACCGATCTTCCTTCAATAGGCGAAGATCAACTACCCTTACAACTCTTTCTTATTTTGATAGGCTCAAGAGAGAACCTTTAAAACCTCTATTTCTTCAACCTCACTTCTCTCTTTAGAAGAACTTTCTAAATACTAGGAAGAAGGGACTCTAAATCCTAAGAGAAATTACACAATTTTTCTCAAGTATTCTTTCTCCCCTTTCAACTCAATTTTGTGCTACTCCATACAAGAATAGATAGGGTCTTTATAGACCCCAAATGACTTTAAATAGAATCAGAAAATGTCTTTTCACGGTTTTCTCGGTCCTAGTAGTACCACCGCTTATGTTGGGCAGTACCTTTGCCCGCAGCACTAACACTGGGTGGTACCACCACCTAACATAGCTTGGGAGACTATGTTTAGGTGATACCACCACCTAACACTAGGTGGTACCATCGCTTAATTTGACGGTACTATCATCTGACATAGTCTTGGAGACTGTCTCAGAGACTAAGCCACTAGTGGTGCTACCATCTAGACCGGTGGTGCTATCGTCTAGACTGATGGTGCCACCACTTGACCCAACTTTTGGGTCACTGAATGGGTCTTTCTCTTAGCCCAAAATAACCCCAACATAGGCCCAATTGGCCCCTAATTGAGTTGGCTTCATTAAATTCTAAACCAACTCAATTACAACTAATACTACTTCAATTTAGAAAATTATTACAAAGCATTAATCACATCTTGTCCGCCATGTCATTGGTTCATCGGTGCTTTGTCTAATACTTCAATGCATCATCCTCTTTTATGATCTTTTGCCCAATCGACATGTTGACCTCCATAACACCGATCTCCTTGGCGCAATGTCCGCTCTTCTAGGCCCGATGCCAGAACTCATGGTACGAAGCCTTTTGCCGACATGTTGACTGATCCTCCAGTTCGACATCCAATCTTCTAACATATTCCATTCCAGCCCAATATTGATTCTTCCTACTTTAATTATCTCTTCATGATCAAAGCTAGTCATGTAAAATGTAGATTTGATCATAAAATCTATCAATTAGTTTCATCATCAAAATCTGAAATTCAACAATCTCCCCCTTTTTGATCATATAATCAATTGATGATAGAGTTTATGTTGGGAAATCCTTGGGGGTGACATCATATGCGCAGCGGAAGAACAACAAAAATAAAATCCCCTATTCCCAAAGATATGTTCGTCGTCGTGCGAAGATTGGTACGCAAAAAATCCGCAAAACATGAAACTGCGAATAGAGTAGATTGTGTTACCTAGGGAGATCGTATATCCATGTTTCTATGTAGATCCTTAGGAGAGGGTCAAGGAGGTCAAGCGTCCTCCTCTCTAGCGTTGATCCACATAGCAGGGTTGCGATGACGCTCCTCAAAACTCCAGACCTACTCTGAGGTGGAGATGGAGACAAGAATAGGAAAAGGCAAACAAAAGCGCTCTAGCCCATGGGGCTCTGAATCCCTCCTATTTATAGAGGTCCCCTGTCAAACCCTAATGTGTCCTCCCCTAGTGGGTATTGGATCTGCATCCAATAAGACAAGGGCTCCGTCGGATATCTCATATCCGAACCTCTATTCATCGCAATGCCTACCATATGTGTGTGACCCTCTAGGCCCAATATCGAGTTGGCCGTGAGTCATACCTGTCAGAACTCCTTCTAACTCAGTAAATTATTATCTCTGTAATAATTCACTCGACTCATCGACTACGGACGTACTAGGCCACTATGTCGTAGTCCTCAGACGATACAGGGGAATCCAATCCATTGGACCTGTCTGTCCTCAGTTACCATGTACCTATAGTCCCTCATCCATTTAATATACCATAGACCGTATATCGAGCATGGTGTTGTCAGACCCACACAGTTTCTTCTCGAGTCTCGCTCTAATCGGATTTTCCTAGAGAACTCTTTCTCTCTCAACCCGAATGACCCTGGCCAGGGATTTGCCTAAGCAAGAACACATGGGATTTTCCTCTCATAACGCCGAGAGTGGATGATCCTCTATCGACACTCAATAGCCCTCGTAAAGTCGACTACCACTACAAATGACCAGCTGTACTAGATCTGGGACACCCAAACCTATAAGTTTGGTATCAAAGAGTGGAGCACTCATACAGGACATCCTTGGTGTCTCAAGTCTAAGGATCAGATACACCACTAGGACTACGGAATCGCTGTTTGACAATAAGGCATCATCAACCATCCAGCATTCCGTAAGCGGATCAATCAGTGAACTCATTCTCCAATGAGCACCTGTACTGTATCCCTAGTGTCCCTATACAAGCAGCTATGAGACCAACTGTATCCATCATATGGACGAGTATACAGCACACCAGTCTGTCCGGTTATCACAATATCCTTCTCGAGTAACCTGTGACCGGGATTATTTAGGATATGTGTTTAAAGGTGAATCGATCTCACTATCGTGATCTCATCACGATCCGATTCCCATTGCACAAATCCAAGGGCATCACAATATATGTATGCATTTATGCAATAGTTATAAAGTGATATATGCCAAAATATAATAAGCAAAAAGATTCTATATTAAGTCACACATGCCATCACTCACGTGATTGGCTTGCTGGGCACCTATGACTAGCAGTTTAAACAAAACCCCCCAATCAATATGCCATATTGATAGTGTTAGGATCGAGTCGATACTAAGAGGGGGTAGTGAATTAGTACTTTCGTTAAAATCACTTCGAGTCAAAAATCTTCTTACGATGAAAATCATTTCGACAATGTTTAACTTTGAAAACATTCATAAGAGTGTTTAGCTAAAGTAATGAGAAAGTAAAATAGTTTGGTATAAAGGTAAATAGTAAAAACTAAATACATACCGAGTTTTATAGTGGTTCGGTCATCGTGACCTACATCCACTCCCGATTCTTGTTCCGTCGAGACCATCGGCATCCACTAACGGTCTTTTTTCAGTGGGCAAAGACCAACTATCCTTACAACTCAATTCTCCTTTTGACAGGCTTAGGAGAGAACCTTTACACCCCCACTTACTCCTCTCTTAAACAAAAATTAACACTTATACTAGAGGATGAGAACTCTCATAAGATTACAATAGAATTTTCCCTTGTTTTTGTTTTCAATTCTTATGTTTTTTGAGTAGGGATGAGAGGGATATTTTCGGGGTACTAGCGGTACCATCACTTGTATTGGGCGATACCACTACCCAATCTGGTGGTACCATCACTTGACATAGTTTGGGAGATTGTGTCTGGGTAGTACCATCGCCCAATCTGGTATACTACCACCTGACACAGTCTTGAAAATTGTGTCTCGAAGATTGAGCCACCGGCGGTGCCACCACTTGGACCGATAGTGCCATCGCCTGACCCAACTTTTGGGTTACTGAATAGGCCTTTCTCTTAGCCCAAAACAGCCCCACTTTGGGCCCGATTGGCCCCTAATTAAGTTAGCTTAATTACTTTCTAAACCAACCCAATTACAACCTAAAATAACTCGATCTAGACAAATTATTACAAAGAACAAACCATCTGCTATCCGGTATGTCATTGGTTCTTCTGGTGCTTCATCCAATCCTTCAGCACGTTGTCATCTCTTTCGGCGTATTGCCCAATTAGTATGTTGACACCCGCAACTTCTGATCTCTTTGGCACAATATTTGATCGTTCGGCTCGATACTCAAATTCACGGACCGAAGCCTTCTGCCAACACGTCGACTGATCCTCTGGCCCATCATCCAATCTCCTGACATGTTCAACTCCGGCCCAACATCTAATTCTTCCTGCTTTAATCAATTTGCCTCTCCTTGATCATAATTAGTTCTACGTCACTCAAAAACACAGATTAGATCACAAACACATCAATTGATTTCATCATCAAAATCCGCTCTTCCCTTTTTTTATGATGACAACCAATTGATGATGAAGTTTAAACTAAACTCCCCCAATTAATATAACATAATTGAGATGAACCTTGAATTCAAATTGAATTCAAGTCAAAGCAAATTTAATCATGAATATTTCATCATTGCATGCATCATTATCATAAGTAGAAGTATTGCATTCATAATACCAAATCATCATGTATATTTTCAAAATATAAAATCATCATTACATACATGATTCCAAATCATCATTCATAATTGCATCATGCCATTACATACATAATTCCAAATCATCATTCATAATTACATCATACCATGCATGATCATTATCATACCTTCTCCCAATTATCAATTTTTTAGAGGTATAAGCTTAGCAATTTAACAAATTTCCCATCACTTTAGAATATGCAAGCTAGTGAGTTCTTTCTTCTTTTTTGAGAAGTGCAAGCTAGTAATTTTTTGCTTCCTTTGCAATGTTCGAGCCAGCAATTTTTGCTTCCTTTGCAAAGTGAAAGCTAGCAAAATTTTACATTAGTTTACAAAATGAAAGCTAGCAACAATTTTGAGCTTTGTAAGTTTGTAAATTTTGCTAGATGTGCAAATTACTATGTTTGCTTTTCTTTACGATGTTCAAACTAATAGGATTTTGAAAGAGAATGCAAGATAGTAAATAGCAATTTTAGAACATGCAAGCTAGCAAGTTTTTCACATATGAAAGTTGATAAAATTTTTGCATTTGTTGAGATGAGCAAGTTAGCAAGTTTTTCTTCCTTTTGCAATGTGTAAGCTTCCAAATTTTGCATGTTGAGCTAGCAATTCTTTCTCCCCCTTTATCATCCCCTAAAGTCTTATCGTAACTCTGATACTAAATAATAAGACCCTAAAGTCTTATCGTCGCTCTAATACCAAATGATAAGACCCTAAAGTCTTATCGTAGGCTTTGACACCAAATGATAAGACCCTAAAGTCTTATCGTAAAAAAGAAGAAGAGAAAGGGGATGATCACTTTGAGGGGATCGGCCTCCTTGATCGCTTCGAGGGGATCGGCCCTCCTTGATCGCTTCGAAGGGATCGACCCTCCTTGATCACTTAGAGGGGATCGGCCTCCTAGGGTTTGTCAAAAGACAGAATAGTATTTTTCATAGATTACTGAAAAGAAGCAGTTACATCCCTATTTATAGAGTTCCACCCAAACTCCATGAGGACTTGAACTCTAATAATAAATAAATATTAAATAAACTGTTATGATCCTTTTATTTTTCCTTTTATTAAGTCCATTTAGTTTAGCTAAAGTCGGATCTTATAAATAGAGATGTAACTGCTTCTTTTCGATCATTTATGAAAAATATTATTCTGTCTTTTGACAAACCCAAGGAGGCCGATCCCCTCGAAGCGATCAAGGAGGTCGATCCCCTCAAAGTGATCATCCCCTTTCTCTTCTTCTTTTTTACGATAAGACTTTAGGGTCTTATCATTTTGTATCAGAGCGACGATCCTTGGCGTTCTTGCGACAACGAAGCTATCAAAAAAAAAAAAAAAAAAAAAAGAAAGAAAGAAAGAAAGAAAGAAAGAAAGAAGGAAAGAAAGAGAGAAGAAGAAGCAGCAACCGCACCACGCACCCTTACTTCCCTTGCTTCCGGCCAGCCCACCCGTCGCCCATCGCTGCTCGCTGGCTAGCAACCGGCTCTGCCCCACTTCCAGCCAGAGTCCACCGTCGCCTCCCACCCGAGCCACCACCGCTGCCAGGAGACGACGCTGCCAGCGTCCCACTCTGCCGCAGCCCTGCTCGTCTTCTCTACCGCCGCTGCAGGGCAACTCCTTCTCCACCGCCGTCGTTGCTTCCCGGCCGATCGATCACCGCCGTCCGCCGCCCAGCTGCAACTCTAGCCGTGCCCCGCCCCTTGGGTCGCAACTGCAGCTGCCGGTTGCCCCCCTCCTCACGGCGACCGAAACAGGGCAACTCATTGCTGCTGCCCTTGTTTCCAGCCGCGCCTCCTCCAGCACTCCTCTTCCGCTCGACCGCTGTCACCACCCAGCCGACCCATCACCGCTGTGGGCCACCGTGCGATGACCGCCGCTCGCCTCCCAGCCACCGCCGCTCCACCTTGCTCTGCATCTAACCGAAATAGAGCACACTTGCTCTGCCCTAGTTTTCAGCCGCGCCACAACCGCGTGGGGTCCCTTGCTGCTGCCGGCTGTCGCCACCGTCGCTGCTACTGCTAGCTACTATGCAGATGCCCTTGACTAGACATCAGAAACAAGAACTGGGGATTACCGACTTACAATCATATGCAATGACTATCGATAACTCAGTGAAGGCACAAATGGAAGCATTGGAAACCAGAATTGAAAATCGGCTACAAGAAACTCTTCGTGATTTCAAAAAGAGCTTGTTGGTGCACTTTAGCGGGTTTCAACAAGATGGGAGCTCAAGTTCTACACTGAACAGATCGGGAGATACAGGAAAAAGGCCCCAGGATGGTGACACACACTACCCACGTATCAGGGTAGAATTTTCACGATGGGAAGATGGGGATCCGACCAGTTGGATCTCTAGGGTGGAAAATTTTTTTCATTTTCATAGAACCCCAGAAGAATCCAAGGTAGAAGTGGCCTCAATCCAGCTCGATGGAGAGGCAATTCAATGGTATGATTGGTACGAAACTTGCCATGGAATTCCGTTGTGAGAGCAGTTTAAAAGAGGACTTCTTGTTCGCTTTGGCCCATCCGAATATGAGAATGTTGATGGCCAACTCGCCAAAATTTGTCAGACTTCTACAGTGTTGGAGTATTAGAGTAGATTTGAAAGATTGTCCAACCAAGCTAGAGATTGGTCAAAACGATAACTTTTGGGTCCATTTATTGAAGGGCTTATTCCCGAGATCCGGTGTGAGGTTAAGGCTCGTCAACCTCGCACTATGATGGCTGCGATTTCATTTGCACGCCTACATGAAGAAAAAATCAGTGTGGAATATTGTCGAAACAGATGTGCCAATAAACAGGTGATTAGCAGGCAACCTACTTCATCTACTCCTAGTCGAAACCACAACACTAGCAGACTAACCCGAGAGGAACTCAAATAAAGGTTAGCGAAGGGTTTGTGCTGGTATTGCGATGAAAAGTGGAGTAAGGAGCATCGATGCAAACAAGGAAGACTTTTGATGATTGAACCGATCAAGGATGAACTGAAAGTAGAAGTATCATATTCTGATCATGAAGAAGTGGAAACTAATGATGATGTTGAAGCCGTCACATATACAGTGCATGCATTGGCTGGCTACTCTAATCCACAAACTATGAAAATTGGGGGAACTTTGAAACACTAGTCTGTCACTATTTTGATTGATACGGGTAGCACTAATAATTTTATAGATAGAAAAGTTGCAGCCTAATTAGCTTACCACATCGAATGTTGTGACAAATTTGAAGTCAAGGTCGCCGATGGACGAATTTTAACCTATGACAGCAAGTGCTAAAGATAAAACTAATTTTGCAAGGTCAAGAATTATTTGTGGATTTCCTTTTATTACCCTTGGAAGAGTATGAAGTGGTGCTCGGAATTGAATGGCTATCAACCCTAGGTGATGTCTCTTGGATTTTTTTTAAATTGACTATGAAGTTCTTTATTAATGGAAGACAGGTGACTCTCAAAGGAAGACGTGGAGGTAAGGTTACAACTATCACTAGCCATCGGATGGAGCGGGTCCTTCGGAAGACACACATCGGATTTTTGGTGCAATTGCATAACATTGAAAAGGAAATGACAGTGAACATTCCCATTGGAAATATTGAATCATTGCTAACAGAGTTTGCGGATATATTTGCATTGCCACACGGACTTCCACCTCTTAGATGTCATGATCATCGGATCCCACTATTACCCGAGAAGGCTCCAACCAATGTCCGACCCTATAGATATCCACATTTTCCAAAGGCAGAGATAGAGAGGATTGTCACAGAGATGCTCAAAACAGGAGTTATATGAGCTAGTGTTAGCCCATATTCTTCCCCAGTCTTACTAGTCAGAAAGAAGGATGGCTCATGGCAAATGTGTGTCGACTATCAAGCACTTAACAACATTACAGTAAAAGATAAATATCCTATTCCAATAGTGGATGAACTGTTGGACGAATTGGGAGGAGCTCAGGTCTTCACTAAATTAGACCTACGATCGGGCTATCATCAAATCAAAGTACATGAAAGGGATGTTCAGAAAACTACCTTCAGGACACATAACGGCCATTATGAGTTTCTAGTAATGCCTTTTGGGTTAACCAATATACCCTCTACCTTCCAGAGTTTAATGAATGATATATTTCGGGCTCATCTCCGTAAGTTTGTTTTGGTTTTCTTTGATGATATTTTAATATACAATCATTCTCTAGAAAATCATTTATTACATTTACGAATTATCTTTAATATTCTTCGTGAGCATGGTCTTTTTGTTAAGAAATCCAAGTGCAGTTTTGGGCAACCTATGGTTGAGTGTCTCGGCCATATCATATCTCAAAAGGGTGTTACAATTGATCCTTCAAAAATCCAAGTGATGACAGACTGGCTAATTCCAAAGTCAATCACAGCTTTAAGAGGGTTCTTGGGATTAACAGGCTATTATCAAAAGTTTGTGAAGAATTATAACAAAATTAGTGCCCCCTTGACGTCACTTCTAAAGAAAAATGCATTCAGATGGTCAGAAGAGGCAACTCAGATATTTCAATTCTTGAAAACTGCAATGACTACTACACCCGTGCTGGCTTTACCCGATTTTAATAAGATGTTTGTGATTGAATCTGATGCTTCTGGAGTTGGAATAGGGGCAGTATTAATGCAGGAAGGTTGGCCTATCGCTTATGCAAGTAAGGCTCTTTCCCCTTCCCATTTGAGTTTATCTATTTATGACAAGGAGATGCTAGCTATAATACATGCAGCCACAAAATGGAGACCCTACCTAATTGGTCGATGGTTTCAAATACACACTGATTACAAAAGCCTCAAATATTTTCTAGAGCAAAAGATTTCTTCTCCAGAGCAACAGAAATGGGTCACAAAGCTATTGGGATTCGATTATGAGATCATTTATAAAAAGGAGATTTAGAATTTAGTAGTATATGCCCTCTCACGCCTTCCATAACAAGTTGAACTAGTAGCTATTTCTATTCCTATTTGCGAGACTTTGGAAGTTATCAGAAGAGAATAGATTAATAATCTTGAGATCCAAAACATCATTAAAAGATTAGAAGAAGCCCCAGGTTCTGTCTCAAATTATAGTTGGGATTCGGTGGACTTACGCTATAAAGGCCGAATAGTGGTTGCCCCACATTCTTCTTGCCAGATAATAATTCTGAAGGAGTTCTATTCATCACCAATTGCTAGTCACTCGGGATTTCTCCGCACTTATAAATGAGTTCGATAACTTTTTTACTGGAAAGGTATAAAAAAATTTATCAAGAAATTTGTTACTGAATGTGATGTTTGCCAACGTCACAAAAGTGAGACAGTAGCCACCCCAGGCTTACTACAGCCCCTCCCTATTCCTGATGCTACTTGGACCGACATATCTATGGATTTCATTAATAGTCTCCCATCATCTCAAGGAAAGAGTACTATACTTATAGTCGTGGATAAACTTACAAAATATGCCCATTTATGTGCTTTACGACATCTTTATACTGTTGCAAGTGTTGCTCATATTTTTATGGAAAACATAGCTAAATTGCATGGGAGTCCCCGTTCCATTGTTAGTGACAGAGACAAGATATTTACTAGCTCCTTCTGGACAGAACTTTTTCGTTTACAAGGTACTCAGTTGAATATGAGCATTGCTTATCATCCGCAAACAGATGGGCAAACTGAAGTGGTAAACAGGTGCCTAGAAAATTACCTCTGATGCTTTACTAGTGACAAGCCGAAGGAATAGGTCAAATGGCTTCCCTAGGCAGAGTGGTGGTATAATACCTCTTACCATTCTTCTATTAAAATGACTCCATTTGATTCAGTTTATGGCCAACCCCCCACCTACAATTACAAAGTATGTACCCGGTTCTTTTAAAGTTGATCAAGTGGATAAGGAATTGATGGATAGAAATAAGATTATTCAGCTTTTAAAGGATAACCTCATAGCCGCACAAGCAAGAATGAAACAACAAGCTGATAAACACCGAAGTGAACGAGAATTTACTATGGGTGATTGGGTTTTCCTTCGTCTTCAACGCTACAAGCAAACTTCCATAAAGGTCTGATCTTCCATGAAGCTATCTCCTCGGTTTTTTAGGCCTTATAAGGTATTAGAACGCATTGGACCAGTGGCCTACTGCTTGGGTTTGCCTGCTAGCTCTAAAATACATCCAGTCTTTCATGTTGTATATGTTAAAAAGAAATTGGGTGAAGATGCAATAGTGCAGTGCCATTTGCCGGACACTTCTACTACTGGGGAAGTTCAAGCTCAACCACAAGTCATACTTGATCGATGAGTTGCAATGTACCGCAGACATCCTGTAACTAAAGTGCTGGTGCAATGGGCCAACTTACTAAAGGAAGATGCCACTTGGGAGTCTTACAACATGCTAAAGGAGAATATTCCAGAATTTGATGATGCTTAGCCTTGAGGACAAAGCTGAATTAAAGGAGGCGGGATTGTTAGGATCTTTTTTTTTTCCTTTTATTAAGTCTGTTTAGTTTAGCTAAAGTCGGAACTCTATAAATAGGGATGTAACTGCTTCTTTTCGATCATCTATGAAAAATATTATTATGTCTTTTGACAAACCCAAGGAGGTCGATCCCCTCGAAGCGATCAAAGAGGGCCGATCGCCTCGAAGCGATCAAGGAGGCCGATCCCCTCGAAGTGATCATCCCTTTTCTCTTCTTCTTTTTTACGATAAGACTTTATGGTCTTATCATAAACCACTACTTGACTCTAACTGAACCAAACCGACTCAATAAACATCTCAACTAAGCAGACTTAAAAAACAATTATTCAAAAGCTCAGAAAAAGGGTCCTAACAGTTCCTCCCTCTTCAAATCAGCCTTGTCCTCAAGGCTGAGCAGCATCAATCTCGGGGAGCTTGTCTTTTAGCACTTCAGTCATAGGCTATCTACAACGCATCACAACCCGTTGATCAAGTAAGTATAGTCTCCACTTTTTGACAGTGTAAGAAATAGGTCGATCTTTCAATATAGTAATCATAGTAATCGTTGTAAGAAATTCCTGGCCTTTGCTATCATTAGTTAAAATCTGTCCATCAATAATCTTTACTTCGAATCTGTAACAGCCTTTAATGCGGTAAGCTAATCGGGCTGCAACTTTCCTGTCCATAAAATTATTAGTGCTGCACGTATCAATCAGCATAGTGACAGGCTGATGCTTCAAAGTTCCCCTAATTTTCATAGTTTGTGGGTTAGCATAGCTAGCCAATGCATGCATTGTACGTGTGATGGCTTCAATATATTCATCAGTTTCCACACCTTCATAATCGGTGTCCAACTCTTCTGCTTTCGGTTCCTCTCCAATTGGCTCAATCATCATATGTTGCCCTTGTTTACATTGGTGCTCCATACTCCACTTTTCATCATAGTGCAAACCCTTTGCTGATCTTTCATTGAGTTTTTCTTGGGTTTGTCTTCGGGTGTCAAGGCTTTAGTTGGGAATAGATGGAGCCAGTGGCTTACTAATCATCTGGTTGTTGTCACTTCTGTTTGCATGATTTTCCCTATTGATTATTTTTTCATGTATATGTGCGAATGAGATCGCAGCTATCATAGTACGGGGTTGACGAGCCTTAACTTCACACCGAATCTATGGAATAAGCCCTTTAATAAATGTATCCAGAAGTTATCGTTCCGACCAATCTCTAGCTTGATTTGACAATCTTTCAAACCTACTCTGATATTCCAACACTGTAGAAGTCTGACAAATTTTGGCAAGCTGTCCATCCACCTTCATGTACGAGTAAATTGTGTCACAATCTTGGAGCCCTTTTTTAGTATTTCCAGATCTGTGCAATATAGAACTTGAGCTCCCACCTTGCTGAAATTTACTAAGGCTCCCTAGTAAGTCCTTTCTGAAATCATTAAGTACTTCTTGTAACCGGTTCTCAATTATGATTTCCAATGCTTCCATTTGTGCTTTCACCGAGTTATCAGTGGCCATTGCATAAGACTGCAAATCTGTAATCTCAACTCCTATTTTTGGTGTCGGTCAAGGGCATCAACACTGTCGATGCGAAGTTACCGAGGAAGTGGATGCCAAGGACAGTGCTACGGTGCTAGTCATAGGTGCCCAGCAAGCCAATCACGTGAGTGACGGCATGTGTGACTTGATACAGAATCTCTTTGCTTATTATATTTTGGCGTATATCACTTTATAACTATTGCATAAATGCATATATATATTGTGATGTCCTTGGATTTGTGCAATGGGAATCGGATCGTGATGAGATCACGATAATGAGATCGATTCACCTTTAAACACATATCCTAAATAATCCCTGGTCATAGGTTACTCGAGAGGGACATCGTGATAACCGGATAGACGGTGTGTTTGTATACCCGTCCATATGATGGATGCAGCTGGTCTCATAGCTGCTTTCGTGTAGGGACACTAGGGATATAGTACAGGTGCTTATTGGAGAATGAGTTCAATGATTGATCCGCTTGGAATCTTTGGATGGTTGATGATGCCTTATTGTCGGACAAATGATTCCGTAGTCCCAGTGGTGTGTCTCGGTCCTTAGACTTGAGACACCAAGGATGTCTTATATGAGTGCTCCACTCTTTGATACCCGACTTATAGGTTTGGCTGTCCCGGATCTAGTACAAATGGTCATTGGGAGTGGTAGTCGACCTTACGAGGGCTATTGAGTGTCGATAGAGGATCATCCGCTCTTGGCGTCATGAGAGGAATATCCCATGTGTTCTTGCTCGGACAAATCCCCGCCGGGTCATTCGGGTTAAGAGAGAAAGAGTTCTCCGGAGAATCACAGAGCGAGACTTCGAGTAGAAACCGTATGGGTCCGACAACACCATGCTCGATATATCGGTCTCGGGATATTAGATGGATGAGGGACTATAGGTACATGGTAACTAAGGACGAACAAGTCCAATGGATTGGATTCCCTGTATCGTTATGGGGACTACTGGCGTAAGTGGCCTAGTACGTCCATAGTCGATGAGTCGAGTGAATTATTACAGAGATAATAATTCACCGAAGTTAGAAGGAGTTCGGCAGGTATGACTCACGGCCATTTCGATATTGGGCCTAGAGGGTCACACACATATGGTAGGCATTGCGATGAGTAGAGGTTCTGGATATGAGATATCCGATGAGCCCCTGTCTTATTGGATGCAGATCCAATACCCACTAGGGAAGGACCCATTAGGGTTTGATCACGGGATCTCTATAAATAGAGGGATTCACACCCTCATAGGCTTGAGTCTTTGCTTGCCTTTCCCTATTCTCCTCTCCTCTCCACCTCGAGGGCTGGAGTTTTGAGGAGGATCGTCGCCAACCCTGCTGTGTGGATCACCGCTAGAGAGGATGACGCTTGACCTCCTTCACCCTCTCCTAAGGATCTGCAAAAGAAAAAGGGGATATCTACGATCTCCCTAGGTAACACAATCTCTATAATGTAGTTTTGTGTTTTATGGATTTTTACGCACCAATCTTCATACGACGACGAACATCTTTTTTTTGGGAATCGGGGATTTTGTTTTCTTGTTCTTCAGCTCATATATTATGTCGCCCCCATGATTTCCCAACAGTGGTATCAGAGCCAGGTTGTTCGTGCGAATGATTGGTTTTGAACTGAGTGTGTTGTGTTTAGGAAGAATATTGACATCAAAATCGTTGACGCAAAAGCGAGGAAGGGCAGCAACAGTTGCTGCCCTCGATCTGCATGCCTGCAGCCACCTGAAGCAGCAGCCGCAGCCGCAGCCAGGCACCACAGCGCCGGCGCATGCGCAAACGCTGTGCCTGCAGCAGCCGGCCGGTGGTCTGCCTGCAGCAGCCGGCCGGTGGTCTGCTTGCAGCAGACTTGCTGCCGGCGGGGCTGGCTGTTAGGATCGGAGCAGCACTAAGAGGGGGGGGTGAATTAGTGCAGCGGATAAAAACTTCGGTTTTATAAAAAATCTTTCGTATGAAGAGAGCGGAACTTGACAAGTTTAATCTTGAAAGCGTATTCTTAAATATGCGCAGCAAAAGTAATAAGGAACCAGAGTATATAAGAAGATTTGCAATAATATAAATAACAGTAATGAAACGCAAACCACAGATCACGCCGATTTTAGAGTGATTCGGTCAAATGACCTACTCCACTTGCGAGGCCCCTCTTCGATGAGGCTCCCACCTTCCACTAGCAAGCTTCTTGAAATGGAAGGGTAAATACCCCTCTTACAACTCTTTACAAGCGGTTCACTCTCTTACAGATTTTCGAGAAGAGATGAGGTGAACACTAGCAAATTGAAAAAAAGAAAGCTAACACTTTTCTAAGATTTTTCTCTCAAACTCTTGCTGCTCAAAAGGTTGTGTTCTCAGCTGAGATTTGAGGGGTATTTATAGGCCTCGAGAGGATTCAAATTTGGGCTCCAAAATTTGGGCTCCAAAATTCAAATCCTCTTTGGGTTCCCGATGCTGGCGGTGCCACCGCCCAGCCAAGCGGTGCCACCGCCCAGCGTTCGGGTGCTGGGCGGTGCCACCGCCGAGCTCAGGAGGTGTCACCGCCCAGCCAGGCGGTGCCACCGCCTGGCTCTCCGGTTCACTTGGTTTGGCTTTCTTTTAGCCCAAACCAAATCTGACTTTGGCCCCAATTGGCCCCTAACCAGGATATAGGCTTATCTTCTTAATCCTAATCCTAATTAACATGCTAACTATGAATTTTAAAGACATTATATAAGCTATTACAAAGTCCATAAGTAAAGACTTCTTCCGACGAGCTTCCGGCGAACTTTCGGCGGTCTTCCGATAAACTCTCGATTTGATCTTGGCGAGTTCCAACGAGCTTCTTCGGCAAGCTCCGATCTTTCTCGGCAAACTCTGCGAACTTCCCACGAACCTTCCGGCGAGCTTCCAAAAAACCCTTCGGCAAGCTCCCTACTCATTCTCGGCTAGTTCCGGCAGCGTTCCCGATGATCCTTCGGACTTCCGTCGAACTCTTGAACTCCCAATGAATCCTTCGTGCTTGACTCTAACACTTTGTTTCGCTTTATGTCTTCCTCATTATCATAGTTATTCCTGCACACACAAACTAAAACTCTACTCCGATCTAGACAATTATTACAACGCGAATCGACATTCCGTTCCCCGGCACGTCATTGGTTGGCGCTTCGTCCAATTCTTCAGCGCATCGTCCTCTCTTGCGGCTTGTTACCCAATCGACAGTTGACCTCCGCAACCCCGATATCCTTGGCGCAATTCCGCTCTCCTTAGCCCGATGCCCGACGTCCGAAGCCTTCTGTCGTCCAATATCCTGACGTGATCTCTTCCGGCGCAACGTCAATTTCTCCTGCGTTAATTGTCTAATCCTGATCGAGTAGACCTGCATCACTCAAAATACAATTTAAATTATAAACACATATCAAGTGGTTTCATCATCAAAATACGAGATTCAACAATCTCCCCCTTTTTGATGATGACAACCACTTGATGACGGAGTTAACCTTAACTCCCGGAGTTTAAATAAACTCCCCCTATCAATATGCCATTGATAGAACACTTGGATTATCCCAAATCCAAGTGACATTCATCACATGTTATGAAAAAAAATTTAAACCATCATGCAAATATATAAAATATTCAATTCAATGCATGAAGTCATCAATATACTTCTCCCCCTATGTCATCAACAAAAAGGAGAAGTTGCTCTAGCTATTTTAAAAGATATGCAAGTTTTTATAACATAAAGCTAGATTTTCATCACAACATATAAGCACAAAAGCATAACTAGATTCTTAAGTTCAATCATGGCAATTCAACACTTGCTTCTTGTGCAAGATTGCACTTTGCTTTTCTTTGCAAGTAACAATATTTATAATGTTTGATATAGCAAATTTTATATCATGCAAGGTAGCAATATTGAGATGTTTAAGAAAGCAACTCTTGCTTCTTGAAATATGCAAATTTGTCAAGTTTTGCTAGATGTGCAAGTTAGCATTTTTTGTCTCTTAAGATAGTCAAGATAGCACATTTGCTTCTTTTTGAGATAGCAACTTTTTTTCTTCTCTTTAGACTACAAGCTAGCAATGTTTACGATATGTAAGTTTCACAATATACAAGCTAGCAAAAAAATTTTGAAAGCAAAATGTAAGATAGCTTTCTTGTGTAAGCTCATAATTCTTGCTTCCTATTGCAATGTGCAAGTTGCAAGTTTTGCTTCTTGAGATAGGCAAGATAGCACTTTTGCAATTTTTGTTTCTTAAGATAGGCAAGCTTGTGATGTTCAAAATAACAAGCTCTTTCTTCTAGAAGTGTCATTTTTTGCTTTCTTTTACAAAGTGTAAGCTAGCAAAATGTTTGAAAAAAATGATCAAGTTTTGCAAAATACAAGCTAGCAAAAATGTCAAACTAGCAAGAGATAATATTTTACATGAGGCAAGCAAACAATTTGGCAAATGTTACATTTGCATCTTCTCTTTTTGAGAGTGCAATTTTTTTTTGTTTCATCTTGAATTGTGCAAGCTAGTTAGTTTGCCTCTTTTCATGATGTCCACGCTTAGAAATTCTTGCTCCCCTTTGTCATTGTCAAAAGAAGGGAAGACCCTTATATCAATTTTCATATTATGACAAAGGTAAGTATCATTCTTATTTGTGCATCATTATATTTTCAAATTAAAACATACACAATTTCAATAACCTTATTTTTCATGCACGATACCAAAAAAATAAATCAATCATCATTAATAAGCATATCATACATGATAATCAAAACATTAAAATTTTTAAGCATTTATCGACATGTTGATCATGATACAAAAAACATTAAATCAATATTTATAATACATCATTTTAGCAACAACCCATAGTATTTTAAATCATGATTTACAACATATGTTATACATCACATCATAATTAGAAAGAACAAGTATTGTATGCATCATTGCAAATCATAACTTCTTCCCATTTTATCATTGAAAACCAGAAAGAAGTAGGGAAGAGCATAAAAGTGTAAAATATTTCAATCATTTTCAAGGCATTTGTATCATAGATACAAAGAAATCATATCATCAAAGATAAGACCATTTGAATACCAAATGACATGATTCATTTTATTAAATATCTTCTTTTTATAAATAACAGAAATTGTAGGTGTATAAAGAAGAGATTGTGATTAAAAAAGAATCTCAAGTAGTAAATCCAAGAAATCAAGATCGTAAGTTGAATACAAACTCATTCAAATTTAAATTGTCAAATTCATCAAAATCTCAACATTACTTTCAAGAGATTCAAAATGGTATACATAGATTTATAATAATAATCAAGGGAAAATCTTAGGAGATCATGATATAGATAAAATTCATTCAATCTTATAAGAGAACAAGATATTAATTCAAGCATATACAATTTCTCAATTCATTATGAATCATAAAAGAATTGTGGTTTCGAAAATTCACGATTCATTTAGAAAAATTTTCTCTTTAGTACACGATAAGAAGAAATATAGCAATGATACCAATCATAATTCATTTGGATAGTAGATGCTAAAAAGTAACATTGAGGATACAAGATCTTGATTTTTATAAAGTAAATCTCAAAAAATCAAGATAAAACTCATTTAAATTCAAATCATCAAATCAAAATCATTTTCAAGAGATTCATAAAAAGAAAAAACATAGATAGATTTTTTAATCTCTCAATTCTTTATGAATCATAAAAAAATTATGATTAAAAAAAAAATCATGATTCATTTCGGAAATTTTCTTCTTTAGTAAACAATAAGAAGAAACATGGGAGTTTAAAAACAAGATCTTGATTCACAATAAAATTTTATGTTAACATGCTTTCCAACATGCATCAACGTTTTGGATCAAAAAATGAATTTCATCATAAAACCATCAAGACCAATAAGTTACAAAAATCATTATATATTACTTTAAAATCTCTTACATAAAATCATCAAATCATGGTATCAAAATTTCAACATTTTCATTACAACTTTATTGCATTGGTTTCATTGAACATAATTTTGAATGATTCTTATAGAAAAACTAAAACTTCTTTAATTTTAATTTATAAGATTGACTTTATATTAGCATGCTCAAATTTTATTCTTATGTCAAAACCATACATCATGTTTGATAACTAAAGATAAGGTTCATAAAAAAAATCATCAAGCCTTCCATTCAAAAAGACATGCATCGTCATTGAAAATCAATATGGAAATCGTCAAAATATACATTCTTGCTTCTCAAGCATATACATAAGATTAATCTTACTAGGTGTATAAGCATTAGATTTATATCTAACATTTTATTGCATTAACATAACACATGTAATTAAAAAAAAATTAATCCTAAACTAAATTAAAAAACAACTCATGAAAGTATTATGTAATTTCAAAATAATTCAAGAGAGTTGAGTTACTTACCTTGTAGTCGAAGCCCATAAAAGCCCAATTAGTGTTTCACCTTTGGAAGTTCTTGATTCATCCTTCGGTGCCTTCCTTTTCTTTGGCCTCTTCCTCCGTTCAAGTTCATTGTTCATTTTAGATTTTTGTTTAATGAACTTATTAAGAGTTAGTGTTCAAGTTCAAGTTCATTATTGTCCTCATCACTTGAGTCATCGCTCAAGTGGTATTCAATTGTCCGAGTTCCAAATCCTTCCTATTCTTTGGAAGGTGGTTCAAGTGTTCATTGTGTTCATCATGTGCATTACTTTTTTATTTCATATGTCATCAACGAGCCGATAAGTTCTTCAAGTGGAAAAATATTTAAATCTTTTGTTTCTTGTATTGTCAGAACTTTTGATTCCCAAATTTTAGAAAGTGATCGTAAAACTTTACTAACAAGTTCATAATTTGAGAAACATTTACCAAGAGTTTGTAAACCATTGATGACATCCGTAAAAATTTTGTACATGTCAACAATGGTTTTGGCTTTTCATTTGAAAAAAAGCTCGAAATCATGCATGAAAATGTTAACTTTCGAGTCTTTGACTCTACTAGTTCCCTCGTGTGTGATTTCAAGTGTTATCGCCAAATATCAAAAGCCGTTTAAAGACGTAGAAATCCGATTGAACTCATTTTTTGTCTAAAGCAAAAATAAGGCATTCATAGCCTTTATTTTTAAAGAAAACATCTTCTTCTCCAAATCATTCCAATGGTTCATTGGGAGAGAAGATATTTCATATCCATTTTCGACTATGTGCCATAAATTCAAATCCAAAGAAAGTAAGAAAAAAACTCATTCGAAGTTTTCCAACAAGTGTAGTCCCATCCGTTAAACAACGGTGGGATCTAACAACCAATAAGCCCTCTTGAAAGCCATAAAAGAGCCATTTCTATTTGTGTGTTAAACCAAGGTAGAAAAACCTCGCTCTGATACCAATTGTTAGGATCGGAGCAGCACTAAGAGGGGGGGGTGAATTAGTGCAGGATAAAAACTTGGTTTTATAAAAAAATCTTTTCAGATGAAGAGAGCTTTAACTTGACAAGTTTAATCTTGAAAGCGTGTTCTTAAATATGCGCAGCAAAAAAGTAATAAGGAACCAGAGCATATAAGAAGATTTGCAATAATATAAATAACAGTAATGAAACGCAAACCACAGATCACGCCGATTTTAGAGTGGTTCGGTCAAATGACCTACTCCACTTGAGGCCCCTCTTGATGAGGCTCCCCACCTTCCACTAGCAAGCTTCTTGAAATGGAAGGGTAAATACCCTCTTACAACTCTTTACAAGCGGTTCACTCTCTTACAGATTTTTTCGAGAAGAGATGAGGTGAACACTAGCAAATTGAAAAAAAAAGAAAGCTAACACTTTTCTAAGATTTTTCTCTCAAACTCTTGCTGCTCAAAAGGTTGTGTTCTCAGCTGAGATTTGAGGGGTATTTATAGGCCTCGAGAGGATTCAAATTTGGGCTCCAAAATTCAAATCCTCTTTGGGTTCCCGATGCTGGCGGTGCCACCGCCAATAAGCGGTGCCACCGCCTCAGCGTTAGGTGCTTTGGCGGTGCCACCCCGAAGCTTCGAGAGGGTGTCACCTTGAGCCGGCGGTGCCACCTTCTGGCTCTCCGTTCACTTGGTTTGGCTTTCTTTTTTAGCCCAAACCAAATCTGACTTTGGCCCCAGTTGGCCCCTAACCAGGATATAGGCTTATCTTCTTAATCCTAATCCTAATTAACATGCTAACTACGAATTTTAAAGACATTATATAAGCTATTACAAAGTCCATAAGTCAAGACTTCTTCCCATGAAGCTTCGCCCGAACTTTTATGCCGGTCTTCCGATAAACTCTCGATTTGATCTTGGCGAGTTCCAACGAGCTTCTTCGGCAAGTTCGATCTTTCTCGGCAAACTCTGCGAACTTCCCACGAACCTTCCGGCGAAGCTTCCAAAAAACCCTTGACAAGCTCCCTACTCATTCTCGGCTAGTTCCGTTCGGCGTTCCCGATGATCCTTCCGGACTTCAGTCGAACTCTTGAACTCCCAACGAATCCTTCGTGCTTGACTCTAACACTTTGTTTCGCTTTATGTCTTCCTCATTATCATAGTTATTCCTGCACACAAAAACTAAAACTCTACTCCGATCTAGACAATTATTACAACGCTGATCGACATTCCGTTCCCCTAAGACGTCATTGGTTGGCGCCGTCCAATTCTTCAACAAGATCGTCCTCTCTTGCGGCTTGTTGCCCAATCGGCAGTTGACCTCCGCGAACCCCGATATCCTTGGCGCAATTCCGCTCTCCTTAGCCCGATGCCCGACGTCCGAAGCCTTCTGTCGTCAATATCCCGACGTGATCTCTTCCCGCCGAACGCGTCAATTTCTCCTGCGTTAATTGTCTAATCCGATCGAGTAGACCTGCATCACTCAAAATACAATTTAAATTATAAACACATATCAAGTGGTTTCATCATCAAAATACGAGATTCAACATCGGCAACCCACGCGGAGGCGCCAGGCAGCGGCGCGCCGCCGCCGAAGCGGCGAGGGCGCCGCCGCATGGGGCAACGACGCGACGCCTTCCGCCGCCGCTGCTCCATGGCGAAAAACCCACACACGGCAGAACCGCCCATGAGGGTAGCGGCGCCCGAAGAAGGGCCCACCCAGCAACGGCATCGCAGCCAGTAGGGCGTGCCGCCGCTGCGGCGAGGGCAGTGTGCCCCCGCCCGCCCGCCTGACAGCCCACCCGGCGGTGGCCCGGCGGCGGCAGCAGCGAAAGGGGGAAAGGGCATTAGGGTTTTCTAGGAAAAAAGACAATTTTGCCCCTCGGAATTTGAGAAATTCCAGTTTCTATCTTTTGTCCAAATTATGAAAATACCCTTAGGAATTAAAAAATTCCCTACATGTCCCTGATTTCAGAAAAATATTAATTAATTAAAAGGTTTAGTTGATTATTATTTTTTATTATTATCTAGTAGTTCTACATGATGATGATTATTTATACATGTGATGTATGATGTGTGGACGGATGATCATGGACCGTGTGATGTGTGTACTTGTGATTATTATTATTGAGGTCTGCGAACCTCCATTATATTTCTCGTTTATTGTCGGGCCTGCGTGCCTATGATTAAGTTGTAATCATATGAGGAGGCGCAGCGGGAGCGTGGATGCGATAGTGGGACCCACGAGACGGACGATCGTGATGCATGGAGATGCATCAAGATGTCGACGGAACCGACGAGAACGAGATGGACGATCACAGGGCATGGAGATGCACCGTTGCACACATAGATCTTGATGTGAGTGATTAGGCCTACTGGCTTGGGCCTAATCATATTAGGTTGTGGTCCATGATCATCTGATGTGATAGCTTATACACATACTAGATATGTATATATATTTGCATGCGATGTAGATATATATTAAATATGTATATGTGTGACATGTCATATTAGGAGACCAAATTATAGAAACATCTCTCGATAATATTAAATTCGGGTAAACGTGAGGCAATTAGATTGACCCACGTGGCCTTCCCATCGTTATGAGTAGTAGGAACCCATTCCGGTGTAGGTTGAGTTGGTCGAGTCCCTCGAGACTCACCTATATTAAGGATTCGCTATCTTGCTTACGACATAGAGATGTCACCGGTGACCCTCGGAGGACATGGTATGCTTGGTCGAGTCCCTCGAGGGTATATCATCAAATCGGACTCATCTTGTAATGAAGGTGTTGACTTAACCGAGCATCATGGTTGGTCGAGTCCCTCGAGGCCATGGTGATTCGGAGGCCGAACAGGGGGCAGGGAATCACAAGGAGTTGTGATCGGCAAGAGTTGCCTACCTTTTTTAGGCTTAGTGTGATTGGTCGAGTCCCTCGAGGTTACACTAAGACGCTGATTGATCTTGATCCCCACTAGAAGTCTGCTGGAGACTTCCGTTTCCGCGTGTTGAGGGTGTCGCGTGACTCGTTAGTAAAATAGTGGGAGCATATTAAGATAGAAGTCCATATCTTGATAGTTTATTTCTTGCAAAATCTGCATGTTATTCATTTACTTTACATCTTTATTTTCAGAAAATGTCGCTTTGAATCCCTTACGTGGCATACTTGATGTCAACCGCCTTTATCGTCCCAAATTATACGGATTGGCTCCGTAACTTGAGAATTGTTCTCACAAATGAGAAAATCGCACGCGTCCTGATACAATGATGCCTACCAAGAAGGGGCAAGCGAGGATGAGATCGCCGCCACGTGAAGTACATTGATGACTCCACTCTTGCTCGATTGCTATATGTTGGGCTCTATGACTCGAGTTTGAGAGACAACATGAAAAGATGGATGCCGATCCATTCTCCTACATGTCCTAAAATTATTTGAGGAACAGGGAAGGACTCAACGATATGAGATATCCAAGAGCCTTTTCCTCGCTAGGATGACCGAGGGACACCGGTTCATAACCATGTCCTAAAGATGATTGAGTGGATAGAGAAACTCACAGTCTATGAATGGTCCTAGAGGATAACTTGTGTGTGGACATTGTGCTTCAGTCCCTACCATTCCTTTTCTTTTCACAGTTCATAATAAATTTTAATATGAACAAGCTTGAGGTGACTCTCCCAAAGCTCCTCAATATGTTGAGGGAGGCAGAGAGTACTATTAAGAAAGAGAAGCCAGTTCTCTACACTAGTGAGACCAGAAAAGAAAAGGAAAGCGAAAAGGTCCCTTAAGAAGGGAAAGGGCAAGGGCAAACAAGGTAAAAGCAAAGGTTGCTAAGAAAGACCCAAAGAAAGGACAAAGGCCGGTGCTTCCACTGTGGTTAAGATGGGCATTGGAAGAGAAACTGCAAAGAGTACCTTGCAGAAAGGGCTAAACAAAAGCTTGATGAAGCTTCAGATACATTCCATCGATCTCCATTTGTCGACTCTTATGATAACACATGGGTATTGGATACCCGGGTAGTGCTTATCATATATGCAATTGTTGCGGGTTAAAAAAGGCCTAGGAGACCTCTGAGAGGCTAGATGGACCTCAAGATGGGTAATGGAGCAAAAGTTGCTGTGTATTAGCTGTTGGCGAGGTCGCCCTACATCTGCCTAGTGGAGCTTTTATTGCATTAGATGCATGTTATTTTGTTCCTTCTATTATCAAAAAATATTATCTCCATTTCATGTTTAACAGTTAGTGGATATAAATTTGTTTTTTTGAGAACAATGGTTGTTCGATATTATTAGATGATAAGATCATCACGAAAAGGAACATTGCATAATGGTTTATTTATGTTAGACACCACTCCACATATCATGAATGTAAATATGTCCAAAAGGAAACGAGATGAGTTGAACAAGGCATACCGTGGCATTGTAGGCTAGGTCACATCCATGAAAGAAGGATTCAAAAGTTGCTAAATGATGGATATCTAGATCCATTCGACTATGTGTCATATGCGACTTGTGAGCCTTTGCATTAGTGGAAAACTGACCAAATCTCCATTTAGTAGAACTGGAGAGAGAGCCAATGAGTTGTTGGAACTCATACATAGTGATGTATGTGGACCCATGTCAACTCATGCCATTGGAGGTTACTCCTACTTCATTACATTTATCGATGATTTCTCAAGGTATGGATATGTGTACTTAATGAAGTACAAGTCCTAAACCTTTGAGAAATTCAGAGAGTATAAGAATGAGGTGGAGAACCGATTGGAAAGAGTATCAAAAAACTCTTCGATCGGATCGAGGAGGTGAATACTTAAGTCTGAGTTTACTCAATTCCTCAAGGACCATGGGATATTATCCCAATGGACACCTCCTTATACACCTCAGCTCAATGGTGTCTCTGAAAAGGAGAAATCGTACATTATTAGATATGGTACGGTCCATGATAAGTTTTGTTGACCTACCCATCTCATTCTCGGGATATGCCCTAGAAACCGCAAAAGCCACCTTCTCAACAGAGTTCCAACTAAGTCGGTAGTGTCTACACCATATGAGATATGGAAAGGGAAGAAGCCTGATCTTAAGGTTGTTAAGATCCGGGGCTGCCCTGCCCATGTTAGAAGACACAACCCGATAAGTTAGAATCAAGGACGAAGCGATGCAAATTTGTGGGATACCCCAAGGAAACTTGTGGGTATTATTTCTATCATCTCGAGGACCAAAAGGTGTTTGTAGCTAAGAGAGCAGTGTTCCTTGAGAAGGAACACATTCTTGACGGAGACAAAGGGGAGAATGATAGAATTGAGCGAGGTTAGAGAACCAAGCTCAAGCACCACTCTACAGTGCCTCGAACTGTTCAGGTACCTAATACACAAGTATCAACTTTACTGCAGTTCGATAGAGTATCCCATCCTCCTGAGAGATATATGGGACATATTAGATCGAGGATGTAGAGGATATTGATCCTCAGACCTCACGAGGAGGCTATTATGAGTATAGACTCCGGGAAGTGGAAAGAAGCCATGAATTCTCGAGATGGATTCTATGTACTCCAATAAGGTTTGGAACCTAGTTGATGCTTCCAAAGGTATTGTACCCATCGGTTTGCAAGTGGATCTTTAAGAAAAAAAGATCGGAGTAGATGGAAAGGTAGAGACCTATAAAGCAAGGCTAGTGGCTAAGGGGTATCGTTAAAGGCAAGGTGTTGACTACGACGAAACTTTCTCACCCGTAGCAATGCTAAAATCCATCAGAATTCTATTGGCTATTGCAGCACACTATGATTATGAGATCTGGCAGATGGATGTGAAAACCGCATTCCTCAACGGGAACCTCGAGAAGGAGGTGTATATGATGCAACCTGAGGGATTCGTGTCCAAGAACTACCCAGATAAGGTGTGTAGGTTGCTTAGATCCATTTATGAACTAAAGCAAGCTTCCCGAAGTTGGAACATAAGATTTGATGAGGCAATCAGATCTTATGACTTCGTTAAGAACGAAGATGAGCCTTGTGTATACAGAAAGGTAAGTGGGAGCGCTATCACCCTTTTGGTGTTATATGTGGATGACATCCTGATCATTGGGAATGACGTAGGAATACTATCCACAGTAAAGGCTTGGTTATCTAGACACTTCTCCATGAAGGACTTAGTGGAAGCATCCTATATTTTGGGGATTAGAATCTATAGAGATAGATCCAAGAGGATGCTTGGCTTGTCCCAATCCAGGTACATAGAAACTATTGTCAAAAGGTTTGGCATGGAAAATTCCAAGAGAGGTCTCATACCGATGAGACATGGGATATCGCTTTCTACGAATATATCCCCAAAGACTCCAGAAGAAAGGGCAAACATGGATATGATACCTTATGCCTCAGCAATAGGGTCAATCATGTATGCCATGCTATGTACTAGGCATGATATGGCGATGCTCGAAAGTGTCACGAGCAGGTATCAAAGATCCGTGCTTGAGCACTAGAAAGCAAAAAGTGTATCCTTAAGTACTTGAGAAGGACTAAGGATCTTTTACTAGTATATGGAGGTAATAGCCTTAAGGTTGAAGGCTACACCGACTCAAGTTTTCGATGATGTCGATGATAGCAAGTCAATTCAGGGTATGTGTACACCTTGAATGGAGGAGCAAAGCAGTCTTTGAAGAGTTCCAAGCAAGATACCATCACCGGCTTCGACCACGTAGGCGGAGGTACATTGCTGCATCGATGCAGCAAAGGAGGGAGTCCAGTTGAAGAAGTTCATCATAGATTTGGGAGTCGTGCGGATAATGGACAAGTCGACTTCCTTATATTGCGACAACTATGGGGTGATTACTCAAATAAGGGAACCCAGGTCTCATCAGAAGTGTTCTGAGGAGGTTCTAGCTTATAAGAGAGATCGTAACCCGAGGAGATGTAGCAGTGGAAAGAGTTTCATCCGAAGATAACATTGCAGATCCACTGACAAAGCCGTTGTCTCATTTTGTCTTTGAGCGTCACAGGGGTCTGATGGGGATCAGACACATAGGTGATTGGCTTTAGGTCAAGTGGGAGATTGCTAGTCATAGGTGCCCAGCAAGCCAATCACGTGAGTGATGGCACGTGTGACTTGATACAGAATCTCTTTGCTTATTATATTTTGGCGTATATCACTTTATAACTATTGCATAAATGCATATATATATTGTGATGTCCTTGGATTTGTGCAATGGGAATCGGATCGTGATGAGATCACGATAATGAGATCGATTCACCTTTAAACACATATCCTAAATAATCCCGGTCACAGGTTACTCGAGAGGGACATCGTGATAACCGGATAGACTGGTGTGCTATATACCCTTCCATATGATGGATGCAGCTAGTCTCATAGCTGCTCGTGTCGGGACACTAGGGATATAGTACAGGTGCTCATTGGAGAATGAGTTCACTGATTGATCCGCTTACGGAATGCTGGATGGTTGATGATGCCTTATTGTCAGACAGCGATTCCGTAGTCCTAGTGGTGTATCTGGTCCTTAGACTTGAGACACCAAGGATGTCCTGTATGAGTGCTCCACTCTTTGATACCGCACTTATAGGTTTGGCTGTCCCGCATCTAGTATACCGGTCATTGGGAGTGGTAGTCGACCTTTCGAGGGCTATTGAGTGTCGATAGAGGATCATCCACTCTACAAGTCATGAGAGGAATATCCCATGTGTTCTTGCTCGAACAAATCCCTAGCCGTAGTCATTCGGTTGAGAGAAAAGAGTTCTCCTGAGAATCATGGATTAGAGCGAGACTTCGAGTAGAAACCGCATGGGTCCGACAACACCATGCTCGATATCACGGTCTCGGGATATTAGATGGATGAGGGACTATAGGTACATGAAAATCGAGGACGACAGGTCCAATGGATTGGATTCCCTCAGAGTCAGATGGGGACTACTGGCAGTAGTGGCCTAGTACGTCCCTCAGAATGATGAGTCGAAAGTGAATTATTACGAGAGATAATAATTCACCGAAGTTAGAAGGAGTTCTGACAAGTATGACTCATGGCCAGCTCGATATTGGGCCTAGAGGGTCACACACATATGGTAGGCATTGCGATGAGTAGAGGTTCGGATATGAGATATCCGACGGAGCCCTTGTCTTATTGGATGCAGATCCAATACCCACTAGGGAAGGACCCATTAGGGTTTGACACGAGATCTCTATAAATAGGAGGGATTCACAGCCTCATAGGCTAGAGTCTTTGCTTGCCTTTCCTATTCTCCTCTCCCTCTCCACCTCAGAGGCCTGGAGTTTTGAGGAGGATCGTCGCAACCCTGCTGTGTGGATCACCGCTAGAGAGGAGGACGCTTGACCTCCTTCACCCTCTCCTAAGGATCTGCAAGGAAACAGGGATATACGATCTCCCTAGGTAACACAATCTCTATACGCAGTTTTGTGTTTTGCGGATTTTTGCGCACCAATCTTCGCACGACGACGAACATCTTTTTGGGAATTGGGGATTTTTGTTTTCTTGTTCTTCTGCTGCGCATATGATGTCGCCCCCATGATTTCCCAACATACGATCGCTGCGTTGGATGAAGAGTAGCTGCCTTGTTTCTATCGCTGCGTGGGGTTAGAGTGCAGGGGTTGGAAGGCGACTGCGTTGATGTTGCTATAGCTGCTGTGACCCAAGGGGTGATCGCCGAGCAACGGGGTTGAGGTGACAGTGATGGCAACCTGTGGTGATGGCAACCTGTGGTTGTGGCAGAATATGCTAAGCAAGGGGGAGGCGGTGTTGATGCGGCTGAGGTTGTGAAGAGGAATCGATGTTGCATGCGCTGCTGGGGTTGAGGCAAGGCAGCGTACTTGCTGCGGTTGCTGCGTTCGCTGTTGGAGGGTGACTGCTGTAGAACGAGGGGTTGGTCATTGGCCGGGAGCGCTGACGGTGGTTACAATCGACGGCTACGGCAGCAGAGGGTGCCACTGTTTTTGTTACTGCATGGTGGTTGCTGCGTACTCTGTTTTTGTCGCACCACTGAAGGAGTTGGCCGGAAGGATCACGAGCGGTTGAGGAGAAGGCTGCAGTGGCTGGCAGCAGCGGTGGTCGCTGGACGGAGTGCAGCATTGGCGGTGGAGAAAAAGGCAGCGAGCGTTGTCGCTGGCCGGGAAGTTGTGATGCTGTAGATGGGAAACAAGGTGTTCTGTTTCTATCGCACCACAGCTAGAGCCACTGGCGATGCTAGCAATGGCGGTGCGGCGGTGATCGTGTGGCCGAGAAGTAGCGGTAGCGGTGGAGAAGGAGGAGTCAGCGGTGTCTCGATTGGGAACAAGGGCAACCGGAGAGTTGCCCTATTTCTGGCACTACTGATGCAAAGCAAGGAGGATCGGCTGCGGGGAGGCATGCGACAGTCGCCGCAGGGTGGACCGCAGCGGTGATGGGTCGGCTAGGCGACGATGGCACTGGAGGTGAAGAGGAATACTGGAGGCGGCGCGGCTGGTGGAGGCGCGGCTGCAATCGATGAGGGGCTGCGGCAATAGAAGAACTATGTTTCTGCAACCGTTGCAATGAGGGACTGCGGCAACAAGTGGCTGTAGCTGTGACCTAAGGGGGGGGCATGGCTAGGGTTGCAGTGGAGAGGCAGCGGTGGTGGCGTGGCTGGGAGCAGCGTCACCAACGATCATCGAGGAGGAGAGTCAAGTGGCTGCGTTATGACACAAGGGGAGGCGAGCAATGGCAGTACAGCTGGGATGGACGCTGGCAGTGTCGTCTCCTAGCCGGAGAACAGCGGCGGTGGTGGTCGCTGGCCAAGAAGCGGGGCGATGGTGGGTGCTAGCCGGAGAGCAGCAGCGGCGGGTGGGCTGGCCGGAAGCAGGGGACGCAGGGGGTGGCTGCGGCTTCTTCTTCCTCTCGTGTTTCTTCTTTTCTTTTTTTTTTTTTTTTTTTTTTTTGAATGAGATGAGGCAGCGAGGAGGTCGAGCGGTGGTCGAAGGTCGCTAGCCGGGGAAACAATGACAACGGTGAAGAAAGAGTTGCCTTGTAGTGGTGGTGGGGAAGAAGGGAAGCAAGGTTGCGGCAAGTTGCGCCAAGGATCGTTGCTCTGATACCAAAAGATAAGACCCTAAAGTCTTATCGTAGGCTCTGATACCAATTGATAAGACCCTAAAGTCTTATCGTAAAAAGAAGAAGAGAAAGGGGATGATCGCTTCGAGGGGATCGACCTCCTTGATCGCTTCGAGGGGATCGACCCTCCTTGATCGCTTTGAGGGGATTGGCCTCCTAGGGTTTGTCAAAAGACATAATAGTATTTTTCATAGATTACTGAAAAGAAGTAGTTACATCCCTATTTATAGAGTTCTACCCAGAGTCCATCATGACTTGAACTCTAATAATAAATAAATATTAAATAAATCTCTATTTGACTCTAATTGAACCAAACCGACTCAATAAACAACTAGACTAAACCGACTCAATAAACATTATTCAAAAGCTCAGAAAAAGAGTCCTAATAGTAATGATAAGACCCTAAAGTCTTACCATAAAAAGAAGAAGAGAAAGGGGATGATCACTTCGAGGGGATCGGCCTCCTTGATCGCTTCGAGGGAATCGATCCTCCTTGATCGCTTCGCGAGGATCGGCCTCCTAGGGTTTGTCAAAAGACATAATAGTATTTTTCATAGATTATTGAAAAGAAGCAGTTACATCCCTATTTATAGAGTTCCACCTAGAGTCCATCAGGACTTGAACTCTAATAATAAATATATATTAAATAAACCTCTACTTGACTCTAACTGAACCAAACCGACTCAATAAACAACTGGACAAACAGTCTCAATAAACATTATTCAAAAGCTCAGAAAAAGGGTCCTAACAGTTTCTCCCTCTTTAAATCAGCCTTGTCCTCAAGGTTGAGCAGCATCAATCTCAGGGAGCTTGTCTTTTAGCACTTCAGTCATAGGCTATCTGCAACGCATCACAACCAGTTGATCAAGTAAGTATGGTGTCCACTTTTTGACAGTGTAAGAAATAGGTCGATCTTTCAGTGTAGTAATCATTGTAAAAAATTTCTGGCCTTTGCTATCATAAGTTAAAATCTGTCCATCAGTAAACTTTACTTCAAATCTATCACAGCCTTTAATGCGGTAAGCTAATCGGGCTGCAACTTTCCTGTCCATAAAATTATTAGTGCTACACGTATCTATCAGCATAGTGATAGGCTGATGCTTCAAAGTTCTCTAATTTTCATAGTTTGTGGGTTAGCATAGCTAGCCAATGCATGCATTGTATGTGTGATGGCTTCAATATATTCATCAGTTTCCACACCTTCATAATCGAAGTCCAACTCTTCTGCTTTCGGTTCCTCTCCAATTAGCTCAATTATCATATGTTGCCCTTGTTTACAATGGTGCTCCATACTCCACTTTTCATCATAGTGCAAACCCTTTGCTGATCTTTCATTGAGTTTTTCTTGGGTTAGTCTTCGGGTGTCAAGGCTTTAGTTGCGAATAGATGGAGCCAGTGGCTTACTAATCATCTGGTTGTTGTCACTTCTGTTTGCATGATGTTTTCTATTGATTATTTTCTCATGTAGATGTGCGAATGAGATCGCAGTTATCATAGTACAGGGTTCACGAGCCTTAACTTCACACCGAATTTCTGGAATAAGCCCTTCAATAAATGTATCCAGAAGTTATCGTTTCGACCAATCTCTAGATTGATTTGACAATCTTTCAGACCTACTCTGATATTCCAACACCGTAGAAGTCTGACAAATTTTGGCAAGCTGTCCATCCACCTTCATGTACGAGTAGATTGTGTCACAATCTTAGAGCCCTTTTTTAGTATTTCCAGATCTGTGCAATATAGAACTTGAGCTCCCACCTTGTTGAAATTTACTAAGGCTCCCCAGTAAGTCCTTTTTGAAATCATTAAGTACTTCTTGTAACCGGTTCTCAATTATGATTTCCAATGCTTCCATTTGTGCTTTCATCGAGTTATCAGTGGCCATTGCGTAAGACTACAAATATGTTAGTTCAACTCCTGTTTTTGGTGTCCGTTAAGGGCATCAACACTGTCGATGCAAAGTTGCCGAGGAGGTGGACGCCAAGGACAGTGCTACGGTCACTGCGTTGGAGGAAGAGTAGCTGCCTTGTTTCTATCGTTGCGTTGGGTGAGAGCATAGGGGTTGGAAGGCGACTGCGTTGATGTGGCTATAGCTGCTGCGACCCAAGGGGTGATCGCCGAGGAACGGGGTTGAGGCTGCAGTGATGGCAACCTGTGGTTGTGGCAGAATATGCTAAGCAAGGGGGAGGCGGCGTTGATGCGGCCGAGGTTGAGAAGAGGAATCGATGTTGCGTGCGCTGCTAGGGTTGAGGCAAGGCAACGTACTTGTTATGGTTGCTACGTTCGCTGTTGGAGGGCGACTGTTGTAGAACGAGGGGTTGGTCATTGGCCGGGAGCGACGACGGTGGTTACAATCGGCAACTATGGCAGTAGAGGGTGCCACTATTTTTGTTGCTGCGTAGTAGTTTCTACGTACTCTGTTTTTGTTGCACCACCGAAGGAGTTGGCTGGAATGATCACGAGCAGTTGAGGAGAAGGCTGCGGTGGCTAGCAGCAGCGGTGGTCGCTGGCCGGAGCGCAGCATTGGCGGTGGAGAAAATGGCATTCTCCACCGCAAGCACCCTAAATGATAAGTAATCTTTACTTTGAATCTGTCATGAGCTGATCTCCTTGAAGTGATCAAGGAGGGCCGATCCCCTCGAAGCGATCAAGGAAGGTCGATCCCCTCGAAGCGATTTAGGAGGCCGATCTCCTCGAAGTGATCATCCCCTTTCTCTTCTTCTTTTTACGATAAGACTTTAAGGTCTTACCATTTGGTATTAGAGGACGATAAGACTTTAGGGTCTTATCAAATATATATATATATATATATATATATATATATATATATATATATATATATATATATATATATATGTATATATATATATATATATATATATATATGTATATATATATATATATATATATATATATATATATATATATATATATATGTATGTATATATATATATATGTATATATATATATATATATGTATATATATATATATATATATATATATATATATATATATATATATATATATATATATATATATATATATATATATATATATATATATATATATATATATATATATATATATATATATATATATATATATATATATATATATATATATATATATATATATATATATATATATATATATATATATATATATATATATATATATATATATATATATATATATATATATGTAACAAGCAATATAAAGTGATAAATGCCAAAATATAATAAGCATAAAGACTGCGTGTCAAGTCACACGTGCCATCACTCACGTGATTAGCTTGTAGGACACATATGACTAACAATCTCCCACTTAACCTAAAGCTAATCACCTATGTATTTGATCCCCATCAGACCCCTATGACACTCAAAGATAATATGAGATAATGGCTTTGTTAGTGGATCTGTAATGTTATCTTTAGATAGAACTCTTTCCACTACTATATCTCCTCGGGTCACGATCTCTCCGATCAAGTGTAACCTCCTCAAAACATGCTTAGATTTCTGATGAGACATGCATTCCTTTGCTTGAGCAATTTCCCCATTATTGTCGTAACATAAGGGAATCAACTCCTCACTGCTCGGCACGACTCCCAAATCTATGATGAACTTATTTATCCAAACTCCCTCTTTCGTTGCCTCTACTACAGCAATGTACTCTGCCTTTGTGGTCGAGTCAGCAGTAATATCTTGCTTCAAACTCTTCCATCACATTGCTCCTTCATTCAAGATGTACACATACCCCGAATTCTACTTGTTATCATCGACATCGGATATACTAGTAAAATATCCTTAGTCCTTCTTAAGTACTTAAGGATATACTTTACTGCTTTCTAATGCTCAAAGCTTGGATCCACTAAATACTTGTTCGTGACACTTAGTGTAACATCCCTCTTTTTTGAAAATTTTGTAAGGGCCTATTTGTAATATAAGGACCTAAATATAAATATTAGAAATGTAATATGATTTATGAAAGATTCCCATTTAAAGTAAAGAAAAAAAATAGTTGACATATATCACTAGCTAACCTAATGGTGCCACATAAGTTTGCTCTAAGGATGACACCTAGCTCTTTTCATGCATGCTTGCCACCTTATAACATTTGCAACCTTTGTGTTAGCCAAAAGTAATTAAATGAGAGATTAAAGGAGAAACTAAATGTAAACTTAAGATGCTGCAGCCAATGTGAGTGTAAGAAGAGAAGGAGAAGGAGAAGAAGAAGAAGTAGAAGAGGAAACTTTGTTTGAGATTTTGCATCAACTCTCCCACATTTAGGAATCAAACTCTTTTAAGGCAAGTGTTTTAACCCCTTCCTATAGAAATTTTTAATCTCTATTTTCATTTTAATTCTTTATAATTTTGAAAATTTTCAGCTTGGCAACAAACCTTTCTTTTGTTTTGATACAAAGCCATGAATCTGTAATTTTTCGGTAATCTGACCTCTATATACTATTTTATACCTAACTTTTAGCACTAATCTCTGATTTAGGCAAAGCCTAATTCATTTGAAAGTAGACTCAAAGATATTTATTTTGATGCTGAGATTGAATGATTTAGAGTTTAAATGCCTACAAAGACTTCTATTTCAATTAACCCTACAGATTCTGCAAACTATGGACTGTAATTTCTAACCTCTTATTGCTTAACTGCTTATAACTTTCTACTAAGAATCAGATTCATAGAAAGTATGATTTATTGGAAACTAGACTCATAAAGCTTTCTGTCCATATCCAATTTGAATGATTTGGAGTACAAATGCCAATTGAATCATCAGTTTAAATCAACTCTATGAATTATGTAAAATATATATAATGTTCACTGACCTTTGGTTACTTAATTCTTTATAACTCCTTGCTGGAAACTCTGATTCATACAAAGCTTAATTTACCAAAAACTAGATTGATACAGCTTTCGAATGACCCTTATTTTGTGTAAATTGGAGCAAAATTAATCGTCCAAACAATTCATGCAATATGCCTCTCAAATTCTACCAAAATCAAGCTTTGGTCAATTTTGCCTCTTATTGTTTTCTTCTCTTTGGAAATTGATTTTGGCAAAAACCATTAATTTAGTTGAACTTTACATTATTGTCTTGAATTCCTATATACTTTTGTCATTCAGTTATTTTATACACCTGCAGTTATCATGTAAAGTTCATGTTTGCATCGCAATAATTCATATAGGCACATGCATTCTGTTATTCCGCATGTGTTTCTAATATATCCCAATTTATTGTTCATAATACTCTTTTGTACTCTAGTGTTTGTGGGATTGTCTGGACCTTTACCAGAAATGATAAAAGGATTATTTGGACCTTTACTAAAAATAGTAAAGAGATTATCTAGACCTTTGCCAAAAATGATAAAGGGTATGTGCTTAGAGCCCGCAATGCTCTAGATTATGTTTAGTGGTCATTCAAAAATGGATGGACCATATTATGTTTGAGATCCCACTTCACCTTCTATTTTCTTGATATGATATCCAAAGCTTTGGTTATACACTTCTATATGTGTTTTGGATAAGAATGAAATGTATGAAATGTCAAATGCGACATTTGAGCTTCTATTTCGTATTTGTTCTTTGATATATTCCGAAATGCTATATGCTCCTAAATGTTTCATATGTCATTGATATCCGAAATGCTCCTTACATCTTTGATATGCTTTGAAATATTTCATATGTCATGGATATGCTTCTTATGCCATTGATATGCTCCAATTAGCCCTTAATCCATTGTTATGAACAAAACATGCTTCGAATGAAATGACATTGTAACTCTGCATTCATCGAGTGGCTATCTTTGAACTCTTGTATCTCTGTCTTGTATTTTGAAACCTTATTTGTTTGAAATTGTCCTCTTTGTCATGGATATGTTAATCACTTGCTGAGCTCTATGTGCTCACCCCGTTGCTATATATATTTTTCAAGATAGCTTGTCACTCGCTAGAATGTTTAAAACGGGCTGAGGTAGTGGAAATCCAGATGATTTTGGGGCAAATCTTTCATACTTGATAAGTTATTAGTGTATATGTTTCTTTTGTATGAAATGAAATATCAATGATAACTCTATATTGATGTGTCTTGTAAATATTTGTAACGTACCTCTCATTTCGAGATTTTAAGAATGTTAAGTTTAAACTCTATAATGATATAAACATGTGGTACATGTTGGTTTTGTGATTATATAGATTGCGACGCTTATGGATTTATGATGTGGTTATTGTTTAGTTGAGTTGGCTTTGGATTTTGTGAATCATTAAGTGATATGATGGTATGATTATAGACTGCACAAGTCTTATGGATTATGAAATATATGAAAATGACTTGAATGCTTTCTCAGTATCCTCAAATATTAGTTTGGATTCTATATTATTGTTGAATTATAATATTATCAATTTCGAGTTAGGTTCACATCTCCTAAATAAAAATTAAATTTAGGGGGGTGTGACAAAGATGGTATCAGAGCATGGTTTAAGGTTCACTAAGATATTTGATATGTTTGATGTGCAAAAGATACAGAGGTCTAGTGAAATATAGTGATCGATGGAAATTTTCATTGATGCATTTTAGGAAACTAAGATGACGAGGATATTTGGTCATCCTACTTCATCTACTTTTGATTAATTAAGTGAGATGAAAGGGGTTATCGGGGATATCAAAATCAGAATGGCGTAATGGAAGCGTAGTGAGCTTGATACAATGGTAGTAGAACAATGGAAGTTATTAGAAGAAAATTTTAATTTGAATGATATGAAGAAAGGGCAAGACTCAATGACATTGATAACCTCTATTCACATGCAATCTTGATCTTAACTTTTTGTGGAAGGAGGTATGACAAATTTAGAGGACTAAATTTTTCTTTGAAAGAGGGGAGAGTGTAACATCCCTCATTTTTAAAAATTTTGTAAGGGCCTATTTGTAATATAGGGATCTGCATGTAAATATTAGAAATATAATATGATTTGTGAAAAATTCCCATTTAAAGTAAAGAAAAAAAAAATAGTAAACATGTGATACTAGCTAACCTAATAGTGCCACCTAAGTTTGCTTTGACACCTAGCCCTTTTCATGCATGCTTGCCACCTTGCAACATTTACAACCCTTGTGTTAGCCAAAATTAATTAAATGAAAGATTAAAGGAGAAACTAAATATGAACTTAAGATGCTGCAGCCAACGTGAGTGTAAGAAGAAAAGAAGAAGAAGAAGAAGAAGAAGAAGAAGAAGAAGAAGAAGAAGAGGAAGAGGAAACATTGTTTGAGGTTTTGCATCAACTCCCCCACATTTAGGAATCAAATTCTTCTATGGCAAGTATTCTAACCCCTTCCTATAGAAATTTCTAATCTCTGTTTTCATTTTAATTCATCATAATTTTGAAATATTTTAGCTTGGCACCAAACCTTTCTTTCGTTTTGATACAAAGCCATGAATTTATAATATTTCAGTAATCTGACCTCTATACACTATTTCCGACCTAACTTTTAGAACTAAACTCTGATTTAGGTAAAGTCTAATTCATTTGAAAGTAGACTCAAAGATCTTTATTTTTATGATAAGATTGAATGATTTGGAGTTTAAATGCCTACTAAGACTTTTGTTTCAATTAACCCTATAGATTCTGCAAACTAGGGACGGTAATTTCTGACCTCTTGTTGCTTAACTGCTTATAACTTTCTACTGGGAACTCAAATTCATGCCAAGTATAATTTATTAGAAACTAGACTAATAAATCTTACTGTCTATATCTGATTTGAATGATTTGGAGTACAAATTCCCATTTAATCATTAGTTCAAATCAACTCTATGAATTCTATAAAACAGAGATAATATTCACTGATCTTTGGTTACTAAATTATTTATAACTCCTTGCTGGAAACTCTGATTCATACAAAACTTGAGTTAACAAAAACTAGATTGATACAGCTTTCGAATGACCCTAATTTTGTGCAAATTGGAGTATAACAGATTATCCAAACAATTAATGCAATATGTCTCTCAAATTCTGCCAGAATCGAGCTTTGGTCGATTTCGCCTCTTATTGTTTTCTTCTCTTTGGAAATTGATTTCGGCAAAAACCCTTACTTCAGGTGAGCTTTACATTATTGCCTTGAATTCCTATATACTTTTGTCCTTCAATTATTTTGTACACCTACAACTATCATGTAAAGTTCATGTTTGCATCGCAATGATTCGCATAAGCACATTGATTCCGTTATTCTGCATTTGTTTTCGATATGTCCCAATTTATTATTCACAATACCCTTTTGTACTTTGGTGTTTGTGAGATTGTCTAATCCTTTGCCAAAAATGGTAAATGGATTATTTGGATCTTTACTAGAAATAGTAAACAGATTATCTGGACTTTTGCCAGAAATGGTAAAGGATATGTGCTTAGAGCCCACGATGCTCTATATTATGTTTGGTGGTCATTCAGTAATGGATGGACCATATTATGTTTGAGATCTCACTTCACCTTCTATTTGCTTGATATGATATCCAAAGCTTTCGCTATATACTTCTACTTGTGCTTTGGATAAAAATGAAATGCATGAAACATCAAATATGATATTTGAGCTTCTGTTTCGTATTTGTTCTTTGATATGTTCTGAAATGCTATATGCTCCAAAATATTTCATATGTCATTGATATTCAAAATGCTCCTTACATCTTTGATATACTTTGAAATATTTCATATGACGAGGATATGCTTCTTATGCCAATGATATACTCCAATTAACCCTTAATCTATTGTTATGAACAAAACATACTTCGAATGAAATGACATTGTAACTCTACATCGAGTGGCTATCTTTAAACTCTTGTTTCTCTGTCTTATATTTTGAAATATTATTTGTTCGAAACTGTCCTCTTTGCCACGGATATGTTAGTCACTTGCGGAGCTCTATGTGCTCACCCCGTTGCTATATAAATTTTTCAGGATAGCTTGTCGCTCGCTAGAATGTTTAAAACAGGCTGAGGCAGTGGAAAGCCAGATGATTTTAGGGTAAATCTTTCATACTTGATAAGTTGATGTTGTATAAGTTTCTTTTGTATAAAATGAAATATGAATGATAACTCTATATTGATGTGTCTTGTAAACATTTTGAATGTACCTCTCATGTCAGGATTTTGAGAATGTTAAGTTTAAACTCTGTAATGATATAAACATGTGATACATGTTGGTTTTGTGATTATATAGATTGCTATGCTTAGGGATTTATGATGTGGTTATGGTTTAATTGAGTTGGCTTTGGATTTTGTGAATCATTATTCTGATATGATGGTATGATTATAAACTGCACAAGTCTTATGGATTATGGAATATATGGAAATGACTTGAATGCTTTCTCAGTATCCTTAAACATGTGATTGGATCCTGGAATGAATTATTCTTGATCTATAATAAATTTAGGATGGGGCGTGACACTTAGAGCATGCGCTATATCATGCCTGGTATATAACATGGCATACATGATAGACTCTATCTCTGAGGCATAGAGTATCACATCCATGTTCACCCTTTCTTCACGAGTCTTTAGGGACATACTCTTAGAAAGCGATATCCCATGTCTTATCGGTATAAGACCTCTCTTAAAATTTTTCATGCCAAACTTTTTGACAATAGTGTCTATGTACCTAGACTGGGACAAGCCAAGCATCCTCTTCGATCTATCTCTATAGATCCGAATCCTCAAGATATAGGATGCTTTTTCTAAGTCCTTTATGGAGAAGTATCTAGATAACCAAGTATTTACTATAGATAGCATTCCTATATCATTCCCAATGATCAGGATGTCATCCACATACAACACCAAGAAGGTGATATTGCTCCCACTTATCTTCCTGTACACACAAGGCTTATTTTCGTTCTTAACGAAATCATAAGATTTGATTGCCTCATCAAATCTTATGTTCCAACTTCGAGAAGCTTGCTTTAGTCCATAAATTGATCTAATCAACCTACACACCTTATCTGGGTAGTCCTTGGACATAAATCTCTCAGACTGTATCATATACACCTCCTTCTCGAGGTTGCCATTGAGGAATGCGGTTTTCACGTCTATCTGCCAAATCTCATAATCATAGTGTGTTGTAATATAATTCGGATGGATTTTAGCATGGCAATGGGTAGTTTTCGTCATAATCAACACCTTGCCTTTGATGATACCTCTTAGCCACTAGTTTTGCTTTATAGGTCTCTACTTTTCCATCTACTCCAAACTTTTTCTTAAAGATCCACTTGCAACCGATGGGTACAATACCCTTGGGCGTATCAACTAGGTTCCAAACATTGTTGGAATATATGGAATCCATCTCAGAATTCATGGCTTCTTGCCACTTCTTAGAGTTTATACTCATAATAGCCTTATCATAGGTCTGAGGATCAATATCCTCAACATCCTCTCCTCCAATATGTCCCACATATCTCCCAAGAGGATAGGACATTCTATCAGACCTACGTAAAGTTGAAACTTATGTGTTGGTACCGGAACAGACTCGGGCTATAGAGTGGTGCTTGAGCTAGGTTCTCCAACCTCGCTCAACTCTATCATACTCCCATTGTCTCCTCCAAGAATGTGTTCCTTCTCAAGGAATACCGCTCTCTTGGCTACAAAGACCTTTTGGTCCTCGAGATGATAGAAATAATACTCACAAGTTTCCTTGGGGTATCTCACGAACTTGCACTGCTCCATCCTTGATTCCAACTTATCGGAGTTATGTCTTTTAACGTGGGCAGGATAGCCCCAAATCTTAACAACCTTACGATCATGCTTTTTCCCTTTCCATATCTCATATGGTGTAGACACTATCAACTTAGTTGGAAATCTATTCAGAAGGTAAACTATAGTCTCTAGGGCATATCCCCAGAATGAAATGGGTAGATCAGCGAAACTCATCATGGACCATACCATGTCTAACAGCGTACGATTCCTCCTTTCAGATATACCATTGAGCTGAGGTATATAAGGAGTTATCTATTTGGATAGAATCTCATGGTCCTTAACGAATTGGGTAAACTCTATACTAAAATACTCACCTCCTCGATCTGATCGAAGAGTCTTACTACTCTTTCCAGTTTGGTTCTCCACTTCAATTTTATACTCTCTGAATTTCTCAAAGGCCTCAGACTTATACTTCATTAAGTATAAATGTCCATACCTTAAGAAATCATCAGTAAAGGTAATGAAGTAGGAGTAACCACCAATGGCATGAGTTGACATGGGTCCACATACATCACTATGTATGAGTTCCAGTAGCTCAATGGCTCTTTCTCCAATTCTACTAAATGGAGAGTTGCTCAGTTTTCCATGAAGGCAAGGCTCACAAATTGTATATAACTCATAGTCAAATGGATCTAGATATCCTGTTAGGATCAAGAGCACTAAGAGGGGGGGGTGAATTAGTGCAGCGAAAAACTTTCGACAATTAAAACTACATTCGTACGATAAGAGCGATTTCGGTAGAAAAGTCGATTCGTAAATCACTTTAACTTGTGATCAAGCAAGATCCAGTTAAAGCGAATCTATAAGGGCAGTTTGCAGTTATGATGGAAATCAGAATGTAAGCGCAAACTGAAATATGATGTTCGTACGATAAAAATGATTTACGACTAAACACCGATTCAGAAAATATTGAACTTTGAAACACGATCGTAAATTCGCATAATGCAGTATGCTATTGAGGAGGTTTGTAGTAAAGATAATATACCCAAAGTAAATGCAAACCAGAGAGCACCGCGATTTTAGAGTGGTTCGGTCAATCTTGACCTACATCAACTTCTGGCTTCCTCTATCGACGAGGTCACCGACGTCCACTAGAGGCCTTCCTTCAATAGGCGAAGGCCAACCACCCTTTTACAGTTTCACTCCTTTTGACGGGCTTAGGAGACAACCCTTATAGAATTTTCTCTCCTCTCTTGAAAGATAAGAACTTGGAAGAAAAGAGGGAGAAGAACTTTTAACTCGTGCAAAACTTTTGAGCTCTAAAAATCACAGAGTAAGATCAGGATTTCGGTGGTTTTGGTTGCACTTTCATTGCTAAAAGAGTGGGGTATTTATAGGCCCCAAACCAGTTTGAATTCCGAGTTCAAAACTGTCAATTCCTAGAATTCCGGGGTCTGGCGGTTGCACCGCCTGACTAGGGCGGTTGCACTGCCTGGCAAAGCTCAGAGACTGAGCCTCTGGGTGGTGCCACCACTTGCCAGGGGCGGTTGCACATCCTGCCAGAGCTCAGAGACCGAGCTCAGGCGGTGGCACCGCCTGATTGGGGCGGTTGCACCTCTGTCAGAGGCAGTTGCACCGCCTAGCCAGAGCTCGGAGACTGAGCCCTGGGCGGTGCCACCTCTGGCCAAGTAATCTGGGTCCGAATGGGCTGATTCATTCGGCCGAATTTGGGTCTTTCAAGGGCCCAATTGCCCCAAGATTAAGTTAATGGGATCACCTCCCATTTCTAACTTAATCATCGTGCTAACTACGAATTTCTTAAGACATTTACTGTAACTTGCTCCGGTGCATCAATCGCTTCTTCCGGCGAACATCCGATGAACCTCCGGCGATGCTCCGATGGACGTCCGGCAAACTCCTGGACTTGCGATGATCCACTTGGTGAGTTCCAACGAGCTTCTTTTGGCAAGCTCTCGGACCTCTCGGATTTATTCCTGCAGAACCTCCGACGACTATCCGAACTTTCGTCGAGCTCTTGAACTCCCAACGTGATCATAGTCTTGACTCCGACGAAACTCCTGTTGCATGTCTTACTTTCATCGTAGTTAATCTTACGCACTTATCTCAACATATGGATTAGATAACAAATGACAATTGACGTCATCATCAAAATCCGAGATTCAACAATCTCCCCCTTTTTGATGATGACAATTAATTGATAACAAAGTTAACCTTAACTCCCCCTATCTATGTGCCATAATTGAAATAAGTCATTCTTGAATTCAAAGCCTTTGAATTCAAGAGACATATTGATAAGTTAAAATCATTTAACCTTATCAATACTCCCATCATGATTCCCATCATGATGTATCTCTCTGAAAATGATGTATGATGTAAAGGCTTGACATCCATTTTCAAATTTCAAATGTGAATGATGATCATGGTAGCAATTCATCATATGGCAAGATGTCAACATGTAAAATTACGATGCAAGTTCTTGATATTTTAACATGATGCAAATATGGCAATCATAGCAAACATGGCATAATGCAAATATGGTAATCATAGTTATCATCAATTCATATATTTTTTATGATGCAGTCATAGCATCAATAATCAAATATCTGCTTCTTTCAGTATAATATGGCATTTATAGCATCAATTCATATACTTCTCCCCCTTTGTCATCAACAAAAAGGAGAACAATATAAACAACTTTGAAATATACGTGTGATGCCATAAACAGGTTCATGTCATTTATAGGATACAAACATCTCAAGAAAAACATGACATGAAGATTATTTATATAGAGTGAAAACTTCTTCCTTTTTATTTGTTATTATCTTTTCTGCATGAAGGAGGAAAGCCATTTGTGTAGTTTAAATTGATAGGATATTAAAGCATGCTTTACAAGGATTAGGATATTTATGTGAATCAAATCCTTGCAAAAAGTATCTTCCTTTTATAAGAAGGAATCATCAAATCTATTTCTCAAAGGGAATATTTTTCACATGATAAGTCTAAAAGATATGCATTTGCTAGATGATTCTAATTGTCAAAAATCAATGATGTGAATCAAAGTCCGAAAGAGAATAATGTATTCATGAAATCCGATTAGAACTGAAAATTTAATTTAACACTTTCATGCAATCGGACAAGACTATATAATCATGAAGACATGCTCATTGTTATGAAAATTTTGGTATTAATTTCCAACATGTTATTTTAGGCATGTAATGGTAATTAAGTGATTTGATCATTCAATTAATAAAGTCCGAATAATTTTAACAAGTTTATGCATTTTGACACATCAACATTCCTAATTCTCTTCTTATGAAATCAAATTGTTCTTCACTTAGAGGTTTTGTAAAAATATCAGCTAGTTGATGCTTAGTATCTATGAACTCTATAATTACATCATGTTTAGTAACATGATCTCGTATAAAGTGATGTCTAATATTAATATGTTTTGTTCTTGAGTATTGAATGAGATTCTTTGTTAAACATAATGCACTCATGTTATCACATTTAATGGGAATGTTTTTAAGATAGACTTTATAATCTTCTAAGGTGTTTTTCATCCACCCAACTTGTGCATAGCATGCACTAGCTGCAATATATTCAGCTTCAGTTGTTGATAGAGTAACCAAGTTTTGTTTCTTAGATGACCAAGAAATAAGGGAATGTCCCAAAAATTGACATGTTCCTGATGTGCTTTTTCTATCTAGTCTACACCTAGCAAAATCCGCATCAGCATAAGCAATTAACTCAAAACTTTTGGATTTTGGATACCATAATCCTAGATTTGTGGTACCTTTAAGATATCTAAGTATTCTTTTAACCGCTTTGAGATGAGATATCTTAGGGTTCGATTGAAACCTAGTACAAAGTCCTACACTGAACATGATATCTGGTCTAGTTGTAGTGAGGTAAAGTAAACTTCCTATCATACCCCTATAAGTTTTTTGATCAAAGTCTTCTCCACTCTCATCAACTTCTAACTTAGTGGAGGTGCTCATAGGGGTGTTAATAGCCTTTGACCTATCCATATTAAATCGTTTTAGTAGGTCTAAAGCATATTTAGTTTGACTAATAAAGATGTCATTGCTTAGTTGCTTAATTTGTAAGCCTAAGAAAAATGTTAATTCTCCCATCAAACTCATTTCAAATTCGAGACTCATGGTTTTAGCAAAAGATTCACAAAGAGATTTATTCGTAGAACGGAAAATAATATCATCAACATAAATCTGAACAATGAGAAAATTATTTTCAAAATTCTTGATAAACAATGTAGTATCAACCTTGCCTTTTGTGAAATTATTTTCAATAAGAAAAGTGCTTAGTCTATCATACCAAGCCCTTGGGGCTTGTTTGAAACCATAAAGAGCTTTGGTTAATTTAAATACATGATTAGAGAGGCTATTATTTTCAAATCCGAGAGGCTGTTCAACATAAACTTCTTTAGAAATAAAACCATTAAGAAAAGCGCTTTTAACATCTATTTGAAACAACTTAAAATTATTATTTCTAGCATAGGCAAGGAGCATCCTTATGGCTTCTAATCTAGCCACAAGAGCGAAGGTTTCTTCGTAATCAATACCTTCTTCTTGGTTGAAACCTTTGGCCACTAATCTAGCCTTGTTTCTCACCACAATACCATATTTGTTATGATCGAGAGCACTAAGAGGGGGGGGGTGAATTAGTGCAGCGAAAATCTTTCAGCGATTTAAAAATGAAAGCTGCGTTCGTCCGATAAAAACGATTTCGATGTAAAATCCGATTCACAGTTTGTATCTAAGTGTAGTTTACGCAGTTTGCGTCTAAATGCAGTTTGCGTCTAAATGCAGATTGCGTCTAAGCGCAGTTTGCATTTAAGCGCAGTTTGCGTCTAAGCGCAGATTGCGTCTAAGTGCAGTTTGCGTCTAAACACAGTTTGCGTCTAAACACAGTTTGTGTCTAAGCGCAGTTTGCGTCTAAACACAGTTTGCGTCTAAACACAGTTTGCGTCTGAATGCAGTTTGCGTCTAAACGCAGTTTTACGTCTAAGTGTAGTTTTACGTCTATGTGCAGTTTTACGTCTAAACGCAGTTTTGCGTCTAAACGCAGTTTTACGTCTAAACGCAGTTTTACGTCTAAATGCAGTTTTACGTCTAAACGCAGTTTTGCGTCTAAACGTAGTTTTACGTCTAAACGCAGTTTTACGTCTAAACTCAGTTTACGTCTAAATGCAGTTTTTACGTCAAAGCATAATTTTACGTCTAAACGCAGTTTTGAACTTTGAAAAGCGTTTTATGAATACGCAGAAAGCAATTTGCAGTTATAAATGGAATCAAAACGTAAGCGTAAACTGCAGTGTAAAGATCATACGAAAACACCGATTTACGTCTGAATGCAGATTCGGAAAGATCAGAACTTAGAGACTCGTTCGTAAAAACGCAGAGGGCAGTAGCTATGTAGGAGGTTTGCAGTAATGATAAAGTGCTCAAAGTAAAAGCAAACCAGAGATTTAGAGTGGTTCGGTCAGTCTTGACCTACTCCACTTTTGGCTTCCTCCTCCGACGAGGTCACCGACGTCAACTAGCTGCCTTCCTTCAATGGGCGAAGGCCAACTGCCCTTTTACAGTTTCACTCCTTTTGATGGGCTCAGGAGACAACCCTTACAGAACCTTTCTCTCCTCACTTTTACAATTCAGAAACTTAAAGAACAGAAGGAGGAGACTTAAAGGCTTTACAACAATTTTGAGCTCAAGAATCACAGAGAAGATCAAGATTTTGGTGTAGGTCTCTTGCTCTTTCTGTGCTGAATGGGTGGGGTATTTATAGGCCCCAACCCAGTTCAAATTTGGAGCTCAAAACGATCAAATCCCGGAATTCCGGGATCAGGCGGTTGCACCTCCTGATCGGAGAAGTTGCACCGCCTGGCAGAGCTCGAAGACTGAGCCTCTGGGCGGTGCCACCTCTGTCAGAGGCGGTTGCACCTCTCTGCCAGAGCTCGAAGACCGAGCTCAGGCGGTTGCACCACCTGACTGGAGAGGTTGCACCGCCCAGTCTCGCTCGGAGACTGAGCCCTAGGCGGTTGCACCTCTTGGCTGGGGCGGTTGCACCGCCCAGTCTTGCTGATGATGACAATTACTTGATGACGAAGTTAAACTTAACTCCCGGAGTTTAAACAAACTCCCCCTATCAATATGCCATATTGATAGAAACTCTGAGATTCAAAAATCTAAGCAACATGTCATCATAAACGGAGTTAACCTTAACTCCTAGAGTTTAAACAAACTCCCCCTATCAATATGCCATATTGATAGAACCTTGAATTCAAACTGAATTCAAGTCATTGCAGTATTCATCATGAATACTTGCAACACGTCAACATGAACATATGCATAAACTTATGCATCACATGTCATGTCATCAACATACTTCTCCCCCTTTGTCATCAACAAAAAGGAGAAGTATCACAATCAATCGTTTGTGATATTGATTCAACTTATTGCATGAAAATCATAATATCAAGTTTTATCGTCATGCAGTTTTGAAGCCAGAAAATTTAGCAAATATTACATCATGCTTAGAACATTCAAGCTATCAAGTTTTAGATATGCAAGTTTTACGGCATACAAGATAGCACATGCAAGCTAGCAATGTTACAACATTTTAGAATTTGCAAGCTAGCAGTTTAGAGATATTCAAGAAGGCAACTCTTGCTTCTTGAAATATGCAAGTTGCAAGCTAGCAAATTTTTGCTTCCTTTGCAGTGTTAGCTTTTGATATCGTAACGCAACTATTTCAAGTGTTTATCAATTGTAGCATTTCATCATATGGCATGATATCGACATGTATAGCTGTGAAGCAAGATTTTGATATCATTTCATGATGTACACATTTCGAATATTTTAGCAAGTGTAGCATTGCATCACATGGTAAGATATCAGCTCCTACGATGCAAATTTTTGTTTGATATCTTGATACAGGGCAAATAGCAATGATAGCAATCATATATTTCTTGGTGATGCAAGTATGGCCTAATCATAGTATCAGTGATAGCAACCATATTAACATCAGTAATAGCAACCATATCAATGTCATATTGCTGACTTATCAACTATATTGGTATGTCACTTTATATTTTTCAAGGCATAAGGTTTTTAAAACATTTTAGTTTCAGTGTAAAATCCGAGATAAACAACAAGAGATGTTTGAAAATTTGCATATGCTTACAGATCAAGGTAAAGGGTAACATATGAAGTTTACAACATATCAGGTAACCATATCAAAAACAAAGTCCTTCATGATGAGTAACATAAGGAGTTTACAACATGCCATATCAAAGACAAAGTCCATGAGGAGTTTATAACAACAACGGATGATTGTGTTCATACAAACTCATTCATGAGGTGGAAGGTTGAAGTGCCTAAATAAAGAGTCAAATTGTCGATGGATTTGCTGCAGCTCAGTTAGGATTTGATCTTGTCGAAGTTCAAGCCGTTCTTGTCTTTATTCGAATCGGTCCATCCGAATCCCAATATCTTCGATGGATGATGTGTGAGTTTGCTCAACCGGATGTGTTTCCTCAAAGGGACAGATCGGAGGAGATTGGGTACTCCTAAAGACTGGTTTTTCCGGCTTGGGTTCAGGTTCAGATTCAGGTTGAGGGGGATCAGTTCTTCTAGGCATTCTAGCCCAGTTACCGTTTCTATAGTGACATCTTAGTCGGTGAAGTAGATTTTTGTTTATTATCCTGAATCTATCTACTTTCATTACTTCTTCTTCTGGTGGTATTTGAATGTCGTAAGCTTTCATTATTCTAGTAATTATACCACCATATGGGAGCATCATATCTTTCTTAGATAATTCTAACATGTTTTGTTGGACAAGACAAATGTCATGTCCTTTCATGATTAAGTACATAGTTCCTAATTCTAATTGACTCACTTCATCATGATGGTATTGTTTAGGAAGAATTATACTAGTCATGATATGATGAAGTATCTTAGTGTTTAAAGGCAGTAGATGTTCACAACTTTTAGGAACAAATGCTATGTTAGGATTGGCAAAGATTGTTCCTAAGGCTTCAACATAGGATGTTCTAATAGTTTCATCATCCCATGATCCTCTAAAGTAAAGTCCTATGCTTTTCATGGGAATGCCTATCATATCACAAATGAATCTATCAGTGATTGAGATGTGTTGTCCTAAAAGATAGGTGGACATCCTTTCTTCATCATCTATTTGTATGTTATTGTAAAACAATCTAACTAGCCTAGGATAGATGGGTTCGTTGATCTGCAAGATTGGAAGTAGATTTAGGTTTGCAAACCATTGGATAGTCTCTACGTCTCTTAGTTCATTCAGATCTACGTATTTTCCCTTATTGATGCTTCTTAGTTCGAAAGAGAGAAATTTTTCAGCATGGTTTTTTGAATCAAAAAGGGTAAAATCAAACTCTTCTACTAATCTCCTCTTTCCCTTGTCCCTTGAGGATCTTCTAGATCCCATAACTACTGCTGTTTAGAGGGATAAAGATGAACAAGAGTGAATGAAGAACAAAACAGAGTTTAAGAGGTTCTTAGAGAATACCTTAGTGGAATCTTCAAAACAGGGAGGGATTCTTGATGTTTTGCTCCGAAATGGGAGGTATTTGGGAAGCTAAACGGGGTGAAATGGGGATGGAGGAGGCTTGGAGGAGTGGAGAAGGAAAGGGAGGTGAGTTAGGGTCGGTTTCACTACCGGCCCTAGCGTGGGTTAAAAAGGCAGAGTTGCGGGGGGTTGCACCTCTGGTTGGAGCGGTGCAACCGCTGGCAACCCGTGATGGCTAGAGGTGCCACCGTTAGCTGGAGAAGTGCCACCGCCTGTAGGCAGTGAACACTTTGTTGTGATTTGATCAGGGAGGTTTTGTCTTGAGGAGAGTTTTCATTCAGAGCAATTAACGTTACTTACATGATTACGTGTGTGTTTTTATTTCAAGGCAAAAACGCTTGTACGATCAAGATAGACCTTTTAACGTGCATACTCCCAATGTCGTACATATGTTTGTGATTTTAAAAAGTCACATTAGGTTGTATCCAAATTGCATTTGTGATTTCATAATTTCCACTCGTTGTTGTATCCAAATTGCATTTGGGTTATGACTGTCGAGAATCAAGTAGCAGAACAATAATTCTTGCTCCAGCCTACGGTTTTAATGTTTTTGTAGGAAGGGATGATTTTTAGGTACCCATTTGCTTTTGGGTGCCTCACTAATAGATCTAGATTTTCTATCATGTTGCATAGAATTTGTCATGGTTCCTTTAGGAACCCAAATCAATTTGTTTGGACTAAATTTCCTGAATGGACAATAATGCATCCTGTGTCTGAACTTGCAACAAAAGTTGCATTTGCTTTGATGTCTAACATGTAAGATGGGGCCTTTTACGAAGGTAGTTGGATTTTGGTGAGGACTCCTCACAAATCCAATCCCACTTCTTTTGGGAACATGACCCTTGTTTGTAAGGATCATGTTTAATGACTTGCTACCAACCTCGAATTTCTTCAAGGTGTCCTTAAGTAGCAAGTTTTCTTTTTGAAAAGTTTCTAGATCATGGCATTTTATGCATGAGTTTAAACTATCACTATGTTCAGCATTTAACTTATCAAACTTGTAAATAAGACTATCATACTCCTTTTTTAGCAATTTGTATTTACCACTAATAGTCTTACACTCATCAAACAATTCATGGAAAGCATTTAATAATTCATCGAATGATAAATCTGCATCTAATGAATTTGTTACCTCGTCTTCGATGGCCATTAGAGCGTAATGAGCAACTTGCTCGGTGTTGGTCTCCTCTTCTTCGGATGCGCTCGAGTCGTCCCATGTTGCTTGAAGCGCCTTCTTCTTTGATGTTCTTCTTTTGACTTGGGGACAATCACTCTTGTAGTGTCCCGGCTTTTTACATTCATAGCAGATCACTTGGTCCTTCTTGGGTTCAAGTTTATTTTTCGCATCATTCTTAAACTTGTTTCTTTTAAAGAATTTTTTAAACTTTCTTGTTAAAAGTGCCAAGTCATCATCACAGTCCTCATCACTTGAGTTTTCTCTCAAGTGGCATTCAAAGTTTTAAGTGCCATATCCTTCCTGTTCTTTGGAAGGATGTCTTCTTGCTCTTCATGAGCTTTGCAAGTCATCTCATTGGGTCATTAATGACCCAATTAGTTCTTCAAGAGGAAGTTGTTTAGATCTTTTGCCTCTTGAATAGCAGTGACTTTAGGATCCCAACTCTTAGGAAGGGATCTTAGTATCTTATTCTACGAGTTCAAAATCCAAAAAAACTTTTTTCCGAGTCCTTTTAGACCATTGATGACATCCGTGAAAACGGGTAAAGATGTCGCCAATGGTTTCACTTTCGATTTCATTCGAAAAAGTTCAAAAGAATGCAACAACAGATTGATTTTTGACTCTTTCACTCTACTTGTGTCCTCGTGGGTCACTTCAAGTGTGTGCCAAATATCAAATGCAGTTTATGAAGTTGAAACACGATTAAACTCGTTTTTATCAAGTCGCAAAAATAAGGCATTCATAGCCTTTGCATTAAGAGCGAAAGCCTTCTTTTCCAATTCATTCCAATCGATCATTGGAAGAGAAGACTTTGAAAATCCGTTTTCAACAAGGTTCCATAGTTCAAAATCCATAGAAATAAGAAAGATCCTCATTCGGTCTTCCAAGAGGTGTAGTCCGTCCCACTGAACATGGGTGGGCGTGTAATAGAATGCCCTCTTGGTTTCCGGCGTATGCCATCTCTCTTGGGTTTTAATCCGTTAGAGAGTTAACCTTGCTCGATACCAATTGTTAGGATCGAGAGCACTAAGAGGGGGGGGGGTGAATTAGTGCAGCGAAATCTTTCAGCGATTTAAAAACGAAAGCTTACGTTAGTCCGATAAAAACGATTTCGATGTAAAAAAGCCGATTCACAGTTTGTATCTAAGTGTAGTTTACGCGGTTTGCGTCTAAATGCAGTTTGTGTCTAAATGCAGATTGCGTCTAAGCGCGGTTTGCATTTAAAGCGCGGTTCGTCTAAGCGCGAGATTATGTCTAAGCGCAGTTTGCGTCTAAACACAGTTTGCGTCTAAACACAGTTTGCGTCTAAGCGCAGTTTGCGTCTAAACACAGTTTGCGTCTAAACACAGTTTGCGTCTGAACGCAGTTTGCGTCTAAACGCAGTTTTACGTCTAAGTGCAGTTTTACGTCTAAGTGCAGTTTTACGTCTAAACGTAGTTTTGCGTCTAAACGTAGTTTTACGTCTAAACGCAGTTTTACGTCTAAATGCAGTTTTACGTCTAAACGCAGTTTTGCGTCTAAACGCAGTTTTACGTCTAAACGCAGTTTTACGTCTAAACTCAGTTTACGTCTAAACACAGTTTTTACGTCAAAGTATAATTTTACGTCTAAACGTAGTTTTGAACTTTGAAAAGCATTTTATGAATACGCAGAAAGCAATTTGCAGTTATAAATGGAATCAAAACGTAAGCGTAAACTGTAGTGTAAAGATCGTACGAAAACACCGATTTACGTCTGAATGCAGATTCGGAAAGATCAGAACTTAGAGACTCGTTCGTAAAAATGCATAGGGCAGTAGCTATGTAGGAGGTTTGCAGTAATGATAAAGTGATCAAAGTAAAAGCAAACCAGAGATTTAGAGTGGTTCGGTGAATCTTGACCTACTCCACTTTTGGCTTCCTCCTCCGACGAGGTCACCGACGTCAACTAGCTGCCTTCCTTCAATGGGCGAAGGCCAACTGCCCTTTTACAGTTTCACTCCTTTTGATGGGCTCAGGAGACAACTCTTACAGAACCTTTCTCTCCTCACTTTTACAATTCAGAAACTTAAAGAACAGAAGGAGGAGACTTAAAGGCTTTACAACAATTTTGAGCTCAAGAATCACAGAGAAGATCAAGATTTCGGTGTAGGTCTCTTGCTCTTTCTGTGCTGAATGGGTGGGGTATTTATAGGCCCCAACCCAGTTCAAATTTGGAGCTCAAAACGATCAAATCCCGGAATTCCGGGATCAGGCGGTTGCACCTCCTGACTGGAGAGGTTGCACCGCCTGGCAGAGCTCGAAGACTGAGCCTCTGGGCGGTGCCACCTCTGTCAGAGGCGGTTGCACCTCTCTGCCAGAGCTCGAAGACCGAGCTCAGGCGGTTGCACCGCCTGACTGGAGAGGTTGCACCGCCCAGTCTCGCTCGGAGACTGAGCCCTGGGCGGTTGCACCTCTTGGCTGGGGCGGTTGCACCGCCCAGTCTCGCTGGGAGACATAGCCCAGGCGGTGCCACCTCCTGGCCTAGGCGGTTGCACCTCCTGGTGCAATCAGGGTCCGAATGGTTAGCTCCATTCGGCCCAATTTCAATCTTTTCAGGGGCCCAATTGCCCCAAGATTAAGCTAATGGGATCACCTCCCATTTTCCAACTTAATCAACGTGCTAACTACGATTAAATCTAAGACAATTTCTGCAGCTTTGCTCCGATGCGTCAATCGCTTCTTCCGGCGAGTTTCCGGCGAACTTCCGTCGATCATCCGATGAACCCTCGATGATTCTTCTGCGGACTTCCGGCAAACTCCTGGACTTTGCGACGATCTACTTGGCGAGTTCCGACGAGCTTCGCTTGGAAAGCTTCTGGATTTCTCGGATCTGTTCTCGCAGAACCTCCGATGACCATCCGAACATCCGTCGAACTCTCGAACTCCCAACGTGATCATGATCTTGTCTAACTCCGGCACAACTCCTGCTGCTTGTCTAACTTTCATCGTAGTTAATCCTGCACAACAAAACTTCGATCGAGACAATTAATCCTAAGCAATTTAACCAAGTTGCCGGCATGTCATTGGTCCCTCGACGCTTCGTCCGATTCTTCGGCGCATCGTCCTCTCCTGCAGCCTATTGCCCAATCGGCCAGTTGACTCTGCAACTCCAATATCCTTGGCACAATACCCGCTCTTCTTGGCTCGATGCCCGAGTCCACGGCCCGAAGCCTTCTGTCGATACGTCGACCGATCCACCGGCCCGACGTCCAATCTTCTAACATGTTCCTTCGGCACAACATGATTTTCCTGTTTTAATTGTCTCATCCTGATCGAAGCACCCTGCGTCACTCAAAACGCAGATTAAATCATAAACATATATCAAGTAGTTTCATCATCAAAATACGAGATTCAACAATATTCATCTTGCTTATTTCCAAAGACCCATTTAGTACCAGTAACTAAATGGTCATTTGGCCTAGGAACAAGCTTCCACACCTCATTTCTCTCAAATTGATTTAACTCATCTTGCATTGCGATAATCAATGAATCATCTTTCATGGCTTCGTCAATACATTTAGGTTCAATTTGGGAGAGAAAAGCGGCATTGTCACAAAATTTTTTAAGAGATGAATGTGTTTGAACCCCCTTAGATGTGCCTCCTAGGATTAGCTCCTTAGGATGAGCATCTACATACTTCCAATCTTTGGGTAAGGATGTTTCGGAAGTGGATGCATCCAAGTTGCTAGTTGGAGAATGGGTTTCATTTAAATTCAAAGAATCGAAATTAACATCATCATCAAAGTCATTTTTCTTGATTTTGGAAATCTCATTGAAAACAACATGAATGGATTCTTCTATAATTAAAGTCCTTTATTGAAGATATGAAAAGCTTTAGAAACCGAAGAATAACCAAGAAAAATTTCTTCATCAAATTTAGCATCAAATTTTCCTAAGGTATGTTTTTCATTCAAGATAAAACACTTACACCCAAAAACTTTAAAATTTGAAACATTAGGTTTTTTATTGTTCCACAACTCATAGGGAGTTTTGGTGAGTAAGGGTCTTACTAAAACTCTATTCAGAATATAGCATGCAGTGTTTACAGCTTCGGCCCAAAAATATTTGGGTAGGCTATGTTCATTCTACATGGTTCTTGTCATTTCTTGTAAATTTCTATTCTTTCTTTCTACTACTCCATTTTGTTGAGGATTTCTTAGAGTAGAGAAGTTGTGGTTGTTAGGATCAAGAGCACTAAGAGGGGGGGGGGGGTGAATTAGTGCAGTGGAAAACTTAACTTTCTGCATTTTGAAACTTAGTTCGGACGACAAAGCTAATTTCAGCAGAAACTTCGATTCATAAATCACTTTAACTTCTGATTAGGCAAGAGATAGTTAAAAATGAATCTGATAAGGCAGTTTGCTATTGTGATAAAAATCAGAATGTAAGCGCAAGCTGAAATACGATGTTCGTACGAGAAAATCGATTTACGTCTAAACACGATTCGGAAAGTATTGAGCTTGGAAACGCAAACGTAAAAGCGCAAAAGACAGTAAGCTATGAAGAAGGTTTGCAGTAAGGATAATAAGCTCAAAGTAAATGCAAACTAGAGAGCAGCTCGATTTAGAGTGATTTGCGAGAAAACCGATTTACGTCTAAACATGATTCGAAAAGTATTGAGCTTGAAAACTCAGACGTAAAAGCATAGAACACAGTAGGCTATGAAGGAGGTTTGCAGTAAAGATAATGAACTCAAAGTAAATGCAAACCGGAGAGTAGCGCGATTTAGAGTGGTTCGGTCAGTCTTGACCTACATCCACTTCTGGCTTCCTCCACCGATGAGGTTGCCGACGTCCACTAGAGGCCTTCCTTCAATAGGCGAAGGCCAACCATCTTTTTACATTTTCACTCCTTTTGACGTGTCACGCCCCTCAAAAATATCGACAATATTTAAAATTTTCATCATAACTAACCCAGGATCCAAGCACACATTTGAGGTCACTAAGAAAACATTCAGATCAAAATTTCACCTCTATAGTTTACAAATTCATAATCCTGTGCAATTCATAAACATACCACTCATCACTCGATAATTCATACAATCAGAACTCAACTCATCAAAATAATAACCACAATATAAATTCACAAATGGGGAAGTCTTTACAGTCACCAAACCAACGATTACCATAAGATCATATCATTACACGAATTTAACTTAACATACCAAAATCCTATACATGAGGGATCCTTAATCTTACACAAAATCCACAGTTTAGATTCATCGTCACATTTCATAAGATGCAGAGTATCTTATACAACAAATACACATATGCTAACAAAGATCTGCCCAAAATCTTCTAAACTTTCCACCGCCTCATTGAATCTTATCATTTAAGCAAGCAATATGCTATCCCAAAAAAATTTATCAACAAACGGGGTGAGCATAAAGAGCTCAGCAAGTGACTAACATATCCATATCAAAATAGTACAACTTCCAAAGAGATACAGTTCCAAAATACAAGGCAGAATATACGATTTTTGTAGACATAATATCATTAAGAGCATAACACAATTGTCATTTCAATCTTACATATTTGGTTCCTGACAGATTGGGGCATAGAGTAATTGGAGCATATCAGTAACAAAGGAAACATATCGGAGCTTATCAATGGCATATAAAATGTTCCAAGCATATCAACGGCATATGGAACATTTGAAGCAAAATCATCGATGAATGAAGCATTTGAGCATATCAAAAACAAATATCGCATGAAGCTCAAACGGCGTCCTTGGCGTTGCAATCATATCATTCTTATCCAGCATGAACAGAAACAACTCACCAAAACTCGGATGTCATGTCAAACATATAGAAGGTGTGGTGGGATCTCGGTCGAATGTGATTCATCCATTTCACGAATGACCACGACAAAAGTCTCCCCACGTCCGGGAGATCCATCCACCCACGTCTAGGTGAAGTCGAGGGGCGGCATAGCATCGCGAGCTCTAAGCACATACCCTTTACCATTTCTCGGCAAAGGTCCGGAATATCCCACGGAGCGGGACCCCACAGGCGGGTAATAAAGCGCATCCCACGGCGGGACCCCACAGGCGGGTATTAAGCGCATACCCTTTGTTGAATCTCAGATTTTGATGATGAAACTAATTGATTGTGTTTAGATATTTAACTGCATTTTGAGTGATGCAGGTCTACTCGATTAGAATTAGGCGATTAACGGGGAGGAATTGGCGTTGTCGGAGAGGAGATCACGTCGAGATATTGACGGCGAAGGCTTGAACGTCGGGCATCGGGCCAAGAAGAGTGGAATTGCGCCAAGGATATCGGGGTTGCGGAGGTCAACCGCTGATTGGGCAACAAGCCGCAAGAGAGGACGATGTGCTAAAGAATCGGACAAAGCGCCAACCAATGACGTCTTAGAAAATGAATGTCAATTCGGCGTTGTAATAACTGTCTAGATCGGAGTAGAGTTTTGGTTTGCATGTTCAGGATTAACTACGATAACGATGAAGGCATAAAGTGAAACAAAGTGTGGAGTCAAGAACGAAGGATTCGTTGGGGAGTTCAAGAGTTCGACGGAAGTCCGAAGGATCATCGAAACAACCAGAACTAGCCGAGAATGAGTAGGGAGCTTGCAAGGGTTTTTTTTAAGCTTCCCGGAAGGTTCGTGGGAAGTTCGCAGAGTTTGCCGAGAAAGATCGGAGCTTGCCGAAGAAGCTCGTTGGAACTCACCAAGATCAAATCGAGAGTTTATCGGAAGACCGCCGAAAGTTCGCCGGAAGCTCGCCGGAAGAAGTCTTGACTTATGGACTTTGTAATAGCTTATATAATGTCTTTAAAATTTGTAGTTAGCATGTTAATTAGGGTTAGGATTAGGTATTAATCCTATAACCCAAGTAGGGGCCTATAACACTGTAGGCTGAAAACACTGTAGGCGGTGGGCTGAAAACACTATAGCGGGCTGAAAACACTGTAGGCGGTGGCACCGCCTGGGCTGAGCGGTGGCACCGCCCAGCACCCGAGTGCTGGGCGGTGACACCTCTTGGGCTGGGCGGTGGCACCGCCCAGCACCCGAGCGCTGGGCGGTGGCACCGCTTGGTTGGGCGGTGGCACCGCCAGCATCGGGAACCCAAAGAGAATTTGAATTTTGGAGCTCAAATTTTGGAGCCCAAATTTGAATCCTCTCGAGGCCTATAAATACCCCTCAAATCTCAGCTGAGAACACAACTTTTTGAGCAGCAAGAGTTTGAGAGAAAGGTCTTAGAAAAGTGTTAGCTTGTCTTCTTTTCAATTTGCTAGTGTTCACCTCATCTCTTCTCGAAAATCTGTAAGAGAGTGAACCGCTTGTAAAGAGTTGTAAGAGGGGTATTTACCCTTCCATTTCAAGAGACTTGCTAGTGGAAGGTGGGAGCCTCATCGAAGAGGGGCCTCGCAAGTGGAGTAGGTCATTTGACCGAACCACTCTAAAATCGGCGTGATCCTTGGTTTGCATTTCATTATTGCTATTTACATTATTGCAAACCTTCTTATATGCTTTAGTTCCTTATTACTTTTGCTGCGCATATTTAAGAATACGCTTTCAAGATTAAGCTTGTCAAGTTCCGCTCTTATCATACGAAAGATTTTTTAAAAACCGAAGTTTTAATCCGCTGCACTAATTCACCCCCCCTCTTAGTGCTGCTCTGATCCTAACACCCTTTACCATTTCTGGCAAAGGTCCAGACAATCTCACACACCAGAGTACAAGAGGGCAGTTTTAATAATAAGTAGCATATATCGGAAGCACACGCGGAACAACAAACGTGCATGTGCCTTTTCGAGACAATACGAAACAAAGAACAAATCTCTCACAAATGTATTCAGATTTGGAATGAAATAAAAACAAGAGTGTACAGAAATTTCCAAGCAATCATATTTAGCTCAAATCCAATAAGATGGTTAAACGAATTCAAATATCAAAAGGAACGGAGCCGACTATGCGAAATCGACCAAAGCTCGATTTCGGACAGAATTCCAGTGGCACATCAAACAAATACTTCAGAATATCAATTATCATCCAATACCCATAAGAAAACTATGGTTGAACCATATATCAATCTATATTCTGATGGAACAAATTTCATATGAAACAGGGTTCCCAACGCGGAGTTACCTTTGATTTGGTAACACAAGGTCAAAAACACAATCACTGGTTTGTAGAATTTATAGGGTCGGATTCAACAGACAATAGGGTAGGCAATTGAAATCAAAAATTTTCAAACTATAAGTCAAAAGAAAGATTTTCAAGTCTAGTTCAAATAAAATCATTTTGGTACAATTCAGAATTTTCAACAGGGAGTTATAGGCATTTTAGTATCGACAGGTCAGAAATCTTGAACCCTGTTTTACAGCGTCTATAGGCTCAATTGAATCAGATGTTTGGGTAAGTATTCGGTGTCCAAAATCTACAAAATCAGTGTCAACAGGAAGATATAAGAGTCTAATTTTCATACAAAATAGTTTCTGCCCAAATTCACATTTTTTACTAAAACTTATAGCTGAAACAGTTTATAGGGGTCAGTTTACCGAAAAAAAAGACTTCAAAATCCATGGTTCTATGTCCAAAGAGAGACATATCAGTTTCTAAATAGAAATCCTTCAATTTATTTTGATTCAACATAAAAACAGAGACTAAAAATTCTGTAGGATGGGATTAGAACACTTGCCTTTGAGAATTTTGACCCGAAGTGAAGAGATTAAAGCAAGAACCCTAAAAACCCCAATTTTTTTTTTCTTCTTCTTCTTCTTCTTCTTTCTTTCTTTCTTTCTTTCTTTCTTTGTTTGTTTCTTTGATCACCCACGAGCTGCCTTCTTTGCTTCCTTAAGAACGAAGGTAGAGAGGCTTAAACGGTGAAGTTTGTATTTTTTGTATATTTTACAGTTTAGTCCTTGGATTTATCATATTCACGATTAAGTCCTTAGGGTTTACATATAGGTCCTCAGATTCTTTCTTTTAACAAATCCTCCAACTCTTATGAATAAGTTCTCAGATTCATACTTTGACTTTTTTATCAAATTTAAAATAGATACATACATTACAACTAGAAACTTATACGAAAATTCGGAAATGAGGGGTGTTACACTCTCCCCCCCTTAAAAGAAAAATTTAGTCCTCTAAATTTATCGTACCTCTATCGATGAAAAGACGGGGGTACACCTTTGTCATTTCCTCCTCTAGCTCACAAGTTGTTTCCTCTCCAGAATGATGTCTCCAAATTACTTGAACCAATGAGATGACCCATTCCTTAGGACTTTTTTTTTTCTTATCAACGATCTGAATAGGCTCTTCCACATAAGATAAATCTTTATCAATCTCCACCAGCTCATACTTAATGATGTGAGAAGGGTCATATATATACTTCCTAATCATCGAGACATGAAATATATCATGGACATGGCTCAATGCTGGTGGCAAGGCAATCCTGTAAGCGACAGAACCAACCCTCTCGAGAACCTCAAAAGGTCCAATAAATCTGGGGCTTAACTTTCCTTTCTTCCCAAACCTAATAATGCCTTTGCAAGGGGAGACTTTCAAGAATACAAAATCTCCGATTTCAAACTCAATATCTCGTCTTCTATTATCCGCATAACTCTTTTGATGACTCTGAGCAGTTTTTAACCTTTCCCTTATAACTTGAATTTTCTCGAAAGTTTCTTGTACCTTATCCAGGTGCTAACGACTTTTCTCATCACCAACTTCTTCCCAACATATAGGTGTTATGCACTTTAAGCCCATATAAAGCTTAAATGAGGAGCCATCTGAATACTTGAATGATAACTATTATTATAAGTGAACTCAACAAGTGAAATATCCTTATCCCATTCGCCTTTCCAATCCATAACATAGGCTCTAAGCAAATCCTCAAGCGTTTGAATTGTTCTTTTCGACCCACCATCGGTCGAGGATGATATGCAGTACTAAACTTAACTTTAGTGCCCATAGATTCCTGTAATCTTCTCCAGAATCTAGAGAAAATCTGGAGTCTCTATCGAGATGATCTCCTTTGGAATACCATGAAGTCTTACTATTTCACCGACATATAAATCTGCAAGTCTATCAAGCGAATAAGTCATATTAATCGGTAGGAAATGTGCAGATTTTGTTAACCTATCAATGATAACCCAAATAGCATCATGCTTTTTAGAGGTTCTGGGTAGTCCTGAAACAAAATCCATAGTAATGCATTCCCATTTCCATTCAGGAATATCTAAAGGTTGTAACAACCCTCCAGGTCTTTGGTGTTCTACTTTGATTTGCTGACAAGTCAAATATTTTGAAACATACATTGCAATTTCCTTCTTCATGCCTTCCCACTAATAATGACTTTGAAGATCTCTATACATCTTAGTGCTCCCAGGATGTATGGTGTACTTTGAAGTATGACTTTCCTTCAGGATTTGATTCTTAATATCTGGTTCATTTGGTACACATACCCTCTCCCCAAATCTCAATAGGCCATCCTTCGAAACTTGAAATTGTGGCTTCAATTCTTTTTCTACTTTATTCCTCAAGTAGATTAAATGTGGATCTCGTAATTGTCCTTCCTTAATTTGTTGAATAAGATCGGATTGCACTTGAATGAAGGCCATCAATATCATCGAGTCTTGCTCTTTCCTCAAAGCGTTCAAATGTAGATTTCCTACTAAGTGCATCAGCTACAACATTGGCTTTGCCCGGGTGATAACGGATGGCACAATCATAATCATTCAGAAGTTCTATCCATCTTCGCTGCCTCATGTTTAACTCTTTCTGAGTGAAAATGTATTTTAAACTCTTGTGATCAGTGAAGATTTCAAACTGTCGACCATACAAATAATGTCTCCAAATCTTTAGAGCGAAAATAATTGCTGCTAATTCCAAATCATGAGTTGGATAATTCAATTCATAACCTTTAAGTTGCCTAGAAGCATAAGCAATTACTCTCCCTTCCTGCATCAAAACACATCCTAAGCCTTTTCTTGAAGCATCAGTATAAACTACAAATCCCTCACTACCACTTGGAATAGTGAGAATAGGGGCACTAGTCAATCTTCTTTTTAACTCTTGAAAACTTTGCTCACAATCATCACCCCATACAAATTTCATATTCTTCTTAGTGAGTTTGGTGAGAGGTTGAGCAATTCGAAAAATCCTCCACAAATCTCTGTAATAACCTTGCCATGCCCAAGAAGCTTCAAACTTCTGTTACATTTGTTGGTACTTCCCATTCAACTACGGCTTCTATTTTCCTTGGATCAACAGATATACCCTTCCCTGAAATCACATGGCCTAAGAAAGCAACTTCATTCAACCAAAATTCACATTTGCTGAACTTCGCATACAACTTCTTTTCTCTTAGTATGGACAACACATCTCTCAAGTGTTCCTCATGCTCCTGATTACTCTTTGAATACACCAATATGTCATCAATAAATACAATTACACAGATATCCAAGAGCGGTTGAAATATCCTATTCATTAGTTCCATAAAAGCTACAGGGGCATTTGTCAAACCGAAAGGCATCACCAAGAATTCATAATGACCATATCGAGTTCTGAAAGCTGTTTTTGAAATATCCTCCTCCTTGATCTTCAACTGATAGTAACCTGACCTCGGGTCAATCTTAGAGAATACTTGTGCACCCTGCAGTTGATCAAACAAATCATCAATTCTAGGTATGGGATACTTATTTTTTTATGGTCACCTGATTCAACTGTCTATAATAAATACAAAGCCTCAATGTTCCATCCTTCTTCTTCACTAATAGTACCGGAGCACCCCATGGGGATACACTGGGTCATATGAAACCCTTATCTAATAATTCTTGTATTTGCTTCTTTGATTCCTCTAGCTCGAGTGGTGCCATTCTGTAGGGAGGCTTAGATATTGGGGTTGTACTGGAGACCAGATCAATAGCAAATTCACCCTCTCTATCTAGAGGTAAACCAGGCAAGTCATCTGGGAATACATCAGGGAATTCTTTGACCACTACAATTTCGTCTAGGTGGGTTTCCTGATTTGAATGCTCCTTTACACACACCATATAACAAAAACAACCTTTCTGCATAAGACGATAAACTTGAAGTGCTGATATCAAGCAAGGAGGCAAATCATGCCTAATGCCCTCAATGAAAAATATAGGCTGATCTGGTATGCAGAAAGTAATTATTTTTTTGTAACAATCAATACTAGCGTGATGTGAAGATAACCAATCCATGCCAAGTATAATATAAAAGCCCTGGATCTCTAGGAGAATCAAATCAGCAAGGAGTTCGTGGTCTCCAATAGAGATCAAACAAGATGGGTAGACCAAGTTGGTTGCCAATGAATCTCCAACAGCAGTTGTTACATATAACATATAATCCAGGGGTTTAGGTAGAATATCCAAGTGACAAGCAAAGTATTGTGAAACAAACGATAAGTTGGAGCCGGGATCAAACAAAACTTTTGCATTTCTTTTAGAAACATGAAGAATACCTTCCACCACTGATTTAGAAGCTTTAGAATCTTGTTCAGTGATAGCGTACACTCTAGCATGGGCTGAGGGTCTAGGAGACAGTGGCTCTTTCTTCTTCCTCAAAGGGCAATCTTTTATTTGATGATCCAACTTTCCACAACCAAAACATGCCCCAGTCACCCGAAAACACTGACTTGTTTCATAACTTAACTTGCAATTCACATATGATTGAGTCTTTTGCGATGACTTTCCTTTTCAAATCCAAATGTCTTGACACTCTTGTTATTACTTTCTGATTCATTTCCAATCATATTTTTATTAGTAAACTTGTCCTTATCATTCGTAACACTGATCTCCAAAAATTATTTTCTTTGTTGCCATTAATGATCAGCCTCTACCTCCAATATAAGGTGGCAAAAGAATTCTTTCGATCATTAGAACAATTTTGTACATCAAAAATCTTCTCTGTTTGCATCATCCGTTTTTCTACCACCAATGAAATTTGGTTCACCATGTTTTCATCGCGCTACTCTGATTTTGTATCCTCGATCAACCCTTTCATCCCCCTTAATTAATCAGAAACAAATGAAATAGGAGGACCATATGTCCTCATCATCCTAGATTCCTAAAATGCATCAAAGAAAATTTCTACCAATCATTATCACTGGACCTCAATATATTTTGCACGTCAACATATCAAATATTTCAGTGATCCTCAAACAATGCTCTAATACCACCTCTGTCACGCCCCTCAAAAATATCGACAATATTTAAAATTTTCATCATAACTAACCCAGGATCCAAGCACACATTTGAGGTCACTAAGAAAATATTTAGATCAAAATTTCACCTCTATAGTTTACAAATTCATAATCCTGTGCAATTCATAAACATACCACTCATCACTCGATAATTCATACAATCAGAACTCAACTCATCAAAATAATAACCACAATATAAATTCATAAATGGGGAAGTCTTTGCAGTCACCAAACCAACGATTACCATAAGATCATATCATTACACGAATTTAACTTAACATACCAAAATCCTATACATGAGGGATCTTTAATCTTACACAAAATCCATAGGTTTAGATTCATCGTCACATTTCATAAGATGCAGAGTATCTTATACAACAAATACACATATGCTAACAAAGATCTACCCAAAATCTTCTAAACTTTCCACCGCCTCAGCCCAATCTTATCATTTAAGCAAGCAATATGCTATCCTGAAAAATTTATCAACAAACGGGGTGAGCATAAAGAGCTCAGCAAGTGACTAACATATCCATATCAAAATAGTACAATTTCCAAAGAGATACAGTTCCAAAATACAAGGCAGAATATACGATTTTTGTAGACATAATATCATTAAGAGCATAACACAATTGTCATTTCAATCTTACATATTTGGTTCCTGACAGATTGGGGCATAGAGTAATTGGAGCATATCAGTAACAAAGGAAACATATCGGAGCTTATCAATGGCATATAAAATGTTTCGAAGCATATCAACGGCATATGGAACATTTCGAAGCAAAATCATCAGTGAATGAAGCATTTCAGAGCATATCAAAAACAAATATCGTACAGAAGCTCAAACGACGTCCTTGACGTTGTAATCATATCATTCTTATCCAGAGCATGAACAGAAACAACTCACCAAAACTCTGGATGTCATGTCAAACATATAGAAGGTGTGGTGGGATCTCAGTCAGAATGTGATTCATCCATTTCTGAATGACCACCTGACAAAAGTCTCCCACGTCTGGGAGATCCATCCACCCACGTCTAGGTGAAGTCAGAGGGGCCGGCAGAGCATCGCAGGCTCTAAGAACATACCCTTTACCATTTCTGGCAAAGGTCCAGAATATCCCACGGAGCGGGACCCCACAGAGTGGGTAATAAGCGCATCCCACAGAGCGGGACCCCATAGAGCCGGTATTAAGCGCATACCCTTTACCATTTCTGGCAAAGGTCTAGACAATCCCACACACCAGAGTACAAGAGGGCAGTTTTAACAATAAGTAGCATATATCGGAAGCACACGCGGAACAACAAACATGCATGTGCCTTTTCGAGACAATACGAAACAAAGAACAAATCTCTCACAAATGTATTCAGATTTGGAATGAAATAAAAACAAGAGTGTACAGGAATTTCCAAGCAATCATATTTAGCTCAAATCCAATAAGAAGGTTAAACGAATTCAAATATCCAAAGGAACGGAACAGAATATGCGAAATCGACCAAAGCTCGATTTCGGACAGAATTCCAGTGGCACATCAAACAAATACTTCAGAATATCAATTATACTCCAACACCCATAAGAAAACTATGGTCGAACCATATATCAATTTATATTCTGATGGAACAAATTTCATATGAAACAGGGTTCCCAACGCGGAGTTACCTTTGATTTGGTAACACAAGGTCAAAAACACAATCACTGGTTGGTAGAATTTATAGGGTCGGATTCAACAGACAATAGGGTAGGCATTTGAAATCCAAAATTTTCAAACTATAAGTCAAAAGAAATATTTTCAAGTCTAGTTTCAAATAAAATCATCTTGGTACAATTCAGAATTTTCAACAGGGAGTTATAGGCATTTTAGTATCGACAGGTCAGAAATCTTGAACCTTGTTTTACAGCATCTATAGGCTCAATTGAATCAGATGTTTGGGTAAGTATTCGGTGTTCAAAATCTACAAAATAAGTGTCAACAGGAAGATATAAGAGTCTAATTTTCAAACAAAATAGTTCCTGCCCAAATTCACATTTTGTACTAAAACTTTTAGCTGAAACAGTGTATAGGGGTCAGTTTACCGAAAAAAAGACTTTAAAATCCATGGTTCTATGTCCAAAGAGAGACATATCAGTTTCTAAATAGAAATCCGTCAATTTATTTTGATTCAACATAAAAACAGAGACTAAAAATTCTGTAGGATGGGATTAGAACACTTGCCTTTGAGAATTTTGACCCGAAGTGAAGAGATTAAAGCAAGAACCCTAAAAACCCCAATTTTTTTTTTCTTCTTCTTCTTCTTCTTCTTTCTTTCTTTCTTTCTTTCTTTCTTTCTTTGTTTCTTTGATCACCCACGAGCTGCCTTCTCTGCTTCCTTAAGAACGAAGGCAGAGAGGCTTAAATGGTGAAGTTTGTATTTTTTTGTACATTTTACAGTTTAGTCCTTGGATTTATCATATTCACGATTAAGTCCTTAGGGTTTACATATAGGTCCTCAGATTCTTTCTTTTAACAAATCCTCTAACTCTTATGAATAAGTTCTCAGATTCATACTTTGACTTTTTTATCAAATTTAAAATAGATACATACATTACAACTAGAAACTTATACGAAAATTCGGAAATGAGGGGTGTTACATGACGGGCTTAGGAGACAACCCTTACAAACTTTTCTCTCCTCTCTTGAAAGATATGAACTTGGAAGAAGAGAAGAAGAACTTTTAACTCATACAACGCTTTTGAGCTTTAAAAATCACAGAGTAAGATTAAGATTTCGGTGGTTTTCGTTGCACATTCATTTCTGAAAGAGTGGGGTATTTATAGGCCCCAAACCAGTTTGAATTTGGAGCTCAAAAATGTCAATTCCCGGAATTCCGGGGTATGGCGGTTGCACCGCCTAACAGGGGTGGTTGCACCGCTGTCAGAGCTCGGAGACTGAGCTCCTGGGCAGTGCCACCGCTTGTCAGGGGCGGTTGCACCGCTTGGCAGAGCTCGGAGACCGAGCTCAGGTGGTGCCACCGCCTGACTAGGGCAGTTGCACCGCCCAGCCAGAGCTCGGAGATCGAGCTCAGGCGGTCCACCGCCTGTCAGGGGCGGTTGCACCGCCCAACCAGAACTCGGAGACCGAGCCCTGGGCGGTGCCATCGCCGACCCAGGCGGTGCCACCTTTGGCCAAGTCATCTGGGTCCGAATGGGCTGATCCATTCGACCCGAATTGGGTCTTTCAAGGGCCCAATTGCCCCAAGATTAAGTTAGTGGGATCACCTCCCATTTCTAACTTAATCAACCTGCTAACTACGCCAATTCGAAGGACAGCTTGATCCGGTGCGTCAATCGCTTCTTCCAGCGAGCTTCCGGTGAACTTCCGTCGATCATCCGATGAACTCTCGGTGATGCTCCTGCGGACTTCCGGCAAACTCCTGGACTTACGACAATCCACTTGGTGAGTTTCGACGAGCTTCTTTTGGCAAGCTCCTGGACTTCTCGGATATGTTCCCGCAGAACCTCCGACGACCGTCCGAACTTCTGTCGAGCTCTCGAACTCCCAACGTGATCATAGTCCTGACTCCGGCACAACTCCTGCTGCATGTCTTACTTTCATCGTAGTTAATCCTACACACTTATCTCAACATATGGATTAGATAACAAATGACAATTGATGTCATTATCAAAATCCGAGATTCAACAATCTCCCCCTTTTTTATGATGACAATCAATTGATAACGGAGTTAACCTTAACTCCCCCTATCTATGTGCCATAATTGAGATAAGTCATTCTTGAATTCAAAGCCTTTGAATTCAAGAGACATATTGATAAGTTAAAGTCATTTAACCTTATCAATACTCCCATCATGATTCCTTTCATTATGTATCTCTTTGTATGATGTTAAGACTTGACATCCATTTTCAAATTTCAAATGTGAATTGTTGTAAAGATAGTAATTCATCATATGGAAAGATATCAACATGTAAAATTACAATGCAAGTTCTTGATATCTTAATATGATACAAATATGGCAATCATAGTAAACTTGGCAGAGTTTCAATGATCATATGTCTGTTTCTTTCAACATAATAAGGCATTTATAGTATCAATTCATATACTTCTCCCCCTTTGTCATCAACAAAAAGGAGAATGATATAAGCATCTTTTGAATATACATGTAATGCCATAAGTGGGTTCATGTCATTTATAGGATACAAACATCTCAAGAAGACCATGACATGGAGGATATTTTCATAGAATGAAAACTTCTTCCTTGTTATTATTTTTGCATGATGGAGGAAGGCCATTTGTGTAGTTCAAATCGATAGCATGCCTTACAAGGATCAAGACTTTTATGTTAGTAAAGTCCTTACAAAAAAAAAATCTTCCTTTTACAAGAAGGAATCATTAATTTTATGTTTCAAAGGCAATATTCTTGTCAAGAATGTGAATCAAAATCCGAAAGAGAGTAATGATATCCAATTGGAACTGAAAATTTAATTTAACACTTTCATGCAAGATTATGAGGACATGCTCATCGTTTATGAAGATTTTTCCAACATTTTATTTTTGTCATGTAATTCAATCAATAAAGTCCAAATAATAATTTTAACAAGTTTATACATTCGGACACATCAACATTCCTAATTCTCTTCTTATGAAATCAAATTGTTCTTCACTTAGAGGTTTTGTAAAAATATCAGCTAGTTGATGCTTAGTATCTATGAATTCTATAATTACATCATGATTAGCAACATGATCTTGTATAAAGTGATGTCTAATATCAATATGTTTTGTTCTTGAGTGTTGAATGGGATTCTTTGTTAAGCATATTGCACTCGTGTTATCACATTTAATGGGAATATTTTTAAGATAGACTTTATAATCTTCTAAGGTGTTTTTCATCCACAAAACTTGTGCACAGCATGCACTGGCTACAATATATTCAGCTTCAGTTGTTGATAGAGCAACCAAATTTTGTTTCTTAGATGACCAGGAAACAAGAGAATGTCCCGAAAATTGACATGTTCCTGATGTGCTTTTTCTATCTAGTCTACACCCAGCAAAATCCACATCAGCATAAGCAATTAATTGAAAATTTTCGGATTTTGGATACCATAATCCTAGATTTGTGGTTCCTTTGAGATATCTATGTATTCTTTTAACTGTCTTGAGATGAGATATCTTAGGGTTCGATTGAAACCTAGCACAAAGTCCTACACTGAACATAATGTCTGGTCTGATTGTAGTTAGATAAAGTAAACTTCCTATCATACCCCTATAAGTTTTTTGATCAAAGCTTTCTCCACTTTCTTCAACTTCCAACTTCGTGGAAGTGCTCATAAGAGTGTTAACAGCTTTTGAGCTATTCATATTGAATCTATTTAGCAGATCTAGGGCATATTTAGTTTGACTAATAAAGATGTCATTCCTTAGTTGCTTAATTTGCAAGCCTAAGAAAAAGGTTAACTGATGGAAATCTTCAACTTAGCAACCACATACCCCGATAGCTAAAGAGCTATGATACATATGGAATGCAAATTGACCCCCTCCAACGATTTGAAACAAGATGGATCGTTCAAGATTGAAGTTAGGAAAACTATTCTAATCACATAATCAATGAAAATTTGATGAAGTAATTAGAATAGTACTTTGATTCCCTTAAAACGCCATAAACTAAGAAGCTTGATAAGTTAAAAGGAAAAACAAAGATTTTTCTTGGGTTTTGAACACTACAAACATAAATGCTTGATAAGTCCAAAGTTCATGTAAGAACTTAAAAACAAAACACTCACCGGTGTTATAAGTCGAATATACTTCTCCAAAATGTGCTCTTACAAAGAGAGTTAGCCTTGTTTATATAGTACAAAGGCAAAGTATAAAGGGAATGAATATATTAAATGACATTTATATTCCTAATGCATGAATGTAGATTACTCATGAATCTACATTGAATTGTTTTGAATAATTATTCATGAATAAGCCCACAAATCCTGATATGGTCCAATATGGATGAATGACCTTTATTCTTCAAAGATGGCTAAAAATTCATCCTTCTCTCAAGGTTGGAATTTCTCTTCATGATGTTGACTTATTTGAATCAGGTTGATTATTTTAGACATTTCTTGTATCCATAGAACCTTGAACAAGTTTTGACTAGCTTGCTCCTTCCAAATGCCTTCTAATAAACAAGTTAAGGCTTCTTTCATCCTTTTAGTTTTCGCTCTTGTCATTGGTCCTTGATGAATAGTTAAAAGGGTCTTTGGCAGAATTATAATCAACTTGCTCATTCATATCATTCCCCCTTTCCTTGAAAGGATTCGTCCTCGAATCAGTGTCTTCATCACCTGCATCAAACAAAGATAAATAAGAAACATTGAAGGTTGCATTAACATTACCATACTCACCCGGTAGTTCCAACTTGTATGGATTGTCATTGATTTTTTGAGAGACTTGAAATGGACCATCTCCTCTTGGCATTAGTTTATACTTCCTTTGGTTAGGAAACCTTTCCTTCCTTAAGTGTACCCAAACCCAATCACCAGGTTCAAATACTACTTGCTTTCGGCCTTTGTTGTGTTGTTTCTCATATTGTAGAGTTTTCTTTTGAATTTGTATCTAGACCCTTTCATGCAATGCTTTGACAAAATCAACTTTTTGCTTACCATCCAAATTGGCCTTTTCCAAAGGTAAAGGTAGCAAATCCATAGGAGTTAATGGATTGAACCCGTACACAACTTCAAATGGGGAATGGTTTGTTGTAGCATGTACACTTCTGTTATAAGCAAACTCCACATGTGGCAAACATTCCTCCCAATTTTTCAAATTCTTTTGAATTATGGCTCTCAAAAGTGTTGATAAAGTTCGATTTACCACCTCTGTTTGTCCATCTGTTTGTGGGTGACAAGTGGTTGAATACAATAGCCTTGTACCCAATTTGCTCCAAAGTGTTTTCCAAAAGTGGCTAAGGAACTTCACATCTCTATCACTCACAATTGTCTTTGGAATGCCATGTAATCTTACAATTTCTTTGAAAAACAACCCCGCAACATGTGTTGCATCATCTGTTTTGTGGCAAGGAATAAAATGTGTCATCTTGCTAAACCTGTCAACAACAACAAAAATAGAATCTCTCCCTCCTTTTGACCTTGGTAAACCCAAGACAAAGTCCATGGATATATCAACCCAAGGCTCACTAGTTATAGGAAGAGGAGTATACAATCCATGAGACATTACTTTAGATTTAGCTTGTTTGCAAGTAATGCATTTCTTACATAATCTCTCAACATCTCTTTTCATGTGTGGCCAAAAGAAATGATCACTTAACATATCTAAAGTTTTTCTAATCCCGAAATGCCCCATTAAACCTCCACTATGTGCCTCTCTCATAAGTAATTCTCTCATTGAACATTGAGGAATACACAACTTATTTTCTTTGGAAAGAAAATCATCATGCTTGAAGAACTTATCAAAACCCCCTTTCTCACATGCCCCAAAAATATTAGCAAAATCATGATCAGAATTATATAAATTTTTAATGTACTCAAAACCCAATAATTTTGCACCAAGTTGAGAAATTAGAGCATACCTTCTAGAAAGAGTGTCGGCAACCACATTTTCCTTACCTTGTTTATACTTGATGATGTATGGAAAGGATTCAATAAACTCCACCCATTTTGCATGCCTACGGTTTAGTTTTCCTTGTCCTTTGAGATATTTCAAGGACTCATGATCGGTGTGTATAATGAATTCCTTATACCAAAGATAGTGCTGCCATGTCTCTAACACTCTTACTAAAGCGTAAAACTCCTTGTCATATGTTGGGTAGTGAAGACTTGCTCCACTTAGCTTCTCACTAAAGAATGCAATGGGTCTACCTTCTTGCATTAAGACTCCTCCAATTCCTATTCCACTCGCATCACACTCAATCTCAAAAGTTTTAGCAAAGTTCAGTAAAGCAAGCAAAGGTGCTGAACAGAGTTTGTCTTTAAGCAAATTAAAAGCATCATCTTGTTTTTCACCCCATCTAAATCCCATATTTTTTTTTATGCATTCAGTTATTGGTGCAGCAATTGTAGAAAAATCCTTAATGAATCTTCTATAAAAGCTAGCAAGACCATGAAAACTTCTAACATCACTAACACTAGTAGGTTTTGGCCACTTCCTAATAACTTTCACTTTTTCTTGATCAACATGTATTCCTTTATCATTAACAACATATCCAAGAAAAGTAATTTTATTAGTGCAAAAAGTGCATTTCTTTATATTAGCATATAACTTTTCTTTTCTAAGCACGTCAAAAATAGCTTTTAAATGTGTTACGTGCTCATCTAAACTTTTGCTATACACAAGTATATCATCAAAATAAACTACTACAAATTTTCCAATATAAGCACGTAAAATATGATTCATCAATCTCATAAAAGTACTAGGTGCATTAGTTAGGCCAAAAGGCATAACCAACCATTCATATAAACCATGTTTAGTTTTGAAAGCGGTTTTCCATTCATCACCTTCATGCATTCTTATTTGATGATATCCAGATTTTAAATCAATTTTTGAAAACACACAAGAACCATGCAATTCATCCAACATATCATCTAGCCTAGGAATAGGATGTCTATACTTTACCGTGATTTTGTTGATGGCTCAGCAATCAATACACATTCTCCATGATCCATCCTTTTTAGGCACCAACAGTAGGGAACTGCACATGGACTCATGCTTTCTCGCTTTATACCCTTTTTTTCATAAGCTCACTTGTTTTTGGATTTCCTTGGTCTCTTCGGGGTTGCATCTATATGCTGGCTTATTTGGTATGCTTGCACCTGGAATGAAATCAATTTGATGCTCAATTCCTCTAATTGGTGGCAAACCATTAGGAACTTCTTCGGGAAAGAGATCCTCATTTTCTTGCAAAAGATCAACAATAACACTAGGCAAACTTTTGTCAATTTTGTTAGAAGTAATTAGAACATCCTTGTACATAAGTACAAGTAAGGGCTGCCTCATGGTTAAGGCTTTCTTCACATCACTCATTTTGGCATAAACACTCATTTTTCTTTCACTCAAACTTTCTTTGTTTTCTCTCCCCTTGTATTTCCCAATACTCTCATTTTTTTTTTTATAAGTATACTCTCATTTTTATTACTCAACTCATCATTTTCTTTTTTCTCCCTTTCTTTTTCCCTCCTCAAAGTTTTGGTTAATGAAGACTCAAGCTCCTCATATTATTGTTTTATGCGCATTTGGTCCTCAAAAATTGTCTTTGGAGGCAAAGGTCCAAGCTGATATTTCTGTCCATCTATGATCAAAGAATAACAGTTCTTGAATCCATCATGTATTACCCTTCGATCGTATTGCCATGGTCTCCCCAATAACATATGACTAGCATACATAGGTACCACATCACACCAAACTTCATCCTTATATCTACCAATTGAAAAGGAAATTAACACTTGTCGATTTACCTTTACTACACCACTATCATTCAACCATTGTAACTTGTAAGGTTTTTAATGCTTGATAGTAGGTAATTTCAGTTTCTCCACGAGCAAGGTGCTTGCTACATTTGTGCAACTTCCACTATCAACAATCACATTACACAACTTGTTAGCAATCAAACAATGAGTATGAAACAGATTTTCACGTTGTACACCATGTTCATCATTTTCATTTTGCAAACTAAGTATGCGTTGAACAACTAGATTTTCACCTTTAGCATACTCTATATCACTAGTATCCTCTAGAATGTCTTCATCATCCTCTTTCTCACTTTCAGATTCTACAATTCCATCCCTCATGATCATAACTCTTTTATTAGGACATTCACGTGCCACATGTCCATGCCCAAGGCACTTAAAACACTTAATACCTCTAGTTTGATTAGGTAGATTCTCACCTTTACCCTTGTTGCCTAATTCATTTCTACTTTTAGTCTCATCAATTTTAGGCTTAACAATGGGTTTATCATCCTTTTTACTCCAATTCGGTTTCCAAGAAGAAGAAGAACCCGAATAAGATTTTGAATCATACCTTGTGCCTTTTCTTTTGAGTTGCCTCTCAATCTTCATGGCCACATTCACCATATCTTCAATCTCCACATAATGTTGCAATTCTACAAGATCAGCAATGTTCTTGTTTAATTCACTTAGAATCGAGCCATGGTGGCCTCAATCTTCTTCATCCACATTAGCCCTTATCATGGTTATCTCCATCTCCTTGTGATACTCATCAACACTCATGGAACCTTGTGTCAAGGTTTGCAGTCATTGATGCAAATCCCTATAGTAATAGCTAGGGACAAATCTCCTCCTCATGATTTGTTTCATCTCCAACCAAGTCTCCACAGGCCTTTCACCATTTCTACGCCTGTCTTTACACAATTGATCCCACCAAACAATAGCATAATCAAAAAATTCAACAGCGGCTAATTTTACCTTTTTCTCTTCAGAGTAGTTGTGACATTCAAATATCATCTCCACTTTTCGTTCCCACTCTAAATAGGCATCTAGATTATTCTTCCCTTGAAAAGAAGGAATTTTCATTTTGATGCTGCCTATGTTTCTGTCCATACCATCAAAACGTCCTCTCCTAGTTTGTCTTCTAGGATTAATATCTTGACCAATTAGAGTAACTTGGTCATCATCCACGTCATCGCCACCATCATATTCATCATTGACAAAGGTTGGTTGTCTCCCACATCGTGGTTCACCTTGCAATCTATTAATTGCATCATCATGCCTTTCTAGATGATCTCTTACATCTCCCATCACTTTGAACATACGTTCAAATTGTTGCTGCATTGCTTGAACTAAAAGATCATTGGATGAAGAACTCGCTTCTTTATCTTTAGACATGTATACAACCTGAAAAACAAAGTTAGAACAACCTCACCAACACTACCTCACGTTTTTTTTTTTTTTTTTTTTTTTTTCCACTCTAGATTTGATTCACTCCACTCATGTTTCACATAATTTTTTTTTGGCTTTTCTCTATATTGATCTTACCACTCTTGCCTTTTACCTCTCTTGTTTTGTTATTTGAGTTCTTAGATTAACTAAGGTACCTAAACAAACAATTCAGATTATGGCAATTCAAAAAAAAAAATAGTGAAATTGGACAGCTTTAAAAGCAAATAAAAGATAGACCAATTTAAAGGTGTGTATAATGCACTTTAATCATAAGCAAAGACTAGAATTTTTTTTTTTTTTTTTATAGAAATGAAGAAAGATTTCTAAATCAAAATAGAAATTCAAATGAACAAAGATCAAATTCTGTAACTTGCAAGTATTCTTTGAATCCGCAATTTTTTTTTTTTCTAATTCTGATCTCTTTTTTTTTTTTTTTGACCTTTGATTTTCCCTCTCTCTTTTTTTTTTTTTTTTTTAACCTTTGATTTTCTCTCTTTTTTTTTTTTTACTTTTTGATCTCTTTTTTTTTTTATACCATAAAGTGCGGAATTACAAATAAGAATAGTAATAACACAAGAAGCACAATAATAAAGATGAAAGAAGAACAATAAATATAGATATTAGCCAAAAAGAAGAAGAAGAAGAGAAAAGAAAATCTAAAAGATAGCAAATAAATAGATACGCAAACTTCAAACTTGAGCCGAGCTCTGATACCAAATGATGGAAATCTTCAACTTAGCAACCATATACCCCGATAGCTAAAGAGCTATGATACATATGGAATGCAAATTGACCCCCTCCAACGATTTGAAACAAGATGGATCGTTCAAGATTGAAGTTAGGAAAACTATTCTAATCACATAATCAATGAAAATTTGATGAAGTAATTATAATAGTACTTTGATTCCCTTAAAACATCACAAACTAAGAAGCTTGATAAGTTGAAAGGAAAAACAAAGATTTTTCTTGGGTTTTGAACGCCACAAACATAAATGCTTGATAAGTCCAAAGTTCATGCAAGAACTTAAAAATAAAACACTCACCGGTGTTGTAAGTCGAATATACATCTCCAAAATGTGCTCTTACAAAGAGAGTTAGCCTTGTTTATATAGTACAAAGGCAAAGTATAAAGGGAATGAATATATTAAATGACATTTATATTCCTAATGCATGAATGTAGATTACTCATGAATCTACATTGAATTGTTTTGAATAATTATTCATGAATAAGCCCACAAATCCTGATATGGTCCAATATGGCTGAATGACCTTTATTCTTCAAAGATGGCTAAAAATTCATCCTTCTCTCAAGGTTGGAATTTCTCTTCATGATGTTGACTTATTTGAATCAGGTTGATTATTTTAGGCACTTCTTGTATCCATAGAACCTTGACCAAGTTTTGACTAGCTTGCTCCTTCCAAATGCCTTCTAATAAACAAGTTAAGGCTTCTTTCATCCTTTTAGTTTTCGCTCTTGTCATTGGTCCTTGATGAATAGTTAAAGGGTCTTTGTAAGAATTATAATCAACTTGCTCATTCATATCATTAACTCTCCCATCAAACTCATTTCAAATTCGAGACTCATGGTTTTAGCAAAAGATTCACAAAGAGATTCATTCGTAGAACCGAAGATAATGTCATCAACATAGATCTGAACAATGAGAAAGTTATTTTCAAAATTTTTGATAAATAATATAGTATCGACCTTGCCTTTTGTGAAATTATTTTCAATAAGAAAAGTACTTAGTCTGTCATACCAAGCCCTTGGGGCTTGTTTTAAACCATAGAGAGCTTTGGTTAATTTAAATACATGATTAGGGAGGCTATTATTTTCAAATCCGGGAGGCTGTTCAACATAAACTTTTTAAGAGATAAAGCCATTTAAAAAGGTGCTTTTAACATCCATTTGAAATAACTTAAAATTATTATTACTAGTATAGGCAAGGAGCATCCTTATGGCTTCTAATCTAGCCACAAGAGCGAAGGTTTCTTCATAATCGATACCTTCTTCTTGGTTGAAACCTTTAGCCACTAGTCTAGCCTTGTTTCTTACCACGATACCATATTCATCTTGCTTGTTTCTAAAGACCCATTTAGTACCAATAACTAAGTGGTCATTTGGCCTAGGAACAAGCTTCCACACCTCATTTCTCTCAAATTGATTTAACTCATCTTGCATTGCGATAATCCATGAATTATCTTTCATGGCTTCGTCAATACATTTAGGTTCAATTTGGGAGAGAAAAGCGGCGTTGGCACACGAATTTTTAAAAGATGAACGTGTTTGAACCCCCTTAGATGTGTCTCCTAGGATTAGCTCCTTAGGATGATCATCTACATACTTCCAGTCCTTAGGTAAGGTAGTTTCGGAAGTGGATGCATTATCAACAAGGTTGCTAGTTGGAGAAGGGGTTTCATTTAAATTCAAAGAATCAAAATTAACATCATCATCAAAGTCATTTTTCTTGATTTTGGAAATCTCATTGAAAATAACATGAATGGATTCTTCTATAATTAAAGTCCTTTTATTGAAGATATGAAAGGCTTTAGAAACCGAAGAATAACCAAGAAAAATACCTTCATCGGATTTAGCATCAAATTTTCCTAAGGCATCTTTCTCATTCAAGATAAAACACTTACACCTAAAAACTTTAAAATATGAAACATTGGGTTTTTGATTGTTCCACAACTCATAGGGAGTTTTGGTGTGTAAGAGTCTTACTAAAACTCTATTCAAAATATAGCATGCAGTGTTTACAGCTTTAGCCCAAAAATATTTGGGTAGGCTTTGTTCATTCAACATGGTTATTGCCATTTCTTGTAAATTTGTATTCTTTCTTTCTACTACTCCATTTTGTTGAGGATTTCTTGGAGTAGAGAAGTTGTGGTTGAATCCATTAGACTCACAGAATTCTTGGAAATCACGGTTTTGAAATTCACCACCGTGGTCACTTCGTATTGATGAAATCATAAACCCTTTTTCATTTTGAACAAGTTTGCAAAACTTGGTGAAATATCTAAAGCATTCATTTTTGTATTTAAAAAAATAAGTCCATGTGTATCTACTATAGTCATCTACAATGACTATGGCGTATTTGCTACCTCCTAGGCTTGATGTAGAGATTGGTCCGAACAAGTCCATATGGATCAATTGTAAGGGCCTTGATGTGCTTATTTGATTCTTAGATTTGAAACTACTCTTAATCTGATTTCCTAATTGACAAGCATCACACACATTATCCTTGATGAACTTGATGTGAGGAATTCCTCGTACAAGTTCTTTGGATGATATTTGAGTAATAAGTTTTATGCTAGCGTGACCTAATCTTTTGTGCCATAGCCAAGCATCCTCATTTAAAACCGAAAAACACATTTCATTACACAAATCATTGATGTCAATGGTGTATACGTTATTTTGTTTTAATGCTATCATAGATGTGTTGTTGTTTGATTTTTTAAGGATGCATGCATTAGATTCGAATTTGACAATATATCCTTTATCACATAATTGACTAATGCTCAAGAGATTATGTTTTAAACCATCAACTAACAAAACATCTTCAATAAAGAAGTTGGATTTGTTACCTATGGTTCCTTTGCCAATGATTTTACCCTTGTTGTTGTCTCCGAAGGTGACATACCCTTCTTCTAAGCTAGTGAACTTAGAGAATTGAGATGGATCTCCGGTCATATGCCTTGAGCATCCACTATCAAGATACCATCTCTTGCTCCTAGTTTATGATGGTGTATGTCTCTACAAGAAAGGATAATTTTTAGGTACCCATTTACTTTTGGGTGCCTCAAAAGTTGATCTATATTTTTTGTCATGTTGCATAGAGTTTATCATAGTTCCTTTAGGAACCCAAATTAATTTGTTTGGACTAATTTTCTTGAGTGGACAATAATGCATTTTGTGTCCATGCTTGCAACAAAAGTTGCATTTGCTTTGGTGTTGAACATGTAGGATAGGGCCTTTTATGAAGGTTGTTGGATTTTGGTGAGAATTTTTCACGAATCCGATTCCCCTTCTTTTGAGAACGTGACCTATGTTTGTAAGGATTATGTTCAAAGACTTGCTACCGACCTCAATTTTCTTCAAGGTGTCCATGAGTAGCAAGTTTTGCTTTTGGATAGTTTCTAAATCATGGCATTTGATACAAGAGCCTAAACTATCATGATATTCAGTCTTTAACTTATCGAAATCACAATTAAGACTATCATGCTCCTTTTTTAGCAATTTGTATTTTCTACTAATAATCTTGCATTCATCAAATAAATCATGGAAGGCATTTAATAATTCATCAAATGATAAATCTGCATCAATTAAATTTGTTACCTCCTCTCCAATAGCCATTAAGGCGTAATGAGCAACTTGCTCGGTGTTAGACTTCTCTTCTTCGGATGCGCTCGAATCATCCCATGTTGCTTTGAGCGCCTTCTTCTTTGACGTTCTCTTCTTGGCTTGGGGACAATCACTCTTGTAGTGTCCCGGCTTGTTGCACTCATAGCAAATAACTTGGTCCCTTTTGGGTTCAAGTTTATTTTTTGTGTCATTTTTAAATTTGTTTCTCTTAATGAATTTTTTGAATATCTTTGTTAGAAGTGCCAAGTCATCGTCATAGTCCTCATCACTGGAGTTTTCTCTCAAGTGGTTATCAAAAGTTCTAAGTGTCATATCCTTCCTGTTCTTTGGAAGGATGCCTTCTTGCTCTTCATGAGCCTTGCATGTCATTTCATAAGTCATTAATGACCCGATTAGTTCTTCAAGAGGGAAGTTGCTTAAATCTTTAGCCTCTTGAATAGCAGTGACTTTAGGGTCCCAACTCTTAGGAAGGGATCTTAGAATCTTATTTACAAGCTCAAAATCCGAAAAACTTTTGCCGAATCCTTTTAGACCATTGACGACATCCGTGAAACGGGTGTACATGTCGCCAATAGTCTCGCTCGGTTTCATTCGGAAAAGTTTGAAAGAGTGTATCAAGAGATTGATTTTTGACTATTTCACTCTACTTATGCCTTCTTGAGTTACTTCGAGTGTATGCCAAATATCAAATGCGGTTTCACAAACCGATACACGATTAAACTCATTTTTATCAAGTGTACAAAATAAGGCATTCATAGCCTTTGCATTAAGAGCGAAAGTCTTCTTCTCCAATTCATTCCATTCGATCATTGGTAGAGAAGACTTCAAAAAACTGTTTTCAACAAGATTCCAAAGTTCAAAATCCATCGAAATAAGGAAGATCCTCATTCGGGTCATCCAATAAGTGTAGTCCGTTCCATTGAACATGGGTGGACGTGTAATAGAATGACCCTCTTGATTTCCGGCGTATGCCATCTCCCTTGGGTTCGTTTGAGAGTGAACCTTGCTCTGATACCAATTGTTAGGATCAAGAGCACTAAGAGGGGGAATTAGTGCAGCGGAAAACTTTCTGCGTTTTAAAACTGAGTTTGTACGACAAAGCTGATTTTAGCAGAAACTTCGATTCGTAAATCACTTTAACTTGTGATTAGGCAAGAGATAGTTAAAAATGAATCTGATAAGGCAGTTTGCTATTGTGATAGAAATCAGAATTTAAGCGCAAACTGAAATATGATGTTCGTACGAGAAAATCGATTTACATCTAAGCACGATTCGGAAATTATTGAGCTTGGAAACGCAAACGTAAAAGCGCAAAAGACAGTAAGCTATGAAGAAGGTTTGCAGTAAGGATAATAAGCTCAAAGTAAATGTAAACCAGAGAGTAGCTCGATTTAGAGTGATTTGCGAGAAAATCGATTTACGTCTAAACACGATTCAAAAAGTATTAAGCTTGAAAACTCAGACGTAAAAGCGCAGAACACAGTAGGCTATGAAGGAGGTTTACAGTAAAGATAATGAACTCAAAGTAAATGCAATCCAGAGAGTAGCGCGATTTAGAGTGGTTCGGTCAGTCTTGACCTACATCCACTTCTGGCTTCCTCCACCGATGAGGTTGCCGACGTCCACTAGAGGCCTTCCTTCAATCGGCGAAGGCCAACCACCTTTCTACAGATTCACTCCTTTTGACGGGCTTAAGAGACAACCCTTACAAACTTTTCTCTTCTCTCTTGAAAGATCTGAACTTGGAAGAAGAGAAGGAGAAGAACTTTTAACTCATACAACACTTTTGAGCTCTAAAAATCACAGAGTAAGATTAAGATTTTGGTGGTTTTCATTGCACTTTCATTGCAGAAAGAGTGGGGTATTTATGGGCCCCAAACCAGTTCGAATTTGGAGCTCAAAACTGTCAATTCCCCGAATTTCGGGGTCTGGCGGTTACACTGCCTGACTGGGGCGGTTGCACCGCTGTCAGAGCTCGGAGACTGAGCTCCTAGGCGGTGCCACCGCTTGTCAGGGGCGGTTGCACCGCCTGGCAGAGCTTGGAGACCGAGCTCAGGCGATGCCACCGCCTAACTAGGGCGGTTGCACCGCCCAACCAGAGCTCGGAGACCGAGCTCAAGTAGTTCCACTGCCTGTCAGGGGCGGTTGCACCGCCCTGCCAGAACTCGGAGACCGAGCCCTGGGCGGTGCCACCGTCGACCCAGGCGGTGCCACCTCTGGCCAAGTCATCTGGGTCCGAATGAGCTGATCCATTCGGCCCCAATTGGGTCTTTCAAGGGCCCAATTGCCCCAAGATTAAGTTAGTGAGATCACCTCCCATTTCTAACTTAATCAACATGCTAACTATGACAATTCGAAGGACAGCTTGCTCCAGTGCGTCAATCGCTTCTTCCAGCGAGCTTCCGGTGAATTTCCGTCGATCATCCGATGAACCCTCGGTGATGCTCCTACGAACTTCCGACAAACTCCTGGACTTGCGACGATCCACTTGGTGAGTTCCGACGAGCTTCTTTTGGCAAGCTCCTGGACTTCTCGGATATGTTCCCGTAGAACCTCCGACGACCGTCCGAACTTCCATCGAGCTCTCAAACTCCCAACGTGATCATAGTCCTGACTCCGGCGTAACTCCTGCTGCATGTCTTACTTTCATCGTAGTTAATCCTGCACACTTATCTCAACATATAGATTAGATAACAAATGACAATTGATGTCATCATTAAAATCCGAGATTCAATAGTGGTTGTATCCATTAGATTCATAAAATTCTTGGAAATCACGGTTTTGAAATTCACTACCGTGATCACTTTGAATTGATGAAATCATAAAACCCTTTTCATTTTTATCAAGTTTGCAAAACTTGATGAAATATCTAAAGCATTCATTTTTGTGTTTCAAGAAATAAGTCCATGTGTATCTACTATAGTCATCTACAATGACGAAGACGTATTTGCTACCTCCTAGGCTTGATGTAGAGATTGGTCTGAACAAGTCCATATGGATCAATTGTAAGGGCCTATATGTTCTTATTTGATTCTTAGATTTGAAACTACTCTTAATTTGTTTTCCTAATTGACAAGCATCACACACATTATCTTTGATGAACTTGATGTGAAGAATTCCTCGTACATGTTCTTTGGATGATATTTAAGTGATTTGTTTCATGCTAGCATGACCTAATCTCTTATGCCAAAGCCAAGCATCCTCATTTAAAACTGAGAAACATACTTCATTACAAAGATCATTGATGTTAATGGTGTATACGTTATTCTGTTTTAATGTAATCATAGATGTATTTTTGTATGGTTTTTCAATGATGCAAACATTAGATTCGAATTTGACGATATATCCTTTATCACATAATTGACTAATACTCAAGAGGTTATGTTTTAAACCATCAACTAACAAAACATCTTTAATAAAGAAGTTGGATTTGTTACCTATGGTTCCTTTGCCAATGATTTTACCCTTGTTGTTGTCTCCGAATATGACATAGCCTTCGTCTATGCTAGTGAGCTTAGAGAATTAAGATGGATCTCCGGTCATATGCCTTGAGCATCCACTATCAAGGTACCATCTAATGCTACGAGCTTGTGATGGTGTATGTCTCTACAAGAAAGGATAATTTTTAGGTACCTATTTACTTTTTGGTGCCTCAAAAACTGATCTACATTGTTTGTCATGTTGCATAGAGTTTATCATGGTTCCTTTAGGAACCTAAATTAATTTATTTGGACTTATTTTCTTGAATGGACAATAATACATTTAGTGTCCATGTTTGCAACAAAAGTTGCATTTGCTTTGGTGTCGAACATGTAGGATGGGGCCTTTTATGAAGGTGGTTGGATTTTGGTGAGGATTTCTCACAAATCCGATTCCACTTCTTTTGGGAACGTGACCCTTGTTTGTAAGGATCATGTTCAAAGACTTGCTACTAACCTCGAATTTCTTCAAAGTGTCCTTAAGTAGTAAGTTTTCCTTTTGGATAGTTTCTAGATCATGGTATTTTATACAAGAACCAAACTATCATGATATTCAGTTTTTAACTTATCGAAATTACAAGTAAGACTATCATACTCCTTTTTTAACTATTTGTATTTTCTACTAATAATCTTGCTTTCATCAAATAAGTCACGGAAGGCATTTAATAACTCATCAAATGATAAATCTGTATCAATTAAATTTGTTACCTCCTCTCTGATGGTCATTAAGGCGTAATGAGCAACTTACTCGGTGTTGGACTCCTCTTCTTCGGACGCGCTCAAGTCATCCCATGTTGCTTTGAGTGCCTTCTTCTTTGATGTTCTCTTCTTGGCTTGGGGACAATTACTTTTGTAGTGTCCCGGCTTTTTGCACTCATAGCAAATAACTTGGTCCTTTTTGGGTTCAAGTTTATTTTTTGTGTCATTTTTAAACTTGTTTCTCTTAATGAATTTTTTGAATTTTCTTGTTAGAAATGCCAAGTCATCGTCATAGTCCTCATCACTTGAGTTTTCTCTCAAGTGGTCATCTAAAGTTCTAAGTATCATATCCTTCATGTTCTTTGGAAGGATGTCTTCTTGCTCTTCATGAGCCTTGCATGTCATTTCATAGGTCATTAATGACCCGATTAGTTCTTCAAGAGGAAAGTTGTTTAAATCTTTAGCCTCTTGAATAGTAGTGACTTTAGGATCCCAACTCTTAGGAAGGGATCTTAGAATCTTATTCATGAGCTCAAAATCCGAAAAACTTTTGCCGAGTCCTTTTAGACCATTGACGACATCCGTGAAACGGGTGTACATGTCGCCAATAGTCTCGCTCGGTTTCATTCAGAAAAGTTCGAAAGAGTGTATCAAAAGATTGATTTTTGACTCTTTCACTCTACTTGTAACTTCGTGAGTCACTTCGAGTGTATGCCAAATATCAAACGTGGTTTCACAAACCAAAACACGATTAAACTCATTTTTATCAAGCGCACAAAATAAAGCATTCATAGCCTTTGCATTAAGAGTGAAAGTCTTCTTCTCCAATTCATTCCAATTGATCATTAGAAGAGAAGACTTCGAAAATCCATTTTCGACATGATTCCAAAGTTCAAAAACCATTGAAATAAGGAAGATCCTCATTCGGGTCTTCCAATAGGTGTAGTCCGTCCCATTGAACATAGGTGGATGTGTAATAGAATGGCCCTCTTGGTTTCCAGAGTATGCCATCTCTCTTGGGTTTTAATCCATTTGAGAGTTAACCCCATTCTGATACCAATTGTTAGGATCAAGAGCACTAAGAGGGGGGGGTGAATTAGTGCAGTAGAAAACTTTCGACGATTAAAACTATGTTCGTACGATAAGAGTGATTTCGGTAGAAAAGCCGATTCGTAAATCACTTTAACTTGTGATCAAGCAAGATGCAGTTAAAGCGAATCTATAAGGGCAGTTTGCAGTTATGATGGAAATCAGAATGTAAGCGCAAACTGAAATATGATGTTCGTACGATAAAATTGATTTACATCTAAACACCGATTCGGAAAATACTGAACTTTGAAACACGATCGTAAATTCACAGAAGGCAGTAAGCTATTGAGGAGGTTTGTAGTAAAGATAATATGCTCAAAGTAAATGCAAACCAGAGAGCACCATGATTTTAGAGTGGTTTGGACAATCTTGACCTACATCCACTTCTGGCTTCCTCCAACGACGAGGTCACCGACGTCCACTAGAGGCCTTCCTTCAATAGGCGAAGGTCAACCACGCTTTTGCAGTTTCACTTCTTTTGACGGGCTTAGGAGACAACCCTTACAGAATTTTCTCTCCTCTCTTCAAAGATCAGAACTCGGAAGAAAAGAGGGAGAAGAACTTTTAACTCATACAACACTTTTGAGCTCTAAAAATCACAGAGTAAGATCAGAATTTTGGTGGTTTTGGTTGGACTTTCATTGCTGAAAGAGTGGGGTATTTATAGGCCCCAAACCAGTTTGAATTCCGAGCTCAAAACTGTGAATTCCCAAAATTCTGGGGTCTGGCGGTTGCACCGCCTGACTGGGGCGATTTCACCACCTGGCAGAGCTCGGAGATTGAGCCTTTGGGTGGTGTGACTGCTTGTCAGGGGCGGTTGCACCTCCTGCCAGAGCTCGGAGACCGAGCTCAGGTCATGCCACCACTTGACTGGGGCAGTTGCACCGCCCAACCAAAGCTCGGAGACCGAGCTCAAGCGGTTGCACCTCTGTCAGAGGCGGTTGCACCACCTAGCCAGAGCTCGGAGATTGAGCCCTGGGCGGTTCCACCGCCGACCCAAGCGGTGCCACCTCTGGCCAAGTAATCTGGGTCCGAATGGGCTGATTCATTCGGCCCAATTTGGGTCTTTCAAGGGCCCAATTGTCCCAAGATTAAGTTAATGGGATCACCTCCCATTTCTAACTTAATCATTGTGCTAACTACGAATTTCTTAAGACATTTACTGCAACTTGCTCCGGTGCGTTAATCGCTTCTTCCGGCGAACTTCAAGCGAACATCCGACGAACCTCCGGCGATGCTCCGATGGACTTCCGGCAAACTCCTGGACTTGCGACGATCCACTTGGCGAGTTCCAACGAGCTTCTTTTGGCAAGCTCCTGGACTTCTCGGATTTGTTCCCGCAGAACTTTCGATGACCGTCCGAACTTCTGCCGAGCTCTCGAACTCCCAACGTAATCATAGTCTTGACTCCGGCGCAACTCCTGCTGCATGTCTTACTTTCATCATAATTAATCCTGCACACTTATCTCAACATATGGGTTAGATAACAAATGACAATTGACATCATCATCAAAATCCGTGATTCAACATATCCATCTTTTAGCAACTTTTGAATCCTTCCTCATGGATGTGACCTAGCCTACAATGCCATAGGTATGTACTATTCACCTCATCTCATGTCCTCTTGGACACACCTATATTCATGATATGTGGAGTAGTATTTAGCATAAACAAACCATTATGCAATATTCCTCTCACCAATCTCCTCGGCTTTGCTAGAATCTATAATAAATTACATATGTGATAAACAATACTGGTATCCAATACCAATGCCCTATCACAAAAATCTGACAATTGGAGAATGATCATGAAGGTACCTGAAGCTTCTTCAAGCTTCTGTTTTGCCCTCTCTGCAAGGTACTCTTTGCAGTTCCTCTTCTAGTGCCCATCTTTGTTACAGTGGAAGCACTAGTCGTTGTCCTTTGTAGGGTCTTTCTTAGCAACCTTTGCTTTATATGGTCTGCCCTTGCCCTTGCCCTTCTTAAGGAACTTTTTTGCTTTTCTTTTCTTTCTGATCTCACTAGTGTAGAGAATTGGCTTCTCTTTTTTTATAGTACTTTTTGTCTCCCTCAACATATTGAGGAGCTCCAGGAGAATCACAACAAGCTTGTTCATATTAAAATTCATTATGAACTATGAAAAAGAATCTAGTAGGGAATGCAGCATAATATCCATACATAGGTTATCCTTTAGGACCATTCCTAGACCTATGAGTTTCTCTATTCACTCAATCATTTTTAGGACATGGTTTTGAACCGGTGTCCCCTTAGTCATCCTAGCATGGAAGAGGCTTTTAGATATCTCATATAGTTGAGTCGTTCCCTATTCCTCAAACAATTTATGGACATGTAGGAGAATGGATCTGGCATCCATCATTTCATATTGTCTCTGTAACTCAAGAGTCATGGAGCCCAACATGTAACATTGAGCAAGAGTGGAGTCATCAATGTACTTCATATAGCGAGCGATCTCATCCTTGCTTGCCCTTTCCTCGGGTGTAGGCATCACTATATCAAGGACATATGTGATTTTCTCGGTCGTGAGAATAATTCTCAAGTTGTGGAGCCAATCCATATAATTTGGACCAATGAGGTGGTTGATATCAAATATGCCACGTAAGGGATATGAAACCAACATTTTCTGAAAATAAAGATGTAGTAGAAATAAATAACATGTAGATTTTGTAAAAAAATAAACAATCCAGATATAGACTACTATCTTAATATGCTCCCACTATTTTACAGGCAAGTCACGTGACACCCTTACTAGTCAAAGGTGTCCAATAAGCCAATCACATGAATGATGGCATGTGTGACTTGACACGCAATCGTTTTGCTTATTATATTTTGGTATTTATCACTTTATATTAACTATTGCATAAATGCATGTATATATTTATGATGTCCTTGGATCTGTGCAATAGAATCGGATCGTGATGAGATCACGATAATGAGACTGATTCGCCTTTAAACACATATCATAAAAAATCTCGATCATAGGTTACTCAAGAGGGACATCGAGATAACCAGACAAGTGTGCTATATACCCATCCATATGATGGATTCAGTTGATCTTATAGCTGCTTGTGTGGGAACATCAAGGATACAGTACAAGTGCTCGTTGGAGAATGAATTCACTAATTGATTCACTTACGGAATGTTGGATGGTTGATAATACCTTATTGTTAGACAGCGATTCTGTAATCCCTGTGGTGTATCCGGTCCATAGACTAGAGACACCAAGGATGTCCTACATGAGTGCTCTATTCTTTGATACCGGACTTATAGGTTTGGGTGTCCCAGATCTATTACAACCGATCATCGGGAGTGGCAAGCAACCTTACGAGGGCTATTAAGTGTCGATAGAGGATCATCCACTCTCGATGTCACGAGAGAAATATCCCATGTGTTCTTGCTCAGACAAATTCCTGGCCAGGGTCACTCGGATTTAGAGAGAAAGAGTTCTCCGGGAGAATCCGATTAGAGTAACACTCAAGTAGAAACTGTATGGGTTTGACAGCACACCATGCTCGGTATACGGTCTTTGGGATATTAGATGGATGAGGGACTATAGGTACATAGTAACTGAGAACAGATAGGTCCAATGGATTAGATTCTCCCGTATCATCTAGGGACTACGGCGTAGTGGCCTAGTACATCTATAGTCGATGAGTCGAGTGAATTATTATAGAGATAATAATTCATTGAGCCAGAAGGAGTTCTGATAGGTATAACTCATGGCCAGCTTGATATTGGGCCTAGAGGGTCACACACATATGATAGGCGCTGCGATGAGTAAAGGTTCAGATATGAGATATCCGCTGGAGCCCCTATCTTATTGGATATCCAATAAGCCCCTGAATTATTGGATCCCATGGACGAGATCCAATAAAAACTCATGAGAGATTATTGGATAGAGATCCACTAATCTAAGAGGCTTTGGTAGTTGGATAAATATCCAATACCCAATAAGGGATGATCCATTAGGGTTAAGTTGATAGGGGACCACTATAAATAGGAGGGATTCAGTGGTTCATAGGCTAGAGCTTTTTCTTGCCTCTCCTATTCTCCTCCCCCTCTCCATCTCAAAGTGGGCCTGGAGTTTTAAGGAGTGTCATCACTGCCCTGCTGTTTGGATCACCGCTAGAGAGGAGGGTGCTTAACCTCCTTCACCCTCTCTTGGAGATCTGTAAGGATTCAAGGATATACGATCTCCCTTGGTAACACAATCTTTACTATATGCAGTTTTCTATTTTGTAGATTTTGCACACCAATCTTCGCACGACTATAAAAAAATCTTTGGGAAATTAGGGACTTTGTTTACTATTCTTCCACTACGCATGTGATGTCGCCCCCAAGATTTTCCAATAGTGGTATCAGAGCTAGGTTGTTCGTGCGAAAGATTGGTTTTGAACTGCATGTGTGGTGTTTTGGAGAAGCTTTTGATGTCAAAATCGTTGACACAAAAGCGAGAGAGGGCAGCAACTATTGTTGCCCTCGCAGATGGCATCTTGGATGTCATCTGCATGCAAGGGGTGGTGATCGACAGGCTACTGCTGGCGGTTTACGGCCGGCGGCCTACGGCCTGCTTGTAGCAAGCACCACCTATGGGTTGGGCGCCCGCAGGCAGGGTAGCCTGCAGCAGCGGCCACGTTGGCGATGCCTGTAGGCACTGCCCAACAAGGGGTAGCACATGCGGGCGCTACGCTCGCGGGCAGATCCACCCACAGGGGCAGCAGGCTCACAAGGGCACCGCTCAATGGGGCAACACCGCCGACGAGCGCTGCCCTGCCCCGCAGGTAGAAAAACTCGCAGTGGCGGCAGCGCCCTCAGGGGTGCCCACCCGCGGGGGTGCCCACATACAGGAGCGGTGCTGCTCGCATGTCATAGACTTAGCTAGTTTTGCCTAAGTCATGCGACACCCTTGCGTGTCCGCCCGCAAAGGTCAACCTCCCCGAAACCTCCCATGGTCACTTAGGACCTACAAAAATGAAAACGAGTTAGAGAAAGCGTCTCACTCAGGATCCACAAACAAACATTTCTGAAAATACCTCGTAGACAATGCAAATTACAAACAGAGTTTACATGCTCTGAACGGTTGCATAACAAATTGTCAAAATGATCCACTACAGACCGAATATCTCTCACAAGTGTCCACATGACATAATATTTATTTACAAGCCTGAAAAGGCCACCAAACCCAACTAAAATGGGTTGTTAAGCCTTTGACCGTTCCTCTACATACTGTGCAAAGCATAAACAAACAGAAAGACACGGACATACATAAGTATTATATTAAACATCCTATTTCGAACTTTGTCTGTGACATGTAGGTAGGGGCAATGCCCCCACCCCCCTGCCGCACAAGCCGTCATCGATAGGGTGGCGACGATGGCGACAGTAGGGGAAGGGGAGAAAGAGGGGAATTTTTTAGGCAAAAGGCTATTTTGCCCCTCAAAATTTTAGAAATTTTGAGTTTGTCCTTTATATCAGAATTACTAAAATACCCCTTAGAATTTAGAAAATTTTCTACATATCCCTGATTTTAGAAAATATTAATTAATTAAAAGTCTTGATTAATTATTATTTTTATTATTATCTATTAGTCCTATATGATAATGATTTATACATGTGATGTATGATGTGTGGACGAATGATCATGGACCGTGTGATGTGTGTACTTATGATTATTATTATTGGGGCATGCAAGCCTCCATTATACTTCTCATTTATTGTCGGGCCTACGTACCTATGATTAAGTTGTAATCACACGATGAGGCACAGCGGGAGCATGGATGCGATAGCGGGACCCATGAGACGGATGATCGCGATGCATGAAGATGCGTCGAAATGCCGACAGAACCGACGAGGACGAGATGGGCGATCACAGGGCATAGAGATGCACCGCTGCACACATAGATCTTGATGTGAGTGATTAAGCCCACTGGCTCAGGCTTGATCACATTCGGCTGTGGTCTGTGATCATCTAGTGTGATTGTTTATACACCTAGATATGTATATATATTTGCATTCAATGTAGATATATATTAAATATGTATATATGTGACATGTTATATTAGGAGACCAAATCATAGAAACCCCTCTCTCGATAATATTAAGTCGGTAAACATGAGGCAATTAGATTGACCCACATGACCTTCCATCATTATAGGTAGGGACCGATTCCATGTGTAGGTTGAGTTAGTCGAGTCCCTCGAGGCTCACCTATATTACGATTCGTTATCTTGCCTACGACATAGAGATGTCACCGATGACCTGAGGACATGGTATGCTTGGTCATGTCCCTTGAGGGAATATCATCGAATCAGACTCATTTTGTAACGATGGTGTTAATTTAACCGAACATCATGGTTTGGTCGACTCCCTAGAGACCATGGTGATTCGGAGGTCGAACAGGATGGGAATCATAAGAAATTATGATCAGCAAAAGTTGCATACATTTCGGGCTTAGTGTGATTGGTCGAGTCCCTCGAGATTACACTAAGATGCTGATTGGATCTTGATCCCCACTAGAAGTCTGCAGGAGACTTACGTTTCATATGCTAAGGGTGTCGCATGACTCGTAACTAAAATAATGGGATCATATTAAGATAGAAGTCCATATCTTGATTGTTTATTTTTTACAAAATATGCATGTTATGCATTTCTGCTGCATCTTTATTTTTAGAAAATGTCACTTTCAAATCCTTTACATGGCATACATGATGTCAACCACCTCACTGGTCCAAATCGCGTACGTCCTTGATACAGTGATGCCTACGCCCAAGAAAGGGGCGAGCGAGGATTAGATCGCTCGCTACGTTGAGTACATTGATGACTCCACTCTTACTCAGTGTTATATGTTGGGCTCTATGACTCCTGAGTTATAAAGACAACATGAAAAGATGGATGCCAGATCCATTCTCCTGTATGTCCACAAATTGTTTGAGGAATAGGGAAGGACTCAGCGATATGAGATATCTAAGTGTTAGGATCGAGAGCACTAAGAGGGGGGGAATTAGTGCAGCGGAAAACTTTCTGCGATTAAAACCGAAAGCTGCGTTTGAACGATAAGGACAACTCTATATGAGAGTTGATACTAAGCAAGGTTACAGTCTATCTATGCAGGCAGTTTGCAGCAATGATGAAAACCAGAATATCGGCGCAAACTGAAATCCGACGTTCGTACGAAGAAACAGATTTACGTCTAAGTGTCGATTAGTAAATCACTTGTTTAGATAACACGCAGTTCAAGCAGAAGTATAAAGACAGTGTGCTGCTATTGTACAGCTCAAAAAGTATTCTGCAAAAATCAGATTTACGTCTAAACGCAGATTTACGTCTAAACGTAGATTTACGTCTAAACACAGATTTACGTCTAAACTTTGAAACTTGTTTGTAAAGTATGCAGTTGAAATCAAGATGTAAACATAAACTGAAATATGATGATTGTACGAGGAAAGTCGATTTACGTCTAAATGCAGTTTTACGTCTAAACGCAGTTTTGCGTCTAAACGCAGTTTTACGTCTAAACGCAGTTTTGCGTCTAAACGCAGTTTTGCGTCTAAACGCAGTTTTACGTCTAAACGCAATTTTACGTCTAAACGCAGTTTTGCATCTAAACGCTGGTTTACGTCTAAACATAGTTTTACGTCAAAGCGTAATTTTACGTCTAAATGCAGTTTTGAACTTTGAAAAGCGTTTTATGAATACGCAGAAAGCAATTTGCAGTTATAAATGGAATCAAAACGTAAGCGTAAACTGCAGCGTAAAGATCGTACGAAGACACCGATTTACGTCTGAATGCAAATTCGGAAAGATCAGAATTTAGAGACTCGTTCATAAAAGCGCAGAGGGCAGTAGCTATGTAGGAGGTTTGCAGTAATGATAAAGTGCTCAAAGTAAAAGCAAACCAGAGATTTAGAGTGGTTCGGTTAGTCTTGACCTACTCCACTTTTGGCTTCCTCCTCCGACGAGGTCACCGACGTCAACTAGCTGCCTTCCTTCAATGGGCGAAGGCCAACTTCCCTTTTACAGTTTCTCTCCTTTTGACGGGCTCAGGAGACAACCCTTACAGATCCTTTCTCTCCTCTCTTTACAACTCAAGACTTGAAGAACAGAAAGAGGAGACTTAAAGGCTTTACAACAATTTTGAGCTCAAGGATCACAGAGAAGATCAAGATTTCGGTGTAGGTCTCTTGCTCTATTTGTGCTGAATGGGTGGGGTATTTATAGGCCCCAACCCAGTTCAAATTTGGAGCTCAAAATGATCAAATCCCCGAATTTTCGGGATCGGTGGTTGCACCTCCCGATCGAGAGGTTGCACCGCCGGCAGAGCTCGAGATCGAGCCCAAAGCGGTTGCACCTCTCTGTCGGGGCGGCACACTGCCTGAAGTCCGGCCTCGAGATCGAGCCCCAGGCGATGCCACCTCCTCGATCGGCGGCAGTTGCACCTCTGCCTGAGCTCAAGACCGAGCTCGTGCGGTACTACTCTCTGGGGAGGTTGCACCGCCCGCCTAGCTCGAAGATCGAGCTCGGGCGGTTGCACCTTTTTGGTGGGCGGTTGCACCGCCCTGCCTCGCTGGGAGACATAGCCCCGGCGGTTGCACCTCCTCCCTTTGGCGGTTGCACCGCCAGGTAATCGTGGTCCGAATGGTTAGCTCCATTCGCCCAATTTCAATCTTTTCAAGGGCCCAATTGCCCCAAGATTAAGTTAATGGGATCACCTCCCATTTACCAACTTAATCAACGTGCTAACTACGACAAATCTAAGACAATTTCTGCAGCTTTGTTCGATCGTCGTCAATCGCTTCTTCCGGGCGAAGTTTCGCAACTTTTTCGTCGATCATCCGATGAACCCTCAGTGATCCTTCTCATAACTTCCGCAAACTCCTGGACTTTTATGACGATCCACTTGGCGAGTTCCGACGAGCTTAAACTTGGCATGCTTCGACTTCTTTGATCTGTTCTCGCCGAGAACCTCCGACGACCGTTCGAACTTCCGTCGAACTCTCGAACTCCCAACGTGATCATGATCTTGACTCCGGCACAACTCCTGCTGCTTGTCTAACTTTCATCGTAGTTAATCCTGCACACTTATCTCAACACATAGATTAGACAACAAATGACAATTGACTTCATCATCAAAATCCGAGATTCAACAATCTCCCCCCTTTTGATGATGACAATCAATTGATAATGGAGTTATCCTTAACTCCCCCTATCTATATGCCATAGTTGAGATAAGTCAACCTTGAATTCAAGACTTAAGAATTCAAGTGACGTATTGATAAGTTAGATCAGTTAAACTTATCAATACTCCCATCATGATACCTATCATGATGTATCTCTTCGAGAATGATGTCAAGGCTTGACATACATCATCAAGTTTGTATGATTGTGTTTGTAACTATTCATCATGTAATTGTATATTATCATATAAAGCTGCGAAGGACTAATACATGATGCACACATTTGAGATTTTCTAGCAAGTTTGCATTTACTTCACAAGATAGGATATCAACTCAAGACATAATGCAAACTATAGCACATGTTCATATATCTCTTGGTGATGCAAGGATGGCATAACTATAACATTGTTTATAGCATCACTCAAGTATTTGCAACTATGATTATGGCAGTGTTTATCAATTCATATGTTTCTCCCCCTTTGTCATCAACAAAAAGCATGATAGCATTATCAAAAAGGAAAGTCATTTTTCAAAAGGAAGGCATGACACATATAATGCTTTGAATATCTCTTCTCCTTGTTATAGTTCGTTGCTTGAAGGAGGAAAGTCATTTTTCAAAAAGTTTTCATAAGAGTGTACAGGAAAATCCCATTTTTAGCATTCAACCGAAAAATGAACTTCTTACATGCATTCGGGTATGAGTAAGCTACTGATTTTTAAAAACATTTGTCACATAATTTCCAACATGTTATTTGATCAAGTGATGTCAAGGCATGTAATAGTAATAACGTCCGAAAAATAATTTTAATTAGTTTAAGTATTCGGACACATCAACATTCCTAATTCTTTTCTTATGAAATCAAATTGTTCTTCATTTAGGGGTTTTGTAAAGATATCAGCTAGTTGATGTTTGGTATCTTGATACAGGGCATATAGCAATGATAGCAATCATATATTTCTTGGTGATGCAAGTATGGCCTAATCATAGTATCAGTGATAGCAACCATATTAACATCAGTAATAGCAACCATATCAATGTCATATTGCTGACTTATCAACTATATTGGTATGTCACTTTATATTTTTCAAGGCATAAGGTATTTAAAACATTTTAGTTTCAATGTACCACCCGAGATAAACAACAAGAGATATTTGTAAATTTGCATATGCTTACAGATCAAGGTAAAAGGTAACATATGGAGTTTACAACATATCAGTAAATCCATATCAAAAAACAAAGTCTTTCATGATGAGTAACATAAGGAGTTTACAACATGCCAAAACCATATCAAAACAAAGTCCTTCATGATGAGTAACATAAGGAGTTTACAACAACAACGGATGATTGTGTTCATACAAGCTCATTCATGAGGTGGAAGGTTGAAGTGCCTAAATAAAGAGTCAAATTGTCGATGGATTTGTCGCAGCTCAGCTTAGGATTTGATCTTGTCAAGTTCAAGCCGTTCTTGTCTTTGTTCAATCGGTCCATCCGAATCCCAATATCTTCGATGGATGATGTGTGAGTTTGCTCAACCGATGTGTGTTTCCTCAAAGGGACAGATCGGAGGAGATTGGGTACTCCTAAAGACCGGTGTTTCCAAATTCGGGTTCAGTTCAGTTGAGGGGGATCAGTTTTTTTTAGGCATTCTAACCCGCCATTACGCTTTCTATAGTGACATCTTAGTCGGTGAAGTAGATTTTTGTTTATTATGCTGAATCTATCTACTTTCATTACTTCTTCTTCTGGTGGTATTTGAATGTCGTAAGCTTTTATTATTCTAGTAATTATACCACCATATGGGAGCATTATATCTTTCTTAGATAATTCTAACATGTTTTGTTGGATAAGATAGTCAAGACAAATGTCATGTCCTTTCATGATTAAGTACATAGTTCCTAATTCTAATTGACTCACTTCATCATGATGGTATTGTTTAGGAAGAATTATACTAGTCATGATATGATGAAGTATCTTGGTGTTTAAAGGCAGTAGATGTTCACAACTTTTAGGAACAAATTCTATGTTAGGATTGGCAAAGATTGTTCCTAAGGCTTCAACATAGGATGTTCCAATAGCTTCTTCATCCCATGATCCTCTAAAGTAAAGTCCTATGCTTTTCATGGGAATGCCTATCATATCACAAATGAATCTATCAGTGATTAAGATGTGTTGTCCTAAAAGATAGGTGGACATCCTTTCTTCATCATCTATTTGCATGTTATTGTAAAACAATCAAACTAGCCTAGGATAGATGGGTTCGTTGATCTGCAAGATTGGAAGTAGATTTAGGTTTGCAAACCATTGGATAGTCTCTACGTCTCTTAGTTCATTCAGATCTACGTATTTTCCCTTATTGATGCTTCTTAGTTCGAAGGAGAGAAATTTTTCAGCATGGTTTTTGGAATAAAAAAGGGTAAGATCAAATTCTTCTACTAATCTCCTCTTTCCCTTATCCCTTGAGGATCTTCTAGAACCCATAACTACTGTTGTTTAGATGGATAAAGTTGAACAAGAGTGAATGAAGAGCAAAACAGAATTTAAGAGGTTCTTTAGAGAATACCTTAGTGAAATCTTCAAAACAGGGAGCGATTCTTGATGTTTTGCTTCGAAATGGGAGGTATTTGGGAAGCTAAACGGGGTGAAATGAGGATGGAGGAGGCTTGGAGGAGTAGAGAATGAAAGGGAGGTGAGTTGGGGTCGGTTTCACCGCCGGCCCTAGCGTGGTTTAAAAAGGCAGAGTTGCGGGCGGTTGCACCTCTGGCTGGAGCGGTGCAACCGCTGGCAACCCGTGATGGCTGGAGGTGCCACCGCTGGCTGGAGAGGTGCCACCGCCTGTTGGCAGTGAACACTTCGTTGTGATTTGATCAGGGAGGTTTTGTCTTGAGGAGAGTTTTTATTCAGAGCAATTTACGTTACTTACATGATTACGTATACGTTTTTATTTCAAGGCAAAAAAAACGCTTGTACGATCAAGATAGACTTTTTAACATGCATACTCCTAATGTCGTACATATGTTTGTGATTGAAAAGTCACATTAGGTTGTATCCAAATTGCCTTTGTGATTTCATAATTTCCACTCGTTGTTGTATTCAAATTGCATTTGGGTCATGATTATCGAGAATCAAGGAGCAGAACATTAGTTCTTGCTCCAGCCTATGGTTTTAATGTTTTTGTAGGAAGGGATGATTTTTAGGTACCCATTTGCTTTTGGGTGCCTCACTAATAGATCTAGATTTTCTATCATGTTGCATAGAATTTGTCATGGTTCCTTTAGGAATCCAAATCAATTTGTTTGGACTTAATTTCCTGAATGGACAATAATGCATCCTGTGTCCGAACTTGCAACAAAAGTTACATTTGTTTTGATGTCTAACATGTAAGATGGGGCCTTTTACGAAGGTAGTTGGATTTTGGTGAGGACTCCTCACAAATCCAATCCCACTTCTTTTGGGAACATGCCCCTTGTTTGTAAGGATCATGTTTAATGACTTGCTACCAACCTCGAATTTCTTCAAGGTGTCCTTAAGTAGCAAGTTTTCTTTTTGAAAAGTTTCTAGATCATGACATTTGATACATGAATTTAAACTATCATGATATTCAATTTTTAACTTATTGAAATCACAAGTAAGACTATCATGCTCCTTTTTTAGCAATTAGTCATGGAAGGCATTTAATAATTCATCGAAAGATAAATCAGCATCTAATAAATTCGTTACCTCCTCTCCGATGGCCATTAAGGCGTAATGAGCAACTTGCTCGGTGTTGGACTCCTCTTCTTCAGATGCGCTTGAGTCATCCCATGTTGCTTGAAGAGCCTTCTTCTTTGATGTTCTCCTTTTGACTTGGGGACAATCACTCTTGTAGTGTCCCGGCTTTTTGCATTCATAGCAGATCACTTGGTCTTTCTTGGGTTCAAGTTTATTTTTCGCATCATTCTTAAACTTGTTTCTTTTAAAGAATTTTTTAAACTTTCTTGTTAAAAGTGCCAAGTCATCATCACAGTCCTCATCACTTGAGTTTTCTCTCAAGTGGCATTCAGAAGTTTTAAGTGCCATATCCTTCCTGTTCTTTGGAAGGATGTCTTCTTGCTCTTCATGAGCTTTGCATGTCATCTCGTAGGTCATTAATGACCCGATTAATTCTTCAAGAGGGAAGTTGCGCAGATCTTTTGCCTCTTGAATAGCAGTGACTTTAGGATCCCAACTTTTAGGAAGGGATCTTAGTATCTTATTTACAAGTTCAAAATCCGAAAAACTTTTTCCGAGTCCTTTTAGACCGTTGACGACATCTGTGAAACGGGTAAACATGTCGCTAATGGTTTCACTCGGTTTCATTCGGAAAAGTTCAAAAGAATGCAACAACAGATTGATTTTTGACTCTTTCACTCTACTTGTGCCCTCGTGGGTCACTTCAAGTGTGTGCCAAATATCAAATGCAGTTTCATAAGTTGAAACACGATTAAACTCGCTTTTATCAAGTGCGCAAAATAAGGCATTCATAGCCTTTGCATTAAGAGCGAAAAGCCTTCTTTTCCAATTCATTCCAATCGATCATTGGAAGAGAAGACTTTGAAAACCGTTTTCAACAAGGTTCCACAGTTCAAAATCCATAGAAATAAGGAAGATCCTCATTCGGTCTTCCAAGAGGTGTAGTCCGTCCCACTCAACATGGGTGGACGTGTAATAGAATGACCCTCTTGGTTTCCGGTGTATGCCATCTCTCTTGGGTGTTAATCCGTTAGAGAGTTAACTTTGCTCGATACCAATTGTTAGTATCGAGAGCACTAAGAGAGGGGGGAATTAGTGCAGCGGAAAACTTTCATGCATTAAAACCGAAAAGCTGCGCTTGAACGATAAGGACAACTCTGTATGAGAGTTGATACTAAGCAAGGTTACAGTCTATCTATGCAGGCAGTTTGCAGCAATGATGAAAACCAGAATATCGGGCGCAAACTGAAATCCGGCGTTCAGCATTTTAAGAAACAGATTTTACGCCTAAGTGTCGATTAGTAAATCACTTATTTAGATAACACGCAGTTCAAGCAGAAGTATAAAGACAGTGTGCTGCTATTGTACAGCTCAAAAAGTAATCTGCAAAAATCAGATTTACGTCTAAACGCAGATTTACATCTAAACGCAGATTTACGTCTAAACACAGATTTACGTCTAAACTTTGAAACTCGTTTGTAAAGTATGCAGTTGAAATCAAGATGTAAACGTAAACTGAAATCTGATGATTGTACGAGGAAAGCCGATTTACGTCTAAATGCAATTTTACGTCTAAACGCAGTTTTTATGCCTAAACGCAGTTTTATCGCCTAAACGCAGTTTTGGCGCCTAAACGCAGTTTTTGCCTAAACGCGCAGTTTTACGCCTAAACGCAGTTTTACGCCTAAACGCAGTTTTATGCCTAAACGCTGTTTTTTTACGCCTAAACACAGTTTTACGCCAAAGCGTAATTTTACGCCTAAACGCAGTTTTGAACTTTGAAAAGCGTTTTATGAATACGCAGAAAGCAATTTGCAGTTATAAATGGAATCAAAACGTAAGCGTAAACTGCAGTGTAAAGATCGTACGAAGACACTGATTTACGTCTGAATGCAAATTCGGAAATATCAGAATTTAGAGACTCGTTCGTAAAAGCGCAGAGGGCAGTAGCTATGTAGGAGGTTTGCAGTAATGATAAAGTGCTCAAAGTAAAAGCAAACCAGAGATTTAGAGTGGTTCGGTCAGTCTTGACCTACTCCACTTTTGGCTTCCTCCTCCGACGAGGTCACCGACGTCAACTAGCTGCCTTCCTTCAATGGGCGAAGGCCAACTTCCCTTTTACAGTTTCTCTCCTTTTGACAGGCTCAGGAGACAACCCTTACAGATCCTTTCTCTCCTCTCTTTACAACTCAAGACTTGAAGAACAGAAAGAGGAGACTTAAAGGCTTTACAACAATTTTGAGCTCAAGGATCACAGAGAAGATCAAGATTTCGGTGTAGGTCTCTTGCTCTATCTGTGCTGAATGGGTGGGGTATTTGTAGGCCCTAACCCAGTTCAAATTTGGAGCTCAAAACGATCAAATCCCAGAATTCCGGGATCAGGCGGTTGCACCTCTGGATGGAGAGGTTGCACCGCCGCGCGAGCTTCGAGGATCGAGCCCAGGCGGTTGCACCTCTGTGTCGGGGCGGTTGCACCGCCTGAAGTCCGGCTCGGAGACTAAGCCCAAAGCGGTGCCACCTCTTGATCGAGGCGGTTGCACCTCTCTGCCGAGCTCGAAGACCGAGCTCGAGGCGGTGCTACCTCTCTCGGGGAGGTTGCACCGCCCTATCTAGCTCAAGATCGAGCTCGGGCGGTTGCACCTCTTACTGGTGGGGCGGTTGCACCACCCTGTCTGGGGGACATATAGCCCGTGGTTGCACCTCCTCCGTTTAGGCGGTTGCACCGCCAGGTAATCGTGGTCCGAATGGTTAGCTCCATTCGACCCAATTTCAATCTTTTCATGGGCCCAATTGCCCCAAGATTAAGTTAATGGGATCACCTCCCATTTACCAACTTAATCAATGTGCTAACTATGATTAAATCTAAGACAATTTCTGCAGCTTTGCTCCGATGCGTCAATCGCTTCTTCCGGCGAGTTTCTAGCGAACTTCCGTCGATCATCCGATGAACCCTCGGTGATCCTTCTGCGGACTTCCGACAAACTCCTGGACCTTGCGACGATCCACTTGGCGAGTTCCGACGAGCTTCGCTTGGCAAGCTTCTGGACTTCTCGGATCTGTTCTCGCAGAACCTCCGACGACCGTCCGAACTTCCGTCGAACTCTCGAAATCCCAACGTGATCATGATCTTGACTCCGGCGCAACTCCTGCTGCTTGTCTAACTTTCATCGTAGTTAATCCTGCACACTTATCTCAACACATAGATTAGACAACAAATGACAATTGACTTCATCATCAAAATCCGTGATTCAATACTAAGAACCTCTTCCGTGCAAGGATGACTGAGGGGACACCGGTTCAGAACCATATCCTAAAAATTATTAAGTGGATAGAGAAACTCATAGATCTAGGAATGGTCCTAGAGGATAACTTATGTGTGGACATTATACTTCAGTTCCTACGGATTCCTTTTCACAGCTCATAATGAATTTTAATATGAACAAACTTGAGGTGACTTTCCTAGAGCTCCTCAATATATTGAGGGTGGTAGATAGCACTATCAGGAAAGAGAAGCTAGTTCTCTATACTAGTGAGACCAGAAAGAAAAGGAAAGCAAAAAAGTCCCTTAAGAAGGGCAAGGGCAGACCACGTAAAGCAAAGGTTGCTAAGAAAGACCCGGTAAAGGACAAAGGCTAGTGCTTCCACTATGGCAAAGATGGGTACTGGAAGAAGAACTACAAAGAGTACCTTATAAAGAGGGCAAAATAGAAGCTTGGAGAAGCTTTAGGTATATTCATGATTAATCTCCAATTGTCAGATTTTTGTGATAGTTCATTGCTATTGGATACCGGTATTACTTATCACATCTGTAATTTGTTGGAATGTAGGTATGTCTAAGAGGAAACGGGATGAGGTGAACATTGCATACTTGTGGCATTATAGGCTAGGTCATATCCACGATAGAAGAATCCAAAAATTGCTAAAGGATGGATATCTAGATTTATCCAACTATGAGTTATATGCAACTTACTAGCCTTACCTTCATGAAAAACTGACCAACTCTCTATTTAGTGGAACTAGAAAAAGAGCCATTAAGCTGCTGGAACTCATATATAGTGATGTATGTGGACCTATGTTAACTTATTCCATTAGTGGTTATTCCTACTTTATTACCTTTACTGATGATTTCTCAAGGTATGGATATGTGTACTTAATAAAGTACAAGTCCGAGGCCTTTGAGAAATTCAAAGAGTATAAGAATGAAGTGGAGAACCAGACTGGAAGGAGTATCAAGACTCTTTGATCAATCGAGGAGGTGAGTACTTGAGTACAGAGTTCACCTAGTTTCTCAAGGACCATGGGATTTTATCTCAATGGACACCTCCTTATATACCTTAGCTCAATGGTGTGTCTGAAAGGAGAAATCGTATGCTTTTAGACATGGTACGGTCCATGATAAGTTTTGCTGACCTGCCTATCTCATTCTGGGGATATGTCCTAGAGATTGTAACTTATCTTCTGAATAGAGTTCCAACTAAGTCGATAGTGTCTACACCATATGAGATATGGAAAAGGAAGAAGCCCGATCTTAAGGTTGTTAAGATTTGGGGCTGCCCTGCCCATGTTAAAAGACACAACCTCGATAAGTTAGAATCAAAGACAGAGCAGTGCAAGTTAGTGGGATACCCTAAGGAAACTTGTGGGTATTATTTCTATCATATCGAGGATCAAAAGGTCTTAGTAACCAAGAGAGCGGTGTTCCTTGAGAAGGAACACATTCTTGCCGGAGACAATGGGAACATGATAGAGTTAAGCGAGGTTGGAGAACCTAACTCAAGCACCACTCTACAACCCTAGTCTACTCTAGTACCTAATACACAAGTTCGAACTTTACGTAAGTCTAGCAGAGTATCCCATCCTCTTGAGAGATATGTAGGATATATTAGAGGAGAGGATGTTGAAGACATTGATCCTCAGACCTACAAGGAGGCTATTATGAGTATAGATTCCGGGATGTGGCAAGAAGCCATGAATTCTGAGATGGATTCTATATACACCAACAAGATTTGGAACCTAGTTGATGCGCTTAAAGGTATTGTACCCATTGGTTGCAAGTAGATCTTTAAGAAAAAGATCGGAGTAGATGGAAAGATAGAGACCTATAAAGCAAGGCTAGTGGCTGAGGGTTATCGTCAAAGGTAAGATGTTGACTATGACGAAACCTTCTTACTCGTAGACATGCTAAAATCCATCCAAATTCTATTGGCTATTACAGCACACTATGATTATAAAATCTGGTAGATGAATGTGAAAATTGCAATCCTCAATGGGAACCTCAAGGAGGTGGTATATATAATATAACCCGAGGGATTCGTATCCAAGGACTGCCTAGATAAGGTGTGCATGTTGCTTAGATCTATTTATAGACTAAAGCAAGCTTCCCGAAATTATAACATAAGATTTGATGAGGCAATTATATCTTATGACTTCGTTATGAACGAAGATGAGCCTTGTGTGTACAGGAAGGTAAGTGGGAGTGCTATCACCTTTTTTGTATTATATGTGGATGACATCCTGATTATAGGGAATGATGTAGGAATGATATCCACAATAATGGCTTGGTTATCTAGACACTTTTCCATGAATGACTTAGGGGAAGCATCCTATATCTTGGGGATTCAGATCTATAGAGATAGATCTAAGAGGATGCTTAGCTTGTCCCAGTCCAGATACATAGAAACCATTGTCAAAAAATTTGGCATGAAAAATTCCAATAGAGGTCTTATACCGATGAGACATAGGATATCGCTTTGTAGGAGTATGTCCCTAAAGACTCCCAAAGAAAGGGTGAACATGGATAGGATATCCTATGCATCAGCAATAGCATCTATCATATATGTCATGCTATGTATGAGGCCTAATATAGCATATGCTTTGAGTGTCACGAGCAGGTATCAGACGGATCCAAGCTTGGAGCACTAGAAAGTGATAAAATGTATCATTAAGTACTTGAGAAGGACTGAGGATCTTTTACTAGTATATGGAAGTAGTAGCCTCAGGGTTGAAGGCTACACAGACTCGAGCTTTCTGTCTCATGTCGATGATAGCAAGTCGAATTTGGGGTATGTGTACACCTTGAATGGAGGAGCTATGTGCTGGAAAAATTCTAAGCAAGATACTACTGCTGACTCGATCATAGAGGCGAAGTACATTGTTACAGTAGAGGCAGCAAAGGAGAGAGTCTGGTTGAAAAAGTTCATCATAGATCTAGGAGTCGTGCTAGGTAGTAAGAAGTTGATTCACTTATATTACAACAACTATGGGGATTGCTCAAATAAGGGAACCTAGGTCTCATCAGAGGTGTTCTAAGGAGGTTCCCGATTATTAGAGAGATCATGACCCGAGGAGATGTAGTAGTGAAAAGAGTTTCATCTAAAGATAACATTGCAGATCCACTAACAAAGCCATTATCTCAAATTATCTTTGAGCATCATAGGGGTCTGATGGGGATCAGACACATAAGTGATTGGCTTTAGGTCAAGTGGGAGATTACTAGTCATAAGTGTCCAACAAGCCAATCACGTGAGTGATGGCATGTGTGACTTGACACGCAATCATTTTGCTTATTATATTTTGGCATTTATCACTTTACATTGACTATTGCATATATGCATGTATATATTATGATGTCCTTGGATCTGTGCAAAGGGAATCAGATCATGATGAGATCACGATAATGAGACCGATTAATCTTTAAATACAAATCCTAAATAATCTCGATTATAGGTTACTCGAGAGGGACATCGAGAAAACCGGACATACTAGTGTACTATATACCCATCCATATGATAGATACAGTTGGTCTCATAGCTGCTTGTATTAGGACACTAGGGATACAGTACAGGTGCTTATTGGAGAATGAGTTTACTAATAGATCCGCTTACGGAATGCTGAATGATTAATGATACCTTATTGTCAAATAACGATTCTATAATCCCAATGGTGTATCTGGTCCTTAAACTTAAGATACCAAAGATGTCCTGTATAAGTGCTTCAATCTTTGATACCAGACTTATAGGTTTGGAGATCCCAGGTCTAGTACAATCAGTCATCGGGAGTGGCAGTCAACCTTACGAGGGCTATTGAGTGTCGATAGAGGATCATCAACTCTCGGTATCATGAGAGGAATATCTCATATGTTCTTGCTTAGACAAATCCCTGGCTATGGTCATTCGGATTCAGAGAGAAAGAGTTCTCTGGGAGAATCTGATTAGAGTAATACTCGAGTAGAAACCGTATGGGTTTGCCAACACCATGCCCGGTATATGGTCTTTGAGATATTAGATAAATGAGGGACTATAGATATATGGTAATTGAGGATAGACAGGTCCAATGGATTGTATTCCCTTGTATCGTTTGGGGACTATGGCGTAGTGGCCTAGTACGTCTACAGTTGATGAGTCGAGTGAATTATTACAGAGATAATAATTCACTGAACCATAAGGAGTTTTGACAAGTATGACTCACGACCAACTCGATATTGGGTTTAAAGGGTCACACACCTATAGTAAGCATTGCGATGAGTAGAGGTTTAGATATGAGATATCCACCGGAGCTCCTATCTTATTGGATATCCAACAAGCCCCTGAATTATTGGATCCCATGGACGAGATCCAATAAAAGCCCATAAGAGATTATTGGATAGAGATCTACTAATCTAAGAGGCTTGAGTAGTTTGATGAAGATCCAATACCCAATAGGGGAGGATCCATTAGGGTTAAGTTGATAAAGGACCTCTATAAGTAAGAGGGATTCAATGGTTCATAGGCTAGAGCTTTTGCTTGCCTCTCCTAGTCTCCTCCCCCTCTCCACCTCAGAGCAGGCTTGGAGTTTTGAGGAGCATCGTTGTAGCCCTGCTATGTAGATCACCGCTAGAGAGGAGGGCGCTTGACCTCCTTCACCCTCTCGTAGAGATTTGCAAGGATTCAGGGATATACGATCTCCCTAGGTAACATAATCTTTACTATATGTAATTTTCAGTTTTGCAGATTTTGTGCACCAATCTCCGAACGATGATGAACAAATCTTTGGGAAAATGGGGATTTTATATTCTGTTCTTCCGCTGTGCATATGATGTCGCCCCTAAGATTTTCCAATAACCCTCAACATATGAAACAGAAGTCTCCGGTAGACTTCTAGTGAGGATAAAGATCCAATCAGCATCTTAGTGTAACCTCGAGGGACTCGACCAATCACACTAAACCGGAAAGGTAAGCAACTCTTGCCGATCACAACTTGTTGTGATTCTCATCCTGTTCGGCCTCCGAATCACCATGGTCTCATGGGACTCGACCAACCATGATGTTTAGTTAAGTCAACACCAACGTTACAAGTTGAGTCTGATTCGATGATATATCCTCGAGGGACTCGACCAAGCATAACATGTCCTTAGGTCACTAGTGACATCTCTATGTCATAGACAAGATAGCGAATCATGATACAGGTGAGCCTCGAGGGACTCGACCAACTCAACCTATACCGAGAATCGGTCCCTACCTATAATGATGATAGGCCATGTGGGTAATCTAATTGCCTCATATTTACCGACTTAATATTGTCGAAAGAGGGGTTTCTTTGATTTGGTCTCTTAATGTGACATTTCACACACATACATATTTAATATATATCTACATCGCATGTAAATATATATATATATATATACATATCTAGTAGGTGGATAAACAATAACACATCACATGAGCAATTACACCAAATGATCATGGACCATAGCCTAATGTGATCAGACCCGAGCCAATGGGCGTAATCACTCACATCAAGATCTATGTGTGTAGCGGTGCATCTCCATGCCCTATGATCGTCCATCTCATCCTCGTCAATTCTATCGGCATCTCGAAGCATCTCCATGCATCATGATCCTCTGTCTCGTGGGTCCCATTATCGCATCCACGCTCCCGCTGCTCCTTCTCGTGTGATTACAACTTAATCATAGGCACGCAGGCCCGATAATAAACGAGAAATAAAATAGAGGCTCGTAGGACTCAATAATAATAATCACAAGTACACACATCATTTGGTCCATGATCATCCATCCACACATCATAAATCATGTAGGATTACTAGATAATAATAAAAATAATAATCAATTAAACCTTTTAATTAATTAATATTTTCTGAAATCAAAGATATGTAGGGAATTTTTTGATTTATGAGGGGTATTTTCATAATTTGGACAATGAATAAAACTTAGAATTTCTAAAATTTCAAGGGGCAAAACTATCTTTTGGCCAGAAAACCCTAATCCTTCTCTTCTCCTTACTTGCTGCGACTACCACCACCCTGTCGGCAACAACCTATGCGGCGGGGAGGCATGGGGGCACCGCCCCTGCCCGCGGGCGGCTCGCCCGCAGGCACTGTGCCTATGGACGGCGCCGCCCTTACGGTCGGGTGCCCCTGTGGTGCCTCAACCCTCGGGCGCAGCATCGAACCAACTGGTCAGCGTAGCCCGTCGAGGCTCGCTGCTGCCGCTACTGGCGACTTGCACGCGAGCCCAACGACTGCAGGCGCCGCCTGCACTTGCACTTGAGGGTCCAGCACTCGCAGGCGCCGCCTATGCTTGCACCTATGAGTCCAGCACCCGCAAGTGCCGCCCTCACGTATGGGCATAGTGCCCGTGGCGCTACCTGCAAGCATCGCTACAGGTAGCCATGCCTACGCACGTAGTGCCGGCGCGTAGGTGGCTGCACTACAACAGCCCGCTGGCTGCTGGCAGAGAGCCTACACACAAATGGCAACATTGCCATCTACGAGGGCAGCATGGGCAGGAATAGTTGCTGCCCTTTCTCGCTTTTGCATCAATGATTGTGACGTCAAAAGTTTCTCCAAAACACAACACATGTAGTTGAAAACCAATCTTTCACACGAACAACCTGGCTTTGATTCCACTATTAGGAAATCTTGGGAGGCGAGATCACATGCACAGCAAAAGAACAAAAAATAAAATCTTTAATTCCCATAGATATGTTCATCGTCATGTGTATATTGGTACACAAAAATTTGTGAAATAAAAAATCATATATGAGATAGATTGTGTTTCCTAGGGAGATCGTATATCTCTGAATCCCTACAGATCTCTAGGAGAGGGTGAAGGAGGTCAAGCACCCTCCTCTCTAGCGGTGATCCACATAGTAGGGCTGCGACGATGCTCCTCAAAACTCTATGTCTGCTTTGAGGTGGAGAGGGGCAGGAGAATAGGAGAGGCAAGCAAAAGGATCTAGCCAACGAACCACTGATTCTCTCCTATTTATAGAGATCCCCAATCAACTTAACCCTAATGGATCCTACCCTATTGGGTATTGGATCTCCATCCAACTACCCAAGCCTCTTAGATTAGCGGATCTCTATCCAATAATCTCTTATGGGTACTTATTGGATCTCATCCATAGGATCCAATAATTCAGGGGCTTATTGGATATCTAATAAGATAGGGGCTCCAAATAATATCTCATATTCGAACCTCTACTCATCGCAATATCAAGTTGGCCGTGAGTCATACCTATTAGAACTCCTTCTGGCTCACTGAATTATTATCTCCAAAATAATTCACTCGACTTATCGACTGCGGATGTACTAGGCCACTACGCCGTAGTCCCTAGACAATACAAGGGAATCCAATCCATTGGACCTGTTTATTCTCAGTTACCATGTACCTATAGCCCCTCATCCATCTAATATCCCAAAGACTGTATACCAAGCATCGTGTTGTCATACCTATATGGTTTTTTCTTGAGTCTCGCTCTAATCAGATTCTCCCGGAGAACTCTTTCTCTCTCAATCCGAATGACCCTGGCTAGGGATTTGTCTGAGCAAGAACACATGAGACATTCCTCTCATGACACTGAGAGTGGTTAATCCTCTATTGACACTTAATAGTCCTCATATGGTTGGCTACCACTCTCGATGATTGGTTGTGCTAGATCTGGGACTTCCAAACCTATAAGTCTGGTATCAAAGAATGGAGCACTTATACAGGATATCCTTTACATCTCAAGTCTAAGGACCAGATACTAAACTAGGACTACAGAATCACTATCTGACAATAAGGCATCATCAACCATTCAACATTCCATAAGTAGATCAATTAGTGAACTCATTCTCCAATGAGCACCTATACTATATCCTTAGTATCCCCACATGAGCAGCTATGAGACCAGCTGAATCTATCATATGATCGGGTATACAGCACACCAATCTGTCCGGTTATCTCGATGTCCCTCTCGAGTAACCTATGATCGGGATTATTTAGGATCTGTTTTTAAAAGCGAATTGGTCTCATTATCGTGATCTCATCACGATCCGATTCCCATTGCACAAATCCAAGAATATCATAATATAAATATGCATATATGCAATAAGCAATATAAAGTAATAAATGCCAAAATATACTAAACAAAAAGACTGTGTGTCAAGTCACACATGTCATTACTCACGTGATTGGCTTGTAGGGTATATATGACTAGCACTTTCTTCCCCCTTTATATCAACAAATTTGACATCAAAAGCCCTCTCTAAAACATCTCTTAACAGCAAGAAAATGTGCAGCACAGATTTAAAAACTATGACAAAAAATCACAGCAATCACACAAAATAATTTCAATGCGATTGAAAACGATGCGCGTAGTTTAAATTCAATCTTTTACCTGAGGAACCTAGCTCTAGTATCACTATAGAGAAATCTAAGGTGACATCACATGTGCATTGGAAGAACAAAAAATAAAATCCCAAAATTTTTACAGAAAAATAAAGTTTAATCGTCGTGCGAAGGTTTATGTACAAAAACCCGCAAAATCGAAAAACAGTGCACATAAGAAAGATATGTTACCTATTGTCTCCGGTAGACTTCTAGTGAGGATAAAGATCCAATCAGCATCTTAGTGTAACCTCGAGGGACTCGACCAATCACACTAAACCGGAAAGGTAAGCAACTCTTGCCGATCACAACTTGTTGTGATTCTCATCCTGTTCGGCCTCCGAATCACCATGGTCTCATGGGACTCGACCAACCATGATGTTTAGTTAAGTCAACACCAACGTTACAAGTTGAGTCTGATTCGATGATATATCCTCGAGGGACTCGACCAAGCATAACATGTCCTTAGGTCACTAGTGACATCTCTATGTCATAGACAAGATAGCGAATCATGATACAGGTGAGCCTCGAGGGACTCGACCAACTCAACCTATACCGAGAATCGGTCCCTACCTATAATGATGATAGGCCATGTGGGTAATCTAATTGCCTCATATTTACCGACTTAATATTGTCGAAAGAGGGGTTTCTTTGATTTGGTCTCTTAATGTGACATTTCACACACATACATATTTAATATATATCTACATCGCATGTAAATATATATATATATATATACATATCTAGTAGGTGGATAAACAATAACACATCACATGAGCAATTACACCAAATGATCATGGACCATAGCCTAATGTGATCAGACCCGAGCCAATGGGCGTAATCACTTACATCAAGATCTATGTGTGCAATGGTGCATCTACATGCCCTGTGATCGTCCATTTCGTCCTTGTCGATTCCTTCGACATCTTGATGCATCTTCATGCATCACGATCGTCCGTCTCGTGGGTCCCGCTATCGCATCCACTCTCCCGCTGTGTCTCCTCATGTGATTACAACTTAATCAAAGGCATGTAGGCCCGACAATAAACGAGAAAAATAATAGAGGTTCGCAGACCTAAATAATAATAATTACAGGTACACACATCACACGGTCCATGATCATCCGTCCACACATCATACATCATATATATAAATAATCATCATCATGTAGGACTACTAGATAATAATAATAAAAAATAATAATCAACTAAACCTTTTAATTAATTAATATTTTTCGAAATCAAGGACATTATAGGGAATTTTTGAATTCATAGGGGTATTTTCGTAATTTGGACAAAAGACATAAACTGGAATTTCTCAAATTCCAAGGGGCAAAATTATCTTTTGCCAAGAAAACCCTAATGCCCTTTCCCCTTTTCGCTGCTGCCGCAGCCGCCACCCTACCGGCGGCGGCCTATGCGACGGGGCGAGGGCACTGCCCTCGCCTGCAGGCGGCACGCCCGCTGGCAGCGCTGTCGCTGCGGGTGGGCGCCCCTTTCGGGCACCGCCGCCTCCGCAGGCGGTGCTGTCCCGCCGGGCGACTGCCCCTTAGGGGGGGTTTTGCGCGCGGGCCGTGGGCTGCCAGCTTCGTCGACAGCAAGCCTGCTGCAAGCAGGCCCCCGGCAGGCTTCAGCAAACGCAGCCCCTGTGCTGCCCGCCTTCGGCCGCGCTGCACGCACGCATATCGTAGGCAGCAACTGTTGCTACCCTTCCTTGTTTTTGCGTCAACAATTTTGACGTCAAAATTCTTCCTAAACACAACACACGCAGTTCAAAACCAATCATTCGCACGAACAACCTAGCTTTGATTCCACTGTTGGGAAATCCTCGGGGGCGACATCATATGCACAGCGGAAGAACAAGAAAAACAAAATCCCCGATTCCCAAAGAGATGTTCGTCGTCGTGCGAAGATTGGTACGCAAAAATCCGCGAAACATGAAACTGCGTATAGAGTAGATTGTGTTACCTATGGAGATCGTATATCCCTGTTTCCTTACAGATCCTTAGGAGAGGGTGAAGGAGGTCAACCGTCCTCCTCTCCAGCGATGATCCACACAGTAGGGTTGTGACGACGCTCCTCAAAACTCCAGACCTACTCTAAGTTGGAGATGGAGAGGAGAATAGGAAAAGGTAAACAAAAGCTCTCTAGCCCATGGGGCTCTGAATCCCTCCTATTTATAGAGGTCCCCTGTCAAACCCTAATGGGTCCTCCCCTAGTGGGTATTGGATCTGCATCCAAGAAGACAAGGGCTCCGTTGGATATCTCATATCCGAACCTCTATTCATCGCTATGCCTACCATATGTGTGTGACTCTCAAGGCCCAATATCGAGCTGGCCGTGAGTCATACCTGTTAGAACTCCTTCTAACTCAGTGAATTATTATCTCTGTAATTATTCACTCGACTCATCGACTATGGACGTACTAGGCCACTATGCCGTAGTCCCTAGACGATACAGGGGAATCCAATCCATTGGACCTGTCTGTCCTCAGTTACCATGTACCTATAGTCCCTCATCCATCTAATATATCAGAGATCGTATATCGAGCATGGTGTTGTCAGACCCACACGGTTTCTACTTGAGTCTCGCTCTAATCGGATTCTCCCGGAGAACTCTTTCTCTCTCAACCCGAATGACCCTGGCCAGGGATTTGTCTGAGCAAGAACACATGGGATATTCCTCTCATGACGCCGAGAGTGGATGATCCTCTATCGACACTCAATAGCCCTCGTAAGGTCGACTACCACTACCAATGACTAGCTGTACTAGATCTGGGACAGCCAAACCTATAAGTCTGGTATCAAAGAGTGGAGCACTCATACAGGATATCCTTAGTGTCTCAAGTCTAAGGACTAGATACACCACTAGGACTACGGAATCGCTGTCTGACAATAAGGAATCATCAACCATCCAGCATTCCGTAAGCGGATCAATCAGTGAACTCATTCTCCAATGAGCACTTGTATTGTATCCCTAGTGTCCCTACACAAGCAGCTATGAGACCAGCTGCATCCATCATATGGATGGGTATACAGCACACTAGTTTGTCCGTTTATCACGATATCCCTCTCGAGTAACCTATGACCGGGATTATTTAGGATATGTGTTTAAAGGTGAATCGATCTCACTATCGTGATCTCATCACGATCCGATTCCCATTGCATAAATCCAAAGACATCACAATATATGTATGCATTTATGCAATAGTTATAAAGTGATATATACCAAAATATAATAAGCAAAAAGATTCTATATTAAGTCACACGTGCCATCACTCACGTGATTGGCTTGCTGGGCACCTATGACTAGCAGGTCCATGTAGAGTTATGGAGGAGAGCATCATATTCGTCACACATGGCTTTACACCAGTGAGAAGATTTTGGAGCTTGAGTGATTGTAGTGGTTTCACTGGCCTTAGTGGAGGAACTTGTTATAGCATGTAAGTTAAGGACTTGACGTGGTTTGACAATACCACTTTTGGAGCGTGTTGTCATTGGATGTCTAGGGGGGATAGAAGTGGTAGATTGTGTTGGTGGTATATCCGATGGCGAGTCACTATCATGGACCGGGCCAATCGTCGGCACAACAATGTCACTGGGTCTAAGAGAAGGTAAAGCCAGTGGTAATGTTGTCGAGGGTATTGCTTCTTTAATAGGGGAAACTTGTGAGGAAGGGAGTGAGAAGCTGTTGAACTGGAGTAATAATAGTATGCAGATCTTGAGGGTAAGGACTGGATGGTGTCATTGGAGGTTCGTGTGATGAGATCGGAGGGATATTCCAGTGATGCATGTTTATCGGAGTAGCTTGCATGGTAGGATTATTTTGAAAAGGAAACACAGACTCCTCAAAAATAACATGACGTGATATAAAGACTTTTTTAGTCTGAGGTTCATAGCATCGAAAAGCATTGTGTTCAAGAGAGTAGCCAATAAAAGTGCAAGGCTTAGATCGTGGTGTTAGCTTATGTGATGCATAAGGACGGAGCCATGGATAACATAAACAGCCAAAAACTTTGAGTTTATGAAGGTTTGGAAGCTTGTGGAATAATTTTTCAAATGGTGACTAGTATTGTAAGACTGGAGTGAGTCTGGGGCCACTGTGATGGAGTAAGGAGTCTGGGGCGAGACCGACAGACTTTCGCGGAGTGTCGACTTTATCACATAGTTGGCAAACAACTCGTTGGTGGCTTGTGAAGTCAGGACGCGACGGTTGAGGATTATGAAAGTTACCACCTTGATATGGAAAAAGGAGGTTTGGTCTGGGCCCCATAGAGCTAGGGGGCAACTTAGTCAAATCGTTGTTGACGTGCTTGTTGTGCTGGTTGCTCTTCCTCTTGGATTTTTGATTGACCAAAGCTGTAATAGGTGGTCTGGGCAACCTATCATCACGCTTCAAGTATGTCTCATAGTCGATCAACTTATCATAAAGTTCTTTGAATGATATTGGTGAGTCGCGTGCCCGAAGTGCTGCTGTCAGTTCTTTGTACTCTCCTCCTAGGCCATTGAGGGTATGGATTAGGACTTCTTCATCACTGAGAGAATGACCTATCAAAGCTAAATCATCGATGATAACTTTGATATGCTATAGATAATCAGCAATAGTACTTCCCTCTTGTTTCGTTTTCATCAGATTAGAGAGAAGTCCGAGTATGCGAGTACGCGAGCGATTTGCCAAAGTTGTTTGTAACTTGCACCATGCTTCTGCAGCAGTCGTACATAAGGATATCAGCGGGGCAATGGATCCAGCAACGGAAGCTTGAATAGCTTGGAGGATGAAGCGATCTTGACGAAACCATAGTTTGTGGGCTGGATTTGGCACTGGGCTGGGTTCACCTGGGATGTTGATCATTTCAGGTGGACACTGGAGAGAGCCATCAACGTAACCTAGGAGATCATAGCCAAATAGAAGATTAGAAAATTGTGCTCGCCAAGATGCGTAGTTGCCGCCTTTGGATAATTTGAAGGGAATAAGTGCAGCAGCGTTGATGGTGATAAGACTTTGAAAAGTGCTCAGAGTCCCTGCAGAAACAAGGATAGGAATATCGGAATAGGAAAATGAAGACATCCTAGATATTTTATGGTGGCTTAAGTGATCTTTACAAAAGATGTAAAGATATAGGAGATAGGGAGGAGGAGAAAAGCAGATCGATGCGTTGCAAAGGAGGCTGCAACAATGAACTGTAGAGGAGGCTGCAACGATGCACTATAGAGGAGGCTGCAGCGATGGGCAAGGAAGCTGTAGCGATGAGCAAGAAATCTGCAGCGATTAGGTAAAAAGAAAGAAAGAAAAAAAAATCTGCAGCAGTTACAGTTGCAGAGAAATTGTTGCAGCGATAAGGATGGTAGCAATAGTATTTCTCGTTCGAGTGAGATATAGGAACGAGGAGGAAAGGTCGCTGGCCGAGGAGCAGTTGCAAGCACGGCGGCCACCACGATAGAAGGTGGCCGAGCAGTCTCCGATTCCGGAACAGGAAGCAGCAACACTATCCTTTCCAACGGAACAGAAAAGAGGAGCAGTAGAAGGCTTCGGTAGAGCTGCCTACATCTGCAAGGAAGAAGGCTTCCCGGAGGTGGAGAAGCAACAGATGAGTCGACAGCAAGAAGAGAGCTTGCTTTAGGCAAGTGGCTCTGATACCATGATAAAAATTAAACGAAGAATATAGAAAGATAGAAATTGTAGAAGAAACTATGAAATGTATAAGATGTAATTGTCTAGTTTATTTTGATAGTGAACTCTTGATAACTATTTATACACACTCAGCAGGGAGGTTATACACATTCATCATGGAGGATTTTTCTCAACTGCTTAGAGATTTCCTCAACTGCCTTGAGGAAATCTTATCTGCTTATCACATCCGAACTCCCGACAAACTTTCGGTACGTCGTTCGAACCTTCGGTGTATTACTTGATCCTTCAACATGTTGACTCCCGCAACACTCGATCTTAATGCAATGTATGATTCTTCGGCCCGATGCCCGATGCCCGCTTTCTAATTTTAGCTTAATGTTTGATTCATTCTTCTTGCTTTAAACATTTTGCTTTTTCTAATCGAAGTTAGTTTTAAGATTCAATACGATGAAGTAGATAAGGAGGAAGAGAAAAAGGAGCATAAGAAAGACAAATCAAAACAAATCAAAACAGGGAATCAGTACCAAGTGGCTCAAACTCTACCAGTCAGCTTACTGTCAAGTAACCCAATAAGAAAAGTTTACCAGGCAATAAGCTCAATTTTGGATCGAAGCGGATGAAGTTACCAAGTCCACTTGTTGGTCAACCATCAGACCAGTAAGACTTCGTCCATACTAACTAGTATGGTTGATATATTAGTCCTTGGTATCTTCTTTTAGTGTTTTCTCATGTTTGTCATTGTTTAGCTTTGTGCATGTTTTACACTATAATAGACATAAATTTTTTGGTCTCCAACTCCGGTTAAAATCATTAGGTTGCAAGCAAGTTTGTGGCTATGGTAAGAAATTATTGCAAGGTTGAACTTGGGGCAACCAGCTTGATCTAGAATATCTCCTTTTTTAACTTTCATTGGACAAACTAAAACTGTGTCTATATATCTATGTATAACCAAAAATTATTCTATTTTAAACAGCTTTTAGTCACTGCTACCATTTGTGACACTAAACTACACTTAGCTGTTAGGATCAAGAGCACTAAGAGGGGGGGGGGGTGAATTAGTACAGCGGAAAACTTTCAACGTTTAAAACTGCGTTCGTACGACAAAGGCGATTTTAGTAGAAAAGCCGATTCATAAATTACTTTAACTTGAGATCAGGTAAGAAGCGGTTAAAACAAATCTATAAAGGCAGTTTGCAGTTATGATGGAAATCAGAATGTAAGTACAAACTGAAATACGATGTTCATACGAGAAAAGCGATTTACGTCTAAACACGATTCGGAAAATACTGAGCTTGGAAACGCAATCGTAAAAGCGCAGAAGGCAGTAAGCTATGAAGAAGGTTTCCAGTAAGGATAATCAGCTCAAAGTAAATACAAACCAGAGAAGACGGGAGTTTATAGTGGTTCGATCAATTGTGACCTACATCCACTCCTCTGATTCCTCTTCCGTCGAGGCCACCGGCATCCACTAACGATCTTCCTTTACTAGGCGAAGATCAACCTCCTTCTTACACCCCTCTTCTCCTTTTACTGGGTTTAGGAGACAACCCTTACAAGCACTCACTCTCCTCTCATAAACAGAATTTTAACACTTAAGCTAGAGAAGAAAAATTCTAGAGATTACAACAGTGTTTTCTCTCTTTTAATCTCTCTATGCTTGTATATTTTACCCAGGGATTGGAGGGGTATTTATAGGCACCAAACCAGTTTGAATTTGGATCTCAAATCTGTCATCTCCCGGAATTCCGGGGTCTGGCGGTTGCACTGCCTGACAGGGCTCGAAGACTGAGCCTCTGGGCAGTGCCACCGCTTGTCAGGGGCGGTTGCACTGCCTGGCAGAGCTCGGAGACCGAGCTCAGGCGGTGCCACCGCCTGATTGGGGTGGTTGTACCACCCAGCCAGAGCTTGGAGACCGAGCTCAGGCGATTGCACCGCTGTCAGAGGCGGTTGCACCGCTATCAGAGGCGGTTGCACCACCCAGCCAGAACTCGGAGACTGAGCCCTGGGCGGTGCCACCGCCGACCTAGGCGGTGCCACCTCTGGGCGAGAGATCTGGGTCCGAATGGGTTGATCCATTCGGCCCAATTTGGTTCTTTCAAGGACCCAATTGCCCCTAGATTAAGTTAATGGGATCACCTCCCAATTCTAACTTAATCATCGTGCTAATTATGAAAATTCTTAAGACTTGTACTACAGCTTGCTCCGATGCATCAATTGCTTCTTCCGGCGAGCTTCCGGCGAACTTCCGGCGAACATCCGACGGTCCTTCGACGATGCTCCTACGGACTTCCGGCAAACTCCTGGACTTGCGACGATCCACTTGGTGAGTTCTGACGAGCTTCTTTTGGCAAGCTCTTGGATTTCTCGGATTTGTTCCCGTAGAACCTTCGACGACCGTCCGGACTTCCGTCAAGCTCTCGAACTCCCAACGTGATCATAGTCCTGACTCTGGCACAACTCCTGTTGCATGTCTTACTTTCATCGTAGTTAATTCTGCACACTTAAAACAAAACTTCGATCGAGACAATTAATCCTAAGCAATTAACCAAGTTGTCCGGCATGTCATTGGTCCCTCGATGCTTCGTTCGATTCTTCAGCGCATCGTCCTCTCCTACAGCCTATTGCCCAATCAGCCAGTTGACTCCGCAACTCCGATATCCTTGGCACAATACCCGCTCTTCTTCGCCCAATGCTTGAGTCCACGGCCCAAAGCCTTCTGTCGATACGTCGACCGATCCACTGACCCGACGTCCAATCTTCTGACATGTTTCTCTAGCACAACATGATTTTTTCTGCTTTAATTGTCTCATCATGATCGAAGCATCCTACGTTACTTAAAACACAGATTAAAACATAAACACATATCAAGTGGTTTTATCATCAAAATACGAGATTCAACAATCTCCCCCTTTTTGATGATGACAACCACTTGATGATGGAGATAACCTTAACTCCCGGAGTTTAAATAAACTCCCCCTATCAATATGCCATATTGATAGAACCTTAAATTCAAACTAAATTCAAGTCATTGCAATATTCATCATGAATACTTGCAACATATCATCATGAACTTATGCATAAACTTATGCATAACATGTCATGTCATCAACATACGTCTCCCCCTTTGTCATCAACAAAAAGGAGAAGTACCACAATCAAGTGTTTGGAATATTAGTTCAACTTATTGCATGAAAAACATAATATCAAGTTTTGTCATCATGCAATTTTGAAGCCAGAAAATTTAGCAAGTATTACATCATGCTTAGAACATTTAAGCTATCAAGTTTCAGATATGCAAGTTTTACAGCATACAAGATAGCATTTTTGGTAATGTTCAAGATAGCAAGTTCTACATCATGCAAGCTAGCAATATTATAACATTTTAAAACATGCAAGCTATTAGTTTTGAGATGTTCAAGAAAGCAACTCTTGCTTCTTGAGATATGCAAATTTGTCAAGTTTTGCTAGATGTGCAAATTTGTATTTTTGCCTCTTTTCATAATGTCCACGCTAGAAATTCTTGCTCCCCCTTTGTCATTGTCAAAAACAAGGGAAGACCCTTATATCAATTTTCATATTATGACAAAGGTAAGTATCAATCTTATTTGTGCATCATTATATATTCAAATTAAAACATATACAATTTCAAAAACCTTATTTTTCATGCACGATACCAAAAAATAAATCAATCATCATTAATGGGCATATTATACATGATACTCAAACATTAAAATTTTTAAGCATTTATCAACATGTTGATCATGATACCAAACATTCATCATTTAAAGCATTCATGATACACATCATATGCAATAAATACATCATGTATATCATTATCATAAGTATTGCATACATCATTTTAACTTCATGAATATTTCATCATTGCATGCATCATATCAAAACATTTCAAACCATGCAGGCCATAAATACAAAGAAATCATGTCATGAAGGATAAAATCATTTGAATACCAAAAGACATGATTCATATAATAAATATCTTGTTTAAATAAAATATTAAGAAAAATCATAAGAGTACAAAGAAGAGATCTTGTTTGAAAAGAAAATCAAGAAATAACTCCAAGAACTCACAAGAAAAAATCATGATTCATTTAGAAAATCTCCAGTCAAGAGAATATCAAGTAAAATCATAGAAGATCGATTAATGAGAAATTTTGATTTATAATAAAATCTCATGTATCGAATGTCGAGAAATCAAAATGATGGTTTATATAAAAAAATATCACAAGTTATATTTAAGAGAAAAATCATCATTCATTTTCAACTCATTCAATTTCTCACATCAATATTTCTTAGATATGCATGATATAAATCTTCAACATATAACATGCATAAATTCAAAAATTGAAAGGAGAAGGGAAGAATTCAAAGGTACAAAGATTTCAACCATCTCATAAGCAAATGTAAGACCAAGTCATGAATCCAAAATTCCATGAATCAAAATGATCATCAAAGGTAATCTCATTTTATTCTAAGAAATCAATATCATGATTTTGATAAAACTCATTTCAAATTTAAATCATAAAAATCACTTTTATGATTCACAAAATTCATAACATAGGTAGATTCATGATTTCATAATATATTTTCCCCCTTTTTTTTTAAGTATTTGATTTCATGTTAGCATGCTTTTTCATTTATGTTAAATAAAAACATGCATCAACGTTTAGGATCGAAAAATGAATTTCGTCATAAGACCATGAAGATCAATATATTCTAAAAAATTAATTGTTATGGTCAAGAAAATCCGAAAATGAAGTTTAACACTTTCATGCATTCGGATATGGTTTTGCCATATGTTTTTCAAATACACTCATGAAAATAACACATACTTATCATTATGTATAACTTAAAATCTCATGCATAAAATTATCAATCATTGTATCAAAAACATTTAATATTTTCATTACATCATTATGCATTACTTCAAATCAAACATGATTTCATTCAACAATATTAATCAAACATGATACACATTATTACTTCTTAACCATGATTTCATATTTTCAATCAAAATTATTTTGTTTATTTATCAAAAAATATGCAATGTTATCATTTTCGAAATTACTAGCATGATCATAATTTTTGTATTTTTATTTTTAAACATATAATTTTTAAGAAAATTAATTCTAAACTAAAAAAGAAAATACATCATGAAAGCATTAAGTAATTTCAAAATAAATCAGGGGGATTTCGATTACCTTTTCATTGAAAGCGGTTAAGGCGTAATTTGCCACCTCGCCTTTCTTGATTTTCTCCTCGTCTTCAGAGGAGCTCGATTCATCCCACTTTGTGTTCTTCTTCTTTGGCCTCTTCCTCCGTTCAAGTTTATTGTTTATTTTAGATTTTTGTTTAATAAACTTATTAAGATTTAGTGTTCGAAGTTCAAGTTCATCATTGTCCTCATCACTTAAGTCATCGCTCAAGTGGTATTCATTTGTCAGGGGTTCCAAATCCTTCTGTACTTTGGAAGGTTGTTTTATTCAATATGTTCATCATGTGCATTGTGCACCATTTCATATGTCATCAACGAATCAATTAGTTCTTCAAGTGGTAAGTGTTGGGAAATCATGGGGGCGACATCATATGTGCAGCGGAAGAACAAGAAAACAAAAATCCCCGATTCCCAAAAAGATGTTCGTCGTCGTGCGAAGATTGGTACGCAAAAATCCGCAAAACACAAAACTGCGTATAGAGATTGTGTTACCTATGGAGATCGTATATCCATGTTTCCTTGTAGATCCTTAGGAGAGGGTGAAGGAGGTCAAGCGTCCTCCTCTCTAGCGGTAATCCACATAGCAGGGTTGCGACGACCCTCCTCAAAACTCTAGGCCTCTGAGGTGGAGAGGGAGAGGAGAATAGGAAAGGCAAGCAAAGACTCTAGTCTATGAGGCTGTGAATCCCTCCTATTTATAGAGATCCCGTGTCAAACCCTAATGGGTCCTTCCCTAGTGGGTATTGGATCTGCATCCAATAAGACAAGGGCTCCGTCGAATATCTCATATCCGAACCTCTACTCATCGCAATGCCTACCATATGTGTGTGACCCTCTAGGCCCAATATCGAGCTGGCCGTGAGTCATACCGGTTCTCCTCCTTCTAACAAAGAATTTTTTATCTCTGTAATAATTTACTCGACTCATCGACTCTGGACGTGCTAAGCCACTACGTGGTAGTCCCTGACGATCTGAGGGAATCCAATCCATTGGACCTGTCTGTCCTCGCCACCATGTACCTATAGTCCCTCATCCATCTAATATCCCGGAGACCGTATATCGAGCATGGTGTTGTCGGGACCCATACGGTTTCTACTCGAGTCTCGCTCTAATCGGATTCTCCTGGAGAACACTTTCTCTCTCAACCCGAATGACCCTAGCTAGGGATTTGTCTCGCAAGAACACATGGGATATTCCTCTCATGACGCCGAGAGTGGATGATCCTCTATCGACACTCAATAGCCCTCGTGAAGGTCGACTACCACTCCCAATGACCAATTTGTACTAGATGCAGGGGACGACCAAACCTATAAGTCACGTATCAAAGAGTGGAGCACTCATACAGGGACATCCTTGGTGTCTCAAGTCTAAGGACCGGATACACCACTAGAACTACTGGAATCATTTGTCGATAATAAGGCATCATCAACCATCCAGCATTCAAGTAGGCGGATCAATCGATGAACTCATTCTCCAATGAGCACACTGTGATTGTATCCCTAGTGTCCCTACACGAGCAGCTATGAGACAAGCTGCATCCATCATATGGACCGGTATCTGACACACCGCCTATCCGTTATCACGATGTCCCTCTTGAGTAACCTATGACCGGGATTATTTAGGATATGTGTTTAAAGGTGAATCGATCTCATTATCGTGATCTCATCACGATCCATTCCTATTGCACAAATCCAAGGAAATCACAATATATATATGCATTTATGCAATAGTTATAAAGTGATATACGCCAAAATATAATAAGCAAAATGATTACGTATCAAGTCAAACGTGCCATCACTCCGTGATTGGCTTCTTTGCACCTATGACTAGCAATCTCCCACTTGACCTAAAAGCCAATCACCTATATGTCGTCCCCATCGGACTCACAGTGACGCTTCAAAGACAATCTGAGACAACGGCTTTGTCGGTGGATCCATGTAATGTTATCTTCGGATGGAACTCTTTCCACTTGCTACATCTCTGCAAGTTACGATCTTTCTTATAAGCTGGAACCTCCTCGAACACTTCGATGAGACCGGGTTCCCTTATTTGAGTAATCACCCCATAGTTGTCGCAATATAAGGAAGTCGACTTGTCGCTATCTCATCATATCGACTCCCAAATCTGTGATGAACTTCTTCACCCGGACTCCTCCTTTGTTGCATCTGAAGCAGCAATGTACTCGCCTCTCGTGGTCGAGTCGTGAGTGGTATCTTGCTTGGAACTCTTCCAAAGACTGCTGCTCCTCCATTCAAGGTGTACACATACCACAATTAGACTTGCTATCATCGACATCGGTGAAAACTTGAGTCGGTGTAGCCTTCAACCTTAAGGCTATTACCTCCATATACTAGTAAAAGATCCTTAGTCCTTCTCAAGTACTTAAGGATACACTTTCTTGCTTTCCAATGCTCCAAGCACGGATCCGCTTTGATACCGTCTCGTGACACTCAGAGCATCGCTATATCAGGGCCAAGACATAGCATGGCATACATGATAGACCCTATTCTTTGAGGCATAAGGTATCATATCCATGTTAGCCCTTTCTTCCGGAGTCTTTGGGGACATACTCGTAGAAAGCGATATTCCATGTCTCATCGGTATGAGACCTCTCTTAGAATTTTCCATGCCAAACCTTTTGACAATAGTTTCTATGTGCACCGGACTGGGACAAGCCAAGCATCCTCTTGGATCTATCTCTATAGATTCTAATCCCCAAGATATAAGATGCTTCCCCTAAGTCTTTCATGGAGAAGTGTCTAGATAACCAAGCCTTTACTATGGATAGCATTCCTATGTCATTCCCCAATGATGAGGATGTCATCCACATATAACACCAAAAAAAAGGTGATAGCGCCCCACTTACCTTTCTGTATACACAAGGCTCATCTTCGTTTCTTAACGAAGTCATAAGATCTGATTGCCTCATCAAATCTTATGTTCCAACTTCGGAAGCTTGCTTTAGTCCATAAATGGATCTAAGCAACCTACACACCTTTATCTGGGCAGTTCTTGGACACGAATCCCTCGGGTTGCATCATATACACCTCCTCCTCGAGGTTCCCGTTGAGGAATGCGGTTTTCACATCCATCCGCGGATCTCATAATCATAGTGTCTGCAATAGCCAATAGAATTCTGATGGATTTTAGCATTGCTCTGGTGAGAAAGTTTCGTCATAGTCAACACCTTGCCTTTGGCGATACCCCTTAGCCACTAGCCTTGCTTTATAGGTCTCTACCTTTCCATCTACTCCATCTTTTTCTTAAAGATCCACTTTTAACCGATGGGTACAATACCTTCGGCGCATCAACTAGGTTCCAAACCTTATTGGAGTACATAGAATCCATCTCTAATTTATGGCTTCTTTCCACTTCCCGGAGTCTATACTCATAATAGCCTCCTCTCGTGGTCCGAGGATCAATATCCTCTACATCCTCTGCTCTAATATGTCCCACATATCTCTCGGAGGATGGGATACTCTATCGAACCTGCGTAAAGTTGATACTTGTGTATTAGGTACTGAACGGACTTCTCGGTACGTAGAGTGGTGCTTGAGCTTGGTTCTCCAACCTCAAACAATTCTATCATTCTCCCACTGTCTCCGACAAAGAATGTGTTCCTTCTCAAGGAACACTGCTCTCTTCTTCTAAAGACCTTTTTTTGGTCCTCGAGATGATAGAAATAATACCCACAAGTTTCCTTGGGGTATCCCACAAATTTGCATCGCTCGTCCTTGATTCTAACTTATCCGGGGTTGTGTCTTTCTAACATGGGCAGGGGGCAGGCCCTGATCTTAACAACCTTAAGATCAGGCTTCTTCCCTTTCCATATCTCATATGGTGTAGACACTACCGACTTAGTTGGAACTCTGTTCAGAAAGGTAAAGTCTGCGGTTTCTAGGGCATATCCCCGAGAATGAGATGGGTAGGTCAGTGAAACTCATCATGGATCGTACCATATCTAATAATGTACGATTTCTCCTTTCGAGAGACACCATTGAGCTGAGGTGTATAAGGAGGTGTCCATTGGGATAATATCCCATGGTCCTTGAGGAACCCCAGTAAACTCTGTACTTAAGTATTCACCTCCTCGATCTGATCGAAGAGTTTTGATACTCTTTCCATCTGGTTCTCCACCTCACTCTTATACTCTCTGAATTTCTCAAAAGCCTCGGACTTGTACTTCATTAAGTACACATATCCATACCTTGAGAAATCATCAAGAATGTAATGAAGTAGGAGTAACCTCCAATGGCATGAGTTGACATGGGTCCACATACATCACTATGTATGAGTTCCAACAACTCATTGGCTCTCTCTCAGTTCTACTAAATGGAGATTTGGTTAGTTTTCCACGAATGCAAGGCTCACAAGTTGTATATGACACATAGTCGAATGGATCTAGATATCCATCATTTAGCAACTTTTGAATCCTTCTTTCATGGATGTGACCTAGCCTACAATGCCATAGGTATGCACTGTTCAACTCATCTCGTTTCCTTTTGGACATATTTACATTCATCATATGTGGAGTGGTGTCTAACATAAATAAACCATTATGCAATGTTCCTTTCGTGATGATCTTATCATCTAATAATATCGAACAACCATTGTTCTCAAAAACAAATTTATATCCACTAACTGTTAAACATGAAATGGAGATAATGTTTTTGATAATAGAAGGAACAAAATAACATGCATCTAATGCAATAAAAGCTCTACTAGGCAGATGTAGGGCGACCTCGCCAACAGCTAATACAATAACTTTTGCTCCATTACCCATCTTGAGGTCCATCTCGCCTCTCTGTAGTCTTCTTGGCCTTGCCAGAACCTGCAACGAATTGCATATATGATAAGCACAACCGGTATCCAATACCCATGTGTTATCAAAAGAGTCTGACAAATGGAGACTGATCATGAATGTACACGAAGCTTCATCAAGCTTTTGTTTAGCCCTTTTCTGCAAGGTACTCTTTTGCAGTTTTCTCTTCCAATGCCCATCTTTACCACGATTGGAAGCACTGGCCTTTGTCCTTTTTGGGTCTTTCTTAGCAACCTTTGCTTTTACCTTGTTTGCCCTTGCCTTTTCTCTTCTTAAGGGACCTTTTCGCTTTCCATTTCTTTTCGGTCTCACCAAGTGTAGAGAACTGGCTTCTCTTTCTTAATAGTACTCTCTGCCTCCCTCAACATATTGAGGAGCTCTGGGAGAATCACCTCATGCTTGTTCATATTAAAATTCATTATGAACTGTGAAAAGGAATCTGGTAGGGACTGAAGCACAATGTCCACACACAAGTTATCCTCTAGGACCATTCCTAGACACGTGAGTTTCTCTATCCACTCAATCACCTTTAGGACATGGTTATGAACCTGGTGTCCCCTCAGTCATCCTAGCGGAAAAGGCTCTTGGATATCTCATATCGTTGAGTCATTCCCCTGTTCCTCAAACAATTTTGTTGGACATGTAGGAGAATGGATCCGCATCCATCTTTTCATGTTGTCTCGTAACTCTGAGTCATAGAGCCCAACATATAGTCTTGAGCAAGAGTGGAGTTATCAATGTACTTCACGTGTCGAGCGATCTCATCCTCGCTTGCCCCTTCTTGGGCGTAGGCATCATCATGTATCAAGGACGTTAACGATTTTCTCCATTTGTGAGAACAATTCTCAAGTTCTGAGCCAATCCGTATAATTTGGACCGATAAGCGGTTGACATCAAGTATGCCATGTAAGGGATTTGGCGACATTTTCTCAAAATAAAGATGTAGCGAAATGAATAACATGCAGATTTTGCAAAAATAAACTATCAAGATATGGACTTCTATCTTAATATGCTCCCACTATTTTACTAACAAGTCACGACACCCTCAAAGATGTGAAACGGAAGTCTCCAACCAGGACTTCTAGTGGGGATCGAGGATCCAATCGGCGTCTTAGTGTAACCTCGAGGGACTCGACCAATCACACTAAGCCCGAAAGGTAGGCAACTCTTGCCGATCACAACTCCTTGTGATTCTCGTCCTGTTTCGCTCCTCAATCACCATGGCCTCGAGGGACTCGACCAACCATGATGCTCGGTTAAGTCAACACCTTCGTTACAAGATGAGTCTGATTTGATGATATACCCTCGAGGGACTCGATCAAGCATACCATGCCCTAAGGTCACCGGTGACATCTCTATGTCGTAAGCAAGATAGCGAATCGCGATATAGGTGAGTCTCGAGGGACTCGACCAACTCAACCTACACCGGGAATCAGTTCCTACTCATAATGATGGAAGGCCACGTGGGTCAATCTAATTGTCTCACGTTTACCGACTTAATATTATCGAGAGATGTTTCTATAATTTGGTCTCCTAATATGACATGTCACACATATACATATTTAATATATATATCTACATCGCATGCAAATATATATACATATCTAGTATGTGTATAAGCAATCACATCAGATGATCATGGACCACAGCCTAATATGATTAGGCCCGAGCGATGAGGCCTAATCACTCACATCAAGATCTATGTGTGCAATCGGTGCATCTCCATGCCCATGTGATCGTCCATCTCGTCCTCGTCGGTTTGCCTGCGATATCTTGATGCATCTCCATGCATCACGATCGTCCGTCTCGTGGGTCCCGCTTATCGCATCCACGCTCATTGCGCCTCCTCATGTGATTACAACTTAATCATAGGCACGCAGGCCCGACAATAAACGAAAATATAATGGAGGTTCGCGGACCTCAATAATAATAATCACAAGTACACACATCACACGGTCCATGATCATCCGTCCAAACATCATACATCACATGTATAAATAATCATCATCATGTAGGACTACTAGATAATAATAAAAATAATAATCAACTAAATCTTTTAATTAATTAATATTTTTTTTCTGAAATCGAGGACATGTAGGGAATTTCTCAATTCCTAAGGGTATTTTTTGTTATTTGGACAAAATATAAAACTGGAATTTCTCAAATTCACAGGGGCAAAACTGTCCTTTTACCCAAAACCCTAATTCCCTCTCTCAAGAGCCGCCACTGCTTGACCCTGGCGCGCTTCAGAAGGGCGATGGCGATGGTCCCTCGCCTGCAGGCGACACGCTATTGGAAGCCGCCGCTGCAGGGAAGCCCCCGGGCGCCGCCGTCCATGGGCGGTTCTGCCGCTGGAGGGCGGCCATGCGGCGGTGTTGCCTCAAATCTACGGCCGCCCTGGCGGTTTTTTAGTGGGAGCGGCTGACCCGCCGCCACCCCTGCGGTGCCTCGACCATGGCCGCTTCCTGGCGCCTCTCCGTCAGCGGGTCACGGCCGAGTGCACCTACTGGGCGCCAGGTCGCCAGCCGCCGTTTGCCCGCAAGCAGGATCATTCCGGCGGTAACTCTTCTTTCAATAGTTGTAGCTTGCCGGCCCGGCTGTGGTGCTGGTATTTCTTGGTCTTTGCAGTGGTCAGCAGCATGCAGATCGAGGGCAAAGAATCGTTGCGCCCTTCCTCGCTTTTAAGCCTAAGATTTTGACGTAACTATTCTTCTTAAACACAACACACGTGGTTCAAAACCAATCATTCGCATCGAACAACCTAGCTCGATAACAACACCAGGGAAATCATGGGGCGACATCATATCGCAGGAAGAACAAGAAAACAAAAATCCCCGATTCCCAAAAAAATGTTGTTCGTTGTCATGAAGATTGGTCTTGAAAAATCCAAAAAACACAAAACTGGCATTATAGAGATTGTGTTACCTAGGAGATCGTATATCCTTGTTTCCTTGCAGATCCTTAGGAGAGGGTAAAGGAGGTCAAGCGTCCTCCTCTCTAGCGGCAATCCACCTGGCCAGGGTTGCGGCGACCCTCCTCAAAAACTCTAGGCCTCACGAGGGTGGAGAGGGAGAGGAGAATAGGAAAAGGCAAGCAAAGACTCTAGCCTATGAGGCTGTGAATCCCTCCTATTTATATAGATCCTGTCAAAACCCTAATGGGTCCTTCCCTAGTGGGTATTGGATCTGCATCCAATAAGACAAGGGCTCGGGCCGGATATCTCATATCCAACCTCTACTCATCGCAATGCCTACCATATGTGTGTGACCCTCTAGGCCCAATATCGAAATGGCCGTGAGTCATACCGTCGGAACTCCTTCTAACTTTCGGTGAATTATTATCTCTGTAATAATTCACTCGACTCATCGACAAACGGACGTATTTTAGGGCCACTTCGCCAGTCCCTCCATTTATCTGAGGGGAATCCAATCCATTGGACCTGTCGTCCTCGGTTACCATGTACCTATAGTCCCTCATCCATCTAATATCCCGGAGACCGTATATCGAAAGCATGGTGTTGTCGGACCCATACGGTTTCTACTCGAGTCTCGCTCTAATCGGATTCTCCTGAGAACACTTTCTCTCTCAACCCCAATGACCACGGCTAGGGATTTGTCCGAGCAAGAACACATGGGATATTCCTCTCATGATGCCGAGAGTGGATGATCCTCTATCGACACTCAATAGCCCTCGTGAAGGTCGACTACCACTCCCAATGACCAAATGTACTAGATCCGGGGACAGCCAAACCTATAAGTCCGGTATCAAAGAGTGGAGCACTCATACAGGACATCCTTGGTGTCTCAATTCTAAGGACCGAGATACACCACTAGGACTCACGGAATCGCCGTTTGTCGACAATAAGGCATCATCAACCATCCAAAGATTCCGTAAGGGGATCAATCAAGAACTCATTCTCCAATGAGCACTGTCTCAGTATCCCTAGTGTCCCTACACGAGCAGCTATGAGACCACCTGCATCCATCATATGGACGGGCATACAAACACACGGTCCTATCCTTATCACGATGTCCCTCTCGAAAAACCTATGACCGGGATTATTTAGGATATGTGTTTAAAGGTGAATCGATCTCATTATCGTGATCTCATCACGATCCGATTCCCATTGCACAAATCCAAGGACATCACAATATATATATGCATTTATACAATAGTTATAAAGTGATATACGTCAAAATATAATAAGCAAAAAGATTCTGTATAAGTCACACGTGCCATCACTCACGCGATTGGCTTGCTGGACACCTATGACTAGCAGTATGTTGTTTAGGTTTTTAGCTTCTTGTATTGCAGTTACTTTTGAATGCCACTTCTTAGAAAGAGAACGTAAAATCTTGTTTACGAGTTCAAAATCCGAAAAATATTTGCCAAGAGCTCTTAAATCATTGACGACATCCGTGAAATGGGTGTACATGTCAACAATGGTTTCGCAATGCTTCATTCGAAAAAATTCGTAAGAATGCACGAGAATGTTGATTTTGGACTCTTTCACTCGGCTAGTGCCTTCATGAGTGACCTCAAGAGTTCTCCAAATATCAAAAGCCGAATCACACATCGAAACACGATTAAATTCATTTTTGTCAAGTGCACAAAATAAGGCATTCATAGCCTTTGCGTTTAAAGAAAAATACTTCTTCTCCAAATCCGACCATTCGTTCATCGGTTTAGAGGGAAGTTGAAAACCGTTTTCAACAATATTCCATAAATCCAAATTTATAGAAATCAAGAAAACTCTCATTCGAGTTTTCCAATAAGTGTAGTCCAATCTGTGAAACAACGATGGACAAACAACCGAAAAACCCTCCTTAAAGCCATGAAGAGCCATTTCTCTCGAGTGTAAATCCGAAATGAGAAATACCGGGCTCTGATACCAATTGTTAGGATCAAGAGCACTAAGAAGGGGGTGAATTAGTGCAGCGGAAAACTTTCAACGTTTAAAACTGCGTACGTATGACAGAGGCGATTTCAGTAGAAAAGTTGATTCGTAAATTACTTTAACTTGAGATCAGGTAAGAAGCAATTAAAACAAATCTATAAAGGCAGTTTGCAGTTATGATGGAAATCAGAATATAAGCGCAAACTGAAATACGATGTTCGTACGAGAAAAGCGATTTACGTCTAAACACGATTCGAAAAATACTGAGCTTGGAAACGCAATCGTAAAAGCGCAGAAGGCAATAAGCTATGAAGGAGGTTTGTAGTAAGGATAATCAGCTCAAAGTAAATACAAACCAGAGAAGATGGAAGTTTACAGTGGTTCGATCAATCGTGACCTACATCCACTCCTCCGATTCCTCTTCCGTCGAGGCCACTAGCATCCACTAACGATCTTCCTTTACTAGGCGAAGATCAACCTCCTTCTTACACCCCTCTTCTCCTTTTACTGGGTTTAGGAGACAACCCTTACAAGCACTCACTCTCCTCTCTTAAACAGAATTTTAACACTTAAGCTAGAGGAGGAAAATTCTAGAGATTGCAACAGTGTTTTCTCTCTTTTAATCTCTCTATGCTTGTATATTTTACCCAGGGATTGGAAGGGTATTTATAGGCTCCAAACCAGTTTGAATTTGGAGCTCAAATCTGTCATCTCCCTGAATTCCGGGGTCTGGCGGTTGCACCGCTTGACAGGGCTCGAAGACTGAGCCTCTAGGCGGTGCCACCGCTTGTCAGGGGCAATTGCACCACTTGGTAGAGCTCGAAGACCGAGCTTTCGGTGCGGTCTCCCGATGGTAGGGCGATTGACAGATCGCCCCAGCCGAGCTTCGGAGACCGAGCTCAAGCGGTTGCCTGCCGGTCGAGGCGGTTGCACCGCCCAAACGAACTTCGAGATCGAGCCGGCGGGCCACCACCCCAAGCGGTGCCACCTCTAGGCAAGAGATCTGGGTCTCAATGAGTTGATCCATTCGATCTAATTTGGTTCTTTCAAGGGCCCAATTGCCCCTAGATTAAGTTAATGGGATCACCTCCCAATTCTAACTTAATTATCGTGCTAACTACGACAATTCTTAAGACTTTTACGACAGCTTGCTCCGGTGTGTCAATCGCTTCTTTCGGCGAACTTCCAACGAACATCCGACGGTCCTCCGATGATGCTCCTACGGACTTCCGACAAACTCCTGGACTTTCAACGATCCACTTGGCGAGTTCTGACGAGCTTCTTTTGGCAAGCTCCTAGACTTCTCGGATTTGTTCCCGTAGAACCTCCGACGATTGTCCGGACTTCCGTCAAGCTCTCGAACTCCCAACGTGATCATAGTCCTGACTCCGGTGCAACTCCTGCTGCATGTCTTATTTTTATTGTAGTTAATCCTGAACACTTAAAACAAAACTTCGATCGAGACAATTAATCCTAAGTAATTAACCAAGTTGTCCGGCATGTCATTGGTCCCTCGACGCTTCGTCCGATTCTTCGGCGCATCGTCCTCTCCTGCGGCCTATTGCCCAATCGGCCAGTTGACTCCGCAACTCCGATATCCTTGGCACAATACCCGCTCTTCTTGGCCCAATGCTCGAGTCCACGGCCCGAAGCCTTCTGTCGATACGTCGACCGATCCACCGACCCAACGTCCAATCTTCTGACATGTTTCTCCGGCACAACATGATGTTTTCTGCTTTAATTGTCTCATTATGATCGAAGCATCCTGCGTTACTTAAAACACAGATTAAAATATAAACACATATCAAGTGATTTTATCATCAAAATATGATATTCAACAATAACTGTGTTGACTTGTATCTCCCCCTAAGGCACATTTCCGTCAAGAATTTCGTGAGGTTTTCCCATATTACAACAGAGAATATCTTCCTTGCATTTTATAATGCTTTATAGGATTTAAATTTTATCTGAACTAGTATGTCGTGGGAGGTGGCTGAACCAGCACGTGATCCAAGACTTTTCGCACTATTCGGTTTGTTTTTTTTTTGTTTTGAACTTCGACACTTGGAGCACTATAGTTGTCTTTTGATTATATATATATATATATATATATATATATATATATATATATATATATATCATTCTCATTTATTCTCTGTACTGCAAATTATGCTCTCTCTCTTCCCTTTGCTGCCATGCACTGTTTGCTTCCAGTGCCTGCTGCTCGTCACCGCTGCCGCAAGTCACTGCAGCCAGCTGCTCGCTCGCTATCCAGTACTCCTTTTTCATCCTCCTGTACCAATTTGGCTAGGGACTGGGATGGTCCAATAACTGGATTTTTGAACCATGATATTTTATATTTATTAATGTATAACTTCTACATATATATATATATATATATATATATATATATGCTTATATTATGGTGTTTTATAGAATAATGAATGCACATTTCAGTACATACATGTATTCTTTACAAATTCTTTGGATAACAAACCCTGCTTATGTCAATTGAACCACCACCAGTTATTATTATCAATAATGAATTGCTAACGTCTGATTCACACAGTGAAGTAGTAATAATAATGTATGCACCATCACAGACGGCATGAACCAAAGCCTTCCCATGACAGTACACTGACAATGAGAGATCAGTACAAATACATCTACTTGTTTATTTTACCATCCCATCAAGCATTACAGTTTACTACATTACAAAATCAAGATTACATGGGTTAGAAGTTTATTACCAGTTATATCATAGAATAGCAAACTAACATAGACAGATTGGTGTCCACCTTCATGCCTTGCGAAGCCATAGGCTGGCAACATGGACTTTTTCCCACCATTATAATCCAGAAAAGAAACATCAATTCTTTTATTAATATTTCTGCAAACTTCAATCATAACAGGAACGACTGAAAATGTGTCATATTAAACAAAAAAATTCAAGAGAATTAAGAGCAAAGGAAAGTCTGGTAGATAAAAAGACTTGTGCAGGTAAGTTTCATTTGTCCCGAAACCCTACCTGAATATGACCTCTTTATATGTCCAGGCCATGGGTCAACAACAGTACAACCACAAGTTGATTCATGAGAGATAGATAGATACATTACTGTCAGTGAAGGGCGGACTGCAAATTGGCAGTAACGATAAATAAAGTGGAAAAAGATATCTGGAATCCAAAAAACAAATTATTCTGGTTGATTTCAAACTATTTGACCCATGAGAAGTAGCCAACCAGGTGTTTCAAGTATCACTCAATTCACGATTTTAATTAATTGCAACAAATTTTTTCAAAGGCAAGTTTAAGTATCACCCAAATTGTATGGTTTCTCTAGCAGCAGAACATGACTAAACAAATTTGATCCAACTAGGCCTTGAAACAACTGTTTTATCAAAATAGGTGCTTTCTAAATGAGGAGTTGAAAGAGAGCATTACACCTTTTAACACGAAAGTCAGATATATCAATGACATGATTGCACTTAAAACCCCATTGCATGAAACAAAAATGCAATTTAGAGTGAACTTGAGGAATCTCATTGGTGTACATGTAGCAAATAATGATAGAAGAATTCTTTTTCACCTTCATTGTAGAATCTATCACCATTCTATTTGTCTAGAGCCAGATATCTATAATAACAGATAATTGCAATCATAAAACAATACTGTTTTAGGTCCCACAATTGAGTATTGTCATGATCATGGATACAGTTGTAGATATGTAGGAATATCATACTGAATAAAGGTCCATATTATATATGCTATTTTAATTAAATTCTTCTTGAACATCAAGGATTTTAGTCATATACGAAGAATAATTGGGTAAAGGGACTGTTGATTAGACAAACATATTTCCATGGACCTATGTTTCTATATCTCAGAAGTTTGAGATACTGAGATTATCAAATTTCATCTGAGTTAGATACCTTGTTCTGGTTCATGTCAGTCATTGGTTTAGATATATAATTTACCAAAGAGAGGACCTTGGATGTGAATAACAAAAGTTTCCTTGGGGTCTCCTATAAATAGAAGGCAAAGGATCATCAATTATTGAATTATAAATTACGATACAACAGATGCCTATGCAATTGCGATAATGCCTTTCACAACTACATTGTGCATAAAAGCTGATGCTTATATATCCAATTATTCAAGTATATTGTCATCTGAAGTTTATACTCATGCTGATGCCAATGAAGTAAATTAGAAAAATCTTGACACTGGAGAGAGTACTTGCATGTTATTGCTGTCGATGTAACAATTAAGGAAGATATAGAGCTTTTACAAGTAATTAAACTGGCCAGAGAAATGACTGAAGAAGATTCAAAGCAGTTATTATGTCTTACCAGACAACCTTTTCTACTCCCCTGGGTTCTTTATGATCGTCCGTACTACCACCATCCTTGCTTTACTGGTATCCCTGCTGCACCGATCAACTTGCACTCCCAAGTCCTCAATGTTCTTCATAAACACTTCCAGATTCTTCTTAATCTCCTCGATTGCAAACTTCACTGCCTCCTCATCCCTAAGGGCAAAATCTGCATTTTCAAGCAGTGAATTGAAATGAATTTCCAACTTATCAACCAGGACCCTTATGGTATCCAAATCTTTTAGAACAATGAAGGTCCCAAATTGCATCGAGGTAAGAAGCTCCGTCTCCCTTCCAAAAGCATTCTGGCAGTTCTTTAACAGTGAGTTGATCCACTTTCCCATTGAACCAATGGGAATTGCAGTGGCAGCAGCCAAGGCAGCAGCAACAGGAGGTGCCGCTATAGAAGCTGCAACAACAGAGCATATGATGACAGCCACGAGAGCAGCCACAAAAGTTATATTTGACACTCTCCTCCATGTGTTGATGGATTTCATCTTGTCGTCAAGCTTCTTCTTTCTTAATAGCAGTTTCTCTAGCATCAACTTCTGATGCTCATAAACAGATTTCAACACCCGAGCAAACTCTTCGGTGAATGGACTACCAGCAGCCTTAAAATGTCTCAATTTCTCTAAAGTCATTGTATACCTCGTCTTGCCATCTTCTTCAGTCACCACCTCATTCTTCTCCTTGTCCTCCTCCTCAAAGCGTTGGATAGCAAATTGGATAATCAAATGGCTATCGCGAGCTTTCTTGAGGCATTTCTCGAGTTCAGTACAGTAGTCGAGGGTTTGGATGCTGCACTCAAAGTAGTCGTCGACGAGGCTGAGGAGTTCGGGACTCTTCCAGATATCCTTCCTGCACTCCAGGATAGCATTCACCACTTCTTTGTTCGTCTCGAGAAGGCAGCCGGTCACCTCCCTAAGAGTGTCGAAGGAGAGGCAGCGGAGCTCGACACCAAGGGCGAGAGTGGAGATGGCGTGGCTCGTGCGCTGCTGGAGAGTGGCATCGAAGGACCGAAGCTCCGGGTCAAGGCGGCACGCCGCCTCGTAGGACGTCAGCTCCGCCGTGTACTGAATACCACTCTGACCGGCGCCGGTGTCCCCACTGGTACTGCTACCATCGGTGCCGTTTACCTGGTGGCCGCCCCCAATACTGCTGCCACAGCCGCTTCCGCCGCCGCTAACACGGCGAGCCGGGCGCATGCTGGGCCTCTTGCTGAGCAGACCACCCATCTCGTTTGAGATCAAACAAATTGCTCAAAGGAGAGACTTTTTACACGTGAAATCGCCTAAAGTTGAAGGAAATATCCAAACTTTGGGCAGAATTAAACGGAAACAATTAGAGAAAAAGTGAATCGGTTGAAAACATTCAGCATGACATACACTTCAGCATCTTTTTTTAGCAGAGGGCCTTCGAAGAGAATGGATCGGATAGATGAGGAAACACAGACTAATGCGGGAAGAGTGAAGGAGATCTAAGAGGAACCAAGAGGAAAAGAGGTCAAAACGGAGAAAGAGAGAGTCCGTAGTCGAATTGTGAGACTAAAGAATAGGTTTCTTTAGCATTAGAACGGAGGAAGAGAACTGCGTATGGGATTGAAGCCCCTTTCGGAAGAAATTCCACCTCTCGTCCCTCAAATATCTACGGCAGCTTGCACGAAGGAAGCGACTGCGTCAACAGAGGTTAGCAAGGGGGATTCAGGCAAACGAGACAAAGTGGTCAAAAGATATCAATAATTGGGGGTGACCTCAGTTAAAGCAAAAGAAAATTTTGAGTCCATAATATTAATTAAATCTTAGTTTCTTTTGTCCTAATATATTATTATTATTATTATTATTATTATTATTATTATTATTATTATTATTTTACCTTAGGACACATTTGTTAGTGGTGATAATATCTTCACTTATTTTCTCGAGAATTTTTTTTATTTTTTATAAAGAAAAATAATAAAAACGAGATTTACTCCTTGAATCTTACTATTTGGATGAGGCTTGGAATCCACCCATCTTTGATAGGTAGAACTAGTATAATACATTAGATATAAAAATTTATAAGATAAGATTTTGAATTCTCAATGTTTGATAATTGAATATGATATATTACCATCAAATTAATATTTATATATTTAAAAAATTATCTGATAAGATTATGAGTTTTCAATCATTGCTAAATGAATCTTACACAACACTAAAATTTATCAAATGAGGTTGTATTAAAAAAATATTTATACACTTGTTACAACATATTCTATTTGTCCAAGTTATCATGTATTAGAGCTATTTGTCCACGTTATCAAGTATTAGAGTTAATCTTGATCCTTATCTGGACTTGTCACTGTTGAATCTCGGATTTTGATGATGACATCAATTGTCATTTGTTATCTAATCCATATGTTGAGATAAGTGTACTGGATTAACTACGATGAAAGTAAAACATGCAACAGGAGTTGTGCCGGAGTCAAGAATATGATCACGTTGGGAGTTCGAGAGCTCGACGGAAGTCCGGACGGTCATCGGAGGTTCTGCGGGAACAAATCCAAGAAGTCCAGGAGCTTGCCAAAAGAAGCTCGTCGGAACTCGCCAAGTGGATTGTCGCAAGTCCAGGAGTTTGCCGGAAGTCCGCAGGAGCATCGCCAAAGGTCCGTCGGATGTTCGCCGGAAGAAGCGATTGACGCACCGGAGCAAACTGTAGTAAAAGTCTTAAGAATTGTCGTAGTTAGCATGAAGATTAAGTTAGAAATGGGAGGTGATCCCATTAACTTAATCTTGGGGCAATTGGGCCCTTGAAAGAACCAAATTGGGCGGAATGGATCAACCCATTCGGACCCAGATCTCATGGCCAGAGGTGGCACCGCCCAGAGTTCAGTCTCCGAGCGAGACTAGGCAGTGCAACCGCCTCTGACAGCGGTGCAACCGCCCCAGTCAAGCGGTGGCACCACTTGAGCTCGGTCTCCGAGCTCTGCCAGGTAGTGCAACCGCCCCTGACAAGAGGTGGCACCGCCCAGAGGCTCAGTCTTCGAGCTCTACCAGGCAGTGCAACCGCCCCAGTCAGGCGGTGCAACCGGTAGACCCCGGAATTCCGGGAAATGACAGTTTTGAGCTCCAAATTCAAACTGGTTTTGGGCCTATATATACCCCACTCTTTCAACAATGAAATAGAAACAAAAACCACAGAAATCCTGATCTTACTCTGTGATTTTTAGAGCTCAAAAGTGTTGTATGAGTTAAAAGTTCTTCTCCCTCTTTTCTTCCAAGTTCTAATCTTTCAAGAGAGCAGAGAAAAGTTTATAAGGGTTGTCTCCTAAGCCCATCAAAAGGAGTGAATCTGTAAAAGGGTGGTTGGCCTTCGCCTATTGAAGGAAGGCCTCTAGTGTGTTGAATCTCATATTTTGATGATGAAACCACTTGATATGTGTTTATAATTTAAATTACATTTTGAGTGATGCAGGTCTACTCGATCAGGATTAGACAATTAACGCAGGAGGAATTGACGTTGCGCCGGAGGAGATCACGTTAGGATATTGGATGGCAGAAGGTTTCGGACTTCGGGCATCGGGCTAAGGAGAGCGGAATTACGCCAAGGATATCGGGGTTGCGGAGGTCAACCGCCGATTGGGCAACAAGCTGCAAGAGAGGATGATGCGCTGAAGAATCGGACAAAGCGCCAACCATTGACGTGCCAGGCAACGGAATGTCAATTCGCATTGTAATAATTGTCTAGATCGGAGTAGAGTTTTAGTTTGTGTGTGCAGGAATAACTATGATAATGAGAAAGACATAAAGCGAAACAAAGTGCGGAGTCAAGCGCGAAGGATTCATTGGGAGTTTGAGAGTTCGACCTGAAGTCCGGGTTCATCGGGAATCTTTGCCGAATTAGCCGAGAATGAGTAGGGAGCTTACTTAGAAGGGTTTTTGGAAGCTCACTGAAAGGTTCGTGGGAAGTTCATGGAGCTCGCCGAGAGAGATCGAGCTTGTCAGAAGCTTCGTTGGAACTTCGCCAAGATCAAATCGTGAAGTTTAAGAGCTTGCGGGAGTTATGAGAATGGTTTCCAGAGTTTTATCGGGAAGACCGCCGAAAGTTCAGGAAGAAGTCTTGACTTATGGACTTTGTAATAGCTTATAAAATGTCTTTAAATTCGTAGTTAGCATGTTAATTAGGGTTAGGATTAGGTATTAATCCTATAACCCAAGTAGGGGCCAATTGGGCCCGAAGTTCGACTAGTTTGGGCCAAGATTGAAGCCCAACTAGTGGGGTTTTGCTAAAACATAATAGGCGGTGGCACCGCCATTCGAGAGCTGGCTGTGCACCTTTTTGGGCTGGCGGTGCCCACCCAAAGACTGCCAGTCGGTCGAATCGATTGTGGTGGTGGCACCACATCGACAAGGTGGCACCGCCAAAGATCGAAACTCCAAGAGAATTCAAATTTTGGAGCCCAAATTTGAATCCTCTTGAGGCCTATAAATACCCCTCAAATCTCAGCTGAGATTACAACTTTTTGAGCAGCAATTGATTGAGAGAAAAGTCTTAGAAAGTCTTAGCAAGTCTAGTTTTCAATTTGCTAGAAAAGTTCTCCTTCTTTCTTGCTGAAAATCTGTAAGAGAGCGAACTGCTTGTAAAAGTTGTAAGAGGGGTATTTACCCTTCCCTTTCAATAGATTTGCTGGTGGAAGGTGGGAGCCTCAACAAAGAGAGGCCTCGCAAGTGGGTGTAGGTCATTTGACCGAACCATTGTAAAATCGACGTAATCTCTGGTTTGCAATTACTTATTGTCATTTATATTGCTGCAAATCATTTGCACTTTAATGCTCTACTTCTTTGTCTCTGTCTTACTTATCCCTTTAAGTTAAAATGCAATCGAAACAGTTTCAAACGAAAACGTTACTTTTATCGTACGAAGTTTCCGAAAGGTTTTAAATCGCGAAAAGTTTATCGCACTTTACCGCTGCACTAATTCACCCCCCCTCTTTGTGCCGCTCCGATCCTAACAATTGGTATCAGAGCCCGGTATTTCTCATTTCAGATTTACACCCGAGAGAAATGTCTCTTTATAGCTTTCAAGAGGGCTTATCGATTTTTCGTCCACCGTTGTTTAACGGATTGGACTACACTTATTGGAAAACTCGAATGAGAGTTTTCTTGATTTCTATGAATTTGGATTTATGGAATATTATTGAAAACGGTTTTCAACTTCCCTCTAAACCGATGAACGAATGGTCGGATTTGGAGAAGAAGTATTTTTCTTTAAACGCAAAGGCTATAAATGCCTTATTTTGCACTTTGGACAAAAATGAGTTCAATCGGATTTCTATGTGCGAAACGGCTTTTGATATTTGGCGAACACTTGAAATCACACACGAGGGAACTAGTAGAGTCAAAGACTCGAAAGTTAACATTTTAATGCATGATTTCGAGCTTTTTCAAATGAAGCCGAGCGAAACCATTGTTGACATGTACACCCGCTTTACGGATGTCGTCAATGGTTTACAAACTCTTGGCAAATGTTTCTCGAATTTTGAACTTGTTAGTAAAGTTTTACGATCACTTTCTAAAGTTTGGGAATCAAAAGTTACGGCAATACAAGAAACAAAAGATTTAAATATTTTTCCACTTGAAGAACTTATCGGCTCATTGATGACATATGAAATGGTGTGCAATGCACATGATGAACACAATGAACACTTGAACCACCTTCCAAAGAATAGGAAGGATTTGGAACTCCGGACAAATGAATACCACGTGAGCGATGACTCAAGTGATGAGGACAATGATGAACTTGAACTTCGAACACTAACTCTTAATAAGTTCATTAAACAAAAATCTAAAATGAACAATGAACTTGAATGGAGGAAGAGGCCAAAGAAAGAAAAGGAAGGCACCCAATGATGAATCAAGTACTTCCAAAGGTGAAACGGTGAATTGGGCTTTGATGGGCTTTGACTACAAGGTATGTAACTCAACTCTCTTGAATTATTTTGAAATTACTTGAAGTTTTTCATGAGTACTTAATTTAGATAGTAGGAATAGAAAAAAAAATTATTTTTCAAAAATTATATCATGTTTTTCTTTTTTAGCTTCTTTGAAAAAAAAAATTAAAAATTTGATCAATGAAAAGTATATTGCTAAGGTTTCATGCATGTTATGTTTTGAAATGTTGAATGATGTATGCAACATTATGGATTATAGTTATATGATATGTGATAATGCTTAGGATTAATCCATGCATGTGTATTTTGATGATTTTATGTCATGCATGAGTTTTTGAAGTAAATGTTGATTTGATACTCTCATTTTGGATTAACATGTTTTTGGTTTAATCATTTTTATGACGAATTAAGATGACATTCTCATGACATATTAAGATGACATAGTGCATGTACATCTATGTATGAATTTCTTGATAGTCTTTTGATGATAGATGTGATATCATGATGTTTTATTTTTGATGTGTTTGGGCTTGACGGCTTTATGACGAAACTTATGTTTTGACTTTAAATGATGATACAATGTTTTCACAAAAAGACTTGAACACTCTCACATGAAATCAATTGTATGAAATGGAAATGAATTTTCTATTCTAATGAATTTTCTATTCTATTGAGATGAATGAATTTATTTTACCAATCTTATGAATCTCATGAAAATAAACATGATGAATATTTTATAAATGAGTTGTCTTATAAGATTTTGCCTTTACATCTTGAACTTTAATGCTTATATTGATTTGGCATATAAAGACTAAGGCATGCTTATAAGAAGCAAATCACATGAATAGAAATTTATAAAAATGAAATGTAATCCTTTATCTTATTGATTTCTACCTAAGAGACCAATAAAACTATCTATGCCATTTTGAATCTCTTAAAAGAAATGTTGAGATTTTGATGATTTGGATGATTTGAATTTGAATGAGTTTTATTCAAAATCATGATCTTGATTCTGTGATATTTACAAATTAAGATTTATTATGAATCAAGATTTTTTCATTAATCGATCTCCTAAGATTTTCTTTTGATTATTTATGAGTAGGTTTTTCAAAAAGAAATCATGCCTTTTGGTATTCATATGTTCTAATCCTTCATGATATGATTTTTATACAATTCCTTGTATTCATGAAATGTTTATCGCATCACCCAATTACTTTCTTCTTGATATTCCTTATGTGATGATTAAAATTATGCATGAAATACTCTTGATATTATTTTGATGTATACAAATGAAAAGTTATAATCATGAATGATCGGATGAAATTTGACAAGTTAATATCTTCATGATTTGAAATATTTATACTTTCAAATTATTCATGCAATTGCTTTGTATTGTGATGATATATGCATCATGAATACTTTATTATCATACATGAAAATAGTGATAAACATTTTAAAAATAAATGTTTGTATCATGTTAGATGATTTTACATCATGTGCATGATGAGTTATAGTGATGATTGAAACAATGATTGAAATGCGATAAATGATGAATATTTGGTATCATGATCAACATGTTGATAAATGCTTGAAAATTTTAATGTTTGAGTATCATGTATGATATGCTTATTAATGATGATTGATTTATTTTTCGGTATCGTGCATGAAAAATAAGGTTATTGAAATTATGTATGTTTTAATTTGAATATATAATGATGCACAAATAAGAATGATACTTACCTTTTGTTGGGAAATCATGGGGGCGACATCATATGCACAACGGAAGAACAAGAAAACGAAAATCCCCGATTCCCAAAAAGATGTTCGTCGTCGTGCGAAGATTGGTGCACAAAAATCCGCAAAACACAAAACTGCGTATAGAGATTGTGTTACCTAGGGAGATCGTATATCCCTGTTTCCTTGCAGATCCTTAGGAGAGGGTGAAGGAAGTCAAGCGTCCTCCTCTCTAGCGGTGATCCACACAGCAGGGTTGCGACGACCCTCCTCAAAACTCCAAGCCTCTGAGGTGGAGAGGGAGAGGAGAATAGGAAAGGCAAGCAAAGACTCTAGCCTATGAGGCTGTAAATCCCTCCTATTTATAGAGATCCCATGTCAAACCCTAATGGGTCCTTCCCTAGTCGGTATTGGATCTACATCCAATAATACAAGGGCTCCGTCGGATATCTCATATCCGAACCTCTACTCATCGCAATGCCTACCATATGTGTGTGACCCTCTAGGCCCAATATCGAGCTGGCCGTGAGTCATACACCTCGTCGAACTCCTTCTAACTTCGGTGAATTATTATCTCTATAATAATTCACTTTCGACTCATCGATTCTGGGGCGTTTGAGGCCACTACTATAGTCCCCAAACGATCGTGGGGAATCCAATCCATTGGACTTGTCGTCCTCGATTACCATGTACCTATAGTCCCTCATCCATCTAATATCCCGAGACCGTATATCGAAAGCATGGTGTTGTCGGACCCCCATACGGTTTCTACTTTCGAGTCTCGCTCTAATCGGATTCTCCCTAGAACTCTTTCTCTCTCAACCCGAATGACCCTGGCTAGGGATTTGTCTGAGCAAGAACACATGGGATATTCCTCTCCACGGCCGAGAGTGGATGATCCTCCTCTCGACACTCAATAGCCCTCGTGAAAGACTACCACTCCCAATGACCAGCTATACTAGATCCGGGACACCAAACCTATAAGTCTCGGTATCAAAGAGTGGAGCACTCATACAGACATCCTTGGTGTCTCAAGTCTAAGGACCGGATACACCACTAGGACTACGGAATCGTTGTCCGACAATAAGGCATCATCAACCATCCAAAGATTCCGTGGCGGATCAATCAATGAACTCATTCTCCAATGAGCACTTGTATTGTATCCCTAGTGTCCCCTACACGAAAAGCTATGAGACCAGGTGCATCCATCATATGGACGGGTATACAAAGACACCCGTCTATCCGGTTATCCACGATGTCCTTCTCGAGTAACCTATGATCGGGATTATTTAGGATATGTGTTTAAAGGTGAATCGATCTCATTATCGTGATCTCATCACGATCCGATTCCCATTACAAAATCCAAGACATCACAATATATATATGCATTTATGCAATAGTTATAAAGTGATATCGCCAAAATATAAATAAGCAAAAAGATTCTCAGATCAAATCACACATGCCATCACTCCGTGATTGATTGGCTTGTTACCTATGACTAGCAATCTCCCACTTGACCTAAAGCCAATCACCTATGTGTGCGATCCCCATCGGACCCACAGGACGCTTCAAAGACAAAATGAGACAACGGCTTTGTCAGTGGATCTGTAATGTTATCTTTGGATGGAACTCTTTCCACTGCTACATCTCCTCGGGTTACGATCTCTCTTATAAACTGGAACCTCCTCAGAACACTTCTGATGAGACCCGAGTTCCCTTATTTGAGTAATCACCCCATAGTTGTCGCAATATAAGGAAGTTGACTTGTCGCTATCTGTATCGACTCCCAAATCTGTGATAAACTTCTTCACCCAGACTCCCTCTTTTGCTTTTTCATTCGATTCAGCAATGTACTCCGCCTCTCGTGGTCGAAAGTGATGGTATCTTGCTTGGAACTCTTCCAAAGACACTGCTCCTCCATTCAAGGTGTACACATACCCTGAATTCGACTTGCTATCATCGACATCGGGCTGAAAACTTGAGTCGGTTGTAGCCTTCAACCTTAAGGCTATTACCTCAATATACTAGTAAAGATCCTTAGTCCTTCTCAAGTACTTAAGGATATACTTTCTTGCTTTCCGGTCTCCAAGCCTCGGATCCGCTTTGATACCTGCTCGTGACACACTCGAGCATGCGCTATATCAGGCCCAAGACATAACATGGCATACATGATAGACCCTATTATTGAGGCATAAGGTATCATATCCATGTTCGCCCTTTCTTCCGAGTCTTTGGGGACATATTAGGTAGAAAGCGATATCTCATGTCTCATCGGTATGAGACCTCTCTTGAATTTTCCATGCCAAACCTTTTGACAATAGTTTCTATGTACACGATTTGGGACAAGCCAAGCATCCTCTTGGATCTATCTCTATAGATTCTAATCCCCAAGATATAAGATGCTTCCCCTAAGTCGTTCATGGAGAAGTGTCTAGATAACCAAGCCTTTACCTGTGGATAGCATTCCTATGTCATTCCCAATGATGAGGATGTCATCCACATATAACACCAAAAAAGGTGATAGCTCCCACTTACCTTTCTGTATACACAAGGCTCATCTTCGTTCTTAACAAAGTCATAAGATCGATTGCCTCATCAAATCTTATGTTCCAACTTCGGGAAGCTTGCTTTAGTCCATAAATGGATCTAAGCAACCTACATACCTTATCTCAAGGCAGTTCTTGGACACTAATCCCTCGGGTTGCATCATATACACCTCCTCCTCGAGGTTCCCGTTGAGGAATGCGGTTTTCACATCCATCTACCAGATCTCATAATCATAGTGTGCTACAATAGCCAATAGAATTCTGATGGATTTTAGCATTGCTACGGGTGAGAAAGTTTCGTCGTAGTCAACACCTTGCCTTTGACGATACCCCTTAGCCACTAGCCTTGCTTTTATAGGTCTCTACCTTTCCATCTACTCCGATCTTTTTTCTTAAAGATCCACTTGCAACCGATGGGTACAATACCTTCCAGGCGCATCAACTAGGTTCCAAACCTTATTGGAGTACATAGAATCCATCTCTTTAATTCATGGCTTCTTTTCCACTTCCCGGAGTCTATACTCATAATAGCCTCCTCGTAGGTCTGAGGATCAATATCCTCTACATCCTCTGCTCTTATATGTCCCACATATCTCTCGGGAGGATGGGATACTCTATCGGACCTCAAGTAAAGTTGATACTTGTGTATTAGGTACCTGAATGGGACTCTGGCTGTAGAGTGGTGCTTGAGCTTGGTTCTCCAACCTCGCTCAATTCTATCATTCTCCCACTTGTCTCAGTCAAGAATGTGTTCCTTCTCAAGGAACACTGCTCTCTTAGCTACAAAGACCTTTTTGGTCCTCGAGATGATAGAAATAATACCCACAAGTTTTCTTGTGGTATCATACAAATTTGCATCGCTCATCCTTGATTCTAACTTATCGGGGTTGTGTCTTCTAACATGGGCAGGGCAGCCCCGGATCTTAACAACCTTAAGATCGGGCTTCTTCCCTTTCCATATCTCATATGGTGTAGACACTACCACTTAGTTGGAACTTTGTTCGAAAAGGTAAACTGGGTTTCTATGGCATATCCCCTGAATTAGATGGGTAGGTCAGTGAAACTCATCATGGACCGTACCATATCTAATAATGTACGATTTCTCCTTTCGAGAGACACCATTGAGTGAGGTGTATAAGGAGGTGTCCATTGGGATAATATCCCATGGTCCTTGAGGAACTGAGTAAACTCTGTGCCTTAAGTATTCACCTCCTCGATCGATCAAGAGTTTTGATACTCTTTCGGTCACGGTTCTCCACCTCATTCTTATACTCTCAATTTCTCAAAGGCCTCAGGACTTGTACTTCATTAAGTACACATATCCATACCTTGAGAAATCATCAGTAAATGTAATGAAGTAGGAGTAACCTCCAATGGCATGAGTTGACATGGGTCCACATACATCACTATGTATGAGTTCCAACAACTCATTGGCTCTCTCTCCAGTTCTACTAAATGGAGATTTGGTCAGTTTTCCACGAATGCAAAGCTCACAAGTCGCATATGACACATAGTCGAATGGATCTAGATATCCATCATTTAGCAACTTTTGAATCCTTCTTTCATGGATGTGACCTAACCTACAATGCCACAGGTATGCACTGTTCAACTCATCTCGTTTCCTTTTGGACATATTTACATTCACGATATGTGGAGTGGTGTCTAACATAAATAAATCATTATGCAATGTTCCTTTCGTGATGATCTTATCATCTAATAATATCGAACAACCATTGTTCTCAAAAACAAATTTATATCCCCTAATTGTTAAACATGAAATGGAGATAATGTTTTTGATAATAGAAGGAACAAAATAACATGCATCTAATGCAATAAAAGCTCTACTAGGCAGATGTAGGGCGACCTCGCCAACAGCTAATACAGTAACTTTTGCTCCATTACCCATCTTGAGGTCCATCTCGCCTCTCTGTAGTCTCCTAGGCCTTGCCAGAACCTGCAACGAATTGCATATATGATAAGCACTACCGGTATCCAATACCCATGTGTTATCATAAGAGTATGACAAATGGAGACTAATCATGAATGTACCTGAAGCTTCATCAAGCTTTTGTTTCGCCCTTTCTACAAGGTACTCTTTGCAGTTTCTCTTCCAATGCCCATCTTTACCATAGTGGAAGCACTGGCCTTTGTCCTTTGCTGGGTCCTTCTTAGCAACCTTTGCTTTACCTTGTTTGCCCTTGCCCTTTCCCTTCTTAAGGGACCTTTTCGCTTTCCTTTTCTTTTCTGGTCTCACCAATTAGGTAGAGAACTGGCTTCTCTTTCTTAATAGTACTCTCCTCCCTCAACATATTGAGGAGCTCTGAGAGTCACCTCAAGCTTGTTCATATTAAAATTCATTATGAACTGTGAAAAGGAATCGGTAGGGACTGAAGCACAATGTCCACACACAAGTTATCCTCTAGGTCCATTTCTAGACACAGTGAGTTTCTCTATCCACTCAATCATCTTTAGGACATGGTTCTAAACCTGTCCCCTCACCATCCTAGCGGAAAAAAGGCTTTGGATATCTCATATCGTTGAGTCCTTCCATGTTCCTCAAACAATTTATGACATGTAGGAGAATGGATCGGCATCCATCTTTTCATGTTGTCTCTCAACTCTGAGTCATAGAGCCCAACATATAGGGGCCGAGCAAGAGTGGAGTCATCAATGTACTTCACGTGTGGCGAAGATCTCATCCTCGCTTTCCCCTTCTTCGGGCGTAGGCATCACTATATCAAGGGCGTACCACGATTTTCTCTCCATTGTGAGAACAATTCTCAAGTTCTGAGCCAATCCAGTATAATTTGGACCATGAAGGCGGTTGACATCAAGTATGCCACGGAAGGGATTTGAAAGCGACATTTTCTCAAAATAAAGATGTAGCGAAATGAATAACATGCAGATTTTGCAAGAAATAAACTATCAAGATATGGACTTCTATCTTAATATGCTCCCACTATTTTACTAACGAGTCACGCGACACCCTCAAACATGTGAAACGGAAGTCTCCAAGAGACTTCTAGTGGGGATCAGATCCAATCAGTCTTAGTGTAACCTCGAGGGACTCGACCAATCACACTAAGCCTAAAAGGTAGGCAACTCTTGTCGATCACAACTCCTTGTGATTCCCGTCCTATTCGGCCCCCGAATCACCATGGCATCGAGGGACTCGACCAACCATGATGCTCGGTTAAGTCAACACCTTCGTTACAAGATGAGTCTGATTTGATGATATACCCTCGAGGGACTCGACCAAGCATACCATGTCCTCAAGTCACCGGTGACATCTCTATGTCGTAAGCAAGATAGCGAATTGCGATATATGTGAGTCTCGAGGGACTCGACCAACTCAACCTACACCGGGAATCGGTTCCTACTCATAACGATGGAAAGCCACGTGGTAATAGCCTTAAGGTTATTACTAGTATATGGAGGCAATAGCCTTAAGGTTGAAGGCTACACTGACTCAAGTTTTCAGTCTGATGTCGATGATAGCAAGTCGAATTCAGGGTATGTATACACCTTGAATGGAGGAGCAGTGTGCTGGAAGAGTTCCAAGCAAGATACCATGTTGACTTCGACCACGAGGCGCGAGGCATACATTGCTGCATCGGATGCAGCAAAGGAGGAGTCCGGGTGAAGAAGTTCATCACAGATTTGGGAGTCGATCTGGATAGTAACAAGTCGACTTCCTTATATTTGCGACAACTATGGGGTGATTACTCAAATAAGGGAACTTCGGGTCTCATCGGAAGTGTTTTGAGGAGGTTCCAAATTATAAGAGATCGTAACTTGAGGAGATGTAGCAGTGGAAAGAGTTCCATCCAAAGATAACATTGCAGATCCACTAACAAAGCCGTTGTCTCATTTTGTCTTTGAGCGTCACAGGGGTCTGATGGGGATCAGACACATAGGTGATTGGCTTTAGGTCAAGTGGGAGATTGCTAGTCATAGGTGCCCAGCAAGCCAATCACGTGAGTGATGGCACGTGTGACTTGATACAGAATCTTTTTTGCTTATTATATTTTGGCGTATATCACTTTATAACTATTGCATAAATGCATATATATATTGTGATGTCCTTGGATTTGTGCAATGGGAATCGGATCGTGATGAGATCACGATAATGAGATCGATTCACCTTTAAACACATATCCTAAATAATCCCGGTCATAGGTTACTCGAGAGGGACATCGTGATAACCGGATAGACTGGTGTGCTGTATACCCGTCCATATGATGGATGCAGCTGGTCTCATAGCTGCTCGTGTAGGGACACTAGGGATACAAGATGCACAGGTGCTCATTGGAGAATGAGTTCATCGATTGATCCGCTTTACGGAATGTTTGGATGGTTGATGATGCCTTATTGTCGACAAATGATTCCGTAGTCCTAATGGTGTATCTGGTCCTTAGACTTGAGACACCAAGGATGTCCTGTATGAGTGCTCCACTCTTTGATACCGGACTTATAGGTTTTGGCTGTCCCCGGATCTAGTACAAATGATCATTGGGAGTGGTAGTCGACCTTACGAGGGCTATTGAGTGTCGATAGAGGATCATCCACTCTCGTCATGAGAGGAATATCCCATGTGTTCTTGCTCGACAAATCCCTGGCGGCCAGTTATTCGGGTTGAGAGAGAAAGAGTTCTCCTGGGAATTGATTAGAGCGAGACTTCGAGTAGAAACCATATGGGTCCGACAACACCATGCTCGATATCTGTCTACGGGGTATTAGATGGATGAGGGACTATAGGTACTTGGTAACGAGGAAGACGACAGTCCAATGGATTGGATTCCCCCTATCGTTTGGGGATTACAGTAGTGGCCTAAGTACGCGTCCCAGAGTCGATGAGTCGAGTGAATTATTACAGAGATAATAATTCACTGAGTTAGAAGGAGTTCTGATAGGTATGACTCACGGCCAGCTCGATATTGGGCCTAGAGGGTCACACACATATGGTAGGCATTGCGATGAGTAGAGGTTCGGATATGAGATATCCGACGGAGCCCTTGTCTTATTGGATGCAGATCCAATACCCACTAGGGAAGGACCCATTAGGGTTTGACACGGGATCTCTATAAATAGGAGGGATTCATAGCCTCATAGGCTAGAGTCTTTGCTTGCCTTTCCTATTCTCCTCTCCCTCTCCACCTCAAAGGCCTGGAGTTTTGAGGAGGGTCGTCGCAACCCTGCTGTGTGGATCACCGCTAGAGAGGAGGACGCTTGACCTCCTTCACCCTCTCCTAAGGATCTGCAAGGAAACAGGGATATACGATCTCCCTAGGTAACACAATCTCTATACGCAGTTTTGTGTTTTTTGGATTTTTTTTTCAATCTTCGCATGACGACGAACATCTTTTTTGGGAATCGAAATTTTGTTTTTTGTTGTTCTTTTCACTGCGCATGATGTCGCCCCATGATTTCCCAACAGTTTTAGTTTGTGTGTGCAGGAATAACTATGATAATGAGAAAGACATAAAAGCAAACAAAGTCTTGGAGTCAAGCCCAAAGGATTCATTGGGAGTTTGAGAGTTCGACGGAAGTTCAAGGTTCGTCGAAATGCTTTTGGAACTAGCCGAGAATGAGTAGGGAGCTTGCGAAGGGTTTTTTGAAGCTCACCAAAAGTTCATGGGAAGTTCGCAGAGCTCGCCGAGAGATCGGAGCTTGCCGAAGAAGCTCGTTGGAACTTCGCCAAGATCAAATCGTGAAGTTTAAGAGCTTGCTTAGGGAGTTCGAGAATGGTTTCCAGAGTTTATCGGAAGACCTTGAAAAGTCACGGAAGAAGTCTTGACTTATGGACTTTATAATAGCTTATAAAATGTATTTAAATTCGTAGTTAGCATGTTAATTAGGGTTAGGATTAGGTATTAATCCTATAACCCAAGTAGGGGCCAATTGGGCCCGAGTTCGGACTAGTTTGGGCCAAGATTGAAGCCCAACTAGTGGGCTGAAAACATTGTAGGCAGTGGCACCGCCCAATGCCCGAGAGTGGCGGTAGCACTTACTGGGGGGCGGGCACCGCCACCAGACTGCTTCGGTCGAATCGACAAAGGGTGCACCGGCCAAACATCGAAACTCAAGAGAATTCAAATTTTGGAGCCCAAATTTGAATCCTCTTGAGGCCTATAAATACCCCTCAAATCTCAGCTGAGATTACAACTTTTTGAGCAGCAATTGATTGAGTGAAAAGTCTTAGAAAGTCTTAGCAAGTCTAGTTTTCAATTTTCAATTTGCTGAAAATCTGTAAGAGAGTGAACTACTTGTAAAAGTTGTAAGAGGGGTATTTACCCTTCCCTTTCAAGAGATTTGCTAGTGGAAGGTGGGAGCCTCATCAAAGAGAGGCCTCGCAAGTGGATGTAGGTCATTTGACCGAACCACTGTAAAATCGGCGTAATCTCTGGTTTGCATTTACTTATTGTCATTTATATTGCTGCAAATCATTTACACTTTAATGCTCTACTTCTTTGTCTCTGTCTTACTTATCCCTTTAAGTTAAAACGCAATCGAAACGGTTTCAAACGAAAACGTTACTTTTATCGTACGAAGTTTCCGAAAGGTTTTAAATCGCGAAAAGTTTATCGCACTTTACTGCTGCACTAATTCACCCCCCCCCCCCTCTTAGTGCCGCTCCGATCCTAACATAGTGGACGTCGGTGACCTCATCGGAGGAGGAAGCCAGAAGTGGATGTAGGTCAAGATTGACCAAACCACTCTAAAATCGCTGAGTTCTCTGGTTTGCATTTACTTTGAGCAGATTATCTTTACTGCAATCCTCCTCAATAGCTTACTATCTTCTGCGCTTTTACGATCGTATTTCAAATTTCAGCATTTTTCGAATCGGTGTTTAGACGTAAATCTATTTTTTCATACGAACATCATATTTCAATTTACGCTTACATTCCAAACTCCATCATATCTGCAAAATGCATTCATAAACTTGCTTTAGCTGCGTTTTACTTGATCGCAAGTTAAAGCGATTTACGAATCTGGTTTTCTATTGAAATCGCTCTTATCGTACGAACGTGTTTTGTTTTTACGTTGAAAGATTTCCACTGCACTAATTCACCCCCCCCCCCCCCCCCTTCTTAGTGCTCTTGATCCTTATAGTCATAAGCTTTCATTGAGAAATTTTTATATACGAACAAATATTAGCATGTCGTAACACATAGTGACATTAAATAAAAATCATAATCAAATATAATATCAAGATTTATGTGAAAAACCTCTCTAACGTAAAGCGTAAAACCTCGGGGTAAGACAAAGAAAATTTACTATAATAATGAATGTACAAATCTCAAAGTCTCTTGCCCAAAACCCAAGCAATAATCATAAGAGAATAACTATGATATAAGGATTACGTCACAATGCACAATATCCAAAATCTCTCCAAGTAATTACGTCACTTCCTAAATGATTGAGAATAGTCTCTTTATGTTGTCTTTGTCTTCTTCCCTTTTATTCTATTATTTTTTTATTCTTTCCTCCTCACTTTTAGAATCACGTAGTTATAGTATTCTGGCCCTATTCACAGCCACTGTAGCCCTCTTTTTCCTTCCCTAGTCGCCACCCTCTTTTGTTAAAAGGGTTAGGATTTTTAGGTTAAAGAGAGGTGGGCTATAGGTTGTTAAAGCCCACTATGGGCTGAACTCATGGGCTGTCAATCCAACAACCTCCCCCTTCAGCCCATAAGGGAGGTTGTCCCATGACTCCTTAATGTAAAACCATGTCAACCAATTGTTGACACATCTCCTACCTTTCTTTAGGTAAGGTCTTTATCAACATATCTGCTTCATTATCATATGTATGCATTTTCTAAAGTTGCAACTATTTCTCTTCAAGTGCATTTCGAATCTAATGATATTTGACATATATATGCTTTGACTTGGAATAAAAAGTTAGGTTCTTACACAAATGGATGACACTTTCGCTGTCATAATTTACTACATAGTTTTTCTGTTTCAACCTCAATTCTTATAAGAATTTTTTCATCCATAATATTTTTTTGCAAACCTCTATAGCAACAATATATTCTACCTTTGTGGTGGAGAGAGCAATACACTTTTACAATCTGAATTGGCATGACATAGCTCCCCTTGCAAAAATAAGTATAAAACCTAATGTAGATTTCCTTGTATCTATATCTCTTATCATATTTGCATCTATGTAACCTATCAACACAGATGTTGCATCTCTAAAGTTTAAACAAACCTTAGAGCTCCCTCTGAGATATCTAAAGATCCACTTCACTATTTCCCAATGTTTTTTGGTTGGATTTACAAGAAATCTGCTAGCAACACCTACTACATATGCAATGTCTGACCTCATATATACCATTGTATATATTAAACTTCCAACTGCTGAAGCATAAGGAACCTTTTCGCATTTTCTCTTTCTCCTTATCACTCGACAGACTCTGTTCTGAGTACAATTTGAAGTAATATGTAAGAGGAGAACCAACTAGCTTTGCATTGCTTATATTGAACATTTCCAATACCTTTTCGATATATTTATCCTATGACAATCATGTTAGGATCGGAGCGACACTAAGAGGGGGGGGGGGGGGGGGGGTGAATTAGTGCAGTTGATTAAAACTTGTAAATTTGAAAACGATTTCGTAAATGCGTAAAGATTTTAATTCGTCAACGACTTGGAGAAAGTAACTCGAGTAAAGTGAGAAGATGAAAACCGAAAGCTTGCTACAATATAAATAATAATTTCAGAAAAGTAAATACTCACACATTCAAGGAACACATCAATTTAAAGTGGTTCGGTCAAAATGACCTACATCCACTTGCGAAGCCTTCTTCAATGAGGCTCCCAACTTCCACTAGTAAATCACTTTGAAGGGGAAGGACAAATACCCCTTTTACAATCTTTTTACAAGTGGTTCACACTCTTACAAATTTTTCAAAGAGAAAGAGGGAGGTGAACACTTAAGCTATTGAAAACAAGACTTTTGCTAAAGCTTTTCTCAATTTCTAACTTCCCAAAGGTTGTGTTCTCTGCTGAGAATTGAGGGGTATTTATAGGCCCTAAGAGGATTCAAATTTGGGCTCCAAATTTTGAATTCTCTTGGGTTTCCGAGGCTGGCGATGCCACCGCCTATCGGTGGTGGTGCCACCGCCTATCAGTGTTTGACACTGACAGTGTACTGACGGTGCCACCGTCGGACCTCTAGGGTGCTGGGCGGTGCCACCGCTCAGTCCAAAGGTGCCACTGCTCGGTTCTCAGGTTTTGAGCAGTGCCACCGCCTACACTATTTCAGCTCATTAGTTGGGCTCCAAACTTGGCCCAAACAAGTTCGAACTCAGGCCCAATTGGCCCCTACTTGGGTTATAGGATTAACACATAATCCTAACCCTAATTAATATGCTAAATATGAAGTTAAAGACATTTCCTAAGCTATTACAAAGTTCGTAAGTCAAGACTTCTTTCGGCGAGCTTTCGGCGAACTTCCGGCGGTCTTCCGATAAACACTCGAAAACCATTCTACAGACTCCCGGCAAACTCCTAGACTTCACGATTTGATCTTGGCGAGTTCCAACGAGCTTCTTTGGCAAGCTCCGATCTTTCTCGGCGAGCTCCACGAACTTCCAATGAACCTTCCGGCGAGCTTCCGAAAATCCCTTCGGCAAGCTCCCGACTCATTCTCGGCTAGTTCCAGCAACATTCCCGACGAACCTTCGGACTTTCGTCGAACTCTTGAACTCGCAACGAATCCTTTGCGCTTGACTCTGACACTTTGTTTCGCTTTATGTCTTCATCGTTATCGTAGTTAATCCTGCACACACAAGCCAAAACTCTACTCTGATCTAGATAATTATTACAACGCGAATTGACATTCTATTGCCTGGTATGTCATTGGTTGGCGCTTCGTCTAATTCTTCAGCGCATCGTGCTCTCTTGCGGCTTGTTGCCCAATCGACGGTTGACCTCTGAAACCTCGATATCCTTGGCGCAATTCCGCTCTCCTTGGCCCAATGCCCGACGTCCAAAGCCTTCTGCCGTCCAATATCCTGACATGATCTCCTCCGGCACAACGTTAATTCCTCCTGCATCAACTGTCTAATCCTGATTGAGTAGACCTGCATCACTCAAAATGTAGTTAAATATCTAAACACAATCAATTAGTTTCATCATCAAAATCTGAGATTCAATCAATCAAATCTTCTTATTTTTTCTATCATGGGAAATTTGCATGCCTAGTATTTATTTTTTTGGCCCCATGTCCTTCATTGCAAAAGACTCATTCAGTTCCTTCTTCAACTTGTTAATTGTAGATATATCTTTCCCATGGATACGCATGCCATTAACATAAAGTAAGAGAATAATAAAATCCTCACCAAACCGTTTGATGTATATATAATGGTCTGAAGCCATTCTTTTATATCCATTTTCAGTCATAAATGAATCAAACTTTTTGTACCACTATCTTGGAGCTTGCTTCAGCCCATACAAGCTCTTCTTCAACTTGTAGACAAATTTTTCTTTACCTTTGACTTTGAAGCCTTCTGGTTGCTCCATATAAATTTTCTCCTCCAAAACTGTCTTCAAATCTAAATACTGTCTTTACCTTTTACTATAAAGGAAAACTGTCTTCAAATCTAAATACTCAACCTCTAAGTCCTGGCTAGTAGAAATACTAAGAGTAACATGAATAGAAGATATTTTAATAACATGAGAAAAAATCTCTTCAAAGTCAATATCTTTCCTTTGATCAAAACTTTTCACAACCAATCTAGCTTTGTACTTTGGTTGAGAACAATAGTCTTGAGTCTTCAATCTAAAAACTCGTTCCTCAAGGCCTTCATTTTCTTTCGTAGTTACACCAAATCATATGTATAGTTCTTCTGTAGAGCATCCATCTCTTCCTACATAGCAACTAACCATTTCTTTTTCTTTTAATTGCTTCATGATAACTCTTTGGTTCACTTGCATCAATAAGCATCACATACTCATCTGTAGAGTATCTTCTAGAAGGTTAAAGTTGTCTAGAAGATCTTCTCAATTGAGATTCTACGGGATATTGCTCCCCAATTATAGGGAAATATTAGGGGGCGATATCACATGCGTAACAGAAGAACATAAAACAAAATCTCCAATTTCCAAAGATGTGTTCGTTATTATACAAAGATTGGTGCGCAAAATCCATAAAATAGAAAACAGGGTATATTAAAGATTGTATTACCTAGGGAGATTGTATATCCCATAATCCCTATAGATCTCTCGGAGAGGGTGAAGGAGGTCAAGCGTCCTCCTCTCTAGTGGTGATCAATATAGTAGGGTTGTGACGATGCTTCTCAAATATTTAAGCCTGCTATTTAAGGAGGAGAATAGGAGAGGCAGCCCAAAAAGGCTCTAGCTTATAAACCATTGGTTCCCTCCTATTTATAGAGGTCTCCTATCAACTTAACCATAATGGATCCTGCCCTATTGAGTATCGGATCTCCATCTAACGACCAAAGCCTCTTAGATTAGTGAATCTCTATCCAATAATCTTTTATTGGCTCTTATTGGATCTCATCAATAAGATCCAATAATTCTAGGGCTTATTGGATATCTAATAAGATAGGAGTTCCGAAGGATATCTCATATCTGAACCTCTACTCATCGCAACACATACTATATGTGTGTGATCCTCTAAGCCCAATATCGAGCTGGTTTTGAGTCATATCTATCAGAACTCCTTTTGGCTTAGTGAATTATTATCTCCATAATAATTCACTCGACTCTGGACATACTAGGCCACTACGTCGTAATCCCCGAATGATACAGGGGAATTAAATCCATTGGACCTGTCTATCCTCAGTTACCATGTACCTATAGTCCCTCATCCATCTAATATCTCAAAGATAGTATATCGGGCATGGTGCTGTCAGGCCCATACGGTTTCTACTCAAGTCTCGCTCTAATCGAATTCTCTCGGAGGACTCTTTCTCTCTCAATACGAATGACCATAGCTTGGGATTTGTTTAAGCAAGAACACATGAGATATTCCTCTTATGACATCGAGAGTGGATGATTCTCTATCGACACTCAATAGTCCTCGTAAGGTTGGCTACCACTCCCGATGACCTATTGTGCTAGATCTAGAACCTCCAGACCTATAAGTCTGGTATTAAAGAGTGGAGTACTTATATATGACATCCTTGGTATCTCAAGTCTAATGACCAGATATACCATTAGGACTACAGAATTGTTGTCTAACGATAAGGCATCATCAATCATCTAGTATTCTGTAAGCGGATCAATTAGTGAACTCATTTTCCAATGAGCACCTGTATTGTATCCCAAGTGTCCCCACACAAGCAGCTATAAAATCAACTTCATCCATAATATGGATGGGTGGGTATATAGCACACTAGTCTATCTGGTTATCTCGATGTCCCTCTCGGGTAACCTATGATTGAGATTATTTAGAATATGTGTTTAAAGGCGAATCATCTCATTATCGTGATCTCATCATGATCTGATTCCCATTGCACAGACCTATGGTCATCACAATTTATTTAAGCAAAATGGAATATATGTTAAGATCAAGAGTGGCACTAAGAGCGGGGGGGTGAATTAATGCAGCGGTAAAATTACATTAAGTCGAAAACCTTCATATGACAAAAAACATATCAGAAAGAGTTTAACTTTGAAAGCATACGAAAGCATAGTGAAAGTAAGAATTCAGTTTGTAATAAAGGTAAATAGTAAGAAATAAATACAAACCAGATTTTTAAAGTGGTTCGGTCGTCGTGACCTATATCCACTCCCAATTCCTCTTCCGTCGAGGCCACCAGCTTCCACTACTAATTTTCTTTCAATGGGCGAAGATCAACTACCCTTTTACACTCCTCTTCTCCTATTCACAGGTTTAGGAGATAATCTTTTACAAGTACTCACTCCTCCCTAAATAGAATTATAAACATAGAGTTAGAGAAGGGGATTTCTCAAGTGATTGCTACAATGTTTTCCCACTATTAAGTTCTTTATGCTTGTATATGTTAACTAGGGATGAGAGGGGTATTTATAGGCTCTAAATGGATTCAAAACTAGTCTCATCCTAGGTCTTCCGGATACTAGCGATACCATCGCTACTGTTGGGAGGTACCATCGCTTGAGAGACTGTGTCTGGGCGGTACCACTGCCTGACAATCTCAAAGATTGAGTCTGGACAGTACGACCACTTGATACAGTCTCGGTGACATAAGACTGTGTCACCGATAGTTCCATCTGTTGGGTCACTGTTTGGGCCTTTCACTTGGCCCAACACAACCCAAACTTGGGCCCAAATAGCCCATATTTGAGTTAGCCCAATTCTAACTCAATTACACATAAAACATACTTCGATCTAGATAATTATTATAAAGCTTGAATCAAATGTTGTCTGACGTGTCATTGGTTCTTCGATGCTTCGTTTGATTCTACGGCGCATCGTCCTTTCTTGCGGCATATTGCCCAATCGACCATTTGACCTCTGAAACTTCGATTTTCTTGGCGTAATTTTCGCTTTTCTTGGTCCAATGCTTGAACCCATGGCCCAAAGCCTTTTGTCGATACGTCGACCGATCCTCCTGCTTGACGTCCAATCTTTTGACATGTTCCACTCCGGCCCAACATGATTCTTCCTACTTTAATTGTCTCTTCCAGATCAAAGCTTCCTGCATCACTGAAAATGCAGATCAGATCATAAACATTATCAATTGGTTTCATCATCAAAATATGAGATTCAACAATCTCCTCATTTTCGATGATGACAACCAATTGATGATGGAGTTAACCTTAACTCCCCCAATCAATATGTCATATTGATAGAACCTTGAATTCAAGTTAAATTCAAGTCAAAGTAATATTTTATAATGAATATATCCAACACTGTTAGAACCCTTGTAGATTCTAAACTTGGGGTTGATCTCTTTAGGGGATCGGCCTCCTTGGTGTTGAATCTCAGATTTTGATGATGAAGTCAATTGTCATTTGTTGTCTAATCTATGTGTTGAGATAAGTGTGCAGGAATAACTACGATGAAAGTTAGACAAGCAGCGGGAGTTGCGCCGGAGTCAAGTCAATGATCACGTTGGGAGTTCGAGAGTTCGACGGAAGTTCGGACAATCGTCGGAGGTTCTGCGGGAACAGATCCGAGAAGTCCAGGAGCTTGCCAAAAGAAGCTCATCGGAACTCGCCAAGTGGATCGTCGCAAGTCCAGGAGTTTGTCAGAAGTCCGCAGGAGTATCACCGAGGGTTCATCGGATGATCGACGGAAGTTCACCGGAAACTCGCCGGAAGAAGCGATTGACGCACCGGAGCAAGCTGCAGAGATTGTCTTAGGATTTATCGTAGTTAGCATATTGATTAAGTTAGAAATGGGAGGTGATCCCATTAGCTTAATCTTGGGGCAATTGGGCCCCTGAAAAATCGAAATTAGGCCGAATGAAGCTACCCATTCGGACCCTGATTGCTGTGGGAGGTGCAACTGCCCAAGCCAGGAGGTAGCACCGCCTGGGCTAAGTCTCCCAGGGAGACTGGGCGGTGCAATCGCCCCAGCCAGGAGGTGGCACCGCCTGGGCTCAGTCTTCGAGCAAGACTGGGCGGTGCAACCTCCCCTGACAGAGAGGTAGCACCGCCTGAGCTCGGTCTTCGAGCTCTGGCAGGCGGTGCAACCGCCTCAGTCAGGAGGTGCAACCGCCTGGGCTCAGTCACCGAGCCAGACTCAGGCGGTGCAACCGCCCCTGACAGAGAGGTGCAACCGCCTGGGCTCAGTCTTCGAGCTCTGCCAAGCGGTGCAACCGCTCCAAAAAGGAGGTGCAACCGCCTGATCCCGGAATTCTGGGATTTGATAGTTTTGAGCTCCAAATTTGAATTGGGTTGGGGCCTGTAAATACCCCACCCATTCAGCACTGAACAGACACAGAGAAACACTCGAAATCTTAATCTCTTTCTGTGATTCTTAGAGCTCAAAATTGTTGTAAAGGCTAAAAGTTCTCCTCCTTCCGTTCTTTAAAGTTTTGAGTTGTAAAGAGAGGAGAGAAAAGTTCTGTAAGGGTTGTCTCCTGAGCCCGTCAAAAGGAGTGAAACTGTAAAAGGGCAGTTGGCCTTCGCCTATTGAAGGAAGGCCTCTAGTTGACGTCGGTGGAGGAAGCCAAAAGTGGAGTAGGTCAAGACTGACCGAACCACTCTAAATCTCAGTTTGCATTTACTTTGAGCATTTTATCATTACTGCAAACCTCCTAAATAGCTACTGCCTTCTACGCTTTTACGAACGAGTTTCTAAGTTCAGAACTTTCCGAATCTGCGTTTAGACGTAAATCGGCGTTTTCGTACGATCATTACATTTTACTTTACGTTTACGTTTTGACTCCAATTATAACTGCAAACTGCCTTCTGCGCATTTACAAAACATATCTCAAAGTTCAGTATCTTCAAAGTTGACATTTAGACATAAACCAGTTTTATCGTACGAACGTCGCATTTTAGTTTACGCTTGCATTCTGATTTTTATCATAAACTGCAAACTGCCTTTGTAGATTTACTTTAACATCATCTCGCTTAATCTTAAGCTAAAGTAGTCTTAGAATCTGATTTTACATTGAAATTGTTTTTTTATCGTTCAACGCGCTTCGATTTTTAATCATGGAAAGTTTTCCCTGCACTAATTCACCCCCCTCTTAGTGCTCTTGATCCTAACAATTGGTATCAGAGCAGGGCTAACTCTCTAACGGATTAAAACCCAAGAGAGATGGCATACGCCGGAAACCAAAAGGGCAATTCTATTACATGTCCACCCATGTTCAGTGGGACGGACTACACCTACTGGAAGACTCGAATGAGGATCTTTCTTATTTCTATGAATTTTGAACTATGGAATCTTGTCGAAAAAGGATTTTTGAAGTCTTCTCTTCCAATAATCGATTGGAATGAATTGGAGAAGAAGGCTTTCGCTCTTAATGCAAAGGCTATGAATGCCTTATTTTGTGCACTTGATAAAAACGAGTTTAACCGTGTTTCAACTTGTGAAACCACATTTGATATTTGGCACACACTCGAAGTGACTCACGAAGGCACAAGTAGAGTGAAAGAGTCAAAAATCAATCTGCTATTACATTCTTTCGAACTTTTCCGGATGAAACCGAGTGAAACCATTGGCGACATGTTTACCCGTTTCACGGATGTCGTCAACGGTCTAAAAGGACTCGGAAAAAGCTTTTCGGATTTTGAGCTCGTAAATAAGATACTAAGATCCCTTCCTAAGAGTTGGGATCCTAAAGTCACTGCTATTCAAGAGGCAAAAGATCTGCGCAACTTCCCTCTTGAAGAACTAATCGGGTCATTAATGACCTACGAAATGACTTATAAAGCTCATGAAGAGCAAGAAGACATCCTTCTAAAGAACAGGAAGGATATGACACTTAAAACTTCAGAATGCCACTTGAGAGAAAACTCAAGTGATGAGGACTGTGATGATGACTTGGCACTTCTAACAAGAAAATTTAAAAAATTCTTTAAAAGAAACAAGTTTAAGAATGATGAAAAAAATAAACTTGAACCCAAGAAGGACCAAGTTATTTGCTATGAGTGCAAAATGCCGGGACACTACAAGAGTGATTGTCCCCAAGCCAAGAAGAGAACATCAAAGAAGAAGGCGCTCAAAGCAACATGGGATGATTCGAGCGCATCCGAAGAAGAGGAGTCCAACACCGAGCAAGTTGCTCATTACGCCTTAATGGCCATCGGAGACGAGGTAACAAATTTAATTGATGAAGATTTACCTTATCATGAATTATTAAATGCTTTCTATGAATTATTTAATTGATGAAGATTTACCTTAGCATGATGTTGAATCTCGTATTTTGATGATGAAACCACTTGATATGTGTTTATAATTTAAACTGCATTTTGAGTGATGCAGGTCTACTCGATCAGGATTAGACAGTTAACATAGGAGGAATTAACGTTGCGCCGGAGGAGATCACGTCAGGATATTGGACGGCAGAAGGCTTCGAACGTCGGGCATCGGGCCAAGGAGAGCGAAATTGCACCAAGGATATCGGGGTTGCGGAGGTCAACCGTCGATTGGGCAACAAGCCGCAAGAGAGGATGATGCACTGAAGAATCGGACGAAGTGCTAACCAATAACATACCGGGCAATAGAATGTCAATTCACGTTGTAATAATTATCTAGATCGGAGTAGAGTTTTGGCTTATGTGTGCAGGATTAACTACGATAAATGATGAAGACATAAAGCGAAATAAAGTATCGGAGTCAAGCGCAAAGGATTTGTTGCGAGTTCGAGAGTTCGACGGAAGTCTGAAGGTTCATAGGGAATCTTTTAACTAGCCGAGAATGAGTAGGGAGCTTGCCGGGTTTTTCGGAAGCTTCGCCGGAAGGTTCGTTGGAAGTTCGTGGAGCTCGCGAGAAAGATCGAGAGCTTGCCGAAGAAGCTCGTTGGAACTTCGCCAAGATCAAATCGTGAAGTCTAGGAGCTTGCTGGGGAGTCCATGAGAATGGTTTTTGAGAGTTTATCTAAAGACCGTCGGAAGTTCGCCTTAAGCTCATGGGAAGAAGTCTTAACTTATGAACTTTGTAATAGCTTAGAAAATATCTTTAAATTCGTAGTTAGCACGTTAATTATGGTTAGGATTAGGTGTTAATCCTATAACCCAAAAAGTAGGGGCCAATTGGGCCTGAAGTTCTGACTTTGGTTTGGGCCAAGTTTGGAGCCCAACCAGGTGAGCTGAATTGGTTTAAGGTGGCACCACCCAGCAGAGCTGGGCGGTGGCACCACTTGGGCTGGCGGTGGCACCAAACCACTGTCGGTGTCGAATCGACAGGTGGTGGCCCGCCAAAGATCGAAACCCAAAGAGAATTCAAATTTTGGAGCCCAAATTTGAATCCTCTTGAGGCCTATAAATACCCCTCAAATCTCAGCTGAGATGACAAATTTTTGAGAAGCAATTGATTGAGAGAAAAGTTTTAGAAGAGTCTTTGCTAGTCTTGTTTTCAATTTGCTAGTGTTCACCTCATTCTTTCTTGCTGAAAATTTGTAAGAGAGTGAACCGCTTGTAAAAGTTGTAAGAGGGGTATTTACCATTCTCTTTCAAGAGATTTGCTAGTGGAAGGTGGGAGCCTCATCGAAGAGGGGCCTCGCAAGTGTATGTAGGTCATTTGACCGAACCACTGTAAAATCGGCGTGATCTCTGGTTTGCATTTACTTATTGTCATTTATATTACTGCAAACCATTTGCACTTTAATGCTATACTACTTTGTCTCCGTCTTACTTATCTCTTCAAGTTAAAACGCAATCAAAACGGTTTTAAACGAAAACGTTGCTTTTATCATACGAAGTTTCCGAAAAGTGTTTAAATCGTGAAAAGTTTATCGCACTTCACCGCTGCACTAATTCACCCCTCCCTCTTAGTGCCGCTCCGATCCTAACACATGAGAGTCTTATTTGTAATTTCGATAAGTTAAAAGCTGAACATCATGATAGTTTAAGCTCATGCATAAAATGTCATGATCTAGAAACTTTCCAAAAGGAAAACTTGCTACTTAAGGACACCTTGAAGAAATTCGAGGTTGGTAGCAAGTCATTAAACAAGATCCTTGCAAAAAAGGGTCACGTTCCCAAAAGAAGTGGAATTGGATTCGTGAGAAGTCCTCACCAAAATCTAACTACCTTCATAAAAGGCCCCATCTTACATGTTCGACATCAAGACAAATGCAACTTTTGTTGGAAATTTGGACACAAGACGCATTATTGTTCATTCAAGAAAATTAGTCCAAACAAATTGATTTGGGTTCCTAAAGGAACCATGATAAATTCTATGCAACATGATAGACAATGTAGATCTATTTGTGAGGCACCCAAAAGCAAATGGGTACCTAAAAATCATCATTTCTTGTAGAAAACTAAACCATCACAAGCTAGGAGCAAGAGATGGTACCTTGATAGTGGATGCTCAAGGCATATGACCAGAGATCCATCTCAATTCTCTAAGCTCACTAGTATATACGAAGGCTATGTCACCTTCGGAGACAACAACAAGGGTAAAATTATTGGCAAAGGAACCATAGGTAACAAATCCAACTTCTTTATTGAAGATGTTTTGTTAGTTGATGGTTTAAAACATAACCTCTTGAGCATTAGTCAATTATGTGATAAAGGATATATTGTCAGATTTGAATCTAATGCTTGCATCATTGAAAAACCACACAAAAACATATCTATGATTGCATTGAAACAAAATAACGTATACACTATTGACATCAATGATTTGTGTAATGAAATGTGTTTTTCTGTTTTGAATAAGGATGCTTGGATATGGCATAGAAGATTAGGTCATACTAGTATGAAACTAATCACTCAAATATCATCTAAAGAACTTGTAAGAGGAATTCCTCATATCAAGTTCATCAAAGATAATGTATGTGATGCTTGCCAATTAGGAAAACAAATTAAGGGTAGTTTCAAATCTAAGAATCAAATAAGCACCTCTAGGCCCTTACAATTGATCCATATGGACTTGTTCGGACCAATCTCCACATCAAGCTTAGGAGGTAGCAAATATGCCTTCGTCATCGTGGATGACTATAGCAGATACACATGGACTTATTTCTTAAAACAGAAAAGTGAATGCCTTAGATATTTTACCAAGTTTTGTAAGCTTGTTCAGAATGAGAAAGGTTCTATGATTTCGTCAATTAGAAGTGACCATGGTGGTGAATTTCAAAACCATGATTTCCAGGAATTTTGTGAACTCAATGGATACAACCATAATTTCTCTACTCCTAGAAATCCTCAACAAAATGGAGTAGTAGAAAGAAAAAATCAAAATTTATAAGAAATGGCAAGAACCATATTGAATGAACACAACCTACCCAAATATTTTTGGGCCGAAGCCGTAAATACTACATGCTATATTTTGAATAGAGTTCTAGTAAGTCCCCTACTAACCAAAACTCCCTATGAGTTATGGAACAACAAAAAACCCAATGTTTCATATTTTAAAGTCTTTGGGTGTAAGTGTTTTATCTTGAATGAAAAGGATAACTTAGGAAAATTTGATGCAAAATCCGATGAAGGAATCTTTCTTGGTTATTCTTCAGTTTCTAAAGCCTTTCGTATCTTCAATAAAAGAACTTTAATTATCGAAGAATCCATTCATGTTGTTTTCAATGAGATTTCCGAAATCAGGAAAAATGATTTTGATGATGATGTTAATTTTGATTCCTTGAATTTAAATGAAACCCCTTCTCCAACTAGCAACTTGGATGCATCCACTTCCGAAACATCCTTACCCAAGGATTGGAAGTATGTAGATGCTCATCCCAAGGAGCTAATCTTAGGAGACACGTCAAAGGGGGTTCAAACACGATCTTCTCTTAAAAATTTTTGTGCGAATGCCGCCTTTCTCTCCCAAATTGAACCCAAATGTGTTGACGAAGCCATGAAAGATGATTCATGGATTATCGCAATGCAAGATGAATTGAATCAATTTGAGAGAAATGAGGTGTGGAAGCTTGTTCCTAGGCCAAATGACCATTTAGTTATTGGTACTAAATGGGTCTTCAGAAACAAGTAAGATGAAAATGGTATCGTGGTTAAAAACAAGGCTAGATTAGTGGCCAAAGGTTTCAACCAAGAAGAAGGTATCGATTACGAAGAAACCTTCGCTCTTGTAGCTCGATTGGAAGCCATAAGGATGCTCCTTGCCTACGCTAGTAGTAATAATTTTAAGTTGTTTCAAATGGATGTTAAAAGCGCTTTTCTAAATGGCTTTATTTCCGAAGAAGTTTATGTTGAACAACCTCCTGGATTTGAAAATGATAGCCTCCCTAATCATGTGTTTAGATTAACTAAAGCTCTCTATGGTTTAAAACAAGCCCCAAGGGCTTGGTATGAGAGACTTAGTTCTTTTCTTATCGAAAATAATTTCACAAAAGGCAAGGTTGATACTACATTGTTCATCAAGAATTTTGAAAATAATTTTCTCATTGTTCAGATTTATGTTGATGATATTATCTTTGGCTCTACAAATGAATCTCTTTGTGAATCTTTTGCTAAAACTATGAGTCTTGAATTCGAAATAAGCTTAATGGGAGAATTAACATTCTTCTTAGGCTTACAAATCAAACAACTAAGCAATGGCATCTTTATTAGTCGAACTAAATATACTATGAATTTATTGAAAAAATTTAATATGAACAACTCAAAGTCTATTAACACTCCTATAAGCACCTCCACTAAGTTAGAAATTGATGAAAGTGGAGAGAGCTTCAATCAAAAAACTTATAGGGGTATGATAGGAAGTTTACTTTACCTCACTGCAACCAGACCAGGCATCATGTTCAGTGTAGGACTTTGTGCTAGATTTCAATCAAACCCTAAGATATCTCATCTCAAAGCAGTTAAAAGAATATTTAGATATCTTAATGGTACCACAAATCTAGGATTATGGTACCCAAAATCAGAGAATTTTGAGTTAATTGCTTATGCTGATGCTGACTTTGCTGGCTATAGACTAGATAGAAAAAGCACATCAGGATCATGTCAATTTTTAGGAAATGCCCTTGTTTCCTGGTCATCTAAGAAACAAAACTCGGTTGCACTATCAACAACCGAAGCTGAATATATTGCAGCTAGTGCATGTTGTGCACAAGTTGTATGAATGAAAAACACCTTAGAAGATTACAAAGTTAATCTTAAAAATATTCCCATTAAATGTGATAACACAAGTGCTATATGCTTAACTAAGAATCCTATACAACACTCAAGAACAAAACATATTGATATTAGACATCAATTTATACGAGATCATGTTACTAATCATGACGTAACCATAGAGTTCATTGATACTAAACATCAACTAGCTGATATTTTTACAAAACCTCTAAGTGAAGAACAATTTGATTTCATAAAAAGAGAATTAGGAATGTTGATGTGTCCGAATAGATAAATTAGTTAAAACTATTTTTTGGACTTTATCGAATGATCAAATCACCTGATTGCCATTACATAACTTGTGTTGAAATGTTTTGTCTTCATGAAATTTTTTTTAATGGATTTGATGAAATGTTGCAAAAAGCTGTTTCAAACACATATCTTGACTTCAAGAGCTGGAATCACAAATGGCTTTCAAACACATATCATGCACAAAGGATTATTCAAAGCAATCTACGTATCATGCCCTCCTTTATATGCTAGATAACTTGTTTTCCTGCTATCACAGCTACCATGCTTTTTGTTGATGACAAAGGGGGAGAAATATATGAATTGATGCTAGAATTGATGCTATAAACACTAATGCTATGATTATGCCATATATGAATTGATGCTAGAATTGATGCTATAAACACTGATGCTATGATTATGCCATCCTTGCATCACCAAGGGATATATGAACAGATGTTATAATTTGCATTATGCCTTAAGTTGATACCTTATCATGTGAAGAAATGCAATACTTGCTAAGATATTTGAAATGTGTACATCATGTAATGATATCAAAATCTTACTTCACAGCTTTACATGTTGATATCCTACTATATGATGACTTGTTACAATTACCATCATTCAAACTTGTTATATAAAATCTGATGATGGATGTCAAGCCTTAACATCATCTTCAGAGAGATACATCATGATGGGAATCATGATGGGAGTATTGATAAGTTCAAATGATTTAACTTATCAATATGTCACTTGAATTCTTAGGTTTTGAATTCAAGATTGACTTATCTCAATTATAGCATATAGATAGGGCGAGTTAAGGATAACTCCATTATCAATTGATTGTCATCATAAAAAAGGGGGAGATTGTTGAATCTCGGATTTTGATGATGAAGTCAATTGTTATTTGTTGTCTAATCTATGTGTTGAGATAAGTGTGCAGGATTAACTACGATGAAAGTTAGACAAGCAGCGGGAGTTGCGTCGGAGTCAAGTCAATGATCACGTTGGGAGTTCGAGAGTTCGACGGAAGTTCGGACAGTCGTCGGAGGTTCTGCAGGAACAGATCCGAGAAGTCCAGGAGCTTGCCAAAAGAAGCTCGTCGGAACTCGCTAAGTGGATCGTCGCAAGTCCAGGAGTTTGCCGGAAGTCCGCAGGAGTATCACCAAGGGTTCATCGGATGATCGACGGAAGTTCGCCGGAAACTCGCCGGAAGAAGCGATTGACGCACCGGAGCAAGCTGCAAAGATTGTCTTAGGATTTATCGTAGTTAGCATATTGATTAAGTTGGAAATGGGAGGTGATCCCATTAGCTTAATCTTGGGGCAATTGGGCCCCTGAAAAATCAAAATTGGGCCGAATGGAGCTACCCATTCGGACCCTAATTGCTGTGGGAGGTGCAACCGCCCAAGCCAGGAGGTAGCACCGCCTGGGCTAAGTCTCCCAGGGAGACTAGGCGGTGCAACCGCCCTAGCCAGGAGGTGGCACCGCCGGGGCTCAGTCTTCGAGCAAGACTGGGCGGTGCAACCTCCCCTGACAGAGAGGTAGCACCTCCTGAGCTCGGTCTTCGAGCTCAGGCAGGCGGTGCAACCGCCTGGGCTCAGTCACCGAGCCAAACTTAGGCGGTGCAACCGCCCCTGACAGAGAGGTGCAACCGCTTGGGCTCAGTCTTCGAGCTCTGCCAGGCGGTGCAACCGCTTCAGTCAGGAGGTGCAACCGTCGGATCCCGGAATTCCTGGATTTGATAGTTTTGAGCTCCAAATTTGAACTGGGTTGGGGCCTATAAATACCCCACCCATTCAGCACTGAACTCATAGAGAAACACTCGAAATCTTGATCTCTTTCTATGATTCTTAGAGCTCAAAATTATTGTAAAGGCCAAAAGTTCTCCTCCTGTTCTTCAAAATTTTGAGTTGTAAAGAGAGGAGAGAAAAGTTATGTAAGGGTTGTCTCCTGAGCCCGTCAAAAAGAGTAAAACTGTAAAAGGGCAGTTGGCCTTCGCCTATTGAAGGAAGGCCTCTAATTGACGTCGGTGACCTCGTCGGTGGAGGAAGCCAAAACTGGAGTAGGTCAAGACTGACCGAACCACTCTAAATCTCAGTTTGCATTTACTTTGAGCATTTTATCATTACTACAAACCTCCTAAATAGCTACTGCCATCTGTGCTTTTACGAACGAGTTTCTCAGTTCAGAACTTTCTGAATCTACATTTAGACGTAAATCGGCATTTTCGTACGATCATTACATTTCAGTTTACGTTTACGTTTTGACTCCAATTATAACTGTAAACTGCCTTCTGCGCATTTACAAAACATATCTCAAAGTTCAGTATCTTCAAAGTTGACGTTTAGATGTAAACCGGTTTTATCGTATGAACGTCGCATTTCAGTTTGCGCTTGCATTCTGATTTTTATCATAAACTGCAAACTGCCTTTGTAGATTTACTTTAACGTCATCTCGCTTAATCTTAAGCTAAAGTAGTCTTAGAATCTGATTTTACATCGAAATCATTTTTGTCGTTCGAACGCAGCTTTCGATTTTAATCAAAGGCCTTGGACTTGTACTTCATTAAGTACACATATCCATACCTTGAGAAATCATCAGTAAATGTAATGAAGTAGGAGTGACCTCCAATGGCATGAGTTGACATGGGTCCACATACATCACTATGTATGAGTTCCAACAACTCAGTGGCTCTCTCTCCAGTTCTACTAAATGGAGAGTTAGTCAGTTTTTCACGAATGCAAGGCTCACAAGTTGCATATGACACATAGTCGAATGGATCTAGATATCCATCATTTAGCAATTTTTGAATCCTTCTTTCATGGATGTGACCTAGCCTACAATGCCACATGTATGCACTGTTCAACTCATCTCGTTTCCTTTTGGACACATTTACATTCATGATATGTGGAGTGGTGTCTAATATAAATAAACTATTATGCAATGTTCCTTTCATGATGATCTTTTCATCTAATAATATCGAACAACCATTGTTCTCAAAAACAAATTTATATCTACTAACTGTTAAACATGAAATGGAGATAATGTTTTTGATAATAGAATGAACAAAATAACATACATCTAATGCAATAAAAGCTCCACTAGGTAGATGTAGGGCGACCTCGCCAACAGCTACTACAGCAACTTTTGCTCCATTACTCATCTTGAGGTCCATCTCGCCTCTCTCTAGTCTCCTAGGCCTTGCCAGAACCTGTAACGAATTGCATATATGATAAGCACTACCGGTATCCAATACCCATATATTATCATAAGAGTCTGACAAATGAATACTGATCATGAATATACCCCAAGCTTCATCAAGCGTTTGTTTAAGCCCTTTAAAGGCACTCTTTGCGTTTCTCTTCTATGCCCATCTTTACCACGGTGGAAGCACTAGCCTTTGTCCTTTCTTTGGGTCTTTCTTAGCAACCTTTGCTTTTACCTGATTTGACCTTGCCCTTTCCTTCTTAAGGAACCTTTCGCTTTCCTTTTCCTTTTTGGTCACAACATTAATAGAGAATTGGCTTCTTTTCTTGATAGTACTCTTGCCTCCTCAACATATTGAGAAGCTCCGGGAGAGTCACTTCAAGCTTGTTCATATTAAAATTCATTATGAATCGTGAAAAGGAATGGTAGGGGCTGAAATACAATGTCCACACACAAGTTATCCTCTAGGACCATTCCTAGACCCGTGAGTTTTCTCATCCACTCAATTATCTTTAGGACATGGTTACGAACCGTGTCCCTCAGTCATCCTAAGCCGGAAGAAGCTCTTAGATATCTCATATCGCCCTTCCCTGTTCCTCAAACAATTTGGATTTATGTAGGAGAATGGATCGGCATCCATCTTTTCATGTTGTCTCTGAACTTAGAGTCATAGAGCCCAACATATAGCACCGAAAGCAAGAGTGGAGTCATCAATGTACTTCCACGTAGCGGCGATCTCATCCTCGTTTTGCCCTTCTTCGGTAGGCGGTATCCTTGTATCAAGGATCGTTACATGATTTTCTCCGCCAGAGAAACAATTCTCAAATTCACGGAGCCAATCCGTATAATTTGGACCATGAGGTGGTTGACATCAAGTATGCCACGTAAAGGGATTTGAAAGCGACATTTCTTGAAAATAAAAGATACAATGAAAAATGAATAACATGTAGATTTTGCAAGAAATAAACTATCAAGATATGGACTTCTATCTTAATATGCTCCCACTATTTTACTAACGAACAATGGCGACACCCTCGGCATGTGAAACGGAAGTCTCCTGTGAACTTCTAGTGGGGATCGATCCAATCATTGTCTTAGTGTAACCTCGAGGGACTTCACCAATCACACTAAGCCTAAAAAAGGTAGGCAACTCATGTCGATCACAACTCCTTGTGATTCTCGTCTGTTCGGCCTCCCAATCACCATGGCCTCGAGGGACTCGACCAACCATTATGCTTTCGGTTAAGTCAACGCCTTCGCACAAGATGAGTCCCGATTTGATGATATACTCTCGAGGGACTCACCAAAGTATACCATGCCCTCAAGTCACCGGTGACATCTCTATTTCGTTAGCAAGATAGCGAATCATGATATAGGTGAGTCTCGGGGACTCCACCAACTCAACCTACACCGAATCGATTCCTACTTATAACGATGGAAGGCCATGTGGGTCAATCTAATTGCCTCACGTTTAACAATTTAATATTATCGAGAGATGTTTCATGATTTGGTCTCCTAATATGACATGTCACACATATACATATTTAATATATATCTACATCGCATGCAAATATATATACATATCTAGTATGTGTATAAGAATTACACCGATGATCATGGACCACAACCCTAATATGATTAGGCCCTGAGGGGCCTAATCACTCACATCAAGATCTATGTGTTACGGTGCATCTCCATGCCCATGATCGTCCATTTAGTTCCTTCAGCCGGTTCTGATCGACATCTTGATGCATCTTCATGCATCCGCGATCGTCGATCTCTCGTGGGTCCGCCATCGTCGGCGCTCGCCGTAAAAGCCTCATGTGATTACAACTTAATCATAGGCACGCGGCCCGACAATAAATGAGAAATATAATGGAGGTTCAGAGACCTCAATAATAATAATCACAGGTACACACATCACGGTCTATGATCATCCAGTCCACATCATCATACATCACATGTATAAATAATCATCATCATGTGGGACTACTAGATAATAATAATAAAATAATAATAATCAACTAAACCTTTTAATTAATTAATATTTTCTAAAATCAAGGACATTATAGGGAATTTTGAATTCATAGGGTATTTTCATAATTTGGACAAAGACGTAAACCGGAATGTCTCAATTTTGAGGGCAAAATTATCTTTTGCCCGAAAACCCCAATGCCCTTTCCCATTTTCGCCGTTCGCCGCCCACCCTGCGCCGCGCGACGTCCCGGCGGGCGGGCGCAGTGGGCACCGCCCTCCCTACAAAGCGCACGCCTGCGGCCGCCGCCATTTGCTGGGTGGGCACCCCTTCGCGGTGTCGCCCAGTGGTGTACGGCCCCCCGCCGCCGCCCTCGCGGGGGTTTCACCCGGAGCAAATGCAAGCTTGTTAGGCCGCCAGTTGCCGGCAGAGTTATCGCAGCAGTTCCCCCTCGCCACAAACAGACGCAGCCCCAGCCCATTGCGTCGCCAGCCGCGCTGGGTACGCCGATCGAGGGCAGCAAACCGCTGCCGCCCTTCCTTGTTTTTTTTAGATCAACAATTTTGACGTCAAATTCTTTCTAAACACAACACAAAGCGGTTCAAAACCAATCATTGGGACGAATTGCTCTGATACCACTATAGCGAAATCCTTGAGCGACATCATATCTTGTGAAGAAGAACAAGAAAAACAAACCCCGATTCCCAAAGAGACGTTAGTTAGATGCGAAGATTGGCACGTTAAAATCCATGAAACATGAAATCGCTGCGATAGAGTAAATTGTGTTACCTAGGGAGATCGATATCCCCGTTTCCCTTATAGATCTTTAGGAGGGGTGAAGGAGGTCAAAGCGTCCTCCTCTCTATGCGATCCACAAGTAGGGTTGCGATGATGACGCCTCAAAACTCCAAATACTCAGGTGGAGATGGAGAGAGAAAAGGCAAACAAAAGCTTTCAGCCCATGGACTCTGGTCCCCTCCTATTTATAGAGATCCTCTATCAAACCTAATGGGTCCTCCCCTAGTGTGTATTGGATCTGCATCCAATAAGACAGGAGCTTCTGTCCGGATATTCATATCCGGCCTCTGTTCATCGTGTGCCTCCATATATGTGTGACCTCTCATTTGTCGAAGTCGGTCGCGGAGTCATACTGTCCGTCTCCTTTCTAACTCGCTGAATTATTATCTCCGTATTAATTCACTGATGACTCGACTACTTAGCCACTACGCCACTCGTGCGGTCCCCCGACGATACAGGGAATTCATTCATTGGACCCGCCCGGCCCTCGCCATCGCGGTACCCATAGGGGACAAACATGTCCAATGGATTGGATTCCCCTCAGATCGCCCGGGGACTACGGCGAGTGGGCCTAGTACGTCCGTAGTCGATGAGTCGAAAGTGAATTATTACGCAGATAATAATTCACCGAAGTTAGAAGGAGTTCCGACAAATGACTCATGGCCACCGATATTAGGCCTAGAGGGTCACACACATATGGTAGGCATTGGCGATGAATAGAGGTTCGGATATGAGATATCCGACGAGCTCTTTCTCTTATTGGATGCAGATCCAATACCCACTAGGAGAGGACCCATTAGGGTTTGACAGGGACCCCTATAAATAGGGAGGGATTCGTGAGCCCCATGGGCTAGAGAGCTTTTGTTTGCCTTTTCCTATTCTCCTCTCCATCTCCACCTCCCGAGTAGGTCTGAGTTTTGAGGAGCGCCGCCGCAACCCTCACTGTGTGGATCACCGCCAGAGAGGAGGACGCTGACCTCCTTCACCCTCTCCTAAGGATCTGCAAGGAAACAGGGGATATACGATCTCCTAGGTAACACAATCTACTCTATACGTAGTTTTCATGTTTCATTTTAATGTACCAAATCTTCGCATCTGCGATTTAACATCTCTTTGGGAATCGGGATTTTATTTTTCTTGTTCTTCCGCGCGATATATGATGTCGCCCCCAAGGATTTCCCCAACAATGGTATCGGCTAGGTTGTTCGCATGAATGATTGGTTTTGAACCGCGTTGTTGTTTAGGAAGAATTTTGACGCCAAAATAGCGGAAGGGCAGCAACAGTTGCTGCCCTCGATCTGTAGTGCGTGGTGCAGGCGAAGGCAAGCACTGGGGCTGCGTCCGCCACCGGCCGGGGGGGGGCTGCAAAGCGTTTGTTGCCGGCGGGTATCGGCATGTTCATGGCAGCAAGGCAAGATAGGTCACGCCATCGGTGGTGGCAGGCCGCGCAAAAAGCGAAAAGGGGAAAGGGTATTAGGGTTTTCTGGGCAAAAGATAGTTTTGCCCCTCGGAATTTGAGAAATTCTAGTTTCTGTCTTTTGTCCAAATTACGAAAATACCACTATGAATTCATAAATTCCCTATAATATCCCTGATTTCAGAAAATATTAATTAATTAAAAGGTTTAGTTGATTATTATTTTTTATTATTATTATCTAGTAGTCCTACATGATGATGATTATTTATACATGTGATGTATGATGTGTGGACGGATGATCATGGACCGTGTGATGCGTGTACATGTGATTATTATTATTAAGGTCTGCGATCCTCCATTATATTTCTCGTTTATTGTCGGGCCTACGTGCCTATGATTAAGTTGTAATCACATGAGGAGGCACAGCGGGAGCATGGACGCGATAGCGGGACCCACGAGACGGACGATCGTGATGCATGAAGATGCATCAAGATGTCGACGGAACCGACAAGGACGAAATGTACGATCACAGGGCATGGAGATGCACCGTTGCACACATAGATCTTGATGTGAGTGATTAGGCCTACTGGCTCGGGCCTAATCATATTAGGTTGTGGTCCATGATTATCTGGTGTAATTGCTTATACACATACTAGGTTGAGTTGGTCTAGTCCCTCGAGACTCACCTATATCACGATTTGCTATCTTGCTTACGACATAGAAATATCATCGATGACCTGAGGGCATGTTATACTTGGTCGAGTTCCTCGAGGGTATATCATCAAATCAGACTCATCTTGTAACGAAGGTGTTGACTTAACCGAGCATCATGGTTGGTCGAGTCCCTCGAGGCCATGGTGATTCGGAGGCCGAACATGATGGGAATCACAAGGAGTTGTGATCGACAAGAGTTGCCTACCTTTTAGGCTTAGTGTGATTGGTCGAGTCCCCGAGGTTACACTATGACGCCGATTGATCCCGATCCCCACTAGAAGTCTGCCGGAGACTTCCGCTTCAATCTTTGAGGGTGTCGTGACTCGTTAGTAAAATAGTGGGAGCATATTAAGATAGAAGTCCATATCTTAATAGTTTATTTCTTCTAAAATCTGCATGTTATTCATTTCTACTGCATCTTTATTTTCGAAAAATGTCGCTTTCAAATCCCTTTACGTGGCATACTTGATGTCAACCGCCTCACCGGTCCAAATTATACGAATTGGCTCAGAAACTTGAGAATTGTTCTCACAGAGGAGAAAATCGTTGTACGCCCTGATAAATGATGCCTGCTACCAAGAAGGGGCAAACGAGGATGAGATCGCCGCTTTTAGTACATTGATGACTCCACTCTTGCTCAGTGCTATATGTTGGGCTCTATGACTCCTCGAAGTTACGAGAGACAACATGAAAAGATGGATGCCAAATCCATTCTCCTACATGTCCGTAAATTGTTTGAGGAATAGGGAAGGACTTCGGCCGATATGAGATATCTAAGAGCCTCTTCCGGTATAGGATGACTGAGGGGACACCGGTTCGAACCATGTCCTAAAGATGATTGAGTGGATAGAAAACTCACAGGTCTAGGAATGGTCCTAGAGGATAACTTGTGTGTGGACATTGTGCTTCAGTCCCTACCAGATTCCTTTTCACAGTTCATAATGAATTTTAATATGAACAAGCTTGAAGTGACTCTCCCAGAGCTTCTCAATATATTGAGGGAGGCAGAGAGTACTATCAAGAAAGAGAAGCCAGTTCTCTACACTGGTGAGACCAAAAGGAAAAGGAAAGCAGAAATGTCCCTTAAGAAGGGAAAGGGTAAGGTCAAATCAGAGAGTATAAGAATGAGGTGGAAAACCAGACTGGAAAGAGTATCAAAACTCTTCGATCAGATTGAGGAGTTGAGTACTTAAGTACAGAGTTCACTCAGTTCCTCAAGGACCATGGGATATTATCCCAATGGACACCTCCTTATACACCTCAGCTCAATGGTGTCTTTGAAAGGAGAAATCATACATTATTAGATATGGTACGGTCCATGAAGAGTTTCGCTGACTTACCCATCTCATTCTAGGGATATGCCCTAGAAACCGCAGCTTACCTTCTGAACATAGTTCCAACTAAGTCGGTAGTGTCTACACCATATGAGATATGGAAATGGAAGAAGCCTGATCTTAAGGTTGTTAAAATTTGGGGCTGCCCTGCACATGTTAAAGGACACAACCCCGATAAGTTAGAATCAAGGACAGAGCGATGCAAATTTGTGGGATACCCCAAGGAAACTTGTGGGTATTATTTCTATCATCTCGAGGACCAAAAGGTCTTTGTAGCTAAGAGAGCAGTGTTCCTTAAGAAGAAACACATTCTTGGCGGAGATAGTAGGAGAATGATAGAATTGAGCGAGGTTGGAGAACCAAGCTCAAGCACCACTCTACAGCCCGAGTCTATTCAGGTACCTAATACACAAGTTTCAACTTTACGCAGGTCTGATAGAGTATCCCATCCTCCTGAGAGATATGTGGGACATATTAGAGGAGAGGATGCAGAGGATATTGATCCTTAGACCTACGAGGAGGCTATTATGAGTATAGACTCCGGGAAGTGGCAAGAAGCTATGAATTCTGAGATGGATTCTATGTACTCCAATAAGGTTTAGAACCTAGTTGATGCGCCCGAAGGTATTGTACCTATCGGTTGCAAGTGGATCTTTAAGAAAAAGATCGGATTAGATGGAAAGGTAGAGACCTATAAAGCAAGGCTAGTGGCTAAGGGGTATCGTCAAAGGCAAGGTGTTGACTATGATGAAACCTTCTCACCCGTAGCTATGCTAAAATCCATCAGAATTCTATTGGCTATTGTAGCACACTATGATTATGAGATCTGGCAGATGGATGTGAAAACCGCATCCTCAATGGGAACCTCGAGGAGGAGGTGTATATGATACAACCTGAGGGATACGTGTCCAAGAACTGTCCAGATAAGGTGTGTAGGTTGCTTAGATCCATTTATGGATTAAAGCAAGCTTCCCGAAGTTGGAACATAAGATTTGATGAGGCAATCAGATCTTATGACTTCATTAAGAACGAAGATGAGCCTTGTGTATACAGAAAGGTAAGTGGAGCTATCACCTTTTTTTGGTGTTATATGGGATGACATCCCGATCATTGGGAATGACGAGGGAATGCTATCCACAGTAATGGCTTGGTTATCTAGATACTTCTCCATGAAGGACTTAGGGGAAGCATCCTATATTTTGGGGATTAGAATCTATAGAGATAGATCCAAGAGGATGCTTGGCTTGTCCAAGTCCAGGCACATAGAAACCATTGTCAAAAGGTTTGGCATGGAAAATTTCAAGAGAGGTCTCATACCGATGAGACATGGGATATCGCTTTCTACGAGTATGTCCCCAAAGACTCCAGAAGAAATTCAACATGGATATGATACCTTATGCCTCAAAGAATAGGGTCTATCATGTATGTCATGCTATGTACTAGGCCCGATATAGCGCATGCTCGAGTGTCACGAGCAGGTATCGGTGGATCCGGACTTTGAAAGCACCGAAAGCAATAAAGTGTATCCTTAAGTACTTGAGAAGGACTAAGGATCTTTACTAGTATATGGAGGTAAAAGCCTTAAGGTTGAAGGCTACACCGACTCAAGTTTTCGGTCGATGTCGATGATAGCAAGTCAATTCAGGGTATGTGTACACCTTGAATGGAGGAGCAAAGTCTTTGGAAGAGTTCCAAGCAAGATACCATCTGCTGACTCGACCACAGAGGCGAGTACATTGCTGCATCGAGATGCAGCAAAGGAGGGAGTTTGAGTGAAGAAGTTCATCACGATTTGGGGAGTCTTGGGTAGCGAAGAGCATCTCCTATATTCTGCACAACAACTGACAATTGCTCAAGCAAAGGAACCTAGGTCTCATCAGAAATCTAAGCATGTTCTGAGGAGGTTCCACCTTATCAGAGAGATCGTGACCCGAGGAGATGTAGTAGTGGAAAGAGTTCCATCCGAAGATAATATTGTAGATCCATTAACAAAGCCGTTATCTTAGATTTGTTTTGAGCGTCATAGGGGTCTGATAGGGATCAGACACATAGGTGATTGACTTTAGGTCAAGTGGGAGATTGCTAGTCATAGGTGCCTAGCAAGCCAATCACGTGAGTGATGGCACGTATGACTTAATATAGAATCTTTTTGCTTATTATATTTTGGCATATATCACTTTATAACTATTGCATAAATGTATACATATATTGTGATGTCCTTGGATTTGTGCAATGGGAATCGGATCGCAATGAGATCACGATAGTGAGATCGATTCACCTTTAAACACATATCCTAAATAATCCCGATCATAGGTTACTCGAGAGGGATATCGTGATAACCGGATAGATCGGTGTCTTTGTATACGGTCCATATGATGGATGCAAATTGGTCTCATAGTTGCTTGTGTATGGACACTAGGGATACAATGCAGTGCTCATTTGGAGAATGAGTTTACTTGATTGATCCGCTTACGAAATGCTAGATGGTTGATGATGCCTTATTGTCGAGACGGTGATTCCGTAGTCCTAGTGGTGTATCCGGTCCTTGACTTGAGACACCAAGGATGTCCCAGTATGAGTGCTCCACTCTTTGATACCGAACTTATAGGTTTAGCTGTCCCGGATCTAGTATAGCTAGTCATTGGGAGTGGTAGTCAACCTTACGAGGGCTATTGAGTGTTGATAGAGGATCATCCACTCTCGGCCATGAGAGGAATATCCCATGTGTTCTTGCTTTCGCACAAATCCTGGCCAGGGTCATTCGGTTGAGAGAGAAAGAGTTCTCCTGAGAATCCGATTAGAGCGAGACTCGAGAAGAAACCGTGTGGGTCTGACAACACTATGCTCGATATACGGTCTCTGGTATATTAGATGGATGAGGGACTATAGGTACACGATAACTAAGGACAGACAGGTCCAATGGATTGGATTCCCCTGTATCGTCTGGGGACTATGGCGTAGTGGCCTAGTACGTCCGTAGTCGATGAGTCGAGTGAATTATTACAGAGATAATAATTCACTAAGTTAGAAGGAGTCCTGACTGGTATGACTCACGGCCAGCTCGATATTGGGCCTAGAGGGTCACACATATATGGTAGGCATTGCGATGAATAAAGGTTCGGATATGAGATATCCGACAGAGCCCTTGTCTTATTGGATGCAGATCCAATACCCACTAGGGGAGGACCCATCAGGGTTTGACAGGGGATCTCTATAAATAGGAGGGATTCAGAGCCCCATGGGCTAGAGAGCTTTTGTTTGCCTTTTCTTATTCTCCTCTCTATCTCCACCTCAGAGTACGTTTGGAGTTTTGAGGAGCGTTGTCGCAACCCTACTGTGTGGATCACCGCTAGAGAGGAGGACGCTTGACCTCCTTCACCCTTTCCTAAGGATCTGCAAGGAAACAGGGATATACGATCTCCCTAGGTAACACAATCTACTCTATACGCAGTTTCATGTTTCACGGATTTTTGCGTACCAATCTTCGCACGACGACGAACATCTCTTTGGGAATCAGGGATTTTGTTTTTCTTGTTCTTCTGCTGTGCATATGATGTCGCTCCCAAGGATTTCCCTACAGGAACCAGGTATTTTCTTACCTTTACTTACCTTTACTGATGATCATAGTGGCAAAACTTGGGTTTACGTGTAAAAAGAAAAAAAAAACTTTAAGCAAATTAAAAAAAATTAAGGATTTGGTTGAAAAATAAAATTGTTGTAAGATTAAATATTTAAGAACAGATAGGGGTGGTGAATATATATCAAATGAATTTGAAAAGCTTTGTAAAAATAATGGAATTCAACATCAATTCACTATGCCAAACACACCTCAACAAAATGGTGTCTCAGAAAGGAAAAATAGGACTATCCTTAATATGGTCTGATACATGTTAAAGGAAAGAAAAATTCTTAAAGAATTTTAGGGAGATGCTATTGCTTGTCTAGTTTATTTGCTTAATAGGTTTCCGACAAAGCGAATTAGTAATGTTATACCAGAAGAAGCATAGAGCTTACAAAAACCAAGAGTTGATCATTTGAGGATTTTTGGAAGTATTACATTTGCCAAGATACCAAAAGAAGAGAGAACAAAATTGGAGGATAAAAGTCAGAAATACATTTTGTTAGGTTATTTAGTGGTTACAAACTTTACAATCCTATCACAAATAAAGTTGTGATGTCAAGAGATGTTGAGTTTAATAAACAATAGATTTGGAATTGGAAAAGTGATGAGCAGCATAAAAAAGCTATAGCTTCAGAAGAAGATGATATAATACAAGCAAACATCAAAGTGACTTTATCAGAATCATCACCTAAATCAGCTAGATCACATGATTCAAGAAGTCCAATTATAAGAAGAATAAGACCGATTCAGGAGCATTATGATATGGCTCGAAGGATTGATACTAACAATGATGAACTTTCTTTATTTTGTCTTTTTGTAGGGTATGAGATGAAAAATAATACATGGGAGCTTATAGAGATGAAAAATGGCGACAAGCTATGAATGAAGAGATTCGTACCATTAGCCAAAATAATACATGGGAGCTTACTACACTTCTAGAAGACCACCAAGCTATCGATATTAAGTGGATCTTGAAAACAAAAAGAAATGCAACAGGAGATGTGAAGAAATACAAAGGCAGATTGGTTGCAAAGGGATACAAACAATAATATGGGATTGACTATGAAGAAGTATTTGTACCAATTGCTCGATTGGAGATAGTAAGATTACTTATCTTTTTAGCGGCTCAAATGAAATGGAAAATTTTATAAATAGATTTCAAATTAACATTTCTTAATGGAGTTATTGAAGAAGAGGTATAATGGAGTTCTTAAAAAAAACTTGACATGTTAGATGAAATAAGTTTAAGGGGAAAGAATGTTAGAATTAAACTTGTTTAGGTGTCATAAAATGATTTATTTCATCAAAAGAAAGGTTCATTATATCAAGAGGAAGATTCATTAATGAAAAAATAGATTAAAAATCTATAAAAGGAGAAGTCAAATTGATTATTGGTTCTTGAAAAGATTTTTAAAAAGAGAATGATTAATACAATTAATGTAATATATCATTGGGAACTATATAAACCGTCATGAAATAGATAGAGTTTCTAAAATTATAAACAAATTTTATTGAGAGAAATATAAAAAATTGAAGCAGTCGATAGAGTTTCTGAAATTATAAAAAAAAATTCTCGGAAGAAATATAGAAGATTAAAGCTTATCCTACTATTCCATAACTCTATCCCTTCGATCAACAGCCTCTTCCTGCTCAAGATGTCGACTGATGTCGACCACATAACCCCATGCTGAAAAGCAATTACTGAACAACACAGTTTGGTCACACATCCAAACAGCCAACTATTAAAGAATCTCTATGATTTGTCGGTGGCAATATCATTATCCCAACCATCCCATAAGAAAAAAACTCTAAAAGCTGACTTTGATTCGTAAGGCATATTAATTTTTTATTATTTTTTCTAGCATCATCCTTAATTTAAATGTTTAAATTAAATATTTTGCTCTCCAATGACTCCATAAATATACAAGTAACTTGATCTTCTCATCTATATTGTTTAATCTTATCAATTTATTTTCATCTAATATCTTAGATAATTGATACGTATTTGCTTTTATTATGGAGAACTTCAAAGTTAAAAAAAATTATTTAAAAAATTTTGATTGATACATCTTGCTTCAGTTTTGCATCTTTTAACAAAATTTCGAATTATATAGATTTTATTGATAATAATGGTGCATTTGACTTCTCTTGTAAAACTATAATATTGCTCTAAATAAAGAACTGTATGATCAAGTCAGTAAATCTTGCCAAATAAGATTTCCACTGTCATAAAGAATATCAAAATCTTAAATTAGAAAATTTTCAAGAAATATCAGACTACTTAGTTGTTTCAGGCATCAAGTCTTTTAAAACAAATCGTATTTTAAATTGCGGAGTATTTTATGTATTTATCCTCCTAATTTGTTTCTTCATGTACCTGCAAGAACAATCATGAAGGATTTATCTGATGGCCTGCCTTGAGTTCTCTGCTTGTGCCTTTGTTCATCTCCTGCGTTCAAAAATTTGGGATGGCTGAGTTTGCTTCAAACATGAGGTAAACATCAACCAAAATCCACATTGGACTTATGAAATCATCCTGATAAGAATCTATGCTGACTCATACTCACATGTTTGTGAGCCTTGACGTCCTAGTTGCTGCTAAAATATAGCCTGCCATTTATTTCTGGCTTGTATTCTTGCAGATAACGATGTACTATTATGTTCTGTATATTGACTCACTATGGTGGTGTTAATAGATGAGTGACATGTTTTAGACTGTCAATTAATGAAGGCCCTAATTATGATTGATATCCTGCAGCTACTATTTCCTCATGCTTGGCTCAAGTGTATGAATGCTTTTCTTTTGTCTTCTTGATGACTTTGTTTTCAGACTTACCTAAATTGAAGACATTACTACGCAGCATTTCATCCTCATGTTAAGCATTTTTCTCCCTCCTTGTTGACCATTGTTTTAGACTAACCTTACTTCAGCTGCTTCCTTCTTCTGACCGTTGACTGGGGCTTAGCAGAATTGACTTCTTTTTCCCACATTTCCAGTCCTCATTCTTGAGTCAAATGTATGCTAACCACATTCTTCTCCTTCTTATTTGACCACCATTTCCCCCCACCTAAATCGAATGGTTTATCTCGTTCTTCTTTTGACTCCCTGTGACTAAGTGAACAAGGATAAATGACCATCACTTTTCTTCTTCTCATGATTCACTCATGGACCTTATCGTAGGTCCACATCAAAAGTGCATGAGAGAAGTCAAATTGAAATAAATATTCATAAATATTAATTAAACATTGGACGTAACAGATAGGTAGATTCGAATTCATAAGACGCACTCATTCCATGATAAAGTGAAGCTTATTATAGATTCGGCTGTCTTCTAATTAACATTTGAGCAATGTTTCTTTCTAATTGACTTGCACCAAGGCTTATATGTTACTGAAAGAAATACTAACATGTAGAATACCTGTGAATTCGATTTTATATAAATCTGCTGACTAATCCAAATGTCCGTCGAGATACATTCTTTCCCCATCTCGAACTTGATCGATAGGCATCCGAACCTAACTTAAAGTAGATTGGATGATACCGACAAGAAAAAAATACGATCTCGTCAAGTTCAACTTTTATATTGAAGAATCTTATTTACTCATGCAAACAATATTTAAAAAAAATTGGAAGACGAGTGATGCATGATTGCTGAAGAGGCTTAAAACATTGAGCATGGAATATGTTGATTCTTTTTGCAAATTAATCATGGCAGAGCATTTGTTGCCAAGTACTGTAAGATAGAAATTAGCATCCAAAATTTGTCCCTTGGGTACTACTCAGTACACTTTAGAAAAGAAAACCTTAGAAGCCTAAACACTCGGATGAATTTAGAGAAATAGCATCTTAGTAACAATCAACATAACACTAAAAAAGTTATTTATCAATCAGATGATTCAATTTATCAAAGAGCAGAGTGATAGAATGTGGTCTGCATCAATATCTTGGTAGAGCTTGTGAACAGTAATTCTGTGAGGGCAATAATAGTGCAGGGTCACTGTTTCTTTCTAATTCGTACCCGAAACTGAGCTAAGCAAACCATGTGATGCTCGCTTTGATGTAACACCATATACCGGCATCTGGATTTTAGTGCATCTCCATTTCAAATTTGCATGTTGATCATCATTCGGTTGTCCTTGTAGGCCTTGAAGGATCCTCGAAAATGCTTGGAGTTCACCATACTTCTGGTGGTGTTCGGGGCGTTCGCGTGAAGCTCCAATTGACATGGCCTTACGAACATATGCCTGAGATATTAGAGGTTTCCACGACTTTTCACGTCTTAGTTGCCGTCAATCGTTGTAGTCTTTCCTGTTTACTGGAAAATGGAAAACCTTCTTCATAAAAAAAATGAAGGGACAGATGGCAAAATGTTACTGGATTTCAGGTGACAGACACCTTTACCACTGTATAAACGTGTGCAGCTCGCTGCCGCCATTAAGACGCAGTTAGGCATCGCTTTTGTGTCTGCTATTATTATTTTCTTGCATCGTCAATCCAACCTTACTGTCACGCCTACCTTTCCGAATGAAAAGCGTTGCAAGAAGCCGCAAGCATTCTCACAAACAGCCCAGATTCCGACCACAATCCAACCGAATCGGCCCACACCAATCCGACCCCATACCACCACCAAGATTCCATCGTTGCTCCCAGCTTTCTTCCCCTTTGCCTCCCGTTCCAACCTTCATCCGCGTCCCCTGTATATATGTATAACACGGGTAGGTATGCCATTTGCCATTGTCTGAGCCTTCCCTTGTTTTGATCCACTTCATCTCGACTCACACAGGCGAAGATAGTGTGGGAGAGACTTCCGTTGCAGAGTTTATAGCACCCAAATGGGAACCTAAAGAAATGGCTTCGCTCACACGTTGCTTATACTGCACCGGAGAGGGACCCAGGGCCCACCTCCTCTCCCTCTCCCTCTCCCCCTCCGCCTTCCGCCTTGGGCCCCCTCTGCTGACGCCGGCCCTCGGGAAGCCAGCCGCTGCCCACCGCCGCCGCCCTGATCCGCCCCGGGTGGTGGTGGCCGACGCCTCACCGCTTTTCGCGGCGGAACCGGCCACTGCGGCGGCCTTCGACTTCAAGGGCTACATGCTCCAGAAGGCGGCGGCCGTCGAGCGCGCCCTCGACGAGGCCGTGCCGCTCGCGCACCCGGAGCGCGTCCACGAGGCAATGCGCTACTCCCTCCTCGCTGGCGGCAAACGCATCCGCCCCGTTCTCTGCCTCGCGGCCTGCGAGCTAGTCGGCGGCCGGGACGCCTGGGCGATGCCCGCCGCCGTCGCCGTCGAGATGATCCACACCATGTCCCTCATCCACGACGACCTCCCCTGCATGGACAACGACGACCTCCGGCGCGGCCGCCCCTCCTGCCACCGCGCCTTCGACGAGCCCATCGCCGTCCTTGCCGGCGACGCCCTCGTTTCCTTCGCCTTCGCCCTCCTGGCGGACCCGTCCTCCTACCCCGCCGATGCATCCGTGACCACTGACCGGATCGTCTGTGCAGTCGGCGAACTCGCTAGCTGCGGAGGCGTCAAGGGCCTGGTCGCGGGCCAAGTGGCCGACATCGAGGCCACCGGGCCGGGAGCCCCGGCCAGCCTCGACCAGCTCAAGTTTATCCACCTGCGCAAGACCGCTGCTCTGATGGAGGCGTCGGTGGTCATCGGCGCCATTGTGGGAGGCGCCTCCGATGACCAGATCGAGCGGCTGAGACAATACGCGAGGTGCATCGGGCTGTTGTTCCAGGTGGTTGACGACATCCTCGACGTGACCAAATTGTCGGAGGAGCTGGGGAAGACGGCAGGGAAGGATGTGGCCAGCGGGAAGACGACATATCCAAAGCTGTTGGGGTTGGAAAGGTCAAGGGAGTTTGCTGAGAGACTGCTAAACGATTCCAAGGAGCAGCTTGCGGGATTTGATCCGACGAAGACGGCGCCTTTGCTACATCTGGCAGATTACACCGCCTACCGCCAGAAGTAGATCACGTTTTAGATGCATGCGTGCCTGCCTCGCTCAAATGCTAGTAATAGGGTTTGCGTTGGCAATTATGTCAGATCCAGTGGTGGTGTTTAAGCTACATGGAGAGATTAATCAATCTTTCCCTACTAATGTTGTTCCTCATCCCTTTATTTCTGCTATGCATTTGGTTATGCAATTAATGGAATATATAATTAAATTTGGGAGTGATAGATATGTGAAACAGATCAATTCATTTTGATATGTCTATAAGGAGCTATATCATGATATGATTGTCGTCACTCTGCTTCCATTCTTGACTTAAATGACAACACACCTCACTTAAATATAACACGCCATGCACAGGAAAAAGTTGAAAGAAATGTTAATACATAGTTGTGTGCTAAAAATAAAAGAACAGAAGAAAGAAACACAGCATGAGTTGCAGATAATAGTAATAATATATGAAGAAATAACACCATGTTGTTGATGTCAGTTATATAAATTACCCCATCCTCGATCAATTTCTTCAATTGCAATCACCACACGACCACTTTAGTCAATATTGGAATCACTAAGAGGATTAAGTAGGTGTTCAACTCACTAGAATCAGAAATGAAAACTGCAGGATAACTTTCTTAGATAAATGTACAAATCTACAACATCGGATCAACCAAAAAGAATCAAAAAATAAAACTGAAAACCCTCTGGGAAATAATTTTTGTGTGTATGATACAAAAGGTGACAGCAGCCAGCTAAAAATTGTTCCATGATATCATAGGACTTCTATACAAGAGAGCATAGTAGGAGAATCGTTTGCTTGTACCAGACAAAGGAGTTACCCAAAAGAAAGAACACACGAACCCTAGATTGCCTATGACCATGAACCATCAGGAAAAGGGTCAAGTGCATCTTGCTTACCATTCGCATAGAAGTCAACAACAGCTTTCATCCTAGAGAACTTCTCTGGATGCTAATTTACATGAACAATCACAGGCTTTAACCGGCGCAATTGAGCATCTTTTCTCAGTCTTGAAAAGAACTTTGCTGTTCATGAACAGATAAAAGTCCATGGTCCTCCTGGAAGCATGAAGGCCACTGTATCCTGGATGTGAAGGGTACAAGAGCTCTTCGTTGAAGCCTGCTTGGTCCCATGAATTTGGTTCCGTGCCATCCGATCTGCCACACGATCCAAAAGCTCTATAGAAGCGACTGCGGGTCTTATGTAGAAAAATCCGGAGTTATATACCCATATCCACATCGTATGGGCATATCTTGCCCAACCCATCGAAGGTTCATCAAAGACATCATCACGGCCATAAGCTGTCATATTGCTGTGACCATCACTCGTGGATCCAATATCAGAATCCCTATAGAGATGATCAAACGGGTTCTGCAAGTAGATTATATCGACATCCAAAAGAAGAATGCTGTATCCAAGCTGTAAAAATTCTCTCAGGATCCGGAATTTCAATCCAGAGACAGCATGATTTCCACCAGTCCTTCCGACGCTATCGTTATCCTCATCAGGAATTCAGCGGTAAATAGGAACTTCATTTGAGTTGCAAAATTTTTCCATATCACCATCCAATGCTACAACTAAATAGTTGGGGATCACAACTCCAGCGCATCCTTCACATTGGAATTTGCTAGTGCAACTATTAGCTCCTTCCTAACAGCTACCCTTTCCAGTATCTTTGCCAACCTGATTCATCAGGAATGACAGTTGGATTTGTTCTCAAGGACTTCACAGTACCAAAAGGCCCAGCTTTTTGCTGCTATCTTAAAGTTAGGGAACTCTTTTGAGCCTGATCTTTACCCTGCTCAGCCACTTTTAACTTTGTAGTCGACTCCATGACCTGCTCCTTCAACTCTTTGTTCGTCTCTCAGAGTGATGCCAACTCAGATTTCAACGCATTTGTCCTCTCAGATGTTTCACATTTTGCATAGTTAGCCTGGACATATAAAAGAAATATAGCATTTATACACAAAACAAGACATTATTTGAACTAGAACTAGAAGCCTACTTTGCTAAAAGCAGATAGTGATATGCCATCGAGCTTTGTATTATCTAAATTGCGCAACAGCATGCTCATAAGTGCCATGCTGTAAAAAGAAAACGTTGATATAGCATGAGATAAATGGACATGGTTCACCTGTCAAAAAAAGGAAAAAAAATAGATTAAACTCTTAGAATAAAGCAGTTGATAGTTGCCACCATTCTTATTTCTACAGCATACAAACATGATCTTAAGGTTAAAGTTTCTCTTCAGGATCACCAAATGCCAGTTCTTATGCTGCTCAAACCATGTCCTCCATGTTTGCACATCAAATGTGCCAAGGTTTGATCCATACAGGTGTTTGGAGTAAACCACCAGCCCAGAATTGCTCAAACCATGTCCTCCATGTTTGCACATCAAATGTGCACATCAATTGTTGGATCCAAACTGGTTTTTGGACTACTTTATCTCTCACTATCATTACTTTTTCACATCTAATAAAGAATCTAAAAGTAAAAGAAACCATTAACATAATTTGGTACAAAATGAAAGAGAATCACATCCAAATTCTTTGCTGATAGATTTATTATGTTTTGAAATGACAACTTCTCACGTCATGTTGTCGCAACCTACAACTACCAACTAAAATGTAATGTACATTAGAATTTGAAATCAAATGTCGATGGTGGAGGATAAAGTTGATAAAATAAATAACTACAGGATAAGAAACCAAAAAAATAAATAACTCCGGTTTGACGGTTGAATTGCTAAAAGGATAATCAATTAAATATATATCCCTTCAATACCGTTGTTAGCTGCATGGTCTTAATGTAGCATATAAATATTATATATATATATATATACATATGTATATATACATATCTATATATTCATATGTATATATACATATGTATACATGTATACATATGTATATCTGTTTACATATGTATATATATACCTTCGAAGAGAAAGAAAAGGGAAAATAAATTTGCCCTTCTTTTGCCTAATTTTAGACCTATTTTTTGGAAGATACGGCTATCTTTCTCAATAATAAGCCATTTTTCCCAAGATCTGTTCTCTCACTCAGTTTCTTGTCAAATATCTTTTCTTCAAATCCAAAGAGCAACCAAAAGAGGGTAGAAGCGCCGTACCTGACTCCACCAAGCGGCCGAATCCTGGTCGTCGGAAGGCGAGGTACAGAAAGGGCGGAAAAGACCGTCCGGGTAGAGGAAGACGCAGAGGCTGCCCAGGAGGATCCCGATGCCGACGGCCATGGCCATTTGAGTTCCGCGCGAGGGCGAACCGTTGGATCGTGTCAGGAGGCCATCCCGCCGCCCGGCCATCCTCTAGGAAGCCCCGGATCTCGAGAAGCGAGGAAAAGCGCAGGAGACGAAGGATGAGATGGGAAACAAGGAACGTATCGATTTATGGCGTGCAATTGAAACGTTCGATTTCAGCTGCCTTTGCTCTGTTACGTGAGAGTGGTAACAATTTCAGCTTTATGTGGAAATGCAGAAGACGAGGAAAAGTGGAAATGTGATGGAAACAACTATTTTGGATTCATATAAATACACATGTAGACGTACATACATATGCATTCACGTTTATTTTTTGTGTATATGTTTTCTTTATATATATATTGAGAAAAAAAATTAAAAGTTATTTATAGTGAGAACATTTGATAGAGAAAATATCCTACTATATAACTTTTGGTAAGATACAAAATATAACATTTACTTGTGCGACCCTATAGGCACGTGAGGATTCAAAAGTATAAGTGACATGATGGATTTATAAGCATTTGATTCCCCTACTTCCCGATCAATATGAAACTAAATATCTTTATTAGTACTCTCCCTTATTCCTCATCCGACAAGGAGGAGATGGTAGGTATTCGAATGATAGGAAAAATAATAATATAAGTATTGCACTACCAACTCATCCAATCTAAGACTATCACTTGGCGATGACATGGGTGTCATCACTTAGGACCCTTGCTCATCTTGATCTCTAGGACGATTGCACAACCCAATCATAAAGTGCATTATGTTAGGATCAATCGTTGGTTTTATAAGAGGGGGAGGGCGAATTAGTACAATGGAAAAATTATCAGTTTTGTAAACTTTTCGTTCATTGAAAATCGATCTCAAAAAGTACTTGACTTTAAAGTAAATGAATTAGCAATTAACTTAAAAGTAATGGTAGTAATATAAAGCAGAATGAAAATGAGCATATCGGAATTTATAGTGGTTCGATCATTGTGACCTACATCCACTTTCGATTCTTCCTCCGTTGAGAAAATTGGCGTCTACTAATGATCTTCCTTCAATAGACAAAGACTAACCACCTCTTTATAGTGCTTTCTCCTTTTCACGGGTTCAGGAGTTAACCCTTACAAGCCTCACACCTCTCTTGAATGATCACAACACTTAAAAAGGGAGGAAGACTCTTTTCACTTTTATAATACTTTCATACCCCAAGACTTCAATATTTTGTTTACACTTTTGTGCCATTTCATGCAAAAAAGGATGGGATATTTATAGGCCCCAATGACAGACCAAAATATGCCACTTCCTTGGATTTCAGGGTACTGGTGGTACCACTGCTTGATAGGGCGGTACCACCACATGATAGTGTTTGTTATGATCAAGAGCAACACTAAGTGCGGGGGGGGGGGGGGGGGGGTGATTTAGTGCAGTGGAAAATTCTTCGATTTCATAAAATAATTCGTACGTTCGATGGAAATCGATTCGGAAATGTAGCAACTTAAAACATAAGAGAGTGTAAGCGTAGTGAAAATAAGATGAGGAGGAGAAGCAGTTTGCTATGAAATGATTTGCAGTTTAAAGTAAATTGCTCAAAACGAAATGCAAACTAGAATTTATAGTAGTTCGGTCAATGTGACCTACATCCACTTTTGGATTCCTCCTTCGTCGAGGTCACCGGCGTCCATCAATAGACGAAGGCCAATCACCTTTTACAACTCTTTTCTCCTTTTGTCGGATTTAGGAGACAACCCTTACAACTTTCTCTCCTCTTTCTTGGATGGTTACAGGGCTAAGAGAGGGAGGAGAAAAACTCTAGCACTTTTACACTTCAATGATTCAAGATTATAATCACACTTTAGGTACCCTTTTATGCAAAAAATGGTGGGATATTTATAGCCCCTAATGGCTTCAAAAATAGAGCCAAAAAATGTCTCATCCTGATTTTTCGGGGTATTGGTGGTACCACCGCCATTATTGGGTGGTATTACAGCCTGTAGTCTGACGCTGCGTGGTACTACCGCTCAGCCTGGGAGGTACTACCGCTTGCAGTCTGACATTGGGCGGTACTACCGCTCAGTCTGGGCGGTACTACCGCCTAACAAAGCTCGAAGACTAAGCTCTAGCAGTACCATCGCCTGACTGGGGTGGTACCATCGCTGTCAGCAATAATTGCTTGCGGTACCACTGCCCAGACCACTTGGGAGATTGGGTCTTCCAAGCTCAGAGCCTAGTTGGCCCTTAACAGAGTTGATGGGATTACCTCCCAAATCAAACTCTAATTATCGTTCTAACTACGATTAAGGCAAGCATGGTTCGGTACGTCGATTCTTTCACTCGGCGATCCTTCGGCGAACTTCTTGGCGAGTCTTCCGACAAGCTTCCAGTGATCTCCCGACGAGCTTTCGATGAGTCTTTCAGTGTGCTTCCAGTGATTTCACAATGAACTCTCGGTGAGCTCATGATATATCGTCCGAGTCTTTGACTCCGACCCATCATCTGCTTTACGCCTTACTGTTATCGTAGTTAATCCTGCACACTTATCTCAACATATGGATTAGATAAAATAATTTACAAATTGATTTTATCATCAAAATTCGAGATTCAACAATCTCTCCCTTTTTTATGATGACAACCAATAGGTAATGGAGTTAATCTTAACTCCCCCTATCTAGATGTCATAATTGAGAAATGATACTCTTGAATTCAATGCCTTTGAATTCAAGAATCAAATTGATAATTTAGACTTATTATATACATCATGATTTACCAAATCTAAAGATGATACCACATATGATATCAAGGCATAACATCCATTTTCGAGTCAAAATCACATAAATTTTCAGCATCAAAGTAAGCACTATGTTGCGTCATCATACTTATAATTTGAAGAGATAACATGGAAATCAAAATACAGAATTGCAGTCATCAAAGTAAGTAGCATTTTAAGTTTACAACATCAAGGTAAACAACATAAGATTATAACATCAAAGTAAGCATAATAAAAGAAAGGGAACCATTTCTCCCCCTTTGTCATCAGCAAAAAGTCATAAATATTTATTTAGGTGGTGGCCAGTTAAAATATCTAAACAGGGTATTGAGTTGACGAATCTGCTAAAACTCAGTCAAAATTTGATGTTGGCGTTGTTCAAGTTGATTTTGACGTTATTCAAATCAATCCATCCGAGTCCCTATGTCATCGATAGATGAGGGAGGTGCTTACTCTACTAGAGGTGATTCCTCAAAGGGACCAGTTCGAGGAGATTGATTACCCATAAAAAATGATGTTTCAGGTTTTGGTTCTGGTTGGAGGGGATTAGTCCTTCTAGGCAGTCAAGTCCATATATCATTTCTGAATGTACATCTCATCCATCAAAGTATATTTCTATTTATGATACTAAATCTACCTAATTTTATAACTTCTTCGGGTGAAATGGTAATATCTTAGGCATGAAGTAGTCTTGTGATTAAGCCACCATATGGAAGCATAATGTCCTTTTTTGATAGTTCTATCATGTTTTGTTGGATTAGGTAACCAAAACAATTGTTATGTCTCTTCATAATCTAATACATGGTACCTAATTCCATTTGGCTTACTTCATTATGATGATATTGTTTTGGGAGAATGATACTTATCAGGATGTTATGAAGTATTTTGGTGCTTAAAGGTAGTAAATGTTCGTAGCTTTTTGGAAAAATTGTTAAGTTAGGATTACCAAAAAATGTTCTTAAGGCATCAACATAAGTAGTCCCAACTATTTCTTCATCCTATTGTCCTCTAAAATAACACCTTCTTTCCTTTACCGGAATTCTTATGATGTTGTAAATTGTTCTAACCGTAATGGGTATATGATATCCTAGTATTTAGGTAGATACCCCTTCTTCTTCATCTATACATAAATTATTATAAAATAACCTAACGAAGTCTAGGGTAGATAGATTCACTTATTTGAAGGATTGGGAGAATGTCTAGATTGGCAAACCATTGAATATGTTCTAAATCACTTAATTCATCTAAATCAACATATTTGCCCTTATGAACATGCCTAGATTCAATGGAAGAAAATTTTAGGGCATGTTGATTAGAATCGAAAAATAGGGAGTCATAATTTTCATCTAATCTCCTATTCCCTTTATCCCTAAAGGATATTCTAGAACCCATCGAGACTACAATAATAAAAGCAAATAAGTAGAAGTAATACAAAGGAGAATCAATTTGGTGTAGAGATTACCTTAGTAGTTCTCCTTTCTAGTAATTTTTAAAAGAATGTTGGAGATTGATCCTTGATCTAGTTGGAAGTGGGGATTTTGAGTTGCTAGAGTAAGAGCAATGGGTTTGTAGCTGTTTGGAGGAGTGCAAAATGAGTTGGGGTCGGTTATACCGCCATCCCTAGCTTGGGATTTATAAGGGGTAGGTTACGGGCGGTGGCACCGCTAGCTGGGCAGTGCTGCCGCCTGCCACCCGTAAAAACTGGCGGTGCTACCGCCAGTTGGGCGGTGCTACCACTTACCACCTGTGACAACTAACGGTGCTACCACTAGCTGGGCGGTGCCACCGCCTATAGGTAGTGAGCACCGCTCACATAGTTATGTGGGGGAAGGGGGGTGATATCAACCTTATCACACAGTGAGCACTGCTCGCATGTAACCACACAACCTTATCATACGAGATTTTTATTGTTATGAACCACACAATCCTATCATGTAAACTTTGCATCATAAGAAAAGAAAATTCGTATTGAAGATTATACGTTCATGATTCATCATATAAAATGCATACCATACTCAAACATTATATTGAATTCATATTGTAAAATGCATACCATATAATTCATCATTTGTATGCAAACATTGTAAAAACTCATATGGAAAAATGCATATGACTCATTGCGCACACTATAAGATCATGATTCAGGTGAGTGATCAAGAAAGTTTGAAAACGAAAATTTAACATATTCATGCATTTGGACAGTTTAACATCCCTAATTCCCTTCTAATGAAATCAAATTATTCTTCATTTAAGGGTTTTGTAAAGATATTGACTAATTGATGTTTCATATCAATAAACTCTAATATTACATCATGATTATTAATAAGATCTCATATGAAGTGATGCCTAATGTCAATGTGTTTAATTCTAGAGTATTGAATATGATTTTTTGCTAAGCATATTGCACTAGTGTTATCACACTTTAATGGTATGTTTTGTTAGGATCAGAGCGGCACTAAGAGGGGGGGGGGGGTGTGAATTAGTGCAGCAAATTAAAACTCGTAAGTTTGAAAATAATTTTGTAAATGCGTAGAGATTTCGATTCGATAGTAACTTGAGTAGATGAAAATCGAAAGCTAGCAGTAGTGTAAATAACAATCTCAGGAAAGTAAGAACTCACACATTCAAGAAACACACCAATTTAAAGTGGTTCGGTCAAAATGACCTACATCCACTTGCGAAACCTTCTTCGATGAGGCTCCCAACTTCCACTAGCAAATCACTTTGAAGGGGAAGGACAAATATTCCTCTTACAACCTTTTACAAGTGGTTCACACTCTTACAGATTTGTAAAGAGAAAGAGGGAGGTGAACACTCAAGCAATTGAAAATAAGACTTTACTCAGGCTTTATCTCAATCTCTAACTTCTCAAAGGTTGTATTCTCTGTTGAGAATTGAGGGGTATTTATAGGCTCCAAGAGGATTCAAATTTGGGCTCTAAATTTTGAATTCTCTTGGGTTCTCGATGTTGGCGGTGCCACCGCCTGTCAGTGTATGACACTAACAGTGTACTAGCGGTGCCACCGCCCAGTCCGGCGGTGCCACCATCGGACCTCTCGGGTGCTGAGCGGTGCCATCGCCCAGTCTGATGGTACCACAACCCGATCCTCGGGTTCTGGGCGGTGCCATCGCCCAGTCCGGTGGTTCCACTGCCCGGTCCTACGGGTCACTAGATGGGCTTCAAATCTGGCCCAACCTAGGTAATATCGGGCCCCGTTGGCCCCTAACCAGAATATAAGATTATTCCTTAATCCTAACCCTAATTACATTTAAATTACGTAACTAAAAGCATAGTCCTAAGCAAGTTTTCAACTGGCAAACGTTGAGTCTCCTTTCGGCGAGCTTTCCGGTGATCTTCCGGCGGACTTCCGATACACCATCAGATTTCATCCGGCGGACTCCCAACGGGTTCCCGATCCTATGGCGAGTTCAACGAGTAGCCAAGCCTTCTTGGTAATCTCCACGAACCTCTGACGATCTCTTCAGCGGACTTCCGAAAACTCTGACAAGTCCCCGATTTCTTCTCGGTTGGTTCCGGCAACATCTCCGATGAATCTTTGGACTCTCGAATACCCATCAAACTTGACTCCGATAGACTTGCTTTATTGTTTCAAGCTATCGTAGTTAATCCTACACATGTAAAACAAAAGTTCGATCTAGACAATTACTCATAAGCAATTATTCAAGTTGTCCGGCATGTCATTGGTCCCTCGACGCTTCATCTGATTCTTCGGCGCATCGTCCTCTCTTGCGGCCTATTGTCCAATTGGCCAGTTGACTCCGCAACTCTGATATCCTTGGTGCAATACTCGCTCTTCTTGGCCCGATGCCCGAATCCATGGCCCGAAGCCTTCTGTCGATACGTCGACCGATCCACCGGTCCAACATCCAATCTTCTGACATGTTCCTCCGGCATAACATGATTTTCCTGCTTTAATTATCTCATCCTGATCGAAGCATCCTGCATCACTCAAAATGTAAATTAAATCACAAACACATATCAAGTGGTTTCATCATAAAAATACAAGATTCAACATATTTTTCAAGTCAATTCCATAATCCTTTAAAGTAGTTTTCATCCATATAACTTGAGCACAGCATGCACCTACAGCTTTATACTCAGCTTCGGTTATAGATAATGCAATCGAGTTTTGTTTCTTGGAAGACCAAGAAACGAGTGCGTGTCTGAAAAATTGACACATTTCGTATGTGTTTTTCTATCTAAACTACATCCAACAAAATTTGCATCGGCGTAACCAAGCAATTCAAAATTCTTAGGTTTAGGATACCATAATCCTAGTTTAGGAATTCCTTTTAGGTATCTAAATATCCTTTTAACAACCTTTAAATGAGATTGCTTAGGGTTAAATTGAAATCTAGCATAAAGTCTTACGCTAAACATGATATCCGGTCTAGGTGCGGTGAGGTAAAGCTAACTATCTATCATACCCCTATAAGCTTTTTTATCAAAACTTTCTCCACTTTCATCAATGTCTAACTTAGTGGAGGTACTCATATGAGTGTTGATAGCTTTTGAACTATCTATGTTAAATCTTTTTAGCAAGTCTAAAGCATATTTTGTTTGATTAAGAAAAATATAATTACTAAGTTGTTTAATTTATAAGCCTAAAAAGAGTGTTAGTTCCCCCATTAGGCTCATTTCAAATTCTAGACTCATGCTTTTGGCAAATAATTCACATAAGGATTCACTTGTAGAACCAAAAATAATATCATCAATATAAATTTGAACAAAAGGACAATCATTTTTAAAATTTTTAATAAACAATGTAGTATCGACCTTACCTTTAGAGAAATTACTATGAATTAGAAATGAGTTAAGTCTCTTATACCAAGTCGTTGGGACTTGTTTCAATCCATAAAGAGCTTTAATTAATTTAAACACATGATTAGAAAAATTATCATTCTCAAATTTGGGAGGTTGTTCAACATAAACTTCTTCGGAAATAAAGCCATTAAGAAAAGCACTTTTAACATCCATTTGAAATAACTTAAAATTATTACTACTAGCATAGGCAAGGAGTATCCTTATGGCTTCTAATCGTGCCACAAGAACGAAGGTTTCTTCATTCAATACCTTCTTTTTGGTTAAAACAATTGGCCACTAATCTAGCCTTATTTCTAACCACGATACCAAATTCATCTTGCTTGTTTCTAAAGACCCATTTATTACCAATAACTAAATGGTCATTTAGCCTTAGAACAAACATCCACACTTCATTTTTTTCAAATTGATTCAATTCTTCTTACATTGTGATGACCCATGAATTATCTTTCATTGCTTTGTTAATGCATTTAGGTTCAATTTAGGAAAGAAAAGTAGCATTGGCACAAAAATTCTTAAGAGAAGAATGAGTTTGAACCCCTTTTGATGTGTCTCCTATAATTAGCTCCTTAGGATGAGCATCTACATACTTCCATTCCTTCGGTATAGAAGGTTCGGAAGAAGGTGCATCCAAGTTGTTAGATGGAGAAAGAGATTCATTTAAATTCAACGTATCAAATTTAAGATCATCATCAAAATCATTTTTCTTGACTTCAAAAATTTAATTAAAAACAACATGAATAGATTCTTCTATAACTAAAGTTTTTTTTATTGAATATTTGAAAAGCCTTTGAAATAGAAGAATAACGAAGAAAAATTTCTTCATTGGATTTTGCATCAAATTTTCTTAAGATATCTTTCTCATTCAAAATAAAACATTTACACCCGAAAACTTTAAAGTATGAAATGTTGGGCTTTTTGTTGTTCCACAACTCATAAGAAGTTTTGGAAAGTAATGGTCTTACTAGAACCCTATTCATAACATAGCATGTCGTATTTACGGCTTCGACCCAAAAAATATTTAGGTAGGTTATGTTCATTAAACATAGTTCTAGCCATTTCTTGTAAGTTTCTATTCTTTCTTTTTACTACTCCATTTTATTGAAGATTTCTTGGAGTAGAGAAGTTGTGGTCGTATCCATTAGACTCACAAAATTCTTAGAAATCATGGTTTTAAAATTTACCACCATGATCACTTCGATTTGACGAAATCATAAAACCTTTTTCATTTTGAACAAGTTTAAAAAACTTAGAGAAATACCTAAAGCAATCATTTTTGTGTGCTAAGAAGTAAGTCCAAGTATATCTACTATAATCGTCAACAATAACAAAGGCATATTTGCAACCTTCTAGGCTTGATATAGCAATTGATCCAAACAAGTCCATATGGATCAATTATAATGGTCTAGATGTGCTTATTTGATCCTTTGGTTTGAAACTACCTTTTATTTGTTTTCCTAGTTGACATGCATCACACACATTGTCTTTAGGGTCCCAACTTTTTGAAAGGGATCTTAAAATTTTATTAACATGTTCAAAATCCGAGAAACTTTTACCAAGTCCTTTTAGACTATTGACGACATTCATAAATCGGGTGTACATGTCTCTAATGGTCTCACTTGGTTTCATCCGAAACAACTCATAAGTATGCACTAAAAGATTAATTTTTGACTCCTTCACTCTACTAGTGCCTTCATGAGTCACTTCGAGTGTGTGCCAAATATCAAAAGCTGTTTCACAAATCGATACTCGATTAAACTTGTTCTTATCTAATGCACAAAATAAGGCATTCATAGCCTTGGCATTTAAAGTGAAAGTCTTCTTCTTCAACTTATTCCAACGTTCATTAGAAGAGAAGACTTTTGAAAACTATTTTCGACAACATTCCATAGCTCAAAATCCATTTAAATTAGGAAGATCTTCATTCTAGTCTTCCAATATATGTAATCCGTCCCATTGAACATGGGCAGACGTGTAATTAAATGACCCTCTTGGTTGTTAGTGAATGCCATCTCTCTTGGGTTTTAAACCAAACAAGAGTGAACCTCGTTCTGATACCAACCGTTAGGATCAAGAGTGGCACTAAGAGGGGGGGAGTGAATTAGTAAAATGGAAAATTCTTCAATTTCGTAAAATAATTTGTGTGTTCAATGGAAATCGATTTGGAAAGGTAGTAACTTGAAACGTAAGAGAGCGTAAGCGTAGTGAAAGCAAGATGAGGAGGAGATACAGTTTGCTATGAAATGATTTACAGTTTAAAATAAATTGCTCAAAACGAAATGCAAACCAAAATTTAGAGTAATTTAGTCAATGTGACCTACATCCACTTTTGGATTCTTCCTCCGTCGAGGTTACCGGCGTCCACTAAAGGCCTTTCTTCAATAGGCGAAGGCCAACTACATTTTACAGCTCTTTTATCCTTTTGCCGGGTTTAGGAGACAACCCTTACAATTTTCTCTCCTCTTTCTTGGATGGTTATAGGGCTAAGAGAGGGAGGAGAAAAACTCTAGTACTTTTAAACTCTAGTACCTGTCATGCAGAAAAAGGTGAGGTATTTATAGCCCCCAATGGCTTAAAAAATGGAGCCAAAATGTATCTCATCCTAATTTTCCGGGGTACTGGCGGTACCACCGCCATTATTGGGTGGTACTATCGCCTGTAGTCTGACACTGGGTGGTACTACCGCTCAGTTTGGGCGGTACTATCGTCTGATAGAGCTCGGAGACCAAGCTCTGGTGGTACCACTGCTTGATTGGGGTGGTACTATCGCTGTCAGCAATAATTGCTAGCGGTACCACCGCCTATACCACTTGGGAGACTAGGTCTTCCAAGTGGTGCCACCGTCGGCCCTAGCGGTGCCACCGCTGGTCAGAGTCTAGCAACTGGGTTGGGCCTTGTATTCAACCCAAACCATCCTAGCTTAGAGCCCAGTTGGCCTATAATAGAGTTGATGGGATTACCTCCCAAATCAAACACTAATTATCGTTCTAACTAAGATTAAGGCGAGCATGGTTCGGTATGTCGATTCTTTCCCTCGGTGATCCTCTGGCGAACTTCTCGACGAGTCTTCCGACGAGCTTCTAACGAACTCCCGACCAACTCTCGGCTAGTCTTCTAGCGTACTTTCGGCGATCTCCCGACGAGCTTTCGGTAAGTCTTCCAACGTGCTTCCGGTGATCTCACGATGAACTCTCAGCGAGCTCCTAGTATATCATCCGAGTCTTTGACTCCAGCCCATCATCTGCTTTACGCCTTATTGCTATCGTAGTTAATCCTGCACACTTATCTCAATACATAGATTAGATCAAATAATTTACCAATTGATTTCATCATCAAAATCCGAGATTCAATAGTATTAACTATCGGTGGTACCGCCGCCTAGTCTGGGCAGTACCATCACCCAATCTGGGCGGTACCATCGCCCAGACCACCTGGGAGATTGGTCCCATGTGGTGCCACCATCGATTGTGACTTTAGGTGCTGAATGAGCTTATTCAACTGGCCCAATTTAGCCCTGTTAAGGGCCTAGTTGGCCCCTAACTGATTTAGTGGGATTACCTCCAATCCTAACTCAACTTATGATCTAACTACAATAATTAAGACATTTAAATAAGCAAACTTTGTTCGGTATATCGATTGTTCTCTTGGTGATCTTCCGGCAAACTTCTCGACGAACTTCTGGCAAACTTCTAGCGAACTCTCGACAAACTCTCAGCGAACTCCCGACGAACTCTCGACAAACTTCCGATGAATTCTCGGCGAGCTCTCGACGAACTCTCGACGAACTTCCGATAAACTTTCGGCACATCGTCCGAATCTTCGACGTATCGTCTGATCTTTGACTCTGGCCCAACATCTGCTTTATGCCTTACTGCTATCATAGTTAATCCTACACACTTATCTCATCATATAGATTAGATAAAATAATTTACCAATTGATTTCATCATCAAAATCCAAGATTCAACAGTCTCCCAATTTTTTATGATGATAACCAATTGGTGACGAAGTTAACCTTAACTCCCCCTATCTATATGCCATAATTAAGAGAATACAAACTTGAATTCACAACCTTGAATTGAAGCTTTAATCAATTTTAATTAGAAATCATATGCATTGTGAATCATCATAATTTTAAGTTATCAAGATATTAAATGCACAATTTCATGACTTCATGCATGATAAAATGCTTCGGGCATAACGTTACATCAATACTTGCATGATACATCATCTTGATATAACCTTTGTGATACTTTCATTATTGCATGATAACATTCAAAAGTTCACAATATTAAGAAGAATCCAACATTGCATTGTTGTATGATAACATTTAAAAGTTCTCAACATTAAAAAGATCATAACATCAAAAGTTATCAATATTAAAAAGTGTTGAATCTTGGATTTTGATGATAAAATCAATTATAAATTGTTTGATCTAATCTATATGTTGAGAAAAGTATGCAAGATTAACTACGATAGCAGTAAGATATAAAGCAGGTGTTGTGCCGAAGTCAAGATCGAGATCTCATTGGGAGTTCAAGAGTTCGTTGGAAGTCTGGTCGTTCGTCAGAAGTTCTACCGAAACCAACCGAGAGGTCCAAGAACTTGCCAAAGAAGCTCATCAAAACTAGCCAAGAAGATCGTTGTAAAGTCTAAGAGCTTGCTGGGAGTCCGTCGGAACTTTGCTAGGAGTTCGTCGGAAGTTCATTGGAAGATCGCCGGAAGCTCACCGGAAGAGCAATTGACATACCAGAATAAGCTTTGTCAATTGTTTTAATTATTGAAGTTAGTCCATAAATTGAGTTATGATTGGGAGGTAATCCACTAACTTAACTAGGGGCTAACTGGGCCCTTAATAAGGCTGAATTGGATCAGATTGAACAGCCCATTCAACCCCTGAAAACATGGCCAGCGATGGCACCGCTTGGGAGACCCAGTCTCCCAAGTAGTCTAGGCAATGGTACCGCCCAGACTGGGCGGTAGTACCATTGGCAATCAATGCTACCAGTGGTGGTACCACCCCTGTTAGGCAGTGATACTACTAGAGCTCGGTCTTCGAGCTTTGTCAGGCGGTGGTACTGCTCATTAATGGTGGTGGTACCACCAGCATCCCAAAATCCAAGGATTTAAATTTTTTGGCTTTAACTTTTGAAGCCATTAGGGCCTATAAATACCCCATCCTTTTTTGCATGAAAGGGTAACAAAGTGCTATTATATGTGTGAAAAATTCTAAGTGTTTGGGGTGTGAAAAGCTTTATAAAAGTGAGAAGAGTTCTCCTCCTCCCTCTCTTAGCCTTGTAACCATCCAAGAAAGACGAGTGATACTTATAAGGGTTGTCTCCTAAACCCGACAAAAGGAGAAAGAGCTATATAAGGTGGTTAGTCTTCCCCTATTGAAGGAAGGCCTTTAGTGGATGCCGGTGACCTCAACAGAGGAGGAATCAGAAGTGGACGTAGGTCTCATTGATCAAACCACTCTAATTTCTGGTTTGCTTTTCTTTTTGTGCAATTTTCTTTACTACAAACCTCCTTGAGCTTCTCCTTACATTCTTATGAAAGTTTTAAGTTCAACATCTTTCAAAAATGATTTGAATCAAGACAAACATTATATGAAATTGAAGAATTTTCCATTACACTAATTCACCCCCTCTTAGTGCCGCTCTTGATCCTAACAATTGGTATCACAGCAAGGTTCATTCTCATTTGGTTTAAAACCCAAGAGAGATAACATTTGCTAGTAACCAAGAGGGTCATTCAATTATACGTCCGCCCATGTTCAATGAGATGGATTACACATATTGAAAAACTAGAATAAGGATCTTACTAATTTCAATGGATTTTGAATTATAGAATATTATAGAAAATGGGTTTCAAAAGTCTTCTCTTCCAATGAATGATTGGAATGAATTAGAGAAGAAGATTTTCGCTTTAAACGCCAAGGCTATGAATGCCTTGTTTTGTGCTTTAGATAAAAACGAGTTCAATTATGTATCTATTTGTGAAACTGCTTTTGATATTTAGCACACACACGAAGTGACTCATGAAGACACTAGTAGAGTGAAGGAGTCAAAAATTAATCTTTTAGTGCACACTTATGAATTATTTTGGATGAAATCGAGTAAGACCATTGGAGATATGTACACTCGATTTACGGATGTCGTCAATGGTCTAAAAAGATTTGGTAAAAGTTTCTCAGATTTTAAACTTGTTAATAAAATTTTAAGATCCCTTCCATAGAGTTGGGACCCTAACGTCATGGCCATTCAAGAGGCCAAATATTTAAATAACTTTCCTCTCGAAGAACTAATTGGGTTACTAATGACCTATGAGATGACTTGTAATACTCATAAAGAGCTTGAGAACAACCTTCTAAAGAATAGGAAGGATATGACACTAAGAACTCAAGAAGACTACTTGAAAGAAAATTCAAGTGATGAGGACTTTGATGAAGACTTGGCACTCTTAACAAAAAGATTAAAAAATTCATAAAAGTAAATAAATTTAAAAATGATACTAAAATTAAAATTGAACTTAAGAAAAAACAAGTGATATGCTATGAATATAAGAAGTCGGGACACTTCAAGAGTGAATGTCCCCAAGCAAAGAGGAAGCAACCTAAGAAGAAGAAGGCTTTTAAAGCAACTTGGTACGACTCAAGTGCATTCGAAGAAGAGGAGCCAACCAACACCGAGCAAGTTGCTCACTATGTGCTAATGACTATTGGAGATGGGGTAAGTAGTTCATTTGATGTAAATTTATCCTTTAATGAACTATTAAATACTTTTCATGATTTATTTGATAAATATAAATTAATTAGTAAAAAATATAAATTATTGAAAAAAAGAGCATGATTCTCTTGTTAGTGATTTCAATAGATTAAAAGTTAAGCACAATGATAGTTTAGCTCCGTGTATGAAATGTGATGAACTAGAAATACTTCAAAAGGAAAACTTACTACTTAAAGAAACCTTAGAAAAGTTTGAGGTTGATAGCAAGTCCTTGAACATGATCCTCGCCAACAAGGGTCACGTTCATAGAAAAGGCGGAATCGGATTTGTGAGTAGCTCTCACTAAAATCCAACCACCTTTGTTAAAGGCCCTACTTTATATGTTTCACTCCGAAACAAATGCAACTTTTGTTACAAATTTGGGCATATAGCTTATCATTGTCCATTTAAGAAATGTAATCTATACAAATTGATTTAGGTTCCTAAAAGAACCTCAAATGACTCAATGCAATATTATAAGCTATGTAGATCGATTATTGAGGCACCCAAGGTCAAATGGGTACCCAAAAATGATCCTTTTTTGTAGAAACGTTTACCATCAGAAGCTAGGAACAAGAGATGGTACCTTGATAGTGGATGCTCAAGGCAAATGACTAGAGATCCATCTCAATTCTCTAAGCTCACTAGCATAGATGAAGGATATGTCACCTTCGGAGACAACAACAAGGGTAAAATCATTGGCAAAGGAATCATAGGTAACAAATCTAACCTTATTATTAAAGATGTGTTGTTGGTTGATGGTTTAAAGAATAACCTTTTGAGCATTAGTCAATTGTGTGATAAAGGATATATTGTTAGATTTGAATTGAATGCTTGTATTATAGAAAAACCATCCAAAAATACATCTATGATTGCCCTAAAACAAAATAATGTATACAATATCAACATTGATGATCTTTGTAATGAAATGTATTTTTCGATTTTAAATGACAATGCTTGGCTTTGGCATAGGAGATTAGGTCATGCTAGCATGAAACTAATCTATCAAATCTCATCTAAAGAACTTGTAAGAGGAATTCCTCATATTAAGTTCATTAAAGACAATGTATGTGATGCATGTCAACTAGGAAAACAAATAAAAGGTAGTTTCAAACAAAAAAACCAAATAAGCACCTCTAGACCATTGCAATTGACCCATATAGACTTATTCGGACCAATTGCTACATCAGGCCTAGGAGGTAGCAAATACGCCTTTGTTGTCATTGATGATTATAGTAGATACACATGGACTTACTTTTGACACACAAAAGTGATTGCTTTAGGTATTTTTCTAAGTTTTGTAAACTTGTCCAAAATGATAAGGGTTTTATGATCACATCAATTCGAAGTGATTATGGTGGTGAATTTTAAAACTATGATTTTCAAGAATTTTGTAAATCTAATGTATACAACCATAATTTCTCTACTCCAAGAAATCCTTAACAAAATAGAATAGTTGAAAGAAAAAACAAAAACTTATAAGAAATGGCAAGAACCATGTTAAATAAATATAGCCTACCCAAATATTTTTGGGCCGAAGCCGTAAATACGACATGCTATGTTACGAATAGGATTTTAGTAAGACCATTACTTACCAAAACTCCTTATGAGTTGTGGAACAACAAAAAAATCCAATGTTTCATATTTTAAAGTTTTCGGGTGTAAATATTTTATCTTGAATGAAAAAGATGCCTTAGAAAAATTTAATACAAAATCCAATGAAGGGAGTTTTCTTAGCTATTCTACTATTTCTAAGGCATTTCATATTTTTAAAAAAAGAAATTTGGTTATAGAAGAATCTATTCATGTTATTTTTAATGAAGTTTCCGGAGTTAAGAAAATTGATTTTGATGATGATCTTAATTTTGATGCTTTGAATTTAAATGAAATCCTTTCTCCATCTAGCAACTTGGATGCATCTTCTTCCGAAACATCCTTACCCAAGGAATGGAAGTATGTGGATGCTCATCCTAAGGAGCTAATCATTGGAGACACATCAAAAGGGGTTTAAACTCGTTCTTCCCTTAAGAATTTTTGTACCATTGCTACTTTTCTCTCACAAATTAATCCTAAATGCATTGACGAGGCCTTGAAAGATGATTTATGGGTTATCGCAATGCAAGAAGAGTTAAATCAATTTGAGAGAAATGAGGTGTGGAAGCTTGTTCGAAGGCCAAATGACCATTTAGTTATTGGTACTAATTGGGTCTTTAGAACCAAGTAAGATGAATTTGGTATCGTAGTTAGAAACAAGAATAGATTAGTGGCCAAAGGTTTCAACCAAGAAGAATGTACTAATTATGAAGAAACTTTCACTCCTATAGCATGATCAGAAGTCATAAGGATATTTATTGCCTATGCTAGTAGTTATAATTTTAAGTTATTTCAAATAAATGTTAAAAGTGCTTTTCTTAATGGTTTTATTTATGAAGAAGTTAATGTTGAACAACCCCTCGGATTTGAGAATTATAAGTTCCCCAATCATGTGTGTAAATTGACTAAAGTTCTTTATGATTTAAAACAAGCCCCAAGGGCTTGGTATGAGAGACTTAACTCTTTTCTTATTCAAAATAATTTCTCTAATGGCAAGGTTGATACTACATTATTTATCAAAAATTTTGAAAATGATTTTCTTATTGTTCAAATTTATGTTGATGACATCATTCTTACTGATGACATTATGTTCAAATTTTTGCCAAAAGTATGAGTCTAGAGTTTGAAATGAGCCTAATGGGGGAACTAACCTTCTTTTTAAGCTTACAAATCAAACAAGTTAAGGATGATATTTTTATTAGTTAAATAAAATATATATTAGACTTGCTAAAACAATTCAATATAGATAGTTCAATGGCTATCAATACTCCTATGAGTACCTCTACTAAGTTAGACATTAACGAAGGTGGAGAAAGCTTTGATCAAAAAGGCTATAGGTGTATGATAGGTAGTTTGCTATACCTCACCGCAACTAGACCAGATATCATGTTTAGTGTAGGACTTCATGCTAGATTTTAATCTAACCCCAAGCAATCTTATTTAAAAGCTGTCAAAAGGATTTTTAGATACCTAAAAGAAACTCCTAAATTATGATTATAGTATCCAAAATCTAAAAATTTTGAATTACTTAGTTATGCTGATGTTGATTTTGTTGGGTGTCGAATAGATAAAAAGAGCACATATGGAATGTGTCAATTTTTAGGACACGCACTTATCTCTTAGTACTCCAAGAAACAAAACTCGGTTGCACTATCAACAACCGAAGCCGAACACATTACGGCTAGTGCATGTTGTGCACAAGTTGTATAGATGAAAAATATATTAGAAGATTATAAAATTTATCTTAAGAATATTCCTATAAAATGTGACAATACAAGTATAATATTTTAAACAAAAAATCCTATTCAACACTCTAGAACTAAACATATTGACATTGGGCATCACTTTATACGAGACCTTGTTAATAATCCTGATGTAAGATTAGAGTTTATTGATACAAAATATTAATTGGTCGATATCTTTACAAAACCCTTAAATGAAGAATAATTTGATTTCATTAGAAGGGAATTAAGGTTATTAAATTGTCCGAATATATAAGTTTTTTGTATTTCTTTTTCGGATTTGGTGCCTTCTCTTCATGTATTTCATGAATGGAGCTTTCATGAATTTATTTCAGTTTTATCTTCCTTGATATCAAGTTTACTTCATATTCTTGCTCCATCACTTAATGATGTTTGACATATGAAATTCATTGACAAATGAATCTCTCACATATTTTAATCTTATGAATCTTTAAATGAGAAATGGATTTGCTTTATGAAGGTTTATTCATGGAATTTCTTTTATCCTTGTTAGAACCCTTGCATATTCTAAACTTGGGGTTGATCTCTTTAGGGGATCAGCCTCGAAATTCTATAGGGGTTCCTTCCTCCAAATTGCTACTCAAAGGCTACAGAAAAGATTAATCTATTGCTTATCAAAAGAGAAGGAATATGTGGCTATTTATAGGGCTTCTAAACCCTAACTCCTAATAGGACTTCTACTCAAGACTCCTATTCCTTTATAACTCCTAATTCTTCTCTAAGAAACGACCTCCTAACCCTAGCTGACCTCTTCACCTCTTTAATAGGGGTCGGCTTAGGTAGGTTTTACATGAATGCCCTTCTCAATTAGGACTCTCCAACCTAGAGTCCTAATAGACCCGCCCTCTTCAAATTAGCCTTATCCTTAAGGTTGAGATTCCATAAACTTAGGGAATCGAGTCTTCAGCTCCTCATATGATTTCCATGTGGCGTCTTTAAGTGGTAAATTATTCCAATGCTCTAGTACTTCAGTAGAGGGACGTTAGTGATGCATCACGATCCTACGATTGAGGATGGCTTTTGGTTGAGCATGAATAACTCCATCCTCAATGGTGTTGGGCAGTTGGATCTAGGGTGACTCGTGTTCTCCCAACTTAGGCTTCAAGTATGACACGTGGAAGACAGGGTGAATTTTAGCATCCTTAAACAATTTAAGTTTGTATGCCACAGCTCTAATATGCTTTGTGATCTGATAGGGCCCATAAAAATGTGGAGATAGCTTCATGGAGAAGTCAGTCGGTATGGGTAGTGGTTGTAGCTTCCCTGGACTTGCCACCGTTTTACCCTTTTGTTATTGACATACATCACATTATGCCACATATTCAGCAATAATTTTTTTTCATCCCTCTCCAATAAAAATTTTGCTTCACGCTTTTGTAAGTGCTCAGGAATCCGGAGTGCCCAGCTGAAGGTGTGGGGTGCATTTCATGCAGGATGATTTTAATTCAAGGGGAGTCAGGTATAAGCACAATGCGACCTTTGTAGCATAGATCCCTCGAATCCCAAGTGTAGAGGACTATTACACTTGGATCTTTCTCTAATTTTTTTATGATATTGCTGATCTCTAGATCCTTCTTCAATTCTTCCCTATTCTCCTCGAGGAAGCTTGTGTTAGGCAAGGAGATGGCTAAAACCTTAGCTTGCTCAAGTAGCCGTAAGAGTGCATCTGCAACAATGTTTTCTTTCCCCTTTTTATAAATAATTTCATAATAAAATTCAAGAAGTTTGGTTACCCATTTTTGCTGCTCAGGGGATGATATTTTTTGCTCGAAAAAGTATTTAAGGCTTTTATGGTCAGCTTTGATTTGAAAGTGTCGCCTGATCAAGTACGGTCTCCACTTGGCTACTGCACAATCGTAAGCATTTCCTTGTTATAAATAGTCATCTTAAGATGGAAAGGAGATAATACCTTACAGGTATAAGTAAGAGGGCAGCCATCTTGCATTAGTATAACACCAATTTCGACTTCGGAGGCATCAGCTTCAATAATAAAAGTCTTGCCGAAGTCGGGCGCTATCGTCATTGTGGCTTTAAGTTCATCGAAGGCGGTTGTGGCTTTGTTCGACCATTGGAAAGTATCTTTTTTTAGCAAGGAAATAAGTGGTGCACTGATCTTTCCATAGTTTTTCATGAACTTGCAGTAGTAGCCTGTTAAACACAGAAAGCCATGTATCAATTTTATGTTCCATAGGGTCGGCCAATTCTGCATTGCTTCAATTATGGAGGGGTCTACTGCCACACCTTCCTCTGATATGATATGCCCAAGATATTTCACATTCTGTTGAAGAAAGCAAAAATTCGTAGTGGTCATTATGTGTTTGAAAGGTGGTTTTCGGTATATCTTCTTCGCATACTCGTATTTGATGATACCCGAATCGAAGGTCCAGCTTTGTGAAGATTCGTGTTCTCTTTCACCTAGCAATTCACCTACTACTGGAATAGGATATTTATCCTTGATGGTGATGCTATTTAAAGCTTGGTAGTCGATGTGCATCCGCCAAGTTCCGTCCTTCTTGCATACAAGTAGCACCGGTGAGGAATAGGGGCTGCAACTTGGCCGAACCACCCCTGTTCAAGCATCTCCTTTATATTTTTCAATTTCATCCATCTAGAGGTGAGGATATTGGTATGGTTGAGTATTCACTTGTGGCATGCCCAGAAGGATTGGAATCCGATGGTCATGTTGCCGCGTAGGAGGAAGACCGCACGGCTCAGCAAAAATGTCAGCAAATTCAACAAGCAATTAGGCAAGATTTTGATCTTCAATTTCTATTTTCTTTCTCTCTGGTTTCTACTGGAGATGCATAAAAAAACCACCATTTACCTTGTGCAAAACTTTCTCCATTTGTTGGGTCGAAATAGTGGTTATGTTGCTTCCGCGCTTTCCGCGTAGGATGATCTATTTGCCTTTGTAGTAGAATTTCATAATTAATTTGGAGAAGTTCCAAGAGACATCACCTAGCGTCATCAGCCATTCTATGTTAAGCATGGCCTCATAGTCGTTAATTGGTAGGAGGAAGAAGTTGGTGATAATTTCTTGGTCTTGCAGTAATAGTTTCACTTGCGAACATCTTTGGTCGCACTTTACGATTCTTCCATCGGTGACCTTTATATCAAACTTGCTGCAACCTTCAATGTCAAGCACCATCCAAGCAACAAGCTTACTATTTAGGAAGTTATTAGTGCTGCCCGTGTCAATGAAAATATTGATCGGTTGTTGTTTGAGAAGGCCTCCAACTTTCATCGTTTGCGGGTTTGAGTAGCCGGCTAGTGCGTGTACCATTGCATCGGTCAGTTGTAGCTCTTCTTCCACATCTTATTTTTCTTCATATTCAAGGCTTTCTTCTGGATGTTTAATGACCTCTTCTTCTACTGGTTCAATTATAAGAAGTCTCCCTTTTCTACAACGATGCTCGCGGCTCCATGGCTTGTTGTAATGCCAATATAACCCTTTCACAGATCGCTCCCAAAGTTCTTCTCTTGTCAACCTTTTTAGTGCAGGGACTCAGTTGATAGTAGGGGGGGGCTGAGGGCTTCAGTATTGAAGGTCGAGGAGTGACCCTAGTCCTCCGGGCTTCATGGTTCAATCGCTTATCTTGAAATCATGCGAAAGAGATGGCTGTCATAAGAGTGTATGGTTGTCGTACTTTAACTTCTCCCTAGATCTCCGACTATAAGCCCTTAATGAAGGTCCCCAATAGCTATTTTTCAGACCAATCATGAGTTTGATTAGATAACCTTTTAAACCTGGTTTGGTACTCCTGAATGGTGGAGGTTTGTCGGATCTTTGCTAGTTGTCCATCAATGTTCTCGTAATCAGTTAGTCCGAAGCAGATCAGTAGTCATTCTTTGAATTATTCCCATGAGAGGAATCCATGAATGTGTTCAAACCAGTTAAACCACTGTATGGCATCCCCTTCAAGATGTATAGCTGTAATTTCCACCAAAGATGCGTTCGTGATTTTGTGGTATCGAAAATATCGCTCCGCGCACGAGATCCAACCAATTGGATCTCCTTTTTCCCATCTAGAGAAGTCCACCCTCATGTGTGGATAGTTGGGGTCAGTCATAGAGCCCCCCCTCCCTTAGAAGACATCTCTTCGGGCTTGGTGCGATTGGTTAGAGCTCTCCTCTTGATGTGATTTCTTTGGGCTTGGTGGTTGGCCCAAACTGAGTTCAATAAAGAGAGTCTGAATCTTATCTTCCATTCACGCCTCGAAGGCTTCGAATTTAGCATTGATTGCCTCCTTAGATGCCATAGTATATGCCTCCAAATCTGTGATGTTAAGATCTCTCTTTTGCTGTTGGGTTAAAGGCATGTATAGATTGAGAGAAGTGATAGTCAAAAGGGTTGGTAGATTGGTGGATGTAGGCTATGGTTTAGGCTTGTTTTGCGGTTGTTTTGGGTACAATTTGTGTTGAATCTTAGATTTTGATGATGAAGTCAATTGATGGGTTAATTGATCTAATCTATATTATTGAGTTAAGTGTGCAGGATTAACTATAATAGCATGAAGACATAAAGCAAGTTTACCGGAGTCAAGTTCGATGGGTGTTCGAGAGTCCATCGAAAGTCCGAAAAATCGTCATAAGTGTTGCCGTAACCAACTGAGAAAGAATTGGGGACTTGCCAAAGTTTTCGGAAGTCTGCCAGAAAGATCATCGGAGGTTCGCGGAGATCACCGAGAAGGTTCGGATACTGGCCAAAGACTCGTTGAACTCGCCACAAGACCGGGAGCCTACTGGGAGTCCGCTAGAAGAAATCCAAGGGCATATCGGAAGTCTGCCGGAAGTTCCTCGGAAAGCTCGCCAGAAGGAAACTCAAAGTTTCCAGTTAAAAATTTACTTAGGGCTATGTCTTAATTTCGTAGATTGTATATAATTTGGGTTAGGATTAAGGGTTAATCCTATAATCCGATTAGGGGCCAATTGGGCCCGAGTTTAGACTAGTTTGGGCCAAGTTAGGAGCCCAACCAGAGAGCTAGAATAGTCCAGGTGGTGGCACCGACCAGAACTCGAGAGGTCCGGTGGTGGCAACGCTAGTACACTGTCAGTGTTAGACATTGATAGGCGGTGGCACCGCCAGCACTGGGAAACCCAAAAGTAATTCAAATTTGGAGCCCAAATTTGAATCCTCTTGGGGCCTATAAATACCCGTCAATTCTCAGCAGAGATCACACCTTTTTGAGAAGTTAGAAAGTGAGAAAAAGCTCTAGCAAAGTCTTATTTTCAATAGCTAAAGTGTTCACCTCCCTCTTTCTCTTTGAAAAAATCTGTAAGAGTGTGAACCACCTGTAAGAAGATTGTAAGAGGGGTATTTGGTCCTTCCCCTTCAAAGTGATTTGCTAGTGGAAGTTGGGAGCCTCATCGAAGAAGGGTTCGAAAGTGGATGTAAGTCATTTGAACGAACCACTAGACAACGTGGTGTTCCTTGAATGTGTGAGTTTTTAATTTTCTGAACCATTTCTCTACTTAGCTGTAAATTGTTTGATTTTCATCTCCCTACTCTTGACTACCTTCACTCGAGCTATTTTAGTTATGTCATCCCTCGTCGAATCAAAATCTCTACACATTTACGAAATTGATTTCAAACTTATGAGTTTTAATCCATTTTGCACAAATTCACCCCCTCTTAGTGCTGCTCTGATCCTAACAATTGGTATCAGAGCAAGGCTTACTCTTATATATTTAGTTTAATATATAAGAGTGATGACTTACTCTGACATACAAGAGGGTCACTCTATTACACATCTGCCTATGTTTAAAGGGTTGGATTACACGTATTGGAAGACACGTATGAGGATCTTCCTTATTTCCATGGATTTTGAGCTTTGAAATATTGTCAAAAATGAATTTCAAAAATCTTCTCTTCCGATGAGCAAATGGGATGAATCAGAGAAGAAGGATTTTGCTTTAAACGTAGAGGCTATGAATGCCTTGTTTTGTGCACTTGACAAAAATGAATTTAATCGCATTTCAATTTGTTATTCGACTTTTAATATTTAGAAAACTCTTGAGGTCACTCATGAAGGCACTAGCCGAGTGAAAGAGTCCAAAATCAACATTCTTGTGCATTTTTATAAATTTTTTTGGATGAAACCAAGAGAGTCCATCGGAGACATGTACACCCGTTTCATAGATGTCATCAATGGACTCAAAGCTCATGGTAAAGGTTTTTCTAACTTTAAACTAGTAACTAAAATTTTAAGATCCATTCCAAAGAGTTGGGATTCATAAGTTACGGCCATTTAAGAGGCCAAGGACCTTAAAACATTTCCTCTCGAAGAACTTATTGGGTCTCTAATGACCTACGAAATAACGTGTCATACCCATGAAGAGCACGAGAACCCCCTTCCAAAGAACAGGAAGGATATGACACTTAGAACACAAGAAAACCACTTGAAAGAAACATCAAGTGATGAGGACAGTGACGATGACATTATACTTTTAACTCAAAATTTTAAAAAATTTATAAGAAAGAACAAATTTAAAAATAACACCAAAATCAAACGTGAACATAAAATGGACCAAGTAATGCAAGAAGTTGGGGTACTTAAAAAATGAATGCCCCCAAGTCATGAAGAAGCAACCAAAGAAGAAGAAAGCTTTAAAAGCAACTTGGGATGACTCAAGTGATTCAAAAAATGAAGAAGCTAGCAACAAAGAGGCGACAAACTTCGCACTAATGGCTTTAGGAGGAGAGGTATGTGATTTAAGTAATGAAGATTTATCTTTCGATAAACTTTCTATCGCTTTTCACGAATTATTTGATGAGTGTAGAACTATTAGAAAGAAGTTCAATCTATTAAAGAAAGAACATGCCTTACTACAAAATAAGCTTGATAGTCTTCAAACTCCTCCATCCTATAAGTGTGAACACTTAGAAGCAATAAAAAATGAGAATTTGCTACTTAAGGAGACCTTATGTAGTAAAGGCTTGGACAGGATCCTTGCAAACAAGGGTCACATCGCAAATGGAAGTGGAATTGGTATTATGAGAGGATCTCACGAAAATCCTACCACCTTCATTAAAGGACCCACATTACATGTTTCACCTCATTTGAAATGCAACTTTTGTTGTAAATTCGGACATGTTGTTTACAAATATCCATTTAAGAAAATTAATCCACATAAGTTGATATGGGTTCCTAAAGGAACTATAAATAATTCAATGATGAATGACAAAATTAGTAGATCAATTTTTGATGCACCCAAAATCAAATAGGTACCTAAAAACCATCCTCTTTTGTAGACAAACTCACAAGCTAGGAACAAGAGATGGTATCTTGATAGTGGATGCTCAAGGCACATGACTAGAAATACATCTCATTTCTCTATGCTCACTAGCAAAGAAGAAGGGTATGTTACCTTCGGAGACAACAACAAAGGTAAAATCATTGGTAAGGGAACCGTAGGTAACAAATCAAGTTTTTCAATTAATGATGTGTTGCTAGTCGATGGATTAAAACATAATCTCTTAAGCATTAGTTAATTATGTGATAAAGGTTTCATCATTAGATTTGAATCTAATATGTGCATTATTTAAAAATCAAATAATAACATATCAATGATTGCTTTAAAACAAAATAATGTCTACACCATCAACCTTGATGAACTTAGTAATGAAATGTGCTTTTCTGCTTTAAATGATGATGCTTTGCTTTGGCATAGGAGGTTAGGCCATGCAAGTATGAAACTAATATCTATGATTTCATCTAGAGAGTTAGTACGAGGGATTCCCAATATGAAATTTGTTAAGGATAAAGTGTGTGATGCTTGTCAACTAGGAAAATAAATAAAAACTAGTTTCAAACCAAAAAATCAAATTAGCACCACTAGGCCATTACAATTGATCCATTTGGACTTATTTGGACCAATTGACACAACGAGTCTAGGAGTAAGCATATATGCCTTCATAATTGTAGATGACTATAGTAGATACACTTAGACCTATTTCTTGGCTCACAAAAGCGTTTGTTTCAAATGTTTCTCTAAATTTTGTAAACATTCTCAAAACGAAAAAGGCTTCATGATTTTATCAATTCAGAGTGATCATGGTGGCGGATTTCAAAATCATGACTTCTAAAGTTTTTGTGAATCCAATGGATATAACCACAACTTCTCCACTCTGAGAAATCCTCAACAAAATGGGGTAGTTGAAAGACAAAATAGAAATTTACAAGAAATTACAAGAACCATGTTAAATGAACATAGTCTACCTATGTATTTTTGGGCCGAAGCCGTTAACACGGCTTGCTATGTCATGAATAGGGTTCTAATAAGACCTTCTCTGTCAAAAACCCCCTATGAATTATGGAATAACAAAAAACCAAATGTTTCTTATTTTAAAGTTTTCGGTTGCAAATGCTTTATTTTTAATGAAAAGGATGCCTTAGGAAAATTTGATGCTAAATCCAATGAAGGCATCTTTCTTGGTTACTCTTACTTTTCTAAGGCTTTTCGTATTTTTGACAAAAGAACCTTAGTTATAGAAGAGTCAATTCATGTAGTTTTTAATAAAATTTCTGAGTTAAAAAAAAATGATTTTGAGGATGATCTTGGTTTTGATAATTTGAATTTAAATGAACCCCCTCCTTGAAATAGCAACTTGGATGCATCTTCTTTCGAAATTTTCTTACCCAAGGAATGGAAGTATATAGATGCTCAGCCAAAGGAGCGAATTATAGGAGATACATCAAAAGGTATTCAAACTCGTTCTTCCTTCAAGATTTTTTGTGCTAACGCCGCCTTCTTTTCTCAAATTGAACCTAAATGTATTGATGAAGTCTTGAAAGATGATTCATGGGTTATTGCAATGCAAAAGGAATACAACCAATTTAAGAGGAATGAGGTATGGAAGCTTGTTCCAAGACCTAGTGACCATTTGTTATTGGTACTAAATGGATCTTTAGAAACAAGTAAGATGAATGCGGTATTGTGGTTAGAAACAAGGCTAGACTAGTGGCCAAAGGTTTCAACCAAAAAGAAGGTATCGACTATGAAGAGATCTTCGCTCTTGTGGCAAGATTAGAAGCCATTAGGATGCTCCTTGAGTATGCTAGTAGTAATGATTTTGAACTATTTCAAATGGACGTCAAAAGTGCTTTCTTGAATGGTTTTATTTCCGAAGAAGTGTATGTTGAACAACCTCCTAGATTTGAAAATTCTCTTCTTCCTAATCATGTATTTAAATTGACTAAGGCACTTTATAGCTTAAAACAAACTCCTAGAGCTTGGTATGAAAGACTTAGTTTCTTTCTTATTTTCAATAATTTTACAAAAGACAAGGTTGATACTACATTGTTTATCAAACATTTTGAAAATAATTTTCTTATTATTCAAATTTATGTTGACGATATTATTTTTGGTTCTTTGGATGAATCACTATGTGAATCATTTCCCAAGTGTATGAGTCATGAATTTGAAATGAGTTGAATGAGAGAATTAACCTTCTTTTTAGGATTACAAATTAAACAACTTAGTAATGGTATATTTCTTAATCAATCTAAATATACATTAGAATTGTTAAAACGATTTAACATGGATGGTTCAAAAGCTATAAACACTCCTATAAGTATTTCCACTAAGTTAGACATGGATGAAAGTAGTGAAAGTTTTGATCAAAAAATATATAGGGGAATGATTGGTAGTTTACTGTACCTCACCGCAACTATACTAGATATCATATTCAGTGTAGGACTTTGTGCTAGGTTTCAAGCTAATCCCAAATTGTCTCATCTTAAAAGTGTTAAAAGAATACTTAGATATCTTAAAGGAACTCCTAATTAAGGATTATGGTATCCAAAATCTGATAATTTTGATTTAATAGCTTTTGCAGATGTCGATTTTGACGGATGTAGGATAGATAGAAAAAGCACATCCAAAACATGTGAATTTTTAGGACATGCACTTGTTTCTTAGACTTCTAAGAAATAAAATTCGGTTGCACTATCTACGGCGGAAGTCGAATACATAACTGCAAGTGCATGCTGTGCACAAGTTGTTTAGATGAAAAATACGTTGGAAGACTATGAAATTTATTTAAAGAACATTCTCATAAAATGTTATAATACAAGTACTATTTGTCTAACCAAAAATCTAATTCAACACTCTAGAACTATGCATATTGACATTAGGTATCACTTTATACGAGATCATGTCAATAATAAAATTATCGTTCTAGAATTTATTGATACAAAGCATCAATTAGTGGACGTTTTCACAAAAGCCTTAAATGAAGATCAATTTGACTTTTTAAGAAGGGAATTAGGCATGTTGAGTTGTCCTTGTGAATTAGCTTGATTGTATATATTTTTCAAAAATTTTTCATCCTCTTTTCGATTTTCATGGATTTGACTTCTTTCTTTTCGATTTTGAATAACATCTTAAAGAGTGAACCAAAAAACTATCCTATCTTAAATCAAACACATTAAAACTTCTAAAAATAAAAATAAAAAAATTATTTTTTATCGTGCTAGTGGTGGCACCGCTAGAACCGGCGGTAGCACCACTTGGGCGCTCAGTCCCTAGGCGGTGGCATCGTTGGGTTGGTGGTGCCATCGCTCGAGAACCCCCTTATAAAGAAGGGGGGGTAGGATCAGTGGTGAAACTGCCCCCAACCCGAGAGCACCCTCCCTAGCACTCTCATAAAGCCCTCTAAACCTCTCTCAACCTTATTCTAAGCCTCAAGAAGCCTAAGAGAGGGGTTCTTCTTGGATCAAGCTCTCTACCTCCCAAGGAAACTTATATAAGGTAAGATCTGAAATTTTTTTTTTCTTTCTCTCATTATTTGGCCTATTCCTTAAAGTTCTCTCTTAATCTATCATCATGATTAGATATGGCTCCTAAGAGATCATTAAGAACCAAAGGGAAAAGGATGGAAGGAGATTCTTATGACAAATCCTCTTTAGATCTAATGAAGTAGCCCTTAGGTATCCAAATTTCGAAACAAGAACGATAAATAAGGGCAAACATGTTGATCTAGATGAACTTAGAAACCAAGAACCCATTAGATAGTTTACAAATTTAGATGTCTTATCTATCCTAATCGATGAACCGATTTACCTAAGGTTTGTTAGATTATTTTATGCCAACTTAAGTGTGGATAATGATAGCTTAACTACCTACCTCTTAGGAACATAAATTTGAATCTTTGATAGCACTGTATATGAGTTAATTGGAATTGCCGAAAAGGATAGGAGTTGTTATTTTAGAAGTAAATGGGATAACATTGCAATCGGAGCAACTTACTCAGAAGCCTTAGAAACTATTTTTGCAAATCCGAACCTAGGCATAATTCCCAAAAGTTGCGAGCACTTGTTGCCCTTTAGCTCTAAATTTTTTCATCACATCATGATAAGCATCCTACTTCCTAAATAATTTCATCATAATGAGATTAGTCAAATAGAGTTAAGTACTATGTATTGGATTATGACCGGCCAAAATAATTATTTTGGATACTTAATCTGGCAACATATGCAAGACATAATAGCTAAAGACTCAATGTTACCGTATCGAGGGTTAGTCACTCGATTAATGCTTGCTTATAATATTTGTGTCTCACCCGATGAAGAAATAATCTAGGTCGATCAATTTAACACTATTAACAGAAACCTACTCAAGAGACTTAGGTGCACTTTTGGCAATGGTATATAGATTAGGCAACCTAGAATGACTGATCCAGTTTTCCCACCAATAGAACACCCTTAAACACCCATTTTTAAGGAAAATGAATCTCCTCCTCCTAGTCCTTTTGGTGCAGCACATTCAGAACCAACTCCTGCTTTATCTTCTGAAGATCCCATCATGACAGAATTAAATCAAATCAAATAACAATAAGAGCAACTCAAATCACAACATGAGCAAATCCAATTACAACAAGTTGAAATTTTGAGGGAATTACGACATATGAACCAGAAGATAGATGTCATGTGTAGGAACTCTGGAATTCCTCGTAAGAAATAATCATTTTGTTAAACCTTTCTTATTATTGTAAACCTCTATGCTACCTTGACATGCGTTTGACATTATCCTAGTGTATGATGTCGGATGTTTCTTTCCGAAATTTTGCCAACATTTTGATGACACCTTCATGTTATTTTGGATGATTTGATGTCTTCCTTGAATGATCGATCTTAATGCCAAGTTGAAGCTTTGTCAATTTTGACATCTCCTTTCAAGATTTTTTTTCTTATGAGATGATTTTATGAATGGCTTCAATGATCACGAGTTATATGCTTGAAAACTCATCTCCTTTTTGTTGATGACAAAGGGGGAGAAGAATGTACAAAAGATAGATGACTTGTGCAAATATGAAATTAGCATGACTTATATGTATCGTATTGCAATAGCTTATATGTTGTATAATGCAATGAAAAATGTCTTATATGTGTTATATTCCTTAAAAGCATCATAAAACTTTTTGAGCATTTCGCATATGAAAGTTTTTAGATTGGTTGTCGTATCATGTTTATCATTATATATATATATATATGATAAGTAATCATCTCTTGATCATATGAAATCATGCCTTGCATTTATATCATGAGATCCATTTGAAATTTTAAATTATTATTATTTCTTATCGAAATGATAATTATCTTTTATCATTCGGCTTGAAAATAATTTTCATGCTTTGAAATTATGAGAAATACGAAGTTTCGTATTTGCTCATGCTTATTAAGAATAATGATAAGTTCGACGGATAGAACTTAACGGTTTAGACTTGAATTCAAAGAGATTGAATTCAAGTGTTTTTATCTTCTTATAATGTGACATATAGATAGGGGGAGTTATGATTAACTCCGTCAATAATTGATTATCATCATAAAAAATGGGAAGTTTGTTAAATCTCAGATTTTGATGATGAAGTCAATTGATGGGTTAATTGATCTAATCCATATTATTGAGTTAAGTGTGTATGATTAACTACGATAGCATGAAGATATAAAGCAAGTTTACCAGAGTCAAGTTCGATGCGTGTTCGAGAGTTCGCCGAAAGTCCGAAGAATCATCAGAAGTGCTGTCGGAACTAATCGAGAAAGAATCGTGGACTTTCCGAAATTTTTGAAGTCCATCGGAAAGATCGTCGGAGGTTCATGGAGATCACTAAGAAGGTTCGGATACTTACTAAAGACTCATTGAACTCACCACAAGACCGGGAGCCTGTTGGGAGTCTACCGGAAGAAATCCGAGGGTGTATCCGAAGTCTGCTAGAAGTTCGCCGGAAATCTCGCCGGAAGGAAACTCGAAGTTACTGGTTAAAAATTTGCTTAGGGCTATATCTTAATTTCGTTGTTTGTATATAATTTGGGTTAGGATTAAGGGTTAATCCTATAACCCACTTAGGAGCTAATTGGGCCCAAGTTTAGACTGGTTTGGGCCAAGTTTGAAGCCCAACCAGTGAGCTAGAATAGTCCAAGCGGTGGCACTACCGGACTGGGCGGTGGCACCGCCCAGAACCCGAGAGGTCCGGCGGTGGCACCGCCAGCACCGGGAAACCCAAAAGTAATTCAAATTTGGAGCCCAAATTTGAATCCTCTTGGGGCCTATAAATACCCCTTAATTCTCAGAGATCACACCTTTTTGATAAGTTAGAAAGTGAGAAAAAGCTCTAGCAAAATCTTGTTTTCAATAGCTTAAGTGTTCACCTCCCTCTTTCTCTTGAAAAAAATCTGTAAGAGTGTGAACCACTTATAAGAAGGTTGTAAGAGGGATATTTGGTCATTCCCCTTCAAAGTGATTTGCTAGTGAAAGTTGGGAGCCTCATCGAAGAAGGCTTCGAAAGTGGATGTAGGTCATTTGACCAAACCACTATACATCATGGTGTTTCTTGAATGTGTGAGTGTTTAATTTTCTGAACCATTTCTCTACTTAGCTGCAAATCATTTAGTTTTTATCTCTCTACTCTTGACTACCTTTACTCGAGCTATTTTAGCTAAGTCATCCTTTGTTGAATCGAAATCTCTACACATTTACAAAATTGATTTCTAACTTACGAGTTTTAATCCACTACACTAATTCACCCCCACCCCCACCCCCTCTTAGTGCCCGTTCCGATCCTAACAATTAGTATTAGAGCAAGGCTCACTCTCATATTTGGTTTAATACCCAAGATAAATGACTTACTCCGGCATGCAAGAGGGTCTATTTAATGGGTCAGATTACACATATTGGAAAACTTGTATGAGGATCTTCCTTATTTCCATGGATTTTGAGCTTTGGAATATTATCGAAAATGGATTTAAAAAATATTCTCTTTCTATGAGCGAATGGGATGAATCGGAGAAGAAGGTTTTTGCTTTAAATGCAAAGGCTATGAATGCCTTATTTTGTGCACTTGACAAAAATGAATTTAATCACATTTCGATTTATGATTTAGTTTTTGATATTTGGAGAATTCTTGAGGTCACTCATGAAGGCACTAGCTGAGTGAAAGAGTCCAAAATCAACATTCTTGTGCATTCTTACAAACTTTTCCGGATGAAACCAAGTGAGTCCATCGGAGACATGTACACCCATTTCACAGATGTCATCAATGGACTTAAAGCTCTTGGTAAAGGTTTTTCTAACTTTGAACTAGTAACTAAAATTTTAAGATCCCTTCCAAATAGTTGGGATCCAAAAGTTACAGCCATTCAAGAGGCCAAGGACTTTAAAACATTTCCTCTCGAAGAACTTATTGGGTCTCTATTGACCTACGAAATGACGTGCCATATTCATAAAGAGCTCGAGAAACCCCTTCCAAAGAACAGGAAGGATATGACACTTAGAACATAAGAAGACCACTTGAATGGAACATCCAGTGATGAGGACAGTGACGATGACATTGCACTTTTAACTCAAAAATTTTAAAAATTTATAAGAAAGAACAAATTTAAAAATGATACCAAAAACAAACTTGAACATAAAAATGACCAAGTAATATGCTAAGAATGCAAGAAGCCGGGGCACTTCAAAAATGAATGCCCCCAAGCCAAGAAGAAGCAATCAAAGAAGAAGAAAGCTTTAAAAGCGACTTGGGATGACTCAAGTGATTTCGGGAATGAAGAAGCTAGCAACAAAGAGGAGGCAAACTTCGCGCTAATGGCTTTAGGAGGAGAGGTATATGATTTAATTAATGAAGATTTATCTTTCGATGAACTTTCTATCGCTTTTCATGAATTATTTGATGAGTGTAGAACTATTAGTAAGAAGTTCAATCTATCAAAGAAAGAGCATGTCTTACTACAAAATAGGCTTGATAGTCTTCAAACTCCTCCATGCTCTAAGTGTGAACACTTAGAAGAAATAAAAAATGAGAATTTGCTATTTAAGGACACCTTAAACGAGTTTAAGGTCGATAGCAAAGACTTGGACAGTATCCTTGCAAATAAGGGCCACATCGCAAATAGAAGTGGAATTGGTTTTGTGAGAGGATCTCACCAAAATCTTACCACCTTCATTAAAGGACCCACATTACATGTTTCACCTCATTTGAAATGTAACTTTTGTTGTAAATCTGGATATGCTATTTACAAATATCCATTTAAGAAAATTAATCCATATAAGTTGATAAGGGTTCCTAAAGGAACTATAAATAATTCAATGATAAATGACAAAATTGGTAGATCAATTTTTGAGGCACCGAAAATCAAATGGGTACCCAAAAATCATCCTCTTTTGTAGACAAACTCACAAGCTAGGAGCAAGAGATGGTATCTTGATAGTGGATACTCAAGGCATATGACCGGAGATCCATCTCATTTCTCTATGCTCACTAGCAAAGAAGAAGGGTATGTTACCTTCGGAGACAACAACAAAGGTAAAATCATTGGTAAGGGAACCATAGGTCACAAATCGTGTTTTTCAATTAATGATGTCTTGCTAGTTGATGAATTAAAATATAATCTCTTAGGCATTAGTCAATTATGCGATAAAGGTTACATCGTTAGATTTAAATCTAATGTGTGCATTATTGAAAAATTAAATAATAACATATCAATGATTGCCTTAAAACAAAATAATGTTTACACAATCAACCTTGATGAACTTAGTAATGAAATATACTTTTCTATTTTATATGATGATGTTTGGCTTTGGCATAGGAGATTAGGCTATGAAAGTATGAAACTAATATCTAAGATTTCATTTACAGAGTTAGTACGAGGGATTCCCAATATGAAGTTTGTTAAGGACAAAGTGTGTGATGCTTGTCAACTAGGAAAACAAATAAAAACTAGTTTCAATCCAAAAAATCAAATTAGCACCACTAGGCCATTGCAATTGATCCATTTGGACTTATTTGGACCAATTGACACAATGAGTCTAGGAGGAAGCAAATATGTTTTTGTAATTGTAGATGACTATAGTAGATACACTTGGACCTATTTTTTGACTCAAAAAAGTGATTGTTTCAAATATTTCTCTAAATTTTGTAAACTTACTCAAAACGAAAAAGGCTTTATGATTTCATCAATTCGGAGTGATCACGGTGGCGAATTTCATAACTGTGACTTCTAAGTTTTTGTGAATCCAATGGATATAACCACAACTTCTCCATTCCGAGAAATCCTCAACAAAATGGGGTAGTAGAAAGAAAAAAATAGAAATTTACAAGAAATGGCAAGAACCATGTTAAATGAACATAGTCTACCTAAGTATTTTTGGGCCAAAGCCTTTAATACAGCTTGCTATGTCATGAATAGGGTTCTAATAAGACCATCTATATCAAAAACTCCATATTAATTATGGAATAACAAAAAATCAAATGTTTCTTATTTTAAATTTTTCGGTTGCAAATGCTTTATTTTTATTGAAAATGATGCCTTAGGAAAATTTAATGCTAAACCAGATGAAGGCATCTTTCTTGGTTCTATTTTGTTTCTAAACCTTCTCGTGTTTTTAACAAAAAAACCTTAGTTATAGAAGAGTCTATTCATGTAGTTTTTAATGAAATTTCTGAGTTAAAGAAAAATGATTTTGATGATGACCTTGGGTTTGATAATTTGAATTTAAATGAACCCCCTCCTCAAAATAGCAACTTGGATGCATCTTCTTCCGAAATTTCCATACCCAAGGAATGAAAGTATGTAGATGCTCATCCAAATGAGCTAATTATAGGAGATACATCAAAAGGGGTTCAAATTCATTCTTCCTTCAAGAATTTTTATGCTAACGCCGCCTTCCTTTCTCAAATTGAACCTAAATGCATTGACGAAGCCTTGAAAGATGATTCATGGGTAATTGCAATGTAAGAGGAATTAAACCAATTTGAGAGGAATGAGGTATGGAAGCTTGTTCCTAGACCTAGTGACCATTTAGTTATTGGTACTAAATGAATCTTTAGAAACAAGCAAGATAAATGCGGTATCGTGGTTAGAAACAAGGCTAGACTAGTGGCCAAAGTTTTTATCTAAGAATAAGGTATCGACTATGAAGAGACCTTCGCTCCTGTGGCAAGATTAGAAGCTATTAGGATGCTTCTTGCCTATGCTAGTAGTAATGATTTTGAACTATTTCAAATGGATGTCAAAAGTGCTTTCTTGAATGGTTTTATTTTCGAAGAAGCATAAGTTGAATAACCTCCTGGATTTAAAAATTCTCTTCTTCCTAATCATGTATTTAAATTGACTAAGGTTCTTTATGGCTTAAAATAAGCTCCTAGAGCTTGGTATGAAAGGCTTAGTTCCTTTTTTATTTTAAATAATTTTACAAAAGACAAGGTTGATACTACATTGTTTATCAAATATTTTAAAAATAATTTTTTTATTGTTCAAATTTATGTTGATGATATTATTTTTGGTTCTTCAGATGAATCACTATGTAAATCATTTGCCAAGTGTATGACTCATGAATTTGAAATGAGCCAAATTGGAGAATTAACCTTCTTTTTAGGATTGTAAATTAAACAACTTAGTAATGGTATATTTCTTAATTAATCTAAATATACATTAGAATTATTAAAATGATTTAACATGGATGGTTCAAAAACTATAAACACTCTTATGAGTACTTTCACTAAGTTAGACATAGATGAAAGTGGTGAAAGCTTTGATAAAAAAATATATAGGGGAATGATTGGTAGTTTACTTTACCTCACCGCAATTGGACCGGATATCATGTTTAGTATAGGACTTTGTGCTAGGTTTCAAGCTAATTCTAAATTGTCTCATCTTAAAAGTGTTAAAAAAGTCCTTAGATATCTTCAAGGAACTCCTAATTTAGGATTATGGTATCCAAAATCTGATAATTTTGATTTAATAGCTTATGCAAATACCGATTTTGGCGAATGTAGGATAGATAGAAAAAGCATATCCGGAACATGTCAATTTTTAGGACATACACTTGTTTCTTGGACTTCCAATAAATAAAATTCGGTTGCATTATCTATGGCGGAAGCTGAATACATAGTTGCAAGTGCATGCTGTGCACAAGTTATTTGGATGAAAAATACATTGGAAGTCTATGAAATTTACTTAAAGAACATTCCCATAAAATGTGATAATACAAGTGCTATTTGTCTAACCAAAAATCCAATTCAACACTTTAGAACTAAGCATATTAACATTAGACATCACTTTATATGAGATCATGGCAATAATAATAATGTCATTCTAGAATTTATTGATACAAAATATCAATTAGCGGACATTTTCACAAAAGCATAAATGAAGATCAATTTCACTTTATTAGAAGGGAATTAGGCATGTTGAATTGTCCTTGTGAATGAGATTGATTGTATATATTTTTCAAAAATTTTTCATCCTCTTTTCGATTTTCGTGGATTTGACTTTTTTCTTTTCGATTTTGAATGACAACTTAAAGAGTAATCTAAGACACTCCTATCTTAAATTAAACACATTAAAACTTTTGAAATAAAAAATAAAAAAAATTATTTTTTAGCGTGCCAATGGTGGCACCGCTAGAACCGACTGTAGCACCGCGTGGGCGCTTAGTCCCCAGGCGGTGGCACCGCCCGAGAACCTCCTTAAAAAGAAGGGGGGGTTAGGCTCGATGGTGGAACCGCCCCCTGACCCGAGAGCACCCTCCCTAGCACTCTCACAAAGCCCTCTAAACCTCTCTCAACCTCGTTCTAAGCCTCTAGAAACCTAAGAGATGGGTTCTTCTTCGATCAAGCTCTCTATCTCCCAAGGAAACTTATATAAGGTAAGATCTGAGTTTTTTTCACTGTACATGAAATCAAAGAATTTTTCACTGTACTAATTCACCCCCCACCCCCTCTTAGTACCGCTCTTGATCCTAATAAAGAGATCACAATATCAAAGTGAACACAACATCAAAGTGAATACAACATCAAAGTGAACACAACATCAAAAGTTCGCAACATTAAGGTGACAGATTCCATCAACTTCTCTCCCTTTGTCATCAGCAAAATGATATACATTAGCTATTCAGGTGGTGGCAAGTCAAAATATCTAACCAAAGTAGTAAGTTATCGATAAATCTATTGCAACTCAGTTAAAATTTGATCTTGACATTATTCAAATCAATCCATTCGAGTCCGTATGTTGTCGGTAGATGAGGAGGGTGCTTGCTCTGTTGCTTAAAGGGGACCAGTAAGAGGAGATTGAATTCCCATAAATATTGGTGTTTTAGGTTCAAGATCAGGTGGGAGGGGATCAGTCCTTCCAGGTAATCTAATCCATGTCCCATTTCTGACTATACATCTTAATCTTCTTAGTAGTTTTCTATTTTGTTAGGAACGAGTTGGCACTGAGAGAGGGGGGGGGGGGGGGGGTTGGGTGAATTAGTGTAGTGGATAAAATCATGTCAGTTTGAAAATCTTTCATACGATAAAAATCAAACTCAGAAGATAACATGAAATCTTGTTTGTATATGTAGTGAAAGCTGTTAGGATCAGAGCGGCACTAAGAGGGGGGGGTGAATTAGTGCAGCGGATTAAAACGTTGATTTCGACAAATCTTTCGTGCGATAAAAATCGGCATCGGAAGTGCTTAACTTGAAAATGTATTCACAAAGTTGTGCAGCAAAGGTAATGATGAAATAAAGCAAGTAAGAAGGTTTACAGTAATGTAAATAGCAGTAATGAAATGCAAACCAGAGATTACGCCGTTTTTAAAGTGGTTCGGTCAAGTGACCTACATCTACTTGCGAGGCCCCTCTTCGATGAGGCTCCCACCTTCCACTAGCAAATCTCTTGAAAGGAAAGGGTGAATACCCCTCTTACAACTTTTTACAAGCGGTTCACTCTCTTACAGATTTTCAGCAAGAAAGATGGAGGTGAACACTAGCAAATTGAAAACAAGACTATCTAAGACTTTTCTAAGGCCTTTCTCTCAAACAATTGCTGCTCAAAAAGTTGTGATCTCAGCTGAGATTTGAGTGGTATTTGTAGGCCTCAAGAGGATTCAAATTTGGGCTCCAAAATTTGAATTCTCTTGGAGTTCCCGATGCTGGCGGTGCCACCGCTTGTCAGTGGCGGTGCCACCGCCTGTCAGTTTTTGACCCTGACAGTGCTGGGCGGTGCCACCGCCCAGCCCAGGTGGTCCTACTGCCTAGCTCTCGGGCACTGGGCGGTGCCACCGCCTAGCCCAGCCGGTGCCACCGCCTACAGTGTTTTCAACCCACTAGTTGGGCTTCAATCTTAGCCCAAACTAGTCGGAACTCGGGCCCAATTGGCCCCTACTCGGGCCCAATTGGCCCCTACCTAATCCTAACCCTAATTAACATACTAACTACGAATTTAAAGACATTTTATAAGCTATTACAAAGTAAATAAGTCAAGACTTCTTCCGGCGAGCTTCCGACGAACTTTCGACGGTCTTCCGATAAACTCTCGGAAACCATTTTGCGGACTCCCGGCAAGCTCTTAAACTTCACGATTTGATCTTGGCGAGTTCCAACGAGCTTCTTCGGCAAGCTCCGATCTCTCTCGACGAGCTCCGCGAACTTCCCATGAACCTTTCGGTGAGCTTCCAAAAAACCCTTCGGCAAGCTCCCTACTCATTCTCGGCTAGTTCCGGCAGCATTCCCAACGAACCTTCGGACTTCCGTCGAACTCTCGAACTCCCAATGAATCCTTCGCGCTTGACTCAGCACTTTGTTTTGCTTTATGTCTTTCTCATTATCATAGTTATTCCTGCACACACAAACTAAAACTCTACTCCGATCTAGACAATTATTACAACGCGAATCGACATTCCGTTGCCCGGCACGTCATTGGTTGGCGCTTCGTCCGATTCTTCAGCGCATCGTCCTCTCTTGCGGCTTGTTTCCTAATCGGCGGTTGACCTCCGCAACCCCGATATCCTTGGCGTAATTCCGCTCTCCTTGGCCCGATGCCCGACGTCCGAAGCTTTCTGTTGTCCAATATCCTGACGTGATCTCCTCCAACGCAACGTCAATTCCTCCTGCGTTAATTGTCTAATCCTGATCAAGTAGACCTGCATCACTCAAAATGCAGTTTAAATTATAAACACATATCAAGTGGTTTCATCATCAAAATACGAGATTCAACAATCTCCCCCTTTTTGATGATGACAACCACTTGATGACAGAGTTAACCTTAACTCCCGAAGTTTAAACAAACTCCCCCTATCAATATGCCATATTGATAGAACCTTGAATTCAAGCAGAATTCAAGTCATTGCAATATTCATCATGAATACTTGCAACACATCATCATGAACATATGCATAAAACTTATGCATCACATGTTATGTCATTAACATAATTCTCCCCCTTTGTCATCAACAAAAAGGAGAAGTACCACAATCAAGTATTTGTTATATGGGTTCAACTCATTGCATGAAAAACATAATATCAAGTTTTATCATCATGTAATCTAATGATTAAAGATGTGTAAGTTTAGCATGTTTGGTCCTATTGAGATAGCTATTGATTGCTTCTCTTTAGACTATAAGCTAGCAATTTTTACAATATGCAAGTTTTACTACATACAAGCTAGCAAAAAATTACGAAAGCAAATACAAGATAGCTTTCTTGTGTAAGCTCACGATTCTTGCTTCCTATTGCAATGTGCAAGTTGCAAGTTTTGCTTCTTTTGCAATGTGCAAGTTTTCAAATTTTGCATCTTGAGCGAGCAATATTTCTCCCCCTTTGTCATTGTCAAAAAGAAGGAAAGACCCTTTACATCAATTATGACAAAGGTAAGTATCAATCTCATTTGTGCATCATTATATTTTCAAATTGAAACATGCACTATTTCGAAAACCTTATATTTCATTAATGCACGATATTGAATAAATCAATCAACATTATGAGCATATCATACATGATACATCATTTTGGTAATAAATCATAGCATTTATCAATATTTTGATTATGATACCAAGCATTCATTATTTAGAGAATTTATGATGCACATTATATGCATATATCATCACAATAAAAAGTAATTGCGTACATAATTTCAAATCATAAATGTTTCAAATCATGATGGTATTAACTTGTCAAATTTCATCCGACCATTCATGATCATAACTTTTCATTTGTATGTATCAAAATAATATCAAGAGTATTTCATGCATAATTTTATATCACCACATAAGGAATATCAAGAAGAAAGTAGTTGGGTGATGCGATAAACATTTCATGAATACAAGGAATATAAAAATCATATCATGAAATATTAGAATATATGAATACCAAAATGCATAATTTCTTTTTGAAAAACCTATTCATAAATAATCAAAAGAAAATCTTGGGAGATCGATAAATGAAAAAAAAATCTTGATTCATAATAAATCTTAATTTATAAATATCACGGAATCAAGATCACGATTTTGGATAAAACTCATTCAAATTCAAATCGTCCAAATCATCAAAATCTTAATATTACTTTCAAGAGATTCAAAATGATATACATAGATTTATCATAAAGTAAATTAATTTTCAATCATCACATAAGGCATTTAAAGAATTTTTGAAACATAGGAGAATGATTAATTTAAGCATGCAATGTTTCGATCAAATTCAAGTCATGGATAACAATACTTTCATATTATGAGTATCAATTCATGAATACTAAAAGACATTATTTGGGATTCCAATTTTGCAAGATCAAGATTATGATTTAGATAAAACTCATTTAAATCAAATCGTTAACTTGAAATTCATAATCAAGTCATCAAAATCAATTTCGAGATTCACAAAATTAGTAAAATAAATTCATTAATTTCAATAGGATAGAAAATTTATTTCCATTTCATACAATTAATTTCATGTGAGTGTATTCAAGTCTTTTGTAAAAACATGTATCATCATCGAAACATAAGTTTCGTCATGAAGCCGTTAAGACCAAACACATCATGATATGACATCTATCATCAAAAGACTATCAAGAAATTCATACATAGATGTACATGCACTATGTCATCTTAATATGTCATAAAAAATGATTAGTCTAAAAATATGTTAATCTAAAATGAGAGTTTCAAATCAACATTTACATAAAAAAAACTCATGTATGTCATAAAATCATCAAGATACACATGTATGGATTAATTCTAAGCATTATCACATATCATATAATTATCATCCCTAATGTTGCATATATCATTCAACATTTCAAAACATAACATACAAGAACCTTAGCAATATACTTTTCATTATCAATTTTTTAATTTTTCAAAGATGCTAAAAAGAGAAACATGATATAATTTTTAAAAAATAATTTTTTATTTTCTATTCCTACTATCTAAATTAAGCACTCATGAAAAACTTCAAGTAACATCAAAGTAATTCAAGAGAGTTGAGTTACTTACCTTGTAGTCGAAGTTCATCAAAGCCCAATTCGCCGTTTCATCTTTGGAAGTTTTTGATTCATCCTTTGTTGCCTTCCTCTTCTTTGGCCTCTTCCTCCGTTCAAGTTCATTGTTTATTTTAGATTTTTGTTTAATGAACTTATTAAGATTTAGTGTTCGAAGTTCAAGTTCATCATTGTCCGCATCACTTGAGTCGTCGCTCAAGTGGTATTCATTTGTCCGGAGTTCCAAATCCTTCCTGTTCTTTGGAAGGTGATTTTGTTTATTATGTTCATCGTGTGCATTGCGCACCATTTCATATGTCATCAATGAGCCGATAAGTTCTTCAAGTGGAAAAATATTTAAATCTTTTGTTTCTTGTATTGCCATTACTTTTGATTCCTAAGCTTTAGAAAGTGATCGTAAAACCTTACTAACAAGTTCAAAATTCGAGAAACATTTGTCAAGAGCTTGTAAACCATTGACGACATCCGTAAAACGGGTGTATTTGTCAACAATGGTTTCACTCGGCTTCATTCGAAAAAGCTCGAAATCATGTATTAAAAAGTTGATTTTCGAATCTTGAACTCTAGAAGTGCCTTCGTGTGTGATTTCAAGAGTGTGCCATATGTCAAAAGCTGTTTCGCACAAAGAAACCCGATTGAACTCATTTTTGTCCAAAGCGCAAAATAAGGCATTCATAGCCTTTGCGTTTAAAGAAAAATACTTCTTCTCCAAATCCGACTATTTGTTCATCGGTTTAGAGGGAAGTTGAAAACCGTTTTCAATAATATTCCATAAATCCAAATTCATAGAAATCAAGAAAACTCTCATTCGAGTTTTCCAATAAGTGTAGTCCAATCCGTTAAACAATGGTGGACGAAAAACCGATAAGCCCTCTTGAAAGCCATGAAGAGCCATTTCTCTCGAGTGTAAATCCGAAATGAGAAATACCGGGCTCCGATACCAATTGTTAGGATCGGAGCGGCACTAAGAGGGGGGGGTGAATTAGTGCAGCGGATTAAAACGTTGATTTCGACAAATCTTTCGTGCGATAAAAATCGGAGTCGGAAGTGCTTCACTTGAAAACGTATTCACAAAGTTGTACAGCAAAGGTAATGATGAAATAAAGTAAGTAAGAAGGTTTGCAGTAATGTAAATAGTAGTAATGAAATGCAAACCAGAGATTACGCCATTTTTAAAGTGGTTCGGTCAAGTGACCTACATCCACTTGCGAGGCCCCTCTTCGATGAGGCTCCCATCTTCCACTAGTAAATCTCTTGAAAGGGAAGGGTGAATACTGCTCTTACAACTTTTTACAAGTGGTTCACTCTCTTACAGATTTTCAGCAAGAAAGAAGGAGGTGAACACTAGCAAATTGAAAACAAGACTATCTAAGACTTTTCTAGGGCCTTTCTCTCAAACAATTGCTGCTCAAAAAGTTGTGATCTCAGTTGAGATTTGAGGGATATTTATAGGCCTCAAGAGGGTTCAAATTTGGGCTCCAAAATTTGAATTCTCTTAGAGTCCCCGATGCTGGCGGTGCCACTGCCTGTTAGTGGCGGTGCCATCGCCTGTCAGTTTCTGACCCTAACAGTGCTGGGCGGTGCCACCGCCCAGCCCAGGCGGTGCTACTGCCCAGCTCTCGGGCACTGGGCGGTGCCACCGCCTACAGTGTTTTCAACCCACTAGTTGGGCTTCAATCTTGGCCCAAACTAGTCCGAACTCGGGCCCAATTGGACCTTACTTGGGTTATAGGATTAATACCTAATCCTAACCCTAATTAACATACTAACTACGAATTTAAAGACATTTTATAAGCTATTACAAAGTCCATAAGTCAAGACTTCTTCCGGCGAGCTTCCGGCGAACTTTCGGCAGTCTTCCGATAAACTCTCGGAAACCATTCTGCGGACTCCCGGCAAGCTCTTAAACTTCATGATTTGATCTTGGCGAGTTCCAACGAGCTTCTTCAGCAAGCTCCGATCTCTCTCGGCGAGCTCCGCGAACTTCCCACGAACCTTTCGATGAGCTTCCAAAAAACCCTTCGGCAAGCTCCCTACTCATTCTCGGCTAGTTCCGACAGCATTCCCGACGAACCTTCGGACTTCCGTCGAACTCTCGAACTCCCAATGAATCCTTCGTGCTTGACTCCACACTTTTTTTCGCTTTATGTCTTTCTCATTATCATAGTTATTCCTGAACACACAAACTAAAACTCTACTCAGATCAGGAAAATTATTACAACGCGAATCGACATTCCGTTGCCCGGCACGTCATTGGTTGGTGCTTCATCCGATTCTTCAGCGCATCGTCCTCTCTTGCGGCTTGTTGCCCAATCGGCGGTTGACCTCCGCAACCCCGATATCCTTGGCGCAATTCCGCTCTCCTTGGCCCGATGCCCGATGTCCGAAGCCTTCTGTCGTCCAATATCCTAACGTGATCTCCTCCGGCGCAACGTCAATTCCTCCTGCATTAATTGCCTAATCCTGATCGAGTAGACCTGCATCACTCAAAATGCAGTTTAAATTATAAACACATATCAATTGGTTTCATCATCAAAATACGAGATTCAACAAAAGCAGTAGGCAAGTAAAGATTCAGTTTATAGTAAAGATAAATTGCTTAAATAGAAATGCAAACCATTTTATAGTAGTTTGGTCATCGTGACCTACATCCGCTCCACTAATTCCTCTTCCGTCAAGGCTACCGGCATCCACTAATAATCTTCCTTCAATGGGCAAAGATCAACCACCCTTCCAACTCGATTCTCCTTTTGACAGGTTCAGGAGAGAACCTTTACAACCCCCTTCACTCCTCTCTTAAATAAGACTAACACTTAAGTTTTGAGAGGAGTTCACACAAAATTACAATTGCGTTTTCTTTTTATTTTTGCTCTCAGTTGTGTATATTTAACTAGGGATGAGAGGGGTATTTATAAAACTCAAGTGTGTTTAAACTTGGAGGCTAAAAGCATCTCATCCCGGGTTTCTCAGGTCCTGGTAGTACCACTACCTGTGTTGGGTGGTACCATCATCTACAGCACTAACACTAGGTGGTACCATCACTTGGAAGACTGTGTCTAGGTGGTACCACTGCCTGACATTGCCATTGGGTGGTACCATCGCCCAGTTTGGCGGTACTATTGCCTGACATAGTCTCGGAGACTGTGCCATGACGGTGCCACCTATTGGGTCAATGTTTGGGCCTTGCACTTGGCCTAACACAACTCAAACTTGGGCCCAATTGGCCCTTAATTGAGTTGACCCAATTATAATCCAATTATGTGCTAACTAGAAATTTTAAGGCATATACTAAGCTATAATAAGTCTGTAAGTCTAGGTTTCTTCTAGTGAGCTTCTAACAAACTTCCGATGATCTCTCGGCAATGTTCCAAAGGAATCCCAGCAAGCTCCTAGACTTCACAATGATCTTCTTGGTGAGTTTTGATGAACTTCTTTGGCAAGCTCTTGGACTTCTTGGTCAATTCCAACAGAACTTCTGACAAACATCCGAACTTTCGATGAACTCTCGAACTCCCTACGAAATCTCGTTCTTGACTCCGGGACTTCATTTTGCTTTATGCCTTGATCACTATTTTAGTTAATCCTGCACACTTAAAACCTACTTCGATCTAGATAATTATTACAAAGCAAATCAAATGTTGTCCGAAATGTCATTGGTTCATTGGCGCTTCGTCCGAATCTTCGGTGCATCGTCCTCTCTTGCGGCCTATTGCCCAATTGGCCAGTTGACCTCCACAACTCTGATTTCCTTGGTGCAATTTCTACTCTTCTTGGCTCGATGCCCAAATCCATGGCCCGAAGCCTTCTACCGATACGTCGACCGATCCTTTGACTTAATGTCCAATCTTCTGACATGTTTTTCTCCGGCCCAACATGATTCTTCTTGCATTTAATTGTCTCTCCCTAATCGAAACTTCCTATATCACTCAAAACGTAGATCAAATCATAAACACTATTAATTGGTTTCTTTATCAAAATATGATATTCAAGAATCCTCCCATTTTTTATGATGACAACCAATTGATGACAGAGTTAACCTTAACTCCCCCTATTAATATGGCATACTGATAGAACCTTGAATTTAAGTTGAATTCAAGTCAAAGCAATATTTCATAATCAATATTTGTAACATGTCATCATAAAATTATACATAATCAAATTTATAATACATCATTCCATGCATGAACATTATCATAACTTCTCCCCCTTTATCATCAACAAAAAGGAGAAGTGCATTTAGCAAGTTTCAAATCATTGCAATATAAATATAATCTCAAGTTTTATCATCATGCAAGCAAGTAATTTTCTTTCTTCTCTTTTGAGAAGTGCAATGTTTTGTTTCCTTGGCAAAGCGAAAGGTAGCAAAATTTTATATCATTTTATGTGCAAGCTAGCAATAATTTTGAGTTTTGTAAGTTTGTAAATTTTGCTAGATTAGCAAGTTAGCATGTTTTGCTTCTTGAGATAAGCAAGATAGCACTTTTGCTTCTCTTGAGATGGCAAGCTAGCAATTCTTGGTGATGTTCAAGGTAGCAAGTTCTACATCATGCAAGCTAGCAATTTTTAGAGATATTCATGCATCATGAGTATTGCGTCTCTTGAGATTTGCAAGAAAGCAATTCTTACTTTTCTTTTGAGATGAGTAAGCTAGCAAGTTTGCCTCTTTTTATGATGTGTACGATAGCAATTCTTTCCCTCCCTTTGTCATTGGCAAAAAGAGGGGAATAATAATACAATTCATTTTCTTTTACTTCAATCTTCATGATAAGGATAAATAACAAAGATGAAGAATCAAGTCATTAATGTCAAAAGATCATATATCATTTTTGATAAAATTCTTCTTTTGTAAATAGAAAGTATGATAGGAAACAATCTTAATTCATAAAGAAGATTCAAGTCTAAAAATCGAGAAATCAATATCATGATTCGAAAAATGTATAAGAAGAATTTGTGTATTTGGGAGATTTAACATATCTAAGTTTATCATTCAAGCTAGCAATTTTGGTTCTCGTGAGATGCTAGCTATTTTATTTCCCCCTTTTGTCATTATAAATAAGAAAGAAGAAGGGAAGAATATAATGATATAAATGTTCAAGTAGTCACAAAAATACAAAGGTGTCATATGAAAATCATGACATGAAATATATTAATATCAAATCATGAATGCCACAAGACATGATTTATTTCAGCAAATAACTGTAGGGAAATCATTGGGGGCGACATCATATGCGCAGCGGAAGAACAAGAAAAACAAAATCCCCGATTCCCAAAGAGATGTTCGTCGTCGTGCGAAGATTGGTATGCAAAAATCCGCGAAACATGAAACTGCGTATAGAGTAGATTGTGTTACCTAGGGAGATCGTATATTCCTATTTCCTTACAGATCCTTAGGAGAGGGTGAAGGAGGTCAAGCATCCTCCTCTCTAGCGGTGATCCACACAGTAGGGTTGCGATGACGCTCCTCAAAACTTCAGACCTACTATGAGTTGGAGATGGAGAGGAGAATAGGAAAAGGCAAACAAAAGCTCTCTAGCCCATGGGGCTCTGAATCCCTCCTATTTATAGAGGTCCCCTGTCAAACCCTAATGGGTCCTCCCATAGTGGGTATTGGATCTGCATCCAATAAGACAAGGGCTCCGTCGGATATCTCATATCCGAACCTCTATTCATCGCAATGCCTACCATATGTGTGTGACCCTCTAGGCCCAATATCGAGCTGGCCGTGAGTCATACCTGTCAGAACTCCTTCTAACTCAGTGAATTATTATCTCTGTAATAATTCACTCGACTCGACTACGGACGTACTAGGCCACTATGCTGTAGTGCCCAGACGATACAGGGGAATCCAATCCGTTGGACCTGTCTGTCCTCAGTTACTGTGTACCTATAGTCCCTCATCCATCTAATATACCAGAGACCGTATATCGAGCATGGTGTTGTCAGACCCACACGGTTTCTTCTCGAGTCTCGCTCTAATCGGATTCTCCCGGAGAACTCTTTATCTCTCAACCTGAATGACCCTGGCCAGGGATTTGTCTAAGCAAGAACACATTGGATATTCCTCTCATGACGCCGAGAGTGGATGATCCTCTATCGACACTCAATAGCCCTCGTAAGGTCGACTACCACTCCCAATGACCAGCTGTACTAGATCTGGGATAGCCAAACCTATAAGTCTGGTATCAAAGAGTGGAGCACTCATCCAGGACATCCTTGGTGTCTCAAGTCTAAGGACCAGATACACCACTAGGACTACGGAATCGCTGTCTGACAATAAGGCATCATCAACCATCCAACATTCCGTAAGCGGATCAATCAGTGAACTCATTCTCTAATGAGCACCTGTACTATATCCCTAGTGTCCCTACAAAAGCAGCTATGAGACCAGTTGCATCCATCATATTGACGGGTATACAGCATACCAGTCTGTCCGGTTATCACGATATTGTTAGGATCGAGAGCACTAAGAGTGGGGGGGTGAATTAGTGCAGCGGATATCTTTCAGCGATTTAAAAACAAAAGCTGCGTTCGTCCGATAAAAACGATTTTGATGTAAAAGCCGATTCACAGTTTGTATCTAAGTGCAGTTTACGCAGTTTGCGTCTTAATGCAGTTTTGCGTCTAAATGCAGTTTGCGTCTAAATGCAGATTGCGTCTAAGCGCAGTTTGCATTTAAGCGCAGTTTGCGTCTAAGCGTAGATTGCGTCTAAGCGCAGATTGTGTCGAAGCGCAGTTTGCGTCTAAACACAGTTTGCGTCTAAGCGCAGTTTGCGTCTAAACACAGTTTGCGTCTAAACACAGTTTGCGTCTGAGCGCAGTTTGCGTCTAAACGCAGTTTTACGTCTAAGTGCAGTTTTATGTCTAAACGCAGTTTTGCATTTAAACGCAGTTTTACGTCTAAATGCAGTTTTACGTCTTAATGCAGTTTTACGTCTAAACGCAGTTTTGCGTCTAAACGCAGTTTTACGTCTAAACGCAGTTTTACGTCTAAACTCAGTTTACGTCTAAACGCAGTTTTTACGTCAAAGCGTAATTTTACTTCTAAACGCAGTTTTGCGTCTAAACGCAATTTTGAACTTTAAAAAGCGTTTTATGAATACGCAGAAAGCAATTTGCAGTTATAAATGGAATCAAAATGTAAGCATAAACTGTAATGTAAAGATAGTACGAAAACACCGATTTACGTCTGAATGCAGATTCGGAAAGATCAGAACTTAGAGACTCGTTCGTAAAAGCGCAGAGGGCAGTAGCTATGTAGGAGGTTTGCAATAATGATAAAGTGCTCAAAGTAAAAGCAAACCAGAGATTTAGAGTGGTTCGGTCAGTCTTGACCTACTCCACTTTTGGCTTCCTCCTCCGATGAGGTCACCGACGTCAACTAGCTGCCTTCCTTCAATGGGCGAAGGCCAACTGCCCTTTTACAGTTTCACTCCTTTTGATGGGCTCAGGAGACAACCCTTACAGAACCTTTCTCTCCTCACTTTTACAATTCAGAAACTTAAAGAACAGAAGGAGGAGACTTAAAGGCTTTACAACAATTTTGAGCTCAAGAATCATAGAGAAGATCAAGATTTCGGTGTAGGTCTCTTACTTTTTCTGTGCTGAATGGGTGGGGTATTTATAGGCCCCAACCCAGTTCAAATTTGGAGCTCAAAACGATCAAATCCCGGAATTGCGGTTGCACCTCCTGACTGGAGAGGTTGCACCGCCTGGCAGAGCTCGAAGACTGAGCCTCTGGGCGGTGCCACCTCTGTCAGAGGCGGTTGCACCTCTCTGCCAAAGCTCGAAGACCGAGCTCAGGCGGTTGCACCGCCCGACTGGAGAGGTTGCACCGCCTGGCAGAGCTCGAAACTTGAGCTCTGGCGGTGCTACCTCCTGACAGAGGAGGTTGCACCGCCCAGTCTCGCTCGGAGACTGAGCCCTGGGCGGTTGCACCTCTTGGCTGGGGTGGTTGCACCGCCCAGTATCGCTGGGAGACATAGCCCAGGCGGTGCCACCTCCTGGCCTAGGCGGTTGCACCTCCTGGTGCAATCAGGGTCCAAATGGTTAGCTCCATTCGGCCCAATTTCAATCTTTTCAGGGGCCTAATTGCCCCAAGATTAAGCTAATGGGATCATCTCCCATTTTCCAACTTAATCAATGTGCTAACTATGATTAAATCTAAGACAATTTCTGCAGCTTTGCTCCGATGCGTCGATCGCTTCTTCCGGCGAGTTTCCGGCAGACTTCCGTCGATCATCTGATGAACCCTCGGTGATTCTTCTGCGGACTTCCGGCAAACTCCTGGACTTTGCGACGATCCACTTGGCGAGTTCTGACGAGCTTCGCTTGGCAAGCTTCTGGACTTCTCAGATCTGTTCTCGCAGAACCTCCAACGACCGTCCGAACTTCCGTCGAACTCTCGAACTCCCAACGTGATCATGATCTTGACTCCGGCGCAACTCCTGCTGCTTGTCTAACTTTCATCGTAGTTAATCCTGCACACTTATCTCAACACATTGATTAGACAACAAATGACAATTGACTTCATCATCAAAATCTGAGATTCAACAATCTCCCCCTTTTTGATGATGACAATCAATTGATAATGGAGTTATCCTTAACTCCCCCTATCTATATGCCATAGTTGAGATAAGTCAACCTTGAATTCAAGACCTAAGAATTCAAGTGACGTATTGATAAGTTAGATCAGTTAAACTTATCAATACTCCCATCATGATACCCATCATGATGTATCTCTTCAAGAATGATGTCAAGGCTTGACATACATCATCAAGTTTATATGATTGTGTTTATAACTATTCATCATGTAATTGAATATTATCATATAAAGCTGCGAAGGACTATTACATGATGCACACATTTGAGTTTTCTAGCAAGTTTGCATTTACTTCACAAGATAGGATATCAACTCAAGACATAATGCAAACTGTAGCACATGTTCATATATCTCTTGGTTATGCAAGGATGGCATAACCATAACATTGTTTATAGCATCACTCAAGTATTTGCAACTATGACTGGCAGTGTTTATCAATTCATATGTTTCTCCCCCTTTGTCATCAACAAAAAAAATGGTAATTGTGATACCAGGAAAACAATATTAGCAAGATTTATAGAGGAATTTTACATAGATTGCTTTGAAAACTTCTTCCCTTTTTGTTATAATCCATTTTACCCGCAAAGATATTACAGTATGAAATACATACACAGGAATTACTTTATCAGATTTATTTCAGAAACTTATGAAAGTGTACGAACAAATCTGTTTTATAGCATTCGAACAAATAAGATGCATTTGGACAAGATTTTGTTACAGATTTTCACATTTAAACATGGCAATTAAGTGATCTGATCATTCAATATAGTCCGAAAAATAAGTTTATTTATTCGGACACATCAACATTCCTAATTCTCTTTTAATGAAATCAAATTGTTCTTCACTTAGAGGTTTTGTAAAAATGTCAGCCAGTTGATGTTTGGTATCAATGAACTCTATGGTTACGTCATGATTAGTGACATGATCTCGTATAAAGTAATGTCTAATATCAATATGTTTTGTTCTTGAGTGTTGTATAGGATTTTTAGTTAAGCATATTGCACTCGTGTTATCACATTTAATGGGAATATCTTTAAGATTAACTTTGTAATCTTCTAAAGTGTTTTTCATCCATACAACTTGTGCACAAAGCATGCACTTGTTACAATATATTCAGACTTCTTTGTTGATAGAGCAACCGAGCTTTATTTCTTAGATGACCAGGATACAAGGGCATGTCCTAAAAATTGACATGATCCTGATGTGCTTTTTCTATCTAGTCTATAGCCAGCGAAGTCCACTTCAGCATAAGCTGTTAACTCAAAATTTTTTGATTTTGGGTACCATAATCCTAGATTTGTGGTTCCATTAAGATATCTAAGTATTCTTTTGACTGCTTTGAGATGAGATATCTTAGGGTTTGATTGAAATCTAGCACAAAGTCCTACACCCAACATGATGTCCGGTCGGTGGCGGTGAGGTAAAGTAAACTTCCTATCATACCCCTATAAGTCTTTTGATTAAAGCTTTCTCCACTTTCATCAATTTCTAACTTAGTGGAGGTGCTCATAGGGGTGTTAATAGCCTTTGAGTTGTTCATATTAAACTTTTTTAATAAATTCATAGCATATTTTATTTGACTAATAAAGATGCCATTGCTTAATTGTTTGATTTGTAAACCTAAGAAGAATGTTAATTCTCCCATTAAGCTCATTTCGAATTCAAGACTCATGGTTCTAGCAAAAGATTCACAGAGAGATTCATTTGTAGAGCCAAAGATAATATCATCAACATAAATCTGAACAATGAGAAAATTATTTTCAAAATTCTTGATAAATAATGTAGTATCAACCTTGCCTTTTGTGAAGTTATTTTCGATAAGAAAAGAACTAAGTCTCTCATACCAAGCCCTTGGGGCTTGTTTTAAACCATAGAGAGCTTTAGTTAATCTAAACACATGATTAGGGAGGCTATCATTTTCAAAACCAGGAGGTTGTTCAACATAAACTTCTTCGGAGATAAAGCCATTTAGAAAAGCGCTTTTAACATCCATTTGAAACAACTTAAAATTATTACTGCTAGCGTAGGCAAGGAGCATCCTTATGGCTTCCAATCGAGCCACAGGGGAGGCGAAGGTTTCTTCAATGTCGATACCTTCTTCTTGGTTGAAACCTTTGGCCACTAATCTAGCCTTGTTTCTAACCACGATACCATTTTCATTTTGCTTGTTTAGAAGACCCATTTTGTACCAATAACTAAATGGTCATTTGGCCTAGGAACAAGCTTCCACACTTCATTTCTCTCAAATTGATTTAATTCATCTTGCATTAGATAATCCATGAATCATCTTTCATGGCTTCATCAATGCATTTGGGTTCAATTTGGGAGAGAAAAGGCGGCATTCGCACAAAAAAGGTTTTAAGAGAAGATCGTGTTTGAACCCCTTTGACGTGTCTCCTAGGATTAGCTCCTTAGGGTGAGCATCTACATACTTCCAATCCTTGGGTAAGGATATTTCGGAAGTGGATGCATCTAGGTTGTTAGTTGGAGAAGGGGTTTCCTTTAAATTCAAGGAATCAAAATTAACATCTTCATCAAGATCATTTTTCGTAATTTCGGAAATCTCATTGAAAACAATATGAATGGATTCTGCAATAATTAGAGTTCTATTAATGAAGATACGAAAGGCTTTAGAAACTGTAGAATAACCAAGAAAGATTCCTTCATCGGATTTAGCATCAAATTTTCCTAAGTTGTCTTTTTCATTCAAGATAAAACACTTACACCCAAAGACTTTAAAATATGAAACGTTGGGTTTTTTATTGTTCCATAACTCATAGGGAGTTTTGGTTAGTAGAGGTCTCACCAGAACTCTATTTAAAATGTAGCATGCAGTATTTATGGCTTCGGCCCAAAAATATTTGGGTAGGTTGTGTTCATTCAACATGGTTCTTGCCATTTCTTGTAAATTTCGATTTTTTTTTCTACAACTCCATTTTGTTGAGGGTTTCTAGGAGTAGAGAAATTATGGTTGTATCCATTGAGTTCACAAAATTCCCGGAAATCATGGTTTTGAAATTCACCACCATGATCACTTCTAATTGACGAAATCATAGAACCTTTCTCATTACGAACGAGTTTGCAAAACTTGGTAAAAGATCTAAGACATTCACTTTTTCTGTTTTAAGAAGTAAGTCCATGTGTATCTGCTATAGTCATCCACGATGATCTAAAAGCGTATTTGCTACCTCCTAGGCTTGATGTGGAGATGGGTCCCAACAAGTCCATATAGATCAATTGTACGGGCCTAGAGGTGCTTATTTGATTTTTTAGATTTGAAGCTACTCTTAATTTGTTTACCTAATTAGCGTGCATCACATACATTATCTTTGATGAACTTGATATGAGGAATTCCTCTTACAAGTTCTTTGGATGATATTTGAGTGATTAGCTTCATGCTAGCATGACCTAATCTTCTGTGCCATATCCAAGCATTCTCATTTAAAAGCAAAAAAACATATTTCATTACATAAATCATTGATGTCAATAGTGTATACGTTATTTTATTTTAATGCAATCATAGATATGTTTTTTTTATGTGGTTTTTCAATGATGCAAGCATTAGATTCAAATCTGATAATATATCCTTTATCACACAATTGACTAATGCTCAAGAGGTTATGTTTTAGACCATCAACTAGCAAAACATCTTCAATAGAGAAGTTGGATTTGTTACCTATGGTTCCTTTGCCAATGATTTTTCCCTTGTTGTTGTCTCCAAGGTGACATATCCTTCGTCTATGCTAGTGAGCTTAGAGAATTGGGATGGATCTCGGTCATATGCCTTGAGCATCCACTATCAAGGTACCATCTCTTGCTCCTAGCTTGTGATGGTTTAGTTTTCTACAAGAAAGGATGATGTTTAGGTACCCATTTGCTTTTGGGTTCCTCACAAATAGATCTACATTTTCTATCATGTTGCATAGAATTTGTCATGGTTCCTTTAGGAACCCAAATCAATTTGTTTGGACTAAATTTCCTGAATGGACAATAATCGTCCCCCAGTGTCCCAACTTGCAATAAAAGTTGCATTTGCTTTGATGTCTAACATGTAAGATGGGGCCTTTTATTTAAGGTAGTTGGATTTTGGTGAGGACTCCTCACAAATCCAATCCCACTTCTTTTGGAACATGACCCTTGTTTGTAAGGATCATGTTTAATGACTTGCTACCAACCTCGAATTTCTTCAAGGTGTCCTTAAGTAGCAAGTTTTCTTTTTGAAAAGTTTCTAGATCATGACATTTGATACATGAATTTAAACTATCATGATATTCAATTTTTAACTTATTAAAATCACAAGTAAGACTATCATGCTCCTTTTTTAGCAATTTGTATTTTCTATTGATAATCTTGCATTCATCAAATAAGTCATGGAAGGCATTTAATAATTCATCGAAAGATAAATCAACATCTAATAAATTCGTTACCTCCTCTCCGATGGCCATTAAGGCGTAATGAGCAACTTGCTCGGTGTTGGACTCCTCTTCTTCAGATGCGCTCGAGTCATCCCATGTTGCTTGAAGAGCCTTCTTTTTTGATGTTCTCCTTTTGACTTGGGGACAATCACTCTTGTAGTGTCCCGGCTTTTTGCATTCATAGCAGATCACTTGGTACTTCTTGGGTTCAAGTTTAATTTTTGCATCATTCTTAAACTTGTTTCTTTTAAAGAACTTTTTAAACTTTCTTGTTAGAAGTGCCAAGTCATCATCACAGTCCTCATCACTTGAGTTTTCTCTCAAGTGGCATTCAGAAGTTTTGAGTGCCATATCCTTCCTGTTCTTTGGAAGGATGTCTTCTTGCTCTTCATGAGCTTTACAAGTCATTTCGTAGGTCATTAATGACCCGATTAGTTCTTCAAGAGGGAAGTTGCGCAGATCTTTTGCCTCTTGAATAGCAGTGACTTTAGGATCCCAACTCTTAGGAAGGGATCTTAGTATCTTATTTACGAGTTCAAAATCCGAAAAACTTTTTCTGAGTCCTTTTAGACCGTTGACGACATCCGTGAAATGGGTAAACATGTCGCCAATGGTTTCACTCGGTTTCATTCGGAAAAGTTCAAAAGAATGCAACAACAGATTGATTTTTGACTCTTTCACTCTACTTGTGCCCTCGTGGGTCACTTCAAGTGTGTGCCAAATATCAAATGCAGTTTCGCAAGTTGAAACACGATTAAACTCGTTTTTATCAAGTGCGCAAAATAAGGCATTCATAGCCTTTGCATTAAGAGCGAAAGCCTTCTTTTCCAATTCATTCCAATCGATCATTGGAAGAGAAGACTTTGAAAATCCGTTATCAACAAGGTTCCACAGTTCAAAATCCATAGAAATAAGAAAGATCCTCATTCGGGTCTTCCAGTAGGTGTAGTCCGTCCCAATGAACATGGGTGGACATTTAATATAATGCTCCTCTTGGTTTCCGGCGTATGCCATCTCTCTTGGGTTTTAATCCGTTAGAGAGTTAACCTTGCTCTGATACCAATTGTTAGGATCGAGAGCACTAAGAGGGGGGGGAATTAGTGCAGCGGATATCTTTCAGCGATTTAAAAACAAAAGCTGCGTTCGTTCGATAAAAACGATTTCGATGTAAAAGCCGATTCATAGTTTGTATCTAAGTGCAGTTTACGCAGTTTGCGTCTCAATGCAGTTTTGCATCTAAATGCAGTTTGCGTCTAAATGCAGATTGCGTCTAAGCGCAGTTTGCATTTAAGCGCAGTTTGCGTCTAAGCGCAGATTGCGTCTAAGCGCAGTTTGCGTCTAAACACAGTTTGCGTCTAAACACAGTTTGCGTTTGAGCGCAGTTTGCGTCTAAACGTAGTTTTACGTCTAAGTGCAGTTTTACGTCTAAACGCAGTTTTGCGTCTAAACACAGTTTTACGTCTAAACGCAGTTTTACGTCTAAATGCAATTTTACGTCTAAACGTAGTTTTACGTCTAAACGCAGTTTTACGTCTCAACTCAGTTTACGTCTAAACGCAGTTTTTACGTCAAAGCGTAATTTTACGCCTAAACGTAGTTTTACGTCTAAACGTAGTTTTGAACTTTGAAAAGCGTTTTATGAATACGCAGAAAGCAATTTGCAGTTATAAATGGAATCAAAACGTAACCGTAAACTGCAGTTTAAAGATAGTACGAAAACACCGATTTACGTCTGAATGCAGATTCGGAAAGATCAGAACTTAGAGACTCGTTCGTAAAAGCGCAGAGGGCAGTAGCTATGTAGGAGGTTTGCAGTAATGATAAAGTGCTCAAAGTAAAAGCAAACCAGAGATTTAGAGTGGTTCGGTCAGTCTTGACCTACTCCACTTTTGGCTTCCTCCTCCGACGAGGTCACCGACGTCAACTAGCTGCCTTCCTTCAATGGGCGAAGGCCAACTGCCCTTTTACAGTTTCACTCCTTTTGATGGGCTCAGGAGACAACCCTTATAGAACCTTTCTCTCCTCACTTTTACAATTCAGAAACTTAAAGAACAGAAGGAGGAGACTTAAAGGCTTTACAACAATTTTGAGCTCAAGAATCACAGAGAAGATCAAGATTTCGGTGTAGGACTCTTGCTTTTTCTGTGCTGAATGGGTGGGGTATTTGTAGGCCCCAACCCAATTCAAATTTGGAGCTCAAAACGATCAAATCCCGGAATTCTGGGATCAAAGGTTACACCTCCTCGATTGGAGAGAGGTTGCACCGCCTTTGGCAGAGCTCAAGATCGAGCCTCAGGCGGTGCCACCTTCTGTCGAGGCGGTTGCACCTCTCTGCCAGAGCTCGAAGACCGAAGGCTCAAAGTGGTTGCACTGCCCGACCGGAGAGGTTGCACCGCTTGGCGAGCTCGAAACTTGAGCTCGGCGGTGCTACCTCCGACAGAGGAGGTTGCACCGCCCGGTCCTCGCCGGAGACTAAGCCCTGGGCGGTTGCACCTCTTGGCTGGGCGGTTGCACCGCCGATGTCGCTGGGAGACATAGCCCATGCGGTGCCACCTCCTAGCCTAGGCGGTTGCACCTCCTGGTGCAATCAGGGTCCGAATGGTTAGCTCCATTCGGCCCAATTTCAATCTTTTCAGGGGCCCAATTGCCCCAAGATTAAGCTAATGGGATCACCTCCCATTTTCCAACTTAATCAACATGTTAACTACGATTAAATCTAAGACAATTTCTACAGCTTTTGCTCCGATCGTCAATCGCTTTTCCGGCGAGTTTCCGGCGAACTTCCGCCGATCATCCGATGAACCCTTGGTGATTCTTCTCTTCGGGACTTCCGCAAACTCCTGGACTTTGCGACGATCCACTTGGCGAGTTCGACGAGCTTAAAGCAAGCTTCGGACTTCTCGGATCTGTTCTCGCATGAGAACCTCCGACGACCGTCTGAACTTCCGTCGAACTCTCGAACTCCCAACGTGATCATGATCTTGACTCCGGCGCAACTCCTGCTGCTTGTCTAACTTTCATCGTAGTTAATTCTGCACACTTATCTCAACATATAGATTAGACAACAAATGACAATTGACTTAATCATCAAAATCTGAGATTTAACAGATATCCCTCTCGAGTAACCTATGAACAGGATTATTTAGGATATGTGTTTAAAGGTGAATCGATCTCACTATCGTGATCTCATCACGATCCGATTCCCATTGCACAAATCCAAAGACATCACAATATATGTATGCATTTATGCAATAGTTATAAAGTGATATATGCCAAAATATAATAAGCAAAAAGATTCTATATTAAGTCACACGTGCCATCACTCACATGATTGGCTTGTTGGGCACCTATGACTAGCAATAACTTCTTTTATAAATGGCAAAAAGCAAAATAAGAGATCAAATGATATAATATCTTGATTCAAGCATAAAAAATCTCAAGTTAAAAGTCTCAAAAAATCAAGATAAAGCTCATTCAAATTTAAATTGACAAATCAAAATCGTTTTCAGTAGATTCAAAAAGAAACATAGATAAATTCATTAATCTCTCCTTTTTAAAAAAATTGATAAAATAGAGAAATCTTTTAAGGAGGAAGCTTTCCTCTTTTTATTTATTTCAATTTAAGTGATTTGATTTCTTATATGTTGAATCTCAGATTTTGATGATGAATTCAATTATAAATTATTTGATCTAATCTATATGTTGAGAAAAGTATGCAGGATTAACTATGATAGCAGTAAGACATAAAGCAGGTGTTGTGCTAAAGTCAAGATCGAGATCTCATTGGGAGTTCAAGAGTTCATCGAAAATCTGGACGTTCATCGGAAGTTCCGCCGAAACCAACCGAGAAGCCCAGGTGCTTGCCAAAGAAGCTCGTTGGAACTTGCCAAGAAGATCATCGTAAAGTCCAGGAGCATGCTGGGTGTCTGCCAGAACATTGCCGAGAGTTCGTCAGATATTCACCGAAAGCTCATCAAAAGAGCAATTGATGCACCGAAATAAGTAGTGCTATGATTATTTCTTAATTATTGTAGTTAGACCGTAAATTAAGGTAGGATTAGGAGGTAATCCCACTAACTTAATTAGGGGTCAATTGGGCCCTTAACAAGGCTAAATTGAGCCGAATTGAGCAGTCCATTCAGCATCTGAAATCTTGGCCAATGGTGGCACCGCCTAGAAGATAGTGTCCCAGGTTATCTGGGTGGTGGTACCACCTAGACTGGATGGTGGTACTACCGATAGTGAATGCTGCCAGTAGTGGTACCACCCCTGTAAGGTGGTAGTACCGCCCAGTAACAGTAGTGGGACTGCTAGTACCCTGAAATCCAAGGATATGATACTTTTTGGCTCCAATTTTGAAACTATTGGGGTCTATAAAAACTTCACCCTTTTCTGCATGAAAGGGTATGAAAATGTTTAACATATTCTTGAATCTCTAGGGTGTTAAGTAGTGTAAAAGTTAGAAAGAGTCCTCCCCCCCCTCTCTTAGCTTTATAAACAGCTAAGAAAGAGGAGTGAGGCTTGTAAGCGTTATCTCCTAAACCTGGGAAAAGGAGAAAGCACTGTAAAGAGGTGTTTGGTCTTCACTTATTAAAGGAAGGCCTTTAGTGGATGCCGGTGACCTTGATGGAGGGGAATCTGAAAGTGTATGTATGTCATATCGATCGAACCACTCTAAATTCTGGTTTGCTTTTCATTTGTGTAATTTACATTACTGCAAACCTCCTTAATATTCTCTTTGCACTTTTACGAAAGCTTTCAAATTTAATTTATCTCTAAAATGGATTGAATGGAAATGATTTTCGTTTGAATCGGTTTTAATCGAAATAAAGACTTTTGAAATTTAGAAAGTTTTCCGCTACACTAATTCACTCGCCCCTCTTAGTGCCGCTCTTGATCCTAACAATTGGTATCAGAGCAAGGTTTATTCTCATTTGGTTTTAAATCCAAGAGAGATGGTATTTGCCGACAACCTAGAGGGTCATTCAATTACACATCCGCCCATATTCAATGGGATGGATTACACATATTGGAAGACTAGAATGAGGATCTTGCTAATTTCAATGGATTTCAAATTATGAAATATTATATAAAATGGGTTTCAAAAGTCTTCTCTTCCAATGAACGATTGGAATTAGTTGGAGAATAAAACTTTTGCTTTAAACGCCAAGGCTATGAATGCCTTGTTTTATGCTTTAGATAAGAACAAGTTCAACCGTGTCTATTTGTGAAATGACTTTTGATATTTGTCACACACTCAAAGTGACTCATGAAGGCACTAGTCGAGTGAAGAAGTCAAAAATTAATCTTTTAGTGCATACTTATAAGTTGTTTCAGATGAAACCGAGTGAGACCATTTGAGACATGTACACCCGATTTACAAATGTCATCAATGGTCTAAAAGGACTTGGTAAAAGTTTCTCAGATTTTGAACTTGTTAATGAAATCTTAAGATCCCTACCAAAGAGTTGGGATTCTAAAGTAATAACCATTGAAGAGGCAAAGGATTTAAATAACTTTCCTTTTGAAGAACTAATCGGGTCACTAATGACCTATGAGATGACTTATAATGCTCATGAAGAGCCTGAGAATAACTTTCTAAAGGATATGAAGGATATAACACTAAGAACTCAAGAAGACTACTTGAAAGAAAATTCATGCTATGTCATGAATAGGGTTCTTGTAAGACCATTACTTTCCAAAACTCCATATAAATTATGGAACAATAAAAGACCAAATATTTCTTATTTTAAAGTTTTCGATTGTAAATATTTTGTTTTAAATAAAAAAAGATACCTTAAGAAAATTTGATGCAAAATCCAATGAAGGCATTTTCTTAGTTATTGCTCTATATCTAAAGCTTTTCATGTCTTTAATAAACAAACTTTGGTTATAGAGAAATATATTCATGTTGTTTTTAATGAGCTTCCTGAATTTAAGAAAAATAATTTTGATGATGACTTTAATTTTGATGCTTTAAATTTGAATGAAAACTCTCCTTCCCTAAGCAACTTGTTGATAAGATCCTAGGGTTTTATCGTAGAAGAATGAAGAGAAAATGGATGATCACTTCGAGGGGATTGGCCTCCTTGGGTTTATCAAACAACTAAATAATATTTCTTTGCTTGTTGAAAAGAAATGATTACATCACTATTTATAGAGTTTCACCCAGAGTCCACTAGGACTTGGCCTCTTAATAATAAATATATATTAAATAAACTTTTATCCAACTCTAACTTAACTAAACAGACTCAATAAACATTATTCAAAAGCTCATAAAATAAAGGGATCCTAATAATTCCTCCCTCTTTAAATCAGTCTTAACCTCTGTTGGGAAATCTAGGGGTTGACATCACATGTGCAATGGAAGAACATAAAAAATTCCTAAATTCCAAAATATGTGTTCGTCATCGTACGAAGATTGGTGCTTAAAAACCCGCAAAACTTAAAACTACGCATAAGATAGATTGTGTTACCTAGGGAGATCGTATATCCCTGAATCCCTACATATCTCTAGGAGAGGGTAAAGGAGGTCAAGCACCCTTCTCTCTAGTGGTGATCCACATAGCAAGGTTGCAACAACACTCCTCAAAACTCTAGGCTTGCTATCTGAGGTGGAGAGAGGGAGGAGAATAGGAGAGGCAACCAAAAGTCCTCGTAAAGTGGGCTACCACTCCCAATGACTGATTGTGCTAGATTTAGAATCTCAAGACCTATAAATCCGATATCAAAGAGTGAAGTACTCACAAGACATCCTTGGTGTCTCAAATCTAAAGACCAGATACACCACTAGGACTACAGAATCGCTATCTAATAATAAGGCATCATCAATCATCCAACATTCTATAAGCGGAACAATCAGTGAACTCATTCTCCAATAAGCACCTATAGTGTATCCCTAATATCCCCACACAAGCAGCTAAGAAACCAGCTACATCCATCATATGGATGGGTATACAGCACTCTAGTATATTCAGTTATCTCAATGTCCTTCTCGAATAACCTATGACCAGGATTATTCAGGATTTGTGTTTAAAGGCGAATTTGTTTCATTATCACGATCTCATCATGATTCGATTCCCATTACATAGATCCATGGACATCACAAGATATTCAAGCAACAAACAATATAAAGTGATAAAATACCAAATAATAATAATAAGCATAAAGACTACGTGTCATGTCAAACGTGTCATCACTTACATGATTGGCTCGCAGGGCACCTATGACTAGCAATCTCTCGCTTGACCTAAAGACAATCACTTATGTGTCTAATCCCCATCAGACCCCTGTGATGCTTAAAGATAATCTGAGACAATGGCTTTATTAGTGGATCTGCAATGTTATCTTCGGATGGAACTCTTTCCACTGCTACATCTCCTTAGGCCACGATCTCTCTAATAAGCTAGAACATCCTCAGAACACTTTTGATGAGACCTGAGTTCCCTTATTTGAGGAATTGCCCCATAGTTGTCGCAATATAAATGAATCGGCTCCTCGCTGCTTGGCATGACTCCTAGATCTATGATGATCTTCTTCATCTAGACTCCCTCCTTTGCTGCCTCTACTACAATAATGTACTTCGCCTTTGTGGTCGAGTCAGCAATAGTTTCTTGCTTGAAACTCTTCCACCTTACTGCTCCTCTATTCAAGGTGTAAGCTAATCGGGTTGCAAATTTCCTATCCATAAAATTATTAGTGCTACACGTATCAATCAAAATAGTGACAGGCTGATGCTTTAAAGTTCCTCTGACTTTCATAGTTTGTGGGTTAGCATAGCCAGCCAATGCATGCACTGTATATGTGATGGATTTAATATCTTCATTAGTTTCCACAGCTTCATAATCGGAGTCCAACTCTTCTGCTTTTGGTTCTTCTCTAATTGGCTCAATCATTAGATGTTGCCCGTGTTTACATTGGTGCTCCATACTCCACTTTTCATCATAGTGCAAACCTCTTGCTGATCTTTCCTTACTAATTTTTTTCTCATGTAGATGTGCAAATGAGATCGCAACTATCATAGTGCTAGGTTAACGAGTCTTAACTTCACACCGGATCTCCGAATTAAGCCCTTCAATAAATGTATCGTTCCGACTAATCTCTAGCTTGATTTAACAATCTTTCAAACATACTCTGATATTCTAACATTGTAGATGTTTGACAAATTTTGGTGAGCTGGCCATCAACATTCTCATATTCGGATGGGCCAAATCGAACAAGAAGCCCTATTTTGAACTTCTCTCATGAAGGAACTCCATAAACAATTTCATACCAATCATACCATTGGAGTGCATCTCCATCGAGCTGAATTGAGGCTATTTCCACCTTGGATTCTTCTGGAGTTCTATGAAAATGGAAAAAATTTTCTGTCCTAGAGATCCAATTGGTCAGATCTTCATCTTTCCATCTCGAAAATTCCACCTTCATGTGTAAGTAGTTTGTGCCACAATCTTGGGGCCTTTTTCTTGTATTTTCAGATCTGTGCAACGCAGAACTTGAGACCCCATTTTGTTAAAATTTGCTGAGGCTCTCCAGTAGGCTCTTTTTGAAATCATTAAGTGTTTCTTGCAGTAGGTTCTCAATTCTGATTTCCAATGCTTCCATTTATGCTTTCACCGAGTTATTAGTGGCCATTGCGTAAGACTGCAAATCTGTAATCTCAACTTCTATTTTTGGTGTCAGTCAAGGGAATCAACACTATCGATGCGAAGTTGCCGAGGAGGTAGATGCCGAGGGCAGTGTTGTGGTCACTGCGTTGGAGGAAGAGTTGCTGCCCTATTTCTATCACTGCATGAGGTGAGAGCGCCGGGGTTAGAAGGCGACTGTGTTAATGTGGCTGCAGTTGTTGTGACCCTAGGGGCGATCACCGACCAATAGGATTGAGGCTGCGGTGATGGCAACATATGGTGATGGCAACCTGTAGTTGTGGTAGAATATGCTAAGCAAGGTGGAGGTGGTGTTGAAGCGGCCGAGGTTGAGAAGAGGAATCGGTGTTGCGTGCGCTCCTGGGGTTGAGGCAGGGCAGCATACTTGCTGCGTTTGCTGTTGGAGGATGGCTGCTACAGAACGAGGGGTTGGTCGTTGGCTAGGAGTAGTGGCAGCAGTGGTTATTGGCCGGGAACTACAGTGATTGGTGGCTGCGGCAAAAAATGCAAAGTTAATTTGTTGTGGTCGCCATGAGGAGGGGAGGTCGAGTAGCTACGGCTGTGACCCAAGGGAAGGCAGCGACGGTGGTGCGGCTAGGGGCAGCACCGCCAATGGCTCGCAGCCGCAGTGGCTGTGATGGTGCAGATGGAAGGGAACGATGCTTGTCTGTCGCACTATGGAAGGAGGCACTGGTGACGCCGAGGAATCACGTGCAGTTGATGAGACGGCGACGGCTAGGACGGTCATGGTTGCCTTGTTTTGATCGCCATTAAGAGGGATGATCAAGCGACTACAGCTGCGAACCAAGTGCAAGCAGCGACGGTGGCGCGGTTGAAGGCAGCGGAGGCAGTGATGGTGGCGCGGTTGGGGGCAGGGTTGCCAATGGTAGAAGTGACGAGGGGGTTGGTCCGTTGGCTAGGAAGCAGCAACCGCGGTCCTTCTCGCTCAAGCACGGTGGAGCAGCAAGGAGGGAAGACTGTTGGCCGGGGAGCAGCGGTGATGGTGGTCACCGATCGAAAAGCAGCGGCGACGGTGGGGCTTGCCGAAATGTCACGGACAAACTTCTAAACAGGGTGTTTGATGTAATGCTTATGTATGTCCGTGTCTTTTGGTATGTTCATGCTTTGTACAGCATGTAGGGGGACGGCCGAAGGCTTGATAGTCCCATTTTAGTTGGGTTGGTGGCCGCTTTAGGCTTGTAAATAAAGGTTGTGTCATGTGGACACGTGTGAGTGATTCTCGGTCTATAATGGACCATTTTACCCTTTGTTGTGCAACTGTTCAGAGCTTGTAAAGTCTGTTTGTAATTTGCATTGTCTATAAAGTGTTTTTCGGAGATGTTTGCTTGTGGACCCGAGTGAGGCCTTTTCTTTGTCCTGTTCTCTCTTTTGTGGGACCTAAGGGATCATGGAAGGCTTCGGGGAGGCTAACCTTTGCGAACGGACACGCAAGGGTGCCGCACGACTTAGGCAAAACCAGCTAAGTCCGTGACAGAAAGTAGGGGAAGCAAGGGCCCCTTTTGACTAGATGGGCTTCAGATGGGAGATGTGGTTGTGGCGGTTACGACGCAATGAGGAGGGGAGGTTGCTGGTTGAGTGTTGGGAGGCTGCGTGCAGGTTGAAGGCTAGATGGCTATGGCGGCATTTGACAAGGTCGAGAGGCAACGGAGGGTCCGACAACTACGGTGGCAGAGGATGCTCTGTTGTTGATGCCGGTGGAGGAGAGAAGAGGTGTCGGTGCATGCGTTGCCGAGGTTGAAGTGGCCGCACAAGAGCTTGTTGCGTTTGCTGTTGGAGGGCAATGCTGTGGTCGTTGCATTGGAGGAAGAGTTGCTACCCTGTTTCTATCACTGTGTGGGGTGAGAGCGTCGAGGTTGGAAGGCGACTGCATTGATGTGGCTGTAGCTGCTACGACTAAAGGGGCGATCACCAAGCAATAGGGTTGAGGCTGCAGTGATGGCAACTTGTGGTGATGGCAACCGGCAGTTGTGGCAGAATATACTAAGTAAGGGGGAGGCGACGTTGAAGCGGCCGAGGTTAAGAAGACCCTAAAGTCTTATCGTCGCTCTAATACCAAATGATAAGACCCTAAGGTCTTATTGTAAAAGAAATCAAAGAAATGGGGATGTTCTGATACCAAATGGTAAGACCCTAAGGTCTTATCATGGAACAAAGGGGAGAAAACAGAATGGTAATGATCGCTTCAAGGGGATCAGCCTCCTTGATCGCTTCGAGGGGATCGTCCCTCCTTGATCACTTCGAGGGGATCATCCTCCTAGGGTTTGTCCATATAGTGGAATAACATTTCAATGATTGATTGATTGATTCATTAGAAAAAGGGTTACATCACTATTTATAGAGTTCCACCTAGAGTCCAGGACTTGAACTCTTAATAATAAATAAATATTAAATAAACCTCTACTTGACTCTAATTGAACCAAACTGACTCAATAAACAATTGAACTAAATAGACTCAATAAACATTATTCAAAAGCTCAGAAAAGGGTCATAACAGTACCTCCCTCTTCAAATCCGCCTTGTTCTTAAGGCTGAGCAGCATCAATCTCGAGGAGCTTCTCTTTCAGCACTTTAGCCATAGACTATCTATAACGCATCACAACCATTGATCAAGTAAGTATGGTCTCTACTTTTTTATAGTGTAAGCAACAGGTCGGTCTTTCAGTATAGTAATCGTTGCAAGAAACTTCTGGCCCTATATAATCAATTTTAACTTTGAACCTTTGCTATCACAAGTGAAAATCCATCCATCAACGATCTTTACTTCGAATCTGTCATAGTCTTTAATATGATGGGCCAATTGATCAACAGTCTCACTATCCATAAAATTGTTAGTTCTACCAGTATCAATCAAAACTATAACAAGCTGATGTTCTAGAGTTTCGCCAACTTCTATAGTTTGCGGGTTAGAGTAGTCGGCTAATGCATGCATTGTATGTATGGTAGGTCCAACATCTTTATTAGAATTTATACCTTCATGATCAGAGTCCACATTCTTAGCTTTCGGTTCCTCTCCAATTGGTTCAATCATCAGAAGTTGCCCTTGATTATATCGGTGCTCCATACTCCACTTTTCATCATAGTAAAAACCCTTTGTTTATCTCTCCTTGAGTTCTTCTTGGGTTAGTCTTTGGGTGTCAAGGCTTTGGTTGGGAATAGATGGGGCAGGTGGCTTACTGATCATCTGGTTATTGTCTCTTTTGTTTCCATGATTTTCCCTATTAATTTTTTTCTCATATAGATGTGTGAATGAGATCGCAGCTATTATAGTGCGGGGTTGACGAGCCTTAACTTCACACCGGATGTCTGGAATAAGCCCTTCAATAAATATATCCAGAAGTTATCGTTCCGACCAATCTCTAGCTTGATTTGACAATCTTTTAAACCTACTCTGATATTCTAACACTATAGAAGTCTGACAAATTTTGGTGAGCTGGCCATCAACATTCTCATATTCAGATGGGCAAAATCGAACAAGAAGCCCTCTTTTGAACTTCTCCCATGAAGGAACTCCGTAAACAGTTTCATACCAATCGTACCACTAGAGTGCATCACTATCGAGCTGGATTGAGGCTTTTTCCACCTTGGATTCTTCTGGAGTTCTGTGAAAATGGAAAAAATTTTCTACCCTAGAGATCCAACTAGTCAATCACCATCTTTCCATCTTGAAAATTCTACCTTCATGTGTAAGTAGTTTGTGTCACAATCTTGGGGCCTTTTTCCTGTATTTTTAAATCTATGCAACGTAGAACTTGCTACAGCGATGATATTCACAAATGATGATATCAGATGAGGATCCTCATGGATATTAAATACCCATTGATTGATCCTCATGGATATCAGATGGGTATATTCACAAATGATGATATCATATGGGTATCAGAGCGGCGATCCTTAGCGTTCTCGCTGCAGTGTTGTCGTAGCTATAAAAAAAAAAAAATTTGTGTGAGGAAGGGTGATGCATTGGTTGTTGCCGCAGTGACGATGTTCACAAATGATGATATCAGATAAGACTAGGGTCTTATCATTTGGTATTAGCAAGTGCATATTACGACGATAAGTGGCCTGGGTCACTCCATCCGGCCCAGCCAACAACCACCACCACCATCGCTATATTTCCACCTTGGATTCTTCTGGAGTTTTATGAAAATGGAAATTTTTTTTGCCATAGAGATCCAATTGGACAGATCTCCATATTTCCATCTCGGAAATTCCGCCTTCGTGTGTAAGTAGTTTGTGTCATAATCTTGCGGCCTTTTTCCTATATTTTCAAATCTATGCAACGTAGAGCTTGAGCCCCCATTTTGTTGAAATTTGCTGAGGCTCTCCAGTAGGCTCTTTTTGAAATCATTAAGTGTTTCTTGTAGTCGGTTCTTAATTCTCAATTCTGTTTTTTGAAATCTAAGACTATAAATTTGTAATCTCAACTCCTGTTTTTGGTGTCGGTCAAGGCCATCAACACTGTCGATGCAAAGTTGCCGAGGAGGTGGACGCCGAGGGCAGTGCTGTGGTTGCTGCGTTGGAGGAAAGGTTGCTGCCCTGTTTCTATTGTTGTGTGGGTGAGAGCGTCGGGGTTGGAAGGCGCTGCGTTGATGTGGCTGTAGCTGCTATGACCCAAGGGGAGATCGTCGAGCAATGGGGTTGAGGCTGCGGTGATGGCAACCTGTGGTGATGGCAACCCATGGATGTGGTAGAATATGATAAGCAAGGCGGAGGCGGCATTGAAGCGGCCGAGGTTGAGAAGAGGAATCGGTGTTGCGTGCGCTGCTGGGGTTGAGGCAGGGCAGTGTACTTGCTGTGGTTGCTGCATTCGCTGTTGGAGGGTGGCTACTACAGAACGAGGGGTTGGTCGTTGGCCGGGAGCAACGGCGGCGGTGGTTACAATCAGCAGCTGCGGCAGTAGAGGGTGCCACTATTTTTTGTTGCTGCGTGCGGTGGTGGTTGCTGTGTGCTCTATTTTTGTCACACCACAGAAGGGGTTGGCCGGAAGGATCACATGTGGTTGAGGAGAAGGCTGCAGTGGCTGGAAGCAGCGGTGGTCGCTGGCTGGAGTGCAGCGGCAGCGGTGGAGAAGGAGGTAGCGAGGGTCGCGGCAGGGATCGACGGTGTTGCAGCAACAGAGGAAGCTATGTTTCTTCAACCGTTGCAACGAGGGCTGCGGCAACCGATGGCTGCGGCTGTGACCCAAGGGGGGGTGGTGTGGCTAGGGTTGTGGCTGGGAGGTGCGCAGCAGTGATTGAGTGGTCTGGAAGCAGCGGCAGCGGTGGAGAAAGAGGCAGCGAGGGTCGTCGCTGGCCGGGAAGTTACGATGCTAGAGAGGGGAAACAGGGTGCTCTGTTTCTATTGCACCACAGTCGGAGCCACTGGCGATGCGGCAGTGAAGAAGGAGGCAGCGGTGGTGGTGTGGCTGGGAGCAGCGTCACCAATGATCGCCAAGGAGGGGAGGTCGAGCGACTGTGGTTGCGACCCAAGGGGAGTGGGCAGCGGTGGAGAAGGAGGCAGCGGTGGTGGTTGCCTCGCCGAGGGCTGGGATCGATGAGGAGAAGATTGTGGCAACTAGCAGCTGGCAGCAGTGGCCTTTGGCCGGGAAGTGGGGCGATGGTGGGCATTGGCCGGAGAGAAGCAGCGGCGGGTGGGCTAGCCGAAAGCAGGGGACGTGGCTGTGGCTTCTTCCTCTCTTGTTTCTTGCTTTTTTTTTTCTTTTTTTTTTTTTTTGAATGAGATGGGGCAGCGAGGAGGTCGAGCGGTGGTCGAAGGTTGCTGGCCGGGGAGAAGCAATGATGGTGGTCGAGCAGCCGGGGAAACAACAACGACGGTGGAGAAAGAGTTGCCTTGTAGTGGTGGTGGGGAAGAAGGGAAGCAAGGCTGCGATAGGCTGTGCCAAGGATCGTTGCTCTGATACCAAATAATAAGACCCTAAAGTCTTATCGTCGCTCTGATACCAAATGATAAGACCCTAAGGTCTTATTGTAAAAGAAATTGAAGAAATGGGGATGCTATGATACCAAATGGTAAGACCCTAAGGTCTTATCATGGAACAAAGGGGAGAAAAGGGAATGGTAATGATCGCTTCGAGTGGATCGGCCTCCTTGATTGCTTTGAGGGGATCGGCCCTTCTTGATCACTTCGAGGGGATCAGCCTCCTAGGGTTTGCACTATGATGAAAAGTTGAGTATAGAGCACCAACATAAACAAGGGCAACATCTGATGATTGAGCCAATTAGAGAGGAACCGAAAACAGAAGAGTTAGACTCCGATTCTGAAGGTGTAGATGCATTGGCTGGCTATGCTAACCCACAAACTATAAAAATCAAAGGAACTTTAACGCATCAGTTTGTCACTATTTTGATTGATACATGCAGCACTAATAATTTTATGGACAGGAAAGTTGTAGCCCGATTAGCTTACCACATTGAAGGCTGTGACAAATTCGAAGTAAAGATCGTTGATGAATGAATTTTAACTTATAATAACAAAGGCCAGGAGTTTCTTGTAATGATTACTACACTGAAAGACTTACTTGTTGCTTACATTGTCAAAAAGTGGAGACCATACTTACTTGAACAACAGATTGTGATGTGTTACAGATAGCCTATGATTAAAGTACTGAAAGAGAAGCTCCCCGAGATTTATGTTGCTCAGCCTTGAGGACAAGGCTGATTTGAAGATGGACGAATTGTTAGGACCCTTTTTCTAAGCTTTTGAATAATGTTTATCGAGTTTGTTTAGTTTAGTTGTTTATTGAGTCGGTTTGGTTCAGTTAGAGTCAAGTATAGGTTTATTTAATATTTATTTATTATTAGAGTTCAAGTCCTGATGGACTTTGGGTGGAACTCTATAAATAGTGATGTAACCCTTTTTTTAAGGAATCAATCAATCAATCAATCAATGAAATGTTATTTCACTCTATGGACAAACCGTAGGAGGTTGATCCCCTCAAAGTGATCAAGGAGGGTCGATCCCCTTGAAGTAATCAAGGAGGGTCGATCCCCTCTAAGCGATCAAGGAGGCCGATCCCCTCGAAACGATAATTATGATTCCCTTTTCTCCCCTTTCTTCCATGATAAGACCTTAGGGTCTTATCAATTGGTATCAGAGCAACGATAAGACTTTAGGGTCTTACCATTTGGTATTAGAGTGACGATCCTTGGCGTTCTCGCTGTAGTATTATCGTAGCTATAAAAAAAAAAAAAATTTATGTGAGAAAGGGTGAAGCCGGCAGCCACGAATGCCGATCCTTCTCAACCGAGAAGGAACCTCTGCGTCTTGGTCAGCGACCATCGTTGCCCCTTGTCCACCATTATCTTTGCTGCCCAGCCAGTAGCTGTCACCACTACCGCTGCCCCCTTGCCGCAGTTATCTTCATCTTCAGAAAAAAAAAAAGAAGAAAGAAAGAAAGAAGAAGAAGAAGAAGAAGAAGAAGCCACAACCACCCCTACATCCCTTGCCGGACCCCTGCTTTCGGCCAGCCCAATCGCTTCCGCTGCTTCCCGGCTGAGGGACCACCACTACCGCCACTGTTGCCCAACCAGCAGCCACCGCCGCCGCCGCTGCCCCCACCCGGCCAGTAACCTCGCCTCCTCGCTTCCCCACCTCACTCGAGCGAGAAGGGCCACGGTCGCCATTTCCCAGCCAGCGGATCACCCATTGCCTCTTCTATCGTCGGCGACGTTGCCCTAACCGCACCGCCATCGCTGCCTTCCCTTGATCATTATTATTCCTTTTTCTCCCCTTTCTTCCACTTATCATTCACAGCATCCCTTGATGGTGGCTTTGAAAAATGGGAGATCGCTGGCCGGGTGATCGAGCAACGGCAAGGCGGTTGGGAAAAGTGGTGGTGACGCGATTGGGAACAAGGGCAATCCGTGAGTTGCCCTGTTTCGGTCACCGCGAGGAGGGCGACAACTGGTGGCTATGGCTGCGACCCATGGGGAGGCGGGCGACGATGGAGAGGCAACGGTGGTGGCACGACTGGGAGCAGCATCACCAATGATCGCTGAGGAGGCGAGGTTGAGTGACTACGCTGTGACACAAGGGGAGGCGGGCGGCAGTGGAGAAGGAGGCAGCGGTGGTGGCTTGTGTGGGAGGCGACGGGCAGCGGTGGCCTCTAGCCGGGAAGCAGGGCGATGGTGGGCGCTGGCCAGAGAGCAGCAGTGGCAGGTGGGCTAGCTGGAAGCAGGGGACATGGCTGCGGCTTCTTCTTCCTCTCTTGTTTCTTCTTTTCTTTTCTTTTTTTTTTTTTGAACGAGATGGGGCAGCGAGGAGGTCGAGCGGTGGTCGAAGGTCACTAGCCGGGGAGAAGCAGCGACGGTGGTCAAGTGACCGGAGAAACAGCGGCGGCGGTGGAGAAAGAGTTGTCTTGTAGTGGTGGTGGGGAAGAAGGGAAGCAAGGCTATGGCGGGCTGCACTTTGATACCAAATGATAAGACCCTAAAGTCTTATCGTCGCTCTGATACTAATTGATAAGACCCTAAGGTCTTATTGTGGAAGAAAGGGGAGAAAAGGGAATGATAATGGTCGCTTCGAGGGGATCGACCTCTTTGATCGCTTCAAGGGGATCGGCCCTCCTTGATCACTTCGAGGGGATCGGCCTCCTAGGATTTGTTCACAGAGTGGAATAACATTTCATTAATTGATTGATTGATTTTAAAAAAGGGTTGCATCACTATTTATAGAGTTCCACCTAGAGTCCACTTGGACTTAGACTCTTAATAATAAATAAATATTAAATAAACCTTTATCCGACTCTAACTGAACTAAACAGACTCAATAAACAACTGGACTAAATAAACTCAATAAATATTATTCAAAAGCTTAGAAAAAGGGTCCTAACAACATCTTTCTTGATGCATGTATGATTAACACTTTTAAGAGAATATTTATCAAATCATTATAAGTTGAGATTTTTTTTATATGAATCAAAACTTTTCATTATTTATTCTCCTATGATTCTACATGTTATATATTTAAGATGAGCTATTCTATATAAATCATGAGATTTCTTATGCATGAATTAAAATATTTTACTATTTTATTCTCCTATGATTCTTTTTGACATTTACTAAAGAAGAGAATTATTCATATGAATCATGGTTTCTCTTGATTTCTCGAAACCAAAACTTGATATTTTCCTATGTGAATCAAGATCTCTTATTTTTTATTCTTGAATGATTTCTTGCATTTTATTAAAGAGAATATTTATCAAAATGAATTATATCTTTTGGTGTTCACATGATCTCATCTTTCATGATATGTTTTTTTCTTGTATAATTATTTGTATTCCTTGTATCATGATCTCATCACGATCTGATTCTCATTACACAGATCCAAAGACAACACAATATATATATGCGTATATATAATAAGTAATATAAAGTGGTAAATGTCAAAATATAATAAGCAAAAAGACTGTATGTTAAATCACACGTGCCATCACTCACGTGATTGGCTTGCTGGGCACCTATGACTAGCAATCTCCCACTTGACCTAAAGCCAATCACCTATATGTCTGATCCCTATCAAACCCCTGTGACACTCAAAGACAATATAAGACAACAGCTTTGTTAATGAATCTGCAATGTTATCTTCGGATTGAACTCTTTCCACTACAGCATCTCCTCGGGTCATGATCTCTCAGATTAGGAGCAACCTCCTCAGAACACTTCTGATGAGACCTATGTTCCTTCACTTGAGCAATCGCTCCATTGTTGTCGCAATACAAGGAAATCGGCTCCTTGCTACTCGGCACGACTCCTAGATCTGTGATGAAATTCTTTATCCAGACTCCCTCCTTTGCTGCCTCTACTGTAGTAATGTGCTCCGCCTCTATGGTTAAGTCAGTAGTAGTATCTTACTTGGAACTCTTCCAGCACACTGCTCCTTCATTCAAGGTGTACACATTCCCTGAATTCGACTTACTATCATCGACATCAGACTGAAAATAACTCTTGAAAAGTATCATATAATTTCAAAATAAATTAAAGGCATTTTGATTACCTCATCGTCGAATGCTGTTAAGACGTAGTTTGCCACCTCGCATTTGTTGATTTTCTCCTCATCTTTGGAGGAGCTTGATTCATCTTTAGGCAACTTTTTCTTGCGTTCATAGCAAGTAGTTCCATTCTTTTTGTTCTTTAATTTTTATTTAATAAACTTTTTAAATTTCATAGTGATGAGTTCAAGTTCACCATCACTTGAGCTTATGCTCAAGTGGTCTTCGATTGTTCTAAGTCTGAAATCCTTCTTGTTCTTTGGAAGGTGATTCTCAAGTTCTTTATGTGAATTGCATGTCATTTCATAGGTCATTAGAGACTTGATAAGTTCTTCGATCAAAAAAGTATTTAAATTTTTTTGATTCTTGAATACCCGTTATTTTCAAATTCTAATTTTTAGAAAGCGATCGTAAAACAAGTTTATATGTCAATAACGATTTTGCTCGGCTTCATTTGAAACAGCTCGAAATCATGCATTAAAAATTTAATTTTGGAATCCTTAACCCTACGTGTGCCTTCGTGTGTGATTTCAAGAGTGTGCCATATATCGAAAGTCATTTCAGAAGTAGAAACCTGATTAAATTCGTTTTTATCTAAGGCGCAAAATAGAGCGTTCATAGCTCTAGCATTTAAGAAAAAAATTTTTTACTCCAAATCATTCCATTCTTTCATTGGAGTAGAAGACTTTTGAAATTAGTTTTCTATAATATTCCATAAGTTTAAATCTAACGAAATCAAGAAAACTCTCATTTGAGTTTTCCAATATATGTAGCCCGTCCCATTGAACAAGGGAGGATGAATGAGAGTAAGTCCCTCTTGAAAGCCGAAAAGAGCCATTTCTCATTGGTTGTTAAACCAAATGAGAAAACTAGGCTTTGGTACCAATTGTTAGGATCAAGAGGGGCGCCAAGAGGGGGGGGGGGTGAATTAGTGCAGCAGTAAAAATTACATCGGTTCAAAACTTCATTGCGATTAAATCCGTTTCCGACGAAAAAATCGTTACATGAAGGTATTAACTTTGAAAGCATATGGAAGATCATAGTGGATGTAAAGCAAGTAAAGTGGTTTACAGTAAAGTAAATTGCACAAGAGAAATGCAAACCAAATTTTAGTGTGGTTCGGTCGTCGTGACCTACATCCACTTCGCCGATCCCTCTTCCGTCGAGGCCACCGGCATCCACTATCGGTCTTCCTTCAATAGGCGAAGGCCAACCACCTTTTACACCCTTCTTCTCCTTTTCACAGGTTTAGGAGACAATCTTTACAAGCACACACACTCCTCCTAAACAGAATTCTAGACTTAGACTAGAGGAGGGGATTTCTCAAGTGATTGCAATAATGTTTCTTCACTTTTAAACTCTATATACTTGTGTATCTTAACCAGGGATAAGAGGGGTATTTATAGGCCTTAAGTTGATTCAAACTTAGAGCCTAAAAACATTTGATCTTGGGTTTCCTGGGTTCGGGCGGTACCACCGCCAGTGTCAGTCTTACACTAACACTGCATTGAGCGGTATCACCACCTAGCTCCCTGCCACTGGGTGGTACCACTGCCCAGACTGGCAGTACCACCACCTGATATATTCTCGAAGACTATGCCACGATGGTGTCACCTCTCGGGGAACTATTTGGGCTTTTTCATTAGGCCCAACATAGTCCTTACATGGGCCCAACTGGCCCCTAATTGGGTTGGCCCAAATCTAAACCCAATTATATGCTAACTATGAAACTTAAGGCATATGCTAAGCTAAACAAGTCCCTAGGTCTTGGTTTCTTCCAGCAAAATTCTAGTGATCTTCTAGTGAACTTCCAACGATCTCTCGGCAATATTCCAATAGACTCCCGGCAAGCTCCTGGACTTCACGATGATCTTCTTTGGCGAGTTCCGACAAGCTTCTCTGGCAAGCTCTGGGACTTCTCGGCAGAACTTTCGACGAACGTCTAGACTTCTGATAAACTCTCGAACTCTCAACAAAATCGTGTTCTTGAGTCTGAGACTTTATTTTGATTCATGTCTTTGTTAGGATCGAGAGCACTAAGAAGGGGGGGGGTGAATTAGTGCAGCGGAAATCTAACAGCGATTAAAACCGAAAGGTGCGTTCGTTCGATAAAATCTATTATGATGCAAAAGCCGATTCACAGTTTGTATCTAAGTGCAGTTTACGCAGTTTGCATCAAAATGCAGTTTTGCATCTAAATGCAGTTTATGATAAATGCAGATTGCGCTCTGCTTAGTTTGCATCTAAGCGCAGTTTATGCCTAAGCGCGATTGCGTCTAAAGCGCGTGTGCGCCTAAACACAGTTTATGCTAAACACAGTTTATGCGTCTAAGCGCCAGTTTTAATGCCTAAACACAGTTTATGCCTGCTTAGTTTATGCGTCTCAACACAGTTTTATGCCTAAGCACAGTTTATGTCTAAACGCAGTTTTATGTCCAAACACAGTTTTACGCCTAAACACAGTTTGCGCCTAAAGCGCAGATGACAGTTCGCAGTTATGAATGGAAACAAAAAAGTAAACGTAAACTGCAAAGAAACTCGTTAAAAAAAGCGCAAAAGACAGTTTGCAGTTATAAACAAACTCAAGACATAAATGTAAGCTGCGATGTAAAGATCATGACGAAAAAACACCGTTTTTACGCCTGAATGCAGATTCGAAAGATTAGAACTTAGAAACTTGTTCAGAAAAGCGCGAGAGAGTAGTAGCTATGTAGGAGGTTTGCAGTAATGATAAAATGCTCAAAATAAAAGCAAACCAGAGATTTAGAGTGGTTCGGTCAGTCTTGACCTACTCCACTTTTGGCTTCCTCCACCGATGAGGTCACCGACGTCAACTAGAAGCCTTCCTTCAATAGGCGAAGGCCAACCACCCTCTTACAGATTCACTCCTTTTTACGGGCTTAGGAGACAACCCTTACAGAAGTTTTCTCTCCTCTCTTTACAATTCAAACTTGAAGAATAGGAGGAGAACTAGCAGTTTTGAGCTCTAAGAAACATAGAAAGACAGTAAGATTTCGAGTGTATGTGCTGTTGCTTTCAGTGCTGAATGGGTGGGGTATTAATAGGCCCCAACCCAGTTCAAATTTGGAGCTCAAAACGATCAAATCCCGGAATTCGGGATCAAAGTGGTTGCACCTCCTGGTTGGAGAGGTTGCACCGCCCGGCGAGCTCAAGATCGAGCCTGGGGGGTGCCACCTCTCTCGTCGGGCGGTTGCACCTCTCTGCCAGAGCTCGAAGATCGAGCTCAGGGCGGTTGCACCGCCTGAATGGAGAGGTTGCACCGCCTGGCGAGCTCGAAACTTGAGCTCTGGCGGTGCTACCTCCCGACAGAGGAGGTTGCACCGCCCCAGCCTCGAAGATTGAGCCCTGGGCGGTTGCACCTCTTGGCTGGGGCGGTTGCACCGCCCAGTCTCGCTGGGAGACATAGCCTGGGCGGTGCTACCTCCAACCCTGGCGGTGCCACCTCTTTTACTATTTTAGCTCACTTGGTTTGGCTCTAAACTTGGCCCAAACCAGTCCGAACTTGAGCCTAATTGGCCCCTACTTGGGTTATAGGATTAACACCTAATCCTAACCCTAATTAACGTGCTAACTATGAATTTAAAGACATTTTCTAAGCTATTACAAAGTCCGCAAGTCAAGACTTCTTTTGGCGAGCTTCCGGCAAACTTCCGGCGGTCTTCCGATGAACTCTCGGAAACCATTCTGCGGACTCCCGGCAAGCTCCTAGACTTCATGATTTGATCTTAGCGAGTTCCAATGAGCTTCTTCGGCAAGCTCCGATCTTTCTCGGCGAGCTCTGGTAGCATTCCCGACGAACCTTCGGACTTCCGTCGAACTCTCGAACTCGCAACAAATCCTTCGCGCTTGACTCCGACACTTTGTTTCGCTTTATGTCTTCATCGTTATCATAGTTAATCCTGCACAATTAAAACAAAACTTCGATTGAGACAATTAATCCTAAGTAATTTAACCAAGTTGTTCGGCATGTCATTGGTCCCTCGACGCTTCGTCCGATTCTTCGGCGCATCGTCCTCTCCTGCAGCCTATTGCCCAATCGGCCAGTTGACTCCGCAACTCCGATATCCTTGGCACAATACCCGCTCTTCTTGGCCCGATGCTCGAGTCCATGGCTCGAAGCCTTCTGTCGATACGTCGACCGATCCACCGGCCCGACGTCCAATCTTCTGACATGTTCCTTCGGCACAACTTGATTTTCCTGTTTTAATTGTCTCATCCTGATCGAAGCACCTTGCGTCACTCAAGACGCAGATTAAATCATAAACATATATCAAGTAGTTTCATCATCAAAATATGAGATTCAACAATCTCCCCCTTTTTGATGATGACAACTACTTGATGACGGAGTTAAACTTAACTCCCGGAGTTTAAACAAACTCCCCCTATCAATATGCCATATTGATAGAAACTCTTAGATTCAAAAATCTAAGCAACATGTCATCATAAACGGAGTTAACCTTAACTCCCAGAGTTTAAACAAACTCCCCCTATCAATATGCCATATTGATAGAACCTTGAATTCAAACTGAATTCAAGTCATTGCAATATTCATCATGAATACTTGCAACACGTCAACATGAACATATGCATAAACTTATGCATCACATGTCATGTCATCAACATACTTCTCCCCCTTTGTCATCAACAAAATTGAGAAGTACCACAATCAAGTGTGTGTGATATAAGTTTAACTCATTGCATGAAAAACGTAATATCAAGTTTTATCATCATGCAGTTTTGAAGCCAGAAAATTTAGCAAATGTTACATCGTGCTTAGAACATTCAAGCTACCAAGTTTTAGATATGTAAGTTTTACGGCATACAAGATAGCACATGCAAGCTAGCAATGTTACAACATTTTAGAACTTGCAAGCTGGCAGTTTAGAGATATTCAAGAAGGCAACTCTTGCTTCTTGAAATATGCAAGTTGCAAAGCTAGCAAATTTTTTTGCTTCCTTTGCAGTGTTAGCTTTTGATATCGTGAACGCAAACTATTTCAAGTGTTTATCAATTGTAGTATTTCATCATATGGCATAATATCGACATGTAAAGTCTGTGAAGCAAGATTTTGATATCATTTCATGATGTACACATTTCGAATATTTTAGCAAGTGTAGCATTGCATCACATGGTAAGATATCACCTCGTCTGATGCAAATTTTTTGTTTGATATCTTGATACAGGGGCATATAACAATGATAGCAATCATATATTTCTTGGTGATGCAAGTATGGCCTAATCATAGCATCAGTGATAGCAACCATAGCAACCATTAGTGATAGCAAACATATCAATTCATATATTTCTCCCCCTTTGTCATCAACAACAAGGAGAACGATATAAGCAAATTTTAAATATAAGTGCGATGCCATAAGTTGGTTCATGTCATTTTCCAACAGTGAGTGATAGGATACCAGTAATGCAAACATCTCGAGGAAAACATGACATTGAGATAGCTTTTATTGCTTCTTCCTTTTTATTTGTTATCTTTTTACATGAAGGAGGAAAGCCATATGTGAAGTTCAAATCGATAAGATATTAAAGCACACTTCATTTTTGCAAGGATAAAGATATGTAAGTGAGTCAAATCTTTGTATGTAAAAATATCTTCCTTTTATAAGAGGGAATCATCAAATATATTTTTCGAAAAATATTTTTCACATGATAAGTGCATTTGCTAGATGATTCCATATGTCAAAAATCAATGATGTGAATTAAACTTGATATGACATATGCTTGTTAAATTCGGAAGAGGATAATGTATCAAGAAAATCCAATTGTTAGGATCAAGAAAATCCAAAAATGAAATTTGACACTTTCATACATTCGGACAGGGTTTTACTAGAGATATTCAATTACAATCATGAAGGTAAAACATGCTTATTATCATGGAAATTTTTGTATTCAAGCACATAATTTCCAACATGGCAAGTAATTGTGTAAAGTCATTATGGCAATCAAGTGATTTGATCATTTAATCAAAAAAGTCCTAAAAATAATTTTAACACGTTTAATCATTCGGACATATTTTTGCCATAGTTTTTTAAATATAATCATGAAGATAAGGCATGCTCATCATCATGGTGGTATGATAGCAAGTTTACCATATACAGGCTAGCAAAAAATTTCTACATTTTAAGGCCCGCAAGCTAGCAATTTTGAGATGTTCAAGAAAGCAATTTCTTCTCTTTTGAGAAGTGCAATTTTTGCTTTCTTCTTGAATTGTGCAAGCTAGCTATCTCCCCTTTTGTCATTGTCAAAAAGAAGGGAAAAACCCTTTACATCAATTTTTAAATCATGACAAAGATTAGTATAAATCTCATTTGTGCATCATTATATTTTCAAATTAAAACATGCACATTTTTTAAAACATATAAACTCATTATTATATGCATGATTCCAAATCATCATTCATATTATTTCAAATAATCATGGTATTAATTTGTCACGTTGCATCCTACCATGCATGATCGAAAAAATAAATTCATGAATATCTCATGCATTCATATCATCACTTGAGGAATATTGAAAAGAAATAATTGAGTGATGAGATAAATGTTTCATGAATACAATGAATTGCATAAAAATAATATCATGAATACAAGGAATACAAGTCACAATCATTCAAGAGAAAAATCATTATTCATTTTCAATTCATTCAATTTGATAAATCAAGATCATGATTTTGATAAAACTCATTTCAATTTTAAGTCATCAAAATCATTTCTATGGCTCACAAAACATAAATAGATTCATGATTTCATTGATAATATATTTTCCCCCTTTTTATGTGTTTCATTTTAAGTGATCGATTTCATGTTAGCATGCCTTTTCATTTATGAAAACATGCATCAACAAAATTTTTTTTTTTTTAAAGCCACTGTTATTATCATGAAAATCGATAATCACCATAATTTCAAAAATATATACTCATTAATCATAACTTCAAATTGAACATGATTTCATATACTCAAAATCGAGAAATAACAATGGAAATCAACATGATACACATTATTACTTCTCAACCACATATAGCATGATTTCATAATGTATTTTTAATCAAAATCATTTTGTTTATCATAAACAAGCAATTTTCATGATTATTTTCAAAATTACTAGAATGATAAGCATGATTCCTAATTTTTTCTATTTTCATTATAAAATTATTAAACATGCAATTTTTAAGAAAATAAAAAAGAAAAATACATTATGAAAAGCATTATGTAATTTCAAAGTAAATTAAAGGCATTTTGATTACTTCAGCGTCGAAAGGCGTAAAGGCGTAGTTTGCCACCTCGTCTTTGTTGATTTTCTCCTTGTCTTCGGAGGAGCTCGATTCATCTCAATTTTTGTTCTTCTTCTTGCGTTCAAAGCAAGTAGTTCCGTTCTTTTTACTTTTTAATTTTTGTTTCATTTGTAGTTTAAGTTCACCATCACTTGAGCTTATGCTCGAGTGGTCTTCAAATGTTCTATGTCCCAAATCCTTCCTGTTCTTTGGAAGGTTGTTTTGTTCATCATTGTCCTCATCACTTGAGTCATCGCTCAAGTGGCATTCATTTGTCCAGAGTTCCAAATCCTTCCTGTTCTTTGGAAGGTGATTGTGTTCAACATGTTCATCATGTGCATTGTGCACCATTTCATATGTGATCAATGAACCAATTAGTTCTTCAAGTGGAAATTGGTTCAAGTTTTTCGATTCTTGAATAGTAGTTACTTTTGAATCCCAAGTTTTAGAAAGTGAGCGCAAAACTTTGTTAACGAGTTCAAAATCCGAAAAGCTTTTACCAAGTGATTTTAAACCATTGATGATATCCGTAAAACGGGTGTACATGTCAACAACGGTTTCGCTTGGTTTCATATGAAAAAGCTCGAAATCATGCAGTAAAATATTAACTTTCGAGTCTTTGACTCTACTAGTTCCCTCGTGCATGATTTCAAGTATTCGCCAAATGTCAAAAGCCGTTTCGCACGTAGAAATCCGATTGAACTCATTTTTGTCCAAAGCGCAAAATAAGGCATTCATAGCCTTTGCATTTAAAGAAAAATATTTCTTCTCTAAATCCGACCATTCGTTCATCGGTTTAGAGGGAAGTTGAAAACCATTTTCAATGATATTCCATAAATCCAGATTTAGAGAAATCAAGAAAACTCTCATTCGAGTTTTCCAATAAGTGTAGTCCAATCCGTTAAAGAACGGTGGACGAAAGATCGAAAAGCCCTCTTGTAGAGCCATTTCTCTCGGGTGTAAATCTGAAATGAGAAATACCCCGCTCTGATACCAATTGTTAGGATCGAGAGCACTAAGAGGGGGGGGGGGTGAATTAGTGCAGCGGAAATCTTACAGCGATTAAAACCGAAAGGTGCGTTCGTTCGATAAAATCTATTATGATGCAAAAGCCGATTCACAGTTTGTATCTAAGTGCAGTTTACGCAGTTTGCATCTAAATGCAGTTTTGGCGCCTAAATGCAGTTTATATAAATGCAGATTTCATGCCTAAGCGCGTTTGCATCTAAGTGCAGTTTATCTAAAGCAGATTATGCCTAAAAGCGCAGTTTATGCCTAAACACAGTTTGCGTCTAAACACAGTTTGCGTCTAAGCGCAGTTTGCATCTAAACACAGTTTGCGTCTAAACACAGTTTGCGTCTAAGCGCAGTTTGTGTCTAAACACAGTTTGCTTCTAAGCACAGTTTACGTCTAAAGGCAGTTTGCGTCCAAACACAGTTTACGTCTAAACACAGTTTGCATCTAAGCGCAGATGACAGTTCGCAGTTATGAATGGAAACAAAAAGTAAACGTAAACTGCAAAGAAACTCGTTCGTAAAAGCGCAAAAGACAGTTTGCAGTTATAAACAGACTCAAGACGTAAATGTAAGCTGCGATGTAAAGATCGTACGAAAACACCGTTTTACTTCTGAATGCAGATTCAGAAAGATTAGAACTTAGAAACTTGTTCGTAAAAGCGCAGAGAGCAGTAGCTATGTAGGAGGTTTGCAGTAATGATAAAATGCTCAAAATAAAAGCAAACCAGAGATTTAGAGTGGTTCGGTCAGTCTTGACCTACTCCACTTTTGGCTTCCTCCACCGATGAGGTCACCGACATCAACTAGAAGCCTTCCTTCAATAGGCGAAGGCCAACCACCCTCTTACAGATTCACTCCTTTTTACGGGCTTAGGAGACAACCCTTACAGAAGTTTTCTCTCCTCTCTTTACAATTCAAACTTGAAGAATAGAAGGAGGAGAACTAGCAGTTTTGAGCTCTAAGAAACACAGAAAGACAGCAAGATTTCGAGTGTATGTGCCATTGCTTTCAGTGCTGAATGGGTGGGGTATTTATAGGCCCCAACCCAGTTCAAATTTGGAGCTCAAAACGATCAAATCCCAGAATTCCGGGATCAGGAGGTTGCACCTCCTGACTGGAGAGGTTGCACCGCCTGGCAAAGCTCGAAGACTAAGCCTCTGGGCGGTGCCACCTCTGTCAAGGGCAGTTGCACCTCTCTGCCAGAGCTCGAAGACCGAGCTCAAGCGGTTGCACCGCCTGACTGGAGAGGTTGCACCGCCTGGCAGAGCTCGAAACTTGAGCTCTAGCGGTGCTACCTCCCACAGAGGGAGGTTGCACTTTACCCAGCCTCGCCGAGATCGAGCCCCCCGGGCGGTTGCACCTCTTAGTTGGGCGGGTGCACCGCCCAGTCTCGCTGGGAGACATAGCCTGGGCGGTGCTACCTCCAACCCTGGCGGTGCCACCTCTTTTACTATTTCAGCTCACTTGGTTTGGCTCTAAACTTGGCCCAAACCAGTCCGAACTTAAGCCTAATTGGCCCCTACTTGGGTTATAGGATTAACACCTAATCCTAACCCTAATTAACGTGCTAACTATGAATTTAAAGACATTTTCTAAGCTATTACAAAGTCCGCAAGTCAAGACTTCTTCCGGCGAAGCTTCCCAAACTTCGGCGGTCTTCCGATGAACTCTCGAAACCATTTTATGGACTCCCGGCAAGCTCCTAGACTTCACGATTTGATCTTAGCGAAGTTCCAATGAGCTTCTTCGCAAGTTCCGATCTTTCTCGGCGAAGCTCGGTAGCATTCCCGACGAACCTTCGGACTTCCGTTAACTCTCAACTTCGCAACAAATCCTTCAAGGCTTGACTCCGACACTTTGTTTCGCTTTTTGTCTTCATCGTTATCATAGTTAATCCTGCACAATTAAAACAAAACTTCGATCGAGACAATTAATCCTAAGCAATTTTAACCAAGTTGTCCGGCATGTCATTGGTCCCTCGACGCTTCGTCCGATTCTTCAAGCATCGTCCTCTCTGCAGCCTATTGCCTAATCGGCCGTTGACTCCGCAACTCCGATATCCTTGGCACAATACCTGCTCTTCTTGGCCCGATGTTCGAGTCCACGGCTCAAGTTTTGTCGATCGCCGACCGATCCACCGCCCGACGTCCAATCTTCTGACATGTTCCTTCGGCACAACATGATTTTCCTGCTTTAATTGTCTCATCCTGATCGAAGCACCCTGCGTCACTCAAGACGCAGATTAAATCATAAACATATATCAAGTAGTTTCATTATCAAAATATGAGATTCAACAGTCTTGCTATCATAGTTAATCATACACATATAAAAACGCACTTCGATCTAGACAATTATTACTAAGCTTGAATCTGTTAGGATCGGAGCAGCACTAAGAGGGGGGGGTGAATTAGTGCAGCGGATTAAAACGTTGATTTCGACAAATCTTTCGTGCGATAAAAATCGGAGTCAGAAGTGCTTAAAACTTGAAAACGTATTCGCAAATTTGTGCAGCAAAGGTAATGATGAAATAAAGCAAGTAAGAAGGTTTGCAGTAATGTAAATAGCAGTAATGAAATGCAAACTAGAGATTACGCCGTTTTTAAAGTGGTTCGGTCAAGTGACCTACATCCACTTGCGAGGCCCCTCTTCGATGAGGCTCCCACCTTCCACTAGCAAATCTCTTGAAAGGGAAGGGTGAATACCCCTCTTACAACTTTTTACAAGCGGTACACTCTCTTACAGATTTTCAGTAAGAAAGAAGGAGGTGAACACTAGCAAATTGAAAACAAGACTATCTAAGACTTTTCTAGGGCCTTTCTCTCAAACAATTGCTGCTCAAAAAGTTGTGATCTCAGCTGAGATTTGAGGGGTATTTATAGGCCTCAAGAGGATTCAAATTTGGGCTCCAAAATTTGAATTCTCTTGGAGTTCTCGATGCTGGCGGCGCCACCGCCTGTCAGTTTCTGACCCTGATAGTGCTGGGCGGTGACACCGCCCAGCCCAGGTGGTGCTACCGCCCAGCTCTTGGGCACTGGGTGGTGCCACCGCCCAGCCCAGGCGGTGCCACCGCCTACAGTGTTTTCAGCCCACTAGTTGGGCTTCAATCTTGGCCCAAACTAGTCCGAACTCGGGCCCAATTGGCCCCTACTTGGGTTATAGGATTAATACCTAATACTAACCCTAATTAACATGCTAACTATGAATTTAAAGACATTTTATAAGCTATTACAAAGTCCATAAGTCAAGACTTCTTCCGGCGAGCTTCCGGCGAACTTTTGATGGTCTTTCGATAAACTCTCGGAAACCATTCTGCGGACTCCCGGCAAGCTCTTAAACTTCACGATTTGATCTTGGCGAGTTCCAACGAGCTTCTTCGGCAAGCTCCGATCTCTCTCGGCGAGCTCCGTGAACTTCCCACGAACCTTTCGGTGAGCTTCCAAAAAACCCTTCGGCAAGATCCCTACTCATTCTCGGCTAGTTCCGGCAGCATTCTCGACGAACTTTCGGACTTCCGTCGAACTCTCGAACTCCCAATGAATCCTTCGCGCTTGACTCCGCACTTTGTTTCGCTTTATATCTTTCTTATTATCATAGTTATTCTTGCACACACAAACTAAAACTCTACTCCGATCTAGACAATTATTACAACGCGAATCGACATTCCGTTGCCCGGCACGTCATTGGTTGGCGCTTCGTCCGATTCTTCAGCGCATTGTCCTCTCTTGCGGCTTGTTGCCCAATCGGCGATTGACCTCCGCAACCCCGATATCCTTGGCACAATTCCGCTCTCCTTGGCCCGATGCCCGACGTCCGAAGCCTTCTGCCGTCCAATATCCTGACGTGATCTCCTCCGGCGCAATGTCAATTCCTCCTACGTTAACTGTCTAATCCTGATCGAGTAGACCTGAATCACTCAAAATGTAGTTTAAATTATAAACATATATCAAGTGGTTTCATCATCGAAATACGAGATTCAGCAGAATCATGTTGTCTGGCATGTCATTCGTCCATCGACGCTTCGTCCGATTCTTCGGTGCATTATCCTCTCTTGCGGTCTATTACCCAATCGGTCGGTTGACTCTGCAACTCTAATATCCTTGGCACAATGTCCGCTCTTCTTGGCCCGATGCCTGAATCCATGGCCCGAAGCCTTCTGTCGATACGTCGACTGATCCTCCAGCCCGATGTCCAATCTTCTGATATATTTTCCTCCGACCCAACATGATTCTTCCTGCTTTAATTGTCTCATCCTGATCGAAGCATCCTGCATCACTAAAAATGCAGATCAAATCATAAACACTTATCAATTGGTTTCATCATCAAAATATGAGATTCAACAATTTCTATCATCTCGAGGACCAAAAGGTCTTTGAATCCAAGAGAGTGGTGTTCCTTGAGAAGAAGTATATTCTTGGTAGAGATAGTTGGGGCTATTAGGATCAAGAGCGACAATAAGAGGGGGTGAATTAGTGTAGCGGAAAACTTTCACGATTTCATAAAATTGTTCATTTCGTTTAAAACCGATTCCGATGAAAATGGTTACAATTTAATCTATTTCAGAGAGAAGTTGAACTTGAAAGCTTTCATAAAAGTACAAGAGAAGATTAAGGAGGTTTGTAGTTAAGTAAATTGCACAAATGAAAATTAAACCAGAATTTAGAGTGGTTCGGTCAAGGTGACCTATATCCACTTTCGGATTCCTCCTTCGATGAGTTCATCGGCGTCCACTAAAGGCCTTCGTTCAATAGGTGAAGACCGAACACCTCTTTACAATACTTTCTCCTTTTCCCGGGTTTAGGAGACAATCCTTACAAGTCTCACTCCTCTTTCTTAGATGGTTACAAGGCTAAGAGATGGAGGAGAACTCTAACTTTTACAACACTTTTATTACTCAAGAATTCAAGATTAAGCTAATATTTTTGTGCCCTTTCATGAAGAAAAGGGTGGAGTTTTAATAGGCCACAATGGCTTCAAAATTAGAGCCAAAAAGTGTCACATCCCTGAAATCCAAGGTACTAGCGGTACCACCGCCGTTGATCTGACATTAGGCGGTACCACCGTCGAACAGGGGTAGTACCACCACTGGTAGCACTATTGCTGACCGTACCACCACCCAGTCTGAGTGATACCACCACCCAGAAATCCAGGGGTACTGCCTTCCAAGCATTGCCACCGCCGGCCATGTTTTTAAGGGCTGAATTGGGTGCTCAATTCGGCCTAATTCAGCCCTGTTAAGGGCCCAGTTGGCTCCTAATTAAGTTAGTGGGATTACCTCTCAATCCCAACTTAATTTATGCTCTAACTACGAAAATTAAGATATGATTATAGTGTTGCTTGATTCGGTGCGTCAATTGCTCTTCTAGCGAGCTTGCGGCGTACTTCCGGCAAACATCCGACAAACTCTCAACAATGTTCCGGCGGGCTCTCAGCAAGATCCTGGACTTTACAACAATCTTCTTGGTGAGTTTCGATGAGCTTCTTTGTCAAGCTCCTAGACTTCTCAATTGGTTCTAGCAGAACTTCTGACGAATGTCCGGACTTCTATCGAACTCTCGAACTCCCAACGAGATCTCGTTCTTGACTCTAGCACAACACATGCTTTATGTCTTATTGCTATTGTAGTTAATCCTGCACACTTTTCTCAACATATAGATAAGATCAAATAAATTACAATTGACTTCATCATCAAAATTCGAGATTCAACAGGAGCATGATAGAGTTGAGCGAGGTTGGAGAACCTAGCTCAAGCATCATTTCATGGCCTGAGTCTGTTCAGGTACCTAGCACACAAGTTCTGACTTTACGTAGGTCCGGTAGAGTATCTCATCCTCTTAAGAGATATATGAGACATATTATAGGAGAGGATATTGAGGTTATCGATCCTCAGACCTATGAGGAGGCTATTACGAGTATAGACTCCAAGAAGTGGCAAGAAGCCATGAATTATGAGATAAATTCCATGTACTCCAATAAGGTTTGTAACCTAGCTGATGCGCTCGAGGGTATTATATCCATTAGTTGCAAATGGATCATCAAGAAGAAGATCGGAGTAGATGAAAAGGTAGAGACCTATAAAGCAAGGTTAGTGGTTAAGGGTATCGTCAAAGGCAAGATGTTGACTATAATGAAACTTTCTCACCTATAGCCATGTTAAAATCTATCCGAATTTTATTGGCTATTGCAACACATTATGATTATGAGATCTGACAAATGGACATGAAAATCACGTCCCTCAATGGTAACCTCGAGGAGGAGGTGTATATGATATAGCTTGAGGGATTCGTGTCCCAAGATTGTCCAGATGAAGTGTGTAGGTTACTTAGGTCTATTTATGGACTAAAACAAGCTTCCTGAAGTTAGAACATGAGATTTAATGAGGCAATCAGATCTTATGACTTTGTTAAGAACAAATATGAGCCTTGTGTATACAGGAAGGCCAGTGGAAGCGCTATCACCTTCTTGGTATTTTATGTGGATAATATCCTGATTATTAAGAATAATATAGGAATGCTATCCATGGTAAAGGCTTAGTGATCCAGACACTTCTCCATGAAGGACTTAGGGGAAACATCTTATATCTAGGGGATTCAGATCTATAAAGATAGATCCAAGAGGAAGCTTGGCTGGTCCTAGTCCAGGTACATAGACACCATTGTCGAAGAGTTTGGCATTGAAAATTTCAAGAGAGGTCTCATACCAATGAGATATGGGATATCACTTTCTTGGAGTATGTCCCCAAAGACTCTTGAAGAAAGGGCAAACATATATATGATACCTTATGCCTCAGCCATAGGGTCTATCATATATGTTATACTATATACTAGGCCTAATATAGTGCATGCTTTGAGTGTCATGAGCAGGTATCAAGCGAATCTAGGCTAGAAGCACTAGAAAGCAATAAAGTGTATCCTTAAGTACTATAGGACCAAGGATCTTTTACTACTATATGGAGATAGTAACCTCATAATTGAAGGGTATACGAACTCAAATTTTCGGTTTGATGTTGATTATAGCAAGTCTAATTCAGGGTATATGTTAACCCTGAATGGAGGAGAAGTAAGATGGAAGAGTTTCAAGCAAGATATTGCTAGTCATAGGTGCCTTGCAAGCCAATCACGTGAGTGATGGCACGTGTGACTTGATACGTAGTCTATTTATTTATTATTATTATTTGATATTTTGTCACTTTATATTGTTTATTGCTTGAATATATTGTGACGTCCATAGATTTGTGCAATGGGAATCATATTATGATGAGATCACGATAATGAGACCGATTCGCCTTTAAACGCATATCCTAAATAATCTCGACCATAGGTTACTCGAGAGGGACATCGAGATAACTAGACAAACTAGTGTGCTGTATACCCATCCATATGATGGATGTAGCTGGTCTCATAGCTATTCATGTGGGGACACTAGGGATACAATACAATATTAAAGAATGAGTTCACTAAATGATCCACTTATAGAATGCTGGATGGTTGATAATGCCTTATTATCAGATAGCAATTCCCTAGTCCTAGTGGTGTATCTGGTCCTTAGACTTGAGACACCAAGAATGTCCTGTATGAGTAGTCCATTCTATGATACCAAATTTATAGGTCTTGAGGTTTCAAATGTAGCACAGTCGTGTTGAATCTCGGATTTTGATGATGAAACTAATTGATTGGGTTTAGATGTTTAACTGCATTTTGAGTGATGCAGGTCTACTCGATCAGAATTAGACAGTTAATGCAGGAGGAATTCACGTTGCGCCGGAGGAGATCACGTCAGGATATTGGACGACAGAAGGCTTCGAAAGTCGGGCATCGGGCCAAGAAGAGCGGAATTGCGCCAAGGATATCGGGGTTGCGGAGGTCAACTGACGATTGGGCAACAAGCCGCAAGAGAGGATGATGTGCTAAAGAATCAGACGAAGCGCCAACCGATGACGTCTTAAGAACAGAAATGTCAATTAGCGTTGTAATAACTGTCTAGATCGGAGTAGAGTTTTGGTTTGCATGTGCAGGATTAACTACGATAATGATGAAGGCATAAAGTGAAACAAAGTGTGGAGTCAAGAACGAAGGATTCGTTGGGAGTTCAAGAGTTCGACGGAAGTCCGAAGGATCAAAGGGAACGCTGCGAACTAGCCGAGAATGAGTAGGGAGCTTGCGAAGGGTTTTTTTGAAGCTCGCCGGAAGGTTCGTGGAAGTTCGCAGAGTTTGCCGAGAAAGATCAGAGCTTGTCAAGAAGCTCGTTGGAACTTCGCCAAGATCAAATCGTGAAGTTTAAGAGCTTGCCGGGAGTCCGCAGAATGGTTTCCGAGAGTTTATCTGAAGACCTTGAAAGTTCAGCGGAAGCTTCACGAAAAGAAGTCTTGACTTATGGACGTTGTAATAGCTTATATAATGTCTTTAAAATTCGTAGTTAGCATGTTAATTAGGGTTAGGATTAGGTATTAATCCTATAACCCAAGTAGGGGGCCTATAATATCAGAATGGGCTGAAAACACTGTGGGGAGGTGGCACACCAAAGACCCGAAAGTGCTGGGCGGTGACACCTTCTTCTTGGCGGTGGCACCGCCTTTTCCCGCTATGGCCAGGTGGCACCGCTATTGGGCGGTGGCACCGCCAAAGATCGGGAACCCAAAGAGAATTTGAATTTTGGAGCCCAAATTTTGGAGCCCAAATTTGAATCCTCTTGAGGCCTATAAATACCCCTCAAATCTCAGCTGAGAACACAACTTTTTTGAGCAGCAAGAGTTTGAGAGAAAGGTCTTAGAAAAGTGTTAGCTTGTCTTCTTTTCAATTTGCTAGTGTTCACCTCATCTCTTCTCGAAAATCTGTAAGAGAGTGAACCGCTTGTAAAGAGTTGTAAGAGGGTATTTACCCTTCCATTTCAAGAGACTTGCTAGTGGAAGGTGGGAGTCTCATCGAAAAGGGGCCTCGCAAGTGGAGTAGGTCATTTGACCCAACCACTCTAAAATCGGCGTGATCCTTGGTTTGCATTTCATTATTGCTATTTACATTATTGCAAACCTTCTTATATGCTTTAGTTCCTTATTACTTTTTTTGCTGCATATATTTAAGATTACGCTTTCAAGATTAAGCTTGTCAAGTTCCGCTCTTATCATACGAAAGATTTTTTAAAAAACCGAAGTTTTAATCCGCTGCACTAATTCACCCCCCCCTCTTAGTGCTGCTCCGATCCTAACAATTGGTATCAGAGCCCGGTATTTCTCATTTCGGATTTACACCCGAGAGAAATGACTCTTCATGGCTTTCAAGAGGGCTTATCGGTTTTTCATCCACCGTTGTTTAACGGATTGGACTACACTTATTGGAAAACTCGAATGAGAGTTTTCTTGATTTCTATGAATTTGGATATATGGAATATTGTTGAAAATGGTTTTCAACTTCCCTCTAAACCGATGAACGAATGGTCGGATTTGGAGAAGAAGTATTTTTCTTTAAACGCAAAGGCTATGAATGCCTTATTTTGCTTTTTTAGACAAAAAATGAGTTCAATCGGTTTCTACATGCTAAAACGACTTTTGATATTTGGCGAACACTTGAAATCACACACGAGGGAACTAGTAGAGTCAAAGACTCGAAAGTTAACATTTTAATGCATGATTTCGAGCTTTTTCAAATGAAGTCGAGCGAAACCATTGTTGACATGTACACCCGTTTTACGGATGTCGTCAATGGTTTACAAACTCTTGGCAAATGTTTCTCGAATTTTGAACTTGTTAGTAAAGTTTTACGATCACTTTCTAAAGTTTGGGAATCAAAAGTTACGGCAATACAAGAAACAAAAGATTTAAATATTTTTCCACTTGAAGAACTTATCGGCTCATTGATGACATATGAAATGGTGTGCAATGCACATGATAAACACAATGAACACTTGAACCACCTTCCAAAGAATAGGAAGGATTTGGAACTCCGGACAAATAAATACCACTTGAGCGATGACTCAAGTGATGAGGACAATGATGAACTTGAACTTCAAACACTAACTCTTAATAAGTTCATTAAATAAAAATCTAAAATAAACAATGAACTTGAACGGAGGAAGAGGCCAAAGAAAAGGAAGGCACCCAAGGATGCATCAAGAACTTCCAAAGATGAAATGGCGAATTGGGCTTTGATGGGCTTCGACTACAAGGTAACTAACTCAACTCTCTTGAATTATTTTGAAATTACTTGAAGTTTTTCATGAGTGCTTAATTTAGATAGTAGGAATAGGAAATAAAAATTATTTTTCAAAAATTATATCATGTTTTTCTTTTTAGCATCTTTTGAAAAATTAAAAACTTTGATCATGAAATGTATATTGCTAAGGTTTCATGCATGTTATGTTTTTTTTTGAAATGTTAAATGATGTATACAACATTAGGGATGATAATTATATGATATGTGATAATGCTTAGGATTAATCCATACATGTGTATCTTGATGATTTTCTGACATACATGAGTTTTTTGAAGTAAATGTTGATTTGATACTCTCATTTTGGATTAACATGTTTTTTGGTTTAATCATTTTTTTTATGACGAATTAATATGATATTCTCATGACATATTAAGATGACATAGTGCATGTACATCTATGTATGAATTTCTTGATAGTCTTTTGATGATAGATGTGATATCATGATGTTTTATTTTTGATGTGTTTGGGCTTGACGGCTTTATGACGAAACTTATATTTTGACTTTAAATGATGATACAATGTTTTCACAAAAAGACTTGAACACTCTCACATGAAATCAATTGTATGAAATGGAAATGAATTTTCTATTCTATTGAGATTAATGAATTTATTTTACCAATCTTATGAATCTCATGAAAATAAACATGATGAATATTTTATAAATGAGTTGTCTTATAAGATTTTGCCTTTACATCTTGAACTTTAATGCTTATATTGATTTGGCATATAAAGACTAAGGCATGCTCATAAGAAGCAAATCACATGAATAGAAATTTATAAAAAATGAAATGTAATCCTTTATCTTATTGATTTCTACCTAAGAGACCAATAAAACTATCTATGCCATTTTGAATCTTTTGAAAGAAATGTTGAGATTTTGATGATTTGGATGATTTGAATTTGAATGAGTTTTATTCAAAATCATGATCTTGATTCCGTGATATTTACAAATTAAGATTTATTATGAATCAAGATTTTTTCATTAATCGATCTCCTAAGATTTTTTTCCTTGATTATTTAAGAGGAGATTTTTTCAAAACAAAATGTGTCTTCTATTATTATCTTTTCATGATATGATTTTTATACAATTCCTTGTATTCATGAAATGTTTATCGATCACCCAATTACTTTCTTCTTGATATTCCTTATGTGGTGATTAAAATTATGCATGAAATACTCTTTGATATTATTTTGATGTATACAAATGAAAAGTTATAATCATGAATGATTGGATGAAATTTGACAAGTTAATATCTTCATGATTTGAAATATTTATACTTTGAAATTATGCATGCAATTGCTTTGTATTGTGATGATATATGCATCATGAATACTTTATTATCATACATGAAAATAGTGATAAACATTTTGAAAATAAATATTTGTATCATGTTAGATGATTTTACATCATGTGCATGATGAGTTATAGTGATGATTGAAACAAAGATTGAAATGATATGAATGATGATTCGGAATCATGCATATAATGATGAGTTAATATGTTTTGAATATATGATGATTTGGTATTATGAATGTAATAATGATATACGCAATGATGAAATACTTATGACAAAATTATTATTTTGATATTCATGACTTGAATCTTCCTTTCTTTTTGCAAATGACAACGGGAGAGAAAGAGTTACTAATGTGCTATCTTAAATTGATGTAAAGGGTCATCTCAAACAGAAATTAGCTACCTTGCACAAGTCAAGAAAATGCAAAAACTTCCTTACTTTCTTGCACATCTAAAGAGAAGATGCAAATGTAACACTTGCCAAATTGTTTGCTTGCCTCATGTAAAACATTGTCTCTTGTTAGGTTGACATTTTGCTAAGGAAGCAAAAAATTGACACTTCTCAAAAGAGAAGAAAGTGCTTGGTTTCTTGAACATCTTTAATTTGCTAGCTAGCATAATGTACAATTTGCTATCTTAAACATTACAAAGAAATGCTATCATGCACATCGCAAAGAAAAGCAAATATGCTAACTTGCAAATCTTTAAATTTGCTAGCTTATATGTAGTAAAACTTGCATATCGTAAAAGTTGCTAGCTCGTAGAGAAGCAAAGAATTGCTATCTCGAAAGAAGTAAAAATTGCAAAACTTAGAAAACTTGCAACAAAATTGCTCTTGCCATGCTTTGTATAAAAAATATGTTGATATCCTTAAAAGCATCTCAATGAATTTTTTAGTGTATCGCAATGTATCACATGTATCACAAATTAATTTTTTTTAGACTATTATCATATCATGATGTATCGCATAATGATATCATGATTTGTGATTGTTTCATGTGATCCTTAGTGAATTTTCACATTGGTATCCTTCGTGAAATGATTTCATTACATTATTGTCTTGTATGCATCATGTAATGATTGAAATATTGATTGATGCAAAGTTGATGTAAAAGTCTAAATCATTGGTTCCTCTCCTTCTTTTTGACATTGACAAAGGGGGAGAAAGTTATTGCTAGCTTGCCTATCTTAAGTAGCAAAGATTACTAACTTGCTTATTTCAAGAAGCAAAAGTTGTCTTCTTGAACATCACTATCTTGCCTATCTCAAGAAGCAAGACTTGCAACCTACACATTACAATAGGAAGCAAGAATCGATAGCTTACACACTCCAACAAGAAAGCTATCTTGTATTTGCTTTCAAATTTTTGCTAGCTTCTATGTTGCAAAACTTGCTCACTTTTCAAACACTTTGCTAGCTTGCACTTTGTAAAGGAAGCGAAAATAGCACTTCTCAAAAGAAAGAAAGAACTTACTATCTTGAAACATCACAAAAGTTTGCTACTTCATGATGATATAAAATTTGCTATATCAAACATCATAAATATTGTTACTTGCAAAGAAAAGCAAAGTGTAATCTTGCACAAAAATTCAAGTGTTGAATTGCCATGCTTTTTTGTGCCTATATGTTGTGATGAAAATCTAGCTTCATGTTGTAAAAACTTGCATATCTTTTAAAATAGCTAGAGCTACTTCTCCTTTTTGTTGATGACATAGGGGAGAAGTATATTGATGACTTCATGCATTGAATTAAACATTTTATATATTTGCATGATGGTTTAAATGTTTTTCATAACATGTGATGAATGTTACTTGGATTTGAGATAATCCAAGTGTTCTATCAATGGCATATTGATAGGGGAGTTTGTTTAAACTCCGAGGAGTTAAGGTTAACTCGTTAGTCATCAATTAGTTGTCATCATCAAAAAAGGGGAGATTGTTGAATCTCGGATTTTGATGATGAAACTAATTGATTGTGTTTAGATGTTTAACTGCATTTTGAGTGATGCAGGTCTACTCGATCAGAATTAGACAGTTAACGCAGGGAGGAATTGACGTTGCGCCGAGGAGATCACGTCGAGATATTGGACGGCGAAGGCTTGAACGTCGAGGCATCGGGCCAAGAAGAGCGGAATTGCGCCAAGGATATCGGGGTTCGCGGAGGTCAACCGCCGATTGGGCAACAAGCCGCAAGAGAGGACGATGTGCTAAAGAATCGACGGCCAACCAATGACGTGCGGGGCAACAGAATGTCAATTCGCGTTGTAATAACTGCCTAGATCGGAGTAGAGTTTTGGTTTGCATGTGCAGGATTAACTACGATAACGATGAAGGCATAAAGTGAAACAAAGTGTGGAGTCAAGAACGAAGGATTCATTGGGAGTTCAAGAGTTCGACGGAAGTCCGGCGGATCATCGGGAACGCCGCCGGAACTAGCCGAGAATGAGTAGGAGCTTGCCGAAGGGTTTTTTTGGAAGCTCGCGGAAGGTTCGTGGGAAGTTCGTAGAGTTTGCCGAGAAAGATCGGAGCTTGCCGAAGAAGCTCGTTGGAACTCGCCAAGATCAAATTGTGAAGTTTAAGAGCTTGCCGGGAGTCCGTAGAATGGTTTCCGAGAGTTTATCGGAAGACCGCCGAAAGTTCGCCGGAAGCTCGCCGGAAGAAGTCTTGACTTATGGACTTTGTAATAGCTTATATAATGTCTTTAAAATTTATAGTTAGCATGTTAATTAGGGTTAGGATTAGGTATTAATCCTATAACCCAAGTAGGGGCCTATAACACTGTAGGCTGAAAACACTGTAGGCGGTGGGCTAAAAACACTGTAGGCGATGGCACCGCCAGCATCGGGAACCCAAAGAGAATTTGAATTTTGGAGCCCAAATTTGAATCCTCTTGAGGCCTATAAATACCCCTCAAATCTCAGCTGAGAACACAACTTTTTGAGCAGCAAGAGTTTGAGAGAAAGGTCTTAGAAAAGTGTTAGCTTGTCTTCTTTTCAATTTGCTAGTGTTCACCTCATCTCTTCTCGAAAATCTGTAAGAGAGTGAACCGCTTGTAAAGAGTTGTAAGAGGGGTATTTACCCTTCCATTTCAAGAGACTTGCTAGTGGAAGGTGGGAGCCTCATCGAAGAGAGGCCTCACAAGTGGAGTAGGTCATTTGACCGAACCACTCTAAAATCGGCGTGATCCTTGGTTTGCATTTCATCATTGCTATTTACATTATTGCAAACCTTCTTATATGCTTTAGTTCCTTATTACTTTTGCTGCGCATATTTAAGAATACGCTTTCAAGATTAAGCTTGTCAAGTTCCGCTCTTATCATACGAAAGATTTTTTAAAAACCGAAGTTTTAATCCGCTGCACTAATTCACCCCCCCCTCTTAGTGCTGCTCCGATCCTAACAAGTCGGTCATCGGGAGTGGTAGCTAACCTTACGAGGACTATTGAGTGTTGATAGAGGATCATCCACTCTTGGTGTCATGAGAGGAATATCCTATGTATTCTTACTCCGACAAATCCCTAGCCAAGGCCATTCGGATTGAGAGAGAAAGAGTTCTCCTGGAGAATCCAATTAGAGCGAGACTCGATTAGAAACCGTATGGGTCTAATAATACCATGCCTGGTATAGAGTCTCTGGGATATTAGATGGTTGAGGAACTATAGGTACATGGTAACTGAAGATAGACAGGTCCAATAGATTAGATTCCCATGTATTGTCTAGGGACTGTGGCATAGTGGCCTACAACGTTCGCAGTCGATGAGTCGAGTGAATTATTATATAAATAATAATTCACTGAGCCAGAAGGAGTTCTGATAGGTATGACACATAACCAGCTCGATATTAGGGCTAGAGGGTCTCACACATATAGTAGGCATTGTAATAAGTAGAGGTTCAGATATGAAATATTCGTTTGAGCCCCTATCTTATTAGATATCCAATAAGCTCCTGAATTATTAGATCCTATGGATAAGATCCAATAAGATCCAATGAGAGATTATTTGATAGAGATCCACTAATCTAAGAGGCTTAGGTAGTTGGACGGAGATCCTATACCCAATATGGTAGGATCCATTAGGGTTAAATTGATAATGGACCTTTATAAATAAGAGGGAACTAATGGTTCATAGGCTAGAGCTCTTTTTGGTCTGCCTCTCCTATTCTCCTCCCCTTCTCCTCCTCCAAGTATGTCTAGAGCTTTGAGGAGCGTCGTTGCATCCCTATTGTGTGGATCACTGCTAGAGAGGAGATTGCTTGACCTCCTTCACCCTCCTAAAGATCTATAGGGATTCAGGGATATATGATCTCCCTAGGTAACAAAATATTTCATTTATATAGTTTTAAGTTTTGTAGATTTTTGCGCACCAATCTTCGCACGACGACGAACACATCTACGAAAAATTGGAGATTTTATTTTATGTTCTTTTGCTGCATATGTGATGTCGCCCTCAAGATTTTCCTACAATGGTATCAAAGCCAGGTTGTTCCTACAAAAGATTGGTTTTGAACTACGTGTGTTGTGATTTATAAAATCCTTTGACGTCAAAATCGTTGATGCAAAAGATGAGAGAGGGCAGCAACTGTTGTTGCCCTCGTAGCTTCGCCGAGGGCTACTTGTAGCTTTTAGCCACCTAATGCAGGCCACCTACACGCTGGCAATGCGGCGCAAGGGCGACGCTTGCGGGTGTTGGTCGTGCGAGCGCTACGCCCACGTGCAGCGACGTTGCAGGGCAACAGTGCTTGTGGGGCATATGCACCATGGGGCAGCGACGCCTACGACCGTTATGCCCGTGGGCTGAGGCGCCACAAGGTAGTGGCGTTTGCGGGTGTTGCGCCCGCGGGGGTGCCCACCTATAGGGGCGGTGCTGCCAATGGGCAAGGACGCTGCCCACCACCCCCTACCGCCAGCGGCAACTCATCAGGAGAGAGGGTTAGGGTTTTCGAGCAAAAGGATAGTTTTGCCCCTTAAAATTTTAGAAATTCCAAGTTTGTCCTTTCGATCTAAATTACCAAAATACCCCTCAGAATTAAGAAAATTTCTTATATATCCTTGATTTTAAAAATATTAATTAATTAAAATATTTAATTAATTATTATTTTTATTATTATCTAGTAGTCCTACATGATAATGATTTATACATTTGATGCATGATTTGTGGATGGATGATCATGGACCGTGTGATGTGTGTACTTGTGATTATTATTATTGGGGCCTACGAGCTTATATTTTATTTCTTATTTATTATAGGGTTTGTGTGCCTATGATTAAGTTATAATCACACGAGGAGGCGCAATAGGAGCATGGATGTGATAGTGGGATCTACATGATGAATGATCATGATACATGGAGATGCGTCGAGATGCCGATGGAACTGACAAGGATGAGATGGACGATAATAGAGCATGGTGATGCCCCACTACAAACATAGATCTTGATATGAGTGATTAGACCCATTAGCTTCGGCTTGATCATATTAGGCTATGGTCTATGATCATCTGGTGTGATTCCTCATGTGATGTGTGATTGCTTATACACTTACTAGATATGTATATATATTTGCATGCGATATAGAAATATATTAAATATGTATATGTGTGACACATTATATTAGGAGAGCAAATCAAAATCACCTCTCTCGGCAATATTAATTCTTTAAATGTGAGGCAATTATATTAACCCACGTGGCCTTCCATCGTTATAGGTAGGGACCGATTCTCGATGTAGGCTGAGTTGGTCGAGTCTCTCGAGGCTCACCTATATCGTGATTCACTATCTTGCCTATGACATAGAGATGTCACTAGTGACTTGAGGACATGGTATACTTAGTCGAGTCCCTTGAGGGTATATCAACGGATCACACTTATCTTATAAAGATGGTGTTGACTTAACCGAACATTATAGTTGGTCGAGTCCCTCGAGACCATGGTGATTCGAAGGTCGAACAGGATGAGAATCACAAGAAGTTATGAGTGGCAAGAGTTGCCAACCTTTTAGGCTTAATGTGATTGGTTGAGTCCCTCAATGTTACACTAAGACACTGATTAGATCCCGATCCCCACTAGAAGTCTACCAAAGACTTCCGTTGCATATGCTAAGGGTGTCATGTGACTCGCTAGTAAAATAGTGGGAGCAAATTACGATAGAAGTACATATCTTAATTATTTATATTTTATAAAATCTGCATGTTATTTATTTCTACTGCACCTTTATTTTTAGAAAATATCGCTTTCGAATCCCTTGTGTGGCAAACTTGGTGTCAACCGCCTCACTAGTCCGAATTATACGAATTGGCTCCGCAACTTGAGAATTGTTCTCATGGTGAAGAAAATAACATACATTCTTGATATAGTGATGTCAATGCCCAAGAAAGGGGCAAGCGAGGATGAGATCACTCGCTACGTGAAGTACATTGATGCCTCTACTCTTGCTTAGTATTACATGATGGCTTCTATGACTCCTGAGTTACAGAGATAGTATGAAACGATGGATGCCAGATCCATTCTCCTACATGTCCGTAAACTGTTTGAGGAACAAGGAAGGACTCAACGATATGAGATATCCAAGAGATTCTTCTGTGCTAGGATGACTGAGGGGACACCAATTCAGAACCATATCCTAAAGATGATTAAGTGGATAGAGAAACTTACAGGCCTAAGAATGGTCCTAGAGGATAACCTGTGTGTGGATCTTGTACTTTAGTCCCTATCAGATACCTTTTTCACAATTCATAATTATTGAATATCAGATTTTGATGATGAAGTCAATTGTCATTTGTTATCTAATCCATATGTTGAGATAAGTGTGCAGGATTAAGTACGATGAAAGTAAGACATACAACAGGAGTTACGCCGGCGTCAAGACTATGATCACATTGGGAGTTCGAAAATTCGACGGAAGTCCGGATGGTCATCGGAGGTTCTACGGGAACAAATCCAAGAAGTCCAGGAGCTTGCCAAAAGAAGCTTGTCAGAACTCACCAAGTGGATCGTTGCAAGTCCAGGAGTTTACCGGAAGTCCGCAGGAGCATCACCGAGGGTTCATCGGATGATCTACGGAAGTTCGCCGGAAGAAGCGATTGACGCACCGGAGCAAGTTGTAGTAAATGTCTTAAGAAATATTGTAGTTAGCACTATGATTAAGTTAGAAATGGGAGGTGATCCCATTAACTTAATCTTGGGGAAATTGGGCTCTTGACAGACCCAAATTGGGCTGAATGGATCAACACATTCGGACCCAAATTTCTTGGCCAACGGTGGCACCGCTTGGGTCGACGGTGGCACCGCCCAGGGCTCAGTCTCCGAGCAAGACTAGGCAATACAACCGCCCCTGATAGGCAGTGGAACCGCCTGAGCTCGGTCTCTGAGCTCTGCCAAGCAGTGCAACCGCCCTAGTCAAGCGGTGGCACCGCTTGGGCACAGTCTCTAAGCAAGATAGGGTGGTGCAACCGCCCTTGTCAAGTGGTGGCACCGCCAAGAGGCTCAGTCTCCGAGCTTTGCCAAGCAGTGCAACCGCCCCTGACAGGAGGTGGCACTGCCTAGAGGCTTAGTCTCCGAGCTCTGCTTGGCGGTGCAACCACCCTAGTCAGGCAGTGCAACCGCTAGACCCCGGAATTTTGAGAGATAACAGTTTTGAACTCGGAATTCAAACTGGTTTAGGGCCTATAAATACCCTACCCTTTCCTGCATGAAAGGGCACCAAAAGTTTGATCTTATTCTGTGATTTTAGAGCTCAAAAGTGTTGTAAAGTCTAGAAGTTCTCCTCCCTCTTTTCTTCCAAGTTTTGATCTTTCAAGAGAGGTGAGAAAAGTTTGTAAGGGTTGTCTCCTAAGCCCGTCAAAAGGAGTGAAACTTTAAAAGGGTGGTTGGCCTTCACCTATTAAAGGAAGGCCTCTAGTGGACGTCGGTGACCTCATTGGTCGAGGAAGCCAAAAGTGGATGTAGGTCAAGACTGACCGAACCACTCTAAATCTCAGTTTGAATTTACTTTGAGCATCTTATCTTTACTGCAAACCTCCTCAGTAGCTTACTGCCTTCTGCTCATTTACGAACGTGTTTCTTAGTTAAATATTTTTTGAATTGGCGTTAAGACGGAAATCGGTTTTATCGCACGAACATCATATTTCAGTTTGCGCTTATATTATGATTTCTATCTTAACTACAAACTGCCTTCCTTACTTTATTTCAAATACATTTCCATAAGCTTTCAAAGTTATTATCTGCATGAAATGACTTTTACGTCGGAATTGGATTTCAACGTACGAACATAGTTTTAATCATCGAAAGTTTTCCGCTACACTAATTCAACCCCCCCTCTTAGTGCTCTTGATCCTAACAATTGGTATCAGAGCTCGGTTCACTCTCAAATGGATTAAAACCCAAGAGAGATGGCATATGTCGAAAACCAAGAGGGCCACTCTATTACACGTCCACCCATGTTCAATGGGACGGACTACACCTATTGGAAGACGCGAATGAGGATCTTCCTTATTTCAATGGATTTTGAACTTTGGAATCTTGTCGAAAATGGATTTTCGAAGTCTTCTCTTCTAATGATCGATTGGAATGAATTGGAGAAGAAGACTTTTGCTCTTAATACAAAGGCTATGAATGCCTTATTTTGTGTGCTTGATAAAAATGAGTTCAATCGTGTTTTGGTTTGTGAAACCGCGTTTGATATTTGGCATACACTCAAAGGGACTCATGAAGGCACAAGTAGAGTGAAAGAGTAAAAAATCAACTTTTAATACATTCTTTTGAACTTTTCCGAATGAAACCGAGCGAGACTATTGGCGACATGTACACCCGTTTCACAGATGTCGTCAATGGTCTAAAAGGACTCAACAAAAGTTTTTCAGATTTTAAGCTCGTAAATAAGATTCTAAGATCCCTTCCTAAGAGTTGGGACCCTAAAGTCATCGCTATTCAAGAGGCTAAAGATTTAAACAACTTCCCTCTTGAAGTTCTCCTCTTGAAGAACTTTAGATGACCACTTGAGAGAAAACTCAAGCGATGAGGACTGTGATGATGACTTGGCACTTCTAACAAGGAAATTCAAAAAATTCATTAAGAGAAAGAAGTTTAAAAGTGACACAAAAAATAAACTTGAACCCAAAAAGGACCAAGTTATTTGCTACGAGTGCAAAAAGCCGGGACACTACAAAAGTGATTGTCCCCAAGCCAAGAAGAGAATATCAACGAAGAAGGCGCTTAAAGCGACGTGGGATGACTCGAGCACGTCCGAAGAAGAGGAGTCCAACACCGAGCAAGTTGCTCATTACGCCTTAATGGCCATCAGAGAAGAGGTAACAAATTTAATTGATGCAGATTTATCATTTGATGAATTATTAAATACCTCCCATGACTTATTTGATGAATGTAAAATAATTAGTAAGAAATATAAATTACTAAAAAAATAAGCATGATAGTCTTGTTAGCAATTTTGATAAATTAAAAACAGAATATCATGATAGTTTAGCTCAATGTGAAAAATGTCGTGATCTAAAAACTCTCGAAAAGGAAAACTTGCTACTTAAGGACACCTTGAAGAAATTCGAGGTTGGTAGCAAGTCTTTAAACATGATCCTTACAAACAAGGGTCACGTTCCCAAAAGAAGTGGAATTGGATTTGTGAGAAGTCCTCACCAAAATCCAACCACCTTCATAAAAGGCCCCATCTTACATGTTCGACACCAAAGAAAATGCAACTTTTGTTGCAAATATGGACACAAAATGCATCAGTGTCTATTCAAGAAAATTAGTCTAAAGAAATTAATTTGGGTTCCTAAAGGAACCATGATAAACTCTATGCAACATAATAAACAATGTAGATCAGTTTTTAAGGCACCCAAAAGCAAATGGGTACCTAAAAATTATCCTTTCTTGTAGAGACATACACCATCACAAGCTAGGAGCAAAAGATGGTACCTTGATAGTGGATGCTCAAGGCATATGACCGGAGATCCATCTTAATTCTCTAAGCTCACTAGCATAGACGAAGGCTATGTCACCTTCGGAGACAATAATAAGGGTAAAATCATTGGCAAAGGAACCATACGTAACAAATCCAACTTCTTTATTGAAGATGTTTTGTTAGTTGATGGTTTAAAACATAACCTCTTGAGCATTAGTCAATTATGTGATAAATGATATATCGTCAAATTCGAATCGAATGCTTGCATCATTGAAAAACCACACAAAAACACATTTATGATTGCATTAAAACAGAGTAAAGTATACACCATTGACATCAATGATCTTTGCAATGAAATGTGTTTCTCAGTTTTGAATGAGGATGCTTGGCTTTGGCATAGGAGATTAGGTCATGCTAGCATGAAACTAATCACTCAAATATCATCCAAAGAATTTGTACGAGGAATTCCTCATATCAAGTTCATCAAAGATAATGTGTGTGATGCTTGTCAATTAGGAAAATAAATTAAGGGTAGTTTCAAATCTAAGAATCAAATAAGCACCTCTAGGCCCTTACCATTGATCCATATGGACTTGTTCGGACCAATCTCTACATCAAGCCTAGGAGGTAGCAAATATGCCTTCATCATTATAGATGACTATAGTAGATACACATGGACTTATTTCTTAAAACACAAAAATGAATGCTTTAGATATTTCACCAAGTTTTGTAAACTTGTTCAAAATGAAAAGGGTTTTATGATTTCATTAATTCAAAGTGATCATGGTGGTGAATTTCAAAACTGTGATTTTCAAGAATTTTGTGAATCTAATGGATACAACCACAACTTCTCTACACCAAGAAATCCTCAACAAAATAGAGTAGTAGAAAGAAAGAATAGAAATTTATAAGAAATAGCAAGAACCATGTTGAATGAACATAGCCTACCAAAATATTTGTGGGCCGAAGCCATAAACATTGCATGCTATATTTTGAATAGAGTTCTAGTAAGACCCTTCACCAAAACTCCCTATGAGTTGTGGAATAATAAAAAACCCAATGTTTCATATTTTAAATTTTTGGGTGTAACTGTTTTATCTTGAATGAAAAAGATGCCTTAGAAAAATTTGATGCTAAATCCGATGAAGGAATTTTTCTTGGTTATTCTTTGGTTTCTAAAGCTTTTCGTATCTTCAATAAAAGAACTTTAATTATAGAAGAATTCATTCATGTTGTTTTCAATAAGATTTCCAAAATCAAGAAAAATGATTTTGATGATGATGTTAATTTCGATTCTTTGAATTTAAATGAAACCCCTTCTCCAACTAGCAACTTAGATGCATCCACTTCCGAAACAACCTTACCCAAGGATTGGAAGTATGTAGATGATCATCCTATGAGGGTTCAAACATGTTCTTCTCTTCAAACTTTTTGTGCCAACGCCGCTTTTCTCTCCCAAATTGAACCTAAATGTATTGACGAAGCCATGAAAGATAATTCATGGATTATCGCAATACAAGATGAGTTAAATAAATTTGAGAGAAATGAGGTGTGGAAGCTTGTTCCTAGGCCAAATGACCATTTAGTTATTGGTACTAAATGGGTCTTTAGAAACAAGTAAGATGAATCTGGTATCGTGGTTAGAAACAAGGTTAGATTAGTGGCTAAAGGTTTCAACCAAGAAGAAGGTATCGATTACGAAGAAACCTTCGCTCCTGTGGCTAGATTAGAAGGCATAAGGATGCTCATTGCCTATGTTAGAAATAATAATTTTAGGTTGTTTCAAATGGATGTTAAAAGCGCTTTTCTTAATGGCTTTATTTCTGAAGAAGTTTATGTTGAACAACCTCCCAGATTTGAAAATAATAACCTCCCTAATCATGTATTTAAATTAACTAAAGCTCTCTATGATTTAAAACAAGCCCCAAGGGCTTGGTATGATAGACTTAGTACTTTTCTTATTGAAAATAATTTCATAAAAGGCAAGGTCAATACTACATTGTTTATCAAAAATTTTGAAAATAATTTTCTCATTGTTCAGATTTATGTTGATGATATTATCTTCGGTTCTATGAATGAATCTCTTTGTGAATCTTTTGCTGAAACCATGAGTCTCAAATTTGAAATGAGTTTGATGAGAGAATTAACCTTTTTCTTAGGCTTACAAATTAAGCAACTAAGCAATGGCATCTTTATTAGTCAAACTAAATATGCTTTAGATCTGCTGAAAAGATTTAATATGGATAGCTCAAAAGCTATTAACACTCCTATGAGCACCTCCACTAAGTTAGAAGTTGATGAAAGTGGAGAATGCTTCGATCAAAAAACTTATAGGGGTGTGATAGGAAGTTTACTTTAACTCACTGCAACTAGACCAGACATCATGTTCAGTGTCGGACTTTGTGCTAGGTTTTGATCGAACCCTAAGATATCTCATCTCAAAGCGGTTAAAAGAATACTTAAATATCTTAAAGGTACCACAAATCTAGGATTATGGTATCTAAAATCTAAGAATTTTAAGTTAATTGCTTATGCTGATGCGGATTTTACTGGGTGTAGACTAGACAGAAAAAGCACATAAGGAACATATCAATTTTTTGGACATTCCTTTGTTTCCTAGTCATCTAAGAAACAAAACTTGATTGCACTATCAACAACCGAAGCTGAGTATATTGCAGCTAGTGCATGCTGTACACAAGTTGTGTGGATGAAAAACACCTTAGAAGATTATAAAGTCCATCTTAAAAACATTCACATTAAATGTGATAACACAAGTGCAATATGTTTAACAAAGAATCTCATTCAACACTTAAGAACAAAACATATTGATATTAGACATCACTTTATACGAGATCATGTTACTAATCATAATGTAATCATAGAGTTCATAGATACTAAGCATCAACTAGCTGATATTTTTACAAAACCTCTAAGTGAAGAATAGTTTGATTTCATAAGAAGAGAATTAGGAATGTTGATGTGTCCGAATGCATAAACTTGTTAATATTATTTTTCGGACTTTATTGATTGAATGATCAAATCACTTGATTGCCATTACATGCCTAAAATTACTTGTTGGAAATTATGTGTTTTGGATACAAAAATTTCCATAACAATGAGCATGTTTTGTCTTTATGATTGTATTTGAAAATCTATAGTATAGTCTTGTCCGAATGCATGAAAGTGTTAATTTCATTTCCGGATTCTCTTAACAAGTGTTAATTTCATTTTCGGATCTTCTTGATCCTAACAATCGGATTTTCTCGATACATTATCCTCTTCCGAACTTAATAAGCATATATCATATCGAGTTTGATTCTTATCATTGATTTTTGACATATGGATTCAACTAGCAAAAACATCTCTCGTACACTTATCATGTGAAATTTTTTTTTTTTGAGAAATGGATTTGATAAAATGATTCCTGCTTGTAAATTCATTCTTGAAATATGGATGTTAGTGTTTTTACTTGCAAGGATTTATTTCACATACATATCTTGATCCGTGTAAAAATGAAGTATGATTTAATCTCTCATCGATTTTAACTTCATTCAAAGTAAACTCACAAATAGCTGGTATCACAAATAGCCTTCCTCCTTCATGCAAAAAGATAATAACAAATAAAAAGGAAGAAGTATTAAAAGCTATCTCCATGTCATGTTTTCCTTGAGATGTTTGCATAATTTGTATTCTATCACTCACTATTGGAAAATGATATGAACCTAGTTATGCCATGAATAATTACCGCACTTATGCTTAAAATTTGCTTATATTGTTCTCCTTTTTGTTGATGACAAAGGGGGAGAGATATATGAATTGATGCTATAAGTATTGATGCTATGATTATGCCATGCTTGCATCATCAAAATATATAAATTGATGATAACTATGATTGCCATATTTGCATTATGCCATGTTTGCATCATGTTAAGACATCAAGAACTTGCATCGTAATTTTACATGTTGATATCTTACCATATGATGAATTGCTACCATAACCATCATTCACATTTGAAATTTGAAAATGGATGTCAAGCTTTGACATCATTTTCAAAGAGATACATCATGATAGGAATCATGATGGGAGTATTGATAAGGTTAAATGATTTTAACTTATCAATATGTCTCTTGAATTCAAAGGCTTTGAATTAAAAAATGACTTATCTCAAGTATGGCATATAGATAGGGGGGATTAAAGTTAACTCCTTTATCAATTGATTGTCATCATAAAAAAGGGGGAGATTGTTGAATCTCGAATTTTGATGATGAAGTCAATTGTCATTTGTTATGCAATCCATATGTTGAGATAAGTGTGCAGGATTAACTATGATGAAAGTAATACATGCAGCAGGAGTTGCGTCGGAGTCAACACTATGATCACGTTGGGAGTTTGAGAGTTCGACGGAAGTCCGAATGGTCGTCGGAGATTCTGTGGGAACAAATCCGAGAAGTCCAGGAGCTTGCCAAAAGAAGCTCATCGGAACTCACCAAGTGGATCGTCGCAAGTCCAAGAGTTTGCCGGAAGTCCATAGGAGCATCACCGAGGGTTCATTGGATCATTGGATGATCGATGGAAGTTCGCCGGAAGCTCGTGGAAAGAAGCGATTGACACACCGAAGCAAGTTACAGTAATTGTCTTAAGAAATATCGTACTTAGCACTATAATTAAGTTAGAAATAGGAGGTGATCCCATTAACTTAATCTTGGGGCAATTGGGCCCTTGACAGACTCAAATTGGGCCGAATGGATCAACCCATTCGGACCTAGATTTCTTGGCCAATGGTGGAACCGCCTAGGTCGGCAGTGGTGTTAGGATCGGAGCGGCACTAAGAGGGGGGGGTGAATTAGTGCAGCGGATTAAAATGTTGGTTTCAACAATCTTTCGTACGATAAAAATCAGAATCAGAAGTGCTTAACTTGAAAGCATATTCGCAAAGTTGTGCAGCAAAGGTAATGATGAAATAAAGCAAGTAAGAGGGTTTGCAGTAATGTAAATAGCAGTAATGAAATGCAAACCAGAGATTATGCCATTTTTGAAGTGGTTCGGTCAAGTGACCTACATCCACTTGTGAGGCCCCTCTTCGTGGAGGCTCCCACCTTCCACTAGCAAATCTCTTGAAAGGGAAGGGTGAATACCCCTCTTACAACTCTTTTACAAGCGGTTCACTCTCTTACAAATTTTCAGCAAGAAAGAAGGAGGTGAACACAAGCAAATTGAAAACAAGACTGGCTAAGACTTTTCTAAGGCCTTTCTCTTAAACAATTGCTGCTCAAAAAGTTGTAATCTCAGCTGAGATTTGAGGGGTATTTATAGGTCTCAAGAGGATTCAAATTTGGGCTCCAAATTTGAATTCTCGTTGGGTTTCCGATACTGGCGGTGCCACTGCCTATCAGTGTCAGACGCTGACAGTGCTGGGCGATGCAACTGCCCAGTTTGGCAGTGCCACCGCCAGACCCTTCGGTTCACTGGTTGGGCTTCAAACTTAGCCCAAACCAAGTCTAATTTTGGGCCCAGTTGGCCCCTAACCAGGATATAGGATTATCTCTTAATCCTAATCCTAATTACAAGTGAACTACATAACAAAAAAAACATCCTAAGTAAGTTTTCAACTGCGAACGTCGAGTCTTATTCCGGCGAGCTTTCCAACGAACTTCTTCTGACGGACTCCCAACAAGCTCCTGAACTTGTGATGACTTTAATGAGTAGCCGAGCCTTCTCAGTGATCTCTGTGAACCTCCGACGATCTCTTCGGTGAACTTCCGAAAATTCCGACAGGTTCCCAATTTCTTCTCGGTTGGTTCCGGCAGCATCTCCGACGATTCTTCGGACTCTTAAACGTCCATCGAACTTGATTCCGGTATCGTTGCTTTGTGTTTTCTGGTTATCGTAGTTAATCCTACACACTTAACTCAATAATATGGATTAGATCAATTAACCTATCAATTGATTTTATCATCAAAATCCGAGATTCAATAATCTCCCCCTTTTTGATGATGACAATCAATTGATGACGGAGTTAAACATAACTCCCCCTATCTATATGCCATATTATGAGAAGATAAAAACGCTTGAATTCCATCCCATTGAATTCAAGCATAAACTGATAAGTTCTAACCGTAGAACTTATCGTTATTCTTATTAAGCATAATGTAAATGCGAAACTTCGATGAAAATCCTTTTCAAGTCGAAAGATAAGAGACAAATTTTACTATGACAGGAGATAAAGATTTTCAACATGAATTTCATGATATACATGTTAGACATGCTTTCAATATGATTAATCGATCTTGCGATATTCTCAAAGATTTTGCAAGGCACATAAGACATTCATATCACACTAGCTTTTGTAATTCATATAAGTCATGCTATTAAAATGATACAAGTCATCACTTTTCTCCCCCTTTGTCATCAACAAAAAGGGAATGAGACTTGAAACACATAATTTGTGATTATAACATCAGGAGTTCAGCACTGATCAGAAAAATTTAATCATTCAAAGTATGCTAAATTCATCTTAAGGAAAATTCAGCATTCATTCATTTTATCAAATCTCTTCCTTCAAAAATTTGTAGATGTACAAGGAAGAGATAGTGATGTAAAAAAAATTTCACGTAGTAACATCAATAACTCAAGATCATAATTCGAATACAAACCCATTCAAATTCAATTCGTCAATTTGAAACTCATAATCAAGCCATTAAATTCGAGACTCACAAAATATCATAAAATCATTAGAGAAAGAATACAGCATTAAGATTAATCATTCAAATTTACCAAAAATACTTATCCAGAATTCAGCTTAAAAGGAAAAATCAACATTCATCCATAAGCATATATCCAGAATTTTAAAAATACATTTAAAAAGAAGGTTCAGTTTGCATTCAAAAGAAGAACAGCTTGGAACTTGAGATTAAGAGTAAACAGAACAGAATAAAAAGATACATCAATCCTTAGGAGGTAATCCATAGTGCTGATACATAACATCTATTTTTTTATTTAGTTGTCGTAGTTCCTTTAAAATTTCAATTTGCTGGAGTTGAATTTGTTCCTGCTGCGATTTGAGTTGGTCTTGTTGGAATTTGATCTGAGATAGTTCTGCCATAATGAGTCCTTCAGAGGATGAAACAGGAGCTGAAGGTGTTGCACCAAGGGGACTAGGAGGAGGAGATTCATTTCCCTTAAAAATTGGTGTTTCTGGTTGTTCTACTGGTGGAGGAATAGGATCAGTCCTTCTAGGTTGCCTTACCCATATTCCATTGTTAAATATGCACCTAAGTCTCTTTAGTAGATTTTTATTGATGATGTTATATCTATCACTTTGAATTGTTTCTTCATCGGGTGGGATGCAAATGTCATAGGCACGAAGAAATATAGTGATTAACCCCCCATATGGCAATATAATATCTTTAGCTGTAATGTCCTGCATGTGTTGCCGTATTGAGTAACCAAAACAGTTATGTTGACCGGTCATAATCCAATACATAGTGCTTATCTCTATTTGACTCATTTCATCAAGATGATATTGCTTAGGGAATAGTATGCTTGTCATGATATGATGAAGAATCTTAGAGTTAAAAGGTAGTAAGTGTTCGCAACTCTTGGGTATTATTCCGAAGTTCGAGTTTGCAAAAATGGTTTCGACAACTTCGGTGTAAGTTGCTCCTATTATATTAACATCGCATTTTCCTCTAAAATAGCAGCCCCTATCTTTTTCAATGATTCCAATTAGTTCACAAATAGAATTATCAGAAATCCTAATTTGTGTTCCTAAAATGTAAGTACTTAGGCTATCATTTTCTACCCATAGGTTTGCATAAAAGAGCCTAACTAATCTAGGATAAATTGGTTCATCTATTTGTAAGAGAGGTAGGGCCTCTAGATGAGCAAACCACCTAATGGGTTCTAAGTCTCCTAGTTCATCGAGATCAACGTGTTTACCCTTATGGATATATCGTGTTTCAAAATTTGGAAACCTAAGGGTGTCTTCTTTGGATCTAAAAAGATTGTGGTCATATGAATCTCCTTCAATCCTTTTCCCTTTTGATCTCTTAGGAGCCATTGTCTAGACAAGATGATAAGAGAAATATGAATTGTAATAAGTAGATGAAACAAGAAGAAAGTGAAGGGAAGATTTTACCTTATGGAGTGTTTCTGGGATGATGGAGAGTTTGGACCAACAAGAATCCTTCTCCAAGGTTTGTAGAAGTTAGAATGAGGGATTGAGAGATTTTGGGAGAGTTGGAGCAAGGGTTCCATGGGTTGGGGGCGGTGTCACCGCCGGCCCTAACCATTTTGGGTTATAAAGGGCTCTCGGGCGGTGCCACTGCCTAAAGGATATGGCGCCCGAGCGCTCAGGCGGTGCTACCGCCGATTTTGGTGGTGCCACTACTGGCTGGCCACGGAAGAAGGAAAGAAAAATTTTCTTCCCCCTTCTTGATTTCCAGAGGTGTTTGACTCAAGAAAAGGTTGAGATATTGAGTTGTACTTTAATATATCATTTGGAATCGAAAGAAGAAGATGAAATCAAATCCACAAACGAACGGAACAAGGATGAGACATTCTTCGTAAAATACATTCAAACGACTTACTTTAAGGGACAATTTAACATGCCTAGTTCCCTTCTAATAAATTCAAATTGGTCTTCATTTAAGGCTTTTGTAAAAATATCTGCTAATTGATGCTTTGTGTTAATGAATTCTAGAACAACATCATTGTTAAAGATATGATCGCGTATGAAATGATGCCTAACGTCGATGTGTTTAGTTCTAGAGTGCTGAATTGGATTTTTAGTAAGACATATGGCACTAGTATTATCACATTTTATGGGAATATTTTTAAAGTAAATTCCATAGTCTTCTAATGTATTTTTCATCCAGACAACTTGTGCACAACATACACTTGCAGCAATGTATTCGGCTTCTGCCGTAGATAGTGCAACTGAATTTTATTTCTTGGAAGTCCAAGAAACAAGTGCATGTTCTAAAAATTGGCATGTTCCGGATGTACTTTTTCTATCTATCCTGCATCCGCCAAAATCGGCATCCGTATAAGCTATTAAATCAAAATTTTCAGATTTTGGATACCACAATCCTAAATTTGGAGTTCCTTTAAGATATCTAAATATTCTTTTAACACTTTTAAGATGAGATAATTTAGGATTTGATTGAAACCTAGTGCAAAGTCCTACTCTAAACATAATATCCGGTCTAGTCGCGGTGAGGTAGAGTAGACTACCTATCATTCCCCTATATGTTTTTTGATCGAAATTTTCATTATTTTCATCTATATCTAACTTAGTCGCAGTACTCATAGGGGTGTTTATTGCTTTTGAATTATCCATGTTAAATCGTTTTAACAGTTCTAATGTATATTTAGATTAGTTAAGAAATATACCATCACTAAGTTGTTTGATTTGTAATCCTAAAAAGAAAGTTAATTCACCCATTAAGCTCATTTCAAATTCATGACTCATACATTTGGCAAATGATTCACATAGTGATTCATCCGAAGAGCCAAAAATAATATCGTCAACATTAATTTGCACAATAAAAAAATTATTTTTAAAATATTTAATAAACAATGTAGTATCAACCTTGCCTTTGGTAAAATTATTTAAAATAAGAAAGGAACTAAGCCTTTCATACCAAGCTCTAGGGGCTCGTTTCAAGCCATAGAGAGCCTTAGTCAATTTGAATACTTGATTAGGAAGAAGAGAATTTTCAAATCCGGGAGGTTGTTCGACATATACTTCTTCGGAAATAAAACCATTCAAGAAGACACTTTTGACATCCATTTGAAATTGTTTAAAATTATTACTACTAGCATAGGCAAGGAGCATCCTTATGGCTTCTAATCGAGCCATGGGAGCGAAGGTTTCTTCGTAATCGATACCTTCTTTTTGGTTGAAACCTTTGGCCACTAATCCAACCTTGTTTCTAACCACGATACCATTTTCGTCTTGCTTATTTCTAAAGACCCATTTAGTACCAATGACTAAATGGTCACTAGGTCTAGGAACAAGCTTCCATACCTTATTCCTCTCAAATTGATTCAATTCCTCTTGCATTGTGATAACCCAAAAATCATCTTTTATGGCCTCGTCAATGCATTTAGGTTCGATTTGAGAAAGGAAGGCGGCGTTGGCACAAAAATTCTTGAAAAAGGAACGAGTTTGAACCCCTTTTGATGTATCCCCTATAATTAGCTCCTTTGGATGAGCATCTATATACTTCCATTCCTTAGGTAAGGAAATTTCGGAAGAAGGTGCATCCAAGTTGCTATTTTTAGGAGGGGGTTCATTTAAATTCAAATTATCAAAACCAAGATCATCATCAAAATCATTTTTCTTTAAATTTGAAACTTCATTAAAAACTACATGAATAGACTCTTCTATTACTAAGGATCTTTTGTTAAAAACCCGAAAAGCCTTAGAAACAGAAGAGTAACCAAAAAAGATACTTTCATCGGATTTAGCATCAAATTTTCCTAAGGCATCCCTTTCATTTAAAATAAAGCATTTACAACCGAAAATTTTAAAATAGAAAATATTTGGTTTTTTGTTATTCCATAATTCATAGGGAGTTTTTGATAGGGATGGTCTTATTAGGACCCTATTCATGATGTAGCAAGCCGTATTTACGGCTTCGGCCCAAAAATACTTAGGTAAACTATGTTCATTTAACATAGTTCTTGCCATTTCTTGTAGGTTTCTATTTTTTCTTTCAACTACTCCATTTTGTTGGGGATTTCTTGGAGTGGAGAAGTTGTGATTGTATCCATTAACTTCATAAAAATTTTGAAAGTCACGGTTTTGAAATTCGCCACCGTGATCACTCCGAATTGATGAAATCATGAAACTTTTTCGTTTTGAGTGAGTTTACAAAATCTAGAGAAACACTTGAAACAATCACTTTTGTGAGCTAAGAAATAGGTCCAAGTGTATCTAGTATAGTCATCCACAATTACAAATGCATATTTGCTTCCTCCTAGATTTGTCGTATCAATTGGTCCAAATTAGTCCAAATGAATCAATTGTAATGGTCTAGTGGTGCTAATTTGAGTTTTTGATTTGAAACTAGTTTTTATTTGTTTACCTAGTTAACATGCATTGCATACTTTGTCCTTAATAAACTTTATATTTGGAATTCCTCGCACTAATTCTCTAGATGAGATCTTAGATATTAGTTTCATGCTTGCATGGCCTAGTCTCCTATGCCAAAGCCAAGCATCATCATTTAAAGTGGAGAAGCACATTTCATTACTTAGTTCATCAAGGTTGATGGTGTAGACATTATTTTATTTTAATGCAATCATAGTCAAGTTATTGTTTGGTTTTTTGATAATACACATATTTGATTCGAATCTAACGATATAACCTTTATCGTATAGTTGACTAATACTCAAGAGATTATGTTTCAATCCATCAACTAGTAAAACATCATTAATGGAAAAACTAAATTTGTTACCAATAGTTCCCTTACCAATGATTTTACCTTTGTTATTGTCTCCGAAGGTGACGTACCCTTCTTCTTTGCTAGTGAGCATAGAGAAATGAGATGGATCTCCAGTCATATGTCTTGAGCATCCACTATCGAGATACCATCTCTTGCTCCTAGCTTGTGGGTTTATCTACAAAAGAGGATGACTTTTAGGTACCCATTTGATTTTGGGTGCCTCAAAAATTGATCCACTAACTTTGTTATTTATTATTGAATCCTTTATAGTTCCTTTAGGAACCCATATTAATTTTTGTGAACTAATTTTCCTAAATGGACATTTGTAGGCAATATGTCCAAATTTGCAACAGAAGTTGCATTTCATATAAGAGGAAACATGTAATGTAGGTCTTTATATGAACGTGGTAGGATTTTGATGTAATCCTTTTACAAATCCAATTCCATTTCTATTTGCGACATGACCCTTGTGTGCCAGGATCATATCTAATCGTTTGTTACCAACCTTAAACTTGTTTAAGGTTTCTTTAAGAAGCAAATTTTCATTTTTTATTGCTTCTAAATGCTCACACTTAGAGCATGGAGGAGTTTGAAGACTATCAAACTTATCTTGTATCAAAGTATGCTCTTTATTTAAGATACTTAACTTCTTGCTAATAGTTCTATATTCATCAAATAATTCATGAAAAGCGATAGAGAGTTCTTAAAAAGATAAATCTTCATTAAATAAATCACATACCTCTTCTCCAAAAGCCATTAGCACGTAATGAGCAACTTGCTCGGTGTTGGACTCCTCTTCTTCGGACGCGCTTGAATCATCCCACGTTGCCTTGAGCGCCTTCTTCTTTGATGTTCTCTTTTTGGCTTGAGGACAATCGTTCTTGTAGTGTCCCAGTTTTTTGCATTCATAGCAAATCACTTGGTCCTTCTTTTGTTCAAATTTATTTTTTGTATTATTTTTAAATTTATTCTTCCTTAAATATTTTTTAAATTTTTGAGTCAAAAGTGCAATGTCATTGTCACTGTCCTCATCACTTGATGTTCCTTTCAAGTAGTCTTCTTGTGATTTGAGTGCCATATCCTTTCTGTTCTTTGGAAGGGGGTTCTCGAGCTCGTCATGAGCTTGACATGTCATTTCGTAGGTCATTAGAGACCCAATTAGTTCTTCAAGAGGGAATGTTTTAAGGTCTTTGGCCTCTTGAATGGCCGTAACTTTTGGATCCCAACTTTTAGGGAGGGATCTTAAGATTTTAGTTACTAGTTCAAAGTTAGTAAAATCTTTACTAAGAGCTTTGAGTCCATTGATGACATCCGTAAACCGGGTGTACATGTCTCCGATGGACTCACTTGGTTTCATTCGAAAAAGTTCATAAGAGTGCATAAGGATATTGATTTTGGACTCTTTCACTCGGCTAGTGCCTTCATGAGTGACCTCAAGAGTTCTCCAAATATCAAAAGCCGAATCACAAATTGAAACATGATAAATTTATTTTTGTCTAGTGCACAAAACAAGGCATTCATAGCCTTTGCATTTAAAGCAAAAACCTTCTTCTCTGATTCATTCCATTCGCTCATCGGAAGAGAAGATTTTTGAAATCCGTTTTCAACAATAGTCCAAAGCTCGAAATCTACAGAAATGAGGAAGATCCTCATCCGAGTCTTCCAATACGTGTAATCCGACCCATTAAACATAGGTGGACGTGTCATAGAGTGTCCCTCATGCATGCCGGAGTAAGCCATCTCTCGTGGGGATTAAACCAAATATGAGAGTGAGCCTTGCTCTAATACAAATTGTTAGGATCGGAGTGGCACTAAGAGGGGGGGGTGAATTAGTGCAGCGGATTAAAATATTGGTTTCAACAAATCTTTCGTACGATAAAAATCGGAATCGGAAGTGCTTAACTTGAAAGCGTATTCGCAAAGTTGTGCAGCAAACGTAATGATGAAATAAAGCAAGTAATAGGGTTTGCAGTAATGTAAATAGCAGTAATGAAATGCAAACCAGAGATTATGTCGTTTTTGAAGTGGTTCGGTCAAGTGACCTACATCCACTTGCGAGGCCCCTCTTCGATGAGGCTCCCACCTTCCACTAGCAAATCTCTTGAAAGGAAAGGGTGAATACCCCTCTTACAACTCTTTTACAAGCGGTTCACTCTCCTACAGATTTTCAGCAAGAAAGAAGGAGGTGAACACTAGCAAATGGAAAACAAGACTAGCTAAGACTTTTCTAAGGCCTTTCTCTTAAACAATTGCTGCTCAAAAAGTTGTAATCTCAGTTGAGATTTGAGGGGTATTTATAGGCCTCAAGAGGATTCAAATTTGGGCTCCAAATTTGAATTCTCGTTGGGTTCCGGAAGCTGGCGGTGCTACCGCCTGTCAGTGGCGGTGCCACCACCTGTCAGTGTCAGACGCTGATAGTGTTGGGCGGTGCCACCGCCCAGCTCTCGGGTGCTGGGCGGTGCTACCGCCCAGTCTGGCAGTGCCACCGCCAGACCCTTCGGTTCATTGGTTGGGCTTCAAACTTAGCCCAAACTAAGTCTAATTTTGGGCCCAGTTGGCCCCTAACCAGGATATAGGATTATCTCTTAATCCTAATCCTAATTATAAGTGAACTACATAACAAAAAAAACCTCCTAAGCAAGTTTTCAACCGCGAACGTCGAGTCTTGTTCCGACGAGCTTTCCGACGAACTTCTTCCGACGGACTCCCAGTAAGCTCCCGAACTTGTGATGACTTTAATGAGTAGCCGAGCCTTCTCAGAGATCTCTGTGAACCTCCGACGATCTCTTCGGTGAACTTCCGAAAATTTCGACAGGTTCCCGATTTCTTCTCGGTTGGTTCCGGCAGCATCTCCGACGATTCTTCGGACTCTTAAACGTCCATCGAACTTGACTCCGGTATCCTTGCTTTGTGTTTTCTGGTTATCGTAGTTAATCCTGCACACTTAACTCAATAATATGGATTAGATCAATTAACCCATCAATTGATTTTATCATCAAAATCCGAGATTCAACAAGTGGCACCGCCTGGGTCGGCAGTGGCACCGACCAAGGCTCATTCTCTGAGCAAGACTGGGCGGTGCAACCACCCCTGACAAGTGGTGGAACCGCCTGAGCTCGGTATCCGAGCTCTGCCAAGCGGTGCAACTGCCCTAGTCAGGCGGTGGCACTGCCTAGGCTCAGTCTCCGAGCGAGACTGGGCGGTGCAACCACCCCAATCAAGCGGTGGCACCGCTTAGAGGCTTAGTCTCCGAGCTCTGCCAAGCAGGCCCCGGAATTCCGGGAGAGGACAGTTTTGAGCTCGGAATTCAAACTGGTTTGGGGCCTATAAATACCCCACCCTTTCCTGCATAAAAGGGCACCGAAAGCTAGATCTTACTCTGTGATTTTAGAGCTCAAAAGTGTTGTAAAGTCTAGAAGTTCTCCTCCCTCTTTTCTTCCAAGTTTTGATCTTTCAAGAGAGGAGAGAAAAGTTTGTAAGGGTTATCTCCTAAGCTTGTCAAAAGGAGTGAAACTATAAAAGGGTGGTTGGCCTTCACCTATTGAAGGAAGGCCACTAGTGGACGTCGGTGATCTCATTGGTGGAGGAAGCCAAAAATGGATGTAGGTCAAGATTGACCAAACCACTCTAAATCTCGGTTTGCATTTACTTTGAGCATCTTATCTTTATTGCAAACCTCCTTAGTAGCTTACTACCTTCTGCTCATTTACGAACATGTTTCTTAGTTAAGTATTTTCTGAATCGGCGTTAAGACGAAAATCGGTTTTATCATACGAATATCATATTTCAGTTTGCGCTTACATTCTGATTTCCATCTTAACTGCAAACTGCCTTCCTTGCTTTATTTCAAATATGTTTCTATAAGCTTTCAAAGTTATTATATGCACGAAATGACTTTTACATCAGAATCGGATTTCAACGTACGCACAGTTTCAATCTTCAAAAGTTTTCCGCTGCACTAATTTACCCCCCTTTAGTGCTCTTGATCCTAACAATAATGAATTTCAATATGAAGTGTTGAATCGCAGATTTTGATGATGAAACCAATTGATAATTGTTTATTATTTTAATCTACGTTTTGAGTGACGTAGGATACTTCGATCAGGATGAGACAATTAAAGTAGGAAGAATCATGTTGTGCTGGGGGAAAACATGTCAGAAGATTAGAAGTCGAGCTGGTGGATCGGTCGATGTATCGACAGAAGGCTTCGGGCCATGGATTTCGACATCGGGCCAAGAAGAGCTGATATTGTGCTAAGGATATCGGAGTTGCGGAGTCAACTAGCTGATTGGGCAATAGATCGCAAGAGAGGACGATGTGCCGATGAATCAGACGAAGCGTCGAGGGACCAGTGACATGCCGGATAACATGATTAATACTTAGTATTAATTGTCTAGATCAAAGTATATTTTTACATGTGCAGGATTAACTATGATAGCAAGGCATGAAGCAAAATGAAGTCCCGGAGTCAAGGATGCGATTTTATTTGGAGTTCAAGAGTTCGTCGAAAGTCCAGATGTTCATTGGAAGTTTTGGTGAAACCAGCCGAGAAGTCTCGGAGCTTGCCAAAGAAACTCATCGGAACTCACCAAGAAGATCGTCATACAGTCCAAGAGCTTACCGAGAGTCCACGGAACATTATCGAGAGATCATCGGAAGTTCACCGGAAGCTCGCAAGAAGAAACCAAGACATAAGGACTTATTTAGCTTAATAAATGTCTTAGGAATCATAGTTAGCACGTAATTGGGTTTGGATTTAGGCCAACCTAATTAGGGGCCTGCTAGGCCCATGTAAGGACTGTGTTGGGCCCAATGAGAGGCCCAAACAGTGCCCCAAGAGGTGATATCGTTGTGGCATAGTCTCCCAGACTGTGTCAGGTGGTGGTACCGCCAATCTAAGCGGTTGTACCACCCCTAGCATGGTGCCAGGCTGTGGTATCGCCAGTCTAGGCTGTGGTACTGCCTAGCATAGCCTCCGAAGCGGTCGTACTGCCCAGGCTGGGCGGTGGTGCCACCTAGTGTCAGACTGATGCTGGCGGTGGTACTGCCTAGTGCAGGCGGTGGTACCGCCCAGTGTCAAACTAACACTAGCGGTGGTGCCACCCAACGCAAGCGATGGTACCGCCCATGCCTGAGAAACCCGGGATGAGATATTTTTAGGTTCCAAGTTTAAATCAACTTGAAGCCTATAAATACCCCTCTTATCCCTAGTTAAAGCACACAAGCATAGAGAGTTTAAAAGTAGAATAATGCTGTAGAAATCTCTTATGAGAATTCTCCTCTAGTCTAAGTGTTAGAATTCTGTAAGAGAGGAGTGAGTGCTTGTAAGGGTTGTCTCCTAAACCTGGTAAAAGGAGAAGAGGTGTGTAAGAAGGAGGTTTATCTTTGCCTATTAAAGGAAGATCGATAGTGGATGCCGACGGTCTTGATGGAGGAGGAATCGGTTGAGTGGATATGGGTCACGACGATCGAACCACTATAAAATTGGCGTGTTCTCTAGTTTGCATTTACTTCCTACCATTTACATACTGCAAACTGAATCTTTACTTGCCTACTATATTCACTTCATAAACGTGCGCTTTCAAAGTTAAGTTTCCAAAATCGGTTTAGAAAATCGGAATCGATTTTATCGTACGAAAGTCAATGAATACGTGATTTTACCATTGCGCTAATTCACCTCCCGCCCCTCTTAGTGCCGACCTCTTGATCATAACAATTGGTATCAGAGCCTCGTGATTTCTCAGTTGGATTAACACCCAAGAGAAATGACTATTTTCATATTTTAAGAGGGTCACTCTCTCATTCGTCCTCCCTTTTTCAATGGGACGGACTACACTTATTGGAAAACTTGAATAAGAGTTTTTTGCTTTAATTGAATCTTGATTTATGGCACATAGTCAAATTTGGTTTTCAAAAGTCTTCTCTTCCAATAAACCATTGGAATGATTTGGAGAAGAAGGCTTTTTCTCTAAATGCAAAGGCTATGAATGTCTTATTTTGTGCCTTAGACAAAAATGAGTTTAATCGGATCTTTTTGTATGAAACGACTTTCGATATTTGGCATATTCTTGAAACCACATACGAAGGCATGAGTAGTGTAAAAGATTCTAAAGTTAATCTTTTAATGTATGATTTTAAACTTTTTCATATAAATCAAATGAAACCATTGTTGATATGTACACCTATTTTACGGATGTCGTCAATGGTTTAAAAGCACTTGGTAGAAGTTTTTCGGATTTTGAACTTGTAAACAAAATTTTATGTTCTCTTAATAAGAGTTGGTATCCGAAAGTAACTGCAATACAAGAGGAAAAAAACCTAAACAACCTACCACTTGAAGAATTAATTGGATCTTTAATGACTTATGAAATGACTAATGTGGCACTTGACGAACATGAGAACTACCTTCCAAAGGACAGGAAGGATTTCAGACTTAGAATATATAAAGACCACTCGAGCATAAGCTAAAGTGATGGTGAACTTGAACTCCTCGTAAATAAATTTAAAAAGTTCATGAAACAAAATTAAAGAACAAAAAGAACACAACGACTTGTTTTGAATGCAAGAAGAACACAAATTGGGATGCATCAACCTCCTCCGAAGATGAGGAGAAAATCAATAAAGGCGATGTGGCAAACTATGCCTTAACAACTTTCGACGATGAGGTAATCAAAATCCTCCTAATTTATTTCAAAATTATATGATGCTCTTCATGTTGTATTTTTTTTAAATTTAGTTTAGAATTAATTTTCTTAAAAACTACATTTTTAATAATGAAAATACAAAAATTAGGAATCATGCTTATCATTCTAGTAATTTTGAAAATAATCATGAAAATTACATGTTTATGATAAATAAAATGATTTTGATTAAAAATACCTTATGAAATATGTTTAATGATATCATGCCTAATAAATTTATTTTTCGAAATTATGTATGAAGATTTTTGTGATTTATGAATTATCGATCTTTGCCATAATAAAAGTGACTTTTCGGTATTAAATATGATGCATATTTCTGTTTGGTAAAAAAGACAAAGGCATGTATGAAACAAACTAAAAAGAAGAAACCTTTCTCCTTGAAAAATTTCTCTATTTTATTGATTTTTTTCAAAAAGGAGATTAATGAATCTATTTGTATCATTTTTTTGAATCTCTTGAAAATGATTTTGAGTTGATGATTTAAATTTGAATGAGCTTTATCTTGATTATTTGAGATTTATAACTTGAGATTTCTTATGCATAAATCAAGATCTTAGTTTTTGAAATCCAATGCTTCATTTTGTCATTTACTAAAGAGGAAAATTATCCAAATGAATCATGAATGTTCCTTTGATATTCATGAATTGATCATAACTTGAAAATCTTTTATGAATCAAGATTTGTCATGATCTCCTAAGAATTATTTTAGTCATTTTATTTAAGAGGAGATTTGTTAAAATGAATCATGGTTTCTCTTGATTTCTTGGATTTATAACTTGAGAATTCTTATGCACGAATCAAGATCTTCTATGTTTCTTTTATCCACTTATAAAAAGAGATTTATTGAAATAAATCATGTCTTATGACATTCATGAAAATTTGAGACATTATACATGAATTGAGTTCTCATGAGAATCTATTTACGTTGTCTTCATTAAATTTTCTTAAACAGATGTTGATGATTTAAATTTGAATGAGTTTATCAAAATAATTATCTTGATTTTTTGGAATTACAGGAGATGTTTTTTAATCAAGATCTCTTCTTTGTACTCCTACAATTTTTTTTTTTGGCAATTTACTTAAGAGGAGATTTAATATATGAATCATATATTTTGGTATTTACATGATCTTATCTCTCATGATATGATTTATTTTTGTATAACTCCTTGTATTCATCACCCAATTAATTTTTCTTGATGAGATGAAATGAATGTGATGAAATAAAAATATGCATGAAATGTGGGATGTAATGTAATTTGACATTTAGATACCATCATGATTTAAAATGCTATGATTTGTTGCCAAAATGATGTATCATGAATGTTTGAATATTATGTATGATATGCCTATAGTGATTAATTTATTTGTATAATACATGAAGTAAGGATACAAATGTAAAGTTTTAGAATTGTGCATGTTTTAATTTAAAACTATTATGATGCACAAACATATTGAAATAAGATTGATACTTTACTTTTGTCGTGCTTTGAAAATTGTTATAAAGTAAAATATATATATGTATTCTTCCCTTCTTTTTGACAATGACAAAGGGGGACATAGCTAGCTTGCACAAGTCAAGAAAATGCAAAAACTTGCAACTTGCACATTGCTAAAGGAAGCAAGAATTGCTAACTTACACACTTCAACGAGAAAGCTATATTGCATTTGCTTTTGAAATATTGCTAGCTTACATTTTCTAAAATGATGTAAAAATTTGCTAGCTTTCATGATATAAAACTTGCTATCTTGAACATCACCTAAACTTGCTAGCTTCCGGTCTCAAGAGAAGCAACATTGCTATCTTGCTTATCTCAAGAAGCAAAACATGCTAAACTTGCACATCTAGCAAAATTTACAAACTTGCAAAACTCAAAAGTTTTGCTAGCTTGCATGATGTAAAACTTCTATCTTGAACATCACCTAAACTTGCTAGCTTCCAATCTCAAGAGAAGCAACATTGCTATCTTGCTTATCTCAAGAAGCAAAACATGCTAAACTTGCACACCTAGCAAAATTTACAAACTTGCATATTTCAAGAAGCAAGGGTTGCTTTTTTTAACATCTAAAATTTTTGCTAGCTTGCATAATGAATAAATTGGAAATTATATTTAATATGCAATGATTTGAACTTGTACTTCTAAACACATGAGAATTGGACTTCTCCATTTTGTTGATGACAAAGGGGGAGAAGTATGATCATGTTATGCATGATGACGTATTGCAAATATTCATGATGAAATTTACAATGAATTGAATTCAGATTGAATTCAAGGTTCTATCAATATAGCATATTGATAGGGGGAGTTTGTTTAAACTCTAGGAGTTAACGTTAACTCCGTCGTCGAATGGTTATCATCATAAAAAAGGGAGAGATTGTTGAATCTCGGATTTTGATGATGAAACCAATTGATAATTGTTTATGATTTTAATCTACATTTTTAGTGATATAGGATGCTTCGATCAAGATGAGACAATTAAAGCAGGAAGAATCATATTGTGTCAGGGGAAAACATGTCAGAAGATTGGACGCCGACCCGGTGGATCGATCGACGTATCGACAGAAGGCTTCGGGCCATGGATTCAGGCATCGGGCCAAGAAGAGTGGATATTGCACTAAGGATATCATAGTTGTGGAGTTAACTAGCCGATTGGGCAATAGGTCATAAGAGAAGACGATGCACCAAAGAACCGGATGAAGCATCGAGGGACCAATGACATACTGGACAACATGATTAATAATTAGTATTAATTGTCTAGATCAAAGTATGTTTTTATATATGAAGAATTAACTATGATAGCAAGGCATGAAGCAAAATGAAGTCCCAGAGTCAAGGATGCGACTTCGTTGGGAGTTCGAGAGTTCGTCGGAAGTCCGGACGTTTATCAGAAGTTCTAGCGGAACTAGCCAAGAAGTCTCGAAGCATGCCAGAGAAGCTCATCAGAACTCACCAAGAAGATCATCATGAAGTCTAAGAGCTTGCCGAGTGTCCTCCGGAACATTGCTGAGAGATCATCGGAAGTTTGCTGGAAGATCGTCGGAAGAAACCAAGACATAGGGACTTATTTAGCTTAGCAAATGTCTTAGGAATGGTAGTTAGCATGAAATTAGGTTTGGATATAGGCCAACCCAATTATGGGCTAGCTAGGGCCATGTAAGGACTATGTTGGGCCTAATGAGAGTCCCAAACAGTGCCCCAAGAGGTGACACCATCGTGGCATAGTCTCCGAGACTATGTCAGGCGATGGTATTGCTAGTTTGGGCATTTGTACCACCCCTGGCAGGGTGCCAGGCAGTGGTACCACCCAGTGTTAGACTAACACTAGCGGTGGTACCACCTTGCGCAGGCGGTGGTACTGCCCTTGCTTGGGAAACCCGGGTGGAGATGTTTTTAGCCTCCAAGTTTGAATTAACTTAAAGCCTATAAATATCTCTCTCATCCCTAGTTAAAGCACATAAGCATAGAGAGTTTAAAAGTAGAAAAATGCTGTAGAAATCTCTTATGATAATCCTCCTCTAGTCTAAGTGTTAGAATTCTATAAGAGAGGAGTGAGTGCTTAGAAGGGTTGTCTCCTAAACCTGGTAAAAGAGAAGAGGGGTGTAAGAAGGAGGTTGATCTTCACCTATTAAAGGAAGATCAATATTGGATGCCGGTGGCCTCGACGGAGGAGGAATCGATGGAGTGGGTGTAGGTCACGACGACCGAACCACTATAAAATTGGCGTGTTCTCTGGTTTGCAATTAGTTCCTGCCATTTACATACTACAAATTGAATCTTTACTTGCCTACTACATTCACTTCATAAATGTACACTTTCAAAGTTAAGTTTTCGAAATCGGTTTTCATCATAATCGATTTTATCATATGAAATTCTTTGAAGATGTGATTTTACCACTGCACTAACTCACCACCCCCCCCTCTCTTAGTGCTGACCTCTTGATCCTAACATGAACAAACTTGAGGTAACTCCCCCGGAGCTCCTCAATATATTGAGGGAGGTATAGAGTACTATAAAGAAAGAGAAGCCAGTTCTCTACACTAGTGAGACCAAAAAGAAAAAGAAAGCAGAAAGTCCCTTAAGTAGGGCATTTGTAAGGGCAGACCAGGTAAAGCAAATATTGCTAAGAAAGACCCTGCAAAGAACAAAAGTCAATACTTCTACTATAGCAAAGATGGGTATTGGAAGAGGAACTACAAAGATTCCCTTGAAGAGAGGGTGAAACAAAAGCTTAGAGAAGCTTCAGATATATTTATGATCAGTCTCTATTTATCAGACTCTTATGATAACACATGAGTATTGGATACCAGTAGTGCTTATCATATTTATAATTCATTGTAGGTTAAAGCAAGACCTAGGGGATTGGCGAGAGGCAAGATGAACCCCAAGATGGGTAATGGAGCAAAAGTTACTACAGTAGCTGTTGGTGAGGTCACCCTACATATACCTGGTGGAGCTATTATTATATTGGATGCATGCTATTTTGTTCCTTCTATTATAAAAATATTATTTTTATTTTATATTTGATAATTAGTGGATATAAATTAGTGTTTTAGAACAATAGTTGTTCAATATTATTTGATGATGAGATCATCACGAGAGAAATATTACATAATGGTTTGTTTATGCTAGGCACTACTTCACATATCATGAATGTAAGTGTGTCTAAGAGGAGATGAGATGAGGCGAACAGTGCATACCTAGGGCATTGTAGACTAGGTCATCTCCATAAGGGAATGATTCAAAAGTTGCTAAAGGATGGATATCTAGATCCATTTGACTATGAGTTATTTGTAACTTGCGAGCCTTGCCTTCATAGAAAACTGACCAACTCTCCATTTAGTAAAATTGGAGAGAGAGTCATTGAGCTGTTGGAACTCATACATAGTGATATACGTGGATCCATGTCAACTCATGTCATTGGTGGTTACTCCTACTACATTACCTTTACTGATGATTTCTCAAGGTATGGACATGTGTACTTAATAAAGTACAAGTCCGAGGTTTTTGAAAAAATCAGAGAGTATAAGAATGAAGTAGAGAACCATACTGAAAAGAGTATCAAGAATCTTCGAACAGATCAAGGAGGTAAGTACTTGAGTACAGAGTTTACTAAGTTCCTCAAGGACCGTGGGATTCTATCTCAATGGACACCTCCTTACACACCTCAGCTCAATAGTAAATCTGAAAGGGGGAATCGTATACTATTAGACATGGTGTAGTTCATGATGAGTTTCACTGACCTACTAATCTCATTATGGGGATACGCCTTGGGGACCACAGCTTACCCTCTGAATGGAGTTCTAACTAAGTCGGTAGTGTCTACACCATATAAGATATGTAAAAAGAAGAAGCCCGATCTTAAGGTTATTAAGATTTAGGGCTGCCCTACCCACATTAAAAGACATAACCTTGATAAATTAGAATCGAGGATGGAGTGGTGCAAGTTCATGGGATACCACAAGGAAACTTGTGGGTATTATTTTTATCACCCCAAGGACCAAAAGGTCTTTGTAGCCAAGAGAGTGATGTACCTTGAGAAGGAACACAATCTTGGCGGAGTTAGTGGGAGGACGATAAAGTTGAGCAAGGTTGGAGAACCTAGCTCAAGCACCACTCCACAGCCCTATTAGGATCAAGTCGGCACTAAGAGGGGGGGAATTAGTGTAGTGGATAAAAACGTCGGTTTTAAAACTTCTTCGTATGTTTGATGAAAATCGATATCGAAAATATGAATTTAACTTGAAAGCATATAAAAGAGTGTAATGAGATGGTAAAGCAAGTAAGATAATTTACAATGAAAGTAAAGAGCTTAAAGTAAATACAAACCGAGTTTTATGCCCAACTTTTGGGTCACTGAATAGGCCTCCCAATGAGCCCAAATCAGTCCCATTTAAGGCTTAATTGGCTCCTAATTGAGGTAGCATGATTACACCAAAAGCTAACTCAATTAGCCTCTTAAACTACTTCGATCTTAAACAAATGGTTATAAAGCATGAATTCTTTGTCCGGCATGTCATTGGTTCATCTGGTGCTCATTCGATCCTTCAACATATCGTCCTCTCCTTCAGCGTATTGCCCAATCGACATGTTGACTCTCGTAACTTCCGATCTCCTTAGCGCAATGTTTGATCCTTCAGCACAATGCCTGAATTCATGGCATGAGCCTTTTACCGACACATCGACCGATCCTCCAGCCCGATGTCTAATCTTATGACATGTTCACTCTTGCCCAATGTCTAATTCCTCCTACTTTATTCAATTTTCCTCTTCTTGATCGAAACTAGTCCTACGTTACTCAAAACGTAGATTAGATGACTAACACATCAATTGATTTCATCATCAAAATTTGAGATTCAACAAGCCTGAGTCAGTTCAAGTACCTAACACACAAGTTTCAACTTTACGTAGGTCCAATAGAGTATCTCATCCTCTTGAGAGATATGTGGGACATATTGGAGGAGAAGATGTAAAGGATATTGATTCTCAGACTTACGAGGAGGCTATTACGAGTATAGACTCCGAGAAGTGGTAAGAAGCCATGAATTTTGAAATGGATTTCATGTACTCCAACAAGATTTGGAACCTAGTTGAAGCAACCAAGGGTATTGTACCAATTGGTTGCAAGTGGATCTTTAAGAAGAAGATCGGAGTAGATAGAAAGGTAAAGACCTATAAAGCAATGCTAGTGGCTAAATGGTATCGTCAGAGGCAAGGTGTTGACTCTAGCGAGACCTTCTCACCCACAGCCATGCTAAAATCTATCAGAAATTTATTGACTATTGCAGCGAGAAGTTGATTCCCTTATATTGCGTTAACAATGAGGCGATTTCTCAAGTGAAGGAACCCAGATCTCATCAGAAGTGTTATGAGGAGGTTCCACCTGATCAGAGAGATCATGACCCAAGGAGGTGTAGGAGTGAAAAGAGTTCCATCTGAAGAAAATATTACATATCCACTAACAAAGCCGTTGTCTCATATTGTCTTTGAGCGTCAGAGGAGTCTAATGGGGATCAGACACATACGTGATTGGATTTAGGTCAAGTGGGAGATTGCTAGTCATAGGTGCCCTACAAGCCAATCATGTGAGTGATTACATGTGTGACTTGATATGTAGTCTTTTTGCTTATTATTATTATTTGATATTTTATCACTTTATATTATTTATTACTTGAATATATTATGATGTCCATAGATTTGTGCAATGGGAATCGAATAGTGATGAGATCATGATAATGAGACCGATTCGCTTTTAAACACCAATCCTAAATAATCCTGATTATAGGTTACTTGAGAGGGACATCGAGATAACTAGATAGACTGGTGTACTACATACCCGTCCATATGATAGATGCAGCTGGTCTTATAACTACTCATGTGGGGACACTTGGGATACAATACAAATGCTTGTTGGAGAATGAGTTCACTGATTGATCCGCTTACGGAATGTTGGATGGTTGATGATACCTTATTGTCAATCAACAATTCCACAATCCCAATGGTGTATCTGGTCCTTAGACTTGAGACACCAAGAATGTCCTATATGAGTACTCCATTTTTTGATACCGGGCTTATAGGTCTAGAGGTTCTAGATCTAGCACAATCGGTCATCGGGAGTGGTAGTCAACCTTACGAGGACTATTGAGTGTCGATAGAGGATCATCCACACTCAATGTCATGAGAGGAATATCCCATGTGTCCTTGCTCAAACAAATCCCTAGCCAAGGTTATTCAGATTGAGAGTAAAAGAGTTTTCTAGGAGAATCCGATTAGAGCGAGACTCGATTAGAAACCATATAGGTCTAACAGCACCATGCCCGATATACGGTCTTTGGGATGTTAGATGGATGAGGGACTATAGGTGTATGGTAACTAAGGACAAATATGTTCAATGGATTGGATTCCCCTGTCTTGTTTGGGGACAGCGGCATAGTGGCCTAATACGTCCGCAATCGATGAATCGAGTGAATTTTTATGAAGATAATAATTCACTGAGTCAGAAGAAGTTCTAATAGGTATGACCATGGCCAGCTCGATATTGGGCCTAGAGGATCACACACATATGGTAGGCATTGCGATGAGTGGAGGTTCAGATATAAGATATCCTCCGAAGCCTCTATCTTATTGTATATCCAATAAGCCCATGAATTATTGGATCCTATAGATGAGATCTAATAAGAGCCAATGAAAGATTATTGGATAGAGATCCCCACTAATCTAAGAGGCATGGGCAGTTGGATAGAGATCCAATACCTAATAGGGTAGGCTCCATTAGGGTTAAGTTGATAGGGGACCTCTATAAATAGGAGGAAACTAATGGTTCATAGGTTATAGCCCTTTTTGGTTTGCCTTTCCTATTCTCCTCCCCTTCTCCTCCTCAGAGCAGGCCTGGCATTTTGAGGAGCGTCATCGCAGCCCTGCTGTGTGGATCACCGTTAGAGAGGAGGGCGCTTGACCTCCTTCACCCTCTCTTAGAGATCTTAATGGATTCAGGGATATATGATCTCCGTAAGTAATAAATATTTCACTTACACAGTTTTAAGTTTTACAGATTTTTGTGGACCAATCTTCGCATGATGACAAACACATCTTTGGGAAATTGGGGATTTTTTTTTATGTTTTTCCACTACACATGCGTTGTCACCTCCAAGATTTCCCTACAGATACTATTGTTGACTAGACCATAGAGGCGGAGCACATTGCTGTAGTAGATATTAGGATCAAGAACGACATTAAGAGGGGGGATGAATTAGTGCAGCGGATAAAAATGATAAATTTAATCGATTTCAAAAAAATTCGTTCGATGAAACTCTAAGTTTGACAAAAACCTTTTGTTTAACTCGAATTTGGCAAGTGAGTAGAGAAGAGGGGATTGGATAGTTGGTAATGAAGTAAAGTTAAATGCAGTAAAGATAATAAGTAGTAAGGAAAGAACACATTGGAATTTATAGTGGTTCTATCGTTGTGACGTACATCCACTTCTGATTCCTCCCCCGTTTAGGTCATCGGCGTCCACTAATGATCTTCCTTCAATAGATGAAGACCAATCACCTCTTTGCAGTACTTTCTCCTTTTCATGGGTTTAGGAGATAACCCTTACATGCCTCACATCTTTTCTTGGATGATTACAACGTTAAAGAGAAAGAGGAGGAGGACTCTTGTACAACACTTTTTACACCCCAACATTTAAAGATTTTTTCACACTTTGATATCACTTTTGTTAACCTTTCATGCAGAAAAGGGTGGGGTATTTATAGGCCCTAATAGCTTCAAAATTGGAGCAAAAAAGTATCTAATCCTGGGTTTCCGGGGTATTAGCGGTACTACCGCCAGTATTGGGCGGTACCACTGCTTGACACTTTAACACTAGGCAGTACCACCGTCTAGTCTGATGGTACCATCGCCTGATAGGGCGATATCGTCGCCTGGTAGTAATAACTGCTGGTGGTACTACCTCTTAGTCTGGGTGGTACCACTGCCCATATCACCTGGGAGACCGTTCCCTGGGTAGCTCCACCACCAGACAAGGTCCAGCAATCTGGTTGAGCCTTGAATCCGCCCAAACCAGTCCAATTACAGGCCCAATTGGCCCTTAACAAGGTTAATAGGATTACCTACCAAACCTAACCCTAATTATGTGCTAACTTCGATTTTTAAGCCATACACTAAACAAAACAAGTCTAGTAAATCTAGGTTTCTTCTAGCGAGCTTCCGGCGAACTTCCGACGGACTTCCGATGATCTCTCGACGATGTTCCAATGGACTCCCAGCAAGCTCTTAGACTTCACGATAATCTTCTTAGCAAGTTCCAATGAGCTTCTTCTTAGTCAATTTCAGAAGCATTTCTGACAAACCTCCGAACCCCCAACGAACTCTCGAACTCCCAACGAAATCTTGATCTTGACTCCGGCACCTTGTTTTTCTTTACTCCTTGATCACTATCGTAGTTAATCCTACACACTTTTCTCAATATATAGATTGGATCAAATAATTTACCAATTGATTTCATCATCAAAATTTGAGATTCAACAATCTCCTCTTTTTTTATGATGATAATCAACTGATGACGGAGTTAACCTAAACTCCCCCTATCTATATGCCATACTTGAGAAAAGACACTCTTGAATTCATGGCTTTTTTAATTCAAGTATCAAATTAATAAGTTATATTCATTTAAACTTATAGACATGCATATCATGATACCAATTATGATTTACCATCTTAAAATACGATATCGCGTATTTATCACAAAAAAAAATTATGTCAAGGCATGACATCCATTTTTAAGTCTAATATAGAATGATGATTTACAATCATCATTTTCAAGTATGATACAAATGAAAATTTAGCAAGATTCTAATATTGATAAAAGATGACAATTCATCAGGCATGAAATTAAGCGTGATAATCACAATGATAGACATTTATCATTTTGATATGAAAACAAGCATGATTTTAAGAATTAAACATTTTCAAGTATTCATGCCACATTATGAAACGTTTCAAGCATTCATGATAAAATATATTTTACATATTATTTCAAGTATTCATGCCAACATGTTATCAATTTACCACATTTCTCTCCCTTTGTCATTAAAAAAAATGAGAACCATTCAATAATGTAAGTGTTTTTATGAGATAAAATCCATCAATAAAATCTGTTTCTCATTAAAAATTCACAAGAGTTAAATCCATGAGAGATGTATTTGCCGATGAAATCCATGAGTGAAGAAACTAAGTGTATCAAAAATCATTAAGTGATGGAGTAAGAGCACGAGGCAAATTTGATATCAAGTAAAGAGTAAGATAAAAATTTTGGATTTCATGAAAGCTTTATTTATGAAATAAAATAAATTCATGAAAGCTTTATTTGTGAAAAATCAAGAAGTCCGGAAAAGATATACAATAAACTCATGCATTTGTACAGTTTAACATCCCTAAGTCTCTTCTAATAAAATTAAATTATTCTTCATTTAAAGGTTTTTGTAAAGATATCGGCTTATTGATTTTTTGTATCAATAAACTCTAAAGATATATCATAGTTATTAACATAATCTCTTATAAAATGATGCCTAATGTCAACATGTTTAGTTCTAGAGTGTTGAATAGGATTTTTTGTTAAACATGTTGCACTTATGTTATCGCATTTTATGGGAATATTCTTAAGGTGAATTATATAATCTTTTAATATATATTTTCATCCATATAACTTGTGCACAACATACACTAGCTGCTATATACACAGCTTCAATTCTAGATAATGCAACCAAGTTTTGTTTCTTGGAAGACCAAGAAATAAGTGTATGACTTAAGAATTGACATATTTTGGATGTGTTTTTTCTATCTTCTCTATATCTAGCAAAATCTGCATCAACATAAGCAATTAATTCAAAGTTTTCAAATTTTGGATATCATAATCCTAGATTAGGGGTTCCTCTAAAATATCTAAGAATTCTTTTAACGACTTTAAGATGAGATAACTTAGGATTAGATTGAAATCTAGCACAAAGTCCTACACCAAATATTGTTGAATCTCGGATTTTGATGATGAAACTAATTGATTGTGTTTAGATGTTTAACTTCATTTTGAGGGAAGAAGGTCTACTCGATCAAGAATAGACAGTTGACGTAGGAGGAATTGAACATTGAACCGGAGGAGATCACGTTAGGATATTGGACGACAGAAGGCTTCGGACGTCGGGCATCGGGCCAAGGAGAGCGGAGTTGCGCCAAGGATATCGGGGTTGCGGAGGTCAACCACCGATTGGGCAACAAGCCACAAGAGAGGACGATGCACTGAAGAATCAGACGAAGCGCCAACCAATGACGTGCCGGGCAGCAGAATGTCAATTCGCGTTGTAATAATTGTCCATATCGGAGTAGAGTTTTAGTTTGTGTGCAGGAATAACTATGATAATGACAAAGACATAAAGCGAAACAAAGTGCGGAGTCAAGCGTGAAGAATTCGTTGGGAGTTATCAAGCTTCTTTACTTAGACACTACGCTTCCATACGCTTCTAAGTTATCAAGCTTCCAAATCGGTTTTCATCGAAATTGGTTTTTATTGTACGAAAGATTTTTCCAAAATTAAAGTTTTAATCCGCTGCACTAATTAATCCCCCTTCTTAGTGTCGCTCCAATCCTAACAATTGGTATCAGAGCCCGGTATTTCTCATTTCGGATTTACACCCGAGAGAAATGGCTCTTCATGGCTTTCGAGAGGGCTTATCGGTTGTTCGTCCACCGTTGTTTAACGAATTGGACTACACTTATTGGAAAACTCGAATGATAGTTTTCTTGATTTCTATGAATTTGGATTTATGGAATATTGTTGAAAACGATTTTCAACTTCCCTCTAAACCGATGAACGAATGGTCGGATTTGGAGAAGAAGTATTTTTCTTTAAAAGCAAAGGCTATGAATGCCTTATTTTGTGCTTTGGACAAAAATGAGTTCAATCGGATTTCAATGTGTGAAACAACTTTTGATATTTGGTGAACACTTGAAATCACACACGAGGGAACTAGTAGAGTCAAAGACTTGAAAGTTAACATTTTATTGTATGATTTTGAGCTTTTTCGAATGCAACCAAGTGAGACTATAGGCGACATGTACACCCGTTTCACGGATGTCATCAATAATCTAAGAATTCTTGATAAATATTTTTTGAATTTTGATCTCGTAAACAAGATCTTAAGATCCCTTCCAAAAAGGTGGTATCCTAAAATAACCGCAATACAAGAAACAAAAGATCTAAATATTTTTTCACTTGAAGAACTAATTGGTTCGTTGATGACATATGAAATGGTGCACAATGCACATAATGAACATGATGAACAAAATCACCTTCCAGAGAATAGGAAGGATTTGGAACTCCGAACAAATGAATACCACTTGAGCGATGACTCAAGTGATGAGGACAATGATGAACTTGAACTTCGAACACTAAATCTTAATAAGTTCATTAAACAAAAATCTAAAATAAATAATGAACTTGAATGGAGGAAGAGGCCAAAGAAGTGGAAGGCAACCAAGGATGAATCAAGAACGTCCAAAGGTGAAACGACGAATTGGGCTTTGACGGACTTCGACTACAAGGTATGTAACTCAAATCTCTTGAATTATTTTGAAATTACTTGAAGTTTTTCATGAGTGCATAATTTAGATAGTAGGAAGAGGAAATAAAAAATTGTTTTAAAAAATTATATCATGTTTTTCTTTTTAGCATCTTTGAAAAATTAAAAATTTGATCATGAAACGTATATTGCTAAGATTTCATGCATGTTATGTTTTGAAATGTTGAATGATGTATGCAACATTAGGGATAATAATTATATGATATGTGATAATGCTTAGGATTAATCCATGCATGTGTATCTTGATGATTTGATGTTATGCCTGAGTTTTTGAAATAAATGTTGATTTGAAACTCTCATTTTGGATTAACATGTTTTTGGTCAAAATATTTTTATGACGAATTAAGATGACATTCTCATGACATATTAAGATGACATAGTGCATGTACATTTATGTATGAATTTCTTGATAGTCTTTTGATGATAGATGTGATATCATGATGTGTTTGGTCTTGACGGCTTCATAACGAAACTTATGTTTCGATTTTAAATGATGATACATGTTTTCACAAAAGATTTGAATACCCTCACATGAAATCAATTGTATGAAATGGAAATGAAATTTCTATCCTATTGAGATTAATGAATTTATTTTACCAATCTTGTGAATCTCATGAAAATAAACATGATGAATATTTTGAAAATAAATGAGTGTTTCATGCATTTGGTCTTAATGATTTCTCTTGAACATATTTTTTGAAATCATACTTGATGATGAATATCAAGATATTAAAAGGATATTATCATGGAATCATGCTTGATGATTTGTTTTACGAAATTTACCTTTCCATCTTAAATGTTGACACTTGTTTTATTAAAGGTAACGACATGCTTATAAGAAGCAAATCACATTAATAGAAATTTATAAAAATAAAATGTGATCCTATATCTTATCGACTTTTCAATAAATCTATGCTTATCATGTATGAATTTATTGAATGTGACTTTGAGGATGATTTCAGATTTCGCAAATGCTTGATTCATACTTATGACATGAGACACATTTTAAATATGAATCATGTTCTATGCTTCAATCATGTTATATCTCCCTTAATTCATTTTGTTCTCCTAGATTTATTTACCAAAGAGGAAAATCTTCTGAAAATGAAATGATACAAATGAATCACTTATCGATATGTCTTTTTAAAATATCTTTTTATTATAATATTGATAATTTGAGATGCCTGTTGGAATTCATGACATGAGATAATTGAATCCTTGACTTACTCTAGCTTGAAAATAGATGTTTAAAATCTTGCTTGATGAGTTGTTTTATAAGATTTTGCCTTTACATCTTGAACTCTCATACTTATCTTAATTTGGCATATAATGACTAAGGCATGCTTAGATGAAAAAGAATCACTTAAAAAATGCTTTTCCCATCTGATCGAGATTAATGATTTCATGATATTTTGTGAATCTCGAAATTGATTTTGATGACTTGATTATGAATTTCAAGTTAACGATTTGATTTGAATGAGTTTTATCTAAATCATAACCTTGATCTTGCAAAATTGGAATCACAAATAATATCTTTTGGTATTCATGAATTGATACTTACAATATAAAAGTATTTGTATTCATGACTTGAATTTGATTGAAACATTGCATGCTTAAATTAATCATTCTCCTATGTTTCAAAAATTCTTTAAATGCCTTATGTGATGATTGAAAATTAATTTGCTTTATGATAAATCTATGTATACCATTTTGAATCTCTTGAAAGTAATGTTGAGATATTGATGAATTTGACGATTTGAATTTGAATGAGTTTGTATTCAAATTATGATCTTGACTTCTTGGATTCACTACTTGAGATTTTTTTAATCATCATCTCTTCTTTGTACACCTACAATTTTTGTTATTTATAAAAAGAAGAGATTTGATAAAATGAATCATTGTTGACTTAATGTTCGGTATCATGAATACTTTTTTATCATACATGAAAATAGTGATAAATATTTTGAAAATAAATGTTTGTATCATGTTAGATGATTTTACATTTTGTGCATGATGAGTTATAGTGATGATTGAAACAATGATTGAAATAATATATATGATGATTTGGTATTATGCATGCAATAATGAAGCACGCAATGATGAAATATTCATGACAAAATTATTATTTTGATATTCATGACTTGAATCTTCCTTTCTTTTTGCCAATGACAACGGGAGAGAAAGAGTTGCTAATGTGCTATCTTGATTTGATGTAAAGGGTCATCTCAAAGAGAACTTAGCTACCTTACACAAGTCAAGAAAATGCAAAAACTTGCTTACTTTCTTGCACATCTAAAGAAAAAAATACAAATGTAACACTTGCCAAATTGTTTGCTTGCATCATGTAAAACATGGTCCCTTGCTAGTTTGATATTTTGCTAAGGAAGAAAAAATAATACATATCAAAAGAGAAGAAAGAGCTTGCTTTCTTGAACATCTTTAATTTGCTAGCTAGCATGATGTACAATTTACTATTTTGAACATTACAAAGAAATACTATCATGCACATTGCAAAGAAAAGATGCCAACTTGCACATCTTTAAATTTACTAGCTTATATGTAGTAAAACTTGCATATCGTAAAAGTTGCTAGCTTTTAGAGAACCAAAGAATTGCTATCTCGAAAGAAGCAAAAAATACAAAACTTAGAAAACTTGCAACATAATTGCTCTTGTCATTCTTTGTAACAAAAATAGGTTGATATCCTTAAAAGCATCGTATTAAATTTTTTAATATCGTAATGTATCACATGTATCGCAAATTGAAAATTTTGACTATTACAATATCATGTTTAACAATTGATGTTTTTTATAACATGATTTCTTTGCATTTTTGTCTTGTATATACTAGTCATAGGTGACCAACAAGCCAATTACGTGAGTGATGGCACATGTGACTTAATATAGAATCTTTTTGCTTATTATATTTTGGCATATATCACTTTATATAAATGCATACATATATTGTGATGTCCTTGGATTTGTGCAATGGGAATCAGATCGTGATGAGATCACGATAGTGAGATCGATTCACCTTTAAACACATATCCTAAATAATCCCGGTCATAGGTTACTCGAGAGGGATATCGTGATAACCGGATAGACAGGTGTGCTGTATACCCGTCCATATGATAGATGCAGCTGGTCTCATAGCTGCTTGTGTAGGGACACTAGGGATACAGTACAGGTGCTCATTGGAGAATGAGTTCACTGATTGATCCGCTTACGGAAAGCTAGATGGTTGATGATGCCTTATTATCAGATAGCGATTTCATAGTCCTAGTGGTGTATCTGGACCTTAGACTTAAGACACCAAGGATGTCCTGTATGAGTGCTCCACTCTTTGATACCAGACTTATAGGTTTGGCTGTCCCAGATCTAGTACAGCTGGTCATTGGGAGTGGTAGTCGACCTTACGAGGGCTATTGAGTGTCGATAGAGGATCATCCACTCTCGATGTCATAAGAGGAATATCCCATGTGTTCTTGCTCAGACAAAGCCCTGGCCAAGGTCATTCAGGTTGAGAGAGAAAGAGTTCTCCGGGAGAATCCGATTAGAGCGAGACTCGAGTAGAAATCGTGTGGGTCTGACAACACCATGCTCGATATACGGTCTCTGGTATATTAGATAGATGAGGGACTATAGGTACATAGTAACTGAGGACAGACAGGTACAATGGATTGGATTCCCCTGTATCGTCTGGGGAGTACGGCGTAGTGGCCTAGTACGTCCGTAGTCGATGAGTCGAGTGAATTATTACAGAGATAATAATTCACTGAGTTAGAAGGAGTTCTAACAGGTATGACTCACGGCCAGCTCGATATTGGGCCTAGAGGGTCACACACAAATGGTAGGCATTGCGATGAATAGAGGTTCAGATATGAGATATCCGACGGAGCCCTTATCTTATTGGATGCAGATCCAATACCCACTAGGGGAGGACCCATTAGGGTTTGACAGGGGACCTCTATAAATAGGAGGAATTCAGAGCCCCATGGGCTAGAGAGCTTTCGTTTGCCTTCTCCTATTCTCCTCTCCATCTCCACTTCAGAGTAGGTCTGGAGTTTTGAGGAGCGTCGTCGCAACCCTACTGTGTGGATCACCGCTAGAGAGGAGGATGCTTGACCTCCTTCACCCTCTCCGAAGGATCTGCAAGGAAACAGGGATATACGATCTCCCTAGGTAACACAATCTACTCTATACGCAGTTTCATGTTTCGTAGAATTTTGCATACGAATCTTCGCACGATGATGAACATCTCTTTGGGAATCGGGGATTTTGTTTTTCTTGTTATTCCGCTACGCATATGATGTCGCCCCCAAGGATTTCCCAACAGTGGTATCAGAGCTAGGTTGCTCGTGCGAATGATTGGTTTTGAACTGCGTGTGTTGTGTTTAGGAAGAATTTTGACATCAAAATTGTTGACGCAAAAACAAGGAAGGGCAGCAACTGTTGCTGCCCTCGATCTATGTGCGTGCAGCGCAGCCGAAGGCGGGCAGCACAGAGGCTGCGTCTGCTGCAGCCGGTCGGGGGCTTGCTTGCAGCAGGCTTGCTGCCGACAGGGCTGGCAGTCCACGGGTAGAGGCGCCGTAGGGCAGCGGCGCACGTCGTCGCTGCTCTTGCGGGCGAAACCCGCCACAAAGGGGGTCGCCCGGTGGGACAGCATCGCCTGCGGAGGCGGCGGCGCCCGAACGGGGCGCCCACCCGCAATAGCAGCGCCCGCCGTCGCTGCTCTCGCGGGCGAAACCCCCCCACAAGGGGGGTCGCCCGGTGGGATAGCACCGCTTGCGGAGGCGACGGCGCCCGAAGGAGGTGCCCACCCGTAGCGGCAGCGATGGCGGCGGGCGTGCCACGTGCAAGCGAGGGCAGTGCCCTTGCCCCGCCGCACAGGCCACCGCCGCCACCCTACCGGCGAGAAGGGGAAAGGGCATTAGCGTTTTCTGGGCAAAAGACATTTTGCCCCTCGGAATTTGAGAAATTTCAGTTTCTGTCTTTTGTCCAAATTATGAAAATACCCCTATGAATTCAGAAATTACCTATAATGTCTCTGATTTCAAAAAATATTAATTAATTAAAAGGTTTAGTTGATTATTATTTTTTTATTAATATTATCTAGTAGTCCTACATGATGATGATTATTTATACATGTGATGTATGATGTGTGGACGGATGATCATGGACCGTGTGATGTGTGTACCTGTGATTATTATTATTGAGGTATGCGAACCTCCATTATATTTCTCATTTATTGTCGGGCCTGCGTGCCTATGATTAAGTTGTAATCACATGAGGAGGCCAGCGGGAGCATGGATGCGATAGCGGGACCCATGAGACGGACGATCGTGATGCATGAAGATGCATCAAGATGCCGACGGAACCGACAAGGACGAAATGGACGATCACAGGGCATGGAGATGCACCGTTTCACACATAGATCTTGATGTGAGTGATTAGGTCTATTGGCTCGGGCCTAATCATATTAGGTTGGGGTCCATGATCATCTGGTGTAATTGCTTATACACATACTAGATATGTATATATATTTACATGCGATGTAGATATATATTAAATATGTATATGTGTGACATGTCATATTAGGAGATCAAATCATAGAAACATCTCTTGATAATATTAAGTCGGTAAACGTGAGGCAATTAGATTGACCCACGTAGCCTTCCATCGTTATAAGTAGGAACCGATTCCCGGTGTAGGTTGAGTTGGTCGAGTCCCTCGAGACTCACCTATATGATTCGTATCTTGCTTATGACATAGAGATGTCACCGGTGACCTAAGGGTATGGTATACTTGGTCGAGTCCCTCGAGGGTATATCATCAAATCATACTCATCTTGTAACGAAGGTGTTGACTTAACCGAGTATCATGGTTGGTCGAGTCCCTCGAGGCCATGGTGATTTGGAGGCCGAAAAGGACGGGAGTCATAAGGAGTTGTGATCGACAAGAGTTGCCTACCTTTTAGGCTTAGTATGATTGGTCGAGTCCCTCGAGGTTACACTAAGACGCTGATTGGATCCTGATCCCCACTAGAAGTCTGCCGGAGACTTCCGTTTCACGTGCTGAGGGTGTCGCGTGACTCGTGAGTAAAATAGTGAGAGCATATTAAGATAGAAGTCTATATCTTGATAGTTTATTTCTTGCAAAATCTGCATGTTATTCATTTCTGCTACATCTTTATTTTCAGAAAATGTGGCTTTCAAATCCCTTACGTGGCATACTTGATGTCAACCGCCTCACTGGTCCAAATTATACGGATTGGCTCCGTAATTTGAGAATTGTTCTCACAGTGGAAAAAATCATATACATCCTTGATACAGTGATGCCTGCGCCAAAAGAAGGGGCAAACGACGATGAGATCGCTCGCTACGTAAGTACATTGATGACTCCACTCTTGCTCAGTGCTATATGTTGGGCTCTATGACTCCTAAGTTATAGAGACAACATGGAAAGATGGATGCCAGATCCATTCTCCTACATGTCCACAAATTATTTGAGGAATAGGGAAGGACTCAGCGATATGAGATATCTAAGAGCCTCTTCCATGCTAGGATGACTGAGGGGACACCGGTTCAGAACCATGTCCTAAAGATGATTGAGTGGATAGAGAAACTCACTGGTCTAGGAATGGTCCTAGAGGATAATTTGTTGGGAAATCATTGGGCGACATCATATGCGCAGCGGAAGAACAAGAAAACAAAAATCCCCGATTCCCAAAAAAATGTTCGTCGTCGTGCGAAGATTGGTGCGCAAAAATCCGCAAAACACAAAACTGCGTATAGAGATTGTGTTACCTAGGGAGATCGTATATCCCTGTTTCCTTGCAGATCCTTAGGAGAGGGTGAAGGAGGTCAAGCGTCCTCCTCTCTAGCGATGATCCCCACAGAGTTGGGGTTACTTCACCCTCCTCAAAAAACTCTAGGCCTCTAAGGTGGAGAGGGAGAGGAGAATAGGAAAGGCAAGCAAAGACTCTAGCCTATGAGGCTGTGAATCCCTCCTATTTATATAGATCCCTGTCAAACCCCTAATGGGTCCTTCACTAGTGGGTATTGGATCTGCATCCAATAAGACAAGGGCTCCGGCGGATGTCTCATATCCCAACCTCTACTCATCATAATGCCTACCATATGTGTGTGACCCTCTAGGCCCAATATCGGCGTGTGAGTCATACCTATCGAGAACTCCTTCTAACTTAGTGAATTATTATCTCTGTAATAATTCACTTTCGACTCATTGACTACGGACGTACTAGGCCACTACTGTGAAGTCCCCAGGACGATATAGGGGAATCCAATCCATTGGACCTGTCGTCCTCGCCACTACCATGTACCTATAGTCCCTCATCCATCTAATATCCCAGAGACCATATATCGAGCATGGTGTTGTCAGACCCATACGGTTTCTACTCAAGTCTCGCTCTAATTGGATTCTCCCAGAGAACTCTTTCTCTCTCAACCCGAATGACCCTGGCCTGGGATTTGTCTGAGCAAGAACACATGGGATATTCCTCTCATGACGCCGAGAGTGGATGATCCTCTATCGACACTCAATAGCCCTCGTAAGGTCGACTACCACTCCCAATTACCAGCTGTACTAGATCTGGGACAACCAAACCTATAAGTCTGGTATCAAAGAGTGGAGCACTAATACAGGACATCCTTGGTGTCTCAAGTCTAAGGACCAGATACACCACTAGGACTACGGAATGCTGTTCGACAATAAGGCATCATCAACCATCCAAAGATTCCGTAAGCGGATCAATCAATGAACTCATTCTCCAATGAGCACTGTCTTCGTATCCCTAGTGTCCCTACACAAGCAGCTATGAGACCAGCTGCATCCATCATATGGACGGGTATACAGCACACCAGTCTATCCGGTTATCATGATGTCCCTCTCGAGTAACTTATGACCGGGATTATTTAGGATATGTGTTTAAAGGTGAATCGATCTCATTATCGTGATCTCATCACGATCCGATTCCCATTGCACAAATCCAAGGACATCACAATATATATATGCATTTATGCAATAGCTATAAAGTGATATACGCCAAAATATAATAAGCAAAAAGATTCTGTATCAAGTCACACGTGCCATCACTCACGTGATTGGCTTGCTGGGCACCTATGACTAGCAATCTCCCACTTGACCTAAAGCCAATCACCTATATGTTTGATCTCCATCAAACTCCTGTGACGCTCAAAGACAATCTGAGAAAACAGCTTTATCAGTGGATCTGCAATGTTATCTTCGGATGGAACTCTTTCCACTACTACATCTCCTCTAGTTACGATCTTTCTTATAAGCTGGAACCTCCTCAGAACACTTCTGATGAGACCCGGGTTCCCTTATTTGAGTAATCACACCATAGTTGTCGCAATATAAGGAAGTCGACTTGTCGCTATATGTATCGACTCCCAAATCTGTGATGAACTTCTTCACCCAGACTCCCTCCTTTGCTGCATCTGATGCAGCAATGTACTCCGCCTTTGTGGTCGAGTCAGCAGTGGTATCTTGCTTGGAACTCTTCCAGCACACTACTCCTCCATTCAAGGTGTACACATACCCTGAATTCGATTTGCTATCATCGACATCGGTGAAAAAACTTGAGTCAGTAGCCTTCAACCTTAAGGCTATTACCTCCATATACTAGTAAAAGATCCTTAGTCCTTCTCAAGTACTTAAGGATACACTTTATTGCTTTCCAAGGCTCCAAGCCGGATCCGCCTGATACCGCCGTGACACTCGTCGAGCATGCGCTATATCAGGGCCAAAGACATAGCATGGCATACATGATAGACCCTATTGCTTGAGGCATAAGGTATCATATCCATGTTAAGCCCTTTCTTTTCTGAGTCTTTGGGGACATACTGTAGAAAGCGATATCCCATGTCTCATCGGTATGAGACCTCTCTTGGAATTTTCCATGCCAAACCTTTTTGACAATAGTTTCTATGTACCTGACTTTGGGACAAGCCAAGCATCCTCTTGGATCTATCTCTATAAATTCTAATCCCCAAGATATAAGATGCTTCCCCTATGTCCTTCATGGAGAAGTGTCTAGATAACCAAGCCTTTACTGTGGATAGCATTCCTATGTCATTCCTAATGATGAGGATGTCATCCACATATAACACCAAAAAGGTGATAGCGCTCCCACTTACCTTTCTGTATACACAAGGCTCATCTTCGTTCTTAACGAAGTCATAAGATCTGATTGCCTCATCAAATCTTATGTTCCAACTTCGGAAGCTTGCTTTTAGTCCATAAATGGATCTAAGCAACCTACACACCTTATATGGGCAGTTCTTGGACACGAATCCCTCAAAGTTGCATCATATACACCTCCTTCTCGAGGTTCTCGTTGAGGAATGCGGTTTTCACATCCATCTGCCGGATCTCATAATCATAGTGTGCTGCAATAGCCAATAGAATTCTGATGGATTTTAGCATTGCTACTGGGGTGAAAAGTTTCGTCGTAGTCAACACCTTGCCTTTGACGATACCCCTTAGCCACTAGCCTTGCTTTATAGGTCTCTATCTTTCCATCTACTCCCATCTTTTTCTTAAAGATCCACTTGCAACCGATGGGTACAATACCTTGGTAGCATCAACTAGGTTCCAAACCTTATTGGAGTACATAGAATCCATCTCGAATTCATGGCTTCTTTCCACTTCCCTGAGTCTATACTCATAATAGCCTCCTCGTAGGTCCTGAGGATCAATATCCTCTACATCCTCTGCTCTAATATGTCCCACATATCTCTCGGGAGGATGGGATACTCTATCGGACCTCCAAGTAAAGTTGATACTTGTGTATTAGGTACCGAACAGACTCGGGTCAGAGTGGTGCTTGAGCTTGGTTCTCCAACCTCGCCTCAATTCTATCATTCTCCCACTGTCTCCGTCAAAGAATGTTCCTTCTCAAGGAACACTGCTCTCTTAGCTACAAAGACCTTTTGGTCCTCGAGATGATAGAAATAATACCCACAAGTTTCCTTTGGGGTATCCCACAGATTTGCATCGCTCGTCCTTGATTCTAACTTATCGGGTTGTGTCTTCTAACATGGGCAGGGCAGCCCCAGATCTCTTAACAACCTTAAGATCGGGCTTCTTCCCTTTCCATATCTCATATGGTGTAGACACTAACGACTTAGTTGGAACTCTGCTCGTAAGGTAAGGTAAGTTTTTGGTTTTAGAGCATATCCCTAGAATGAGATGGGTAGGTCAAATAAACTCACCATGGACCGTACCATATCTAATAATGTACGATTTCTCCTTTCGGAGACACCATTGAGCTGAGGTGTATAAGGAGGTGTCCATTGGGATAATATCCCATGGTCCTTGAGGAATTGAGTAAACTCTGTGCCTTCTAAGTATTCACCTCCTCGATCCTGATCGAAGAGTTTTGATACTCTTTCCAGTCTGGTTCTCCACCTCATTCTTATACTCTCTCCAATTTCTCAAAGGCCTCTACTTGTACTTCATTAAGTACACATATCCATACCTTGAGAAATCATAAGTAAATGTAATGAAGTAGGAGTAACCTCCAATGGCATGAGTTGACATGGGTCCACATACATCACTATGTAAGAGTTCCAACAACTCATTGGCTTTCTCTCCAGTTCTACTAAATGGAGATTTGGTCAGTTTTCCACGAATGCAAGGCTCACAAGTTGTATATGACACATAGTCGAATGGATCTAGATATCCATCATTTAGCAACTTTTGAATCCTTCTTACATGGATGTGACCTAGCCTACAATGCCACGTGTATGCACTTGTTCAACTCATCTCGTTTCCTTTTGGACATATTTACATTCATGATATGTGGAGTGGTGTCTAACATAAATAAACCATTATGCAATGTTCCTTTTCGTGATGATCTTATCATCTAATAATATCGAACAACCATTGTTCTCAAAAACAAATTTATATCCACTAACTGTTAAACATGAAATGGAGATAATGTTTTTGATAATAGAAGGAACAAAATAACATGCATCTAATGCAATAAAAAAGCTCCACTAGGCGGAGATGTAGGGGCGACCTAATGCCAACACTAATACAAACAACTTTTGCTCCATTACCCATCTTGAGGTCCATCTCTCCCTCTCTGTTGTCTCCTAGGCCTTGCTAGAACACTGCACGAATTGCATATATGATAAGCACTACCGGTATCCAATACCCATGTGTTATCATAAGAGTCCCACAAATGGAGACTGATCATGAATGTACCGAAGCTTCATCAAGCTTTTGTTTTACCTTTCTGCAAGGTACTCTTTTACGGTTTTCTCTTCCAATGCCCATCTTTACCACACGGTGGAAGCACTGGCCTTTGTCCTTTGCTGGGTCTTTCTTAGCAACCTTTGCTTTACCTTGTTTGCCCTTGCCCTTTCCCTTCTTAAGGGACCTTTCTGCTTTCCTTTTCTTTCTGGTCTCACCAATGTAGAGAACTGGCTTCTCTTTCTTAATAGTACTCTCTGCCTCCCTCAACATATTGAGGAGCTCTGGGAGAGTCACCTCAAGCTTGTTCATATTAAAATTCATTATGAACTGTGAAAAGGAATCTAGTAGGGACTGAAGCACAATGTCCACACACAAGTTATCCTCTAGGACCATTCTTAGACCTGTGAGTTTCTCTATCCACTCAATCATCTTTAGGACATGGTTCTGAACCGGTGTCCCCCCCTCAGTCATCCTAGCGGAAAAAAAGGCTCTTGGATATCTCATATCGTTGAGTCCTTCCCTGTTCCTCAAACAATTTATGACATGTAGGAGAATGGATCGGCATCCATCTTTTTCATGTTGTCTCTGTAACTTTCGAGTCATAGAGCCCAACATATAGCACCGAGCAAGAGTGGAGTCATCAATGTACTTCACGTGGCGAGTGATCTTATCCTCGCTTGCCCCTTCTTCTGGCGTAGGCATCATCAGACATCAGGACGTTACGATTTTTTCTCCGCCAGTGAGAACAATTCTCAAGTTATAGAGCCAATCCGTATAATTTGGACCAATAAAGCGGTTGACATCAAGTATGCCACGTAAGGGATTTGAAAGCGACATTTTATGAAAATAAAGATGTAGCAGAAATGAATAACATGCAGATTTTGTAATAAATAAACTATCAAGATATGGACTTCTATCTTAATATGCTCCCACTATTTTACTAACGAGTCACGCGACACCCTCAACACGTGAAACGGAAGTCTCCAGCAAACTTCTAGTGGGGATCAGGATCCAATCAGCGTCTTAGTGTAATCTCAAGGGACTCGACCAATCACACTAAGCCTAAAAGGAAGGCAACTCTTGCCGATCACAACTCCTTGTGATTCCCGTCCTGTTCGGCCTCCGAATCACCATGGCCTCGAGGGACTCGACCAACCATGATGCTCGGTTAAGTCAACACCTTCGTTACAAGATGAGTCTGATTTGATGATATACCCTCGAGGGACTCGACCAAGCATACCATGCCCTCAGGTCACCGGTGACATCTCTATGTCATAAGCAAGATAGCGAATCACGATATAGGTGAGTCTCGAGGGACTCGACCAACTCAACCTACACCGGGAATCGGTTCCTACTCATAACGATGGAAGGCCACGTGGGTCAATCTAATTGCCTCACGTTTACCGACTTAATATTATCGAGAGATGTTTCTATAATTTGGTCTCCTAATTTGACATGTCACACATATACATATTTAATATATATCTACATCGCATGCAAATATATATACATATCTAGTTTGTGTATAAGCAATCACATCAGATGATCATGAACCACAACCTAATATGATTAGGCCCGAGCCACTAGGCCTAATCACTCACATCAAGATCTATGTGTGCAACGGTGCATCTCCATGCCCTTGTGATCGTCCATCTCGTCCTCGTCGGTTCCGTCGACATTTTGATGCATCTCCATGCATCACGATCGTCCGTCTCGTGGGTCCCGCTATCGCATCCACGCTCCCGCTGCGCCTCCTCATGTGATTACAACTTAATCATAGGCACGCAGGCCCGACAATAAACGAAAAATATAATTAAGGTTCGCAGACCTCAATAATAATAATCACAAGTACACACATCACACGGTCCATGATCATCCGTCCACACATCATACATCACATGTATAAATAATCATCATCATGTAGGACTACTAGATAATAATAAAAAATAATAATCAACTAAACCTTTTAATTAATTAATATTTTTCTGAAATCAGGGACATGTAGGGAATTTCTCAATTCCTAAAGGTATTTTCATAATTTGGACAAAAGACGAAACCGAATTTCTCAAATTCACGGGGGCAAAACTGTCCTTTTGCCCAAAATCCTAATTCCCTCTCTGCCGCCGCCGCGAACCTGCTGGGCATGCGGCTGTCAGGCGGCGAGGTGGCGGGGCGTTCGCTGCAGCAGGGCGGCACCCATTGGCGGCGGCGACGCCATCATTGGTGGCCTCCTTTGGGCCGCCGTACCCTCAGCGGCGGTGTTGTCCCGCCAGCAGCCAGCCCTGTGTGGGGGGGTTTCCCCGAGCAGCGGCGGTGGATGGCGTCGCTGCCCTCGCGGCGCTTCAGCCCGAAGCTGCCCTTCATGGCGCTCTCGCCTCGCTGGGTCATGGTCATGACATGCGCCTATATCTGCATGGCTGCCGCCCCAGCGTCCATAAACTCTGCTGCAAGCCGACCGCGGCCGATCATGCAGGCACCGCTATATAGCGCCCGGCGCCAGCTGCCTTTACCGGCGTGCCCGCCTTCGCAGGTGGTCGCAAGCATGCAGGTCGTGGGCGCAAAGAACCGTTGTTGCCCTTCCTCGCTTTTCGTCAACGATTTTGATGTCAATATTCTTCCTAAACACAACACACGCAGTTCAAAACCAATCATTCGCACGAACAACCCGGCTCGATACCACCGATGGGAAATCATGGGGCGACATCATATCGCAAAGGAAGAACAAGAAAACAAAAATCCCCGATTCCCAAAAAAAAGGTGTTCGCTGTCAGATGCGAAGATTGGTCCGCAAAAAAATCCAAGAAACACAAAACTGCGATAGAGATTGTGTTACCTAGGGAGATCGTATATCCCTGTTTCCTTGCAGATCCTTAGGAGAGGTTGAAGGAGGTCAAGCGTCCTCCTCTCTAGCGATGATCCACACAGCCAGGGTTGCGGCGACCCTCCTCAAAACTCCAGGCCCTCCGAGGTGGAGAGGAGAGGAGAATAGGAAAGGCAAGCAAAGACTCTAGCCTATGAGGCTGTGAATCCCTCCTATTTATAGAGATCCCGTGTCAAACCCTAATGGGTCCTTCCCTAGTGGGTATTGGATCTGCATCCAATAAGACAAGGCTCCGTCGGATATCTCATATCCCAACCTCTACTCATCGTAATGCCTACCATATGTGTGTGACCCTCTAGGCCCAATATCGAAATGGGCCGTGAGTCATACCGCCGTAACTCCTTCTAACCTCGGTGAATTATTATCTCTGTAATAGTTCACTCGACTCATCGACTTCGGACGCATTTGACCACTACGCCAGAAGTCCCCGCACGATACTGGGGAATCCAATCCATTGGACCTGTCTGTCCCTCGCCACCATGTACCTATAGTCCCTCATCCATCTAATATCCCGAGAGAGTATATCGAAAGCATGGTGTTGTCGGACCCATACGGTTTCTACTGAGTCTCGCTCTAATCGGATTCTCCCTGAGAACTCTTTCTCTCTCAACCCAATGACCCTCGCCAGGATTTGTCTCGAGCAAGAACACATGGGATATTCCTCTCATGACGCCGAGTGGATGATCCTCTATCGACACTCAATAGCCCTCGTAAGGTCGACTACCACTCCCAATAACCAAATGTACTAGATCTGGGACAGCCAAACCTATAAGTTCGTATCAAAGAGTGGAGCACTCATACAGGACATCCTTGGTGTCTCAAGTCTAAGTACCGGATACACCACTAGGACTACGGAATCGTTGTCTAACAATAATGCATCATCAACCATCCAAAGATTCCATAAGCGGATCAATCGATGAACTCATTCTCCAATGAGCACTGTGATCAGTATCCCTAGTGTCCCTACACGAGCAGCTATGAGACCAGCTGCATCCATCATATGGACGGGTATACAGCACACCAGTCTATCCGGTTATCACGATGTCCCTCTAGAGTAACCTATGACCGGGATTATTTAGGATATGTGTTTAAAGGTGAATCGATCTCATTATCGTAATCTCATCACGATCCGATTCCCATTGCACAAATCCAAGGACATCACAATATATATATTCATTTATGCAATAGCTATAAAGTGATATACGCCAAAATATAATAAGCAAAAAGATTCTATATCAAGTCACACGTGCCATCACTCACGTGATTGGCTTGCTGGGCACTTATGACTAGCAAACTTGTGTGTGGACATAATGCTTCAGTCCCTACCAGATTCCTTTTCACAGTTCATAATGAATTTTAATATGAACAAGCTTGAAGTGACTCTCCCAGAGCTTCTCAATATGTTGAAGGAGGTAGAGAGTACTATCAAGAAAGAGAAACCAGTTCTCTACACTGGTGAGACTAAACGGAGAAGGAAAGTAGAAAGGTCCCTTAAGAAGGGAAAGGGCAAGTTCAAACCAGGTAAAGCAAAGGTTGCTAAGAAAGACCCAGCAAAGGACAAAGGCCAGTGCTTCCACTGTTGTAAAGATGGGCACTGGAAGAGAAACTGCAAAGAGTACCTTGCAGAAAGGGCGAAACAAAAGCTTGATGAAGCTTCAGGTACATTCATGATCAGTCTCCATTTGTCAGACTCTTATGATAACATATGGGTATTGGATACCGGTAGTGCTTATCATATATGCAATTTGTTGCAGGTTCTAGCAAGGCCTAGGAGACTAGAGAGAGGCGAGATGGACCTCAAGATGGGTAATGGAGCAAAAGTTGCTATAGTAGCTATTGGCGAGGTCGCCCTACATATGCCTAGTGGAGCTTTTATTGCATTAGATGCATGTTATTTTGTTCCTTCTATTATTAAAAACATTATCTCCATTTCATGTTTAACAGTTAGTGGATATAAATTTATTTTTGAGAACAATGGTTATTCGATATTATTAGTTGATAAGATCATCATGAAAGGAACATTGCATAATGGTTTATTTATATTAGACACCACTCCGCATATCATGAATGTAAATGTGTCCAAAAGGAAACGAGATGAGTTGAACAGTGCATACCTGTGGCATTGTAGGCTAGGTCACATCCATGAAAGAAGGATTCAAAAGTTGCTAAATGATGGATATCTAGATCTATTCAACTATGTGTCATATGCAACTTGTGAGCCTTGCATTCGTGGAAAACTGACCAACTCTCCTTTTAGTGGAACTGGAGAGAGAGCCACTGAGTTGTTGGAACTCATACATAGTGATGTATGTGGACCCATGTCAACTCATGCCATTGGAGGTTACTCCTACTTCATTACATTTACTGATGATTTCTCAAGGTATGGATATGTGTACTTAATGAAGCACAAGTCTGAGGCCTTTGAGAAATTCAGAGAGTATAAGAATGAGGTGGAAAACCAGACTGGAAAGAGTATCAAAACTCTTCGATCAGATCAAAGAGGTGAGTACTTAAGTACAGAGTTCACTCGGTTCCTAAAGGACCATGGGATATTATCCCAATGGACACCTCCTTATACACCTCAGCTCAATGGTATCTCTGAAAGGAGAAATCGTACATTATTAGATATGGTATGGTTCATGATGAGTTTCGCTGACCTACCCATCTCATTCTGGGGATATGCCCTAGAAACCGCAGCTTACCTTCTGAACAGAGTTCCAACTAAGTCGGTAGTGTCTACATCATATGAGATATGGAAAGGGAAAAAGCTTGATCTTAAGGTTGTTAAGATTTGGGGCTGCCCTGCACATGTTAAAAGACACAACCCCAATAAGTTAGAATCAAGGACAGAGCGATGCAAATTTGTGGGATACCCCAAGGAAACTTGTGGGTATTATTTCTATCATCTCGAGGACCAAAAGGTCTTTGTAGCTAAGAGAGCAGTGTTCCTTGAGAAGGAACACATTCTTGGCGGAGATAGTGGGAGAATGATAGAATTGAGCGAGGTTGGAGAACCAAGCTCAAGTACCACTCTACAGACCGAGTCTATTCAGGTACCTAATACACAAGTTTCAACTTTACGTAGGTCTGATAGAGTATCCCATCCTCCTGAGAGATATGTGAGACATATTAGAGGAGAGGATGTAGAGGATATTGATCCTTAGACCTACGAGGAGGCTATTATGAGTATAGACTCCGGGAAGTGGCAAGAAGCCATGAATTCTCAGATGGATTCTATGTACTCCAATAAGGTTTGGAACCTAGTTGATGCGCCCGAAGGTATTGTACCCATCGGTTGCAAGTGGATCTTTAAGAAAAAGATTGGAGTGGATGGAAAGGTAGAGACCTATAAAGCAAGGCTAGTGGCTAAGGGGTATCGTCAAAGGCAAGGTGTTGACTCTGACGAAACCTTCTCACCCGTAGCAATGCTAAAATCCATTAGAATTCGATTGGCTATTGCAGCACACTATGATTATGAGATCTGGCAGATGGATGTGAAAATTGCATTCCTCAATGGGAACCTCGAGGAGGAGGTGTATATGATGCAACCTAAGGGATACGTGTCCAAGAACTATCCAGATAAGGTGTATAGGTTGCTTAGATCCATTTATGGATTAAAGCAAGCTTCCCGAAGTTGGAACATAAGATTTGATGAGGCAATCAGATCTTATGACTTCGTTAAGAATGAAGATGAGCCTTGTGTATACAGAAAGGTAAGTGGGAGCGCTATCACCTTTTTGGTGTTATATGTGGATGACATCCTGATCATTGGGAATGACGTAGGAATACTATCCACAGTAAAGGCTTGATTATCTAGACACTTCTCCATGAAAGACTTAGGGGAAGCATCCTATATTTTGGGGATTAGAATCTATAGAGATAGATCTAATAGGATGCTTGGCTTGTCCCAGTCCAGGTACATAGAAACCATTGTCAAAAGGTTTGGCATGGAAAATTCCAAGAGAGGTCTCATACCGATGAGACATGGGATATCGCTTTCTACGAGTATGTCCCCAAAGACTCCAGAAGAAAGGGCGAACATAGATATGATACCTTATGCCTCAGCAATAGGGTCTATTATGTATGCCATGCTATGTACTAGGCCTGATATAGCTCATGCTCTGAGTGTCTCGAGCAGGTATCAGGCGGATCCAGGCTTGGAGCAGTGGAAAGCAGTAAAGTGTATCCTTAAGTACTTGAGAAGGACTAAGGATCTTTTACTAGTATATGGAGGTAATAGCCTTAAGGTTAAAGGCTACACTGACTCAAGTTTTCAGTCTGATGTCGATGATAGCAAGTCGAATTCAGGGTATGTGTACACCTTGAATGGAGGAGCAGTGTACTGGAAGAGTTCCAAGCAAGATATCACTACTGACTCGACCATAGAGGCGGAGTACATTACTGCATCAGATGCAACAAAGGAGGGAGTTTGGGTGAAGAAGTTCATCACAGATTTGGGAGTCGTGTTGGGTAGTGAAGAGCCGATCTCCCTATATTGCGACAACAACGGGGCGATTGCTCAAGCAAAGGAACCAAGGTCTCGTCAGAAATCTAAGCATGTTCTAAGGAGGTTCCACCTTATCAGAGAGATCGTGACCCGAGGAGATGTAGTAGTGGAAGGAGTTCAATCCGAAGATAACATTGCAGATTCACTAACAAAGTCATTGTCTCAGATTTGTTTTGAGCGTCACAGGGGTCTGATGGGGATCAGACACATAGGTGATTGGCTTTAGGTCAAGTGGGAGATTGCTAGTCATAGGTGCCCAGCAAGCCAATCACGTAAGTGATGGCACGTGTGACTTAATATAGAATCTTTTTGCTTATTATATTTTGGCATATATCACTTTATAACTATTGCATAAATGCATACATATATTGTGATGTCCTTGGATTTGTGCAATGAGAATCGGATCGTGATGAGATCACGATAGTGAGATCGATTCACCTTTAAACACATATCCTAAATAATCCCGGTCATAGGTCACTCGAGAGGGATATAGTGATAACCGGACATACTGGTGTGCTGTATACCCGTCCATATGATGGATGCAGCTGGTCTCATAGCTGCTTGTGTAGGGACACTAGGGATACAGTACAAGTGCTCATTGGAGAATGAGTTCACTGATTGATCCGGTTACGGAATGCTGGATGGTTGATAATGCCCTATTGTCAAACAGCGATTCCGTAGTCCAAGTGGTGTATCTGGTCCTTAGACTTGAGACACCAAGGATATCCTGTATGAGTGCTCCACTCTTTGATACCAGACTTATAGGTTTGGCTGTCCCAGATCTAGTATAGCTGGTCATTTGGAGTGGTAGTCGACCTTACGAGGGCTATTGATTATCGATAGAGGATCATCCACTCTCGGCATAATGAGAGGAATATCCCCTGTGTTCTTGCTCAGACAAATCCCTGGCTAGGGTCATTCGGGTTGAGAGAGAAAGAGTTCTCCGGGAGAATCCGATTAAAGCGAGACTCGAGTAGAAACCGTGTGGGTCTGACAACACCATGCTCGATATATGGTCTCTGGTATATTAGATGGATGAGGGACTATAGGTACACGGTAACTGAGGATAGACAGGTCCAATGGATTGATTCCCCCAGATCGTCCGGGGACTACGGGCGTAGTGGCCTAGCACGCCTCAGAAGTTGATGAGTCGAGTGAATTATTACAGAGATAATAATTCACTGAGTTAGAAGGAGTTCTAACAGGTATGACTCACGGCCAGCTCGATATTGGGCCTAGAGGGTCACACACATATGGTAGGCATTGCGATGAATAGAGGTTCGGATATTAGATATCCGACGGAGCCCTTGTCGTATTGGATGCATATCCAATACCCACTAGGGGAGGACCCATTAGGGTTTGACAGGGGACCTCTATAAATAGGAGGGATTCAGAGCCCCATGGGCTAGAGAGCTTTTGTTTTTCATGTCCTATTCTCCTCTCCATCTCCACTTCAGAGTAGGTCTGGAGTTTTGAGGAGCATCGTCACAACCCTGCTCTGTGGATCACCGCTAGAGAGGAGGACTCTTGACCTCCTTCACACTCTCCTAAGGATCTGCAAGGAAACAAGGATATACGATCTCCCTAGGTAACACAATCTACTCTATACGCAGTTTCATGTTTTGCGGATTTTTGTGTACCAATCTTCGCACAACGATGAACATCTCTTTGGGAATCAGGGATTTTGTTTTTCTTGTTCTTCCGCTGCGCATATGATGCCGCCCCCAAGGATTTCCCAACAGTATATATCATGTGATGATTGAAATATTGATTGATGCAAATTCATAATTTATGTAAAAGTCTAAATCATTGGTTCCTCTCCTTCTTTTCGGCAATGACATAGGGGGAGAAAGATGTTAGGATCGAGAGCACTAAGAAGGGGGGGGTGAATTAGTGCAGCGGAAATCTTTCAGCGATTAAAAAACGAAAGCTGCGTTCGTCCGATAAAAACGATTTCGATGTAAAAGCCGATTCATAGTTTGTATCTAAGTGTAGTTTATGCAGTTTGCGTCTAAATGCAGTTTGCGTCTAAATGCAGATTACGTCTAAGCGCAGTTTGTATTTAAGCGCAGTTTGCGTCTAAGCGTAGTTTGTGTCTAAACACAGTTTATGCTAAACACAGTTTATGCGCCTAAAGCGCGTTTATGTCTAAACACAGTTTATGCCTAAACGCGGTTTATGCCTAAAAACACAGTTTGCGACTAAACACAGTTTGGCGCTAAAAACACAGTTTGCATCTAAACACAGTTTATGCCTAAACACAGTTTGCGTTTAAAAGCGCGGTTTATGCGTTTGAGCGCGGTTTTGCGTCTAAACGCAGTTTTACGTCTAAGTGCAGTTTTACGTCTAAGTGTAGTTTTACGTCTAAACGCAGTTTTGCGTCTAAACGTAGTTTTACGTATAAACGCAGTTTTACGTCTAAATGCAGTTTTGCGTCTAAACGCAGTTTTACGTCTAAATGCAGTTTTACGTCTAAACGCAGTTTTACGTCTAAACGCAGTTTTACGTCTAAACGCAGTTTTACGTCTAAACGCAGTTTTACGTCTAAACGCAATTTTACACTTTGAAAAGCGTTTTATGAATATGCAGAAAGCAATTTGCAGTTATAAATGGAATCAAAATGTAAGCGTAAACTGCAGTGTAAATATCGTACGAAAACACCGATTTACGTCTGAATGCAGATTCGGAAAGATCAGAACTTAGAGACTCGTTCGTAAATGCGCAGAGGGCAGTAGCAATGTAGGAGGTTTGCAGTAATGATAAAGTGCTCAAAGTAAAAGCAAACCAGAGATTTAGAGTGGTTCGGTCAGTCTTGACCTACTCCACTTTTGGCTTCCTCCTCCGACGAGGTCACCGACGTCAACTAGCTGCCTTACTTCAATGGGCGAAGGCCAACTGCCCTTATACAGTTTCACTCCTTTTGACGGGCTCAGGAGACAACCCTTACAGATCCTTTCTCTCCTCTCTTTACAACTCAAGACTTGAAGAACAGAAAGAGGAGAACTTTTGGACTTTACACAAATTTGAGCTCTTAGAATCACAGAAAAGATCAAGAATTCGGTGTAGATCTGTGTCTTTTCAGTGCTAAATGGGTGGGGTATTTATAAGCCCCAACCCAGTTCAAATTTGGAGCTCAAAACGATCAAATCCCGAATTTCGGATCGGGTTGCACCTCCCTGATCGGAGAGGTTGCACCGCCTTGGCGAGCTTCGAGATCGAGCCCAAAGCGTTGCACCTCTCTTCGTCGGGGCGGTTGCACCACCTGAGTTTGGCTCGAGATCGAGCCCCAGCGGTGCCACCTCTGATTGAGGCGGTAGCACCTTTCTTCCGCCTGAGCTCAAGACCGAGCTCAAGCGGTGCTACCTCTTTGTCGTGGAGGTTGCACCGCCCAGCCTAGCTCGAAGATCGAGCTCGGCGGTTGCACCTCCTGGCTGGGGCGGTTGCACCGCCCAGTATCGCTAGGAGACATAGCCTAGGCGATTGCACCTCCTGGCCTAGGCGGTTGCACCGCCTAGTGCAATCAGGGTCCGAATGGTTAGCTCCATTCGGCCCGATTTCAATCTTTTCAGGGGCCCAATTGCCCCAAGATTAAGCTAATGGGATCACCTCCCATTTTCCAACTTAATCAACGTGCTAACTATGATTAAATCTAAGACAATTTCTGCAGCTTTGCTCCGATGCGTCAATCGCTTCTTCCGGCGAGTTTCCGGCGAACTTCCGTCGATCATCCGATGAACCCTCGGTGATTCTTCTGTGGACTTCCGGCAAACTCCTGGACTTTGCGACGATCCACTTGGCGAGTTCCAACGAGCTTCGCTTGGCAAGCTTCTGGACTTCTCGGATCTGTTCTCGCAGAACCTCCGACGACCGTTCGAACTTCCGTCGAACTCTCGAACTCCCAACGTGATCATGATCTTGACTCCGGCGCAACTCCTGCTGATTGTCTAACTTTCATCGTAGTTAATCCTGCACAACAAAACTTCGATCGAGACAATTAATCCTAAGCAATTTAACCAAGTTGTCCGGTCATGTCATTGGTCCCTCGACGCTTCGTCCGATTCTTCGGCGCATCGTCCTCTCCTGCAGCCTATTGCCCAATCGGCCAGTTGACTCTGCAACTCCGATATCCTTGGCACAATACCCGCTCTTCTTGGCCCGATGCCCGAGTCCATGGCCCGAAGCCTTCTGTCGATACGTCGACCGATCCACCGGCCCGACGTCCAATCTTCTGACATGTTCCTTCGGCACAACATGATTTTCTTGCTTTAATTGTCTCATCCTGATCGAAGCATCCTGCGTCACTCAAAACACAGATTATATCATAAACATATATCAAGTAGTTTCATCATCAAAATACGAGATTCAACAATCTCCCCCTTTTTGATGATGACAACTACTTGATGACGGAGTTAAACTTAACTCCCGGAGTTTAAACAAACTCCCCCTATCAATATGCCATATTGATAGAAACTCTTAGATTAAAAAATCTAAGCAACATGTCATCATAAACGGAGTTAACCTTAACTCCCAGAGTTTAAACAAACTCCCCCTCTCAATATGTCATATTGATAGAACCTTGAATTCAAACTGAATTCAAGTCATTGCAATATTCATCATGAATACTTGCAACACGTCAACATGAACATATGCATAAACATATGCATCACATGTCATGTCATCAAAATACTTCTGCCCCTTTGTCATCAACAAAAAGGAGAAGTATCACAATCAATCGTTTGTGATATTGATTCAACTTATTGGATGAAAATCATAATATCAAGTTTTATCATCATGCAGTTTTGAAGCCAGAAAATTTAGCAAATGTTACATCTTTCTTAGAACATTCAAGCTATCAAGTTTTAGATATGCAAGTTTTACGGCATACAAGATAGCACATGCAAGCTAGCAATGTTACAATATTTTAGAGCTTGCCAGCTAGCAGTTTAGAGATATTCAAGAAGGCAACTCTTGCTTCTTGAAATATGCAAGTTGCAAGCTAGCAAATTTTTGCTTCCTTTGCAGTGTTAGCTTTTGATATTGTAACGCAATTATTTCAAGTGTTTATCAATTGAAGCATTTCATCATATGGCATGATATCAACATGTATAGTTGTGAAGCAAGATTTTGATATCATTTCATGATGTACACATTTCGAATATTTTAGCAAGCATTGCATCACATGGTAAGATATCAGTTCGTGCAATGCAAATTTTTGTTTGATATCTTGATACAAGGCATATAGCAATGATAGCAATCATATATTACTTGGTGATGCAAGTATGGCCTAATCATAGCATCAGTGATAGCAACCATATCAACATCAGTGATAGCAAACATATCAACATCAGTAATAGCAACCATATCATCATTAGTGATAGCAAACATATCAGCATCAGTGATAGCAACCATTAGTGATAGCAAACATATCAATTCATATATTTCTCCCCCTTTGTCATCAACAACAAGGAGAATGATATAAACAAATTTTAAATATAAGTGCAATGCCATAAGTTGGTTCATGTCATTTTCCAATAGTGAGTGATAGGATACCAGTAATGCAAACATCTCGAGGAAAACATGACATGGAGATAGCTTTTATTGCTTCTTCCTTTTTATTTGTTATCTTTTTACATGAAGGAGGAAAGCCATATGTGAAGTTCAAATCGATAAGATATTAAAGCACACTTCATTTTTGCAAGGATTAAGATTTGTAAGTGAGTCAAATCCTTGTATGTAAAAATATCTTCCTTTGGTAAGAGGGAATCATCAAATATGTTTTTCGAAAAATATTTTTCACATGATAAGTGCATTTGCTAGATGATTCCATATGTCAAAAATCAATGATGTGAATTAAACTTGATATGACATATGCTTGTTAAATTCGAAGAGGATGAACTTGATATGTTAGATTCAAGAGAATCCAAAAATGAAATTTGACTTTCTTCCATTCGGACAAGGTTTTTGCTATAGATATTCAATTACAATCATGAAGGTAAAGCATACTTGTTACCATGGAAGTTTTGTATTCAAGCACATAATTTTCAACATGTAATTGTGTAAAATCATTATGCCAATCAAGTGATTCAATCATTCAATCAAGAAGGTTCAAAAAATAATTTTAACACGCTCAATCATTAGGACGTATTTTTTGCCATAGTTTTTCAAATACAATCATAAAGATAAGACATGCTCATCATCATGGTAGTATGATAGCAAGTTTATCATATACAAGCTAGTAAAAAATTTCTAAATTTTAAGGCCCGCAAGCTAGCAATTTTGAGATGTTCAAGAAAGCAACTCTTGCTTCTTGAAATATAAGTTTTGCTAGATGTGCAAGTTAACTTTTTGCTTCTTGAGATAGGCAAGATAGCATTCCTTGGTGATGTTCAATATAGCTAAGTTCTACATCATGCAAGCTAGTGAATTTTATAACATTTTAGAACATGCATAATCACCAAAGCATCATAAATTTTAATGATGTGCAAAATTACAAATTTTGCAAGATTGCATTTGTGTGTCTTGAGATCTGCAAGATAGCACTTCTTAGTGATGTTCAAGATAGCAATTTCTTCTCTTTTGAGAAGTGCAATTTTTGCTTTCTTCTTGAATTGTGCAAGCTAGCTATCTCCCCTTTTGTCATTGTCAAAAAGAAGGGAAAAACCCTTTACATCAATTTTTAAATCATGACAAAGGTTAGTATCAATCTTATTTGTGCATCATTATATTTTCAAATTAAAACATGCATATTTTCAAAACAAATAAACTCATTATTATATGCAAGATTCCAAATCATCATTCATATTATTTCAATCATTGTTTCAATCACCACTTATAGCTTATCATGCACAATATATAAAATCATCTAACATGATACAATCATTTATTTTCAAAATATTTATCACTATTTTAATGTATGATAATGAAGTATTCATGATACCGAACATTGAATCAGTATTTATCACTTCATTTTAATCATGATTCCAAACATTTATCATTTAAAGCACATAAAAAAGACATGTGCATCATTCCAAATCATAAATATTTTAAATCATCATGATATTAATTTGTCACATTGCATCCTACCATGCATGATCGAGAAAATAAATTCATGAATATCTCATGCATTCATATCATCACTTGAGGAATATTGAAAAGAAATAATTGAGTGATGAGATAAATGTTTCAAGAATACAAGGAATTGCATAAAAATCATATCATGAATACAAGGAATACAAGTCACAATCATTCAAGAGAAAAATTATTATTTATTTTTAATTCATTCAATTTGATAAATCAAGATCATGATTTTGATAAAACTCATTTCAATTTTAAGTCATCAAAATCATTTCTATGGCTCACAAAACATAAATAGATTCATGATTTCATTGATAATATATTTTCCCCCTTTTTATGTGTTTCATTTTAAGTGATCGATTTCATGTTAGGATGCCTTTTCATTTATGAAAACATGTATCAACAAAAAAATATATTTTTTTTTTTTTAAAGCCACTGTTATTATCATGAAAATCGATAATCATCATAATTTTAAAAATATATACTCATTAATCATAACTTCAAATTGAACATGATTTCATATACTCAAAATCGAGAAATAACAATGGAAATCAACATGATACACATTATTACTTCTCAACCACATATAGCATGATTTCATAAGGTATTTTTAATCAAAATCATTTTGTTTATCATAAACATACAATTTTCATGATTATTTTCAAAATTACTAGAATGATAAGCATGATTCCTAATTGTTTGTGTTTTCATTATAAGATTATTAAACATGCAATTTTCAAGAAAATTAAAAAAAATGCTTTATGAAAAGCATCATGTAATTTCAAAGTAAATTAAAGGCATTTTGATTACCTCAGCGTCGAAAGGCGTAAAGGCGTAGTTTGCTACCTCACCTTTGTTGATTTTCTCCTCGTCTTTGGAGGAGCTCGATTCATCCCAATTTTTGTTCTTCTTCTTGCGTTCAAAGCAAGTAGTTCCATTCTTTTTGCTTTTTAATTTTCGTTTCATTTGTAGTTTAAGTTCACCATCACTTGAGCTTATGCTCGAGTGGTCTTCAAATGTTCTATGTCCCAAATCCTTCCTGTTCTTTGGAAGGTTGTTGTGTTCAACATGTTCATCATGTGCATTGTGCACCATTTCATATGTCATCAATGAACCAATTAGTTCTTCAAGTGGAAATTGGTTCAAGTTTTTCGATTCTTGAATAGCAGTTACTTTTGAATCCCAAGTTTTAGAAAGTGAGCGCAAAACTTTGTTAACGAGTTCAAAATCCGAAAAGCTTTTACCAAGTGATTTTAAACCATTGACGACATCCGTAAAACGGGTGTACATGTCAACAACGGTTTAAACTTGGTTTCATATGAAAAAGCTCAAAATCATGCAGTAAAATATTAACTTTCGAGTCTTTAACTCTACTAGTTCCCTCGTATGCGATTTCAAGAGTGCGCCAGATATCGAAAAGCCGTTTTCGCACAAAGAAACCCGATTGAACTCATTTTTGTCCAAAGCGCAAAATAAGGCATTCATAGCCTTTAGCGTTTAAAGAAAAATACTTCTTCTAAATCCGACCATTCGCTCATCGATTTAGAGGGAAGTTGAAAAATGTTTTCAACGATATTCCATAAATCCAGATTTAGAGAAATCAAGAAAACTCTCATTCGAAGTTTTCCAATAAGTGTAGTCCAATCCATTAAAGAACGGTGGACTAAAGACCGAAAAGCCCTCTTGAAGAGCCATTTCTCTCGGGTGTAAATCCGAAATGAGAAATACCCCGCCTGATACCAATTGTTAGGATCAAGAGCACTAAGAGGGGGTGAATTAGTGCAGCGAAATCTTTCAGCGATTAAAAAAAACGAAAGCTGCGTTAGTCCGATAAAAAACGATTTCGATGTAAATGCCGATTCACAGTTTGTATCTAAGTGTAGTTTACGCAGTTTTGCGTCTAAATGCAGTTTGCATCTAAATGCAGATTGCGCCTAAAAGCCAGTTTGTATTTAAGCTTAATTTATGCCTAAGCACAGTTTATGCCTAAGCGCGGTTTATGCCTAAAACACAGTTTGCATCTAAACACAGTTTGTGTCTAAAGCGCGGTTTATGCCTAAACTAAACACAGTTTATGCGTCTAAACACAGTTTGCGCGCCTAAACACAGTTTGGCGCCTAAACACAGTTTACGCTTTTTAAGTTTGGCGCTTGAGCGCAGTTTGTTTGCGTCTAAACGCAGTTTTACGCCTAAGTGCAGTTTTACGCCTATGCAGTTTTACGCCTAAACGCAGTTTTATGCCTAAACGCAGTTTTACATCTAAACGCAGTTTTACATCTAAACGCAGTTTTATGCCTAAACGCAGTTTTACGCCTAAACGCGGTTTTACGCCTAAACGCAGTTTTACGCCTAAACGCCAGTTTTGCACTTTGAAAAGCGTTTTTATGAATACGCAGAAAGCAATTTGCAGTTATAAATGGAATCAAAACGTGGCGTAAACTGCAGTGTAAAGATCGCATTTAAAAACCGATTTACGCCTGAATGCAGATACGGAAAGATCAGAACTTAGAGACTCGTTCGTAAACGCGCAGAGGGCAGTAGCAATGTAGGAGGTTTGCAATAATGATAAAGTGCTCAAAGTAAAAGCAAACCAGAGATTTAGAGTGGTTCGGTCAGTCTTGACCTACTCCACTTTTGGCTTCCTCCTCCGACGAGGTCACCGACGTCAACTAGCTGCCTTCCTTCAATGGGCGAAGGCCAACTGCCCATTTACAATTTCACTCCTTTTGACGGGCTCAGGAGACAACCCTTACAGATCCTTTCTCTCCTCTCTTTACAACTCAAGACTTGAAGAACAGAAAGAGGAGAACTTTTGGACTTTACACAAATTTGAGCTCTTAGAATCACAGAAAAGATCAAGAATTCGGTGTAGATCTGTGTCTTTTCAGTGCTGAATGGGTGGGGTATTTATAGGCCACAACCCAGTTCAAATTTGGAGCTCAAAACGATCAAATCCCGGAATTCCGGGATCAGGCGGTTGCACCTCCTGACTGGAGAGGTTGCACCGCCGGCAAAGTCTTGGAGATCGAGCCCAAGCGGTTGCACCTCTCTGTCGAGGGCGGTTGCACCGCCTGAAACCGCTCGAGACCGAGCCCTAGGCAGTGCCACCTCCTCGACCGAGGCGGTTGCACCTCTCCGAGCTCGAGACCGAAGACCGAGCTCGGCGGTGCTACTCTCTGTCGGGGGAGGTTGCACCGCCCAGCCTAGCTCGAAGATCGAGCTCGGGCGGTTGCACCTCCTGGTCGGGCGGTTGCACCGCCTCAGTCTCACGGAGACATAGCCCAGCGGTTGCACCTCCTCGCCTAGGCGGTTGCACCGCCTAGTGCAATCGGTCCCAATGGTTAGCTCCATTCGCTCGATTTCAATCTTTTCAGGGGCCCAATTGCCCCAAGATTAAGCTAAAGGGATCACATCCCATTTTCAAACTTAATCAACGTGCTAACTACGATTAAATCTAAGACAATTTCTGCAGCTTTGTTCGATCGTCAATCGCTTCTTCCGCGAAGTTTCGCTGAACTTCCGCCGTCGATCATCCGATGAACCCTCGGTGATTCTTCTGTGGACTTCCGCAAACTCCTGGACTTTCGCGACGATCCACTTGGCGAAGTTCCGACGAAGCTTAAACGCTTGGCAAGCTTCTGGACTTCTCGGATCTGTTCTCGCAGAACCTCCGACGACCGTCCGAACTTCCGTCGAACTCTCGAACTCCCAACGTGATCATGATCTTGACTCCGACGCAACTCCTACTGCTTGTCTAACTTTCATCGTAGTTAATCCTGCACAACAAAACTTCGATCGAGACAATTAATCCTAAGCAATTTAACCAAGTTGTTGCTAGTCATAGGTGCCCAGCAAGCCAATCACGTGAGTGATGGCACGTGTGACTTGATACAGAATCTTTTTGCTTATTATATTTTGGCGTATATCACTATATAACTATTGCATAAATGCATATATATATTGTGATGTCCTTGGATTTGTGCAATGGGAATCGGATCGTGATGAGATCACGATAATGAGATCGATTCACCTTTAAACACATATCCTAAATAATCCCGGTCATAGGTTACTCGAGAGGGACATCGTGATAACCGGATAGACTGGTGTGCTGTATACCCGTCCATATGATGGATGCAGTTGGTCTCATAGCTGCTCGTGTAGGGACACTAGGGATACAAATGCAGTGCTCATTGAGAATGAGTTCACCGATTGATCCGCTTTACGAATGTTGGATGGTTGATGATGCCTTATTGTCGGACAAATGATTCCAGAGTTCTAGTGGTGTATCTGGTCCTTAGACTTGAGACACCAAGGATGTCCTGTATGAGTGCTCCCCTTTTGATACCAGACTTATAGGTTTGGCTGTCCCCGCATCTAGTACACCGGTCATTGGGAGTGGTAGTCGACCTTCCACGAGGGCTATTGAGTGTCGATAGAGGATCATCCACTCTCGGCGCCATGAGAGGAATATCCCATGTGTTCTTGCTCGCACAAATCCCCGGCCAGGGTCATTCGGGTTGAGAGAGAAAGAGTTCTCCCGGAGAATCCGATTAGAGCGAGACTCGGTAGAAACCGTATGGGTCCGACAACACCATGCTCGATATACGGTCTCCGGGATATTAGATGGATGAGGGACTATAGGTACATGGTAATCGAGGACGACAGGTCCAATGGATTGATTCCCCAGATCGTCTGGGGACTACTGTGAGTGGCCTAGCACGTCCGTAGTCGATGAGTCGAAAGGAATTATTACGTAGATAATAATTCACCGAGTTAGAAGGAGTTCGACAGGTATGACTCACGGCCAGCTCGATATTGGGCCTAGAGGGTGTCACACATATGGTAGGCATTGCGATGAGTAGAGGTTCGGATATGAGATATCCGACGGAGCCCTTGTCTTATTGGATGCAGATCCAATACCCACTAGGGAAGGACCCATTAGGGTTTGACATGGGATATCTATAAATAGGAGGGATTCACAGCCTCATAGGCTAGAGTCTTTGCTTGCCCTTCTTATTCTCCTCTCCCTCCACCTTAGAGGCCTGGAGTTTTGAGGAGGGTCGCCGCTACCCCTGCTGTGTGGATCACCGCTAGAGAGGAGGACGCTTGACCTCCTTCACCCTCTCCTAAGGATCTGCAAGGAAACATGGATATATCGATCTCCCTAGGTAACACAATCTCTATAATGCAGTTTTGTGTTTTATGGATTTTTTGGGCACCAATCTTCGCATCGACGAATTTAACATCCTTTTGGGAATCGGGGATTTTTGTTTTCTTGTTCTTCCGCTTCATATGATGTCGCCCCCCAATGATTTCCCAACAAAGGGTATCGAGCCAGGTTGTTCGTGCAAATGATTGGTTTTGAAGTCGCGTGTGTTGTGTTTAGGAAGAATTTTGACGTCAAAATCGTTGACGAAAAGCGAAAAGGGCAGCAACAGTTGCTGCCCCTCGATCTGCGGCGCGCAGCGCCGCCGGGGCGCCAGGGGCTGGCTGCGTCTGCAGCGAGTCGGCCGGCGGCCTGCTTTGCAGCAGGCTTGCTGCCGGGCGGGCTAGGAACCCGCTGGCAGAGGCGCCAGGGGCAGTGGCGCCGTCGCCGAAAGGAAGCGGCCCACCGCCAGTGGGGCAGCGACGCCACCGCCGCCATCTCCCTATGGGCGAAAACCCCCCCACATTGGGGCGGTCATGGCGGGACAGCACCGCCCGTGGAGGGCGGCGGCACCGCAGGGGCGCCAACCTGCAGGGGTAGCACCGCCGCATGGCGTTGCCCTCACCGCAGAATCTGTCATGAGGCGGGCGCGACGGGGCGCCCACCGGCAATGGCGAAGACCGCCAATGGGCGTGCCACCAAATGCCGGGGCGCCCCTCGCCGCCAAGATTGAGCCGCCGCCAGCAGGGTGGCGGCGACGGCGGCAGCAGCGAAAGGGCATTAGGGTTTTCTGGGAAAAAGACAATTTTGCCCCTGTGAATTTGAGAAATTCCAGTTTCTGTTTTTTATCCAAATTTCGAAAATACCCTTAGGAATTGCGAAATTCCCTACATGTCCCTGATTTCAGAAAAATATTAATTAATTAAAAGGTTTAGTTGATTATTATTTTTATTATTATCTAGTAGTCCTACATGATGATGATTAATTATACATGTGATGTATGATGTGTGGACGGATGATCATGGACCGTGTGATGTGTGTACTTATGATTATTATTATTGAGGTCTACGAACCTCCATTATATTTCTCGTTTATTGTCGGGCCTGCGTGCCTATGATTAAGTTGTAATCACATGAGGAGGCGCAGCGGGAGCGTGGATGCGATAGCGGGACCCACGAGACGGACGATTGTGATGCATGGAGATGCATCAAGATGTCGACGGAACCGACGAGGACGACATGGACGATCACAAGGGCATGGAGATGCACCGTTGCACACATAGATCTTGATGTGAGTGATTAGGGCTACTGGCTCGGGCCTAATCATATTAGGCTGTGGTCCATGATCATCTGATGTGATTGCTTATACACATGCTAGATATGTATATATATTTGCATGCGATGTAGATATATATTAAATATGTATATGTGTGACATGTCATATTAGGAGACCAAATTATAGAAACATCTCTCGATAATATTAAGTCGGTAAACGTGAGGCAATTAGATTGACCCACGTGGCCTTCCATCGTTATGAGTAGGAACCGATTCCCGGTGTAGGTTGAGTTGGTCGAGTCCCTCGAGACTCACCTATATCACGATTCGCTATCTTGCTTACGATATAGGGATGTCACCGGTGACCTGAGGACATGGTATGCTTGGTCGAGTCCCTCGAGGGTATATCATCAAATCGACTCATCTTGTAACGGCGGTGTTGACTTAACCGAAAGCATCATGGTTGGTCGAGTCCCTCGAGGCCATGGTGATTCGGAGGCCGAACAGGGCGGGAATCACAAGGAGTTGTGATCGGCAAGAGTTGCCTAACTTTTAGGCTTAGTGTGATTGGTCGAGTCCCTCGAGGTTACACTAAGACGCTGATTGATCCCCCCCATCCCCACTAGAAGTCTGCCGAGACTTCCGTTTCACGCGGTCTTTGAAGGTGTCGCGTGACTCGTTAGTAAAATAGTGGGAGCATATTAAGATAGAAGTCCATATTTTGATAGTTTATTTCTTGCAAAATCTGCATGTTATTTATTTCTGCTACATCTTTATTTTCAGAAAATGTCGCTTTCAAATCCCTTTACGTGGCATACTTGATGTCAACCGCCTTCTTGGTCCAAATTATACGGATTGGCTCCGTGAACTGAGAGAATTGTTCTCACAGCGAGAAAAATCGTAATGCGTCCTTGATACAGTGATGCCTACGCCCGAAGAAGGGGCAAGCGAGGATGAGATCGCTCGCTACGTGAAGTACATTGATGACTCCACTCTTGCTCAGTGCTATATGTTGGGCTCTATGACTCCAGAGTTACAGAGACAACATGAAAAGATGGATGCCAGATCCATGTCCTAAACACATATCCTAAATAATCCCGGTCATAGGTTACTCGAGAGGGACATCGTGATAACCGGATAGACTGGTGTGCTGTATACCCGTCCATATGATGGATGCAGCTGGTCTCATAGCTGTTCGTGTAGGGACACTAGGGATACAGTACATGTGCTCATTGGAGAATGAGTTCACTGATTGATCCGCTTACGGAATGCTGGATGGTTGATGATGCCTTATTGTCAGACAGCGATCCGTAGTCCTAGTGGTGTATCCGGTCCTTAGACTTGAGACACCAAGGATGTCCTGTATGAGTGCTCCACTCTTTGATACCGCACTTATAGGTTTGGCTGTCCCCCCGATCTAGTACAGCTGGTCATTGGGAGTGGTAGTCGACCTTACGAGGGCTATTGAGTGTCGATAGAGGATCATCCACTCTCTACGCCATGAGAGGAATATCCCATGTGTTCTTGCTCAAACAAATCCCTAGCCGTGGTCATTCGGGTTGAGAGAGAAAGAGTTCTCCGGGAGAATCCGATTAGAGCGAAACTTCGAGTAAAAACCGTATGGGTCCCACGACAACACCATGCTCGATATATCGGTCTCCCGGGATATTAGATGGATGAGGGACTATAGGTACATGGTAATCGAGGACATACAGGTCCAATGGATTGGATTCCCCAGATCGTCAGGGGACTACTACAGAGTGGCCTAGTATGTCCGTAGTCGATGAGTCGAGTGAATTATTACAGAGATAATAATTCACTGAGTTAGAAGGAGTTCTGACAGGTATGACTCACGGCCAGCTCGATATTGGGCCTAGAGGGTCACACACATATGGTAGGCATTGCGATGAGTAGAGGTTCGGATATGAGATATCCGACGGAGCCCTTGTCTTATTGGATGCAGATCCAATACCCACTAGGGAAGGACCCATTAGGGTTTGACATGGGATCTCTATAAATAGGAGGGATTCACAGCCTCATAGGCTAGAGTCTTTGCTTGCCCTTCCTATTCTCCTCTCCCTCTCCACCTCAGAGGCCTGGAGTTTTGAGGAGGGTCGTCGCAACCCTGCTGTGTGGATCACCGCTAGAGAGGAGGACGCTTGACCTCCTTCACCCTCTCCTAAGGATCTGCAAGGAAACAGGGATATACGATCTCCCTAGGTAACACAATCTCTATACGCAGTTTTGTGTTTTGCGGATTTTTGCGCACCAATCTTCGCACGACGACGAACATCTTTTTGGGAATCGGGGATTTTTGTTTTCTTGTTCTTCCGCTGCGCATATGATGTTGCCCCCAATGATTTCCCAACCGTTGTCCGGTCATGTCATTGGTCCCTCGACGCTTCGTCCGATTCTTCGGCGCATCGTCCTCTCCTGCAGCCTATTGCCCAATCGGCCAGTTGACTCTGCAACTCCGATATCCTTGGCACAATACCCTCTCTTCTTGGCCCGATGCCCGAGTCCACGGCCCGAAGCCTTCTGTCGATACGTCGACCGATCCACCGGCCCGACGTCCAATCTTCTGACATTTTCCTTCGGCACAACATGATTTTCCTGCTTTAATTATCTCATCCTGATCGAAGCATCCCGCGTCACTCAAAACACAGATTAAATCATAAACATATATCAAGTAGTTTCATCATCAAAATACGAGATTCAACAAAAGATTACTAGCTCAAGGCAAATGCTGGCTAGCTTGTACTCTTCCCTTCTTTTCCACAAAAACAAAGGGGAGAAAGCTTTTGCTAGTTAGAACATGTAAAGAAAAGCAAAGTGTAATCTTGCACAAGAAGCAAGTGTTGAATTGCCATGATTGAACTTAAGAATCTTGCTATGCTTTTGTGCTTATATGTTGTGATGAAAATCTAGCTTCATGTTGCAAAAACTTGCATATCTTTTAAAATAGCTAGAGCTACTTCTCCTTTTTGTTGATGACATAGGGGGAGAAGTATATTGATGACTTCATGCATTGAATTGAATATTTTATATATTTGCATGATGGTTTAAATGTTTTTCATAATATGTGATGAATGTTACTTGGATTTGGGATAGCCCAAGTGTTCTATCAATGGCATATTGATAGGGGGAGTTTGGGTAAACTTCGGGGAGTTAAGGTTAACTCCGTTAGTCATCAATTAGTTGTCATCATCAAAAAGGGGGAGATTGTTGAATCTCGGATTTTGATGATGAAACTAATTGATTGTGTTTAGATGTTTAACTGCATTTTGAGTGATGCAGGTCTACTCGATCAAGAGTAGACAGTTGACGTAGGAGGAATTGAACGTTGCGCCGGAGGAGATCACGTCAGGATATTGGACGGCAGAAGGCTTCGGACGTCGGGCATCGGGCCAAGGAGAGTGTAGTTGCGCCAAGGATATCGAGGTTGCGGAGGTCAACCACCGATTGGGCAATAAGCCACAAGAGAGGATGATGCACTGAAGAATCGGACGAAGTCCCAACCAATGACGTGCCGGGCAGCAGAATGTCAATTCGCGTTGTAATAATTGTCTAGATCGGAGTAGAGTTTTAGTTTGTCTGTGCAGGAATAACTACGATAATGACAAAGACAAAAAGCGAAACAAAGTGTGGAGTTAAGCGCGAAGGATTCGTTGGGAGTTTGAGAGTTCGATGGAAGTCCGAAGGCTCGTCGGGAATGCTACCGGAACTAGCCAAGAATGAGTATGGAGCTTACCGAAGGGTTTTTCGGAAGCTCGTCGAAAGGTTCATTGGAAGTTCACGGAGCTCATCAAGAAAGATCGGAGCTTGCCAAAGAAGCTCGTTGGAACTCGCCAAGATCAAATCGTGAAGTCTAGGAGCTTGCCAGGAGCCCGCAGAATTGTTTCCAAGAGTTTATCGGAAGACCATCGGAAGTTCACCGAAAGCTCACCGAAAGAAGTCTTGACTTGCGGACTTTGTAAAAGCTTATGAAATATCTTTAAATTCATAGTTAGCACATTAATTAGGGTTAGGATTAGGTGTTAATCCTATAACCCAAGTAGGGGTCAATTGGGCCCGAGTTCAGACTGGTTTGGGCCAAGTTTGGAGTCTAACCAGTGAGCTGAAATAGTGTAGGCGGTGGCACCACCTAGAACCCGAGATCTGAGCGGTGGCACCGCCACCGACAGGCGATGGCACCGCCAGCCTCGGAAACCCAAGATAATTCAAATTTTGGAGCTAAAATTTGAATCCTCTTGGGGCCTATAAATACCCCTCAATTCTCAGTTGAGATTACAACCTTTGAGAAGCAAGAGAGTGAGCTAAAAGTCTTAGCAAAGTCTTTAGCAAGTTTTTGTTTTCAAATTGCTTGAGTGTTGACTCCTCCCATCTTGTTGAAAAGAATTGTAAGAGTGTGAACCACTTGTAAAGGTTATAAGAGGGGTATTAGTCCTTCCCCTACAAAGAGATTTTGCTAGTGGAAGTTGGGAGCCTCTTCGAAGAAGGCTTCGCAAGTGGATGTAGGTCATTTTGACCGAACCACTTTAAAATTGCTATGTTATCTGGTTTGTATTCTACTCTTACCATTTACATACTGCAAACTTCTTTACTTAGTCACTACGCTTCCATATGCTTCTAAGTTATCAAGCTTCCAAATCGGTTTTCATCAATTTTGGTTTTTATCGTACGAAAGATTTTTCCAAAATCGAAGTTTTAATCTGCTGCACTAATTCACCCCCCCCTCTTAGTGCCGCTCCGATCCTAACAAATATGATGTCTGGTCTAATTGTGGTGAGGTATAGTAAACTACATATCATACCACTATACATTTTTTTATCAAAGTTTTATCTACTTTCGTCTATGTCTAACTTAGTGGAGGTACTCATAAGAGTATTGATAGTCTTCGAACCATTCATATTAAACTATTTTAGCAATTCTAATGCATATTTGGTTTGACTAAGAAAAATATCATCACTAAGTTGTTTGATTTGTAAGACTAAAAATAAAGTTAGTTCATCCATTAAACTCATTTCAAACTCTTGGCTCATACTCTTGGTAAACAATTCGCATAAGGATTCATTTGTAGAACTAAAACTAATGTCATCAGCATAAATTTGAATAATAAAAAAGTCATTTTCAAAATTTTTAATAAACAATGTAGTATCGACCTTGCCTTTAGAGAAATTATTTGGATAAGAAATGAGCTAAGTCTCTCATACTAAGCCCTTGGGGCTTGTTTTAATCCATATAGAGCTTTTGTTAACTTAAACATATGATTAGGAAAAAGAGTGTTCTCAAATCCGGGTGGTTATTCAACATACACTTCTTTAAAAATAAAGCCATTTAGGAAAGCACTTTTAACATCCATTTAAAATAACTTAAGATTATTACAACTAGCATATACAAGGAGCATCATTATGACTTTTAATCTTGCCATAAGAGAGAAGGTTTGTTCATAATCGATACCTTCTTCTTGGTTGAAACCCTTGGCCACTAATCTAGCCTTGTTTATATTGAATCTCGAATTTTGATGATGAAACTAATTGATAAGTGTTTATAAATTGATCTGTATTTTGAGTGATGCAGGATGCATCGATCTTGATGAGACAATTAAGGCAGGAAGAATCATATTGGGATAGTGGAACATGTTAGAAGATTAAACGTCTAGCCAGAGAATCGGATGATGTATCGACAAAAGGCTTCGGGCATCAGGCTAAGAAGAGTGAAAATTACAACAAGGATACCGGAGTTGCGAAGGTCAACGGGCCGATTGGGTAATATGCCGCAAGAGAGGATGATGCATCGAAGAATCGGATGAAGCGTCGATAGACCAATTACATGCTCGACAACATGATTCATGATTAGTAATAATTGTCTAGATCGAAGTGTATTTTTACATATATAGGATTAACTACAATAGCAAGGCATAAAGTAAAATAAAATCCCAGAGTCAAGAATGCGATTTCATTGGGAGTTCGAGAGTTTGTCGAAAGTCCGAATGTTCGTCGGAAGTTCTATCGAAATTGATCGAGAAGTCCCAGAGCTTGCCAAAGAAGCTCATTAGAACTCACCAAGAAGATCATCATGAAGTCCAGGAGCTTGCTGGGAGTCCGCTGGAACATTACCGAGAGATCATCGGAAGTTCATCGGAAGAACGCTGGAAGCTCGCCAGAAGAAACCTAGACTTACGGATTGTGTTTAGCTTAGTAAGTGTCTTAAATTTTGTACTTAGCACATAATAGGGATTTGAATTGGGCCAACCCAATTAGGGGACAGTTGGGCCAAGTTTGGGATATGGTGGGCCAAGAGAAAAGCCCAAACAGTGACCAAACAAGTGAAACTATCGTGGCACAATCTCTAAAACTGTGTTAGGCGATGGTACCACCAGTCTGGGTGGTGGTACTACCCGGACTCAGTCTCTGAGACTATCTGGGCAGTGGTACCACCATTTTGGGTGATGGTACCACCCAGTATCAGGCTGGAAGCGGTGGTACCGCCCAATGTTGGCGGTGGTACCACCCGTACCCTGAAATTTTGAGGGTTTGAATTTTGGGCTCCAAATTTGAATCTATTTGGGGCCTATAAATACTCTAGCTATTTCTACATGGATAAGTAAGAAATATTGAGTAAAACCCTATGATTCTAAAGTTGTAAACATTAGAAAGTTGAGTTCCCTTCTCCCAAAGCTTAGAGAGAGTTCTAAGGGAGGTGTGAGAGGGATACATTATAAAAGAGGGTTGTAAAAGGTTGTCTTCTAAATCTGTAAAAAGGAGAAGATGGGTGGAAAAGGGTAATTGGCCTTCGCACATTAAAAGAAGATTGATAGTGGATGCCGGTGGCCTCGACAAAAGAGGAATCGGCGAAGTGGATGTAGGTCACGACGACCGAACCAGTATAAAAATCTAGTTTGTGTTTCTCTTATGCAATTTACTTTATTGCAAACCACTTTACTTGCATTACATCCACTACCCTCTTTCGTATGCTTTCAAAGTTAATACCTTTACGAAATGGTTTTTCATCGAAAATAGATTTAATCGTAACAAAGTTTTGAATCGACATAATTTTTACCGATGCACTAATTCACCCCTTCTCTTAGTGCCGACTCTTTTCCTAACAATTGGTATCAGAGCCTCGTTATTTCTCATTTGCTTTAACAACCAAAAGAAATGACTCTTTTTAGCTTTCAAGAGGGACTTTCTCTCATTCGTCCTCCCTTGTTTAATGGGACAGACTACACATTTTGGAAAACTCAAATAAGAGTTTTCTTACTTTATTTGGATTTAAATTTATGGAGTATTATGAAAAATGGTTTTTGAATGTCTTCTCTTCTAATAAACCATTGGAATGATTTGGAGAAGAGGACTTTTTCTTTAAATGCTAGAGCTATGAATGCTCTATTTTGCGCCTTAGATAAAACCAAATTTAATCAGGATTCTACTTGCGAAATGGCTTTTGACGTTTGGCATACTCTTGAAATCACACATAAAGGCACTAGCGAAGGTTAAGATTAAAAAATCAACTTTTTGATGCATGATTTTGAACTTTTTCATATGAAACCAAGCAAAACCATTGGAGACATATATACCCATTTTACGGATGTCGTCAATGGTTTAAAAAAACTTGGTAAAAGTTTTTCGGACTTTGAACTTATAAAAAAAATTTTACGTTCTCTTAATAAGAACTGGTATCCAAAATTAATCGCAATACAAGAGGCAAAAGATCTTAATAATTTTTCACTTAAAGAACTTTTTGTTTTATTAATGATATATAAAATAGCGGACAATGCACAAAAAAAACTTGAGAACATCCTTCCAAAGAATAGGAAGGATTTCAAACTTAGAACAATCAAAGACCACTCGAGCATAAGCTTAAGTGACGATGAACTTGAAGTTCTCACTATGAAATTTAAAAAGTTTATAAAACAAAAATTGAAGAACAAAAATAAATTTAAAAAGAACGTAACTATTTGCTTTGAATGAAAGAAGAAGGAAGTAATCTTAGATGAAATGAGCTCATCCGAAGATGAAGGACAATCCACAATCCAATAAAGACGAGGTGACAAACTACGCCTTAACGATTTTCGACAATGAGGTAAAATACTCAAACAAAACCCTCTTAGTTTATCTCAAAATAACATGATGCTTTGCATGAGTTATTTTTAATTTAGCTTAGAAAAATTATTTTTCTTAAAAATTTCATGTTTAATAATGTAATGAATAATGCTAAAAATAAAAATTTTAGGAATCATGCTTATCCTTCTAGTAATGATCATGAAAATCACATATTTTATGAATAAAATATTAGATTTAAATCTAATGATAATCCTATGTATGTTTTTTCAAGAAGAAATAATGTGTATGTAGATGATTTTTGATTTTGATTGAAACCATGATTGATTTCTTAATGAAAATGTTAAGAGGTTTGATATCATGCTTAATATGAATCTATGCATGATGATTTGAAGAAATGATGATTTTTGGGAAATTTATGGTTTATTGATCTTGATGGTTTTTATAACAGAATTTATTTTTTGATCCTAAATGATTGATGCATGTTCTAATTTGGCATAAAAAGACAAAGGCATACTTGTTTGAATCTAACAACTTAAAATGAAACATCTCTATCTTATCGAGTTTTGAATAAGAGATTGAAATATATATTTATATTATTTTGAATCTCTTGAACTATGAAAGTGATTTTGATGATTTGATGATTTAAATTTGAATAATTTTTTTTAATCCAAATCATGATCTCGATTCCTTGATATTTATAAATTAAGATTTATTATGAATCAAGATTTTTTTTTATCATTCTTCTACAATTATACTTGGTATTTTCTTAAGAGGAGATTTTCTAAATGAATTATGATTTTTTATAATTATAATTTTTATGATTCATAATGAATTGAGAGATATTATACATGAATCAAGATTGTTTATGTGTTCTCTCATGACATCTTTTTGCTATAAGAATATCTTCATCTATATCAGGATCTTAAATTCTCGATATTGATACTTGAAATTTTTTCATGAATCAAGATCTTGTTTTTGAACTCCCAAGTTTTTTTCTGTTATTTACTAAAAATGAGATTTGTCAAAGTGAATCCTATATATTGATATGCATGAATTGAGATCTTGTTCTCCTACTATTCTTTTTGCTATTCACCAATAAGAAGACTTATTCTAATAAACCATGATATGCCACTTGACATCTTTTAAGATTTATGACTTGAATTTTATCATGTAAAATTCCTTGTATTCATGAAGTATATCTCATCACCAAGTTCTTCTTGATATTCTTCATGTGATGATATGAATGCATACAATACTATGATTTTGACATTCTATGACTTGATTTTTTTTTTGATTGAAATAATGACTAGAATATTGATGTAATTATGAATGGTAATTTGATATTATGCATACGATACTTCAACTTATGATGCATGCAATGATGAAATATTCATGATAAAAAAATTATTTTGACATTCATGACTTGATTTTTCATCTTTGTTATTTACCTTTATCATGATTTGAAAATTATTGTAAAGGGAAAAAAAATTACAAAATTATTTTCTTCCATTCTTTTTGCACAATGATAAAGTGGGAGAAATTTTGCTAGCTTGCATACTTCAAGAAGAAGTAAAAATCTTGCTCATCCCAAAAGATGTAAAAAATTTTGCCAACTTTCATGTGTAAAATTTGCTAGCTCACAAATTGCAAGGAGAAAAACTTTCTAGGAAGCAAAGTTGCTAGCTTATTCAAAAATGATGCATGCAATAATTATGATTTTATTATGATGATGTATTTGGTGTAGTGCATATCATGTATGAGAATCATGATTAAAATTTAAATTCAATGTTTTTCTCAATTATGACATATTGAAATAAGAATGACACTTTATTTTTATCATAATTTAAAAATTGATGAATTGCACCATTCTTTTGTTATTCTTCTCTTTTTGCTAATGACAAAGGGGGAGAAAGAATTTCTAGTATGCACATCATGAAAAGAGGCAAACTTGTTAGCTTGCACAAGTCAAGAAAATGCAAAACCATGTTAGCTTGCTCATCTCAAAAGAGAAGCAAAGATTGCTAACTTGCATATTTCAAGACGCAAAAGTTAACTTCTTGAACATCTTAAATATTGCTAGCTTATATGATGTAAAACTCAAATTTTTTGCTAGCTTGCAATGATGATAAAACTTGAGATTTATTATGTAATGATTTAAATTTGGATGTCTAAAAACACTTGCTAGTTGTACTTCTCCTTTTTGTTGATGACAAAGGGGGAGAAGTATGATGTTATACATAAGTTTATGATAACATATTGCTTGGATTTTTGAATCTAAGAGTCTCTATCAATATGGTATATTGATAGGGGGAGTTTGTTTAAACTCCGTCATCAATTGATTGTCATCATCGAAAAGGGGGAGATTATTGAATCTCAAATTTTGATGATGAAACCAATTGATAAGTGTTTATAAATTGATCTACGTTTTGAGTGACACAGGATACTTCGATCAGGATGAGACATTTAAAGTAGGAAGAATCATATTGGGTCGGTGGAACAAGTTAGAAGATTGGACATCTAGTCAGAGGGTCAGATAACATATCGATAAAAGGCTTCGGGCCATGGATTTGGGCATCGGGCTAAGAAGAGCAGAAATTGTGCTAAGGATATCAGAGTTGCGGAGGTCAATTGGCTGATTGGGTAATAGGCCACAAGAGAGGACGATGCGTCAAAGAATCAGACGAAGCGTCGATGGACCAATGACATACTCGACAACATGATTCATACTTAGTAATAATTATCTAGATCAAAGTATATTTTTACATGTGTAGAATTAACTATGATAGCAAGGCATAAAGCAAAATGAAGTCCCGGAGTCAAGAACGTGATTTTATTGGGAGTTCGGGAGTTCGTCGGAAGTCTGAACATTAGTCGGAAGTTCTGTCGGAATTGACCAAGAAGTCCTAGAGCTTACCAAAGAAGCTCATCAAAACTCATCAAGAAGATCATTATGAAGTTCAGGAGCTTGCCGGGAGTCCGCTAGAACATTGCTGAGAGATCGTCAGAAGTTCGCTGGAAGATCGTCGGAAGAAACATAGACTTACAAACTTTGTTTAGCTTAGTAAATATCTTAAAATTCATAATTAGCACATAATAGGGATTAGAATTAGGCCAACCTAATTAGGTGACAGTTGGGCTAAGTTTAGGCTGTGTTGGGCCAAGAGAAAGGCTCAAATAATGACCAAACAGGTGAAACCGTCGTGGCATAGTCTCGGAGACTGTGTTAGGCGGTGGTACAGCCCAAACTCAGTCTCCGAGACTATCTAGGCATTGGTATTGGTAGTCTAGGTGGTGGTACCACCTGGTGTCAGGCTGTAGGCTGTGGTACCGCCCAGTGCAGGCGATGGTATCGCTCGTACCTTGAAATTTTTGGGGTTTGAATTTTGGGCTCCAAATTTGAATCCATTTGGGGCCTATAAATACCCTAGCTATTCTTGCATGGATAAGTAAGAAATATTGAGCAAAACCTTGTGATTCTAAAGTTATAGACCTTAGAAAGGTGAGTTCCCTCCTCTCAAAGCTTAGAGAGATACCTTGTAAAAGAGGGTTAAAAGGTTGTCTCCTAAACCTGTGAAAAGGAGAAGAGGGGTGTAAAAGGGTAGTTGGTCTTCACCCATTGAAAGAAGACTGATAATAGATGTTGGTGGCCTCGACAGAAGAGGAATCGTTGAAGTAGATGTAGGTCATGACGACTGAACCACTATAAAAATCTGGTTTGTGTTTCTCTTATGTAATTTACTTTACTGCAAACTGCTTTACTTTCTTTACATCCACTACGCTTTTCCATACGCTTTCAAAGTTAATACCTTTATGAAATGGTTTTCATCGGAAATAGATTTAATCGCAACGAAGTTTTGAACAGGCGTAATATTTATCACTGCACTAATTTGTTGGGCTGATGGCCCATATTCAGCACATGTGGGCTTTATCAGCCCACAGCTCACACCCCCTCTTAACCTAACCCTAATTAAGATTAGGGGGGTATGGTGGCTGCGTTTTAGAGGCAGATTAAAGCTATAAAAAGGCAACAACGAGGCAGATCTTAGGGGCCACGAGATTCCAAAGAGAAGAAGGAGAACAAGGCAGAAAAGGAAGAGAAAGAAAGGGAAGAAGACAAGGACAACGCAGAGAGACTGTTCACAATCATCTAGTAGTGTTCTCATCTCAGGTTAGATCAAATCTACAGTAGTCTCTTGCTGTGATTACTTGGGAGGTTTTAGATATTGTGGGCAGTAACGTGATCATTGTATCCCAGTTATTCTCTTGTGGTTGTTGCTTGGGTTTTGGGCAAGAGATTGAGATTTGTATATTCATTATTCTCATAGTGAATTATCTCTAGTTTGCCCTGTGGTTTTTACCCTTCACATTGAAGGGGTTTTCCACGTATATCTTGGTGTTCTGTTTGATTGTGTTTCCATTTTATTCCGCTGCGTATTTTGGTCTTCTAGTATTTGTTCCTATACAAAGGTTATTCCTGTCTATATCCCCATCATAATTCACCCCCCTCTTAGTGCCGACTCTTTTTCTAACAATTTCTAACCACGATACCAAATTTATCTTGCTTGTTTCTAAAGACCCATTTAGTATCAATAACTAAATGGTCACTAAGTTTTGGAACAAGCTTCCACACCTCATTTCTCTCAAATTGGTTCAACTCTTCTTGCATTGCAATAACCCATGAATCATCATTCAAGGCTTCGTCAATACATTTTGGTTCAATTTGAGAAAGAAAAGCGGCATTGGCATAAAAAAATTTTAAAGTTGATGTCTCATATGACTAGCTCGTTAGGATGAGCATCTACATACTTCCATTCCTTAGATAAGGATGTTTCAGAAGATGTATCCAAGTTGCAAGTTGGAGGAGAGGGTTCATTTAAATTCAAAGCATCAAAATTAAGATCATCATCAAAATTATTTTTCTTAAATTTAGAGACTTCATCAATGACAACATGAATAGACTCTTCTATAACCAAAGTTCTTTTATTAAAGATACGAAAGGCTTTTGAAATAAAAGAATAACTAAGAAAAATGCCTTCATCGGATTTTGTATCAAATTTTCCTAAGGCATATTTTTCATTCAAGATAAAACATTTACAATCGAAAACTTTAAAATATGAAATGTTAGGTTTTTTGTTATTCCATAATTCATACGGAGTTTTGAAAAGTAATGGTCTTACTAAAACCCTATTCATGACATAGCATGTCATGTTAACGGCTACGGCCCAAAAATATTTAGGTAGGCTATGTTCGTTCAACATAGTTCTTGCCATTTCTTATAAACTCCTATTTTTTCTTTCTACTACTCCATTTTGTTGAGGATTTCTAGGAGTAGAGAAATTATGGTTATATCCATTAGATTCATAAAAATTTTGAAAAATCATGGTTTTGAAATTCACCATCATAATCACTCCGAATTGATAAAATTATAAAGCCTTTTTTATTTTGAATAAGTTTACAAAACTTAGAAAAATACCGAAAGTAATCACTTTTGTATGCCAAGAAGTATGTCCTAGTGTATCTATTATTAATCGTCTATAATTACAAAGGTGTATTTGCTACCTCCTAGGCTTGTTGTATCAATTAGTCCAAACAAATCCATATGGATCAATTGTAATGGTCTAGAGTTGCTTATTTGATTCTTTGATTAAAACTATTTTTTATTTGTTTTCCTAGTTGACATGCATCATGCACATTATCTTTAACAAACTTAATGTTAGGAATACCTCTTACAAGTTCTTTGGATGAGATTTGAGAGATTAGTTTCATGCTAGCATGACCTAATCTCCTTTGCTAAAGCCAAGTATTGTCATTCAAAACTGAAAAACACATTTCATTACAAAGATTATCAATATCAACAGTGTATACATTATTTTATTTTAGGGAATCATAGATGTATCTTTGTGTGGTTGTTCAATAATGCAAGCATTGGATTCAAATCTAACAATATATCATTTATCACACAATTGACTAATGCTCAAAAGAATATGCTTTAAGCCATCAACCAACAACACATCTTTAATCAAAAAGTTAGATTTGTTACCTATGGTTCCCTTGTCAATAATTTTACCCTTGGTGTTATCTCCGAAGGTGAAATACACATCATCTGGACTAGTGAACTTAGAGAATTTAGATGGATCTCTGGTCTCTTAAGCATCCACTATCAAGGTATCATTTCTTGCTCATAGCTTATGATGATAAATATTTATACAAAAAAGGATCATTTTTAGGTAACCATTTGACCTTAGTACCTCAAAAATCGATTTACACAACTTATCGTTTTGCATAGAGTTCTTTATAGTTCCTTTAGGAACCCAAATCAATTTTATATCTCTTAAACGGACATTTATAAGCAACATATCCGAGTTTACAATAAAAGTTAGATTTGGTGGGGGGTGATACATGCAAAGTAGAGCCTTTAACAAAGGTGGTTAGATTTGTTAGGAACAAGAACGACACTGAGAGAGGGGGGGGTATTAGTGCAGCAATAAAAACCACATCAAGTCAAAAATCTCATTCGATAAAAATGTTTCGACAAAGCTCATATAGGAAATATGTTTAGCTTGAAAGCACGTAGAAGCATAGTGAAAGTAAAGTAGTTTGCAATGAAAGTAAAGAGCAGAATATAAATGCAAACTAGATTTTTATAGTGGTTCGATCGTCGTGACCTATGTCCACTCCCAATTCCTCTTCACTCGAGGCCACCGGCTTCCACTACTCGATCTTCTTTCAATGGGTGAAGATCATCTGCCCTTTTATACTTTCTCCTCTTCACAAGTTTAGGAGATAACCATTACACCCCTCTTTTATAAGGTATTCCTCACACACCTCCCTTAGAACTCTCTCTAAGCTTTAGGAGGAGAGAACTCAACTTTCTAAAAGGGTTTACAACTTTAGAATCACAGAGTTTTACTCAACTTTCTTGCTATTCCATGCAGGAATAGTTGGGATATTTATAGACCCCAATTAGCTTCAAAAATGAAGCCAAAAGAGGTCTCATCCTAGGTTTTCCGGGTCCTAGTAGTACCACTAACTGTGCTGGCCAATACCACTGCCCGTAGCACTGACACTAGGTGGTACCATCGCCCAGTCTGATGATACCATCGCTTAACACCCTACCATTAGGCAGTGCCACCGCCCAATCTAGCGGTACCACCGCTTGACATAGTCTCAGAGATTGTGTCTAAGTAATACCACCGTCTGACACTAGGCGATTCCACCACCCAGTTTGGGGGTACTACCGCTTGATATAGTCTTGAAGACTATGCCACCAATGGTTCTACCTGTTGGGTTACTATTTGGGTCTTTCACTTGGCCCAACATAGCCCAAACTTGGCCCAATTGGCCCCTAATTGAGTTGGCCCAATTCCAACCCAATTACACCTAAAACCTACTATGATCTAGACAATTATTACAAAGCTTGAATCAAATATTGTTTGGTATATCATTGGTTCATCAACGCTTTGTCCGATTCTTCGGCACATCATCCTCTCTTACGGCCTATTGCCCAATCGGCTAGTTGACCTCCGTAATTTCATTTTGCTTAGGATAATTTTCACTCTTCTTAGCTTGATACCCAAACTCATGGCCCAAAGCCTTCTATCAATACGTCGAGATCCTCCGGCTTGACATCTAATTTTCTAACGTTTTCTACTCCGGCCCAACATGATTCTTCCTACTTTAATTATCTCTCCCTGATCGAAGCTTCCTGTGTCACTCAAAACACAAATCAGATCATAAATACTATCAATTAGTTTCATCATCAAAATCCAAGATTCAACAATCTCCCCCTTTTTGATGATGATATTTAATTGATGACGGTGTTAACCTTAACTCCCCCTATCAATATGGCATATTTGAGATGAACCTTCAATTCAAATTGAATTCGAGTCAAGACAAATTTAATCAAGAATATTTCATCATTGTATGCATCATAAATATTGAAAGACCTAATTAATCATATCATTGCATGCAACATAAACTTATGCATAATCAAAATATCCAAGTATACATCATCCCATGTATGATTATCAATATGACTTCTCCCCCTTTGTCATTAACAAAAAGGAGAAGTGCATCTATCAAGTTTTAGATATATAAAAGCTTAGCAATTTAGCAAATTTTCATCACTTTAGAACATGCAAGCTAGTAAGTACTTTATTCTCTTTTGAGAAGTTCAGGCTAGCAATTTTTTGCTCCATTTGCAATGTTCGAGCTAGTAGTTTTTGCTTCCTTTGTAATGTGCAAGCTAGCAAGTTCTTTGAGAATGTGAAGTTTAGCAAAGTTTTTGCTTCTCTTGAGATAGCAACTTTTTGCTTCTCTTTACAATGTGCAAGATAACATCTTTTTGCTAATTTTTGAAATGTACAAGATAGCATGTTTTCACATCTTCTTGAAATGTGTAAGTTAGCAAACATTGCTTCTCTTGATATTTGCAAGATAGCACTTGCTTCTCTTTTGAGACGAGTAAGTTAGTAAGTTTTGCTCCCCCTTTGTCATTGTAAAAAAGAAGGGATGGTTACAATAGTATAACACCCCTCATTTCCAAATTTTCGTATAAGTTTCTAGTTGTAATGTAGGTATCTATTTTAAATTTGATAAAAAGTCAAAGTATGAATCTGAGAACTTATTCATAAGAGTTGGAGGATTTGTTAAAAGAAAGAATCTGAGGACCTATATGTAAACCCTAAGGACTAAATCGTGAATAAGATAAATCCAAGGACTAAACTGTAAAATATACAAAAAATACAAACTTCACCGTTTAAGCCTCTCTGCCTTCATTCTTAAGGAAGCAGAGAGGGCAGCTCGTGGGTGATCAAAGAAAGAAAGAAAGAAAGAAAGAAAGAAGAAGAAGAAGAAGAAGAAGAAGAAAAAATTGGGGTTTTAGGGTTCTTGCTTCAATCTTTTCACTTCGGGTCAAAATTCTCAAAGGCAAGTGTTCTAACCCCATCCTACAGAATTTTTAGTCTCTGTTTTTATGTTGAATCAAAATAAATTGAAGGATTTCTATTTAGAAACTGATATGTCTCTCATTGGACATAGAACCATGGATTTTGAAGTCTTTCTCGGTAAACTGACCCCTATACACTGTTTCAGCTATAAGTTTTAGTACAAAATGTGAATTCGGGCAGGAACTATTTTATTTGAAAATTAGACTCTTATATCTTCCTGTTGACACTGATTTTGTAGATTTTGGACACCGAATACTTACCCAAACATCTGATTCAATTGAGCCTATAGACGCTGTAAAACAGGGTTCGAGATTTCTGACCTGTCGATACTAAAATGCCTATAACTCCCTGTTGAAAATTCTGAATTATACCAAACTGATTTTACTTGAAACTAGACTTGAAAATATTTCTTTTGACTTATAGTTTGAAAATTTTAGATTTCAATTGCCTACCCTATTGTCTGTTGAATCCGACCCTATAAATTCTGCAAACCAGTGATTGTGTTTTTGACCTTGTGTTACCAAATCAAAGGTAACTTCGCGTTGGGAACCCTGTTTCATATGAAATTTATTCCATCAGAATATAGATTGATATATGGTTCGACTATAGCTTTCTTATGGGTATTGGAGCATAATTGATATTCTGAAATATTTGTTTGATGTGCCACTGGAATTCTATCCGAAATCGAGCTTTGGTCAATTTCGCATATTCTGCTACGTTCCTTTGGATATTTGAATTCGTTTAACCTTCTTATTGGATTTGAGCTAAATATGATTGCTTGGAAATTCCTGTACACTCTTGTTTTTATTTCATTCCAAATCTGAATATATTTGTGAGAGATTTGTTCTTTGTTTTATTGTTTTAAAAAAAGGCACATGCACGCTCGTTGTTCCGGTGCTTCCTGATATATATACTTATTGTTAAAACTGCCCTCTTGTACTCTGGTGTATGGGATTGTCTGGACCTTTGCCAGAAATGGTAAAGGGTATGCGCTTATTACCCGCCCGTGGGGTCCCGCTCTGTGGGATGCGCTTATTACCCGCTCTGTGGGGTCCCGCCCATGGGATATTCTGGACCTTTGCCGAAAATGGTAAAGGGTATGTGCTTAGAGCCTCGCGATGCTCTGCCCCCCCTCGACTTCACCTAGACGTGGGGGATGGATCTCCCGACGTGGGAGACTTTTGTCGTCGTGGTCATTCAGAAATGGATGAATCACATTCTGACCGAGATCCCACCACACCTTCTATATGTTTGATATGACATCCAGAGTTTTGGTGAGTTGTTTCTGTTCATGCTCGGATAAGAATGATATGATTGCAAATGTCAAGGACGACGCTTTGAGCTTCATGACGATATATTTGTTTTGATATGCTCGATATGCTTCATTCATCGATGATTTTGCTTTCAAATGTTCCATATGCCGTTGATATGCTTCGAACATTTTATATGCCATTGATAAGCTCGATATGTTACCTTTGTTACTGATATGCTCCAATTACTCTATGCCCCAATCTGTCAGAACCAAATATGTAAGATTGAAAGGACAATTGTGTTTCTGCTCTTAATAATATTATGTCTACTTAAATCGTATATTCTGCCTTTGTATTTTGGAACTGTATCTCTTTGGAAGTTATACTATTTTGATATGGATATGTTAGTCACTTGTCGAAGCTCTTTATGCTCACCCCGCTTGTTGATAAATTTTTTCGAGATAGCATATTGCTTGCTTAAATGTTAAGATTGGGCTGAGGCGGTGGAAAGTTTAGAAGATTTTGGGCAGATCTTTGTTAGCATATGTGTATTTGTTGTATAAGATACTCTACATCTTATGGAATGTGACGATGAATCTAAACCTGTGGATTTTGTGTAAGATAAAGGATCCCTCATGTATAAGATTTTGGTATGTTAAGTTAAATTCGTGTAATGATATGATCTTATGGTAATCGTTGGTTTGGTGACTGCATAGACTTCCCCATTTGTAAATTTATGTTATGGTTATTATTTTGTTGAGTTGAGTTCTGATTGTATGAATTATCGAGTAATGTGTGGTATGTTTATGAATTGCACAGGGTTATGAATTTGTAAACTATAGAGGTGAAATTTTGATCTGAATGTTTTCTTAGTGACCTCAAATGTGTGCTTGGATCCTGGGTTAGTTATGATGCAAATTTTAAATATTGTCGATATTTTTGAGGGGCGTGACAGAGGTGGTATCAGAGCATGATTTGAGAATCACTAAGAATATCATTTTTTTTAGGTTTATTGACTATCAATTAGAGATTGATCAAAGAAAATGTTCCTTTGATGTTTTAGGAAGCGAGGATGACGAGATCATCCGGTTCTCTGCTATGCCTACTCACCGATCAATTGAGTGGTATCATGCGGACTTTGGAGACTATGGCACAAGTGATGCAACAACAACAACAACCTGCCCAACAAGGAAGTAATGATGGAACAGAGACATCAAACCAAATGGGGTTGGGAATTGGACAGTTTAAGAAGCTTAGTCCTCCCAGTTTTAGTGGTGAGTCTGATCCAATGGTGGCAGAACGATGGATGATGCAGATAGAGAAAATATTTGATGCTCTAAATTACCCTGATGATCGAAAGGTTTTTCTTGCCACCTTTAAGCTGGAAGGAGAAGCTGAACACTGGTGGAGAATGATTAAGAGGATGTCTGAAATCAAACATGAGCCAATGACATGGAAGTTATTCCAAGAAAAGTTTAATGATAAATATTTTTAAGATTGTATGAGAGAGCAAAAAGAATTGGAGTTCTTGAATCTTATCCAGGGAAGTATGACGGTTACAAGGTATGAATCTAAATTCACTGAGCTCTCCAGGTTTGCCACACATATGACTAATGATGAATCTAGAAAAGCAAGAAGGTTTGAAAGGGGATTACGACCACCAGCGATAAGAAGTTTAATGTCACTCTAAAATTACAAACATATATCGATACTGGTAGAAAGAGCTTTGAAAATTGAAAGAGACATGGAGGAAATTCAAGAAATCATTGGCAAGGACAAAAGGAACAAATTCTATGGGCAAAAAGCAGGAGAGAAAAATGAATATGAAGCTAGTAACAAGAGGTTTAAGACATTTGGATTTGAGAAAAGGAAACCATTGTGGAGGACTCACCATGTGCAAATTCATGGATTAAATCATGAAACAAGTCGGTGTTTTTGGTGGACTGGGGCATGTTTTGGTTGTGGAAAGTTGGATCATCAAATAAAAGATTGCCCTTTGAGGAAGAAGAAAGAGCCACTGTCTCCTAGACCCTCACCCATGCTAGAGTGTATGCTATCACTGAACAAGATTCTAAAGCTTCTAAATCAGTGGTGGAAGGTATTCTTCATGTTTCTAAAAAAAATGCAAAAGTTTTGTTTGATCCCGGCTCAAACTTATCGTTTGTTTCACAATACTTTGCTTGTCACTTGGATATTCTACCTAAACCCCCTGGATTATATGTTATATGTAACAACTGGCTTTGTTGGAGATTCATTGGCAACAAACATGGTCTACCCATCTTGTTTGATCTCTATTGGGGACCAATGAACTCCTTTTGTTGATTTGATTCTCCTAGAGATCCGGGGCTTGGATATTATACTTGGCATGGATTGGTTATCTTCTCATCACGCTAGTATTGATTATTACAAAAAAAAATAATTACTTTCTGCATACCAGATCAGCCTATATTTTTTCTTTGAGGGCATTAGGCATGATTTGCCTCTTTGCTTGATATCGGCACTTCAAGTTTATCGTCTTATGCAGAAAAGGTTGTTTTTGTTATATGGTGTGTGTAAAGGAGCATTCAAATCAGGAAACCCACCTAGACGAAATTGTAGTGGTCAAAGAATTCCCCCATGTATTCCCGGATGACTTGCACGGTTTACCTCTAGATAGAGAGGGTGAATTTGCTATTGATCCGGTCTCCAAGACAACCCCAATATCTAAGTCTCCCCAGAATGGCACCACTTTGAGCTAGAGGAATTAAAGAAGCAAATACAAGAATTATTAGATAAGGGTTTCATACGACCTAGTGTATCCCCATGGGGTGCTCCACTATTAGTGAAGAAGAAGGATGGAACATTGAGGCTTTGTATTGATTATAGACAGTTGAATCAGTGACCATCAAAAATAAGTATCCCATACCTAGAATTGATGATTTGTTTGATCAACTGCAGGTGCACAAGTATTCTCTAAGATTGACCCGAGGTCAAAGTTACTATCAGTTGAAGATCAAGGAGGAGGATATTTCAAAAAACAAATTTGAACTTCGATATGGTCATTATGAATTCTTGGTGATGCCTTTCGGTTTGACAAATGCCCCCGCAGCCTTTATGGAACTAATGAATAGGATATTTCAACCGCTCTTGGATATCTGTGTAATTGTATTTATTGATGACATATTGGTGTATTCAAAAGAGTAATCGAGGAGCATGAGGAACACTTGAGATATGTGTTGTCCATACTAAGAGAAAAGAAGTTGTATGCGAAGTTCAGCAAATGTGAATTTTGGTTGAATGAAGTTGCTTTCTTAGGCCATGTGATTTCAGGGAAGGGTATATCTGTTGATCCAAGGAAAATAGAAGCTGTAGTTGAATGGGAAGTACCAACAAATGTAACAGAAGTTCGAAGCTTTTTGGGCATGGCAGGTTATTACAGGAGATTTGTGGAGGGATTTTCTCGAATCGCTCAACCTCTCACCAACCTCACTAAAAAGAATATAAAATTTGTATGGGGTGATGATTGTGAGCAAAGTTTTCAAGAGTTAAAAAGAAGATTGACTAGTGCCCCTATTCTCACTATTCCAAGTGGTAGTGAGGGATTTGTAGTTTATACTGATGCTTCAAGAAAAGGCCTAGGATGTGTTTTGATGCAGGAAGGGAGAGTAATTGCTTATGCTTCTAGGCAACTTAAAGGTTATGAATTGAATTATCCAACTCATGATTTGGAATTAGCAGCAATTATTTTTGCTCTAAAGATTTGGAGACATTATTTGTATGGTCGACAGTTTGAAATCTTCACTGATCACAAGAGTTTAAAATACATTTTCACTCAGAAAGAGTTAAACATGAGGCAGCGAAGATGGATAGAACTTCTGAAGGATTATGATTGTGCCATCCGTTATCACCCGGGCAAAGCCAATGTTGTAGCTGATGCACTTAGTAGGAAATCTACAAGTTTTATGGCTAGTCTGGTTGTGAAGCAATGGAAGTTATTAGAAGAAAATTTTGATTTGAAAGCCTTGAGGAAAGAGCAAGACTCGATGATATTGATGGCCTCCATTCAAGTGCATTCCAATCTTATTCAACAAATTAAGGAAGGACAATTACAAGATCCACATTTAATCCACTTGAGGAGTGAAGTAGAAAAGGAATTGAAGCCACAATTTCAAGTTTCAAAGGATGGCCTATTGAGATTTGGGGAGAGGGTATGTGTACCAAATGAACTAGATATTAAGAATCAAATCCTGAAGGAAAGTCATACTTCAAAGTACACCATACATCCTGGGAGCACTAAGATATATAGAGATCTTCAAAGTCATTATTGGTGGGAAGGCATGAAGAAGGAAATTGCAATGTATGTTTCAAAATGTTTGACTTGTCAGCAAATCAAAGTAGAACACTAAAGACCTGGAGGGTTGTTACAACCTTTAGATATTCCTGAATGGAAATGGGAATGCATTACTATGGATTTTGTTTCAGGACTACCCAGAACCTCTAAAAAGCATGATGCTATTTGGGTTATCATTGATAGGTTAACAAAATCTGCACATTTCCTACCGATTAATATGACTTATTCGCTTGATAGACTTGCAGATTTATATGTCGTGTGAAATAGTAAGACTTCATGGTATTCCAAAGGAGATCATCTCGATAGAGACTCCAGATTTCTCTCTAGATTCGGAGAAGATTACAGAATCTATGGGCACTAAAGTTAAGTTTAGTATCTGATATCATCCTCAGACTGATGATGGTCAAGAAAAAGAACAATTCAAACGCTTGAGGATTTGCTTAGAGCCTATGTTATGGATTGGAAAGGCTAATGGGATAAGGATATTTCACTTATTGAGTTCACTTGTAATAATAGTTATCATTCAAGTATTCAGATGGCTCCTTATGAAGTTTTATATGGGCAAAAGTGCATAACACCTATATGTTGGGAAGAAGAGTTGGTGACAGAAAGTCATAGCACCGGATAAGGTACAAGAAACTTCCGAGAAAATTCAAGTTATAAGGGAAAGGTTAAAAACTGCTCAAAGTCGTCAAAAGAGTTATGCCGACAATAGAAGATGAGACATTGAGTTTGAAATCGGAGATTTTGTATTTTTAAAAGTCTCCCCTTCCAAAGGCATTATAAGGTTTGGGAAGAAAGGAAAGTTAAGCCCAAGATTTATTGGACCTTTTGAGGTTCTTGAGAGGGTTGGTTCGTCAAACTACAGATTGCCTTGCCACCAAAGATTGTGCCATGTTCATGATATATTTCATGTCTCGATGATTAGAAATATATATATGACCCTTCTAACATCATTAAGTATGAGCTGGTGGAGATTGATAAAGATTTATCTTATGTGGAAGAGCCTATTCAAATCGTTGATAAGAAAGAAAAAGTCCTAAGGAATCGGGTCATCTCACCGGGTTCAAGTAATTTGGAGACATCATTCTGAGAGGAAACAACTTGGGAGCTAGAGGAGGAAATGACAAAGGTGTACCCCGTCTTTTTTCATCGATAGAGGTACGATAAATTTAGAGGACTAAATTTTTCTTTTTAGGGGAGAGTATAACACCCTCATTTCCGAATTTTCAGATAAGTTTCTAGTTGTAATATAGGTATCTATTTTAAATTTGATAAAAAGTCAAAGTATGAATCTGAGAACTTATTCATAAGAGTTGGAGGATTTGTTAAAAGAAAGAATCTGAGGACCTATATGTAAACCCTAAGGACTAAATCGTGAATATGATAAATCCAAGGACTAAACTGTAAAATGTACAAAAATACAAACTTCACCGTTTAAGCCTCTCTGCCTTCGTTCTTAAGGAAGCAGAGAGGGCAGCTCGTGGGTGATCAAAGAAAGAAAGAAAGAAAGAAAGAAAGAAGAAGAAGAAGAAGAAGAAGAAGAAAAAATTGGGGTTTTAGGGTTCTTGCTTTAATCTTTTCACTTTGGGTCAAAATTCTCAAAGGCAAGTGTTCTAACCCCATCCTACAGAATTTTTAGTCTCCGTTTTTATGTTGAATCAAAATAAATTGAAGGATTTTTATTTAGAAACTGATATGTCTCTCTTTGGACATAGAACCATGGATTTTGAAGTCTTTCTCGGTAAACTGACCCCTATACACTGTTTCAGCTATAAGTTTTAGTACAAAATGTGAATTCGGGCAGGAACTATTTTATTTGAAAATTAGACTCTTATATCTTCCTGTTAATACTGATTTTGTAGATTTTGGACACCGAATACTTACCCAAACATCTGATTCAATTGAGCCTATAGACGCTGTAAAACAGGGTTCGAGATTTCTGACCTGTCGATACTAAAATGCCTATAACTCCCTGTTGAAAATTCTGAATTGTACCAAACTGATTTTATTTGAAACTAGACTTGAAAATATTTCTTTTGACTTATAGTTTGAAAATTTTGGATTTCAATTGCCTACCCTATTGTCTGTTGAATCCGACCCTATAAATTCTGCAAACCAGTGATTGTGTTTTTGACCTTGTGTTACCAAATCAAAGGTAACTCCGCGTTGGGAACCCTGTTTCATATGAAATTTATTCCATCAGAATATAAATTGATATATGGTTCGACCATAGCTTTCTTATGGGTATTGGAGCATAATTGATATTCTGAAATATTTGTTTGATGTGCCACTGGAATTCTGTCCGAAATCGAGCTTTGGTCGATTTCGCATATTCTGCTCCGTTCCTTTGGATATTTGAATTCGTTTAACCTTCTTATTGGATTTGAGCTAAATATGATTGCTTGGAAATTCCTGTACACTCTTGTTTTTTTTCATTCCAAATCTGAATATATTTGTGAGAGATTTGTTCTTTGTTTCGTATTGTTTCGAAAAGGCACATGCACGTTCGTTGTTCCGCGTGTGCTTCCGATATATGCTACTTATTGTTAAAACTGCCCTCTTGTACTCTGGTGTGTGGGATTGTCTGGACCTTTGCCAAAATGGTAAAGGGTATAAACTTATTACCCCTCCGTGGGGTCCCGCCCCGTGGGGTCCCGCCTGGGGATGCGCTTTATTACCCGCCTCTGTGGGGTCCCGCCCAAGTGGGATATTCTGGACCTTTGCCGAAATGGTAAAGGGGTATGTGCTTAGAGCTGCGATGCTCTCCCCCCCCTCGACTTCACCTAGACGTGGGTGGATGGATCTCCCAAACGTGGGAGACTTTTGTCGGGTGGTCATTCAGAAATGGATGAATCACATTCTGACCGAGATCCCACCACACCTTCTATATGTTTGATATGACATCCAGAGTTTTGGTGAGTTGTTTCGCTCATGCTCTGGATAAGAATGATATAATTGCAACGTCAAGGACGACGTTTGAGCTTCAGTACGATATTTGTTTTGATATGCTCATATGCTTCATTCATTGATGATTTTGCTTCAAATGTTCCATATGCCGTTGATAAGCTTCTCGAACATTTTATATGCCATTGATAAGCTTCGATATGTTACCTTTGTTACTGATATGCTCCAATTACTCTATGCCCCAATCTGTCAGAACCAAATATGTAAGATTGAAAGGACAATTGTGTTTCTGCTCTTAATGATATTATGTCTACAAATCGTATATTCTGCCTTTGTATTTTGGAACTGTATCTCTTTGGAAGTTGTACTATTTTGATATGGATATGTTAGTCACTTGTCGAGCTCTTTATGCTCACCCCGCTTTGTTGATAAATTTTTTTGATAGCATATTGCTTGCTTAAATGTTAAGATTGGGCTAAGGCGGTGGAAAGTTTAGAAGATTTTGGGCAGATCTTTGTTAGCATATGTGTATTTGTTGTATAAGATACTCTGCATCTTATGGAATGTGACGATGAATCTAAACCTGTGGATTTTGTGTAAGATAAAGGATCCCTCATGTATAGGATTTTGGTATGTTAAGTTAAATTCGTGTAATGATATGATCTTATGGTAATCGTTGGTTTGGTGACTGCATAGACTTCCCCATTTGTGAATTTATGTTGTGGTTATTATTTTGTTGAGTTGAGTTCTGATTGTATGAATTATCGAGTAATGTGTGGTATGTTTATGAATTGCACAGGGTTATGAATTTGTAAACTATAGAGGTGAAATTTTGATCTGAATGTTTTCTTAGTGACCTCAAATGTGTGCTTGGATCCTGGGTTAGTTATGATGCAAATTTTAAATATTGTCGATATTTTTGAGGGGCGTGACAAATAGTGCAAAACTTTTTCATTACATCATTTTTCAAATCATCACATAAAATATATCAAGAAAAATTAATTTAGTGATGAGATATACAATTCAAAAAGATAAATTGTGAATATCAATAGATAAATTATGATTCTTTTGTATGGCAAAAATAGGAGAATAGCACAAAGGTGTAAATATTCAAGTCATCATATGAAATATATCAAAATAAATTTGGTGATGAGATATACTTAATAAATACAAGGAATTATACAAAAAAAATCATATCATAAAAGATAAAATCATATGAATACCAAAAGATATGATTCATTTTGATAAATATTCTCTTAAAAGAGTAAATCATACGTGGATCAAGAAAGATGTTTCAAGTTGAATATATCACAAGTCATAAATATGATAAATGATTTAGTTGGATATATCATCTCATTAGTAAAATGAGTCATATGAAAATAGTTCCAAAATAATTATCAAAATCACTTTTCAAAAAATTCAATGAAGACAATGTAGATAAATTCACATGAGAACTTGATTCATCAATAATATCTCAATTCAAAAATAAATAGTTATAATTCCAAAAAATTCATGATTCATCTAGAAAATTCTGCTCTTTAGTAAATGACAAGAAGAAGCATAAGAGTAATAGGTTCATGTATAATATGTCTCAATTCCTCATGAATCATATAAAATAGAGTATCAAGTGAAGGAATCATGATTCGTGTGACAAAAAGATTGTCGATTCATATATTCAAACTCATCATGCATAGTTTTAAAATATAAATTCATAAAATATGAAACAAACAGATTCATCAATCTCCCCTTTTTGAAAACTTGATAATATAGGGATTGAGAAATTCTTGAGAAAAATGCTTTCCTTCCTTTTTTGTTTAAATTTATGTGATTTATTTGACACGAGCATGCCCAAGTTTTTTTATGCCAAATCAAAGCATGCATAATCGTTTAAAACCAAAAGATAAAGACAAGATTCATCACAAAAAAACCAAGACTTCAAATCATCATGCATATTTAAATCATTTAGCATGGTACCAAGACTTTTAATATTTATTACGTCTTACATCATTATTTATCATTAAATCATCAAACATTATTTCATTAAACATAGAGCATTTTCAATCAAAATCAAAATCAAAAAGCAATATATAAATCATCAAGATACACATTATTGCTTCGTCAAACATATATAGAATTAATCTTATTAGGTGTACAAGCATTAGATTTAAATCAAATATTTTGTTCCTTTATCATAAAACACACAATTGTCATGATCATTTTTTCAAAATAACTAGAAAAAGAAGCATGATAATTTTTTATATTTTTTTATTTCTTAATTTAAAAATAACTCAGGAAAAGCATCAGGTTATTTCAAACTAAGGTAAATACATTTTGGGTGAGTTACATACCTTATTGCGAAAGGCCACCTCATCTTTGTTGGTTTGCTCCTCGTCTTTGGATGCGCTTGATTCGTCCTTTGGCAACTTCTTCGGTTTTATGTAGTCATCTTTGGAGTGACCCGACTTCTTGCATTCAAAGCAGGAGTTGTATTCTTTTTAAGTTTGTTTTTATTCTTTGATTCTTATTTCATTAACTTCTTAAGCTTTATTGTTAAGAGTTCAAAGTCATCATCACTTGAGCTTTCACTCAAGTGGTTTTCTTGAGTTCTAAGTGCCAAATCCTTTCTGTTCTTTCGAAGATTTTTCTCAAGTTTGTCATATGCCACATAAGTCATTTTATAGGTCATTAAAGACCCAATAAGTTCTTCAATCGAAAAATGGTTCAAGTTCTTTTATTCTTGAATAGTCGTTACTTTAGGATCCCAATTTTTAGGAAGGGATCTTAGTATTTTGTTAACAAGTTCAAAATTAAAAAAATATTTACCAAAAATTTTTAAACTATTAACGACATCCATAAAATGGGTGTACATATCAATAATAGTTTTGCTTGGCTTCATTCGAAATAATTTAAAATCATACATCAAAATATTTATTTTAGAGTCTTTAACTCTAATAGTGCCTTCGTATGTGATTTCAAGAGTGTTCCAAATTTTGTGCATAGTTTTGCAAATAGAAACACGATTAAAATCATTATTGTCTAAGGTACAAAACAAGGCATTCATAACCTTGGCATTTAAAGAGAAAGTCTTCTTCTCCAACTTATTCCAATCATTCAATAGAAGAGAAGACTTTTGAAAGTCATTTTCCACAATATTCCATAAATTTAAATTAATAGAATGCAAGAAAACTCTCATTTGAGTTTTTCAATATATGTAGTCCGTCCCATTAAACATAGGAGGATGAATGATAGAAAGTCCCTCTTGAAAGCCAAAAAGAGTCATTTCTCTTGGGTGTTAAACCAAATAAAAAAAAACGTGGCTCCGATACCAACTATTAGGTTCATGAATGACATTAAGATGGGGGGTGAATTACTATAGTGATAACAATCATATCGAGTCGAAAATCTCATTCGATAAAAACATTTCGATAAAGCTCTTATAGGAAATATGTTTAACTAGAAAGTGTGCAGAAGCATAGTGAAAGTAAAGCAGTTTGTAATGAAAGTAAAGAGCAAAATAGAAATGCAAACCAAGTTTTTATAGTGGTTCGATCGTCATGACCTACATCCACTCTTGATTCCTCTTCACTCGAAGTCACTAGCTTTCACTACCCGATCTTCTTTCAATTGGCGAAGATCAATTACATTTTTACACTTTCGCCATCTCACAGATTTAGGAGATAACCTTTACACCCCTCTTTTATAAGGTATCCCTCACACACCTCCCTTAGAACTCTCTATAAGTCTTAGGAGGAGGGAACTCAACTTTCTAAAAGGGTTAACAACTTTAGAATCATAGAGTTTTACTCAACTTTCTTTCTATTCCATGCAAGAATAGCTAGGGTATTTATAGACCCCAATTGGCTTAAAAAATAGAGCCAAAAAAGGTCTCATCCTAGGTTTCCCGGGTCTTGGCGATATCACCGCCTGTATTGGGCGGTACCACTGCCTGCAGCATTGACACTAGGTGGTATCACCACCCAATCTAGTGGTACCACCGCCTAACACAATCTTAGAGATTGTGTCTGGGTGGTACCAATGCCCAATCTAGCGGTAGCACCACCTAGTTTGGCGGTACTACCATCTGACACAGTCTCGGAGACTATGCAACCGATGGTTCCACCTATTGGGTCACTATTTGAGCCTTTTACTTGGCCCAACACTACCCAAACTTGGGCCAAATTGGCCTCTAATTGAGTTGGCATAATTCTAACCCAATTTTACCTAAAACTTACTTCAATCTTGACAATTATTACAAAGCCTGAATCAAATGTTGTCCAACATGTTATTGGTTTATCAACACTTCGTTTGATTCTTCGATGCATCGGTCTCTCTTGCGACCTATTGCCCAATCGGCCAATTAACTTCCACAACTCTAATTTCCTTGGCATAATTTTCACTCTTCTTGGCTCGATGTCGGAACCCATAGCCCGAAGCCTTCTATTGATACGTCAATTGATCCTATGGCTCGACGTCCAATCTTCTGACATGTTCCACTTTGGCCCAACATGATTCTTCCTACTTTAATTGTCTCTCCTTGATTGAAGCTTCCTGCATTACTCAAAACATAGTTTAGATTATAAACATTATCAATTAGTTTTATTTTCAAAATCTGAGATTCAATAGGATTTGGTGAGAGCTACTTATAAATCTGATTCTGCCTCTTTTATAAACGTGACCCTTATTGGCAAGGATCATGTTCAAAGACTTAAAAGCACTTAAAAGCTCATTGAAATATAAATTTACCTCTAATGAACTACTTACCTCATCTTTGATAGGCATTAGTACATAGTTAGCGATTTCCTTATTGCTTTGTTCTTCATCTTCCGAATAGCTCGAATCATCCTACGTTGCTTTGAGCATATTCAAATCCTTTGGTTGTTTTTTCTTCACTTGGGGATATTCACTTTTGAAATGTCCTAGCTTTTTGCATTTGCATCATATAACTTGTTCATTTTTAGGTTCAATTTTATTTTTAGTATTATTTTTAGATTTATTTCCATTTATGAATTTTTTGAACTTTCTTATCAAAAATCCCAAGTCATTATCATAGGTCTCATTACTTGAACTTCCTTTTAAGTGGTCTTCAAGAGTTCTTAGTGTCATATCCTCCATATTCTTTGGAAGGTTGTTCTCAAGCTCTTCATGAGCATTGCAAGTCATCTCATAGGTCATTAAAGACCCGGTAAGTTCTTCGAGAGGCAAGTTATTCAAATCCTCAGCCTCTTGAATGACCATTATTTTAGGGTTCCAACTCTTTTGAAGGGATCTCAATATTTTATTAATGAGTTCAAAGTTATAAAATCTTTTACCAAGTGCTTTTAGACTGTTGACGACATCCGTAAACCGGGTGTACATGTCTCCAATGGTCCCACTTGGTTTCATTTGAAACAATTTATAAGTATGAACTAAAAGATTTATTTTGGACTCCTTTACTCTATTAGTGTCTTCCTAAGTGATTTTGGTGTGTGCCAAATATCAAAAGTCATTTCACAAATCGATACTCAATTGAACTCATATTTATCTAAAGCACAAAATAAGACATTCATAGCCTTGGCATTTAAAGAGAAAGTCTTCTTCTCTAACTCATTCCAATCATTCATTGGAAGAGAAGACCTTTGGAAGCTATTTTCCACATTGTTCTATAACTCAAAATCAATAGAACTTAGAAAAATCTTCATTCTAATTTTTCAATAGGTGTAATCCATCTCATTGAACATGGGTGGACGTGTGATTGAGTGACATTCTTGGTTGTCGGCAAATGCCATCTATCTTGGGTTTCAAATTAAAATAAGAGAGACCTTCCTCTGATAACAATTGTTAGGATTAATAACGCCATTAAGAGGGGGGGGGGTGAATTAGTGCAGCGGATAAAAATGATAAATTTAATCGATTTCAGAAAACTTCATTCGATGATACTCTAAGTTTGACGAAAACCATTTGTTTGACTCAAATTTTGCAAGTGAGTATCGAAGAGGGGATTGGATAGTTTACAATGAAGTAAAGTTGAATGCAGTAAAAAGAATAAGCAGTAAGGAAAGAAAACATCGGAATTTATAGTGGTTCAGTCGTTGTGACCTACATCCACTTCTGATTCCTTTTTCGTTGAGGTCACAAGCATCTACTAATGGTTTTCCTTCAATAGAAGAAGACCAACCACCTCTTTACAGCACTTCTCCTTTTCATAGGTTTAGGAGGTAACCCTTATAAGCCTCACACCTCTTCTTGAATGATTACAAAGCTAAAGAGAAAGAGAAGGACCCTTGCACTTTTATAACATTTTGTACACCCCAACACTCAAAGATATTTTCACACTTTGATATCACTTTAGTTATCCTTTTAAGCAGAAAATGGTGGGGTATTTATAGGCCCCAATGGCTTCAAAATTGGAGCCAAAAAGTGTCTCATCTCAGGTTTCCGGGTTATTGGCGGTACCACCGCTAGTACGAGGCGGTACCACCGCTTTACACTCTGACATTGTGTGGTACCACCACCCAGTCTAGTGGTACCACTGCTTGATAAAGTCTCATATACTAAGCTCTAGTGGTACCATCGCCTAGCAATAATAACTGTCGGCAGTATCACCACTCAGTTTGGGTGGTACCATCACCCAAATAACTTAGGAGACCGTTCCCTAGGTGGTTCGACCGCCCCAGTCTGGCGGTGCCACCCACAATCAGGATCCAACAACCTAGTTGGGCCTTGAATTCGACCCAAACCAGTCCAATTATAGGCATAGTTGGCCCTAAATAAGGTTAATGGGATTACCTCCCAAACCTAACCCTAATTATGAGCTAACTATGATTTTTAATGCATGCGCTAAATAAAACAAGTTTGGTAAGTCTAGGTTTCTTCAGACGAACTTCCGATAGACTTCCAACTATCTCTCGGCAATGTTCCAATTGACTCCCGGTAAGCTCTTGGACTTCACAACGATCTTCTTGGCGAGTTCTGATAAGCTTCTTCTTGGTCAATCTGGCAATATTTTCGACAAACCTCTGGACTCCCGACGAACTCTCCAACTCCCAACGAATCTCGATCTTGACTCTTGCACTTCATTTTGCTTTATGTCTGGATCGCTATCATAGTTAACCCTACACACTTTTCTTAATATACAGATTGGATCAAATAATTTATCATTTGATTTTATAATCAAAATCCGAGATTCAACAGTAGAGGCAGCAAATAAGAGCGTTTGGATGAAGAAGTTCATCACAGATTTTGGGAGTCATGTCAGACAGCGAGGAGCTAATTCCCTTATATTGTGATAACTACGGGACGATTACTTAAATGAGAGAACTTGGGTCTCATTAGAAGTATTCTGAGGAGGTTCTAGCCTATTAGAGAGATCAAGGCTCGAGGAGATATAGTAGTGGAAAGAGTTCCATTCGAAGATAACATCGCAGATCCATTGACAAAGCCATTGTCTCAGTTTGTCTTTGAGTGTCATAGGGGTTTGATGGGGATCAGACACATAGGTGATTGACTTTAGATCAAGTGGGAGATTGATATTTATAGGTGCCCTACAAGCTAGTCACATGAGTGATGGCACGTTTGGCATGACACATATTCTTTTTGCTTATTATATTTTTATATTTTATCACTTTATATTACTTGTTATATATATGCATGTGTGTTTATATATATGTATATATATATATGTATATGTATATATGTATATGTATATGTATATGTATATATGTATATATATATGTATATACATATACATATATATATACATGTATATATATACATATATGTATACATGTATACATGTATACATATATGTATATATATACATGTATATATATATGTATATATGTATATACATATATATATACATATATATATTTTATATATATATATGTATATATGTATATATATATATGTATATATATATATATATATTGTGATATCCATAGATCTGTGCAATGAGAATCGGATCGTGATGAGATCACAATAATGTGATTAGTTCACCTTGAAACATAGACCTTAAATAATTTTGATCATAGGTTACTCAAAAGGAACATCGAGAAAACTGGATAAACTGGTTTGTTGTATACTCGTCCATATGATAGAAGCAATTGGTCTTATAGTTGCTCGTGTGGGGACACTAAGGATATAGTACAGTTGCTCATTAGAGAATGAGTTCACTGATTGATCCGCTCACGGAATACTAGATGGTTGATGCCTTAGGAAAGTTTGATACAAAATCTTATAAATGTATTTTTCTTGGTTATTCTTCTATTTCTAAAGTCTTTCATGTCTTTAATAAAAGAACTTTAGTTATGGAAGAGTCTATTCATGTTGTCTTTAATGAAGTTTCTAAATTTAAGAAAAATAATTTTTATGATGATCTTAATTTTGATGCTTTGAATTTGAATGAAACCTCTCCTCCAACTAGTAACTTGGATGCATCTTCTTCCGAATCATCCTTACCTAAGTAATGAAAGTATGTAGATACTCATCTAAGGAGCTAATCATAGGAGACACGTCAAAGGGTGTTCCAACTTGTTCTTCTTTTAAAAAGTTTTGTGTCAATGCTGCTTTTCTTTCTCAAATTGAACCGAAATGCATTAACAAAGCCTTAAAAGATGATTCATGGGTTATCGCAATGTAAGAAGAGTTGAACTAATTTAAGAGAAATGAGATGTGGAAGCTTGTTCTGAGACCTAATGACCATTTAGTTATTGGTACTAAATGAATCTTTAAAAATAAGTAAGATGAATTTGGTATCATGGTTAGAAGTAAGGCTAGATTAGTGTCCAAGGGTTTCAACCTAGAGGAAGGTATCGATTATGAAGAAACCTTCTCTCCTATAACAAGATTGGAAGCCATAAGGATGCTCCTTGCCTATGCTAGTAGTAATAATTTTAAGTTATTTTAAATGGATGTCAAGAGCGCTTTCTTAAATGGCTTTATTACTGAAGAAGTGTATGTTGAACAACCACCTAGATTTGAGAACTCTCTTTTTTCTAATCATGTGTTTAAGTTAACTAAAGCTCTCTATGGATTAAAACAAGCATTGAGGGCTTGGTATGAGAGACTTATCTCCTTTCTTATCCAAAATAATTTTTCTAAATGCAAGGTCGATACTACATTGTTTATTAAAAATTTAAAAAAAAACTTTCTTGTTGTTCAAATTTATGTCGATGATATTATTTTTGGTTCTACAAATAAATCGTTATGCAAATCGTTTGCCAAGAGTATGAGCCAAGAGTATGAAATGAGTTTAATGGGTGAACTAACTTTCTTTTTAGGCTTACAAATTAAATAATTTAGTGATGATATTTTTCTTAGTCAAACCAAATATGTAATAAAATTGCTAAAACAGTTTAATATGGATGGTTCAAAGGCTATTAATATTTCTATGAGTACCTCCACTAAGTTAGACATTAGACATGGACAAAAGTGGAGAAAGCTTTTATCAAAAACCTTATTAGGATATGATAGATAGTTTTCTATACCTCACCGTAACTAGACCAGACATCATGTTTAGCATAGGACCTTGTGCTAGATTTTATTCTAATCCTAAGCTATCTTATCTTAAAATCGATAAAAGAATTCTTAAATATCTTAAAGGTACCCCTAATCTAGGATTATGATATCCAAAATCTAAAAACTTTGAATTAATTACTTATGCTAATATGGATTTTGTTGGATGTAGAAAAATAGAAAAAACACATCTAAAACATGTCAATTCTATGGTCAAGCACTTGTCTCTTGGTCTTCTAAGAAACAAAACTCGGTTCCATTATTTACAATCAAAGCTAAGTATATAGCAGCTAGTGCATGTTGTGCATAATTTGTCTGGATGAAAAATATATTAGAAGATTATAGAATTCACCTTAAGAATATTGCCATAAAATGTGATAACACAAGTGTAATATGTTTAACAAAAAATCCTATTCAACACTCTAGAACTAAACATATTGACATTAGGCATCACTTTATAACAGATCATATTAATAACCATGATATATCTTTAGAGTTTATTGATACGAAATATTAATTAGCCGATATCTTTACAAAACCTTTAAATGAAGAATAATTTGATTTTATTAGAAAAGAGTTAGGGACGTTAAACTGTTTGAATGCATGAGTTTATTGTATATCTTTTCTGGACTTTCTCAATTTTTCATAAATTCCTTGATACATTTCTTGAATTTCTCGATTTTCTTTTTAAATTGAGATCATTTTTCTTTCTCGTGATATTTACAAAATAAAATATTCGACTTTTGGTATTTATAACTTGATGTCTTATTTTTCATGTGATGATCATGAGTCCTTCCTCCTTCTATTTGCAAAGGAAGAGTCGTGATGTTGAATCTTTGATTTTGATGATGAAATCAATTGGTAAATTATTTGATCTAATCCATCTGTTGAGATAAGTGTGCAGAATTAACTACAATAGCAGTAAGGCGTAAAGCAGATGATGGGCCAGAGTCAAAGACTCGAATGATATACCGGGAGCTCCCAGAGAGTTATCATGAGATCACCGGAAGAATGTTGGAAGACTCACTGAAAGCTCATCGGGAGATCGTCAGAAATACGCTGAAAGATTAGCCAAGAGTTGATCAGGAGTTCGCCGGAGGATCACCGGAGGACTCGTTGGGAAGTTCGCCGGAGGATCACCGAGTGAAAAATCGACGTACCAAACCATGCTTGCCTTAATCGCAGTTAGAATGATAATTAGAGTTGATTTAGGAGGTAATCCCATCAACTCTATTAGGGGCCAACTAGGCTCGGAGTTAGGCTGGTTTGGGTCAGATTCAAGGCCCAACCAGGATGCTGAATTCTTGGTTGGCGGTGGCACCTTCTAGAAAGCAGCACCCCAGGAATTCTGGGCAATGGTACTACTGCCTAAACTAGGCGATAGTACCATTGACAATTAATGCTATCAGTGGTGGTACCGCCCGTATCAAGCGGTGGTACCGCCAAAGCTCGGTCTTTGAGCTCTATCAGGCGGTAGTAGCACCTAGACTGAGCAGTAGTACCACCCAGTGTCAGACCGCAGGTAGTAGTACTGCCCAGTAATGGCGGTGGTACCGTCAGTACCCCGAAAATCCGGGAGAAGACACTTTTTGGCTCCAATTTTGACACCATTGGGGCCTATAAAGACCCCACCCTTTTCTACAAGAAAGTACACAAAAGCTATTAGCATAATCTTGAGTTCTTGAGTCTTAAAGTTGTTAGGAATGAGTCGGCACTAAGAGGGGGGGGGAGGGGGTGAATTAGTGCAGTAGTAAAATATGTCGGTTTCAGAAAATTCTTTCGTATGATAAAAATTGATTTTGGAAACTTAACTTAAAACACGTGTTCGTAAATGTATTGAAGGCAGTAAGCAAGTAAAATGGTTTGCAGTAAAGTAAATGGAAACAATAAAAATGTAAACCAAAGAACGTGCCAATTTTATAGTGGTTCGGTCATCGTGACCTACATCCACTTCGCTGATTCCTCTTCCGTTGAGGCAACCGGCATCCACTATCGATCTTCCTTTAATAGGTGAAGATTAACCTTCTTCTTACACCCCTCTTCTCCTTTTACCGGGTTTAGGAGACAACCCTTACAAGCACTCACTCCTCTCTCAAACTATTCTAATACTTAGACTAGAAGAGGAGGATTCTCACAAGAGATTACAATAGCGTTTTTCCCTCTTTAAATTCTCTGTGCTTGTGTATCTTAACTAGGGATGAGAGGGGTATTTATAGGCCTCAAGTTGATTCAAACATGGAGCCTAAAAACATCTCATCCTGGGTTTCCTAGGTACGAGCGGTATCACCGCTAGTGTCAGCCTGACATTGATATTGCACTGGGTGGTACCACCGCCCAGTCTAGTAGTACCACTGCCTAGCAACCTATCACTAGGTGGTACCATCGCCCAGACTGACGGTACCACCGCCTGGCACCCTGCTAGGGGTGGTACCATCACCCAAATTGATGGTACCACCACCTGACACAGTCTCGGAGATTGTGCCATGACAGTGTCATCTCTTGGGTCACTGTTTCGGCTTTTCATTGGGCCCAACACCATCCTTACATGGGCTCAACTGGCTCATAATTGGGTTGGCCCAATTCCAATCCCAATTATGTGCTAACTACGAAATCTAAGAATACTTAAGCTAAATAAGTCCCTAGGTCTTGGTTTCTTCCAGCAAGCTTCCGGCGAACTTCCGATGATCTCTCGACAATGTTCCAGTGGACACCCAGCAAGCTCCTAGACTTCATGACGATCTTCTTGGTGAGTTCCGACGAGCTTCTTTTGCAAGCTCTAGGATTTCCCAATAGAACTTCCGACGAACGTCTGGACTTCTAACGAAGTCTCGAACTCCCAACGAAATCGCATCCTTGACTCCAAGACTTCACTTTGCTTTATGCCTTGCTATTGTAGTTAATCCTGTACACATAAAAACATACTTCAATCTAGACAATTATTACTAAGCATGAATCATATTGTCCGACATGTCATTGGTTTAACGATACTTCATCCGATTCTTCGGTGCATCATCCTCTCTTGCGGCCTATTGCCCAATTGGCCAGTTGACCTCCGTAACTCCGATATCCTTAGTGCAATGTCCACTCTTCTTGGCCCGATGCTCGAATTCGCGGCTTGAAGCCTTCTACCAATACGTTGACTGATCCTCCGGCTCGACATCTAATCTTCTAACATATTTTCCTCCGGCCCAACATGATTCTTCCTGCTTTAGTTGTCTCATCCTGATCGAAGCATCCTGCGTTACTCAATATGCAGATCAAATCATAAACACTTATCAATTGGTTTCATCATCAAAATATGAGATTGAACAATCTTTCTCTTTTTTTATGATGACAACCAATTAATGATGGAATTAACCTTAACTCCCGGAGTTTAAACAAACTCCCCCTATAAATATGCCATGTTGAAAGAACTCTTTGATTCAAAAATACAAGCAACATGTTATCATAAAACTTATACATAACATCATCATACTTCTCCCCCTTTGTCATCAACCAAAAGGAGAAGTCCAACTATCAAATGTTTGAGATATAAGTTCAAATCATCGTATACTAAACATAATATCCAGTTTTATCATCATGTAAGCTAGCAATAATTTTATAGCATTTTAAAACATGCAAGCTAGCAATTTTGAGATGTTCAAGAAAGTAACTCTTGTTTCTTGAAATATACAAGTTTGTAAATCTTGCTAGATGTGCAAGTTAGCATGTTTTGCTTTTTGAGGTAAGCAAGATAGCACTTCTTTCTCCATGCAATTTGTGAGCTAGAAAATTTTTTCTTCCTTTGCAATGTTTGAGCTAGCAATTTTGCTTCCTTTGCAAAGTATAAGTTTCTTTATTTTGCAAGATGAGCTAGCAATATTTCCCCCCCTTTGTCAATGTCAAAAAGATGGGAAGAATACAATGTTGTAATTTCTTTTCCTTTACAATAATTTTCAAAGCATGATAAAGGTAAAAAAAAAATGAATTTCAAAAGATCATATATCATTTTTGACAAAAAAGCATGATAGGAAAATAATCTTGATTCAAAAAGAAGATTCAAGTCTAAAATTTGAGAAATCAAGATCATGAACCAAAAAAGAATGTATAAGGAGAGTTTATGCATTTTTGTAATTTTCCTAAATTTAACATTCAAATTAGCAATTTTCTTTCTCCCCTTTATTGTAATCAAGGAAGAAGTAGAGTGAAAGAATACAATTTTTACATCAATGCTCTACTTATAACATGAGGTTTACAAACACAAATACAAAGGAATTTACACATCATGTCATGAATGTCAAAACAAAATTTCATCATGAATATTTTATCATTGCATGCATCATTAACATAAGTTGAAGTATTGCATGCATAATACTAAATCATCATTCATAATTACATCAATATTCCATTCAAATTATCAAATCAACATTTCTTGGGTATTTATGATACCAAAACATGTTTTTAAATATTCAACATATAATATGCATAGTTTCAAAAAATTGAAAGGAGAAGGGAAGAATTCGAAGATACAAAGATTTCAACCATCTTATAAACAAATGAAAGATCAAGTCATGAATCAAAAATTCCATGAATCATTTTGACAATTCTCCTTTTAAATAATCAAAATGATCATCAATATCACTTTTCGGAAAATTCAATGAAGGCAACATAGATGGATTCACACGAGAACTTGATTCATACATAATGTCTCAATTTTTCATGAATCATAAAAAAAATTTAGAGTATCAAGTGACGAAGTCATGATTCGTGTGACAAAAAAAAATTGTTGATTCATGCATTCAAACTATTACTACATCAACTCATCATGCATAGTTAAAAAAAATATAAAATCATCAAATATGGTACAAACATTTATTTTTGAAATGCATTCCCTTTTTGGTTGTTTCATTTTAAGTTGTTTGCTTCAAAGAAGCATGCCTTTTTCATTTATGCCAAATTGAAGCATATATCATCATTTAAACCAAAAAACAAATTTTCTCATCATGCCAAAAAATATAACACATTTAACATAAGGCTTCTTTAAACAAGTGATTTGGTTTACCATTTTGATTCCAATGATAATACAATTTTTCTTTTTATGTGTTTCATTTTGCATTATTGATTTCATATTAGGATGCTCAAGATTTTCGTATGAAAACCATACATCATAGTTTAAAATCGAAAGAGCAAAAAAAATCATAGAAATCATCAAGATCAATATAAATCAATATGATACAAATTATTACTTCATTACATCATTAAAACATCAAGCATGATTTCATAAAGCATTTTCTATCAAAATCATTTTGTTTATCATAAACATGTAATTTTCATGATTATTTTCAAAATTACTAGCATGATTCCTAATTTTTTACATTTTTATTATTAAACATGTAATTTTTAAGAAAATTAATTTGAAACTAAATTAAAAATAACTCATGAAAAGTATTATTTAATTTTGAAATAAATTAAGGGCAATTTGATTACCTCATAGTCAAAAGCCATTAAGGCGTAGTTTGCTACCTCGCCTTTGTTGATTTTCTCCTTATCTTTGGAGGAGCTCGATTCATCCCAGAGTTCTTTCCTCTTCTTGCTTTCATAGCAAGTAGTTGCGTTCTTTTTATTCTTTAATTTTTATTTCATTCTTTTTAAATTTCATAGTGATGAGTACAAGTTCACAATCACTTTAGCTTATGCTCGAGTGGGCTTCAATTGTTCTTAATCCAAAATCCTTCCTGTTCTTTGGAAGGTGGTTCTCAAGTTCTTCACGTGTATTGCACGTCATTTCATAGGTCATTAGAGACCTGACAAGTTCTTTGATGAAAAAAGTATTTAAATTTTTTATTCTTGAATAGCCGTTATTTTCGAATCCCAATTTTTAGAAAGCGATCGTAAAATCTCATTAACGTGTTCAAAATTAAAAAAGCATTTGCTAAAAGATTTTAAACCATTGATGACATCCATAAAATGGGTGTACATGTCAACAACGATTTCGCTCGGCTTCATTCGAAAAAGTTCAAAATCATGCATTAAAAGATTTATTTTAGAAACTTTTAATCTACTAGTGCCTTCGTGTGTGGTTTCAAGAATGTACCAAATATCGAAAGCTATTTTGCACAAAGAAACTCGATTGAATTCGTTTATGTCTAAGGCACAAAATAGAGCACTCATAGCTCTAGCATTTAGAGAAAACATCTTCTTCTCCAAATCATTCCAATCATTAATTGGAAGAGAAGACCTTTAAAATTTGTTTTTGACCATATTCTATAAATTTAAATCAATAGAAAGCAAGAAAACTCTCATTCGAGTTTTCTAATAATTGTAGTTCGTTCCATTGAAAAAGAGAGGATAAATGAGAGAAAGTCCCTCTTGAAAGCCAAAAAGAGCCATTTCTCTTGGGCATTAAACCAAATGAGAAATAACAAGGCTTTGATACCAACTGTTAGGAATAAATCGGTACTAAGAGAGGGGGTGAATTAGTGCAGCGATAAAATACATCGGTTTCGAAATATTCTTTCGTATAATAAAAAGTGATTTCGGAAACTTAACTTGAAACACATGTTCGTAAATGTATTGAATGTAGTAAGTAAGTAAAATGGTTTGCAATAAAGTAAATGGCAACAATAGAAATGTAAACCAAAGAACATGCCAATTTTATAATGGTTCGATCGTCGTGACCCACATCCACTCCGTCGATTCCTCTTCCGTCGAGGCTACCGGCATCCACAATCGATCTTCCTTTAATAGGCGATGATTAACCATCTTCTTACACCCCTCATCTCCTTTTACTGGGTTTAGGAGACAACCCTTACAAGCACTCACTCCTCTCTCAAACTATTCTAACACTTAGACTAGAAGAGGAGGATTCTCATAAGAGATTACAACAGCGTTTTTCTCTCTTTAAATTCTTTGAGCTTGTATATCTTAATTAGGAATGAGAGGGGTATTTATAGGCCTCAAATTGATTTAAACATAGAGCCTAAAAACATCTCATCTTGGGTTTCCTAGGTACGGGCAGTACCACCGCCTATGTTAGGTGGTACCACCGCTAGTGTTACCACCGCTAGTGTCAGCCTGACACTGACACTACACTAGGTGGTACCACCATCCAGTCTAGATGTACCACCGCTTAGCAACTTGTCATTGGGTGGTACCACCACCCAGACTAGCGGTACCACCGCTTGATATAGTCTCAGAGACTGTGCCACGACGATAATATCTCTTGGGTCACTATTTGGGCCTTTAATTATGCCCAACACAATCCTTACATGGGCCCAACTGGCCCATAATTGGGTTTGCCCAATTTCAATCTCAATTACATGCTAACTATGAAATCTAAGGTATACTCATGCTAAACAAATCCAACGGACTCCTAGTAAGCTCCTGAACTTCATGATGATCTTCTCTGCAAGTTCCGACGAGCTTCTTTGATAAGCTCCTGGACTTCTTGGTAGAACATCCGACGAACGTCCGGACTTCTAATAAACTCTCGAACTCCTAACGAAATCGTGTCTTTAACTCCGGGACTTCACTTTGCTTTATGCCTTGCTATCGTAGTTAATCCTGCACATATAAAAACATACTTCGATCTAGACAATTATTACTAAGCCTGAATCATGTTGTCCGACATGTCATTGGTCCATTGACGCTTCGTTCGATTCTTCGGCGCATCATCCTCTCTTACGGCCTATTGCCATATCGACCAGTTGACCTCAGTAACTCCGATATCCTTGGCGCAATGTCCATTCTTCTTGACCTGATGCCCGAATTTGTAGCCTCAAGCCTTCTACCGATACGTCGACCGATCTTCCGACTCGACGTCCAATCTTTTGACATATTTTCCTCCAGCCCAATATGATTCTTCCTGCTTTAATTGTCTCATCCTGATCGAAGCATCCTGCATCACTCAAAACACAGATCAAATCATAAACACTTATTAGTTGGTTTTATCATCAAAATCTAAGATTCAACAAAAGTGTTGTAAAAGTAAAGAGTTCTCCATCTCTTAGCCTTGTAACCATCCAAGAAAGAGGAGTAAGACTTGTAAGGGTTGTCTCCTAAACTCAGCAAAAGGAGAAAGTGCTGTAAAAGGTGGTTGGCCTTTGCCTATTGAAGGAAGGCCTTTAGTAGACGCTGGAGACCTCGTCGAAGGAGGAATCAGAAACTGCATATAGGTCACATTGACCGAACCACACTAAACTCTGGTTTGCTTTTCATTTATGCAATATACATTACTGCAAATTCCTTTATCATCTCCTACACTTTTACAAAAGCTTTTAAGTTCATAATCTCTCCAAAATGAATTGAATTGAAACCATTTTTGTCGGAATTAGTTTTAATCGAAATGAACATTTTTCTAAAATCGGGAAAGTTTTCCGCGACACTAATTCACCCCCCTCTTAGTGCTACTCTTGATCCTAACAATTAGTATCAGAGCAATGTTCACTCTCATTTGGTTTTAAACCCAAGAGAGATGGTATTTGCCAGCAACCTAGATGGCTATTCAATTACACGTCCGCCTATGTTCAATAGGATAGATTACATATATTAGAAGACTAGAATAAGGATCTTTCTAATTTCAATAGATTTTGAATTATGAAATATTGTAGAAAAAGACTTTCAAAAGTATTCTCTTCCAATGAATGATTAGAATGAGTTGGAGAAGAAGACTTTCGCTTTAAACGCAAAGGCTATGAATGCTTTGTTTTGTGCCTTAGATAAAAACGAGTTTAATCATGTATCTATTTGCGAAACTGCTTTTGATATTTGGCACAAACTCGAAGTGACTCATGAAGGCACAAGTAGAGTGAAGGAGTCAAAAAATAATCTTTTAGTGCATACTTATGAGTTGTTTCGAATGAAACCGAGTGAAACCATAGGAGACATGTACACCCGATTTACGGATATCGTCAATGATCTAAAAGGACTTAGTAAAGGTTTCTCAGATTTTGAACTTGTTAATAAAATTTTAAAATCCCTTCCAAAGAGTTGAGACCCTAAAGTCACGGCCATTCAAAAGGTCAAAGACCTAAATAATTTTCCTCTCGAAGAACTAATTGGGACACTAATGACCTATGAGATGACTTGTAAAGCACATGAAGAGCTTGAGGACACCTTCCAAAGAACAGGTAGGATATGATATTAAAAACCCAATATAACCACTTGAAAGAAAACTTAAGTGATGAGGACCTTGATGAAGACTTGGCACTCTTAACAAGGAAATTCAAAAAATTCATAAAAAAAAAATTTAAAAATGATACTAAAAATAAATTTAAAACCAAGAAAAATCAAGTAATATGCTACGAATGCAAGAAGCCGGGATATTACAAGAACGAATGTCCCTAAGCCAAGAAGAGGCAATCAAAGAAGAAGGCTCTTAAAGCAACATGGGATGACTCAAGTGCATCCGAAGAAGAGGAGCCTACCATCACCGAGCAAGTTGTTCACTATGCACTAATGGCCATTGGAGATGAGGTAATAAGTTCATTTGATGCAAATTTATCTTTTGATGAATTATTAAGTGCATTTCATGATTTGTTTGATGAATGTAAATTAATTAGTAAAAAATATAAATTGTTAAAAAAGGAGCATGCTTCTATTGCTAGTGATTTGGATAAATTAAAGGTTAAGCATAATAGTAGTTTAACTCCTTGTACGAAATGTTTTGATCTAGAAATATTTAAAAAGGAAAACTTGCTACTTAAAGAAACCTTGTATGTTTCACCTACTTAAAGAAACATACAAGGCCTGACCTTGTATGTTTCACCTCACACCAAATGCAACTTTTGTTGTAAACTTGGACATATTACCTATAAATGTCAACTTAAAAGATGTAGTCTACATCGATTGATTTGAGTTCCTAAAAGAACCTCAAATGACTCAATGCAACATGATAAGATATGTAGATCGATTTTTGAGGCATTCAAGGTCAAATGGGTACCTAAAAATCATCTTTTTTTATAGAAAAATGTGCCATCACAACCTAGGAGCAAGAGATGGTACCTTGATAGTGGATGCTCAAGGCATATGACTAGAGATCCATCTCAATTCTCTAAGCTCACTAGCTTAGACGAATGATATGTCACCTTCGGAGACAACAACAAGGGTAAAATCATTGACAAAGGAACCATAGGTAACAAATCTAACCTTTTTATTAAAGATGTGTTATTGGTTAATGACTTAAAGCATAACCTCTTGAGCATTAGTCAATTATGTGATAAAGGATATATTGTTAAATTTGAATCTAATGCTTGCATTATTGAAAAATCATACAAAAACACATCTATGATTACACTAAATAAAATAACATATACACTATTGACATTAAAGATCTTTGCAATGAAATGTGTTTTTCAATCTTGAAGAAAATGCTTGGCTTTGGCATAGGAGATTAGGTCATGCTAGCATGAAACTAATCACTTAAATCTCATCTAAAGAACTTGTGAGAGGAATTCCTCACATTAAGTTCGTTATAGACAATGTGTGTGATGCATGTCAACTAGGAAAACAAATAAAAGGTAGTTTCAAACCAAAGAATCAAATAAGCACTTCTAGACCATTGCAATTGATCCATATAGACTTGTTTGGACCAATTGCTACATCAACCTAGGAGGTAGCCAATATGCATTTGTTATTGTTGACGATTATAGTAGATATACTTGGACTTACTTCTTTGCACACAAAAATGATTGCTTTAGGTATTTCTCTAAGTTTTGTAAACTTGTTTAAAATGAAAAAGGTTTTATGATTTCATCAATTCGAAGTGATCATGGTGATGAGTTTCAAAACCGTGATTTCCAAGAATTTTGTGAATCTAATGGATACAACCACAGCTTCTCTACTCTAAGAAATCCTCAACAAAATTGAGTAGTAGAAAAAAAAAACCTTACAAGAAATGGCTATAACTATGTAAAACAAACATAGCCTACCCAAATATTTTTGGGTCAAAGCCGTAAATACGACATGCTATATTATGAATAGAGTTCTAGTATGACTATTATTTTCTAAAACTCCTTATGAGTTGTGGAACAACAAAAGACCCAATGTTTCATACTTTAAAGTTTTCGAGTGTAAATTTTTTATTCTAAATAAAAAAGATACCTTAGGAAAGTTTGATGCAAAATCCGATGAGGAAATTTTTCTTGGTTATTCTTCTATTTCAAAGGTTTTTCAAATCTTCAATAAAATAACTTTAGTTATAGAAGAATCTATTCATGTTGCTTTTAATAAAATTTTTGAAGTTAAGAAAAATGATTTTGAATATGATCTTAAATTTGATTCTTTGAATTTAAATGAATCCCTTTCTCTATCTAGCAACTTGGATGCATCTTCTTCCGAACCTTCTTTACCGAAGGAATGGAAATATGTAGATGCTTATCCTAAAGAGCTAATTATAGGAGACACATCGAAAGGGGTTCAAACTCATTCTTCTCTTAAGAATTATTGTGCCAATGCTGCTTTTCTCTCCCAAATTAAACCTAAATGCATTGACGAAGCCATGAAAAATGATTCATGGGTCATCGCAATGTAAGAATAATTGAATCAATTTGAGAGAAATGAAGTGTGGAAGCTTGTTCCTAGACCAAATGACCATTTACTTATTGGTACTAAATGGGTCTTTAGAAACATGCAAGATGAATTTGGTATCATGGTTCGAAACAAGGCTATATTAGTGGCCAAAGGTTTCAACCAAGAAGAAAGTATCGATTATAAAGAAACCTTCGCTCCTATGGCAATGATTAGAAGCCATAAGGATGCTCCTTGTCTATGCTAGTGGTAATAATTTTAAGTTGTTTCAAATGAATGTTAAAAGTGCTTTTCTTAATGGCTTTATCTCCGAAGAAGTTTATGTTGAACAACCTCCCGGATTTGAGAATGATAATTTTCCTAATCATGTGTTTGAGTTGACTAAAGCTCTCTATGGATTAAAACAAGCCCCAAGGGCTTGGTATGAGAGACTTAACTCATTTCTAATTCATAATAATTTCTCTAAAGACAAGGTCGATACTACATTATTTATTAAAAAATTTAAAAATAATTTTTTTATTGTTCAAATTTATGTCGATGACATTATTTTTGGTTCTACAAATGAATCCTCATGTAAATCATTTGTCAAAAGCATGAGTCTAGAATTTGAAATGAGCTTAAAGGGGGAACTAACTTTCTTTTTAGGCTTACAAATTAAACAACTTAGCAATGATATTTTTTAAATAAAAAAATATGCTTTAGACTTGCTAAAAAGATTTAACATGTTTAGTTCAAAGGCTATCAACACTCCTATGAGTACCTCCATTAAGTTAGACATTGACGAAAGTGGAGAAAGCTTTGATAAAAAAACTTATAGGGGTATGATAGGTAGTTTACTTTACCTCATCGCAACTAGACTGGACATCATGTTTAGCATAGGACTATGTACTAGATTTCAATCTAACCCTAAGCAATCTCATTTAAAAGCTATTAAAAGGATATTTAGATACCTAAAAGGAACTCATAAACTAGGATTATGGTATCCTAAATCTAAGAACTTTGAATTGCTTGCTTATACTGATGCAGATTTTGCTAGATGTAATTTAGATAGAAAAAGCACATCCAGAATGTATCAATTTTTAGGACACACACTCATTTCTTGGTCTTCTAAGAAACAAAATTCGGTTGCATTATCTACAACCGAAGCTGAGTACATAGTTGTAGGTGGATGCTGTGCTGAAGTTATATAGATGAAAAACACTTTAATGAAATATGGAATTGACCTGAAAATCATATTTATAAAGTGTGATAACACTAGTGCAATATGCTTAACAAAAAATTCTATTCAACACTCCAGAACTAAACACATTAATATTAGGCATCACTTCATACGAGATCTTGTTAATAATCATGATGTAATATTAGAGTTTATTAATACAAAACATCAATTAGCCATTATCTTTACAAAACCCTTAAATGAAAAATAATTTGATTTTATTATAAGGGAATAAGGGATGTTAAACTGTCCGAATGCATAAATCTGTTAAATTTTCATTTTCGGACTTTCTTGATCAGTCACTTGAATGATGATCTTATAATGTGCGCAATGAGCCATATGCATTTTTCCATATGAGTTTTTACGATGTTTGCATACAAATGATGAATCATGAACTTATGGTACGTATTTTACAATACGAGTTCAATATAATGTTTTGAGTATGGTATACATTTTATATGATGAATCATGAATGTACAATCTTCAATACGAATTTTCCTTTCTTATGATGCGACTTTTACATGGTAAGGTTGTGTGGTTCATAACAATAAAAATCTTGCATGATAAGATTGTGTGGTTACATGCGAGCAGTGCTCACTACATGATAAGGTTGATATCACCCCCCTTCCAACCCACATAACTATGTGAGCAGTGCTCACTGCCTATAGCCGGTGGCACCGCTAGTTGTCATAGGTGGCAGGCGGTAGCACTGCCCAGCTAGCGGTAGCACCGCTAGTTGTCATGGGTGCCATTGCCCGCAACCTGCCCCTTATAAGCCATAAGTTAGGGCCGATGGTAGAACTGACCCCAACTCATTTTGCACTCCTTCAAACAGCTCCAAACCCATTGCTCTCCCTCTAGCAACTAAAAAATCCCCACTTCCCACTAGATCAAGGATCAATCTTCGACATTCTTTTAAAGATTACTAGAAAGGAGAACTACTAAGGTAATCTCAACACAAAATTGATTCTCTTTTGTATTACTTGTTCTTGCTTCTTATTTGCCTTCATTATTGTAGTCTCAATGGGTTCTAGAAGATCCTCTAGGGACAAAGAAAAGAGGAGATTAGATGAAAATTATGACTCCCTATTTTTCGATTCTAATCAACATACTCTAAAATTTTCATCCATAGAGTCTAGAAATGTTCATAAGGGTAAATATGTTAATTTAGATGAATTAAGTGATTTGGAACATATTCAATAGTTTGCTAATCTAAACATTCTCTAAATTCTTCAAATGAGTGAACCGATCTACCATAGACTTGTTAGGCTATTTTACAATAATTTACATGTAGATGAAGAAGGAAGGGTATCTACCTATCTACTAGGGCATCATATATCCATTACGGATAGATCAATTTGCAACATCATAGGAATTCTAGTAAAAGAAAGAGGGTGTTATTTTAGAGGACAATGGGATGAAGAAACAGTTGGGACTACTTACATTGATGCCTTAGGAACAATTTTTGGTAATCCTAACTTAACTATTCTTTCAAAAAGCTACAAACATTTACTACCCTTAAGCACCAAAATATTGTATCACATTCTAATAAGTATCATTCTCCCAAAACAATATCATCATGATGAAGTAAACCAAATGGAATTGGATACTATGTATTGGATTATGAAGGGACATAACAATTATTTTAGTTACCTAATCTAACAAAACATGATTGAATTATCAAAAAGGGACGTGATGCTTCCATATGGTGGCTTAATCATAAGACTACTCCATGCCTATGATATTGCTATTCCACTCGAAGAAGAAGTTATAAAACTAGATTGATTTAGTATCATAAATAGAAATATATTTCGATGGATGAGATGTACATTTACAAATAGTATATGCACTAGACTGCCTAGAAGGACTGATCCCCTCCAACCTAAACTAGAACCTAAAACATCAATTTTTAGGGGTAATCTATCTCCTCCAACTAGTCCCTTTGAGGAATCACCTCCACTCGAGCAAGTACCTTCCTCATCTATCGATGACCTAGGGACTCGGATGGATCGATTTGAACAACGTCAAAATCGACTTGAACAATGCCAAGATCAAATTTTGACTGAGTTGCAGCAGATTCATCAACAACTCAATACCTTGTTTAGACATTTTGATTGGCCACCACCTGAATAATTAATTATGACTTTTTATTGATGACAAAGGGAGAGAAATGGATGAAATCCCCTTGTTTTATTCTACTTACTTTGATGTTGCAATCATATGTTGTTTATCTTGATGTTGTAAACTTAAAATGCTACTTACTTTGATAATTACAAATCTGTGCTTTGATTTCCATGTTATCTCTTCAAATGATGAGTACAATATTATGCTCACTTTGATGCCGAAAATTTCTGTCAATATCATGCCTACTTTGATGCTGAAAATTTCTGTAAATATCATGCTTACTTTGATGCTGAAAATTTCTATGATTTTGATTCAAAAATGGTTGTCATGTCTTGACATCATCTCTTCAATTGGGTTTGGAATTGGGATGGTTTGGGCTGGATTCAAGACCCAACCAGGATATTGAATTCTTGGCCGACGGTGGCAATGCTTGGAAAGCAGCACACTAGGAATTCTGGGTGGTGGTACTTGCCACAGGAGTGAAGGTTTCTTTGTAATTCATACTTTCTTCTTGGTTGAAACCTTTGGCCACTAATCTAGCCTTGTTTCTAACCATGATACCAGATTCATCTTGTTTGTTTCTAAAGACTCATTTAGTACCAATAACTAAATGGTCATTTAGCCTTGAAACAAGCTTTCGCACTTCATTTCTCTAAAATTGATACAATTCTTTTTGCATTATGATGACCCATGAATCATCTTTCATGACTTTGTCAATGCATTTAGGTTCAATTTGGGAGAGAAAAGCAGCATTGGCACAAAAATTCTGAAGAGACGATTGAGTTTGAACCCATTTCGATGTGTCTCCTATAATTAGCTCCTTAGGATGAGCAACTACATACTTTCATTCCTTCGGTAAAGAAGGTTCGGAAGTAGATGCATCCAAGTTGCTAGATGGAGAAAGGGATTCATTTAAATTTAAAGTATCAGATTTAAGATCATCATTAAAATCATTTTTCTTAACTTCGGAGATTTCATTAAAAACAACATGAATGGATTCTTCTATAAATAAAGTTCTTTTATTGAAGATTCGAAAAGCTTTTGAAATAGAAGAATAACCAAGAAAAATTTCCTCGTCGAATTTTGAATCAAACTTTCCCAAGGTATCTTTTTCATTCAAAATAAAATATTTACACCCAGAAACTTTAAAGTATGAAACGTTAGGATTTTTGTTATTCCACAACTCATAAGGAGTTTTGGAAAATAATGGTTTTAATAGAACTCTATTCATAACATAGCATGTCGTATTTATGGCTTCGGCCCAAAAATATTTGGGTAGGCTATGTTTCTTTAACATGGTTCTAATCATTTCTTGTAAGTTTCTATTCTTTCTTTCTACTACTCCATTTTGTTGAGGATTTTTTGGAGTAGAGAAGTTGTGGTTGTATCTATTAGATTCATAAAATTCTTAGAAATCACAGTTTTGAAACTCACCACCATGATAACTTCGAATTGACGAAATCATAAAACCTTTTTCATTTTGAACAAGTTTACAAAACTTAAAGAAATACCTAAAGCAATCATTTTTGTGTGAAAAGAAGTAAGTCCAAGTATATCTACTATAATCGTCAATAATAACAAAGGCATATTTACTACCTCTTAGGTTTGATGTAGCAATTGGTCCAAACAAGTCCATCTAGATCAATTGCAATGGTCTAGAGGTGCTTATTTGATTCTTTGGTTTGAAACTATCTTTTATTTGTTTTCCTATTTGACATGCATCACACACATTGTCCTTAACAAACTTAATGTGAGCAATTCCTCTTACATGTTCTTTAGATGAGATTTAAGAGATTAGTTTCATGCTAGCATGACCTAATCTCCTATGCCAAAGCCAAGCATCTCATTCAAGACTGAAAAATATATTTTATTGCAAAGATCATTAATGTCAATAGTGTATATGTTATTTTAGTTTAGTGTAATCATAGATGTGTTTTTGTATGATTTTTCAATAATGCAAGTATTAGATTCAAATTTAACAATATATCCTTTATCACATAATTGACTAATGCTCAAGTGGTTATGCTTTAAGTCATTAATCAATGACACTTTTTTAATAAAAAGGTTGGATTTGTTACCTATGGTTCCTTTGCCAATGATTTTACCCTTGTTGTTGTCTCCGAAGGTGACATATCCTTCGTCTAGGCTAGTGAGCTTAGAGAATTGAGATGGATCTCTAGTTATATGACTTGAGCATCCACTATCAAGGTACCATCTCTTGCTCCTAGGTTGTGATGGCACATTTTTCAATAAAAAAAGATGATTTTTAGGTACCCATTTGACCTTGAATGCCTCAAAAATCGATCTACATATCTTATCATGTTGCATTGAGTCATTTGATGTTCTTTTAGGAACTCAAATCAATTTAGTGGACTACATCTTTTATGTTGATATTTATAGGCAATATGTCCGAGTTTGCAACAAAAGGTGCATTTGGTGTGAGGTGAAACATGCAAGGTCTGGCCTTTAACAAAGGTGGTTGGATTTTAGTGAGAGCTACTTATAAATCCAATTCTACTTCTCATATGAACATGACCCTTATTGGTAAGGATTATGCTCAAAGATTAGCTACCAATCTTAAATTTTTCTAAGGTTTCTTTGAGTAGCAAGTTTTCATTTTTAAGTATTTCTAGATAATCACATTTCGTACAAGGAGTTAAACTACTATTATGCTGAACCTTTAATTTATCCAAATCACTAACAAGAGAAGCATGCTCCTTTTTTAATAATTTATATTTTTTTACTATTTAATTTGCATTCATCAAACAAATCATGAAAAGCACTTAATAATTCATTGAAAGATAAATTTACATCAAATGAACTTATTACCTCATCTCCAATGGCCATTAGTGCATAGTGAGCAACTTGTTCGGTGATGGTAAGCTCCTCTTCTTTAGATGCATATCCTCTTGGCTTGGGACATTCGTTCTTATAATGTCCCAGCTTCTTGCATTCGTAGTATATTACTTGATCATTCTTGGGTTTAAATTTATTTTTAGTGTCATTTTAAATTTTTTTTATGAATTTTTTGAATTTCTTTGTTAAGAGTGCCAAGTCTTCATCAAGGTCCTCATCACTTGAGTTTTCTTTCAAGTGATCTTCTTGGGTTCTTAGTGTCATATCTGTTGAATCTCGTATTTTGATGATGAAACTACTTGATATATGTTTATGATTTAATCTGCGTTTTGAGTGACGCAGGATGCTTCGATCAGGATGAGACAATTAAAGCAGGAAAATCATGTTGTGCCGAAGGAACATGTCAGAAGATTGGACGTCGGGCCGGTGGAACGGTCGACGTATCTACAGAAGGCTTCGGGCCGTGGACTCGGGCATCGGGCCAAGAAGAGCGGGTATTGTGCCAAGGATATCGGAGTTGCAGAGTCAATCTGACCGATTGGGCAATAAAGTCTGCAGAGAGGATGATCTTGTTGAAGAATCGAATCAAGCGTCGAGGACTAATGACATGCCGACAACTTGGTTAAATTGCTTAGGATTAATTGTCTTGATCGAAGTTTTGTTGTGCAGGATTAACTATGATAACGATGAAGACATAAAGCGAAACAAAGTGTCGGAGTCAAGCGCGAAGGATTTGTTGCGAGTTCGAGAGTTCGACGGAAGTCCCAGAAGGTTCGTCGGGAATGCTACCGTGAGCTCGCCGAAAAGATCGGAGCTTGCCAAAGAAGCTCATTGGAACTTCGCTAAGATCAAATCGTGAAGTCTAGGAGCTTGCCGGAGTCCATGGAATGGTTTTCGAGAGTTCATCGGAAGACCGCCGGAAGTTTGCCTAAGCTTCGCCAGAAGAAGTCTTGACTTATGACTTTGTAATAGCTTAGAAAATGTCTTTAAATTCATAGTTAGCACGTTAATTAGGGTTAGGATTAGGTGTTAATCCTATAACCCAAGTAGGGGCCAATTAGGCTTAAGTTTGGACTGGTTTGGGCCAAGTTTGGAGCCAAACCAAGTGAGCTGAAATAGTAAAAGAGGTGGCACCGCCAGGGTTGGAGGTGGCACCGCCCAGGCTATGTCTCCCAGCGAGATTGGGCGGTGCAACCGCCCCAGCCAAGAGGTGCAACCGCCCAGGGCTCAGTCTTCGAGCGAGATTGGGCGGTGCAACCTCCTCTGTCAAGAGGTAGCACCGCCAGAGCTTAAGTTTCGAGCTTTGCCAGGCGGTGCAACCTCTCCAAATAGGGCGTTGCAACCGCTGAGCTCGATCTTCGAAGCTCGGGCAGAGAGGTGCAACCGCAACCGCCCGACAGAGGTGGCACCGCCAGAGGCTCGATCTTGAGCTCGCGCCAAAGCGGTGCAACCTCTCCAGTCCGGAGGTGCAACCGCCTGATCCCGGAATTTCGGGATTTGATCGTTTTGAACTCCAAATTTGAACTGGGTTGGGGCCTATAAATACCCCACCCATTCAGCACAGAAAAAGACACAGATCCACACCGAATTCTTGATCTTTTCTGTGATTCTAAGAGCTCAAATTTGTGTAAAGTCCAAAAGTTCTCCTCTTTCTGTTCTTCAAGTCTTGAGTTGTAAAGAGAGGAGAGAAAGGATCTGTAAGGGTTGTCTCCTGAGCCCGTCAAAAGGAGAGAAACTGTAAAAGGGCAGTTGGCCTTCGCCTATTGAAGGAAGGCCACTAGTTGACGTCGGTGACCTCATCGGTGGAGGAAGCCAAAAGTGGAGTAGGTCAAGACTGACCGAACCACTCTAAATCTCTGGTTTGCTTTTATTTTGAGCACTTTATCATTACTGCAAACCTCCTACATAGCTACTGCTCTCTGCGCTTTTACGAACAAGTTTCTAAGTTCTAATCTTTCCGAATCTGCATTCAGACATAAAACGGTGTTTTCGTACGATCTTTACATCGTAGCTTACATTTACGTCTTGAGTCTGTTTATAACTGCAAACTGTCTTTTGTGCTTTTACGAACGAGTTTCTGTGCAGTTTACGTTTACGTCTTGATTCCATTTATAACTACAAACTGTCTTCTGCGCTTTTACGAACGAGTTTCTTTGTAGTTTACGTTTACGTTTTGATTCCATTCATAACTGCGAACTGTCATCTGTGTTTAGACGTAAACTGTGCTTAGACGTAAACTGTATTTGGACGCAAATTGCGTTTAGACGTAAACTACGCTTAGACGCAAACTGTGTTTAGACGCAAACTGTGTTTAGACGCAAATTGTGTTTAGACGCAAACTGTATTTAGACGCAAACTGTGTTTAGACGCAAACTGCGCTTAGACGCAATCTGCGCTTAGACGCAAACTGCGCTTAGATGCAAACTGCGCTTTGACGCAATCTGCATTCAGACGTAAACTGCATTTAGATGCAAAACTGCATTTAGACACAAACTGCGTAAACTACACTTAGATACAAACTGTGAATCGGCTTTTGCATCATAATAGATTTTATCGAACGAACGCACCTTTCGATTTAATCGCTGTAAGATTTCCAGCTGCACAAATTCACCCCCCTTTAGTGCTCTCGATCCTAACAATTGGTATCGAGAGCGGGTATTTCTCATTTCGGTTTTACACCCGAGAAATGGCTCTTCAAGAGGGCTTTTCGGTCTTTCGTCCACGTTCTTTAACGGATTGGACTACACTTATTGGAAAACTTCGAATAAGAGTTTTCTTGATTTCTCTAAATCTGGATTTATGGAATATCATTGAAAAACGGTTTTCAACTTCTCTCAAACCGATGAACGAATGGTCGGATTTGGAGAAGAAGTATTTTCTTTAAATGCAAAGGCTATGAATGCCTTATTTTTTTTGCTTTGGACAAAATGCGTTCAATCGGTTTTCTACGTCTTGAAACGGCTTTTGACATTTGGCGAATACTTGAAATCACGCACGAGGGAACTAGTAGAGTCAAAGGCTCGAAAATTAACCTTTTATTGCATGATTTTGAGCTTTTTTCGAATGCAACCAAAGCGAGACTATAGGCGACATGTACACCCGCTTTCACGGATGTCGTCAATAGTTTAAGAGCTCTTGGAAAATGTTTTTTCGGACTTTGAAATCGTAAAACAAGATTTTGCGTTCTCTTTTTAAGAAGTGGGATTCAAAAAGTAACTGCAATACAAGAAGCTAAAAAACTAAACAACTTACCACTTGAAGAACTAATTGGTTCCTTGATGACATATGAAATGGTGCACAATGCACATGATGAACATGTTGAACACAATCACCTTCCAAAGAACAGGAAGGATTTGGAACTCTGGACAAATGAATGCCACTTGAGCGATGACTCAAGTGATGAGGACAATGATGAACAAAACAACCTTCCAAAGAACAGGAAGGATTTGGGACATAGAACATTTGAAGACCACTTTCGAGCATAAGCTCAAGTGATGGTGAACTTAAACTACAAATGAAACAAAATTAAAAAAGCAAAAGAATGGAACTACTTGCTTTAAAACGCAAGAAGAAGAACAAAAATTGGGATGAATCGAGCTCCTCAAGACGAAAAGTCAACAAAAGCGAGGCTGCAAACTGCGTCTTAACAGCCTCTGATGTTGAGGTAATTAAAATGCCTTTGGTTTATTTTGAAATTACTTGATGCTTTCATGATGTATTTTTTTTTTTTTTTAGAATTAATTTTCTTGAAAATTACATGTTTCAAAAAAAAAAAATACAAAAAAAATTATGATCATCTTTGGTAATTTCGAAAATGATAATATTGCATATTTTATGATAAACAAACAAAATGATTTTGATTGAGAAATCATGGTTAAGAAGTAATAATGTGTATCATGTTTGATTAACATTGTTGAATGAAATCACGTTTGATTTAAAGTAATGCATAAAGATGTAATATTAAATGGTTATGATACAATGATTAACAATTTTATGCATGAGATTTTAAGTTATCCATGATCATGAGCTTGTTTGATCTTCATGATTTAATTTGAAGATCTATAGCAAAAAATCATGTCTGAATATATGAAAGTGTTAATTTCATTTTTTACTTTCACTTAACAATTGGTATCCTAACAATCGGATTTTCTCATACATTTATGAAAAATATTTTTCTAAAATGGATTTGATGAAATGATTCCTGCTTATAAATTCCATCTTGAAATATGAATGATAGTATTTTTGCTAAAGAGAATAATTATTAAAATCATGATCTTGATAATTATAACATGAAGCTCTTTATAAATCAAGATCGTTCATTATGCTCCCTACATCTATCAAAAAGGAGTTCTTCAAATGAAATGCAACTTGTCTTTTGATTTCTTAGAATTCAATGAAGTGTCATATTGATATCTTGAAACGTGGAATATTTTAAAATGTGATCTTGATAAGAATGTTACAAGTTACTCTTTGTACTGTATCTTTTCAAATGAATCATTAGCCTTGATATCATATATTTCATAATATAGAAATAACAAGATTTCTTTGCCTTATGTCTTGAACCTTCATGCTTATCTTAATTTGGCATATAAAGACTAAGGCATGCTTAGATGAAAAAAATCACGAATCATAACTTGATCTATGATATAAATGCCTTGAAATGATTGAAATATTTAACTTTTATGCTCTTCCCCCTACTTTCTTCTTGTTTTCATTGATAAAATGGGGAGAAGTTTTGATCATGCATGGTAGGATATAATTTGACAAAATTGATACCATCATGATATGAAACATTTATAATATGCAATTATGCATGCAATACTTGTGCTTTCTAATTATGATGTGATGTATTGCATATGATGTAAATCATGATTTAAAATGCTATGAGTGCTAAGTTACACACTTTGAGAAAAAATTACTATATTGAAACATTAATGTAATTATGAATGGTGATATGAAATTATGCATGTAATACTTCAACCTATGATAACGATGCATGCAATGATATTCATGATGAAAAATTGTCTTGACATTCATGACTTGATTATTCATCCTTTGTTATGATTTTGAAATCATTGTAAAAGGAAAAAAAAAAGAACTACAAAACTGTATTCTTCCTTTCTTTTTTTGTTTGACAAAGGGGAGATAGCTAGCTTGTACAAGTCAAGAAGATGCAAAAACTTGATTGCTAGCTTGCCTATCTTAAGTAGCAAAGATTGCTAACTTGCTTATTTCAAGAAGAAAAATTGTCTTCTTGAACATCACTATCTTGAATATCTCAAGAAGCAAAACTTGCAATTTGCACATTGCAATAGGAAGCAAGAATCATGAGCTTACACAAGAGAGCTATCTTGCATTTGCTTTCGAAATTTTTGCTAGCTTATATATTGTGAAACTTATATATCATAAAAATTGCTAGCTTGTTGGTCTAAAGAGAAGCAAAAAGTTGCTATCTCAAAAGAAGCAAATGTGCTATCTTGCCTATCTCAAGAGGCAGAAATGCTAACTTGCGCATCTAGCAAAGTGAACAAAATTTTCAAGAAGCAAGAGTTGCCTTCTTGAACATCTCTAATTTGCTAGCTTGCATGATGTAGAACTTGCTATCTTGAACATTACCAAAAGTGCTATCTTATATGCTATAAAATTTGCATATCTAAAACTTGATAGCATGAATGTTCTAAGCATGATGTAACACTTGCTAAATCTTCTAGCTCCAAGATTGCATGATGATAAAACTTGATACTATGTTTTTCATGCAATGAGTTGAATCAATATCACAAACGATTGATTGTGATACTTCTCCTTTTTGTTGATGACAAAGGGGGAGAAGTATGTTGATGACATGACATGTGATGCATAAGTTTATGCATATGTTCATATTGACGTGTTGCAAGTATTCATGATGAATATTGCAATGACTTGAATTCAGTTTGAATTCAAGGTTCTATCAATATGGCATATTGATAGGGGGAGTTTGTTTAAACTCCGGGGGTTAAGTTTAACTCCGTCATCAAGTGGTTGTCATCATCAAAAGGGGGAGATTGTTGAATCTCGTATTTTGATGATGAAACTACTTGATATATGTTTATGATTTAATCTGCGTTTTGAGTGACGCAGGATGCTTCAATCAGGATGAGACAATTAAAGAAGGAAAATCATGTTGTGCCGAAGGAACATGTCAGAAGATTGGACGTCGGGCCGGTGGATCGGTCGACGTATCGACAGAAGGCTTCGGGCCGTGGACTCGGGCATCGGGCCAAGAAGAGCGGGTATTGTGCCAAGGATATCGGAGTTACAGAGTCAACTGGCTGATTGGGCAATAGGCTGCAGGAGAGGACGATGCGCCGAAGAATCGGACGAAGCGTCGAGGGACCAATGACATGCCGGACAACTTGGTTAAATTGCTTAGGATTAATTGTCTCGATCGAAGTTTTGTTGTGCAGGATTAACTATGATAACGATGAAGACATAAAGCGAAACAAAGAGTCAGAGTCAATCGCGAAGGATTTGTTGCGAGTTCGAGAGTTCGACGGAAGTCCGAAGGTTCGTCGGGAATGCTACCAGAGCTCGCCGAGAAAGATCGGAGCTTATCGAAGAAGCTCATTGGAACTCGCTAAGATCAAATCGTGAAGTCTAGGAGCTTGCCGGGAGTCCGCAGAATGGTTTCCGAGAGTTCATCGGAAGACCGCCGGAAGTTTGCCGGAAGCTCGCCAGAAGAAGTCTTGACTTGCGGACTTTGTAATAGCTTAGAAAATGTCTTTAAATTCATAGTTAGCACGTTAATTAGGGTTAGGATTAGGTGTTAATCCTATAATGCAAGTAGGGGCCAATTAGGCTCAAGTTCGGACTGGTTTGGGCCAAGTTTGGAGCCAAACCAAGTGAGCTGAAATAGTAAAAGAGGTGGCACCGGCAAGGTTGGAGGTGGCACCGCCCAGGCTATGTCTCCCAGCGAGACTGGGCGGTGCAACCGCCCCAGCCAAGAGGTGCAACCGCCCAGGGCTCAGTCTCCGAGCGAGACTGGGCGGTGCAACCTCCTCTATCAGGAGGTAGCACCGCCAGAGCTCAAGTTTCGAGCTCTGCCAGGCGGTGCAACCTCTCCAGTTAGGCGATGCAACCGCCTGAGCTCGGTCTTCGAGCTCTGGCAGAGAGGTGCAACCGCCCCTGACAGAGGTGGCACCGCCCAGAGGCTCAGTCTTCGAGCTCTGCTAGGCGGTGCAACCTCTCCAGTCAAGAGGTGCAACCGCCTGATCCCGGAATTCCGGGATTTGATCGTTTTGAGCTCCAAATTTGAACTGGGTTTGGGCCTATAAATACCCCACCCATTCAGCACAGAAAAAGACACAGATCCACACCGAATTCTTGATCTTTTCTGTGATTCTAAGAGCTCAAATTTGTGTAAAGTCCAAAAGTTCTCCTCTTTCTGTTCTTCAAGTCTTGAGTTGTAAAGAGAGGAGAGAAAGGATATGTAAGAGTTGTCTCCTGTGCCCGTCAAAAGGAGAGAAACTGTAAAAGGGCAGTTGGCCTTGGCCTATTGAAGGAAGGCCTCTAGTTGACGTCGGTGACCTCATCGGTGGAGGAAGCCAGAAGTGGAGTAGGTCAAGACTGACCGAACCACTCTAAATCTCTGGTTTGCTTTTATTTTGAGCACTTTATCATTACTGCAAACCTCCTACATAGCTACTGCTCTCTGCGCTTTTACGAACAAGTTTCTAAGTTCTAATCTTTCCGAATCTGCATTCAGACGTAAAACGATGTTTTCGTACGATCTTTACATCGCAGCTTACATTTATGTCTTGAGTCTGTTTATAACTGCAAACTGACTTTTGCGCTTTTACGAACGAGTTTCTTTGCAGTTTACAGTTACGTCTTGATTCCATTTATAACTGCAAACTGTCTTCTGCGCTTTTACGAACGAGTTTCTTTGCAGTTTACGTTTACGTTTTGATTCCATTCATAACTGCGAACTGTCATCTGTGTTTAGACGTAAACTGTGCTTAGACGTAAACTGTGTTTGGACGCAAATTGCGTTTAGACGTAAACTGCGCTTAGACGCAAACTGTGTTTAGACGCAAATTGTGTTTAGACGCAAATTGTGTTTAGACGCAAACTGCGCTTAGACGCAAACTTTGTTTAGACGCAAACTATGTTTAGACGCAAACTGCGCTTAGACGCAAACTGCCCTTAGATGCAAACTGCGCTTAGATGCAAACTGCGCTTAGATGCAAACTGCGCTTAGACGCAAACTGCATTTAGATGCAAAACTGCATTTAGACGCAAACTGCGTAAACTGCACTTAGATACAAACTATGAATCGGCTTTTGCATCATAATAGATTTTATCGAATGAACGCACCTTTCGATTTAGTCGCTGTAAGATTTCCGCTGCACTAATTCACCCCCCCCCCCTCTTAGTGCTCTCGATCCTAACAATATCCTTCCTGTTCTTTGGAAGGGTGTCCTCAAGCTCTTTATGAGCTTTACATGTCATTTCATAGGTCATTAGTGACCCAATTGTTCTTCAAAAAGAAAATTATTCAGATCTTTGGCCTATTAAATGACCGTTACTTTAGGATCCTAACTTTTTGGAAGGGATCTTAAAATATTATTAACCAGTTCAAAATCTGAGAAATCTTTACTAAGTCCTTTTAGACCATTGACGGCATCCGTAAATCAGGTGTATGTCTCCAATGGTCTCACTCGGTTTCATTCGAAATAACTCATAAGAATGCACTAAAAGATTAATTTTTGACTCCTTCACTCTACTAGTACCTTCATAAGTCACTTCAAGTGTGTGCCAAATGTCAAAAGCCATTTCATAAAGCAATACTCGATTAAACTAATTTTTATCTAATGCACAAAATAAGGTATTCATAGCCTTTGTGTTTAAAGCGAAAGTCTTCTTCTACAATTCATTCCAATCGTTCATTGGAAGAGAAGACTTTTGAAACTCATTTTCTACAATATTTCATAATTTGAAATCCATTGAAATTAGGAAAATCTTCATTTTAGTCTTCCAATATGTGTAATCCGTCCCATCGAATATGGACGGACGTGTAATTGAATGGCCCTCTAGGTTGCCGGCAAATGCTATCTCTCTTGGGTTTAAAACCAAATGACAATGAACCTTGCTCTGATACCAATTGTTAGGATCAAGAGTGGCACCAAGAGGAGGGGTGAATTAGGGTAGTGGAAAACTTTTACGATTTCAGAAAAATGTTAGTTTCGATTAAAATTGATTCGGACGAAAATGGTTTTGATTCAATCCGTTTTGGAGAGATTATAAACTTGAAAGCTTTCGTAAAAGTGCAAGAGAGGATCAAAGAGATTTGTAGTACTGTAAATTGCTCAAATAAAAAGCAAAACAGAATTTAGAGTGGTTCGGTCAACGTGACCTATATCCACTTTCGGATTCCTCCTCCGACGAGGTCTTCAGCACCCACTAAAGGCCTTCCTTCAATATGTGAAGACCAACCACCACTTTTATAGTGCTTTCTCCTTTTTACGGGTTCAGGATGTTAGGATCAAGAGCACTAAGAGGGGGGGGGGGTGAATTAGTGCAGCGGAAAACTTTCGATGATTAAAACTGCATTCGTATGATAAAAGTGATTTTGGTAAGAAAGCTGATTCGTAAATCACTTTAACTTGTGATCAAGTGAGATGCAGTTAAAGCAAATATATAGAGTCAGTTTGCAATTAAGATAGACAACAGAATGTAATAGCAAATTGGAATACGACGTTCGTACGATAAAAGTGATTTCGATATGAAAGTCGATTCGTAAATCACTTTAACTTATGATCAAGTGAGATGCAATTAAAGCAAAGATATAAAGGCAATTTACAGCTATGATAGAAATCAAAATGTAAGCGCAAACTGAAATATGATGATCGTACGATAAAATCAATTTTCGTCTTAATGCCGATTCAGAAAATACTTAACTATGAAACACGTTCGTAAATGAGCAGAATGCAGTAAGCTACTGAGGAGGTTTGCAGTAAAGATAAGATGCTTAAAGTAATGCAAACTGAGATTTAGAGTGGTTCAGTCAATCTTGACCTACATCCACTTTTGGCTTCCTCCACCGACGAGGTCACCGACATCCACTAGAGGCCTTCCTTCAATAGGAAAAGGCCAATCACCCTTTTACAGTTTCACTCCTTTTGACGGGCTTAGGAGACAACCCTTACAGAATTTTCTTTCCTCTCTTGATAGATCAAAACTTGGAAGAAAAGAGGAAGGATAACTTTTAACTCATATAATACTTTTGAGCTCTAAAAATCACAGAGTAAGATTGGATTTTCGATGCCCTTTCATGCAGAAAAGGGTGGGGTATATATAGGCCCCAAACTGGTTTGAATTTGGAGCTCAAAAATGTCATTTCCTGGATTTTCAAGGTCCTAGCGGTACTACCTCCTGATTGGGGTGATACAACTGCTGGGCAGCTCGGAGACTAAGTCTCTGGGTGGTGCCACCGCCTGACAGGGGCGATTGCACCGCCCAGTCTCGCCCGTAGACTGAGCCCAGGCGGTGCCACCACCTGACTAGGGCGGTTGCACCACCTAGTCTCGCTCGGAGACTGAGCCCAAGCGGTGCCACCGCTTGACCTGGGCAGTTGCACTGCCCAGCTTTCCTAGGAGACCATCTCTTGGGCGGTGCCACCACTTGGCAGGAATTCTAGTTCGAATGCGTTGATCTATTCGGCCCAATTCTAGTGCGGTGCCACCTCCCATTCCTAACTTAATCTACATGCTAACTACGATATTTCTTAAGACATTTACTACAACTTGCTTCGGTGCGTCAATCGCTTCTTCCAGTAAGCTTCCGGCGAACTTTCGGCGAACATCCGACGAACCTTCGGTGATGCTCCGGTGGACTTCCAGCGAACTTCTGGATTTACGACGATCCACTTGGCGAGTTCCGATGAACTTCTTTTGCAAGCTCCTAGACTTCTCATATTTGTTCCTGCAGAACCTCCGACAACCGTCTGGACTTCCATCGAACTCTGGAACTCCCAACGTGATCATAGTCTTGACTCCGGTGCAACTCCTACTGCATGTCTTACTTCTATCGTAATTAATCCTACACACTTATCTCAACATATGGATTAGATAACAAATGACAATTGACTTCATCATCAAAATCCGAGATTTCAACAATCTCTCCCTTTTTTATGATGACAATCAATTGATAATGGAGTTAACCTTAACTCCCCCTATTTATATGCCATATTGAGATAAGTCATTCTTGAATTCAAAGCCTTTGAATTCAAGAGACATATTGATAAGTTAAGATCGTTTAACCTTATCAATACTCCCATCATGATTCCTATCATGATGTATTTCTCTGAAAATAATGTCAAGGCTTGATACCCATTTTCAGGTTTTACATTTCAAATGTGAAAGATAGCAATCGTAGCAATTCATCATATGGTAAGATATCAACATGTAAGACTGCGATGTAAGTCCTTGATATCTTAACATAATACAAATGTTTCAAGTGTTTAGCAATCATAGCATTTCATCACATGGCAAGATATCAATAAGTAAAATTGCAATGCAAGTTCTTGATATCTTAACATGATACAAACATGGCATAATCATAGCGTCAATTTACCATATATTTCGTTGCAAGCTTCTTTTGATATCTTAACATAATATGACACTTATAGCATCAATTCATATAGCATTAAATTCAAATATGGCATTCATCAATTCATATATTTTTCATTCAAATATGGCACTCATAGCATCAATTCATATATTTATCCTCCTTTGTCATCAACAGAAAGGAGAACGATATTAGCAAATTTTAACTAGGTTTATGTCATTTTTCAATAATGAGTGATAAGATACCAATTATACAAACATCTCAAGGAAAACATGATACGGAGATGATTTTTATTGCTTCTTCCTCTTTATTTGTTATTATCTTTTTGCACAAAGGAGGAAAGTCATTTTAAGAGCTTACTCAAATGAAGTTAAAATTGATAAGATCTTAAAACACACTTCATTTTACAAGAATCAAGATATGTGTGTGAATCAAATCCTTATACGTAAAACTATTTCTCAAAAGATATAAAAAGGAATCATTAAATACATTTCTCAAAGGATATTTTTCACATGATAAGTCTATGAGAAATGCATTTGCTAGTTGATTCCATATGTCAAAAATCAATTATGTGAATCCAAAACTCGATATGACATGTTTAAAAAGTCCGAAGGAGAATAATGTATCGAGAAAATCCGATTGTTAGGATCAAGAAGATCCGAAAATGAAATTTAACACTTTCATGCATTCGGACAAGTCCATGAAATCAAAAAAGTCCGAAAAATAATCTTAACAAGTTCATGCATTCGGACATATTAACATTCCTAATTCTGTTATAATGAAATCAAATTATTCTTCACTTAGTGGTTTTGTAAAAATATCAGCTAGTTGATGCTTAGTATCTATGAACTCTATGATTACATCATGATTAGTGACATGATCTCGTATAAAGTGATGTTTAATATCAATATGTTTTGTTCTTGAGTGTTGAATGGGATTCTTTGTTAAACATATTGCACTTGTGTTATCACATTTAATGGGAATGTTTTTAAGATGGACTTTATAATCTTCTAAGGTGTTTTTCATCTACACAACTTGTGCACAGCATGCACTAGCTGCAATATACTCAGCTTCAGTTGTTCATAGTGCAACCGAGTTTTATTTCTTAGATGACCAGGAAACAAGGGAATGTCCTAAAAATTGACATGTTCCTGATATGCTTTTTCTATCTAGTCTACACCCAGCAAAATCTGCATCAGCATAAGCAATTAACTCAAAATTCTCAGATTTTGGATACCATAATCCTAGATTTGTGGTACCTTTAAGATATCTAAATATTCTTTTAACCGCTTTGAGATGAGATATCTTAGGGTTCGATTGAAACCTAGCACAAAGTCCTACACTGAACATGATGTCTGGTCTAGCTGCAGTGAGGTAAAGTAAACTTCCTATCATAACCCTATAAGTTTTTTAATCAAAGCTTTCTCCACTTTCATCAACTTCTAACTTAGTGGAGGTGCTTATAGGAGTGTTAATAGCTTTTGAGCTATCCATATTAAATCTTTTCAGTAGACCTAAAGTATATTTAGTTTGACTAATAAAGATGTCATTGCTTAGTTGCTTAATTTGTAAGCCTAAGAAAAAGGTTAATTCTCCCATCAAACTCATTTCAAATTCGAGACTCATGGTTTTAGCAAAAGATTCACAAAGAGATTCATTCATAGAACCAAAGATAATATCATCAACATAAATCTGAACAATGAGAAAATTATTTTCAAAATTCTAGATAAACAATGTAGTATCAACCTTGTCTTTTGTGAAATTATTTTAAATCATAGAGAGCTTTGATTAATTTAAATACATGATTAGGGAGGCTATTATTTTCAAATATGGGAGGTTGTTCAACATAAACTTTTTCACAAATAAAGACATTAAGAAAAGTGCTTTTAACATCCATTTGAAACAACTTAAAATTATTAATAGGAAAGGAGCATCCTTATGGCTTCTAATCTAGCCATACGAGCGAAGGTTTCTTCGCTATCGATACCTTCTTCTTGGTTGAAACCTTTGGCCACTAATCTAGCTTTGTTTCTAACCATGATACCATATTCATCTTGCTTGTTTCTAAAGACCCATTTAGTACCAATAACTAAATGGTCATTTGGCCTAGGAACAAGCTTCCACACCTCATTTCTCTCAAATTGATTTAACTCATCTTGCATTGCGATAATCCATGAATCATCTTTCATGGCTTCGTCAATACATTTAGGTTCAATTTGGGAGAAAAAAGTGGCGTTGGCACAAAATGTTTTAAGAGAAGAATATGTTTGAACCCCATTAGATGTGTCTCCTAGGATTAGCTCCTTAGGATGAGCATCTACATACTTCCAATCCTTGGGTAAGGATGTTTCAGAAGTGGATGCATCCAAGTTGCTAGTTGGAGAAGGGGTTTCATTTAAATTCAAAGAATCGAAATTAACATCATCATCAAAATCATTTTTCTTGATTTCGAAAATCTCATTGAAAACAACGTGAATGGATTCTTCTATAATTAAAGTTCTTTTATTGAAGATACGAAAAGCTTTAGAAACTAAAGAATAACCAAGAAAAATTTCTTCATCGGATTTATCATCAAATTTTCCTAAGGCATCTTTTTCATTCAAGATAAAACATTTACACCCAAAAACTTTAAAATATAAAACATTAGGTTTTTTATTATTCCATAACTCATAAGGAGTTTTGGTGAGTAAGGGTCTTACTAGAACTCTATTCAAAATATAGCATGCAGTGTTTACGGCTTCAGCCCAAAAGTATTTGGGTTGGCTATGTTCATTCAACATGGTTCTTGCCATTTCTTGTAAATTTCTACTTTCTTTCTACTACTCCATTTTGTTGAGGATTTCTTGGATTAGAGAAGTTGTGGTTGTATCCATTAGATTCATAAAATTCTTGGAAATCAAGGTTTTGAAATTCACCACCATGATAACTTCGAATTGATGAAATCATCAAACCATCTTCATTTTGAACAAGTTTACAAAACGTAGTGAAATATCTAAAGCATTCATTTTTGTGTTTCAAGAAATAAGTCCATGTGTATCTACTATAGTCATCTACAATGATGAAGGCATATTTGCTACCTCCTAGGCTTGATGTAGAGATTGGTCCGAACAAGTTCATATGGATCAATTATAAGAGCCTAAAGGTGCTTATTTGATTGTTAGATTTGAAACTACTCTTAATTTGTTTTCCCAATTGACAAGCATCACACACATTATCTTTGATGAATTTGATATGAGGAATTCCTCGTATAAGTTCTTTGGATGATATTTGAGTGATTAGTTTCATGCTAGCATGACCTAATCTCCTATGGCAAAGCCAAGCATCCTCATTCAAAACCGAGAAACACATTTCATTGCAAAGATCATTGATGTCAATAGTGTATACGTTATTCTGTTTTAATGCAATCATAGATGTGTTTTTGTGTGGTTTTTCAATAATGCAAGCATTAGATTCGAATTTGATAATATATCCTTTATCACATAATTGACTAATGCTCAAGAGGTTATGTTTTAAACCATCAACTAACAAAACATCTTTAATAAAGAAGTTGGATTTGTTACCTATAATTCATTTGCCAATGATTTTACCCTTATTGTTGTCTCCGAATGTGACATAGCCTTCATCTATGCTAGTGAGCTTAGAGAATTGAGATGGATCTCCAATCATATGCCTTAGGATCCACTATCAAGGTACCATCTCTACAAGAAAGGATAATTTTTAGGTACCCATTTACTTTTGGGTGCCTCAAAAACTGATCTATATTATTTATTATATTACATAGAGTTTATCATGGTTTCTTTAGGAATCCAAATTAATTTGTTTGGACTAATTTTCTTGAATGGACACTGATGCGTTTTGTGTCCATGTTTACAACAAATGTTGCATTTGCTTTGGTGTTGAACATATAAGATGAGGCCTTTTATAAAGGTGGTTGGATTTTGGTGAGGACTTCTCACAAATCCGATTCCACTTGTTTTGGGAACGTGACCCTTCTTTTGCAAGGATCATGTTCAAAGACTTGCTACCAACCTTAAATTTCTTCAAGGTGTCCTTAAGTAGCAAGTTTTATTTTTGAAGAGTTTCTAGATCATGGCATTTTTCACATTGAGCTAAACTATCATAATATTCAATTTTTAATTTATCAAAATTGCTAATAAGACTATCATGCTTATTTTTCAACAATTTATATTTTCTACTAATTGTTTTGCATTCATCAAATAAGTCATGGAAGGCATTTAATAATTCATCAAATGATAAATCTACATCAATTAAATTTGTTACCTCTTCTCCGATGGCCATTAAGGCGTAATGAGCAATTTGCTCGGTGTTGGACTCCTCTTTTTCGGACGTGCTCGAGTCATCCCACGTTGCTTTGAGTGTCTTCTTCTTCGATGTTCTCTTCTTAGCTTGGGGATAATCACTTTTGTAGTGTCCCGGCTTTTTGCACTCGTAGAAAATAACTTGGTCCATTTTGGGTTCAAGTTTATTTTTTGTGTCATTTTTAAACTTGTTTCTCTTAATGAATTTTTTGAATTTCCTTGTTAGAAGTGCCAAGTCATCATCACAGTCCTCATCACTTGAGTTTTCTCTCAAGTGGTCATCTAAAGTTCTAAGTGTCATATCCTTCCTGTTCTTTGGAAGGATATCTTCTTGCTCTTCATGAGCCTTGCAAGTCATTTCATAGATCATTAATGACCCGATTAGTTCTTCAAGAGGGAAGTTGTTTAAATCTTTAGCCTCTTGAATAGCAGTGACTTTAGGGTCCCAACTCTTAGGAAGGGATCTTAGAATCTTATTTACAAGCTTATGCATTATTCCAAATCATAAATATTTCAAATCATCATGGTATTAATCTGTCAAATTACATCCTGCCATACTTGATCATAACATTTCCCCATTTTATCATTATAAACAAGAAAGAATAAGGGAAGAACAAAATAGTACAAAATATTTCAATTATTTAAAGGTATACAAGCCATAAATCCAACGGCATCACGTCATGAAAGATAAGACCTCTTGAATTACAAACGACATGATTCATTTTATCAAATCTCTTCTTTTTATAAATAACAGAAATTATAGGTTTACAAAGAAGAGATCATGATTAAAAAAAATCTCAAGTAGTAAATCTAAGAAATCAAGATCATGATTTGAATATAAACTCATTCAAATTCAAATCGTCGAATTCATCAAAATCTCAACATTACTTTCAAGAAATTCAAAATGATATACATAGATTTATCATAATAATCATCAATATCAATATGATAGGGAAAAATAATTTTCAAAAAAAATATTTTTCTCTTTTTAGTTGTTTCAAATCATATGATTTTATTTCATTTATGCCAAATAAAAACATGTATCATGTTTAAAACTGAAAGTGTAAGATTTATTATTACAAAGATCAATAAGACACTTTCATTATGGTAAAAATCAATAATTCATAAATCGCAAGATTCAGCATAGCATAATTTCAAATTATAAAACCATTAAACATGATTTTAAATCAATATGCTCAAGTTTTTTTTATCAAAACATACATCGTACTTAAAACTGAAAATGTAACATTTCATCATGATAAAAATTGATAATCCATAAATTACTTAAAAATCACCATGCATAATTTTAAAATTTATTAAGTATGATCATTATGCATGACATTAAAACATGGTTTCAAAATGTTTAATATTTTCATTACATAATTTCATCATTATGCATCATCATATTTTCAAATTCGAACATGCACAATTTCAAAACCATACATTTCATTTTTCATGCATGATACAAATAAATCAATCATTATTATGAGCATATAATACATAATATTCAAGCATTCATGATACATCATTTTGGCAACATAATCATAGCTTTTCAATTGATGGTATCTAAATGTCAAAGTTCATTACATCCTATCATGCATGATCATTAACTTCTCATTTGTATTTCATGTTAGGATCAAGAGCACTAAGAGGGGCGGGGGAGTGAATTAGTGCAGTGGAAAACTTTCGACGTTTAAAACTGCATTCGTACGATGAAATTGTTTCCGACATAAAATCGTTTTCGAAAACTTAACTTGAAAGCGAGTTCGTAAAGGAGTGCTGCAAAACTAAAGAGGAAGTAAAGCATATATGGAGGTTTGCAGTAAGGTAAGCAGCAAGAATAAATGCAAACCAGAAAGCACCGTAATTTTAGAGTGGTTCAGTCAATCTTGACCTACATCCACTTTTGGCTTCCTCCTCCGATGAGGTCACCGACGTCCACTAGAGGCCTTCCTTTAATAGGCAAAGGCCAACCACCCTTTTATAGTTTCACTCCTTTTGACGGGCTTAGGAAACAACCCTTACAGAATTTTCTTTCCTCTCTTGACAAATCAAAACTTGGAAGAAAATAGGAAGGAGAATTTTTAACTCATACAATACTTTTGAGCTCTAAAAATCACAAAGGAAGATTATATTTTCGGTGCCCTTTCATGCAGGAAAGGGTGGGGTATTTATAGGCCCCAAACTGGTTTGAATTTAAAGCTAAAAAATATCATTTCCTAGATTTCCGGCATCCTAGTGGTACAACCTCCTGACTGGGGCGGTACAACCACTTGGCATCTCGAAGACTGAGCCTCTGAATGGTTCTACCGCTTGACTGGGGCGGTTGCACCGCTTGGTAGAGATCGAAGACCGAGCTCAAGCGGTTCCACTGCCTATTAGGGGCGATTGCACTGCTTGGTAGAGCTCGAAGACCAAGCTCAAGCGGTTCCACTATGTGTCAAGGGCGGTTGCACCGCCCAGCCTAGCTCGAAGACTGAGCCCTGGGTGGTGCCACCGTCGACCCAGGCGGTGCCACTACTAGCTAAGAAATCTGGGTCCGTATGGGCTGATCCATTCGGCCCAATTTCGATCTGTCAAGGGCCCAATTGCCCCAAGATTAAGTTAATGGGATCACCTCCCATTTCTAACTTAATCATTATGCTAACTACTATATTTCTTAAGACATTTACTGCAACTTATTCCGGTGCGTTAATTGCTTCTTCCAGCGAACTTCCGTCGATCATCCGATGAACCGTCGATGATGCTCCTGTGGACTTTTGGAAAACTCCTGGATTTGCGATGATCCACTTGGTGAGTTCCGACGAGCTTCTTTTGGCAAGCTCCTGTACTTCTCAGATTTGTTCCCGTAGAACCTCAGACAACCGTCCGGACTTCCGTCGAACTCTCGAACTCCCAACGTGATCTTAGTCTTGATTCTAGCGTAACTCCTGCTGCATGTCTTACTTTCATCGTAGTTAATCCTGCATACTTATCTCATCATATGGATTAGATAACAAATGATAATTGACTTCATCATCAAAATTCAAGATTTAACAATCTCCCCCTTTTTTATGATGACAATCAATTGATAACGGAGTTAACCTTAACTCCCCCTATCTATATGCCATACTTGAGATAAGTCATTCTTGAATTCAAGGTCTTTGAATTCAATAGACTTATTGATAAGTTAAGAGCTCTTAACCTTATCAATTACCCCCATCATGATTCCTATCATGATGTGTCTTACTGAAAATGATGTCAAGACTTGACATCCATTCTCAAGTTTTACATTTCAAAGATGAATGATGGTAGCAGTTCAACATAAGATATCAACATGTAAATTTACAATTTAAGCTTTTGATATCTTAACATAAAGCAAACATTTCAAGTGTTTAGCAATCGTAGCATCACATAGCAAGATATCAATAAGTAAAGTTGCTATGCAAGTTCTTGATATTTTATCATGATATGACAATCACATAGTGCAAATATGGCAATAACATAGTGCAAATATGGCACTCATAGCATCAATTCATATATTTCTCATTCAAATATGGCACCCATAGTATCAATTCATATATTTCTCCCCCTTTGTCATCAACAAAAAGGAGAACGATATAAGCAAATTTTAAGCATAAGTGCGGTAATTATTCATGCCATAACTAGGTTTATGTCTTTTTCCAACAGTGAGTAATAGGATACTAATTATGCAAACATCTCAAGGAAAACATGACATGGAGATAGCTTTGAATACTTCTTTCTTTTTATTTATTATTATCTTTTTGCATGAAGGAGGAAGGCTATTTGTGATACTAGCCATTTGTGAGTTTACTTTGAATGAAGTTAAAATCGTTGAGAGATTAAATCATACTTCATTTTTACAAGGATCAAGATATGTATGTGAAACAAATCCTTGCAAGTAAAAACACTATCATCCATATTTCAAGAAGGAATTTACAAGTAAAAATTATTTCATCAAATCCATTTCTCAAAAAAAATATTTTTCACATGATAAGTGTATGAGAGATGTATTTGCTAGTTGATTCCATATGTCAAAAATCAAGGATGAGAATCAAACTCGATATGACATATGCTTATTAAGTTCGGAAGAGGATAATGTATCGAGAAAATCCAATTGTTAGGATACCACTAGTTAAGAGAATCCAAAAATGAAATTAACACTTTCATGCATTCAGACAAGACTATATTATAGATTTTCAAATACAATCATGAAGACAAAACATGCTCATTGTTATGGAAATTTTTGTATCCAAAACACAATTTCCAACCTGTAATTAAGGCATGTAATTATGTAAAATCATCATGGCAATTAAGTGATTTGATCATTAAAAAATCCGAAAAATAATCTTAACAAGTTCATGCATTCGGACATATTAACATTCCTAATTCTCTTCTAATGAAATCAAATTGTTCTTCACTTAGTGGTTTTGTAAAAATATCAGCTAGTTGATGTTTAGTATTATGGCAATATAATGACACATTACCATCATGGCAATACATCAACATCATGGTAATATCATGACACATCAATTTCATGGCCTCATTACTTTCTCAAATCATATTTATCATAGAAACCAAGACACAAGGTTTTCAAAGTAGGCATTATAAAAACATTTAATTTCAACGTGAAATCCGACAATGAGTAATGAAATTAAACAACATAACCCTGCATATGCTCACCAATTAATACATCAAGTAACCATATCAAAGATTAGTAGTCATCAAGGCATTGTGATCAAGGTGAGTAACATAAAGAGTTTACAACAACGTAATTGTTACAACAAGAGGTGATTATGTCCACATATACATATACAAGCTTATTCAGGAGGTGGAAAATTAAAATGCCTAAACAAAGAGTCAAATTGTCGATGAATTTGCTGCAGCTCAGATAGGATTTGATCTTGTCAATGTTCAAGCCGATCTTGTCTTTGTTCAAATCGGTCCATCCGAATTCCAATGTCTTCGATAGATGATGCAGGAGCTTTCTCAAATAGACGTGTTTCCTTAAAGGGATAGATCAGAGGAGGTTGAGTACCACTAAAGACTAGTGTTTCGGGTTCTGGTTTAGGTTGAGGGGGATCGGTTCTTCTAGGCATTCTAACCCAATTACCATTTCTATAAAAACATCTCAATCGGTGAAGTAGATTTTTATTTATTATGCTAAACCTGTCTACTATCATCACTTCTTCGTCGGGTGGTATTGGAATATCATAGGCTTTAAGTATTCTAGTGATTATACCACCATATGAAAGCATCATGTCTTTCTTAGATAGTTCTATCATGTTTTTGTTGAATAAGGTAACCAAAACAGATGTTATTTCCTTTCATGATCCAATACATGGTTCCTAATTTCATTTGACTTACTTCATCATGATGGTATTGTTTAGGGAGAATGATGTTAGTTAGGATATGATGAAGTACCTTAGTGTTTAGTGGTAGTAGATATTCACAGCTTTTAGGAACTATCATTAAGTTGGGATTACCAAAAATTGTTCCTAAGGCTTCAATATATGTTGTCCCAACTGTTTCATTATCCCACGATTCTCTAAAATAAAGACCTCTATTTTTTACGGGAATGCCTATCATGTCGCAAATGAATCTATCTATAATGGAGATGTGTTGTCCTAAGAGATATGTATATACTCTTTCTTCTTCATATACAGGTAGATTGTTGTAAAACAATCTAACAAGTCTTAGATAGATGGGTTCACTAATTTATAAAATTGGGAGTAGATCTAAGTTTGCAAACCATTGGATTGTCTCTAAGTCTCTTAGTTCATCTAGATCTACATGTTTTCCCTTATTGACACTTCTAAATTTAAAGGAAAAAAATATTTCAGCATGATATTTTGAATCGAAAAGGGTAAGATCAAAGTCTTCTTCTAATCTCCTCTTCCCTTGGTCCCTAGAGGATCTTCTAGAGCCCATAACTACTGCTATTTAAGAAGATGGTAATGAGCAAGAGTAAATGACTCAGAAACAGAATTTAAAGGCTTCTTAGATAATACCTTAAGTGAGATCTTCAAGAGAAGGAGAGATTGTTGATCTTTTGCTTCGAAATGAGGAGTATTTGGGATGCTAAGAGGGGAGAAATGGAGGTGGAGAAGCTTTGGAGGTGTAAAGAGGGGAAGAGAGTGAGTTGGGGTCGGTTCCACCGCCGACCCTAGCTCGGTTTAAATGGGGGCAAGATTGTGGGCGGTTGCACCGCTGGATGGGGCGGTGCAACCGCTTGCAACACGTGACAGCCGGCGGTGCCACCGCCTGCAGGTGGTTAGCACTTGTTCTGATGGCTGTGTGGTCTGATATCAATGTTTTTGACTTGAGAAGAGTTTTCATTTGTGGAGCAATCAACTTTACTTACGTAATTACGTAAGAATTTTCATTATAAAGATGAGAAATTTTGCACGATCAAGATAGATCTTGTGACACACATACTCTACTCCAAATGTCGTACACATGTTTATGACAGATTATCCAAGTTGGTAAGCTTTGCAAGTTCATGACAAACTTTGCTTACAAGACGTAAGTTCCTGATATAGTTGGATTCGAACAAATCAATTTGATGGTTTCGGAAATCCAGAGGATATGTGAAGGGAGAATCATGGGTTTCCAATTCTGAGGGATCAAATAAGATTGTATATGTATTTCTCTTATAATTTTAATTTTCTAATCCTCTTTTTGTTATTTAGGCTAGGGAGTATCGTGTGTTCTTTTTGGATCTCGGGTCATGAATATCGAGTATCCAAAGAGCAGGATATTATTTCTTGCTCCCAACTTATGATGGTTTACGTCTCTACGAAACAAGATAATATTTAGGTACCCATTTGCTTTTGGGTGCCTCAAAAATTGATCTACATTGTTTATCATGTTGCATAGAGTTTATCATGGTTCCTTTAGGAACCCAAATTAATTTGTTCAGACTAATTTCCTTGAATGGACACTGATGTGTTTTGTGTCCATGTTTGCAACAAAAGTTGCATTTGCTTTGGTGTCGGATATGTAAGATGGGGCCTTTTATGAAGGTGGTTGGATTTTGGTGAGGACTTCTCACAAATCCGATTCCACTTCTTTTGGGAATGTGACCCTTTTTTACAAGGATCATGTTCAAAGACTTACTACTAACATCGAATTTCTTCAAGGGTGTCCTTAAGTAGCAAGTTTTCCTTTTGGAGAGTTTCTAGATCATGACATTTTTCACATTGAGCTAAACTATCATGATATTCAATTTTTAATTTATCAAAATTGCTATTTCAGTAATTTATATTTTCTACTAATTGTTTTGCATTCATCAAATAAGCCATGGAAGGTATTTAATAATTCATCAAATGATAAATCTACATCAATTAAATTTGGTACCTCTTCTCCGATGGCCATTAAGGTGTAATGAGCAACTTGCTTGGTGTTGGACTGCTCTTCTTCGGACGCGCTCGAGTTATCCCACGTCGCTTTGAGCGCCTTCTTCTTTGATGTTCTCTTCTTGGCTTGGGGACAATCAATTTTGTAGTGTCCCGGCTTTTTGTACTCGTAGCAAATAACTTGGTCCTTTTTGGGTTCAAGTTTATTTTTTGTGTCACTTTTAAACTTGTTTCTCTTAATGAATTTTTTGAATTTCCTTATTAGAAGTGCAAAGTTATCGTCATAGTCCTCATCACTTAAGTTTTCTCTCAACTGATTATCTAAAGTTCTAAGTACTATATCCTTCCTGTCCTTTGGAAGGATGTCTTCTTACTCTTCATGAGCCTTGCAAGTCATTTCATAGGTCATTAATGACCCGATTAGTTCTTCGAGAGGGAAGTTGTTTAAATCTTTAGCCTCTTGAATAGTAGTGACTTTAGGGTCCCAACTCTTAGGAAGGGATCTTAGAATCTTATTTACGAGCTCAAAATCTAAAAAACTTTTGCCGAGTCCATTTAGACCATTGAAGACATCCGTGAAACGGGTGTACATGTCGGCAATAGTCTCGCTTGGTTTTATTCGAAAAAATTTAAAAGAATATATCAAAAGATTGATTTTTGACTCTTTCACTCTACTTATGCCTTCATGAGTCACTTCGAGTGTATGCCAAATATCAAACGCGATTTCACAAACTGAAACACGATTGAACTCATTTTTATCAAGCGCACAAAATAAGACATTCATAGCCTTTGCATTAAGAGCAAAAGTCTTCTTCTCTAATTCATTCCAATCGATCATTGGAAGAGAAGACTTCGAAAATCCATTTTTGACAAGATTCCAAAGTTTAAAATCCATTGAAATAAGGAAGATCCTCATTCGGCTCTTCCAATAGGTGTAGTCCATCCCATTGAACATGGGTGGACGTATAATAGAGTGGCCCTCTCGGTTTCCGGAGTATGCCATCTCTCTTGGGTTTTAATCGTTTGAGAGTTAACCCCCCTCTGATACCAATTGTTAGGATCAAGAGCACTAAGAGGGGTGGGGGGGGGGTGAATTAGTGCAGCGGAAAACTTTCAACGATTAAAACTGCATTCATATGATAAAAGCGATTTTGGTAAGAAAGCCGATTCGTAAATCACTTTAACTTGTGATCATACGAGATGCAGTTATAGCAAATATATAGAGGCAGTTTGCAGTTAAGATAGACAACAGAATGTAATAGCAAACTGGAATACGACGTTCATACGATAAAAGCGATTTCAGTATGAAAGCCGATTCGTAAATCACTTGAACTTGTCATCAAGCGAGATGTAGTTAAAGCAAAGATATAAAGGCAATTTGCAGTTATGATGGAAATCAGAATATAAGCGCAAACTGAAATAGGATGTTCGTACGATAAAATTGATTTTCGTCTTAACACCGATTCAGAAAATACTTAACTATGAAACACATTCGTAAATGAGCATAAGGTAGTAAGCTACTAAGGAGGTTTGCAGTAAAGATAAGATGCTCAAAGTAAATGCAAACCAAGATTTAGAGTGGTTCGGTCAATCTTGACCTACATCCACTTTTGGCTTCCTCCACCGACGAGGTCACCGACATCCACTAGAGGCTTTCCTTCAATAGGCGAAGGCCAACCACCCTTGTATAATTTCACTCCTTTTGACGGGTTTCGGAGACAACCCATACAAAATTTTCTTTCCTCTCTTGACAAATCAAAACTTGGAAGAAAAGAGGAAGGAGAACTTTTAACTCATACAACACTTTTGAGCTCTCAAAATCACAGAGTAAGATTGGATTTTTTATGCTCTTTCATGCAAGAAAGGGTGGGGTATATATAGGCCCCAAATTAGTTTGAATTTGGAGCTCAAAAATGTCATTTCCCGGATTTTCGGGGTCCTGGCGGCACTACCTCCTGACTGGGGTGGTACAACTGCCAGGCAGCTCGGAGACTGAGCCTCTGGATGGTGCCACCCCAGACAAGGGCGGTTGCACCACCCAATCTCACTCGGAGACTGAGCCTAGGCGGTGCCAATGCCTAACTGGGGCGGTTGCACCGCCTAATCTCACTCGGAAACTGAGCCCAAGCGGTGCCACCACATAAACTGGGCGGTTGCACCGTCCAGCTTTCCTAGGAGACCATCTCTTGGGCGGTGCCACCGCTTGGCAGGAATTCTGGTCCGAATGGTGCTAGTTATAGGTGCCCAGCAAGCCAATCACGTGAGTGATGGCACGTGTGACATGATACAAAATCTTTTTGCTTATTATATTTTGACATATATCATTTTATAACTATTGCATAAATACATACATATATTGTGATGTCCTTGGATTTCTGCAATGGGAATCGGATCGTGATGAGATCACAATAGTGAGATCGATTCACCTTTAAACACATATCCTAAATAATCCCGATCATAGGTTACTCGAGAGGGACATCGTGATAACCAGACAGACTAGTGTGCTGTATACCCGTCCATATGATGGATGCAGCTGGTCTCATAACTGCTCGTGTAGAGACACTAGGGATATAGTATAGGTGCTCATTGGAGAATGAGTTCACTGATTGATCCGCTAACGGAATGCTGGATGGTTGATGATGCCTTATAGTCAAACAGCAATTCCGTAGTCCTAGTGGTGAATCTGGTCGTTAGACTTGAGACACCAAGGATGTCCTGTATGAGTGCTCCACTCTTTGATACCAGACTTATAGGTTTGGCTGTCGCAAATCTAGTACAGCTGGTCATTGGAGTGGTAGTCGACCTTACGAGGGCTATTGAGTGTCGACGAGGATCATCCACTCTCGGCGTCATGAGAGGAATATCCCATGTATTCATGCTCGTCAAAATCCCCGCCGTGGTCATTCGGGTTGAGAGAGAAGAGTTCTCCGTAAGAATCCGATTAGAGCGAGACTCGAGTAAAAACCGTATGGGTCTGACAACACCATGCTCGATATACGATCTCTGGGATATTAGATGGATAAGGGACTATAGGTACATGGTAACCAAGGACAGACAGGTTCAAAGGATTGGATTCCCCTGTATCGTCTGGGGACTACGGCGTAATGGCCTAGTACGTCCGTAGTCGATGAGTCGAGTGAATTATTACAAAGATAATAATTCACTGAGTTAGAAGGAGTTCTGACAGGTATGACTCACGACCAGCAAGATATTGGGCCTAGAGGGTCTCACATATATGGTAGGCATTGCGATGAGTAGAGGTTCGGATATGAGATATCCGATGGAGCCCTTGTCTTATTGGATGCAGATCCAATACCCACTAGGGGAGGACCCATTAGGGTTTGACAGGGGACCTCTATAAATAGGAGGGATTCAGAGCCCCATAAGCTAGAGAGCTTGTGCAATTGGAATCGGATCGTGATGAGATAGTGATAGTGAGATCGATTCACCTTTAAACACATATCCTAAATAATCCCGGTCATAGGTTACTCGAGAGGGACATCGTGATAACCGGACAGATTGGTGTGCTGTATACCCATCCATATGATGGATACAACTGGTCTCATAGCTACTCGTGTAGGGACACTAGGGATACTGCTAGTCATAGGTGCCCAGCAAGCCAATCACGTGAGTGATGGCACGTGTGACATGATACAGAATCTTTTTGCTTATTATATTTTGGCGTATATCACTTTATAACTATTGCATAAATGCATATATATATTATGATGTCCTTGGATTTGTGCAATGGGAATCGGATCGTGATGAGATCACGATAATGAGATCGATTCACCTTTAAACACATATCCTAAATAATCCCTACATAGGTTACCGAGAGGGACATCATGATAATCGGATAGACCGGTGTGTTTGTATACCGTCCATATGATGGAAGCAAATGGTCTCATAGCGCCGTGTAGGGACACTAGGGATACAAGATGTGTGCTCATTGGAGAATGAGTTCACTGATTGATCCGCCACGGAATGCCGGATGGTTGATGATGCCTTATTGTCGGACAACGATTCCGTAGTCCGAAAGTGGTGTATCTGGTTCTTAGACTTGAGACACCAAGGATGTCCTGTATGAGTGCTCCACTCTTTGATACCGCACTTATAGGTTTGGCTGTCCCGCATCTAGTACATCCGGGTCATTGGGAGTGGTAGTCGACCTTTACGAGGGCTATTGAGTGTCGATAGAGGATCATCCACTCTCTAGATCATGAGAGGAATATCCCACGTGTTCTTGCTCGACAAATCCCACCGTGGTCATTCGGGTTGAGAGAGAAAGAGTTCTCCCGAGAATCCGATTAGAGCGAGACTTCGAGTAGAAACCGTATGGGTCCGACAACACCATGCTCGATATACCGGTCTTTGGGATATTAGATGGATGAGGGACTATAGGTACATGGTAACCGACGACGCATGTGTCTAATGGATTGGATTCCCCTATATCGTGCGGGACTACTACAGTAGTGGCCTAGTACGTCCAGTAGTCGATGAGTCGAGTGAATTATTACGAGATAATAATTCACCGAAGTTAGAAGGAGTTCTAACACGTATGACTCACGGCCAGCTTCGATATTGGGCCTAGAGGGTCACACACATATGGTAGGCATTGGATTGAGTAGAGGTTCGGATATGAGATATCCGACGGAGCCCTTGTCTTATTGGATGCGATCCAATACCCACTAGGGAAGGACCCATTAGAGTTTGACACGAGATCTCTATAAATAGGAGGGATTCACGACCTCAAAGGCTAGAGTCTTTGCTTGCCCTTCCTATTCTCCTCTCCCTCTCCACCTCGAGGGCTTGGAGTTTTGAGGAGGGTCGCCGCAAACCCCGTTGTGTGGATCACCGCTAGAGAGGAGGACGCTTGACCTCCTTCACCCTCTCCTAAGGATCTGCAAGGAAACAGGGATATACGATCTCCCTAGGTAACACAATCTCTATACGCAGTTTTGTGTTTTGCGGATTTTTACGCACCAATCTTCGCACGACGATGAACATCTTTTTGGGAATCGGGGATTTTTGTTTTCTTGTTCTTCCGCTGCGCATATGATGTCACCCCCCATGATTTCCCAACAGTGGTATCAGAGCTAGGTTGTTTGTGCGAATGATTGGTTTTGAACTGCGTGTGTTGTGTTTAGGAAGAATATTGATGTCAAAATCGTTGACGCAAAAGCGAGGAACGGTAGCAACAGTTGCTGCCCTCGATCTGCATGCCTGCAGCCACTTGCGCAAAAATGCACCACCGGCCAGCCGCACAGCACCACGCCCGGCGATGATGCCGCCAGGCAGCAGCCCGCAGCGGTCGGGCGGTTGCTTGCAGCAGGTTTATGACCGCGGGGCTGGCAGCCCGCTGGGTAGAGGGCGCCGAGGTCACCGACCCCCCAGGCAGGCGCCAGCGCAAAGCAGCCACGGCTGAGGGATCGCAGGCGGCGGCCCGTGGGTCACTGTTCCCACCGGCAAAAAACCCGCAGGGCGGCCGCCAGCGAGGCAGCACACCCACGGGCGCTGCCTCGTGGGCAGAACAGCCCAGCGAGGCGGCGACGCCCACCGCGGCCAGGCAACCCCGCCCCAATGGCGCAGGCTTGCTTCTAGCGAAGCCACAACCCTCGCCCCCGCCTGTGCCGCCGCCATGATGGTGGCTGCGGCGGCAGCAGTAGAGGGAATTAGTGTTTTGGGCAAAAGGACAGTTTTGCCCCTGTGAATTTGAGAAATTCCAATTTCTGTCTTTTGTCCAAATTACGAAAATACCCTTAGGAATTGAGAAATTCCCTACATGTCCCTGATTTCAGAAAAGTATTAATTAATTAAAAGGTTTAGTTGATTATTATTTTTTATTATTATCTAGTAGTCCTACATGATGATGATTATTTATACATGTGATGTATGATGTGTGGACGGATGATCATGGACCGTGTGATGTGTGTACTTGTGATTATTATTATTGAGGTCTGCGAACCTCCATTATATTTCTCGTTTATTGTCGGGCCTACGTGCCTGTGATTAAGTTGTAATCACATGAGGAGGCGCAGCGGGATCGTGGATGCGATAGCGGGACCCACGAGACGGACGATCGTGATGCATGGAGATGCATCAAGATGTCGACGGAACCGACGAGGACGAGATGGATAATCACAAGGGCATGGAGATGCACCGTTGCACACATAGATCTTGATGTGAGTGATTAGGCCTACTGGCTCGGGCCTAATCATATTAGGCTGTGGTCCATGATCATCTGATGTGATTGCTTATACACATACTAGATATGTATATATATTTGGATGCGATGTAGATATATATTAAATATGTATATGTGTGACATGTCATATTAGGAGACCAAATTATAGAAACATCTCTCGATAATATTAAGTCGGTAAACGTGAGGCAATTAGATTGACCCACGTGGCCTTCCATCGTTATGAGTAGGAAACCCATTCCCTGTAGGTTGAGTTGGTCGAAGTCTCTCGAGACTCACCTATATCATGATTCGCTATCTTGCTTACGACATAGAGATTTCATCGGTGACCTGAGGGCATGGTATGCTTGGTCGAGTCCCTCGAGGGTATATCATCAAATCAGACTCATCTTATAACGAAGGTGTTGACTTAACCGAGCATCATGGTTGGTCGAGTCCCTCGAGGCCATGGTGATTCGGAGGCCAAACAGGACGGGAATCACAAGGAGTTGTGATCCGCAAGAGTTGCCTACCTTTTAGGCTTAGTGTGATTGGTCGAGTCCCTCGAGGTTACTCTAAGACGCCGATTGGATCCCCATCCCCACTAGAAGTCTCATTGAGACTTCCGTTTCACATCTTTGAGGGTGTCGCGTGACTTCGTTAGTAAAATAGTGGGAGCATATTAAGATAGAAGTCCATATCTTGATAGTTTATTTCTTGCAAAATCTGCAAGTTATTCATTTCTCGCTACATCTTTATTTTCAAAAATGTCACTTTCAAATCCCTTCCGTGGCATACTTGATGTCAACCGCCTTTACTTGGTCCAAATTATAATGGATTGGCTCAGAACTTGAGAATTGTTCTCACAAAGGGAGAAAATCGTGGTACGCCCTGATACAATGATGCCTACGCCCAAGAAGGGGCAAGCGAGGATGAGATCGCCGCTTCGTGAAGTACATTGATGACTCCACTCTTGCTCAAAAAGCTATATGTTGGGCTCTATGACTCCGAGAGTTACGAGACAACATGAAAAGATGGATGCCAGATCCATTCTCCTACATGTCCGAAAATTGTTTGAGAAACAGGGAAGGACTCAACGATATGAGATATCCAAGAGCCTTTTCCGTGCTAGGATGACTAAGGGGACACCGGTTCAGAACCATGTCCTAAAGATGATTGAGTGGATAGAGAAACTCACAGGTCTAGGAATGATCCTAGAGGATAACTTGTGTGTGGACATTGTGCTTCAGTCCCTACCAGATTCCTTTTCACAGTTCATACTAAATTTTAATATGAACAAGCTTGAGGTGACTCTCCCAGAGCTCCTCAATATGTTGAGAGAGGCAGAGAGTACTCTTAAGAAAGAGAAGCCAGTTCTCTACACTGGTGAGACCAGAAAGAGAAGGAAAGCAGAAAGGTCCCTTAAGAAGGGAAAGGGCAAGGGCAAACAAGGTAAAGCAAAGGTTGCTAAGAAAGACCCAGCAAAGGACAAAGGCCAGTGCTTCCACTATGGTAAAGATGGGCATTGGAAGAGAAACTGCAAAGAGTACCTTGCAGAAATGGCGAAACAAAAGCTTGATGAAGCTTCAGGTACATTAATGATCAGTCTTCATTTGTCAGACTCTTATGATAACACATGGGTATTGGATACCGGTAGTGCTTATCATATATGCAATTCGTTGCAGGTTCTGGCAAGGCCTAGGAGACTACAGAGAGGCGAGATCGACCTCAAGATGGGTAATATTGCAAAAGTTGCTGTATTAGCTGTTGGCGAGGTCGCCCAACATCTGCCTAGTGGAACTTTTATTGCATTAGATGCATGTTATTTTGTTCCTTCTATTATCAAAAATATTATCTCCATTTTATGTTTAACAGTTAGTTGATATAAATTTGTTTTTGAGAACAATGTTTGTTCGATATTATTAGATGATAAGATCATCACGAAAGGAATATTGCATAATGGTTTATTTATATTAGACACCACTCCACATATCATGAATATAAATATGTCCAAAAGGAAACGAGATGAGTTGAACAGTGCATACCTGTGGCATTGTAGGCTAGGTCACATCCATGAAAGAAGGATTCAAAAGTTGCTAAATGATGGATATCTAGATCCATTCGACTATGTGTCATATACAACTTGTGAGCCTTGCATTCGTGGAAAACTGACCAAATCTCCATTTAGTAGAACTGGAGAGAGAGCCAATGAGTTGTTGGAACTCATACATAGTGATGTATGTGGACCCATGTCAACTCATGCCATTGGAGGTTACTCCTACTTCTTTACATTTACTGATGATTTCTCAAGGTATGGATATGTGTACTTAATGAAGTATAAGTCCGAGGCCTTTGAGAAATTCAGAGAGTATAAGAATGAGTTGGAGAACCAGACTGGAAAGAGTATCAAAACTCTTCGATCAGATCGAGGAGGTGAATACTTAAGTACAGAGTTTACTCAGTTCCTCAAGGACCATGGGATATTATCCCAATGGACACCTCCTTATACACCTCAGCTCCATGGTGTCTCTGAAAGGAGAAATCGTACATTATTAGATATGGTACGGTCCATGATGAGTTTCGCTGACCTACCCATCTCATTCTGGGGAAATGCCCTAGAAACCGCAGCTTACCTTCTGAACAGAGTTCCAACTAAGTCGGTAGTGTCTACATCATATGAGATATGGAAAGGGAAGAAGCTTGATCTTAAGGTTGTTAAGATCTGGGGCTGCCCTGCCCATGTTAGAAGACACAACCCCGATAAGTTAGAATCAAGGACAGAGTGATGCAAATTTATGGGATACCCCAAGGAAACTTGTGGGTATTATTTATCATCTCGAGGACCAAAAGGTCTTTGTAGCTAAGAGAGCAGTGTTCCTTGAGATGGAACACATTCTTGACGGAGACAGTGGGAGAATGATAGAATTGAGCGAGGTTGGAGAACCAAGCTCAAGCACCACTCTACAGCCCGAGTCTGTTCAGGTACCTAATACACAAGTATCAACTTTACGTAGGTCTGATAGAATATCCCATCCTCCTGAGAGATATGTGGGACATATTAGAGCAGAGGATGTAGTGGATATTGATCCTCAGACCTACGAAGAGGCTATTATGAGTATAGACTCCGGGAAGTGGAAATAAGCCATGAATTCTGAGATTGATTCTATGTACTCCAATAAGGTTTGGAACCTAGTTGATGCGCCCGAAGGTATTGTACCCATCAGTTGCAAGTGGATCTTTAAGAAAAAGATCAGAGTAGATGGAAAGGTAGAGACCTATAAAGCAAGGCTAGTGGCTAAGGGGTATCGTCAAAGGCAAGGTGTTGACTACGACGAAACTTTCTCAACCGTCGCAATGCTAAAATCCATCAGAATTCTATTGCCTATTGCAGCACACTATGATTATGAGATCTGGCAGATGGATGTGAAAACCGCATTCCTCAACGGGAACCTCGAGGAGGAGGTGTATATGATGCAACCTGAGGGATTCGTGTCCAAGAACTGCCCAGATAAGGTGTGTAGGTTGCTTAGATCCATTTATGGACTAAAGCAAGCTTTCCGAAGTTGGAACATAAGATTTGATGAGGCAATCAGATCTTATGACTTCGTTAAGAACGAAGATGAGCCTTATGTATACAGAAAGGTAAATGGGAGCGCTATCACCTTTTTGGTGTTATATGTGGATGACATCCTCATCATTGGGAATGACATAGGAATGCTATCCATAGTAAAGGCTTGGTTATCTAGACATTTCTCCATGAAGGACTTAGGGGAAGCATCTTATATCTTGGGGATTAGAATCTATAGAGATAGATCCAAGAGGATGCTTGGCTTGTCCCAGTCCAGGTACATAGAAACTATTGTCAAAAGGTTTGGCATGAAAAATTCCAAGAGAGGTCTCATACCGATGAGACATGGGATATCGCTTTCTCTGAATATGTCCCCAAAGACTCCGTAAGAAAGGGGCTAACATAGATATGATAGCTTATGCCTCAAAGAATAGGGTCTATTATGTATGCCATGCTATGTACTAGGCCCGATATAGCGCATGCTCTGAAAGTGTCACGAGCAGTGTATCAGGCGGATCCGTGCTTGGAGCACTGGAAAGCAAGAAAGTGTATCCTTAAGTACTTGAGAAGGACTAAGGATCTTTTCCTAGTATATGGAGGTAATAGCCTTAAGGTTGAAGGCTACACCGACTCAAGTTTTCAGTCGATGTCGATGATAGCAAGTCAATTCGTGGTATGTGTACACCTTGAATGGAGGAGCAAAGCAGTCTTTGGAAGAGTTCCAAGCAAGATACCACTCACTGACTCGACCACGAGGGCGAGTACATTGTTGCATCGATGATGCAAAAAAGAGGGAGTCCGGGTGAAGAAGTTCATCACAGATTTGAGAGTCGATACTGATAGCGACAAGTCGACTTCCTTATATTCGCGACAAATATGGGGTGATTACTCAAATAAGGGAACCCCGTCTCATCGGCGTGTTTTGAGGAGGTTCCAACTTGTAAGAGAGATCGTAACCCCGTGAGATGTAGCAATGGAAAAGAGTTCCATCCGAAGATAACATTGCATATCCACCGACAAAGCCGTTGTCTCATTTTGTCTTTGAGTCGTCAGGGGTCCGATGGGGATCGCACACATAGGTGATTGGCTTTAGGTCAAGTGGGAGATCGCTAGTCATAGGTGCCCAAAGAAGCCAATCACGTGAGTGATGGCACGTGTGACTTGATACTGAGAATCTTTTTGCTTATTATATTTTGGCGATATCACTTTATAACTATTGCATAAATGCATATATATATTGTGATGTCCTTGGATTTGTGCAATGGAATCGGATCGTGATGAGATCACGATAATGAGATCGATTCACCTTTAAACACATATCCTAAATAATTCCGGTCATAGGTTACTTTCGAGAGGGACATCATGATAACCGGATAAACCGGTGTCTTTGTATACCCGTCCATATGATGGATGCAAATGGTCTCATATAGCTGCTCGTGTAGGGACACTAGGGATACAAAGATGTGTGCTCATTGGAGAATGAGTTCCCCGATTGATCCGCTTACGGAATGCTGGATGGTTGATGATGCCTTATTGTCGACAACGATTCCGTAGTCCTAGTCGTGTATATCCGGTCCTTAGACTTGAGACACCAAGGATGTCCCAGTATGAGTGCTCCACTCTTTGATACCGAGACTTATAGGTTTGGCTGTCCCAAATCTAGTACAGCCGGTCATTGGGAGTGGTAGTCGACCTTCACGAGGGCTATTGAGTGTCGATAGAGGATCATCCACTCTCAAGGCCATGAGAGGAATATCCCATGTGTTCTTGCTCAAACAAATCCCTGGCGGTGGTCATTCGGGTTGAGAGAAAAGAGTTCTCCTGGGAGAATCCGATTAGAGCGAGACTCGAGTAGAAACCGTATGGGTCTGACAACACCATGCTCGATATACGGTCTCTGGGATATTAGATGGATGAGGGACTATAGGTACATGGTAACCGAGGACAGACAGGTCCAATGGATTGGATTACCCTGTATCGTCTGGGGACTACAGCGTAGTGGCCTAGTACGTCCGTCGTCGATGAGTCGAGTGAATTATTACAGAGATAATAATTCACTGAGTTAGAAGGAGTTCTGACATGTATGACTCACGACCAACTCGATTTTGGGCCTAGAGGGTCACACACATATGGTAGGCATTGCGATGAGTTGAGGTTCGGATATGAGATATCCGATGGAGCCCTTGTCTTATTGGATGCAGATCCAATACCCACTAGGGTAGGACCCATTAGGGTTTGACAGGGGACCTCTATAAATAGGAGGGATTTAGAGCCCCATAGGCTAGAGAGCTTTTGCTTGCCTTTTCTATTCTCCTCTCCCTCTCCACCTCAGAGTAGGCCTGGAGTTTTGAGGAGCGTCGTCTTAACCTTGCTGTGTGGATCACCACTAGAGAGGAGGACGCTTGACCTCCTTCACCCTCTCCTAAAGATCTGCAAGGAAACAGGGATATACGATCTCCCTAGGTAACACAATCTACTCTATACGCAGTTTCATGTTTCGCGGATTTTTGCGTACCAATCTTCGCACGACGACGAACATCTCTTTGGGAATCGGGGATTTTGTTTTCTTGTTCTTCCGTTGCGCATGTGATGTCGCTCCTAAAGATTTTCCAACAAATGGGTTGATCCATTCGGCCCAATTTGGGTCTATCAAGGGCCCAATTGCCCCTATATTTAGTTAATGGGATCACCTCCCATTGCTAACTTAATCTACATGCTAACTACGATATTTCTTAAGACATTTCTTGCAACTTGCTCCGGTGCGTCAATCGCTTCTTCCAGCAAACTTTCGACGAACATCCGACGAACCTTCGGCGATGCTCCGGCGGACTTCCGGTAAACTTCTGGCCTTGTGACGATCCACTTGGCGAGTTCCGACGAGCTTCTTTGGCAAGCTCCTGGACTTCTCGGATTTGTTCCCGCAGAACCTCCGACGACCGTCCGAACTTCCGTCGAACTCTCGAACTCCCAACGTGATAATAGTTTTGACTCCGGTGCAACTCTTTCTGCATGTCTTACTTTCATCGTAGTTAATCCTACACACTTATCGCATCATATAGATTAGATAACAATTGCCAATTGACTTCATTATCAAAATATGAGATTTCAACACAGGAGAGAACCCTTACAAATCTCACACCTCTCTTGAATGATCTTTGTTGAATCTCGAATTTTGATAATGAAACCAATTGATGAGTCTTTATGATTTAATCTGCATTTTGAGTGATGCAAAATGCTTTGATCAGGATGAGACAATTAAAGCAGGAAAAATCATGTTGGGCCGGGGGAAAACATGTCAGAAGATTGGACGTCGAGCCGGTGGATCGGTCGATGTATTGACATAAGGCTTCCAGTAATGGATTCGAGCATCGGGCCAAGATGAACGGATATTGCATTAAGGATATCAGAGTTGCTGAGTCAACTGGCCGATTGGGCAATAGGCCACAAGAGAGGACGATGCGCCGAAGAATCGGACGAACCGTCGAGGGACCAATGACATGCCGGACAACATGATTAATGCTTAGTATTAATTGTCTAGATTGAAGTGTGTTTTTACATGTGCAGGATTAACTATGATAACAAAGTATAAAGCAAAATGAAGTCCCAAAGTCAATGACGTGATTTTGTTGGGAGTTCGAGAGTTCGTCGGAAGTCCAGACATTTGTCGGAAGTTCTGCATGAACCAGCCAAGAAGTCCAGGAGCTTGCCAAAGAAGCTCATCAGAACTAACCAAGAATATCATTGTGAAGTCCAGGAGCTTACCAAAGAAGCTTATTAGAACTCACCAAGAAGATCGTCATGAAGTCCAGGAGCTTGCCGGGAGTTCGCTGGAACATTGCTGAGAGATCGTCGGAAGTTCATCTGAAGATCGCCAGAAGCTCGCCGGAAGAAACTAGACTTACCTACTTGTTTAGCTTAGAATATATCTTAGGAATCGTAGTTAGCACGTAATTGGGTTTAGATTTGGGCCAACCCAATTAGGGGTTAGTTGGGCCCATGTAAGAATTGTGTTGGGCCCAATTAAAAGGCCCAAACAGTGTCCCAAGAGGTAATACCGTCATAGCACAGTCTCCAAGACTGTGTTAGATGGTGGTACCGCTAGTCTAGGCGATGGTACCACCTAGACATAGCCTTCGAGAGGCTGCAAGTGGTGGTACCGCCCAGATTGGGCGGTGGTATCGCCTAGTGGTAGGGAGCCAAGCGGTGGTACCGCTAGACTAGGTGGTGGTACCGCCCAGTGCAGTGTCCATGTTAGACTAACACTGGCGGTGGTACCGTCTAGACCCAAGAAACCCAGAATGTGATGTTTTTAGGCTCCAAGTTTGAATAATCTTAAAGCCTATAAATACCCCTCTTATCCCTGGTTAAGAGACACAAACATATAGTATTTAAAAGTAAGAAAACGCTGTTTCAATCACTAGAGAAATCCCCTCCTATAGTCTAAGTTTAGAATTCTATTTAAGAGGAGTGTGTGCTTGTAAAGGTTGACTCCTAAACCTATGAAAAGGAAAAGAGGGTTGTAAGAAGGAGGTTGATATTCACTTATTAAAGGAATATCGATAGTGGATGTCAGTGGCCTTGACAGAAAAGGAATCGGCGAAGTGGATGTAGGTCACAACGGCCGAGCCACTTTAAAATCTGGTTTACATTTTACTTTGAGCAATTTATCTTTACTACGAACCTCTTTAATAGCTTATTGCTTTCAATACATTTACAAATGTGTTTCAAGTTAAGATATTTCTGAAATGGTTTTCGTCGGAAACAGGTTTAATTGCAACGAAGTTTTGAATCGACATAATTTTTACTATTGTACTAATTCACCCCCCCCTCTTAGTGTCGACCCCTTTCCTAAAAATTGGTATGAGAGCAAAGTTCACTCTCATTTGGTTTTAAACCCAAGAGAGATGACATTTGCCGACAACCTAGAGGGCCATTCAATTACACGTCCGCCCATGTTCAATGGGATAGATTACACATATTGGAAGACTAGAATGAAGATCTTCTTAATTTCAATGGATTTTGAATTATGGAATATTGTAGAAAATGACTTTCAAAAGTCTTCTCTTCTGATAAACAATTGGAATGATTTGGAGAAGAAGTCTTTCGCTTTAAATGCAAAGGATATGAATGCCTTGTTTTGTGCATTAGATAAAAATAAGTTTAATCGAGTATTGATTTGTGAAACGACTTTTGACATTTGGCATACACTCGAAGTGACTCATGAAGGCATTAGTAGAGTGAAGGAGTCAAAATTTAATCTTTTGGAGTATTCTTAAGAGTTGTTTCAAATGAAACCGAGTGAGACCATTAGAGACATGTACACCCGATTTACGGATGTCGTCAATGGTCTAAAAGGACTTGGTAAAGGTTTCTCAGATTTTGAACTCGTTAATAAAGTTTTAAAATCCCTTCCAAAGAGTTGGGACCCTAAAGTCATGGCCATTTAATAGGACAAAGATTTAAATAACTTTCCTCTTGAAGAACTAATTGGGTCACTAATAACCTATGAAATGACATGTAAAGCTCATGAAGAGCTTAAGGACTCCCTTCCAAAGAATATGAAAGGATATGACATCGAACAAAAGAAGACCACTCGAGCATAAGCTCAAGTGATGGTGAACCTGAACTCATCACTATGAAATTTAAAAAATTTCATGAAACAAAAATAAAAAAATAAAAAAATTGTAACTACTTGCTATGAACACAAGAAGAGGGAAGAACTTTGGGATGAATCGAGCTCCTCTAAAGACGAGGAGAAAATCAACAAATGCGAGGTAGCAAACTACGCCTTAACGGCTTTCGACGATGAGTTAATCAAAATGCCCTTAGCTTTCTTTGAAATTACATAATGCTTTTCATGAGTTATTTTTAATTTAGTTTAGAATTAATTTTCTTAAAAATTATATGTTTAATAATAAAAATGTAAAAAAATTAGGATCATGCTTATCATTCTAGTAATTTTAAAAATGATCATAAAAATTACATATTTTATGATAAATAAACAAAATGTTAGAATTAAATCTAGTGATTAATTTCTTGTATGGTATAAACAATTATGTGTATTGTGATGATTTTGTATTGCTTTTCAAGTTTTGTTGGATGGATTTTATATGAAAATTTTGAGCATACTTATATAAAATCAATCATATAAAAAGATAAATCAAATCTTTTGTCTAAAGAAACCATAATGTGTATCATATTGATTTTTGTATTGATTTTTTATTTTGATTAAAAATGATTTATGTCTAATAAAACCTTGCTTGATATCTTAATGAAAATGTTAAGAGGTTTGATATCATGCTTAATATGAAATAGTGCATACCTTGAAAACTTGAAACCATGGTTTGATGTCATGCCCAAAGTAGTGATACATAATGATCATGGTTAATAAATTTATATGTCAAAATTATGCATGATGATTTTAGTGATTTATGGACTATCGATTTTTACCATAATGAAAATGACTTTTTTGGTTTTAAAAATAATGTGTCTTTTTTATTTGACATAAATGAAAAAGGCATGCTTATATGAAATCAATCACTTAAAATGAAACAAATAAAAAGAAAAAAATATTATCATTGGAATTAAAATAATGAATCTATTTATGATATGGATTTTGTGAACCATGAAATTGATTTTGATAAATCAATTTGTATAATTTTTATGAATCTCTTAAAAGTGACTTTGTTGATTTAATAAGTTGAATTATTTGAAGATAAATGATGATTTTTCTCTTATAACTTATGATATTTTTTATATGAATCATCATCTTGATTTCTCAATATTTGATACATGAGATTTTTCTATGAATCAAGATTTTTCATACTATGATTCTTCTTGGTATTCACTAAAAATGATGTATTCAAATTAACCATGATATGCTACTTGACATCTTTTAAGGTTTATGACTTGAATTTTATTATGTAAATTCCTTTGTATTTATGGTTGTAAACCTCATGTAATAAGTAGAGCATTGATGTGAAAATTGTATTCTTCCACTCTACTTCTTCTTCTTGTTTACAATGACAAAAGGGGAAAGAAAATAACTAGCATCTCAAGAGAACCAAATTATTGCTGGCTTGAATGATAAACTTAGACATCTTGATTTCTCAAATTTTAGACTTGAATCTTATTTTTGAATCAAGTATTTCCCTATCATTTCTTATATATACAAAAGAAGAGATATGTCAAAAATCATGACTTGATCTTTCATTTTTTATGATTGAAATAATGATTGGAATATTGATGTAATCATACATGATGATTTAGTATTATGCATGCTATACTTCAACTTATGATAATGATGCATGCAATGATGAAATGTTTATGATAAAAAATTGTTTTGACATTCATGACTTGATTTTTCATCTTTGTTGTTTTACCTTTGTCATGCATTGAAAATTATTGTAAAGGGAAAAAGAGATACAAAATTATATTCTTCCCTTCTTTTTGACAATGACAAAGGGGGAGATAACTAGCTTGCTAGCTAGCTTGCACAAGTCATGAAGATACAAAAACTTACTTGAACATCTAAAGAGAAGATGTAGACACACTTCATGTAGCTTGCTTCATGTAAAATATTGTATCTTGCTAGCTTGTTATCTTGCATTATTTTTTAAAAACTTGCTAGCCTTCATACTTCAAAGAGAAGTAACACTTGCCAAATTGTTAGTTTGCATATTGTAAAATGATATAAAATTTGCTAGCTTACAAATTGTATTGTTGATAAAACTTGATTTTCTGATTATTATGCAATGACTTAAACTTGTATGTTTAAACACTTGATAGTGGTATTTCTCCTTTTTATTGATGACAAAGGGGGAGAAGTATGCTGTTATGCATAAGTTTACGATAACATGTTGCTTGGATTTTTGAATCCAAGAGTTTCTATCAATATGACATATTGATAGGGGGAGTTTAGGTAACTCTGTTCTCAATTGGTTCTCATCATCAAAAAAGGAAAGATTGTTGAATCTCGGATTTTGATGATGAAACCAACTGATGAGTGTTTATGATTTAATCTACATTTTGAGTGATGCAGGATGCTTCGATCAGGATAAGACAATTAAAGCAGGAAGAATCATGTTTGGCCGGGGGAAAACATATCAGAAGATTGGACGTCGAGCTAGTGGATCGATCGACGTATCGACAGAAGACTTCGGGCCATGGATTTGGGGATCGGACCAAGAAGAGCGAATATTACGCTAAGGATATCGGAGTTACGGAGTCAACAGGCCAATTGGGTAATAAGCCGTAGGAGATGACGATGCGCCAAAGAATCAGACGAAGCGTCGAGAGGCCAATGACATGCCGGACAACATGATTAATACTTAGTATTAATTGTCTAGATCGAAGTATGTTTTTACATGTGCAGGATTAACTATGATAGCAAGGCATAAAGCAAAATGAATTCCTGAAGTCAAAGACACGATTTCGTTAGGAGTTCGAGAGTTCGTCGGAAGTCTAGACGTTCGTCGGAAGTTCTGTAGGAACCAGCCGAGAAGTCTAGGAGCTTGCCGGGAGTTCGTTGGAACATTACCGAGAGATCGTCGAAAGTTCACCAGAAGATTGCCAGAAGCTTGCTGGAAGAAACTATACTTACGGACTTATTTAGCTTAGAATGTCTTAGGAATTATAGTTAGTACGTAATTGGGTTTGGATTTGGGCCAACCCAATTAGGGGCCAATTGAGCCCATGTAAGAACTATGTTGGGCCAAATGAAAAGGTCCAAATAGTGCCCCAAGAGGTAACACCATCGTGGCATAGTCTCCGAGACTGTGTCAAGCGGAGGTACCGCCTAGACACAGCCTTTGAGAGGCTATAGGTGGTGGTACCGCCCAGACTGGGCGGTGGTACCACATAATGGTAGGGAGCCAGGCGATGGTACCACATAGTGGTAGGGAGCCAGGCGGTGGTACCACCCAGTGCAGTGTCAGTGTCAGATTGACACTAGCGGTGGTACTGCCTAACACAGGCAGTGGTACCGCCCGGACCCAGGAAACCCAAGATGAAATGTTTCTCGACTCCAAGTTTGATTCAACTTGAAGCCTATAAATACCCCTCTCATCCCTGGTTAAATGACACCAGTATAGAGTATTTAAAAGTGAGAAAACGCTATTGCAATCACTAGAGAAATCCCCTCCTATAGTCTAAGTTTAGAATTCTATTGAGGAGTGTATGCTTATAAAGGTTGACTCATAAACCTGTAAAAAGGTGAAGAGGGGTGTAAGAAGGAGGTTGATCTTTGCCTATTAAAGGAAGATCGATAGTTGATGCCAGTGGCCTCGATGGAAGAGGAATCGACAAAGTGGATGTAGGTCACGACGACCGAACCACTCTAAAATCTAGTTTGCATTTTATTTTGAGCAATTTATCTGTATTGCAAACCTCTTTAATAGATTACTACTTTCAATACATTTATGAACGTGCTTCAAGTTAAGATATTTACAAAATGATTTTCGTCAGAAATGGATTTAATCGCAATTAAGTTTTGAACCGACGTAATTTTTACCGCTGCACTAATTCAACCCCCCTCTTAGTGCCGACCCCTTTCCTAACAATTTCAAAACATAGAAAGGGAGGAGGAGAACTCTAACACTTGTTTACAATACTTTTACACCCTAACAACTCAAGATTATCTCAATGCTTTCATGCCTTTTCATGCAGAAAAGTGTGAGGTTTTTATAGGCCCCAATGGCTTAAAAAATGGAGCCAAAAAGTGTCTAATCACGGATTTCTGGGGTCCTAGTGGTACCACCGCCATTACTGGGTGGTACCATCACCTAACACCTAACACTGGGTAGTACTGCCACTCAGTCTAGGTAGTACCATCGCTTGACAAAGCTCGGAGACCGAGCTGTATCGGTACCACCACCTGACAGGGGTAGTACCACCGCTGGTAGCAATAACTGCCGGTGGTACCATTGCCCTATCTGAGTGATACCACCGCCCAGATTTTCTGGGGCACTGCTTTCCAGGCGGTGCCACCGTCGGCCAAGAATTTAGGGGCTGAATTAGGTGCTCAATTCGGCCAATTCAGCCCTGTTAAGGGTCCAATTGGCCCCTAATTAAGTTAGTGGGATTACCTCCCAATCCTAACTTAATTTACACTCTAACTATAACAATTAAGACATGTTTACTGCACTTCTTATTCTGGTGCGTCAATTGCTCTTCCGATGAGCTTCCAACGTACTTCCGGCGAACATCCGATGAACTCTCGGCAATGCTCCAAAGGACTCCCGGCAAGCTCCTAGACTTTTCGATGATCTTCTTGGCAAGTTTTGATGAGCTTTTTTAGTAAGCTCCTGGACTTCTCGGTTGGTTCCGGCAGAACTTCTGACGAACGTCCGGACTTCTGACGAACTCTCGAACTCCCAATGAGATCTCGATCTTGACTCTGGCACAACACCTGCTTTATGTCTTATTACTATCGTAGTTAATCCTAAACACTTTTCTCAATATATAGTTAATCCTCCACCTCCTGAATGGTGGAGGTTTGTCGGATCTTTGCTAGTTATCCGTCAATGTTCTCGTAATCAGTTGGTCCAAAGTGGATCAGTAGTCCTTTTTTGAATTATTGCCATGAAACGACTCCATGAGTGTGTTTAAACCAGTCAAACCACTATATTGTCACGAACTTAGCTGGTTTTTCCTAAGTCGTGCGACACCCTTGCTTGTCCGTCCACAAAGGTTAGCCTCCTCGAAACCTCCCATGATCCCTTAGGACCTACAAAAGAGAAAATGGGTTAGAGAAAGTACCTCACTCATGATCCATAAGCAAATATTTCAGAAAATATTTTATAGCTAATGCATATTATAAACGGACTTTACAAGCTCTGAACGGTTGCATAACAAAGGGTCAAAATGGTCCACTACAGATCGAGTATCTCTTACAAGTGTCCACATAATATAATATTTATTTACAAGCCTACAACGACCACCAAACCCAACTAAAATAGGGTTATTAAGTCTTCGACCGTCCCTCTAATGCTGTGCAAAGCATGAATAACCCAAAAAGACACGAACATATATAAGTATTACATCAAACATCCTATTTAGAATTTTGTCAATGACATTCTCCCCCACTTATTCCTTCGACATCCACGTCGAAGCCTTCGCCGACACTATAACTCCTCGCCTTTGTTGTGTCTTTAATCTTCTACTCTAGCTACAATGTGCCTCTTGGCTCCTAGTTGCTCTCCGCTGTTGTTGTTGAGTAGTCGAACTTTTGATCCACATTGCTGCTTTAACTCGCCAGTGACTCTGACTCTAGTATGGGGTTGGCTGAGTTATGCTGATCCCTATTGGTTCCTGTGAATCCATCAGATGACGGAAAAGACCATCCTTCCTATGTGCCAGTCTCTCGAATGCCTCATGTTGCTTGAACTGGGCGAATGCTTGTTGAAGCTTTAACGAGCATTGCCTTGCAAACTTCTGAAGTTTTGGATCCGTCCTCCATAAAATTTGCCCATCGACTCTTCTTTTACTTAGTTGTCACTTCTAAGTAGATTCACATCACTTCTACTTTTGATTGGCATTCTGTTGGGAAATGAAGCAAATAATCTACTCTCAATAGCACTGATCACCATTGGTGAGGATTTGACAACTATTGTCTTCCATTATCTTTGAAGGGTCTTTGAATCTATGTAGAGCTTCTTTGCTAAATAGATAAGAGAATTAGGATACTCGGTTTCACCCATTCTCTTAAGAGTTGAGAAGGCAAAGTTTACTTGACTTCGCTCACCCCCTCGAGGGTTGTACTCTATGCATCGAGCTGGTTACTGTCCTTCGCCTACTCTTTGCTTACACTTTTAAAGCACTTGAAGTGTTTGCACTCCTTGTATTGAGTTAGCTACTATGATTTACCTTCTCAATGCCATCGAACTTTTGAAATGCAGGAAGTTTTCACCCCACCTTGGAGTAAGTCTCTAATAGTTTTGGTTGCCTCTAGGGTTGTACCATCTTCTCCATCAACCTTGCTGCCTACTTCACTAAGTACCAAAGGTACAGCATCGCATACTGCCTGCTTTATTCCTTGGTCATGCGCTCTTGCAGGACCCAAAGTCCTTCACTTTCGGCTATCTTGATGAGAAGCTCGTTGACACCGGTCTTACAAAGTTCCTTAGCCTCTACCCTTCAACCTTATTCTGATACTTAGAGTTTGCCTCTACATACTCCACCTCCTCAGCCCCTTTCATGACCAAGCACTCTCCCTCTATAAGAGCAAGGGATCAATGATTTCACGGAAGTCCTACCTTTGCGGTACCATAGCACTGCCATGCCCATGGCCCTACTATCCATCATCTTGTATCTATATCCCTTTTCTTCATGATCGGTATATCTGCCTCTATGACACTCCTTTGAGTCCACCTTGATTCTAACCGATGCTTTGGTTTGGGTAGCTAAGTCCCTCTGGACTTGTTGTTGCTTCCTCGCCCCTTTCGACCCCTTACTTTAACACCTCTGTGTTCTCCAAGTAGTTTCCCTTGGTCGATGGAATGACAGACTTACAAATCCCATGCATGGCCTCTGCCATCATGTTATAGGGTTTACACCAATTCTATTCTCCTTAGCTTCCTTGATAGCAATGTTCACTTACTCAACCTTGTCCTCTGACTTATCGGGCTCCCTTAAGTGAATATAGGCTCTAGAGCTGTCCAACTCTCCAGTTGCTTTGATCATACCTCTGCATGATCAAGTCCCTCCGATGGGACTCATTGATACTTGCATTCGAACTTTTCCCTTGGTGGTACACAGCCCCCATATGCTGATAACCAAGGCTTTCCTCCGATGCAAAATTCGATGCATACACGGAAAACCCGCCTCTACGGTACCATGGCTTTCACTCCTTGAATCCATAGTCCTTCTTTCCGTCATGTTGTTCACTAAAATGGAGCTCCCTGTAGCTCCCAATCATACATTTGTATGATTTAGTCCCTCATGGGACTATATTCGTGTGTATCGCATTGCCATGAAATGTTCCACCATGATCCGTTGCACCATGTCGCCTCCTAGTGACGTCTCCATTGCATTCTGATCCTTATGGGATGAACTCGAATTGTGATCCCTCCATGTGTGGCCTCTACCAACACATCGTAGTGCCTCTTCCACCTTCGATTTTGTTCACTCTTTGGCAATTGACCTTCGTCCACTCACTCTTAGGTCACAATCAGATGAAACACAGCTCTAGGACCGTCTGTCACCTGGTAGTTCCCAAAATCCACCAACTTTGCTGTAATTAGTGTACCATTGTTTGGATCCTGGACCTTTGCCCCTACCAACATAATCTTCGCTGCACACCGCTTCCTTTATGGCAACTTGAATGGCAAAACTATGGCATATTCTTCAAGAGTACCTGTCTCCGTATCCTCTTGCCCCATGCCAAGGCCTTTTGAACCCAACTTTGCCTCTGCAAGTTGAGTCGCCTTAGTTCCTCCATCAAATGCTTCTTCGAGATAAGGTGCATGTGCCCAGAAATTCCCTTCATCACTGGCACCATGCAAGATGAGTCCGCTCCATCAGAATGAAGGACGTATGGAACGACATGATCCTGCTCTTCCCTTTGCAAGAGTTTATGTCCTTGGCCTCTGTCCAAGGAAAGCTTTGTGCCTTCGCTCCATGTTCCATCTTCTATACTGGCTCCCTTCATGCGGCTTAGGTACTTCACTAAGTTACACCCAAGTTGCTCCGCTCCTCGTTTTGCATTGAGTTGATGGTGGTCCTCACGCCTACCATTCCACTGGTCAGCCCTCCATTGAGTCCAATCTCCAAATCGACTCAAAGTGTGCTTTCATTTATATTGCCTTAGGTTAATCTCATAATGCATCCACCAATGCATTCTCTTAAGCAAGATCATGTGACGACTCTGCTAGTCATAGGTGCCCAGCAAGCCAATCACGTGAGTGATGGCACGTGTGACTTAATATAGAATCTTTTTGCTTATTATATTTTGGCATATATCACTTTATAACTATTGCATAAATGCATATATATGTTGTGATGTCCTTGGATTTGTGCAATGGGAATCAGATCGTGATGAGATCATGATAGTGAGATCAATTCACCTTTAAACACATATCCTAAATAATCCCGGTCATAGGTTACTCGAGAGGGACATCGTGATAACCGGACAGACTGGTGCGCTGTATACCCGTCCATATGATGGATGCAGCTAGTCTCAGAGCTGCTCGTGTAGGGACACTAGGGATACAGTACAGGTGCTCATTGGAGAATGAGTTCACTAATTCATCCGCATGCCTATGATTAAGTTGTAATCACATGAGGAGGCGCAGCGGGAGCGTGGATGCGATAGCGGGACCCACGAGACGGACGATCGTGATGCATGAAGATGCATCAAGATGTCGACAGAACCGACGAGGACGAGATGAACGATCACAGGGCATGGAGATGCACCGTTGCACACATAGATCTTGATGTGAGTGATTAGGCCTACTGGCTCGGGCCTAATCAAATTAGTTTGTGGTTCATGATTATCTGGTGTAATTGCTTATACACATACTAGATATGTATAAATATTTGCATGCGATGTAGATATATATTAAATATGTATATGTGTGACATGTCATATTAGGAGACCAAATCATAGAAACATCTCTCGATAATATTAAGTCGGTAAACGTGAGGCACTTAGATTGACCCACGTGGCCTTCCATCGTTATAAGTAGGAACCGATTCCCGGTGTAGGTTGAGTTGGTCGAGTACCTCGAGACTCACCAATATCGCGATTCGCTATCTTGCTTACAACATAGAGATGTCACCGGTAACCTGAGGGCATGGTATACTTGGTCGAGTCGCTCGAGGGTATATCATCAAATCAGACTCATCTTGTAACGAAGGTGTTGACTTAACCGAGCATCATGGTTGGTCGAGTCCCTCGGGGCCATGGTGATTCGGAGGTCGAACAGGACGGGAATCACAAGGAGTTGTGATCGACAAGAGTTGCCTACCTTTTAGGCTTAGTGTAATTGGTCGAGTCCCTCGAGGTTACACTATTACGTTGATTGGATCCCATCCCCACTAGAAGTCTCAGGAGACTTCCGTTTCACCTATTTGAGGGTGTCGCGGACTCGTTAGTAAAATAGTGGGAGCATATTAAGATAGAAGTCCATATCTTGATTTTTTTATTTCTTGCAAAATCTGCATGTTATTCATTTCGCTGCATCTTTATTTTTGAGAAAATGTAAACTTTCAAATCCCTTTACGTGGCATACTTGATGTCAACTGCCTCACTGGTCCAAATTATACGGATTGGCTCCGTAACTTGAGAATTGTTCTCACAAAGGGAGAAAATCGTGTACGCCCCTTGATACTGATGATGCCCGCATCCAAGAAGGGGCAAACGAGGATGAGATCGCTTCGCTTCACGTGAAAGTACATTAATGACTCCACTCTTGCTCAGTGCTATATGTTGGGCTCTATGACTCCTAAGTTACAGAGACAACATGAAAAGATGGATGCCAGATCCATTCTCCTAAATGTCCGTAAATAGTTTGAGGAACAGGGAAGGACTCAGCGATATGAGATATCTAAGAGCCTCTTCCGCGCTAAGATGACTAAGGGGACACCGGTTCAGAACCATGTCCTAAAGATGATTGAGTGGATAGAGAAACTCACATGTCTAGGAATGGTCCTAGAGGATAACTTGTGTGTGAACATTGTGCTTCAGTCCCTACCAGATTCCTTTTTCATAGTTCATAATGAATTTTAATATGAATAAGCTTGAAGTGACTCTCCTAGAGCTTCTCAATATGTTGAGGGAGGCAGAGAGTACTATCAAGAAAGAGAAGCCAGTTCTCTACACTGGTGAGACCAAAAGGAAAAGGAAAGCAGAAAGGTCCCTTAAGAAGGGAAAGGGCAAGGTCAAACCAGAATGCTTAGCAAAGGTTGTTAAGAAAGACCCAACAAAGGACAAAGGCCGATGCTTCCACTGGTAAAAGATGGGCACTGGAAGAGAAACTGCAAAGAGTACCTTGCAGAAAGGGCGAAACAAAAGCTTGATAAAGCTTCAGGTACATTCATGATCAGTCTCCATTTATCAGACTCTTATGATAACATATGGGTATTGGATACCGGTAGTGCTTATCATATATGCAATTCATTGCAGGTTCTGGCAAGGCCTAGGAGACTAGAGAGAGGTGAGATGGACCTCAAGATGGGTAATGGAGCAAAAGTTGTTGTAGTAGCTATTGGCGAGGTCTCCCTACATCTGCCTAGTGGAGCTTTTATTGCATTAGATGCAAGTTATTTTGTTCCTTCTATTATCAAAAACATTATCTCCATTTCATGTTTAACAGTTAGTGGATATAAATTTGTTTTTGAGAACAATGGTTGTTCGATATTATTAGATGATAAGATCATCATGAAAGGAACATTGCATAATGGTTTATTTATATTAGACACCACTCCACATATCATTAATGTAAATGTGTCCAAAAGAAAACAAGATGAGTTGAACAGTGCATACCTATGGCATTGTAGGCTAGGTCACATCTATGAAAGAAGGATTCAAAAGTTGCTAAATGATGGATATCTAGATCCATTCGACTATGTGGCATATGCAACTTGTGAGCCTTGCATTCGTGGAAAACTGATCAACTCTCCATTTAGTGAAATTGGAGAGAGAGCCACTGAGTTGTTGGAACTCATACATAGTGATGTATGTGGACCTATGTCAACTCATGCCATTGGAGGTTACTCCTACTTCATTACATTTACTGATGATTTCTCAATATATGGATATGTGTACTTAATGAAGTACAAGTCCGAGGCCTTTGAGAAATTCAGAGAGTATAAGAATGAGGTGGAAAACCAGACTGGAAAGAGTATCAAAACTCTTCGATCAGATCGAGGAGGTGAGTACTTAAGTACAAAGTTCACTCAGTTCCTCAAGGGCCATGGGATATTATCCCAATGGAAACCTCCTTATACACCTCAGCTCAATGTCGTCTTTGAAAGGAGAAATCGTACATTATTAGATATGGTACGGTCCATGATGAGTTTCGCTGACCTACCCATCTCATTCTGGGGATATGCCCTAGAAACCGTAACTTACCTTCTGAACAGAGTTCCAACTAATTTGGTAGTATCTACACCATATAAGATATGGAAAGGGAAGAAGCTTGATCTTAAGGTTGTTAAGATTTGGGGCTGCCCTGCAAATGTTAAAAGACACAACCTCGATAAGTTAGAATCAAGGACAGAGCGATGCAAATTTGTGGGATACCCCAAGGAAACTTGCGGGTATTATTTCTATCATCTCGAGGACCAAAAGGTCTTTGTAGCTAAGAGAGCAGTGTTCCTTGAGAAGGAACACATTCTTGGCGGAGATAGCGGGAGAATGATAGAATTGAGCGAGGTTGGAGAACCAATCTCAAGCACCACTCTACAGCCCGAGTTTGTTCAGGTACCTAATACACAAGTTTCAACTTTACGCAGATCTGATAGAGTATCCCATCCTCCTGAGAGATATATGGGACATATTAGAGGAGAGGATGCAGAGGATATTGATCCTCAGACCTACGAGGAGGTATTATGAGTATAGACTCCGGGAAGTGGCAAGAAGCTATGAATTCTGAGATGGATTCTATGTACTCCAATAAGGTTTGGAACCTAGTTAATGCGCCCGAAGTTATTTTACCCATCGGTTGCAAGTCGATCTTTAAGAAAAAGATCGGAGTAGATAGAAAGGTAGAGACCTATAAAGCAAGGCTAGTGGCTAAGGGGTATCGTCAAAGGCAAGGTGTTGACTATGACGAAACCTTCTCACCCGTAGCAATGCTAAAATCCATCAGAATTCTATTGCCTATTGCAGCACAATATGATTATGAGATCTGGCAGATGGATGTGAAAACCGCATTCCTCAATGGAAACCTCGAGAAGGAGGAGTATATGATGTCGATGATAGTAAGTCGAATTCAGGGTATGTGTACACCTTGAATGTAGGAGCAGTGTGCTGGAAGAGTTCCAAGCAAGATACCACTGCTGACTCGACCACAGAGGCGGAGTACATTGCTGTATCAGATGCAGCAAAGGAGGGAGTTTGGGTGAAGAAGTTCATTATAGATTTGGGAGACGTGCTGGGTAGCGAAGAGCCGATCTCCCTATATTGCGACAACAACGGGGCGATTGCTCAAGCAAAGGAACCTAGGTCTCATCAGAAATCTAAGCATGTTTTGAGAAAGTTCCACCTTATTAGAGAGATCGTGACCCGAGGAGATGTAGTAGTGGAATGAGTTCCATCCGAAGATAACATTGCAGATCCACTAACAAAGCCGTTGTCTCAGATTTGTATTGAGCGTCACAGGGGTCTGATGGGGATCAGACACATAGGTGATTGGCTTTAGGTCAAGTGGGAGATTGCTAGTCATAGGTGCCCAGCAAGCCAATCACGTGAGTGATGGCACGTGTGACTTAATATAGAATATTTTTGCTTATTATATTTTACCATATATCACTTTATAACTATTGCATAAATGCATACATATATTGTGATGTCCTTAGATTTGTACAATGGGAATCGGATCGTGATGAGATCACGATAGTGAGATCGATTTACCTTTAAACACATATCCTAAATAATCCCGGTCATAGGTTACTCGAGAGGGATATCGTGATAACCGGACAAACTAGTGTGCTGTATACCCGTCCATATGATGGATGCAGCTGGTCTCATAGCTGCTTGTGTAGGGACACTAGGGATACAGTACAGGTGCTCATTGGAGAATGAGTTCACTGATTGATCTGCTTACGGAATGCTGGATGGTTGATGATGCCTTATTGTTAGACAGTGATTCCGTAGTCCTAGTGGTGTATCTGGTCCTTAGACTTGAAACACCAAGGATGTCCTTTATGAGTGCTCCACTCTTTGATACCAGACTTATAGGTTTGATTGTCCGAGATCTAGTACAGCTGGTCATTGGGAGTGGTAGTCGACCTTACGAGGGCTATTGAGTGTCGATAGAGGATCATCCACTCTCGGCGTCATGAGAGGAATATCCCATGTGTTCTTGTTCAGACAAATCCCTGGCCAGGGTCATTCGGGTTGAGAGAGAAAGAGTTCTTTAGGAGAATCCGATTAGAGCGAGACTCGAGAAGAAACCGTGTGGGTCTGACAACACCATGCTCGATATACGGTCTCTGGTATATTAGATGGATGAGGGACTATAGGTACACGGTAATTGAGGACAGACAGGTCCAATGGATTAGATTTTCCTATATCGTTTGGGGACTACGGCGTCGTGGCCTAGTATGTCCGTAGTCGATGAGTCGAGTGAATTATTACAGAGAATAATTCACTGAGTTAGAAGGAGTTCTGACAGGTATGACTCATGGCCAGCTCGATATTGGGCCTAGAGGGTCACACACATATGGTAGGCATTGCGATGAATAGAGGTTCGGATATGAGATATCCGACGGAGCCCATGTCTTATTGGATGCAGATCCAATACCCACTAGGGGAGGACCCATTAGGGTTTGACAGGGGACCTCTATAAATAGGAGGGATTCAGAGCCCCATGGGTTAGAGAGCTTTTGTTTGTCTTTTTCCTATTCTCCTCTCCATCTCCACCTCAGAGTAGGTCTGGAGTTTTGAGGAGCGTCGTCGCAACCCTGTTGTGTGGAACACCGCTAGAGAGGAGGACGCTTGACCTCCTTCACCCTCTCCTAAGGATCTGCAAGGAAACATGGATATACGATCTCCCTAGGTAACACAATCTACTCTATATGCAGTTTCATGTTTCGCGGATTTTTGCATATCAATCTTCGCACGACGACGAACATCTCTTTGGGAATCAGGGATTTTATTTTTCTTGTTCTTCCGCTACGCATATGATGTCGCAACCAAGGATTTCCCAACAGACTCCTCGCCGCTCGCTCGATCCGTTGAGCATCATGGAGTTATTATTTTTGAGGTACTCCTCAACATGTGTGGTCTATTGCACATGATTCTCCCTTTGGAGAATTGGGACCTATCACTCCTAGATATCTATCCCATTGGAGCAACATCTCTCTTTGCTTCCTTCTCTTTGATAGTTTCAGAGACCACCATCCCCTTGGACTACACCGACTTGCTATACAAACTATGCATTGTTCTGCCTCCTGCAAACGCACTTGCTAGGTTGCGACTCATGTCAATACAGCCCCCCTTGCACCACTCAAGGCCTAGCAACTTGCTGAACTCACTGCATACTTTAGCCTCCTACGAACGTATCCTTCCCATGCCGAAGAGAAAGTTTCAATGCTCCATGGTGTCGAGTTTTGGTCGCCTTGGGATGGCCATGAACATTATATCATCCGTATACAAGCCCTAGCATAAGTACCGAATTCTTCGAGGTAGCAGGTTGTGGTTTAGGCTTATTTTATGACTATTTTGGATGTTGTTTAAGAGTGTGGTTTAGTGGAGTTTTAGGGTTGTAATGGTAGTAGATGAAGGTTAAGGAAAAAAATTTTAGATCTGTGGTAGATGATAGCAAAGGTTTGATAGAAATCAGTGGAAGTTGCTGCAGATATGTGTTGTCTTGTAAGAGTAGAATTATCATCGAAGAAACAATGGTTTCTCAATAAAATTTTTAGCAAAAACTGAGAGATTTGATGAGAGAATTTGACAGCAAAATCTTTGTTTATATAACAGCAAAGATGACCAATTTAATCAAAAAAAATTTCGATAGTATAATAGCAAGGAAATTGGTGCAAGTTGTGATTGCAGAATTCTCATCAAAAAATTTCAATAGTTTGCGACGAAAATTTGCTGCAACACAAGAACGTTTTTAGAGATAAATTTCTTAATAGATCAATTTTAGATGGAAGCCAAGATGATCTATGAAGTGTATAAGAAATTTCATTCAAAAAGGGTTACAAATAGATTGGTTAAGGCAACAATATGCGGTAGAAATTTTCTACAGCAATCCTTCGTTCGTAAAGATGATAACTTTTGCGATGAAAGGAATTTATAGGAATATAGGAATAATTTTTTTTGGATTTTCAAATAAGGATAACTAAATTCTAGTAGCAGTAAGGTATGTGTTCGACATATACTTTTTCGGAAATAAAACCATTCAAGAAGGCACTTTTGACATCCATTTGAAATAGTTTAAGATTATAACAACTAGCATAGGCAAGGAGCATCCTTATGGCTTCTAATCAAGCCACGGGAGCGAAGGTTTCTTTGTAATCGATACCTTCTTCTTGGTTGAAACCTTTGGCCACTAATCTAGCCTTGTTTCTAACCATGATACCATTTTCGTCTTGCTTGTTTCTAAAGACCCACTTAGTACCAATCACTAAATGGTCACTAGGTCTAGGAACAAGCTCCCACACCTTATTTCTCTCAAATTGATTCAATTCCTTTTGCATTGCAATAACCCAAAAATCATCTTTTAAAGCCTCATCAATGCACTTAGGTTCGATTTGAGAGAGGAAGGCGGCATTAGCACAAAAATTCTTGAAAGAGGAACGAGTTTGAACCCCTTTAGATGTATCCCCTATAATTAGCTCCTTTGGATGAGCATCTATATACTTCCATTCCTTAGGTAAGGAAAATTCGGAAGAAGGTACATCCAAGTTGCCATTTTGAGGAGGGAGTTCATTTAAATTCAAATTATCAAAACTAAGATCATCATCAAAATCATTTTTCTTTAAATTTGAAACTTCACTAAAAACTACATGAATAGACTCTTCAATTACTAAGGTTCTTTTATTAAAAACCCGAAAAGCTTTAGAAACGGAAGAGTAACCAAGAAAGATGCCTTCATTGGATTTAGCAACAAATTTTCCTAAGGCATCCCTTTCATTTAAAATAAAGCATTTACAACCGAAAACTTTAAAATAGGAAATATTCGGTTTTTTGTTATTCCATAATTCATAGGGAGTTTTTGATAAGAATAGGCTTATTAGGACTCTATTTATGATGTAGCAAGCTGTATTTACGGCTTCGGCCCAAAAATACTTAGGTAAACTATGTTCATTAAACATAGTTCTAACCATTTCTTGTAGGTTTCTATTTTTCCTTTCAACTACTCCATTTTGTTGGGGATTTCTTGGAGTGGAGAAGTTGTGATTGTATCCATTAATTTCACAAAAATTTTGAAAGTCACGGTTTTAAAATTCGCCACCATGATCACTCCGAACTAATGAAATCATGAACCCTTTTTCGTTTTGAGTGAGTTTACAAAATTTAGAGAAACACTTGAAACAATCACTTTTGTGAGCTAAGAAATAGGTCCAAGTGTATCTAGAGTAATCATCCACAATCACAAAAGCATATTTGCTTCCACCTAGACTAGTTGTATCAATTGGTCCAAATAAGTCCAAATGGATCAATTGTAACGGTCTAGTGGTGCTAATTTGATTTTTTGATTTGAAGCTTGTTTTTATTTGCTTCCCTAGTTGACATGCATCGCATACCTTATCTTTAATAAACTTTATATTTGGAATCCCTCGTACTAATTCTTGAGATGAGATTTTAGATATTGTTTTCATGCTTGTATGGCCTAATCTCTTATGCCAAAGCCAAGCATCATCATTTATGGCGGAGAAACACACTTCATTACTTAGTTCATCAAGATTGATGGTATAGACATTATTTTGTTTTAAAGCAATCATAGTCATGTTATAATTTGGTTTTTCAATAATGCACATATTTGATTCAAATCTAACGATATAACCTTTATCGCATAATTGACTAAAGCTCAATAGATTATGTTTCAATCTATCAACTAGTAACACATCATCAATGGAAAAACTTGATTTGTTACCTATTGTTCCCTTGCCAATGATTTTGCCTTTGTTGTTGTCTCCGATGGTGACAGCCTTCGTCCATGCTAGTGAGCTTGGTGAATTGGGATGGATCTCCAGTCATATGCCTTGAGCATCCACTATCAAGATACCATCTCTTGCTCCTAGCATGTGATGGTGTATGTTTCTACAAGAAGGAATTATTTTTAGGTACCCATTTACTTTTGGGTGCCTCAAAAGCTAATCTAGCTTGTTTATCATATTGTATAGACTTGATCATGGTTCCTTTAGGAACCCAAATCAATTTGTTTGGACTAATTTTCTTGAATGGACATTGGTAAGTCATATGTCCATGTTTGCAACAAAAGTTGCAATTGCTTTGGTGTTGAACATGTAAGATAGGACCTTTAATGAAAGTGGTTGGATTTTGGTGAGTACTTCTCACAAATCCGATTCCACTCCTTTTAGGGACATGACCCTTATTTGTAAGGATCATGTTTAAGGACTTGCTACCAACCTCGAATTTCTTCAAGGTGTCCTTAAGTACCAAGTTCTCATTTTGGAGAGTATTTAAATCATGGCATTTAGCACATGGAGCTAGACTATCATGATATTCAGTTTTTAATTTATCAAAAGCACAAGTAAGACTATCATGCTCCTTTTTTAGCAATTTGTATTTTCTACTAATTGTCTTACATTCATCAAATAACTCATGGAAAGCATTTAATAATTCATTATAAGGTAAATCTGCATTAATTAAATCCGTTACCTCTTCTTCGAAGGCCATTAGGGCGTAGTGAGCAACTTGCTCGGTGTTGGACTCCTCTTCTTCGGATGTGCTTGAATCATCCCATGTTGCCTTGAGCGCCTTCTTCTTTGGTGTTCTCTTTTTGGCTTGAGGGCAATCATTCTTGTAGTGTCCCAGTTTTTTACATTCATAGCAAATCACTTGGTCCTTCTTTTGTTCAATTTTTTTGTATTATTTTTAAATTTGTTCTTCCTTAAATATTTTTTGAATTTTTGAGTCAAAAGTGCAATGTCATTGTCACTGTCCTCATCACTTGATGTTCCTTTCAAGTGGTCTTCTTGTGACTTGAGTGCCATATCCTTCCTATTCTTTGGAAGGGGGTTCTCGAGCTCGTCATAAGCTTGACATGTCATTTCGTAGGTCATTAGAGACCCAATGAGTTCTTCAAGAGGAAATGTTTTAAGGTCTTTGGCCTCTTGAATGGCCGTAACTTTTGGATCCCAACTTTTAGGGAGGGATCTTAAGATTTTAGTTACTAGTTCAAAGTTAGTAAAATCTTTACCAAGAGCTTTGAGTCCATTGATGACTTCCGTAAAACGGGTGTACATGTCTCCGATGGACTCACTTGGTTTCATTCGGAAAAGTTCGTAAGAGTGCACAAGAATGTTGATTTTGGACTCTTTCACTCGGCTAGTGCCTTCATGAGTGACCTCAAGAGTTCTCCAAATATCAAAAGCCGAATCACAAATTGAAACACGATTAAATTCATTTTTGTCTAGTGCACAAAACAAGGCATTCATAGCCTTTGCATTTAAAGCAAAAACCTTCTTCTCCGATTCATTCCATTCGCTCATCGGAAGAGAAGATTTTTGAAATCCGTTTTCCACAATAGTCCAAAGCTCGAAATCCATAGAAATGAGGAAGATCCTCATCCGAGTCTTCCAATACGTGTAATCCGACCCATTAAACATGGGTGGACGTGTGATAGAGTGTCCCTCATGCATGCCGGAGTAAGCCATCTCTCGTGGGTATTAAACCAAATCTGAGAGTGAACCGGCTCTGATACCAATTGTTAGGATCGGAACGGCACTAAGAGGGGGGGGTGAATTAGTGCAGTGGATTAAAACTTAAATTTTAATCAATCTTTCGTTCAATAAGAGCGGAACTTGAAAAGCTTAACTTGAAAGTATATTCTTAAATATGCACAGCAAAGGTAATAAGAAACTAAAACATGTAAGAAGGTTTGCAGTAATGTAAATAGCAATAATGAAATGCAAACCAAGGATCACGCCGATTTTAGAGTGGTTCAGTCAAATGACCTACATCCACTTGCGAGGCCCCTCTTCGATGAGGCTCCCACCTTCCACTAGCAAATCTCTTGAAATGGAAGGGCAAATACCCCTCTTACAACCTTTTGCAAACAGTTCAACCTCTTACAAATTTTCAGCAAGAAAGGAGGAGAACTTTCAAGCAAATTGAAATCTAGACTTGCTAACACTTTCTAAGATTTTTCTCTTAATCAATTGCTACTCAAAAAGTTTTAATCTTAGTTGAGATTTGAGGGGTATTTATAGGCCTCAAGAGGATTCAAATTTGGACTCCAAATTTGAATTCTCGTGGAGTTCCCGATGTTGGCGGTGCCACCGCCTGTCAGTGTCAAGCGCTGACAGTGCTAGGCAGTGCCACCGCCCAGCCCAGGCGGTGCTACCGCCCAGCTCTCGGGCACTGGGCGGTGCCACCGCCCAGCTCTCGGGTGCTGGGCGGTGCAACCGCCCAGTCTGGCAGTGGCACCGCCCGAGAACTCTTTGAAACCCGAGAGGGTTAGGGCCGGCGATGACACCGCCCCCAACCCGTGGAACTCTTGCTCCAACTCTCCCAAACTCTCTCAACCCCTCATTCTAACTTCTACAGACCTTGGAGAAGGAATATTGTTGGTCCAAACTCTCCATCATCTAAGAAACACTCTATAAGGTAATATCTTCCCTTCACTCTCTTCTTGTGTCACCTATTCATTACAATTCATATTTCTCTTATCATTTTGTCTAGAAAATGGCTCCTAAGAGATCAAAAGGGAAAAGGATTGAAGGAGATTCATATGACCATAATCTTTTTAGATCCAAAGAAGATGCCCTTAGATTTCCAAACTTTGAAACAAGATATGTTCATAAGGGAAAATACGTTGATCTTGATGAACTAGGAGATTTAGAACCCATTAGTTGGTTTGCTCATCTAGAGGCCCTACCTCTCTTACAAATAGATGAACCAATTTATCCTAGATTAGTTAAGCTCTTTTATGCAAACCTATGGGTAGATAACGATAGCCTAAGTTCTTACATGTTAGGAACACAAATTAGGATTTCTGATAATTCTATTTGTGAACTAATTGGCATCACTGAAAAAGATAGGGGCTGCTATTTTAGAGCAAAATGGGATGTGAATATAATAGGAGCAACCTACGCCGAAGCTGTCGAAACCATTTTTGCAAACTCAAACTTTGGAATAATACCCAAGAGTTGCGAACACTTACTACCTTTTAACTCTAAGGTTCTTCATCAAATCATGACAAGCATACTTTTCCCTAAGTAATATCATCTTGATGAAATGAGTACAGTAGAGATAAGCACCATGTATTGGATCATGACTGGTCAACAAAACTGTTTTGGGTACTCAATACGGCAACACATGCAGGAAATTACTGCTAAAGATATTATGTTGCCATATGGGGGATTAATCACTAGATTTCTTCGTGCCTATAACATTTGCATCCCACCCGATGAAGAAACAATTCAGAGTAATAGATATAACGTCATCAATAAAAATCTGCTAAAGAGACTTAGGTGCATATTTAACAATGGAATATGGGTAAGGCAACCTAGAAGGATAGATCATATTCCTCCACCAGTAGAACAACCAAAAACACCAATTCTTATGGGAAATGAATCTCCTCCTCCTAGTCCCTTTGATGCAGCGCCTTTAGCCCCTGTTTCATCCTCTGAAGGAATCATTATGGCAGAACTATCTCAGATCAAATTCCAACAAGACCAACTCAAATCGTAGTAGGAACAAATTCAGCTCCAGCAAATGGAAATTTTAAAGGAACTACGACAGCTAAACCAAAAAATAAATGTTATATATCAGCACTATGGATTACCTCCTACGGATTGATGTATCTTTGTATTCTATTTTGTTTTACTCTTGCTCTCATGTTTCAAGCTTGTCGTCTTTTGAACAAAAACTGAACTTTTGTTGTTTAAATTCTGGATATATGCTTCTGGATGAATGCTGATCTTTCTCTTTGAATATGAATTTTCGATAGATTGAATGCTAAATTTTTCTGTAAAATAGTTTTTCCTTTTTGTTGATGACAAAGGGGGAGAAAAATGATGACTTATAGCATAACTTATATAAGCTAATATGATATGAATGTCTTATGTGCCTTGCATAATTTTTTAGTATATCGCACAATCGATTGATCATATTGAATGCATATCTAAAATGTATGATCATGTTGAAAATCTTTATCTCTTATCTTTCGACTTGAAAAATATTTTCATCGAAGTTTCGCATTTACATTATACTTAATGAGAACAACGATAAGTTCTACAGTTAGAACTTATTGGTTTATGCTTGAATTCAATGGGATGAAATTTAAGTGTTTTATCTTCTCATAATATGGCATAAAGATAGGGGGAGTTATGTTTAACTCCGTCATCAATTGATTGTCATCATCAAAAAGGGGGAGATTGTTGAATCTCGGATTTTGATGATGCAATCAATTGATGAGTTAATTGATCTAATCCATATTATTGAGTTAAGTGTGCAGGATTAACTACGATAACCAGAAAACACAAAGCAAGGATACCGGAGTCAAGTTCGATGGACGTTTAAGAGTTCGAAAAATCGTCGGAGATGCTGCAGGAACCAACCGAAAATAAATCGGGAACCTGTCGGAATTTTCGGAAGTTCGCCGAAGAAATCGTCGGAGGTTCACGGAGATCACCGAGAAGGCTCGGCTACTCATTAAAGTCATCACAAGTTCGAGAGCTTACTGGGAGCCCGTCGGAAGAAGTTTATCGGAAAGCTCGCCGGAACAAGACTCGACGTTCGCGGTTGAAAATTTGCTTAGGATGTGTTTTTGTTAAGTTGTTAATGTGTAATTAGGATTCGGATTAAGAAATAATCCTATATCCTGGTTAGGGGCCAATTGGGCCCAAATTAGACTTGGTTTGGGCTAAGTTTGAAGCCCAACCAGTCAACCGAAGAGTCTGGCGGTGGCACTGCCAAACTGGGCGGTTGCACCGCCCAGCACCCGAGAGCTGGGCGGTGGCACCGCCCAGTGCTCGAGAGCTGGGCGGTAGCACCGCCTAGGCTGGGCGATGGCACCGCCTAGCACTGTCAGCGCCTGACACTGAGAGGCGGTGGCACCACCAGCATCAGGAACTCCATGAGAATTTAAATTTGGAGCCTAAATTTGAATCCTCTTGAGGCCTATAAATACCCCTCAAATCTCCGCTAAGATTACAATTGATTAAGAGAAAAATCTTAGAAAGTGTTAGCAAGTCTAGATTTCAATTTGCTAGAAAGTTCTCCTCCTTTCTTGCTGAAAATTTGTAAGAGGTTGAACTGTTTGCAAAAGGTTGTAAGAGGGTTATTTGCCCTTCCATTTCAAGAGATTTGCTAGTGGAAGGTGGGAGCCTCATCGAAGAGGGGCCTCGCAAGTGGATGTAGGTCATTTGACCGAACCACTCTAAAATCGGCGTGATCCTTGGTTTGCATTTCATTATTGCTATTTACGTTACTGCAAACCTTCTTACATATTTTAGTTCCTTATTACCTTTGCTGCGCATATTTAAGAATACGCTTTCAAGTTAAGCTTTTCATGTTCCGCTCTTATCGAACGAAAGATTGATTAAAATTTAAGTTTTAATCCGCTGCACTAATTCACCCCTCCCTCTTAGTGCCGCTCCGATCCTAATAGTATGAAACCAGAACCTGTTGCAATTCATGGGGAGATCCAAGGATGATCCGTGGTAGTGGAGATGACGGCGGAATTCGGCGTTGATCTTTTAAGTAATTGTGAGAATTGCTTTGGGCAGCTATAGAGGGCTGATGGATGGCTGTGGAAGGGTAACGAAATGCCAAGAACGCTACTCTGATACCAGGTGATAGAACACTTGCAGATTTTAAGCTTGGGGTTGATCTCTTTAGGGGATCGACCTCTTTGAAACTTTATAGGGGTTTCTTCCTCCAAATTGCTGCTCAAAGGCTGCAGAAAAGATTCATTTATTGCTTGTCAAAAGAAGAGGAATACATGGATATTTATAGGGCTTCTAAACCCTAACTCCTAATATGACTCCTACTCAAGACTCCTACTTCTAACCAACTCCTAATATGACTCCTACTGAAGACTCCTATTCCTTTACAACTCCTAATTCTTCTTTAAGAAACAACCTCCTAACCCTAACTAGTCTTTTCACCTCTTTAATAGGGGTCAGCTTAGGTAGGTTTTATATGAATGCCCCTCTCAATTAGGACTCTCCAAGCTAGAGTCCTAACAATCCTTCATATGGTGCTTCTTTCCCATGAATTCTTCCTTATTCTTCTCATGAAAGATGAATTTTATGAATTCCAATGGATATTTTGATCCTTGAAAGATGAATTTTCATGTGAGATTATTACTTGCAAGAACGGCGATTTGATTTCAAATGATATTTTGATTCAAATCATTTCACAAATTAGGTTCTTAATGGATTCCCTCCTTACCTTCCTTCCTCTTCTTCATGCAAAGTTTTTGATGACAAAGGGGGAGAAGTTGATGGAATCTATCTCTTTAGTATTGAGAACTTTTGAATGTTACCATGCAATGATGCAATATTGATTGGATAAATAAGTGTGAAACTTGCAAGAATTTTTACCACACTTGCATTGTTGAATTATCTCCTTTTTGTTGATGAGAAAGGGGGAGAAACAATACCAAAAAGTGATAAATTGATGACAAATTGGCATTGTAAATGTAGGCAATGTATCTTATCGTAAATGCTTATCATAAACACTTGTATGCTTTGTGAATGCTTAATCAATGTCTTTCATTATGATAAGATATCTTAAGCTTAGCTTGTTATTTTACAATTGATATCTTGCTATAGAATGATGAATTGCTATCTTTGTCAACTTGCTATATTTCATATTTGAAATTCGTATCATACTTACAAACGATGAATGTCTATGATTGGACTTGAAAATGGATGTCATGCCTCAATATCATTTTCATTGATAAATATGTAGCATCGTATTATGAGAATGATCAATCATGATAGGAATCATGATGTGCATGTTGATAAGTTTAAATGAACTTAACTTATCGGTTTGATATTTAAATTCAAAGGTCTTGAATTCAAGAATGTCTTTTCTGATCTATGGCATATAGATTGGGGGAGTTAAGGTTAACTCCGTCATCAATTGATTGTCTTCCTCAAAAAGGAAAAGATTGTTGAATCTCGGATTTGAATGATGAAATCAATTATTAATTGTTTGATCTAATCTATATGTTGAGAAAAGCATGCAGGATTAACTATGATAGTAGTAAGAATAAAGTAGGTGTTATGCTGAAGTCAAGATCGAGATCTCATTGGGAGTTCAAGAGTTCGTCGGAAGTTCAAATGTTCGTCGGAAGTTCTACCGGAACCAACCAAGAGGTCCAAGAACTTGCCAAAGAAGCTCATTGAAACTTGTCAAGAAGATCATCATAAAGTCCAGGAGCTTGCCGGGAGTCCGCCGAAACTTTGTCGGGAGTTCGTTGGAAGTTCACCGGAAGATCACTGGAAGAGCAATTAACATATGGGAATAAGAATGCTTTGTCAATTGTCTTAATTATTACAGTTAGTTCATAAATTGAGTTAGGATTGGGAGATAATCCCACTAACTTAACTAGGGGCCAACTAGGCCCTTAACAGGGCTGAATTGGACCGGATTGAATAGCCCATTCAGCCCTTGAAAATATGATCAGTGGTGGCACCGCTTGGGAGACCTAGTCTCCCAAGTGGTATGAGCGGTGGTACCACTGGCAATATACAAGAAATAAAATGGAGGCTCACCGGCCCTAATAATAATAATCACAAGGACACACATCACATAATCCTTGATCATCCGTCCACATATCATATATCACATATATAAATCATCATCAGGTATGACTACTAGATAATAATAAAAATAATAATTAATTAAAATTTTTAATTAATTAATATTTTCTAAAATCAAGGACATGTAGAGATTTTTTTGAATTCTAAGGGGTATTTTCATAACTTGGACAAAGGACAGAACTTAGAATTTCTGAAATTCCGAGAGACAAAACTGCCTTTTTGCCCAAAAAAACCTCAAATCCCTTCCACCCTTTGTTTTCTGCGGCCACTGCCACCCTACCAATGGCGGCCCTCTACGGTGGGGGCCGGGTGCGTCGCCCTTGCCTATGAGCGCTCCTACGGGTGGCACTGCCCTCTAGGGCGCTGTGCCCATAGATGCAATGCTCGCACAGTGCAAGCACTGTACCTGCGAGCTGCTAGCCCCCACTTTGCCAGTTGTAGGGCTACTGCAAGTAGGTCGTCGGCCAGCTACTGCAGGTGCAGGGCTTGCTCGTGCGTTGGTGCTATGCTACTTACCTGGGGCCACCGCCCTTGCGGCTGCTACTGTAGCGGCCGCTGCCCTTGCAACTGCCATTGTAGTGGCTGCACACACATAGATGGCAGTGAGCCATCTACAAGGGTAGCAAGGGCAGCAACAATTGCTGCACTTTTTTGCTTTTGCGTCAATGATTTTGACATCAAAAACTTCTCCAAAACATAACACACGCAGTTAAAAACTAATCATTTGCATGAACAACCTGGCTTTGACACCACTGTTGGGAAATCTAGGGGGCGACATCACATGCGCAGCGGAAGAACATTAAAAACAAATTCCCAATTCCCAAAGTTGTATTCGTCATCGTGCAAAGATTGGTGCATATGAATCATTAGTCCTATCCTATTTATAGAGGTTCCCTATAAATTTAACCCTAATGGATCCTGCCCTATTGAGTATTGGATCTCCATTCAACTACCCAGCCTCTTAGATTAATAGGTCTCTGTCCAATAATCTCTAATATGCTCTTATTTTGATGATGAAAAAACTTGATATGTGTTTATATTTTAATCTGTGTTTTGAGTGACATAGGATGCTTCGATCAGGATGAGACAATTAAAGCATGAAAAATCTGTTAGGATCAAGAGCACTAAGAGGGGGGGGTGAATTAGTGCAGCGGACAACTTTCAAAGTTTTAAAACTATGTTCGTACGACAAAGGTGATTTTAGTAGAAAAGTTGACTCGTAAATAACTTTAACTTGAGATCAAGTAAGAAGTTGTTAAAACAAATCTGTTAAGGCAGTTTGTGTTAGGTTCGAGAGCACTAAGAGGGGGGGGGGGGGGGAATTAGTGCAGCGGAAAACTTTCTGCGATTAAAACCGAAAGCTGTGTTTGAACGATAAGGACAACTCTGTATGAGAGTTGATACTAAGCAAGGTTACAGTCAATCTATGTAGGCAGTTTGCAGCAATGATGAAAACCAGAATATCGGCGCAAACTGAAATCCGACGTTCGTACGAAGAAACAGATTTACGTCTAAGTGTCGATTCGTAAATCACTTGTTTAGATAAAACGCAGTTTAAGCAGAAGTATAAAGACAGTGTGCTGCTATTGTACAGCTCAAAAAGTAATCTGCAAAAAGCAGATTTACGTCTAAACGCAGGTTTACGTCTAAACGCAGATTTACGTCTAAACACAGATTTACGTCTAAACTTTGAAACTCGTTTGTAAAATCGCAGAAGGCAGTATGCAGTTGAAATCAAGACGTAAACGTAAACTGAAATCTGATGATTGTACAAGGAAAGCCGATTTACGTCTAAATGCAGTTTTACGTCTAAATGCAGAATTTTGTCTAAAACTTGAAACTCGTTCGTAAAATTGCAAAGGGCAGTAAGCTATTTGAGAAGTTTGCAGTGAAGGTAAAATACTCAAAGGAAATGCAAACCGAGATTTAGAGTGGTTCGGTCAATCTTGACCTACTCCACTTTTGGCTTCCTCCACCGACGAGGTCACCGACGTCAACTAGAAGCCTTCCTTCAATAGGCGAAGGCCAACCACCCTCTTACATATTCACTCCTTTTTACGGGCTTAGGAGACAACCCTTACAGAAGTTTTCTCTCCTCTCTTTACAATTCAAACTTGAAGAATAGAAGGAGGAGAACTAGCAGTTTTGAGCTCTAAGAAACACAGAAAGACAGCAAGATTTCGAGTGTATATGCTGTGCTTTCAGGGCTGAATGGGTGGGGTATTTATAGGCCCCAACCTAGTTCAAATTTGGAGCTCAAAACGATCAAATCCCGGAATTCCGGGATCAGGCGGTTGCACCTCCTGACTGGAGAGGTTGCACCGCCTGGCAGAGCTCGGAGACTGAGCCCAGGCAGTTGCACCTCTCTGTCAGGGGCGGTTGCACCGCTTGAGTCTGGCTCGGAGACTGAGCCCCAAGCGGTGCCACCTCTTGACTGAGGCGGTTGCACCTCTCTGCCAGAGCTCGAAGACCAAGCTCAAGCGGTTGCACCTCCTGGCTGGAGAGGTTGCACCGCCTGGCAGAGCTCGAAACTTGAGCTCTGGCGGTGCTACCTCCTGACAGAGGAGGTTGCACCGCCCAGTCTCGCTCGGAGACTGAGCCCTGGGCGGTTGCACCTCTTGGCTGGGGCGGTTGCACCGCCCAGTCTCGCTGGGAGACATAGCCTGGGCGGTGCCACCTCCAACCCTGGCGGTGCCACCTCTTTTACTATTTCAGCTCACTTGGTTTGGCTCCAAACTTGGCCCAAACCAGTTCGAACTTGAGCCTAATTGGCCCCTACTTGGGTTATAGGATTAACACCTAATCCTAACCCTAATTAACGTGCTAACTATGAATTTAAAGATATTTTCTAAGCTATTACAAAGTCCGCAAGTCAAGACTTCTTCTGGTGAGCTTCCGGCAGACTTCCGGCGGTCTTCCTATGAACTCTCGGAAACCTTTCTGCGGACTCCCGGCAAGCTCCTAGACTTCACGATTTGATCTTAGCGAGTTCCAATGAGCTTCTTCGGTAAGCTCTGATCTTTCTCGGCGAGCTTTGGTAGTATTCCCGACGAACCTTCGGACTTCCGTCGAACTCTCGAACTCGCAACAAATCTTTCGCGCTTGACTCCGACACTGTGTGTCGCTTTATGTCTTCATCGTTATCATAGTTAATCCTGCACAACAAAACTTCGATCGAGACAATTAATCCTAAGCAATTTAACTAAGTTGTTCGGCATGTCATTGGTCCCTCGACGCTTCGTCTGATTCTTCGGCGCATCGTCCTCTCCTGCAGCCTATTGCCCAATCGGCCAGTTGACTCTGCAACTCCGATATCCTTGGCACAATACCCGCTCTTCTTGGCCCGATGCCCGAGTCCACGGCCCGAAGCCTTCTGTCGATACGTCGACCGATCCACCGGCCCGACGTCCAATCTTCTGACATGTTCCTTCGGCACAACATGATTTTCCTACTTTAATTGTCTCATCCTGATCGAAGTATCCTGCGTCACTCAAAACGCAGATTAAATCATAAACATATATCAAGTAGTTTCATCATCAAAATACGAGATTTAACAATCTCCCCCTTTTTGATGATGACAACCACTTGATGACGGAGTTAAACTTAACCCCCGGAGTTTAAACAAACTCCCCTATCAATATGCCATATTGATAGAACCTTGAATTCAAACTGAATTCAAGTCATTGCAATATTCATCATGAATACTTGCAACACGTCAACATGAACATATGCATAAACTTATGCATCACATGTCATGTCATCAACATACTTCTCCCCCTTTGTCATCAACAAAAAGGAGAAGTATCACAATCAATCGTTTGTGATATTGATTCAACTCATTGCATGAAAAACATAGTATCAAGTTTAATCATCATGCAATCTTGGAGCTAGAAGATTTAGCAAGTGTTACATCATGCTTAGAACATTCATGCTATCAAGTTTTAGATATGCAAGTTTTATAGCATATAAGATAGCACTTTTGTAATGTTCAAGATAGCAAGTTCTACATCATGCAAGCTAGCAAATTAGAGATGTTCAAGAAGGCAACTCTTGCTTCTTGAAAATTTTGTTCACTTTGCTATATGCGCAAGTTAGCATTTTTGCCTCTTGAGATGGGCAAGATAGCACATTTGCTTCTTTTGAGATAGCAACTTTTTGCTTCTCTTTAAACCAACATGCTAGCAATTTTTATGATATACAAGTTTCACAATATATAAGCTAGCAAAAATTTCGAAAGCAAATGCAAGATAGCTTTCTTGTGTAAGCTCATGATTCTTGCTTCCTATTGCAATGTGCAAATTGCAAGTTTTGCTTCTTGAGATATTCAAGATAGTGATGTTCAAGAAGACAATTTTTCTTCTTGAAATAAGCAAGTTAGTAATCTTTGCTACTTAAGATAGGCAAGCTAGCAATCAAGTTTTTGCATCTTCTTGACTTGTACAAGCTAGCTATCTCCCCCTTTGTCATTGTCAAAAAGAAAGGAAGAATACAGTTTTGTAGTTCTTTTTCCTTTTACAATGATTTCAAAATCATAACAAAGGATGAATAATCAAGTCATGAATGTCAAGACAATTTTTCATCATGAATATCATTGCATGCATCGTTATCATAGGTTGAAGTATTACATGCATAATTTCATATCACCATTCATAATTACATTAATGTTTCAATATAGCAATTTTTTCTCAAAGTGTGTAACTTAGCACTCATAGCATTTTAAATCATGATTTACATCATATGCAAATTCATCACATCATAATTAGAAAGCACAAGTATTGCATGCATAATTGCACATTATAAATGTTTCATATCATGATGGTATCAATTTTGTCAAATTATATCCTACCATGCATGATCAAAACTTCTCCCTATTTTATCATTGAAAACAAGAAGAAAGTAGGGGGAAGAGCATAAAAGTTAAATATTTCAATCATTTCAAGGCATTTATATCATAGATCAAGTTATGATTCGTGATTCTTTTTCATCTAAGCATGCCTTAGTCTTTATATGCCAAATTAAGATAAGCATGAAGGTTCAAGACGTAAGGCAAAGAAATCTTGTTATTTCTATATTATGAAATATATGATATCAAGGCTCATGATTCATTTGAAAAGATACAGTACAAAGAGCAACTTGTAACATTCTTATCAAGATCACATTTTAAAATATTCCAAGTTTCAAGATATCAATATGACACTTCCTTGAATTCTAAGAAATCAAAAGACAAGTTGCATTTCATTTGAAGAACTCCTTTTTGATAGATGTAGGGAGCATAATGAACGATCTTGATTTATAAAGAGCTTCATGTTATAATTATCAAGATCATGATTTTAATAATTATTCTCTTTAGCAAAAATACTATCATTCATATTTCAAGATGGAATTTATAAGCAGGAATCATTTCATCAAATCCATTTTAGAAAAATATTTTTCATAAGTGTATGAGAAAATCCGATCGTTAGGATACCAATTGTTAAGTGAATCCGAAAATGAAATTAACACTTTCATATATTCAGACATGATTTTTGCTATAGATCTTGAAATTAAATCATGAAGATCAAACAAGCTCATGATCATGGATAACTTAAAATCTCATGCATAAAATTGTTAATCATTGTATCATAACCATTTAATATTACATCTTTATGCATTACTTTAAATCAAACGTGATTTCATTCAACAATGTTAATCAAACATGATACACATTATTACTTCTTAACCATGATTTCTCAATCAAAATCATTTTGTTTGTTTATCATAAAATATGCAATATTATCATTTTCGAAATTACCAAATGATCATCATAATTTTTGTATTTTTATTTTTTTAACATGTAATTTTCAAGAAAATTAATTCTAAACTAAAAAAAAAATACATCATGAAAGCATCAAGTAATTTCAAAATAAACCAAAGGCATTTTAATTACCTCAACGTCAGAGGGTTGTTAAAGTATTTGCCATTTAAGCTTTTGTTGACTTTCTGCCTTGGAGGAGCTCGATTCATTCCAATTTTTGTTCTTCTTCTTGCGTTTAAAGCAAGTAGTTCCATTCTTTTTGCTTTTTAATTTTTGTTTCATTTGTAGTTTAAGTTCACTATCACTTGAGCTTATGCTCGAGTGGTCTTCAAATATTCTATGTCCCAAATCCTTCCTGTTCTTTGGAAGGTTGTTTTGTTCATCATTGTCCTCATCACTTGAGTCAGTGCTCAAGTGGCATTCATTTGTCCAGAGTTCCAAATCCTTCCTGTTCTTTGGAAGGTGATTGTGTTCAACATGTTCATCATGTGCATTGTGCACCATTTCATATGTCATCATGAAACCAATTAGTTCTTCAAGTGGTAAGTTGTTTAGGTTTTTAGCTTCTTGTATTGCAGTTACTTTTGAATCCTACTTCTTAGAAAGAGAATAAAAAATCTTGTCTCTGACGAAGTTCAAAGTCCTAAAAACATTTTCCAAGAGCTCTTAAACTATTGACGACATCCATTGAAACGGTGTACATGTAAACCTATAGTCTCGCTTTGGTTGCATTCGAAAAAGCTCAAAATCATGCAATAAAAGTTAATTTTCGAGCCTTTGACTCTACTAGTTCCCTCGTGCGTGATTTCAAGTATTCGCCAAGTGTCAAAAGCCGTTTCGCACGTAGAAATCCGATTGAACTCATTTTTGTCCAAAGCGCAAAATAAGGCATTCATAGCCTTTGCATTTAAAGAAAAATACTTCTTCTCCAAATCCGACCATTCGTTCATCGGTTTGGAGGGAAGTTGAAAACCGTTTTCAATGATATTCCATAAATCCAGATTTAGAGAAATCAAGAAAACTCTCATTCGAGTTTTCCAATAAGTGTAGTCCAATCCGTTAAAGAACGGTGGACGAAAGACCGAAAAGCCCTCTTGAAGAGCCATTTCTCTCGGGTGTAAATCCAAAATGAGAAATACCCCGCTCTGATACCAATTGTTAGGATCGAGAGCACTAAGAGGGGGGGGGTGAATTAGTGCAGCGGAAAACTTTCTACGATTAAAACTGAAAGCTGCATTTGAATGATAAGGACAACTCTGTATGAGAGTTGATACTAAGCAAGGTTACAGTCAATCTATGCAGGCAATTTGCAGCAATGATGAAAACCAGAATATCGGCGCAAACTGAAATCCGACGTTCGTACGAAGAAACAGATTTACGTCTAAGTGTCGATTCGTAAATCACTTATTTAGATAAAACGCAGTTTAAGCAGAAGTATAAAGACAGTGTGCTGCTATTGTACAACTCAAAAAGTAATCTGCAAAAAGCAGATTTACGTCTAAATGCAGATTTACGTCTAAACGCAGATTTACGTCTAAACACAGATTTACGTCTAAACTTTGAAACTCGTTTGTAAAATCGCAGAAGGCAGTATGCAGTTGAAATCAAGACGTAAACGTAAACTGAAATTTGATGATTGTACGAGGAAAGCCGATTTACGTCTAAATACAGTTTTACGTCTAAATGCAGAATTTCGTCTAAAACTTGAAACTCGTTCGTAAAATTGCAAAGGGCAGTAAGCTATTTGAGAAGTTTACAGTGAAGGTAAAATACTCAAAGGAAATGCAAACCGAGATTTAGAGTGGTTCGGTCAATCTTGACCTACTCCACTTTTGGCTTCCTCCACCGACGAGGTCACCGACGTCAACTAGAAGCCTTCCTTCAATAGGCGAAGGCCAACCACCCTCTTACAGATTCACTCCTTTTTACGGGCTTAGGAGACAACCCTTACAGAAGTTTTCTCTCCTCTCTTTACAATTCAAACTTGAAGAATAGAAGGAGGAGAACTAGCAGTTTTGAGCTCTAAGAAACACAGAAAGACAGCAAGATTTCGAGTGTATATGCTGTGCTTTCAGTGTTGAATGGGTGGGGTATTTATAGGCCCCAACCCAGTTCAAATTTGGAGCTCAAAACGATCAAATCCCGGAATTCCGGGATCAGGCGGTTGCACCTCCTGACTGGAGAGGTTGCACCACCTGGCAGAGCTCGGAGACTGAGCCCAGGCGGTTGCACCTCTCTGTCAGGGGCGATTGCACCGCCTGAGTCTCGCTCGGAGATTGAGCCCCAGGCGGTGCCACCTCTTGACTGAGGCGGTTGCACCTCTCTGCCAGAGCTCGAAGACCGAGCTCAGGCGGTTGCACCTCCAGACTGGAGAGGTTGCACCGCTTGGCGAGCTCGAAACTTGAGCTCTGGCGGTGCTACCTCCCCCGAGGAGGTTGCACCGCCCAATCTCGCTGGAGATCGAGCCCTGGGGCGGTTGCACCTCTTGGCTGGGGCGGTTGCACCGCCAGTCTCGGGCTGGAGACATAGCCTGGGCGGTGCCACCTCCAACCCTGGCGGTGCCACCTCTTTTACTATTTCAGCTCACTTGGTTTGGCTCCAAACTTGGCCCAAACTAGTCCGAACTTGAGCCTAATTGGCCCCTACTTGGGTTATAGGATTAACACCTAATCCTAACCCTAATTAACGTGCTAACTATGAATTTAAAGACATTTTCTAAGCTATTACAAAGTCCGCAAGTCAAGACTTCTTCTGGCGAGCTTCCGGCAAACTTCCGGCGGTCTTCCGATGAACTCTCGGAAACCATTCTGCGGACTCCCGGCAAGCTCCTAGACTTCACGATTTGATCTTAGCGAGTTCCAATGAGCTTCTTCGGTAAGCTCCGATCTTTCTCGGCGAGCTCTGGTAGCATTCCCGACGAACCTTCGGACTTCCGTCGAACTCTCGAACTCGCAACAAATCCTTCGCGCTTGACTCCGACACTTTGTGTCACTTTATGTCTTCATCGTTATCATAGTTAATCCTGCACAACAAAACTTCGATTGAGACAATTAATCCTAAGCAATTTAACTAAGTTGTTCGGCATGTCATTGGTCCCTCGACGCTTCGTCCGATTCTTCGGCGCATCGTCCTCTCCTGCATCCTATTGCCCAATCGGCCAGTTGACTCTGCAACTCCGATATCCTTGGCACAATACCCACTCTTCTTGGCCCGATGCCCGAGTCAACGGCCCAAAGCCTTCTGTCGATACGTCGACCGATCCACTGGCCCGACGTCCAATCTTCTGACATGTTCCTTCGGCAGAACATGATTTTCCTGCTTTAATTGTCTCATCCTGATCGAAGCATCCTGCGTCACTCAAAACGCAAATTAAATCATAAACATATATCAAGTAGTTTCATCATCAAAATACGAGATTCAACAGTTTGTAGTTTCGATGGAAATCAGAATGTAAGCGTAAACTGAAATAGATGTTCGTACGAGAAAAAGTGATTTCAGTAGAAAAGTCGATTCGTAAATCACTCTAATTTGTGATTAGGCAAGAAGCAGTTAAAATGAATCTGTTAAGGTAGTTTGTTGTTGTGATAGAAATCAGAATGTAAGAGCAAACTGAAATACGATGTTTGTATGAGAAAAGCGATTTACGTCTAAACACGATTTGGAAAATATTGAGCTTGGAAATGCAATCGTGAAAGCGCAAAAGGCAGTAAGCTTTGAAGGAGGTTTGTAGTAAGGATAATAAGCTCAAAGTAAATGCAAACCAGAGAGCAGCGCGATTTAGAGTGGTTCGGTCAATCTTGACCTACATCCACTTCTGGCTTCCTCCACCGATGGGGTCGCCGACGTCCACTAGAGGCCTTTCTTCAATAGGCGAAGGCCAACCACCCTTTTACAGATTCACTCCTCTTGACGGGCTTAGGAGACAACCCTTACAAACTTTTCTCTCCTCTCTTGAAAGATCAGAACTTGGAAGAAAAGAGGGAGAAGAACCTTTAACTTATACAACACTTTTGAGCTCTAGAAATCACAGAGTAAGATCAGGATTTTGGTGGCTTTCGTTGCTCTTTCATTGCTGAAAGAGTGGGGTATTTATAGGCCCCAAACCAATTTGAATTTCGAGCTCAAAACTGTCAATTCCCGGAATTCCGGGGTCTGGCGGTTGCACCGCCTGACTGGGGCGGTTGCACCGCTTGGCAGAGCTCGGAGACTGAGCCTCTGGGCAGTGCCACCACTTGTCAGGGGCGGTTGCACCACTTGGCAGAGCTCGGAGACCGAGCTCAAGCGGTGCCACCGCCTGACTAGGTGGTTGCATCGCCCTGCTAGAGCTCGAAGATCGAGCTCAGGCGGTTGCACCGTTGTCAGAGGCAGTTGCACTGCCCAGTCTCGCTCAGAGACTGAGCCCTGGCGGTGCCACCGCCTGCCCAGGCGGTGCCACCTCTGGTAAGTGATTTGGGTCCGATTGGGTTGATCCATTTGGCCCAATTTGATTCTTTCAAGGGCCTAATTGCCCCTAGATTAAGTTAATGGGATAACCTCCCAATTTGAACTTAATCATCGTGCTAACTATGACAATTCTAAAGACTTTTACTACAGCTTGCTCCGGTACGTCAATCGCTTCTTCCAGCGAGCTTCCGGCGATCTTCCGACGAACATCCGACGGTCCTCCGACAATGCTCCTACAGACTTCCGGCAAACTCCTGGACTTGCGACGATCCACTTGGCGAGTTCTGACGAGCTTCTTTTGGCAAGCTCCTGGACTTCTCGAATTTTTTCCCGCAGAACCTCCGACGACCGTCCGGACTTCCGTCAAGCTCTCGAACTCCCAGTGTGATCATAGTCTTGACTCCGGCGCAACTCCTGCTACATGTCTTACTTTCATCATAGTTAATCTTGCACACTTATCTCAACATATGGATTAGATAACAAATGACAATTGATGTCATCATCAAAATCCGAGATTCAATAATCTCCCCCTTTTTTATGATGACAATCAATTGATAATGAAGTTAACCTTAACTCCCCCTATCTATGTGCCATAATTGAGATAAGTCATTCTTGAATTCAAAGCCTTTGAATTCAAGAGTCATATTGATAAGTTAAAGTCATTTAACCTTATCAATACTCCTATCAAGATTCTTATCATGATGTATCTCTCTGTATGAAGTCAAGACTTGACATCAATTTTCAAAGTTCAAATGTGAATTGTTATAATGAAAGCAATTCATCATATGGAAAGATATCAACATGTAAAATTACAATGCAAGTTCTTGATATCTTAATATGATGCAAATATGGAAAGATATCAACATGTAAAATTACAATGCAAGTTCTTGATATCTTAATATGATGCAAATATGGCAATCATAGCAAACATGGCATAACATCAATAATCATGTTTCTTTCAACATAATTTTGCATTTATAGCATCAATTCATATACTTCTCCCCCTTTGTCATCAACAAAAAGGATAGCGATATAAACTTCTTTTGAATATACATGTGATGCAATAAGTAGGTTCATGTCATTTATAGTATACAATTGTCTCAAGAAGACCATGACATGGAGTGAAAACTTCTTCCTTTTTATTTGTTATTATTCTTTTTGCATGAAGGAGGAAAGTCATTTGTGTAGTTCAAATTGATAGCATGCTTTACAAGGATTAGGATATTTATGTGAGTAAAGTCCTTGCAAAATATATATATGTATATATATATATATATATATATATATATATATGTATATATATATATATATATATATATATATATATATATATATATATATATATATATATCTTCCTTTTACAAGAAGGAATCATCAAATATTTTTCACATGATAAGTCTAAAAGCCATAAATTTGCTAGATAAAAATTTTGTCAAGAATTAATGATATGAATCGAAATCCAAAAGAGAATAGTGAAATCCGATTGGAACCGAAAATTTAATTTAACACTTTCATACAAGACTATGAGGACATGCTCATCGTTGTATTAATTTCCAACATATTATTTTTGGCATGTAATTCAATCAATAAAGTCCGATTAATAATTTTAACAAGTTTATGCATTCGGACACATCAACATTCCTAATTTTCTTCTTATGAAATCAAATTGTTCTTCATTTAGAGGTTTTGTAAAAATATCAGCTAGTTGATGCTTAGTATCTATGAATTCTATAATTACATCATGATGAGCAACATTATCTCGTATAAAGTGATGTCTAACATCAATATGTTTTGTTCTTGAGTGTTGAATGGGATTCTTTGTTAAACATATTACACTCGTGTTATCACATTTAATAGGAATATTTTTAAGATGGACTTTATAATCTTCTAAGGTGTTTTTCATCCACACAACTTGTGCACAGCATGCACTAGGTGCAATATATTCAGCTTTAGTTGTTGATAGAGCAACTGAGTTTTGTTTCTTAGATGACCAGGAAACAAGAGAATGTCTCAAAAATTGACATGTTCCTGATGTGCTTTTTCTATCTAGTCTACACCCGGCAAAATCCGTATCAGCATAAGCAATTAACTGAAAATTTTCAGATTTTGGATACCATAATCCTAAATTTGTGGTTCCTTTAAGATATCTAAGTATTCTTTTAACTGCTTTGAGATGAGATATCTTAGGGTTCGACTGAAACCTAGCACAAAGTCCTACACTGAACATGATATCTGGCCTGGTTGCAGTGAGATAAAGTAAACTTCCTATCATACCCCTGTAAGTTTTTTAGTCGTAGCTTTCTCCACTTTCATCAACATCTAACTTCGTGGAAGTGCTCATAGGAGTGTTAACAGCTTTTGAGCTATTCATATTGAATCTTTTTAGCAGGTCTAGGGCATATTTAGTTTGACTAATAAAGATGTCATTGCTTAGTTGATTAATTTGTAAACCTAAGAAAAAGGTTAGTTCTCCCATCAAACTTATTTCAAATTCGAGACTCATGGTTTTAGTAAAAGATTCATAAAGAGATTCATTCGTAGAACCGAAGATAATGTCATCAACATAGATCTGAACAATGAGAAAGTTATCTTCAAAATTTTTGATAAATAATGTAGTATCGACCTTGCCTTTTGTGAAATTATTTTCAATAAGAAAAGTACTTAGTCTATCATACCAAGCCCTTGGGGCTTGTTTTAAACCATAGAGAGCTTTGGTTAATTTAAATACATGATTAGGGAGGCTATTATTTTCAAATCTGGGAGGCTGTTCAACATAAACTTCTTCAGAAATAAAGCCATTTAGAAAAGCACTTTTAACATCCATTTGAAATAACTTGAAATTATTATTACTAGCATAGGCAAGGAGCATCCTTATGGCTTCTAATCTAGCCACAGGAGTGAAGGTTTCTTCGTAATTGATACCTTCTTCTTGGTTGAAATCTTTGGCCACTAGTCTAGCCTTATTTCTCACCACGATACCATATTCATCTTGCTTGTTTATAAAGACTCATTTAGTACCAATAACTAATTGGTCATTTGACCTAGGAACAAGCTTCCACGCCTCATTTTTATCAAATTGATTTAACTCATCTTGCATTGCGATAATCCATGAATTATCTTTCATGGCTTCGTCAATACATTTAGGTTCTATTTGGGAGAGAAAAGCGGCGTTGGCACAAGAGTTTTTAAAAGATGAAAGTGTTTGAACCCCTTTAGATGTTTTTCCTAGGATTAGCTCCTTAGGATGATCATCTACATACTTCCAGTCCTTAGGTAAGGAAGTTTCGAAAGTGGATGCATCCAAGTTGCTAGTTGGAGAAGGAGTTTCATTTAAATTCAAAGAATCAAAATTAACATCATCATCAAAGTCATTTTTCTTGATTTCGGAAATCTTATTGAAAACAACATGAATGGATTCTTCTATTCTTAAAGTCCTTTTATTGAAGATACGAAAAGCTTTAGAAACCGAAGAATAACCAAGAAAAATTCCTTCATCGGATTTAGCATCAAATTTTCCTAAGGCATCTTTCTCATTCAAGATAAAACACTTACACCCAAAAACTTTAAAATATGAAACATTGGGTTTTTTTATTGTTCCACAACTCATAGGGAGTTTTGGTGAGTAAGGGTCTTACTAAAACTCTATTCAAAATGTAGCATGCAGTGTTTACAGCTTCGGCCCAAAAATATTTGGGTAGGCTTTGTTCATTCAACATGGTTCTTGCCATTTCTTGTAAATTTTTATTCTTTCTTTTTACTACTCCATTTTGTTGAGGATTTCTTAGAGTAGAGAAGTTGTGGTTGAATCCATTAGATTCACAGAATTCTTGAAAATCACGGTTTTGAAATTCACCACCGTGATCACTTCGAATTGATGAAATCATAAAACCTTTTTCATTTTAAACAAGTTTGCAAAACTTGGTGAAATATCTAAAGCATTCATTTTTGTGTTTCAAAAAATAAATCCATGTGTATCTACTATAGTCATCTACAATGACGAGGGCATATTTGCTACCTCCTAGGCTTGATGTAGAGATTGGTCCGAACAAGTCCATATGGATCAATTGTAAGGGCCTTGATGTGCTTATTTGATTCTTAGATTTGAAACTATTCTTAATTTGTTTTCCTAATTGACAAGCATCACACACATTATCTTTGATAAACTTGATGTGAGGAATTCCTCGTACAAGTTCTTTGGATGATATTTGAGTAATTAGTTTCATGCTAGCATGACCTAATCTTTTGTGCCATAGCCAAGCATCCTCATTTAAAACCGAAAAACACATTTCATTACACAAATCATTGATGTCAATGGTGTATACGTTATTTTGTTTTAATGCTATCATGGATGTGTTGTTGTGTGTTTTTTTAAGGATGCATGCATTAGATTCGAATTTGACAATATATCCTTTATCACATAATTGACTAATGCTCAAGTGATTATATTTTAAACCATCAACTAACAAAACATCTTCAATAAAGAAGTTGGATTTGTTCCCTATGGTTCCTTTGCCAATGATTTTACCCTTGTTGTTTTCTCCGAAGGTGACATAGCTTCATCTATGCTAGTGAGCTTAGAGAATTGAGATGGATCTCCGGTCATATGCCTTGAGCATCCACTATCAAGGTACCATCTCTTGCTCCTAGTATGTGATGGTGTATATCTCTACAAGAAAGGATAATTTTTAGGTACCCATTTACTTTTGGATGCCTCAAAAGTTGATCTATATTGTTTGTCATGTTACATAGAGTTCATCATGGTTCCTTTAGGAACCCAAATTAATTTGTTCGGACTAATTTTCTTGACTGGACAATAATACGTTTTATGTCCAAGCTTGCAACAAAAGTTGCATTTTTTTTTGTGTCGAACATGTAGAATGGGGCCTTTTATGAAGGTGGTTGGATTTTGGTGAGAATTTTTCACAAATCCGATTCCACTTTTTTTGAGAACGTGACCCTTGTTTGTAAGGATCATGTTCAAGGACTTGCTACTAATCTCAAATTTCTTCTTGGTGTCTATAAGTAGCAAGTTTTGCTTTTGGATAGTTTCTAGATCATGGCATTTTAAACAAGAACCTAAACTATCATGATATTCAGTTTTTAACTTATCGAAATCACAATTAAGACTATCATGCTCCTTTTTTAGCAATTTGTATTTTTTACTAATAATCTTGCATTCATCAAATAAATCATGGAAGGCATTTAATAATTCATCAAATGATAAATCTGCATCAATTAAATTTGTTACCTCCTCTCCGATGGCCATTAAGGTATAATGAGCAACTTGCTCGGTGTTGGACTCCTCTTCTTCGGATGCGCTCGAATCATCCTATGTTGCTTTGAGCGCCTTCTTCTTTGATGTTCTTTTCTTGGCTTGGGGACAATCACTCTTGTAGTGTCCCAGCTTTTTGCACTCATAGCAAATAACTTAGGCCCTTTTGGGTTCAAATTTATTTTTTGTGTCATTTTTAAATTTGTTTCTCTTAATGAATTTTTTGAATTTCCTTGTTAGAAGTGCCAAGTCATCGTCACAGTCCTCATCACTTGAGTTTTCTCTCAAGTGGTCATCTAAAGTTCTAAGTGCCATATCCTTCATGTTCTTTGGAAGGATGTCTTCTTGCTCTTCATGAGCCTTGCATGTCATTTCATAAGTCATTAATGACCCGATTAGTTCTTCAAGAGGGAAGTTGCTTAAATCTTTAGCCTCTTGAATAGCAGTGACTTTAGGGTCCCAACTCTTAGGAAGGGATCTTAGAATCTTATTTACAAGCTCAAAATCCGAAAAACTTTTGTCGAGTCCTTTTAGACCATTGACGACATCCGTGAAACGGGTGTACATGTCGCCAATAGTCTCGCTCGGTTTCATTCGAAAAAGTTCGAAAGAGTGTATCAAAAGATTGATTTTTGACTCTTTCACTCTACTTGTGCCTTCGTGAGTCACTTCGAGTGTATGCCAAATATCAAACGCGGTTTCACAAATCGAAACACGATTAAACTCATTTTTATCAAGCGCACAAAATAAGGCATTCATAGCCTTTGCATTAAGAGCGAAAGTCTTCTTCTCCAATTCATTCCAATCGATCATTGGAAGAGAAGATTTCGAAAATCCATTTTCGACAAGATTCCAAAGTTCAAAATCTATTGAAATAAGAAGATCCTCATTCGGGTCTTCCAATAGGTGTAGTTCGTCCCAATGAACATAGGTGGACGTGTAATAGAATGGCCCTCTTGGTTTCTGGCGTACGCCATCTCTCTTGGGTTTTAATCTGTTTGAGAGTGAACCCCCCTCTTGGTTTTCGTTGCTCTTTCATTGCTGAAAGAGTGGGGTATTTATAGGCCCCAAACCAATTGGAATTTCGAGCTCAAAACTGTCAATTCCCGGAATTTTGGGGTCTGGCGATTGCACCGCCTAACAGAGACTGGGGCGGTTGCACCACCCTGCCAGAGTTCGGAGACCGAGCTTAGGCGGTTGTACCGCTGTCAGAGGCGGTTGCACCGCCCAGTCTTGCTCGGAGACTAAGCCCTGGCGGTGCCACCTCTGGCAAGTGATTTGGGTCCGAATGGGTTGATCCATTCGGCCCAATTTGATTCTTTCAAGGGCCCAACTGCCCCTAGATTAAGTTAATGGGATGACCTCCCAATTCTAACTTAATCATCATGCTAACTACGACAATTCTAAAGAATTTTACTATAGCTCGCTCTAGTGCGTCATTCGCTTCTTCCGGCGAGCTTCCGGCGATCTTTCGGCGAACATCCGACGGTCCTCCGACGATGCTCCTACGGACTTCCGGCAAACTCCTGGACTTGCGACGATCCACTGGGCGAGTTCTGACGAGCTTCTTTTGGCAAGCTCCTGGACTTCTCGGATTTGTTCCCATAGAACCTCCGGCGACCATCCGGACTTCCGTCAAGCTCTCGAACTCCTAACGTGATCATAGTCCTGACTCCGGCACAACTCCTACTACATGTCTTACTTTCATCATAGTTAGTCCTGCACACTTATCTCAACATATGGATTAGATAACAAATGACAATTGATGTCATCATCAAAATATGAGATTCAACAAAATCATGTAGTGCCGGAGGAACATATCAGAAGAATGGACGTCGGGCCAATGGATCGGTCGACATATCGACAGAAGGCTTCAGGCCGTGGACTTGGGCATCGGACCAAGAAGAGTGGGTATTGCACCAAGGATATCGGAGTTGCGGAGTCAACTGGCCGATTGGGCAATAGGCCGCAGGAAAGGACGATGCGCCGAAGAATCAAACGAAGCGTCAAGGGACCAATGACTTGTCGGACAACTTGGTTAATTGCTTAGGATTAATTGTCTCGATCGAAGTTTTGTTTTACATGTGCAGGATTAACTACAATGGAAGTAAGGCATGCAGTAGGAGTTGCATCGGAGTCAAGACTATGATCACGTTGGAAGTTCGAGAATTCGACGGAAGTCCGAACGGTCGTCGGAGGTTCTACGAGAACAAATCCGAGAAGTCCAAGAGCTTACCAAAGAAGCTTGTCAGAACTCGCCAAAGTGTATCGTCGCAAGTCTAGGAGTTTGCCGGAAGTCCGCAGGAGCATCACCGAGGGTTCATCGGATGATCAACGGAAGTTCGCCGGAAGCTCGCCGGAAGAAGCGAATGATGCACCGAAGCAAGTTGTAGTAAATGTCTTAAGAAATATCATAGTTAGCATGTAGATTAAGTTAGGAATGGGAGGTGATCCCATTAACTTAATCTGGGGGCAATTAGGCCCTTGATAGACCCAAATTGGGTCGAATGGATCAACTCATTCAGACTAGAATTCCTGCCAAGCGGTGGCACCGCCAAGGTTGGCGGTGGCACCGCCTAGGAGACGGTCTCTAAGGAAAGCTGGGTGGTGCAACCGCCCCAAGCAGGCGGTGGCACCGCTTGGGCTCAGTCTCCGAGTGAGACTAGGCGGTGCAACCGCCCCTAACAAGCGGTGGAACCGCTTGAGCTCGGTCTCCGAGCTCTGCTAGGTGGTGCAACCGCCCCAGTCTGGTGATGGCACCACCAGGGCTCAGTCTCCAAGTGAGACTGGGCGGTACAACCGCCCTTGTCAGGCGGTGGCACCGCCTAGAAGCTCAGTCTCCGAGCTGCCAAGCGGTTGTACCGCCCCAGTCAGGAGGTGGTACCGCCAGGACCCCGGAAATCCAGGAAAAGACATTTTTGAGCTCCAAATTCAAACTAGTTTGGGGCCTATATATACCCCACCCTTTCCTGCATGAAAGGGCACCGAAAATCCAATCTGACTCTGTGATTTTTAGAGCTCAAAAGTGTTGTAAAGGCTAGAAGTTCTCCTCCCTCTTTTTCCAAGTTTTAATCTTTCAAGAGAGGAGAGAAAAGTTTGTAAGGGTTGTCACCTAAGCCCGTTAAAAGGAGTGAAACTGTAAAAGGGTGGTTGGCCTTCGCCTATTGAAGGAAGGCCTATAGTGGACGTTGGTGACCTCGTTGGTGGAGGAAGCCAAAAGTGGATGTAGGTCAAGATTGACCGAAACTCTCTAAATCTCGGTTTGCATTTACTTTGAGCATCTTATCTTTACTGAAAACCTCCTCAATAGCTTACTGCCTTTTGCTCATTTACGAACGTGTTTCATAGTTAAGTATTTTTCGAATCGGCGTTAAGACAGAAATCGGTTTTATCGTACGAACATCATATTTTAGTTTACGCTTACATTCTGATTTCTATCTTAACTGCAAACTGTCTTCCTTACTTTACTTCAAATATATTTCTATAAGCTTTTAAAGTTATTGTCTGCACAAAATTACTTTTACATTGGAATCGGATTTCAACGTATGAACGCAGTTTTAATCGTCAAAAGTTTTTCGCTGTACTAATTCACCCCCCCCCCCCCCCTCTTAGTGCTCTTGATCCTAACAATTGGTATCAGAGCCCATTATTTCTCATTTCGGATTTACACCCGAGAGAAATGACTCTTCATGGCTTTCAAGAGGGCTTTTTGGTTGTTCGTCCACTGTTGTTTAACGGATTGGACTACACTTATTGGAAAACTCGAATGAGAGTTTTCATGATTTCTATGAATTTGGATTTATGGAATATTATTGAAAACGATTTTCAACTTCCCTCTAAACCGATGAACGAATGGTCGGATTTGGAGAAGAAGTATTTTTCTTTAAATGCAAAGGCTATGAATGCCTTATTTTGCGCTTTGGACAAAAATGAGTTCAATCGGGTTTCTTTGTGCGAAACGGCTTTCGACATATGGCACACTCTTGAAATCACACATGAAGGCACTTCTAGAGTTAAAGATTCGAAAATCAACTTTTTAATACATGATTTCGAGCTTTTTCAAATGAAGCCGAGCGAAACCATTGTTGACATGTACACTTGTTTTATGGATGTCGTCAATGGTTTAAAAGCTCTTGGCAAATGTTTCTCGAATTTTGAAGTTGTTAGTAAAGTTTTACGATCACTTTCTAAAGCTTGGGAATCAAAAGTTACGGCAATACAAGAAACAAAATATTTAAATATTTTTCCACTTGAAGAACTTATCGGCTCATTGATGACATATGAAATGGTGCGCAATGCATATGATGAACATGATGAACAAAACAACCTTCTAAAGAACAGGAAGGATTTGGAACTCCGGACAAATGAATACCACTTGAGCGATGACTCGAGTGACAAGGACAATGATGAACTTGAACTTCGAACACTAAATCTTAATAAGTTTATTAAATACAAATCTAAAATAAATAATGAACTTGAACGAAGGAAGAGGCCAAAGAAGAAGAACACAAAGTGATATGAATCGAGCTCCTCCGAAGATGAGGAGAAAATCAAAAAAGGCAAGATGGCAAACTACGCCTTAACCGCTTTCAATGATGAGATAATCGAAATCCCCCTAATTTATTTAGAAATTACTTGATGCTTTCATGATGTATTTTCTTTTTTAGTTTAGAATTAATTTTCTTAAAAATTACATGTTTAAAAATAAAAATACAAAAATTATGATCATGCTAGTAATTTAGAAAATGATAATATTGCATATTTTATGATAAACAAACAAAATAATTTTGATTGAAAATATGAAATCATGGTTAAGAAGTAATAATGTTTATCATGTTGATTTCAATTGTTATTTCTCGATTTTTAATGAAATCATGTTTGATTTGAAGTAATGCATAAAGTTGTAATGAAAATATTGAAATATCATGATTTGACGATTATATGTATAAGATTTTAAGTTATACATGATGATAAGCATGTGTTATTTTCAAGATATATTTGAAAAATATGGCAAAAATGTGCCCGAATGCATTAACTTATTAAAATTATTTTTCGGACGTTCTTAATTCATTCACATAATTTCTATGATGAGAAATTTACACTATTACATGCCTTAATAACATGTTGGAAATTATGTGTTTTGGATACAAAAATTTCCATGATCATGAGCATGTTTTAACTTCATGATTGTATTTGAAAATCTATAGCAAAACCATGTCCGAATGCATGAAAGTTTTAAATTTTATTTTCGGATTTTCTTAATCCTAACAATTTATTTTTGAAAATCTATTGAACTTGATGGTTTTATGATGAAATTCATTTTTCAATCCTAAACGTTGATGCATGTTTTTATTTAACATAAATGAAAAAGCATGCTAACATGAAATCAAATACTTAAAAAAAAAAAAGAGGAAATATATTATCAATGAAATCATGAATCTACCTATGTTATGAATTTTGTGAACCATAAAAGTGATTTTGATGATTTGAATTTGAAATGAGTTTTATCAATATCATGATATATATTTCTTGGAATAACATGAGATTACCTTTGATGATCATTTTGATTCATGGAAGTTTGGATTCATGACTTGGTCTTACATCTGTTTATGAGATGGTTGAAATCTTTGTACCTTTGAATTATTCCCTTCTCCTTTCAATTTTTGAATTTATGCATGTTATATGTCAAATATTTGAAACCATGTTTTGGTATCATACATATCTAAAAAATGTTGATTTGACAAATTGAATGAGTTGAAAATGAATGATGATTTTTCTTGAATATAACTTGTGATATTTTTTATATAAATCATCATTTTGATTTCTCGACATTCACTGCATGAGATTTTATTATGAATCAAAATTTCTCATTGATCGATCTCCTATGATTCTACTTGTTATTTTGATAAAAGGAGATTTTCTAAATAAATCATGATTTTTCATTGTGACTTCTTGGATTTATTACTTGATTTTCTTTTAAAACAAGATCTCTTCTTTGTACTCTTATGATTTTTCTTGATATTTTATTTAAAGAAGATATTTACTATATGAATCATGTTTTTTGGTATTCAAATGATTTTATCCTTCATAACATGATTTCTTTGTATTTATGGCTTCCATGGCTTGAAATGTTTTGGAATAATGCATGCAACACTATGATTTTTCCCTTAGATAAAAAGGCATGCAACACTTTGATTTTTTTTTTTAAATAATGTGAAAATCAATAATTATCATTTTCTGATAGAATGATGATTTGGATTCATGCATGTAATGATCATGTTATATTTTATATACATGATGATTTGGCATTATGCATGCAATACTTATGCCTTTTATTATGATGTATGTGATGTATTGCATATGATGTGAATCATGATTAAAATTGCCTTAATTTGAATTCAAGGTTATCTCAATTATGGAATATTGAAATAAGAATGATTACTCACCTTTGTCATAATCTGAAAATTGATATAAGAGTCTTCCCTTCTTTTTGACAATGACAAAGGGGGAGCAAGAATTTCTAGTGTGGACATCATAAAAAGAGGCAAACTAGCTAACTTGCACAATTCAAGACGAAAGCAAAAATTGCACTTCTCAAAAGAGAAGAAATTGCTATCTTGAACATCACCGATAATTGCTAGTTTGAAATCTCAAGAAGAAGCAAAACATACTAACGTGCACATCTAGCAAACTTGCATATTTCAAGAAGCAAGAGTTGCTTTCTTGAACATCTCTAAATTGCTAGCTTGCATGTTCTAAAATGTTGTAACATTGCTACCTTGCAAGATGTAGAGCTTGCTATCTTGAACATCTTAAGAAACAAAAATTACAAAAGTGCTATCTTGCCTATCTCAAGAAGCAAAACATGCTAACTTGCGCATCTAGCAAAGTTGACAAAATTTACATATTTCAAGAAGCAAGAGTTGCCATCTTGAACATCTCTAATTTGCTAGCTTGCATGATGTAGAAGTTGCTATCTCAAAAGAAGCAAAAGTGCTATCTTGTATGTTGTAAAACTTGCATATCTAAAACTTGATAGCTTAAATGTTCTAAGCATGATGTAACACTTGCTAAATTTTCTAGCTTCAAAATTGCATAATAATAAAACTTGATATTATGTTTTTCATGCAATAAGTTGAACCTATATTCCAAACACAAGAATAGTTGGACTTCTCCTTTTTGTTGATGACAAAGGGGGAGAAGTATGATGTTATGCATAAGTTTATGCATAAGTTCATGATGACGTGTTGCAAGTATTCATGATGAATATTGCAATGACTTGAATTCAGTTTGAATTCAAGGTTCTATCAATATGGCATATTGATAGGGGGAGTTTGTTTAAACTCTGGGAGTTAAGGTTAACTCCGTCATCAAGTGGTTGTCATCATCAAAAAGGGCGAGATTATTGAATCTCGTATTTTGATGATAAAACCACGATATATGTTTATGTTTGAATCTATGTTTTGAGTGATGCAGGATGCTTCGATCAGGATGAGATAATTAAAGAAGGAAAAATCATGTTGTGCCGGAGAAACATGTCAGAATATTGGACGTCAGGCCAGTGGATCGGTCGACGTATCGACTTAAGGCTTCGGGTCGTGGACTCAGGCATCGGGCTAAGAAGAGCGAGTATTGTGCCAAGGATATCAGAGTCGCGGAGTCAACTGGCCGATTGGGCAATAGGCCGCAGGAGAGGACGATGCGCCGAAGAATCGGACGAAGCGTCGAGGGACCAATGACATGCCGAACTACTTGGTTAATTGCTTAAGATTAATTGTCTCGATCAAAGTTTTGTTTTACATGTGTAGTATTAACTACGATAGAAGTACGACATGCAGCAGGAGTTACACCAGAGTCAAGACTATGATCACGTTGAGAGTTCGAAAGTTCGACGAAAGTCCGGAAGGTTGTTGGAGGTTCTACGGGAACAAATCCGAGAAGTCCAAGAGCTTGCCAAAGAAGCTTGTTGGAACTCGCCAAAGTGGATCGTCGCAAGTCTAGGAGTTTGCCGGAAGTCCGCAGGTGCATCACTGAGGGTTCATCGGATGATCGACGGAAGTTTGCCGGAAGCTCGTCGGAAGAAGCGATTGACGCACTGGAGCAAGTTGCAATAAATGTCTTAAGAAATATTATAGTTATCATGTAGATTTTGTTAGAAATGGGAGGTGATCCCATTAACTTAATCTAGGGGCAATTGGGCCCTTGATAGACCCAAATTGGGCCGAATGGATCAACCCATTCGGACCAGAATTCCTGCCAGGCAGTGGCACTACCCAGGAGAGGGTCTCCCAGGAAAGCTAGGTGGTGTAACCACCCCAGGCAGGCGGTGGCACCGTCTGGGCTCAATCTCCGAGTGAGACTGGGCGGTGGAACCGCTTGAGCTCGGTCTTCGAGCTTTGCTAGGCGGTGCAACCACCCTAGTCAGGTGGTGGCACCGCCAGGACTCAGTCTTTGAGCGAGACTGGGCAGTACAACCGCCCCTGTCAGGCGGTGGCACTGCCCAGAAGCTTAGTCTCCGAGCTACCAAGCGGTTGTACCGCCCCAGTCAGGAGGTGGTACCGCTAGGACCCCGAAAATCTGAGAAAAGATATTTTTAAGCTCCAAATTCAAACTAGTTTGGGACCTATATATACCCCACCCTTTCCTGCATGAAAAGGCACCGAAAATCCAATCTTACTATGTGAATTTTAGAGCTCAAAAGTATTGTAAAGGCTAGAAGTTCTCCTCCCTCTTTTTCCAAGTTTTGATCTTTTAAGAGAGGAGAGAAAAGTTTGTATGGGTTGTCTCCTAAGCCCATCAAAAGGAGTGAAACTGTAAAAGGGTAGTTGGCCTTCGCCTATTGAAGGAAGGCCTCTAGTTGACGTCGGTGACCTCGTTGGTGGAGGAAGCCAAAAGTGGATGTAGGTCAAGATTGATCGAATCACTCTAAATCTTGGTTTGCATTTACTTTGAGCATCTTATCTTTACTGCAAACCTCCTCAATAGCTTACTGCCTTCTTCTCATTTACGAACGTGTTTCATAGTTAAGTATTTTCTGAATTGGCATTAAGACGGAAATTGGTTTTATCGTACGAACATCATATTTCAATTTGCGCTTACATTTTGATTTCTATCTTAACTGCAAACTGCCTTCCTTACTTTACTTCAAATATGTTTCCGTAAGCTTTCAAAGTTATTATCTGCACGAAATGACTTTTACGTCGGAATCGGATTTCAACATATGAACGCAATTTTAATTGTCGAAAGTTTTCCTCTACACTAATTCACACCCCCCCCCCCCCCCCTTAGTGCAATTGATCCTAACACATACACCACTGAGATTACAAAATCGCTATCTCACAATAAAGCATCATCAACCATCCAACATTCCATAAGTAGATCAATTAGTGAACTCATTCTCCAATGAGCACCTGTACTGTATCCCTAGTGTCCCCACATGAGCAGTTATGAGACCAGCTGCATCTATCATATCGATGAGTATACAACACACCAGTCTATCCGGTTATTTCAATGTCCCTCTCAAGTAACCTATGACCAGGATTATTTAGGGTTTGTGTTTAAAGGTGAATCGGTCTCATTATTGTGATCTCATCACGATCCGATTCTCATTGCATAGATATATATATGTATATATAAATATATATACATATATATGTATATATACATATATACATATATATGTATATATACATATATAAATATATATGTATATATACATATATACATATATATGTATATATACATATATATATATATATATATATGTATATATATGCAACAAGCAATATAAAATGATAAATGTTAAAATATAATAAGTAAAAAGACTGTGTGTCAAGTTATACGTTTCATCACTCATGTGATTAGCTTATAGGGCACTTATGACAAGGCAGTTGTATTGCCCAGTGGTAGTCTGCAAGTGGTAGTACTATCCAATAATGGCACTGGTATCGTTAGTACATCAAAAATCTAAAATAAGATACTTTTTTGCTTCAATTTTGAACTCATTAGGGCCTATAAATACTCCACTCTTTTCTGCATTAAAGAGTAACATAAGTGTGAAAAAAATCTTGAACTATTGGGGTGTGAAATGTTGAATCTCGTATTTTGATGATGAAACCACTTGATATGTGTTTATAATTTAAACTACATTTTGAGTGATGCAGGTCTACTCGATCAGGATTAGACAGTTAACGCAGGAGGAATTGACATTGCGCCGGAGGAGATCACGTCAGGATATTGGATGGCAGAAGGCTTCGGACGTCGGGCATCGGGCCAAGGAGAGCGGAATTGCACCAAGGATATCGGGGTTGCGGAGGTCAACCGCCGATTGGGCAACAAGTCGTAAGAGAGGACGATGCGCTGAAGAATCGGATGAAGCACCAACCAATGACGTGCCGGGCAACGGAATGTCGATTCGCGTTGTAATAATTGTCTAGATCGGAGTAGAGTTTTAGTTTGTGTGTGCAGGAATAACTACGATAATGAGATAGACATAAAGCGAAACAAAGTGTGGAGTCAAGCGCAAAGGATTCATTGGGAGTTCGAGAGTTCGACGGAAGTCCGGTTCGTCGGAATGTTTTGGAACTAGCCGAGAATGAGTAGGGAGCTTGTCGAAGGGTTTTTTGGAAGCTCACCGAAAGGTTCAGTGGGAAGTTCATGAGCTCACCGAGAAAGATCGAAGCTTGCCGAAGAAGCTCATTGGAACTTCGCCAAGATCAAATCGTGAAGTTTAAGAGCTTGCCGAGTCCATGAGAATGGTTTCCAGAGTTTATCTGGAAGACCAAAAGTTCATCTAAGCTTCATGGGAAGAAGTCTTGACTTATGGACTTTGTAATAGCTTATAAAATGTCTTTAAATTCGTAGTTATCATATTAATTAGGGTTAGGATTAGGTATTAATACTATAACCCAAGTAAGGGCCAATTGGGCCCGAGTTCGGACTAGTTTGGGCCAAGATTAAAGCCCAACTAGTGGGCTGAAAACACTGTAGGCGGTGGCACCGCCTGGGCTGGGCAGTGGCACCGCAAAGTGCCCGAGAGCTGGGCGGTGGCACCGCCTGGGCCCTATCAGGGTCAGAAACTGACATGCGGTGGCACCGCCAGCATCGGGAACCCAACGAGAATTCAAATTTGGAGCCCAAATTTGAATCCTCTTGAAGCCTATAAATACCCCTCAAATCTCAGCTGAGATAACAACTTTTTGAGCAGCAATTGTTTGAGAGAAAGGCCCTAGAAAAGTCTTAGATAGTCTTGTTTTCAATTTGCTAGTGTTCACCTCCTTCTTTCTTGCTGAAAATTTGTAAGAGAGTGAACCGCTTGTAAAAAGTTGTAAGAGGGGTATTCACCCTTCCCTTTCAAGAGATTTGCTAGTGGAAGGTGGGAGCCTCATCGAAGAGGGGCCTCGCAAGTGGATGTAGGTCACTTGACCGAACCACTTTAAAAACGGCATAAACTCTGGTTTGCATTTCATTACTGCTATTTACATTACTGCAAACTTTCTTACTTGCTTTATTTATGTTGAATCTCATATTTTGATGATGAAACTACTTGATATATGTTTATGATTTAATCTGCGTCTTGAGTGACGCAGGGTGCTTCGATCAGGATGAGACAATTAAAGCAGGAAAATCATGTTGTGCCGAAGGAACATGTCAGAAGATTGGACGTCAGGCCGGTGGATCGGTCGACGTATCGACAGAAGGCTTCGAGTCGTGGACTCGGGCATCGGGCCAAGAAGAGCGGGTATTGTGCCAAGGATATCGGAGTTGCGGAGTCAACTGGCCGATTGGGCAATAGGTTGCGGTTGAGAGGACGATCTGTAGAAGAATCGGACGGCGTCCGAGGGACCAATGACATGCCGGACAACTTGGTTAAATTGCTTAGGATTAATTGTCTCGATCGGGTTTTGTTTTAATTGTGCAGGATTAACTATGATAACGATGAAGACATAAAGCGAAAACAAAGTGTCGGAGTCAAGCGCGAAGGATTTGTTGCGAGTTCGAGAGTTCGACGGAAGTCCGGGTTCGTCGGGAATGCTACCGAGCTCGCCGAGAAAGATCGGAGCTTCTTCAAGAAGCTCATTGGAACTTCGCTAAGATCAAATCGTGAAGTCTAGGAGCTTGCCGGGAGTCCGTAGAATGGTTTCCGAGAGTTCATCGAAAGACCGCCGGAAGTTTGCTGGAAGCTCGCCAGAAGAAGTCTTGACTTGCGGACTTTGTAATAGCTTAGAAAATGTCTTTAAATTCATAGTTAGCACGTTAATTAGGGTGAGGATTAGGTGTTAATCCTATAACCCAAGTAGGGGCCAATTAGGCTCAAGTTCGGACTGGTTTGGGCCAAGTTTGGAGCCAAACCAAGTGAGCTGAAATAGTAAAAGAGATGGCATCGCCAGGGTTGGAGGTAGCACCGCCTAGGCTATGTCTCCCAACGAGACTGGGCGGTGCAACCGCCCCAGCCAAGAGGTGCAACCGCCCAGGACTCAGTCTCCGAGCGAGACTGGGCGGTGCAACCTCCTCTGTCAGGAGGTAGCACCGCTAGAGCACAAGTTTCGAGCTCTGCCAGGCGGAGCAACCTCTCCAGTCGGGCGGTGCAACCGTCTGAGCTCGGTCTTCGAGCTCTGGCAGAGAGGTGCAACCGCCTCTAACAGAGGTGGCACCGCCCAGAGGCTCAGTCTTCGAGCTCTGCCAGGCGGTGTAACCTCTCTAGTCAGGAGGTGCAACCGCTTGATCCCGGAATTCCGGGATTTGATCGTTTTGAGCTCCAAATTTGAACTGGGTTGGGGCCTATAAATACCCCACCCATTCAGCACAGAAAGAGTAGGAGACCTACACCGAAATCTTGATCTTCTCTGTGATTCTTGTGCTCAAAATTGTTGTAAAGCCTTTAAGTCTCCTCCTTCTGTTCTTTAAGTTTCTGAATTGTAAAAGTGAGGAGAGAAAGGTTCTATAAGGGTTGTCTCCTGAGCCCATCAAAAGGAGTGAAACTGTAAAAGGGCAGTTGGCCTTCGCCCATTGAAGGAAGGCAGCTAGTTGACGTCGGTAACCTCGTCGGAGGAGGAAGCCAAAAGTGGAGTAGGTCAAGACTGACCGAACCACTCTAAATCTCTGGTTTGCTTTTACTTTGAGCACTTTATCATTACTGCAAACCTCCTACATAGCTACTGTCCTCTGCGCTTTTACGAACGAGTCTCTAAGTTCTGATCTTTCCGAATCTGCATTCAGACGTAAATCGGTGTTTTCGTAATATCTTTACACTGCAGTTTACGCTTACGTTTTGATTCCATTTATAACTGCAAATTGCTTTCTGCATATTCATAAAACGCTTTTCAAAGTTTAAAACTGCGTTTAGACGCAAAACTGCGTTTAGACGTAAAATTACGCTTTGACGTAAAAATTACGTTTAGACGTAAACTGAGTTTAGACGTAAAAACTGCGTTTAGAAGTAAAACTACGTTTAGACGTAAAACTGCGTTTAGACGCAAAACTGCGTTTAGACGTAAAACTGCGTTTAGACGTAAAACTGCATTTAGACGTAGAACTGCGTTTAGACGTAAAACTGCGTTTAGACGCAAAACTGCGTTTAGACGTAAAACTGCACTTAGACGTAAAACTGCGTTTAGACGCAAACTGCGCTCAGACGCAAACTGTGTTTAGACGCAAACTGCGCTTAGACGCAAACTGTGTTTAGACGCAAACTACGCTTAGACGCAATCTGCATTTAGACGCAAACTGCATTTAGACGCAAAACTGCATTGAGACGCAAACTGCGTAAACTGCACTTAGATACAAACTGTGAATCGGCTTTTACATCGAAATCATTTTTATCGGACGAACGCAGCTTTTGTTTTTAAATCGCTGAAAGATTTCCGCTGCACTAATTCACCCCCCCCTCTTAGTGCTCTCGATCCTAACAATTGGTATCAGAGCGGGGTATTTTTCATTTCGGATTTACACCCGAGAGAAATGGGTCTTCAAGAGGGCTTTTCGGTCTTTCGTCCACCGTTCTTTAACGGATTGGACTACACTTATTGGAAAACTCGAATGAGAGTTTTCTTGATTTCTCTAAATCTGGATTTATGGAATATCGTTGAAAACGGTTTTCAACTTTCCTCTAAACCAATGAACGAATGGTCGGATTTAGAGAAGAAGTATTTTTCTTTAAACGCAAAGGCTATGAATGCCTTATTTTGCGCTTTGGACAAAAATGAGTTCAATCGGGTTTCTTTGTGCGAAACGGCTTTCGATATCTGGCGCACTCTTGAAATCACGCACGAGGGAACTAGTAGAGTCAAAGACTCGAAAGTTAATATTTTACTGCATGATTTCGAGCTTTTTCATATGAAACCAAGCGAAACCGTTGTTGACATGTACACCCGTTTTACGGATGTCGTCAATGGTTTAAAATCGCTTGGTAAAAGCTTTTCAGATTTTGAACTCGTTAACAAAGTTTTGCGCTCACTTTCTAAAACTTGAGATTCAAAAGTAACTGCTATTCAAGAATCGAAAAACTTGAACCAATTTCCACTTGAAGAACTAATTGGTTCATTGATCACATATGAAATGACGTGCAATGCACGTGAAGAACTTGAGAACCACCTTCCAAAGAACAGGAAGGATTTGGGACATAGAACATTTGAAGACCACTCGAGCATAAGCTCAAGTGATGGTGAACTTAAACTACAAATGAAACAAAAATTAAAAAGTAAAAAGAACGGAACTACTTGCTTTGAACGCAAGAAGAAGAACAAAAATTGGGATGAATCGAGCTCCTCCGAAGACGAGGAGAAAATCAACAAAGGCGGGGTGGCAAACTACGCCTTTACGCCTTTCGACGCTGAGGTAATCAAAATGCCTTTAATTTACTTTAAAATTACATGATGCTTTTCATAAAGCATTTTTTTTTTTCTTGAAAATTGCATGTTTAATAATCTTATAATGAAAATACAAACAATTAGGAATCATGCTTATCATTCTAGTAATTTTGAAAATAATCATGAAAATTGCATGTTTATGATAAACAAAATGATTTTGATTAAAAATACCTTATGAAATCATGCTATATGTGGTTGAGAAGTAATAATGTGTATCATGTTAATTTCTATTATTATTTCTCGATGAAATCATGAATCTATTTATAAATTTTGTGAGCCATAAAAATGATTTTGATAATTTAAAATTGAAATAAGTTTTATCAAAATCATGATCTTGATTTATCAAATTGAATGAATTGAAAATGAATAATGAATTTTCTCTTGAATGATTGTGACTTGTATTCCTTGTATTCATGATATGATTTTTATGCAATTCTTTGTACTCATGAAATATTTATCTCATCACCCAATTATTCCTTTTCAATACTCCTAAAGTGATGATATGAATGCATGAGATATTCATGAATTTATTTTGATGTATGCAAATGAGAAGTTTCAATCATGGTAGGATGCAATGTGACAAATTAATATCATGATGATTTAAAATATTTATGATTTGGAATGATGCACATGTTTTTTTTTATGTGTATCATGAATGCTTTAAATGATAAATGTTTGGAATCATGATTAAAATGAAGTGATAAATACTGATTCAATGTTCGGTATCATGAATACTTCATTATCATACATTAAAATAGTGATAAATATTTTGAAAATAAATGATTGTAACATGTTAGATGATTTTATATATTATGCATGATAAGCTATAAGTGGTGATTGAAACAATGATTGAAATAATATGAATGATGATTTGGAAGCATGCATATAATAATGAGTTTATTTGTTTTGAAAATGTGCATGTTTTAATTTGAAAATATAATGATGCACAAATAAGATTGATACTAACCTTTGTCATGATTTAAAAATTGATGTAAAGGGTTTTTCCCTTCTTTTTGACAATGACAAAAGGGGAGATAGCTAGCTTGCACAATTCAAGAAGAAAGCAAAAATTGCACTTCTCAAAAGAGAAGAAATTGCTATCTTGAACATCACTAAGAAGTGCTATCTTGCAGATCTCAAGACACACAAATGCAATCATGCAAAATTTGTAATTTTGCACATCATTAAAATTTATGATGCTTTGGTGATTATGCATGTTCTAAAATGTTATAAAATTCACTAGCTTGCATGATGTAGAACTTAGCTATATTGAACATCACCAAGGAATGCTATCTTGCCTATCTCAAGAAGCAAAAGTTAACTTGCACATCTAGCAAAACTTATATTTCAAGAAGCAAGAGTTGCTTTCTTGAACATCTCAAAATTGCTAGCTTATGGGCCTTAAAATTTAGAAATTTTTTTGCTATGTATATGGTAAACTTGCTATCATACTACCATGATGATGAGCATGTCTTATCTTTATGATTGTATTTGAAAAACTATGGCAAAAATACGTCCTAATGATTGAACGTGTTAAAATTATTTTTCGAACCTTCTTGATTGAATGATTGAATCACTTGATTGGCATAATGATTTTACACAATTACATGTTGAAAATTATGTGCTTGAATACAAAACTTCCATGGTAACAAGTATGCTTTACCTTCATGATTGTAATTGAATATCTATAGCAAAACCTTGTCCGAATGGAAGAAAGAGTCAAATTTCATTTTCGGATTCTCTTGAATCTAACATATCAAGTTCATCCTCTTCCGAATTTAACAAGCATATGTCATATCAAGTTTAATTCACATCATTGATTTTTGACATATGGAATCATCTAGCAAATGCACTTATCATGTGAAAAATATTTTTCGAAAAACATATTTGATGATTCCCTCTTACCAAAGGAAGATATTTTTACATACAAGGATTTGACTCACTTACATATCTTAATCCTTGCAAAAATGAAGTGTGCTTTAATATCTTATCGATTTGAACTTCACATATGGCTTTCCTCCTTCATGTAAAAAGATAACAAATAAAAAAAGGAAGAAGCAATAAAGCTATCTCCATGTCATGTTTTCCTCGAGATGTTTGCATTCTTGGTATACTATCACTCACTTTGTTGGAAAATGACATGAACCAACTTATGGCATCGCACTTATATTTAAAATTTGTTTATATCGTTCTCCTTGTTGTTGATGACAAAGGGGAGAAATATATGAATTGATATGTTTGCTATCACTAATGGTTGCTATCAACGATCTTTGATATGTTTGCTATCACTAATGATGATATGGTTGCTATTATTCGATGTTGATATGCTTGCTATCACTAATGATGATATGGTTGCTATTACTAATGTTGATATGTTTGCTATCACCGATGTTGATATGGTTGCTATCAATCGATGCTATGATTAGGTCATACTTGCATCACCAAGAAATATATGATTGCTATCATTGCTATGATTAGGCCATACTTGCATCACCAAGTAATATATGATTGCTATCATTGCTATATCTTATTGTATCAAGATATCAAACAAAAATTTGCATTGCACGAGCTGATATCTTACCATGTGATGCAATGCTTGCTAAAATATTCGAAATGTGTACATCATGAAATGATATCAAAATCTTGCTTCACAAACTTTTACATGTCGATATCATGCCATATGATGAAATGCTACAATTGATAAACACTTGAAATAGTTAGCTATTCATATCAAAATCTAACACTACAAAGGAAGCAAAAATTTGCTAGCTTGCAACTTGCATGTTTCAAGAAGCAAGAGTTGCCTTCTTGAATATCTCTAAACTGCTAGCTTGCAAGCACTAAAATATTGTAACATTGCTAGCTTGCATGTGCTATCTTGTATGTCGTAAAACTTACATATCTAAAACTTGATAGCTTGAATGTTCTAAGCATGATGTAACATTTGCTAAATTTTCTGGCTTCAAAACTGCATGATGATAAAACTTGATATTATGTTTTTCATGCAATAAGTTAAACTTACATCATAAACACTTGATTGTGGTACTTCTCCTTTTTGTTGATGACAAAGGGGGAGAAGTATGATGGCATGACATGTTATGCATAAGTTTATGCATATGTTCATGTCGACGTGTTGCAAGTATTCATGATGAATATTGCAATGACTTGAATTCAGTTTGAATTCAAGGTTCTATTAATATGGCATATTGATAGGGGGAGTTTGTTTAAACTCCGGGAGTTAAGTTTAACTCCGTCATCAAGTAGTTGTCATCATCAAAAAGGGGGAGATTGTTGAATCTCATATTTTGATGATGAAACTACTTGATATATGTTTATGATTTAATCTGCGTCTTGAGTGACGCAGGGTGCTTCGATCAGGCTGAGACAATTAAAGCAGGAAAATCATGTTGTGCCGAAGGAACATGTCATAAGATTGGACGTCGGGCCAGTGGATCGATCGACGTATCGACAGAAGGCTTCGAGCCATGGACTCGGGCATCGGGCCAAGAAAAGCGGGTGTTGTGCCAAGGATATCGGAGTTGCGGAGTCAACTGGCCGATTGGGCAATAGGCTGCAGGAGAGGACGATGCGCCGAAGAATCGGACGAAGCGTCGAGGGACCAATGACATGCCGGACAACTTGGTTAAATTGCTTAGGATTAATTGTCTTGATCGAAGTTTTGTTTTAATTGTGCAGGATTAACTATGATAACGATGAAGACATAAAGCGAAACAAAGTGTCGGAGTCAAGCGAGAAGGATTTGTTGCGAGTTCGAGAGTTCGACGGAAGTCCGAAGGTTCATTGGGAATGCTACCAGAGCTCGCCGAGAAAGATCGGAGCTTGCCGAAGAAGCTCATTGGAACTCGCTAAGATCAAATCGTGAAGTCTAGGAGCTTGCCGGGAGTCCGCAGAATGGTTTCCGAGAGTTCATCGGAAGACCGCTGGAAGTTTGCCGGAAGCTCGCCAGAAGAAGTCTTGACTTGCGAACTTTGTAATAGTTTAGAAAATGTCTTTAAATTCATAGTTAGCACGTTAATTAGGGTGAGGATTAGGTGTTAATACTATAACCCAAGTAGGGGCCAATTAGGCTCAAGTTCGAACTGGTTTAGGCCAAGTTTGGAGCCAAACCAAGTGAGCTGAAATAGTAAAAGAGGTGGCACCGCCAGGGTTGGAGGTAGCACCGCCCAGGCTATGTCTCCCAGCGAGACTGGGCGGTGCAACTGCCCCAGCCAAGAGGTGCAACCGCCCAGGACTTAGTCTCCAAGCGAGACTGGGCAGTGCAACCTCCTCTGTCAGGAGGTAGCACCGCTAGAGCTCAAGTTTCGAGCTTTGCCAGGCGGAGCAACCTCTCCAGTCGGGCGGTGCAACCGCCTGAGCTCGGTCTTCGACAGAGGTGCAACCGCCTCTGACAGAGGTGGCACCGCCCAGAGGCTCAATCTTCGAGCTCTACCAGGCGGTGCAACCTCTCTAGTCAGGAGGTGCAACCGCCTGATCCCGTAATTCCGGGATTTGATCGTTTTGAGCTCCAAATTTGAACTGGGTTGAGGCCTATAAATACCCCACCCATTCAGCACAGAAAGAGCGAGAGACCTACACCGAAATCTTGATCTTCTCTGTGATTCTTGAGCTCAAAATTGTTGTAAAGCCTTTAAGTCTCCTCCTTCTGTTCTTTAAGTTTCTGAATTGTAAAAGTGAGGAGAGAAAGGTTCTGTAAGGGTTGTCTCCTGAGCCCATCAAAAGGAGTGAAACTGTAAAAGGGCAGTTGGCCTTCGCCCATTGAAGGAAGGCAGCTAGTTGACGTCGGTGACCTCGTCGGAGGAGGAAGCCAAAAGTGGAGAAGGTAAAGACTGACCGAACCACTCTAAATCTCTGGTTTGCTTTTACTTTGAGCACTTTATCATTACTGCAAACCTCCTACATAGCTACTGTCCTCTGCGCTTTTACTAACGAGTCTCTAAGTTCTGATCTTTCCGAATCTGCATTCAGACGTAAATCGGTGTTTTCGTACTATCTTTACACTGCAGTTTACGCTGACGTTTTGATTCCATTTATAACTGCAAATTGCTTTCTGCGTATTCATAAAACGCTTTTCAAAGTTCAAAACTGCGTTTAGACGCAAAACTGCGTTTAGACGTAAAATTACGCTTTGACGTAAAAACTGCGTTTAGACGTAAATTGAGTTTAGACGTAAAATCTGCGTTTAGACGTAAAACTGCGTTTAGACGCAAAATTGCGTTTAGACGTAAAACTGCATTTAGACGTAGAACTGCGTTTAGACGTAAAACTGCGTTTAGACGCAAAATTGCGTTTAGACGTAAAACTGCACTTAGACGTAAAACTGCGTTTAGACGCAAACTGCGCTCAGACGCAAACTGTGTTTAGACGCAAATTGCGCTTAGACGCAAACTGTGTTTAGACGCAAACTATGTTTAGACGCAAACTGCGCTTAGACGCAATCTTCATTTAGACGCAAACTGCATTTAGACGCAAAACTGCATTGAGACGCAAACTGCGTAAACTGCACTTAGATACAAACTGTGAATCGGCTTTTACATCGAAATCATTTTTATCGGACGAACGCAGCTTTTGTTTTTAAATTGCTGAAAGATTTCCGCTGCACTAATTCACCCCCCCTTAGTGCTCTCGATCCTAACAATTTCATCATTACCTTTGCTGCACAACTTTGTGAATACATTGTCAAGTTAAACACTTCCGACTCCGATTTTTATCGCACGAAAGATTTGTCGAAATCAACGTTTTAATCCGCTGCACTAATTCACCCCCCCCTCTTAGTGCCGCTCTGATCCTAACATGAAAGTGTTATAAAAGTGCTAAGTGTCCTCCTCTCTCTTTAGCTTTGTAATCATTCAAGAAGAGGTGTGAGGCTTGTAAGGGTTATCTCCTAAACTCGTGAAAAGGAGAAAGCATTGTAAAAAGGTAATTGGTCTTCGCCTGTTAAAGGAAGACTATTAGTAGATGTTGGTGACCTCAACAATGGAGGAATCGGAAGTGGACGTAGGTCACAATAACCAAACCACTATAAATCCATTACTCACTTACTTTCATTACTTAGCTGCTTACTTCACTTTACATTTACTCTAAGTCATTACTTTCATTACTTTCTGATATGGGCTTTATCGAAATAATTTTATCGAACGAGATTTTTTAAATCGATGTAATTTTCCTCAAGTATTAATTTACCCCCCCATCTTAGTGTTGTATTGATCCTAACAACTACGACGGAAGCCCACTATGGTGGACAACCAAGGCCCGCTATGGGAGAATAAGACCCGCTACGATGGAAATCACTATGGAAGAGCCATAAAACCCACTATAGTGGAAGCCACTATAACATAAGCCTGATAGGCAAACAAGGTGTCATGTGCCCCAAGCGAATAGGTTAAGAAACCTGACCCATACCATCACTAACCACAACATTACCAATGTGGGTAGGTCACAAAACCTAATCCACGACTCGTCATTTAAGCATGTCAAATGAAATACACCCGAAACATAAAAAATTCATGAAACTAAACCCCGATAAAATGAAATGGCTGAATGACATGCCTCGAACCCTCTTATTGGAGCCCCGAAGCATGCCTTCCAAAGGTGATAAATGATAGAAAAAGTAATGACATAAGCATTACACTACCAACTCACTCAACTAGAGATTGCCACCTAGGCGATGATATGGGCAGAAAAACTTGCGCCCCTCATTTGTGGGTGTCAACAAGAACACGATCCACTAGCCTCCTACCCACCTTGATCTCTGAGAGGGCCACACGAGCTAGCCACAAAGTGTATTAATCCCTGATAGCTAGGCCCATCCCCCCTTCTCCCCTTTTAGGTCACTTGTCGCAAGCGACCTATCATCCCTCATCAACCATGATTTCGAAAAGGCCTGCACACCCAGTGACAAAGGGCATTAATCCTAGGCGACATGGTCTGGTTCCCCGTTTTCCTCTCTTTGGATGCCTAGCATAAGGGACCATCCCCTGCTCATCCTAAACAAACTCCAGCCATAACAAACGATACTCCCGTAGTCATCTTTCCCTGACGCCACCCACAAAGAGGTGTGCCCACCAGTTGTTGACATAAATGAGCTCTTGAAAGACTTTAAGGTAATAGCAGATAAGATTTTCCCAACTATATGAGGAAATCTCTCTACTCTATTGAGGGAAATCCTCTATTTTGTTGAGGGAAATCCTCCCTCCTAATCTGTATAAATAGGAGAGGGACATGTTAATGCATTCAAGCTTCTTCAATAATTCTTCTTATCTTCTATTCTTTCCAACATGGTATCAAAGCAGGTGAGACGAGCGAGGCTCCACGGCTATTGAAGCTTACCATTCACCACATCCCTTGCCTCTATAGAGTAGAGAAGGGGCGCGAACTCCTTCCCACCGGACTCACTTTCCTATCAGACTCCCCTCTTCGTCCATTGTACGGTCATCCGCTATATGGCGCTTGATACCTTCACTGCTACCCTAGTCGCTACCATGACCACACCTAGCGTCGCCATCAGGTGCGACCACAACAATGAGGGCCTGTTTTGGTACAACCGACTGCTCGCCCTCGGTAGTGGATCCCTCTCAAACCCCTGCCCGCTCCTTCTCTCTTCTCCTCCATACGACCTTCTTCTTCATTAGCACCGCCTACACCGACCCCAGGCTCGAGTTGTCCACTGCCATAGCATCATGTTCATCAAGTTGTGATATGTATCAATCGCAACTCGCTGCCTCACTGTCAACTATCGTTCCTCAGCTCTTGGTAAGAGCAAATCACTGTAGGTTTCTCCACCAAATCGCTGCAGCTTCTTCCTCTACTGTACCTCTACTGTAGCTTTCTCGTATATTGCACCTCTGCTACAGCTTTCTCGTATATTGCACCTCTGCTGCAGCTTTCTCCTCTACTACACCTCTGTTGTAGCTTTCTACTCTACTGCACCTCTACTGCAGCTTTCTCATCTACTGTAGCATCGTTGCAGCTTCCTTCTCTATGGCTTCTTCCTCTACTACAGCATTGCTATAGCTTTCTCCATTACTGCAGCTTTCTCCTATGTTGCAGCCGTCATCGTCGACATCACAACTACAACTGTCGCCATCACAGCCGCCGCCACCACCGTCGTAGCAACAGCAACAACAACAACGATCCAAGATTGCTTTGCATCAATCCAAGATTGGTATCCTTGACAGGAGCACCACCATCTTGCAGGGATATGATAGCAGATAAGATTTTCCTAACTATATGAGAAAATCTATCAGATAAGATTTACCTCTGTTGAGGTAAATCCTCTATTCCGTTGAGGGAAAACCCTCCTAATCTATATAAATAGGATAGAGACATGTTAATGCATTCAAGCTTCTTAAGCTTCTTTAATAATTTTTCTTATCTTCTATTCTTTCCAACAAAAGGGACCTTAATCAATGGTCAGCCTCACTACATCGACCGCTGAGGTATAAAAGTCAGCCCCCAAAACCTAAAGGAGGAGGTATCTTGATCATTTTTCATCCCCAACTAACTAACTTTACCATTGGAGGAGTCAAGTCGAGAACATCTCCCGACACTGACCAATTGTGCAGGGATCTCGGCGAGGCTAAGGCACACCTTGGGATGATACCAAATCCACCTTTGGCAAACAAACAATGCCTTAGGATCACTGTTGGCCGAGTCTACTCCCTGCTCTAATCTCCTCTCAAGATCTCTCATGGGCCCCTAGGACAAGCTTGCCCCTTTCGGATCGAACCAAGTTGTCTTGACTCCATGGTCAACAGTATCAAGATAACAACATCTAAGGAGTATTTCTTTAACATGAAACGAAAAAAACATATTAAAGAAGAAATAAATATATTTACCAATGTGAGATATGGAGCGGCCAGAAGAAAACAGGCCACATAAGAAATAAATATCAGCAAGTATTTAGTGTAGGAAAAATAATAGATGAGACAAAAAGAGAGGGTAAAATTTAATCATATTCCACTCATTTTAACAAGAGTTTAATGTTCATGTTATGGTTGTTGAATATTCATGTACAAAATATATAATATTATCTAAAATGAATGATGAAATAATTCCACAGAAAACATAAATATGGTCTTGCACTCTACTCACATATAATTTGAGAAATAACTTGATTTATTAATTCATCTTCTTATGATGCATTTAGATGTTTCAGTCTTATATGATCTGTTGCTTACTCTGAAGTGGATAATATATTAGACTTATTTTAAAAAATAATCTTTTCTTTTAGATGATATCTTTAAGATCTTCGATCAAGATCCTAATCTTTAATTAAGATCCAATTAAAGTTTTTAGATTATAATCTCTAATCAAATTCAAATATGATTTATTCTTTTTTATCCCCTTCATTTGTTTATTTTTTTCCTCTCTCTTGATTAGATATTATGATTTGGCAACTTTTGACATATGTAGATTACCCTAAACTAATTAAATTTATTTGAGAAAAATGAACTAAATTGATTCTGCATCCATCAACATATTTGTGATGCAAGTGATTGTGATTGATTGTAATTTCTAAGCATAAAGTTTTCTATGCGCAGTTGTATTCCTCATGGCACTTTGCTTCATGAAACCCGTAACCGGCGCAAGCGAGATAAAGAGAGACGAGACGCTGTTGTTGTATCAAACATAAAACATCCTTATGTCGAAAGGCTTTGATGGCTTATTGCATCAGTTATCCAAAACAAACACTTGAGACCAATTGAGACACTCGAAATCAGATTTGGTAGCTCCACGTGCTCTCAGCAACAAATCTTGGATAGATGTGATCCGCCATGTTGAGAGCGGCAGATATCTGCAACGCCACAACAGTATACATCAGTTTTTACATTGAACAGTGGAGTGAATTATAGTATATAACCAAAAGTGTTCCTATTATAGTAAAAATAATTCTAAATTTTAAGCTTTCTTGAAGGAAATTACCCGTCATTCATACCTCCATGACAAGGATCAGACAAGACTACAAACAAAAAATTTAAAAGAAAAAAAAGCTAAAGTAAAAAAACATGAGATGTACAATAATTAAAAATATTATCCATGAAAAAAATATTGAACTGAACTAAGAAATAGTAACAGATAGAGAACTCATTAACAGTCAATCATTATCCAACACGTAAGTATCACGTAAAAACTAACATAAAAGGAAAAAGATATAGGTCACTCTCACCCATCTGCCCATGTAGATAAAAAGTCTAAGATAGACCGTTCGAAGTTGTCTTTCCCCCCTATCATCCATATGGATAAAACACCAATAGGAAGGACTTAAGGTCTACTATAGAGGGAGGATTTGTAATCCATTACAGTGGAGGGAGGACTTAAAATCTGCCACAGAGAGGGAGGACTCAAAATTCGCTATGGCAGAAATACAAAGCAAGATGTGCTCAAAGTGTGCGAGTAAAAAAAACGATGAGTATCATAAAATGGATGAAGGTATAGGGTAAAATGAATGAATATCATAAAAAGGATGAGTATCATAAAAAGGATGAGCTTCTTGTAGAGTGAAACCATGCAAAACTTGTAGAGTGACACGAGATAGATCTTCCAAGGAACAAGACTTTTTTTTAGTAAGCCAATTTATTTAGGACCCTATGAATCTATTCTTTTTCCTATTCAAAGATCAGTCCTTTGTCTTTGGGTTTTCACATCGAGAATTCTTTGTAGATGAAGAGATGTCAAATGTACCTATTACTTCTCAAACAAAACCTTCTACTTCTATGTATAAATGCTGGTTCATTAAGAATATACAAGAAAGGTACTTCGAATTGTTGATTCATCGTCAGAGATGGCTTAGAAGCAATAGTCTATTATCTAATGGATCTTTCCTTTCTAATACTCTATCTGAGAGTTATCATTATTTATCAAATATGTTCGTATATAACGGAATGCTATTGGATCAAATAACAAAAACAATGTTGAGAAAGGGATGGCTTTTCCCAGATGAAATGAAATATTTGATTCATGCAACAAGAGAGATATCTCATTCTTTAACCATAAAGATATGTGGCCACGACATGAAAAAGGGATTAAGTGGAATAGGATCGGCCTGGTGGTAGAGTCGTGGAAACATTTTTTATTCCATATTTTGGACCTTAGCTCCATGGAACAATATGCTACTGCTGAAACATGGAAGAATTGAAATCTTAGATCAAAACACTATATATGGATGATATGAACTACCTAAACAAGAATTCTTGAACGGCGAATAACCAGAGTCTATTACTCACTATATCAAACAATTTCCATTAATGAAACCATATAAAAATCCATCAAAAAATAAAAAATACGCATGTCCAATAAAATGCTTATTGTTATCTGCTCCAATAACAAATCATTGGTTTAACTGAATAACTAAAGAAAATAGATAGACCTTTCTCTTCGTTTGAGGTTGATGGATCTTCTCAATTGGAAGATCCCCCATATGGATAATACATATTCTAGTTGATCAAGCCTAATTCTAATTATTTTATTTCAAAGCAAAGATATCCATAGAGGCCAGTTTATCCTATTTAGATATTCACAATCAAGAGATATTGGATTCTCTTTCAGATAGGCCCTGAAAGTTGAAGGATGGCTAGAATGCCAACAAACATATATCTCTAATAGATGTTTGTCTATTCTCTAATTCACTCAACTCGATCCATTTTGGGAACGTCCAGTGCTAAAGTCATTGAATGGGTAAGTCGTCAATCCCTAAAACAGACTTATATAATGTACTTTATCTACTGGGTTATGGGTACCAGTGGGTATTTTACCATAGGTTTTTATCAATCTACCCTTGTGTAATTCCTCTTGAATCATATACTCGGGGTGGGTGTAGGGCAGACGATTTCCAAACGGACTCCTCATTCATTAGATAGAGAAGATCACTAAGATTTCGTGATCCCCTACCAAACCTATTCCAATTCCAACAGCTTAGACTCGGATCGTGGAGATTGCCATAATACTTCGTATCAATAGATAAGATGCTCGGTATATCAATATTGATTAGATCCAAAATCTATTATTGAATTGCTCATTCAATGAGCATTCTCAATATTATGCGTTGAAGAGGACTCGAATCTTCACACGCTATTTAGCACGAGATTTTGAGTCTCGTATATAAGGTGTGTGAGTCAGAAAAACCTAACCTATGCCAAGAGAAATCTACTATACTGAAGGTGTAGGACCAAATATGCTCGAGACATGTGAGTTAGAAAAACTCGACTAATGCCAAGAGAAATATGCCATAAAGAAGATGCATAAAAAAATGTTCATGAGGTACGTGAGTCGAAAAAACTCAAACTATGCTAAGAGAAATCTATCATGATAAATGATTAATGTGAAATGTGCTTGAGGTATATAAATAAAAAAAACTCGACCTACACTAAAAGAAATTCACCAACTATGACAGAGGCATAGGAAAAACCATCACAACAAAGGCGTAAGGTGAATGTGCCTAAGGCATGTGAGTTGAGAAAATCTAACCTATACTAAGAGAAATCCATCACAACAGAGGCACAAGGTGAAATATACTTGAGGTGTATGAGTCAGGAAAATCTGATGCGCACCAAGAGAAATATGGCATGATAGAGATGCAAGGCAAAATATGCTCGAGGTGTGTGAGTCAGAAAAACTTGATATGCTAAGAAAATATGTCATAGCGAAGGCGTAAGATGAAATGTGCCCGAAGTATATGAGTTAGAAAAACCTAACTTGTGCCAAGCGAAATCCATCACGATAGAGGGCATAGGGCAAAATATGCCTGAGATATATGAATTGAGAAAACTCAACCCATGCTAGTGGAAATCTACTACGATGAAAGTACAAGTCAAGATATGTTTAAGGCATGTGAGATAGGGAAACTCGACCTATGCCAAGAGAAATCTGTTAGACCAACATGTGTCCTTTTGGTGTCACGAAGGGGCAGGTTGGTAATAAGCTTATAGGATGAATTAAATGCTGCACTCCAAGCCTCCATACTAAGAGTCTCGAAACACGTTTGGGTGGGGGGGTGGAGGACAAATAATAGAAAATACATTAACTGTTAATCATCATCTAACATATAACCGCCATGTGAAAATTATCTAGAAGAAAAAAGATCCACATCACCCCTGCTCATTTGCCCTTGTGGACAAAAGTTCAAGGCAGGCCATTTAGAGTTGTCTCCCTCGTACTGTTCACTTGAACAAAACATCAATAGAGAGACATTAAAGAAATTACAAGTTATTCCCGCCAAGGCTAGCTATAAAAGGTAATCTCCACGCTACGTCACGAGGTTCTCTTTTCAAAAAAAAAATCTATACCTATTAAATCCTCGATGACTAACCTGAGTATCAAAATTATTGGATCAAAAAACTTTTCATAACATTGGTTTTAGTGTAGGCGCTACTTCGGAAGCTTGATACTTTCATCTTGGAGCCATCTTGGACACTCTTGTACTTTCGGGTTTGGACTACATTGAGTTGACTCATATGTCAATGATGATTTATCCTAATAATAATATTTTATTAAAGATTCAAGGAGCCAAAATATATTGAATAGCCTTGCCCACAACTTAAACTCATAAGATTCTATAGTATCTGTTATCTGCTTAAATCCTAACCAATGCCACTAAAACTCCATTTTTTAGGAAAATAAATTTTACCAGAGCTAATAGACAAAAATCGAAGAAAAAGATTGGGCCAAAAGAGTTAAGTGGCTTAAACTAAGTCTCGGATGGGCAAATTAATTCATGTGAAGCTATGGTTTGAGCAAATGAAGATAAGTTGTCCCATAACAAAATATATGTAAACGAGTGAATTGCTCAGTAAAACTTAATAAGTTCGAACTCTCAAGAATAAGAAAAGTGAACAATTTGAACTCTAAAGAGTAAGGAAAATAAGGTTAATAATTAAGCTACACATGAAAGAAGAAGATTTTGGAAATAATATTCCATGAGCGTTGAAAATCCATAATGGATAATTGTGGATGAGTTTGAACTCTCGAGATTAAAGAAAAAAATGATCTATGAATATTAGAAACAATATTCATGTGTCACTTGAAAATAAGGATCAATTATTAACCGGAAAGATTTTGAAATAGTACTCAACCGTAATATGAAATTTAAGATACATTAAGGAATAGTTTTACATTTGAAAAAGCTAAGTAAAACATGATAAATATGGTTCATAATTTAATAGCTTAAACTTTTAAATGAAACTGGTGTCCACCACCTGTCAACTCTGATCAATTCAACTATGACTCGAGAAATTCTAACAATATCGTGTATAACATAATCAGTAGTAGATGTCAATGTAAGTTAAGCATGCAACAATTCTTTTTAGGTTTTTTTGGTGGGTTAATGAGTATTAGGTGGGATTTTGGGTGTTTATCTGGCTTTAATCTGCAATCGACCTGGTTTTATTACAATTTCCACAAAATATGTAAGAAATACTAATAGTTTGTATTAACAAAAAGTCGTAGAATATGACTGATTTGAAATTAACCCACCAGAAGAAGAAGGGGGGCTACAAGCACACCAACGTACCTTGAAGGTGCCATTGACGTTGGAGTCCCTACTCCATTCCAGCTCGAGCTTCTTCGCCGCCGCCTGGTAGCTCGCCTTCAGGGCGTCGCCCCGGTCGAGTTTCCGCGACACCACCAAGTCCCACGTATTGGCCGCCACGTAGTAGGTCGGCTCCACCATCGTCTTCTGCCGCTCACCGTGCTGGTACGTGTACTTCAACTTGCACTCCTCCGTCCCCACGACGTGGTGCACTGCCATCTTGTTGTCCTCGTTGAACTCCACCGACCCGTCCACCTCCGTCCGCCTCTCCTGCAGAGCGTGGCTGTACGTCATCCTCACCGTCTTCTCCATCAACTTGATGGAGTTCATGAACTTGAACTTCGCCTGTGGAAGATCATCCTTCTGATCCGTGCCAGCCTGCACGACGCGAAACGAGTCCTAAGCCCACGTAGAACTCTGCATGCATGGCGTGATGAGGGGGAGATTGATGACCTTTGTGGGGGAGTAATCGATGGAGAAGGAGTTGGGCTTCTGGAGGGAGAAGGAGAGGGTCGGGGGGGAGCGGGCGGCGGTGCCGAGCACGAGAGCGTCGGAGACGGTGGCCCGGAGACTGGCGTCGCCAAACTTGGCGTTGATGGAGAGGGTGGTGGTGGCTTTGCCGTCGTCCTTGCCGGTCTCGTACTTGCCTGTCAGTGTGGCCTTCATCATCACGAGCTACAATAGTGTGCCTTGCGTAGGCGGATAGACGAGGAAGGGAGGCGTGACAGGAATAGCGTTCGGTCACCCGGTGAAGCTGGAATCGCTTTCAGATGTCAATTTGGAATCTCTTATTTTCTCCTTTTTTTTATGTTTATATATATATATATATATATATATATGTATTCCTGTAAAACTCAAAATTGTGTAAATATATATGCATATAGTAATAATCTTGTAGATAATCTTCCACAGTTGACCGTCAGAAGGCTGATAGAGTATATATATTTTGAAATTCTAATTGATACCATTTATAAATTTCATTAAAACTATTATCATGGTGAATCAAATTTAAATGTATTAAAATATTTATTTATATATTTAAAAAAAATTAAATACAGAGAATGTTGAACGAAAGGAACATATAGCTCAAAACACATAGGAACATTTTTTAAGTTTAGATGAGATAGAAATCCTTTTCTTTGATTATTATTTTTTTAAAAAAAATTGGGAATCGCCTGTAAAGGGTGGCAGCGAAGATAAGAATCTGTTTTTAATTTTTCTCTTGTTTTTCTTGTCTTTTTCTTTTCTTACTTTGGATAGTTATTCTTTCTCCCTTTTTATTTGTTTTTTTTTCTCCTCCCTTTGTGCAGTTAGCCACATCCTTTGTGTCCGTGGAAGGAATCATGATGTGCTGATTTCTATTTCAACAATCATTTGAGGAAGAGATAATTGGCATGAAATATTATTTATTTACATGCATATATGCAAAGATGAGTTTATTTTTTTTTAATTTAGATTACATAACAGAACAACCTTCAAAACAACCATTTTCATAATTGTTTTGTGATTAGACTGCATTCACATTATACATACAATAAGCAGGAAATTGTGGACTTGGAATGTGCCAAGATGCCATTGATTTGCATGTAAATGTGGACTTCATCCTATATTCTGTGTCAGGTAACCTGCAAGGTGGATTAGGAATATAGTGTCTGTTTTTATTTAAAATACATATATGGATCAAATCAATGAATAGATTTATTTCTATGTATGTCTTCAATTAGACATGGAGGACGAGTAGTAATAGATTTTTTTTCTGATACTAAAGATTATAAAATGATAATAATGATAAGCTAACAGTGAAAAAAAAAATAATAGCTTTGGGTCAAGAAGAGAAATCAGGACGAAAGCCTCACGCCTTCTTATATCTAGCGCTTGTACGATAGAATTAATACGAGGAAATAACTTAATTTAATGTTTCATCTTAACGTGATATCTTTTTTAGGCTGAAGTACAAAGGAAAAAAAATAGAAATATGAAAAATTTTAATTGCATTATATTTCACAAAAGAAGATAATATTGTTAACTTGATTTGAAGGATAATTTTTCTTTTTAATATTCTTAATTGATAGATTTTGAAAGAGGAATTTTTAAGATCTTAAATCAAAATTTTTATCTTGAATGTGTTAGCATAAAATATGTAATCATGTTGTTTGTAATATGAAAAAACTTTTATGCCAGGATTAAAATCAAATAAAATTAGATCTAACAATAGTACGATATGTATCTTTTATTGTTATTCAGAAAAATCTGATCTACAAACGCATCATAATCGGATATGAGATATCAATCTACAAGAAGACCTCGACATTCCTTCTCTTATCTTCCTATCTTTTCACAATACTACTTAGATTGATGAATTAGGGTGAGGGAGATCGAGAGAAAAATCTTAATCTCTCAACTGTGTTGAGATACGTCTATTTAGCCCATAAAAATCATATCTATTTATACATGAGAGTAAAGTGTCTAGAATAAGTTATTAGGAGAGTTCCTTCCATCAAGAGCATCTTCTAAGGAATCCTACTATAACATGAATTTCTTTTATATTGGCCAATAACAGTAATCAGAGTCCAATTATATATATAATGTATCTTACCTAATTAAATAGGGTTACATAATCTAACATTCTCCCACTTGGCCCATTAATTGATAAGATACAAAAAGACATAAAATTAAAAATAAATAAATAAAATTTATTTAAAGATAATTCGACCTAATTAAATTTTAAAATTTTAGAAAAAATTATATACATGCGTGCAAATTTTAAAATTAGGCCAATAAGTCTAATACATACAATAATACTATATTAAATCTCAGTAACAATACGAGTCATAACAGTTGTATGTCATTAGTGTCACACTTCCTTCTATGTACCGTAATACTGTTAGCCTTTCCTAATATTATCCAAATTAACCTTTATAATTTGTCTTGTCAAGATAATCTTGTCATCATATTCAACTATAATATATAAATACATAATTGTGAATCGGATAGAAAAATAAATAACTTTAAGTACATAAACAAGAATATCAATTATAGTATCCACTCAAACATGCATCACCATATTCTTTGTGGGTTGCTCATAAACCCAATCATAAGAACATGTTCTTTCAAAATACTTTAGGTTGTAAGTCCTAAGTGAATAAATCAGCAATCAATACAATGGAACTCAAGTAATTAATTGACATTGGATATTTCTGAACTCCTCTTCTCTAACCATCAATTACTTTATACCATAATGCATAGAGATGCAATACTACTTGTCATTCTTAGAAAAGAAAACTACTATAATTTTATAAAATATCTTCATAGACTTGACAATTGAGTTTGACTACACCAAGTCATGAGATAAAATTTCACAGTAAAGAAGTTTGATTAGTGGCCTCAAAGCATACCACAAAATCAACTTCTATTATTAATAATAATAAATTGCCCCTCTAATTGATATAGATATTAGCCGTAAGGTGGACTTCATATTATCGAGACAATTTATATAATCAACATTTGGAAAATAGCATCATTTCAAGCTGATATAATTTTATACATGTAAGCATATAATCCTTTGTCCCTTTTGAATATCTTATTACTTTCTTTGTAGTCTTTTAGTATTTTTACTTCTAGGTAACTCTAATATATACCCAGTATTTTAATTGTAAAACTGATATATGTTCCGATACAAGCTTGAGCATAGACTTCCAACTGTGTATATACAAAGAATATATTCTTTTTATCTGATTCATTTCAAGTCAATTTAAAGCATTTATTATTGACTAAAATTTTACTTTTATGATTTAATGAATAAAACTATATATTATATCTTTTTAAGACTCGGTTGATATACGGTCTTCACAATCATTGAGATCTATCCTTGAATTACTAAATGTTAAAAATATAAGATGTTTCATTCATATCAACCATCTTAAACCTCTTAGTGACAAATTTCTTGATTTAATATAATAAATCAAGATCATTATTGGTAAAATAAAATATTATCCATATATAAGACCAATATAATAAACTTGCTCCCACTAATATAAATACTTATCAATAGTATTTTCCTTAAATCTGAAAAAAATAATGATATGAAGAACCTTTATATATCATTATCTTGAAGCTTTTTTAATGTCATAAATAGATTCTTGAATTTGCATACCAAAATTTATATTTTTTTCATTTTCTTTGTAAATCATTTAGAGTTACCCATATAAATCTTTATCTTAAAAAAGAAAATTCATATCATTATGATATAACTCAAACTCATACTGAGTCATCAATGTCATGACGATTCTTAACGAGTTCATTAAAAACTAAATGTCTCGTTATGGTTGATACATTCTTTATAAGTAAAACTTTTAATCACAAGTCTGACTATTATATTGCTCGACATTATCCTTTGAGTCATATTTATATAATAAACTCTTTTATAATTATTGAACAATTCGATAAATTTATCAGAAACCATTCTGATTATTGAGTTTAACTCTTCTTTTATTACATAATATTACTTTTCAGAATTATTACTTTTCATGACATCTGAAAATAATAAGGGATCCATTTTGATTCCTATATCATAATATAATTCTTGTAAATATGCTACATAATAACCATAAATGGTACGATTCATTTTCCTTTGAGATATTCTCAAGATTATCAATTATGGTTATTCTACAAGATCATAATGTGAGTTTACTAATGCTATTTTGTTGTTCACTTTTATCAAATCATTTAATTATTAAAGTAACAACAATCTCTCGAATAATAAAGGAGTATTAACTTGTATCTTCTCTATATCAAAATTAAATTTTAAGATTTTCACTCTCACTAATTTGTTATTTTATAGGAATCTTACATTACCAAATTTAATTGTCCTCGTACTATGATTAGAGCAATAAGATATGTACCCCTTTAAACTTTTCTAAATAGATAATAAAATATTTAGAAATAATTATTAAATCTAATTTTCTTTCATGTGAGTTGAAGATCCTTATATCTATAGGATAATCTCAAATATGTAAATATCTTAAGTTAGGTTTTCTATCATTTCATAACTTAAAAGAAGTCATGTAATTTATTTACTAGGAACACCATTTAAGAAATATATAGTTATCCTTAGAGCTTCTTCTCACATTAATTTGGGTACAAAAGAATAACTTATTATGCTCCTAACCATATCTATAAAGGTACGATTATATCTTTAGCAATCATATTTTGTTATAAAACACCTGGTAAATCATATTAAACACATATATCTTATTTTTTCAAGAATCTAGCAAAAGAATTAGAATTATAATTGGGTTCATCATAAATATCATAAAATTCATTACCCTCATTAGATATGATGATCTTGACTTTTCTATCTAATTGTCTATTAACTTCATTTATATAAATTTCAAGAGTGTGAATAGACTTTACATAAATTAGATATATATAATCATATCTTAGGAGATTATTTATATGGTGATAAAATATCTCTCTTTAATATGTTGAAAGTATAGAGTGACCCACAGATATAAGCATAATTTCAAGAAGTTTATAAAACTATATTTCATTTCAATATTTAATTATAGGACCATTGTAAACTTAAGATTCATATTATTTTTGTATAAACTATTATACAAAATTCAAAGGTTAATTTTTATTAAATCATAGTAAATTTACAATCACCAAAAAGGAAAATAATATTCTAACAATTCTATGTAAAGAACTCAAATTCCCATAATTATAAGAACACGACATGGATCCTCAAAGTCTATCAATTGAATTATCTTTAGATGTAGGCGATAAATACAAACTAATATCGCTTTCATTTAAAATGATTCCCTATAATTATGAATATTTCATTCTCTTTTGGTTTTATCCACATTCTTTTTTTTTATTTTAATAAATATCTATTATTGGTAACATATGTTGAAGCATCAAATTAATCCATCAAGTATTAGAAAAATAATTTCTGTAACATTTGATTTGAACCATATAAAGGTTATATTTATACCTTTTTATTTTAAATAAAATCTTTTTTTTTCTTCTTCACGTAACTTTCTTTGGTATAGAAGTAATACTTTATTGTGAAGATATTCTTTTATAAATTTATATAGTAATTATAAACTCAAGTGACTTATGCTTTATTATTATTTTAGTGTTACCTACTCCCTGAGTAGTACTTAAAATATTATGAGTCTTGAGCTTACAAATTTATCATTTATATTGAGGATATAATCTTGAATTTTTTAAATACTATCATTTTAAGGTGTCAAATAATGACTTATCAGAAAATTTAAATTGATCCTTATATACTCTCATGCGCTAATTGTAAACTATACTGAAGTCTAAGTATCATAAAATTGAGTCTTTCATACATTTCCTAACTAGTCACCTCAATTATTTATTCCATAGTGTTGAATCTTAGATTTTGATGATGAAATCAATTGATGGGTTAATTGATCTAATCCATATTATTGAAGTTGAGTGTGCAGGATTAACTACGACAGCCTAAAAACATAAAGCAAGGATACCGGAGTCAAGTTCGATGGACATTTGAGAGTCCGAAGATTCGTTAGAGATGTTGTCAGAACCAACCAAGAAAGATCGGAGACTTGTCAGAACTTTCGAAAGTCTACCGAAGAGATCGTCGAAGGTTCGCAGAGATCACCAAGAAGGCTCGGCTACTCGTTAAATTCGTCACAAGATCTGAGCCTCTGCTGGAGTCCTAGGAAGAAACCCGGGGCATATCGAAGTCCACCTAAGAACGCGGAAAGCTTCATGAAAACAAAACTTGACATTGGCCGGTTAAACACTTGCTTAGGATTATGTTTTTAGGTATGTAGTTTACAAGTAATTAGGGTTAGGATTAAGGGACAATCCTATACCTTGGTTAGGGGCCAACTGGGCTCAAAAGTGACTTGGTTTGGGTCGGACGTGAAGCCCAACCAGAAATTTGTAAGGACGGGCGATGGAACCGCCGGACTGGGCGGTGGCACCGCCCAGAACCCGAAGTGTCAGGTAGTGGCACTACCAAACACCCGAGACCAGGCGGTGGCACCGCTAGTGTTGGGAAATCAAGGGGGCGACATCATATGCGCAGCGGAAGAACAAGAAAACAAAAATCCCCGATTCCCAAAAAGATGTTCGTCGTCGTGCGAAGATTGGTGCGTAAAAATCCGCAAAAACACAAAACTGCATATAGAGATTGTGTTACCTAGGGAGATCGATATATCCCTGTTTCCTTGCAGATCCTTAGGAGAGGGTGAAGGAGGTCAAGCGTCCTCCTCTCTAGCGGTGATCCACACAGCCAGGTTGGCGACCCCTCCTCAAAACTCCGTGCCTCCGAGGTGGAGAGGGAGAGGAGAATAGGAAAGGCAAGCAAAGACTCTAGCCTATGAGGCAGTGAATCCCTCCTATTTATAGAGATCCCATGTCAAACTCTAATGGGTCCTTCCCTAGTGGGTATTGGATCTGCATCCAATAAGACAAGGGCTCCGTCGGATATCTCATATCCAACCTCTACTCATCGCAATGCCTACCATATGTGTGTGTGACCCTCTAGGCCCAATATCGAAATGGGCCGTGAGTCATACCGCCGAACTCCTTCTAACTCGGTGAATTATTATCTCTGTAATAATTCACTTGACTCATCGACTACTGACGCATTTAGGCCACTACGCCGTAGTCCCCGATGATGATGGGGGGAATCCAATCCATTGGACCCGTCTCGCCTCGCCACCATGTACCTATAATCCCTCATCCATCTAATATCCCAAAGACCGTATATCGAGCATGGTGTTGTCAGACCCATACGGTTTCTACTCGAGTCTCGCTCTAATCGGATTCTCCCGGAGAACTCTTTCTCTCTCAACCCGAATGACCCTGGCCAGGGATTTGTCTGAGCAAGAACACATGGGATATTCTGTTAGGATCGGAGCAGCACTAAGAGGGGGGGGGGGTGAATTAGTGCAGCGGATTAAAACTTCGGTTTTTTAAAAAATCTTTCGTATGATAAGAGCGGAACTTGACAAGCTTAATCTTGAAAGCGTATTCTTAAATATGCGCAGCAAAAGTAATAAGGAACTAAAGTATATAAGAAGGTTTGTAATAATGAAATGCAAACCAAGGATCACGCCGATTTTAGAGTGGTTCGGTCAAATGACCTACTCCACTTGCGAGGCCCCTCTTCGATGAGGCTCCCACCTTCCACTAGCAAGTCTCTTGAAATGGAAGGGTAAATACCCCTCTTACAACTCTTTACAAGCGGTTCACTCTCTTACAGATTTTCGAGAAGAGATGAGGTGAACACTAGCAAATTGAAAAGAAAGCAAGCTAACACTTTTCTAAGATCTTTCTTTCAAACTCTTGCTGCTCAAAAGGTTGTGTTCTCAGCTGAGATTTGAGGGGTATTTATAGGCCTCAAGAGGATTCAAATTTGGGCTCCAAAATTTGAGCTCCAAAATTCAAATTCTCTTTGGGTTCCCGATCTTTGGCGGTGCCACCACCAGCCATAGCGGTGCCACCACCCAGCGTTAGTGGTCTTTGGTGCCACCACCCAGCCCAGAGGTGTCACCGCTCAGCCCAGGCGGTGCCACCGCCTATAGTGTTTTCAGCCCGCTATAGTGTGTTTTCAGCTCACCGCCTACAAATGTTTTCGCCCTCAAGAAAGTTATAGGCCCTACTTGGGTTATAGGATTAATACCTAATCCTAACCCTAATTAACATGCTAACTACGAATTTTAAAGATATTATATAAGCTATTACAAAGTCCATAAGTCAAGACTTCTTCCCATGAAGCTTCCGGCGAACTTTTCGGCGGTCTTCCCGATAAACTCTCGAAACCATTCTCATGGACTCCCGAAAGCTCTTAAACTTCACGATTTGATCTTGGCGAGTTCCAACGAGCTTCTTCGGGTAAGCTCGATCTTTCTCGGCAAACTCTGCGAACTTCCCACGAACCTTCCGGGCGAAGCTTCCAAAAACCCTTCGGCAAGCTCCCTACTCATTCTCGGCTAGTTCCGCAGGCGTTCCCGATGATCCTTCGGACTTCCGTCAAACTCTTGAACTCCCAACGAATCCTTCGTTCTTGACTCCACACTTTGTTTCACTTTATGCCTTCATCGTTATCGTAGTTAATCCTGCACATGCAAACCAAAACTCTACTCCGATCTAGACAAGTTATTACAACGCTAATTGACATTCTATTGCCCGGCGTCGTTGGTTGGTTGGCGCCGTCTCGATTCTTTAGCACATCGTCCTCTCTTGCGGCTTGTTGCCCAATCGGCGGGTTGACCTCGCAACCCCGATATCCTTGGCGCAATTCCTCTCTTCTTGGCCCGATGCCCGACGCGCTCAAGCCTTCGTCAGTCCAATATCCTAACGTGATCTCCTCCGGCGCAACGTCAATTCCTCCTGCATTAACTGTCTAATTCTGATCGAGTAGACCTGCATCACTCAAAATGCAGTTAAACATCTAAACACAATCAATTAGTTTCATCATCAAAATCCGAGATTCAACAATCTCCCCCTTTTTGATGATGACAACTAATTGATGACTAACGGAGTTAACCTTAACTCCCCGGAGTTTAAACAAACTCCCCCTATCAATATGCCTTTGATAGAACACTTGGATTATCTCAAATCCAAGTATCATTCATCACATGTTATGAAAAACATTTAAACCATCATGCAAATATATAAAATGTTTAATTCAATGCATGAAGTCATCAATATACTTCTCCCCTATGTCATCAACAAAAAAAGGAGAAGTAGCTCTAGCTATTTTAAAAGATATGCAAGTTTTTTACAAATGAAGCTAGATTTTCATCACAACATATAGGCACAAAAGCATGGCAATTCAACACTTGAATTTTTGTGCAAGATTACACTTTGCTTTTCTTTGCAAGTAACAATATTTATGATGTTTAATATAGCAAATTTTATATCATCTTGAGGTAGCAAACTTTTGTGATGTTTCAAGATAGTAAGTTCTTTCTTCTCTTTTGAGAAGTGCTCTTTTCGCTTCCTTTACAAAGTGCAAGCTAGCAAAGTGTTTGAAAAAGTGAGCAAGTTTTGCAACATAGAAGCTAGCAAAAATTTCGAAAGCAAATACAAGATAGCTTTCTTGTTGGAGTGTGTAAGCTATCGATTCTTGCTTCCTATTGTAATGTGTAGGTTGCAAGTCTTGCTTCTTGAGATAGGCAAGATAGTGATGTTCAAGAAGACAACTTTTGCTTCTTGAAATAAGCAAGTTAGTAATCTTTGCTACTTAAGATAGGCAAGCTAGCAATAACTTTCTCCCCCTTTGTCAATGTCAAAAAGAAGGAGAGGAACCAATGATTTAGACTTTTACATCAACTTTGCATCAATCAATATTTCAATCATTACATGATGCATACAAGACAATAATGTAATGAAATCATTTCACCTAAGGATACCAATGTGAAAATTCACTAAGGATCACATGAAACAATCACAAATCATGATATCATTATGCGATACATCACGATATGATAATAGTCTAAAAAAATTAATTTGTGATACATGTGATACATTCGATACACTAAAAATTCATTGAGATGCTTTTAAGGATATCAACATATTTTTTATACAAAAGCATGGCAAGAGCAATTTTGTTGCAAGTTTTCTAAGTTTTGCAATTTTTACTTCTTTTCGAGATAGCAATTCTTTGCTTCTCTGAGCTAGCAACTTTTTACGATATGCAAGTTTTACTACATATAAAGCTAGCAAATTTAAAGATTTGCAAGTTAGCATATTTGCTTTTCTTTGCTTTGTGCATGATAGCATTTCTTTGTAATGTTTAAGATAGCAAATTGTACATTATGCTAGCTAGCAAATTAAAGATGTTCAAGAAAGCAAGCACTTTCTTCTTTTTTGAGAAGTGTCAATTTTTTTGCTTCCTTAGCAAAATGTCAACCTAACAAGAGACAATGTTTTACATGAGGCAAGCAAACAATTTGGCAAGTGTTACATTTGCATCTTCTCTTTAGATGTGCAAGAAAGTAAGGAAGTTTTTGCATTTTCTTGACTTGTGCAAGGTAGCTAATTTCTGTTTGAGATGACCCTTTACATCAATTTAAGATAGCACATTAGTAACTCTTTCTCTCCGTTGTCATTTGCAAAAAAAAAAGGAAGATTCAAGTCATGAATATCAAAATAATAATTTTGTCATAAGTATTTCATCATTATGTATATCATTATTACATGCATAATACCAAATCATCATATATTCAAAACATATTAACTCATCATTATATGCATGATTCCAAATCATCATTCATATCATTTCAATCATTGTTTCAATCATCACTATAACTCATCATGCGCATGATGTAAAATCATCTAACATGATATAAATATTTATTTTCAAAATGTTTATCACTATTTTCATGTATGATAATAAAGTATTCATGATGCATATATCATCACAATACAAAGCAATTGCAAGCATAATTTCAAAGTATAAATATTTCAAATCATGAAGATATTAACTTGTCAAATTTCATCCGATCATTCATGATTATAACTTTTCATTTGTATACATCAAAATAATATCAAGAGTATTTCATGCATAATTTTAATCACCACATAAGGAATATCAAGAAGAAAGTAATTGGGTGATGCGATAAACATTTCATGAATACAAGGAATTGTATAAAAATCATATCATGAAAAGATAATAATAGAAGACACATTTTGTTTTGAAAAATCTCCTCTTAAATAATCAAGGAAAAATCTTAGGAGATCGATTAATGAAAAAATCTTGATTCATAATAAATCTTAATTTGTAAATATCACGGAATCAAGACCATGATTTTGAATAAAACTCATTCAAATTCAAATCATCCAAATCATCAAAATCTCAACATTTCTTTCAAGAGATTCAAAATGGCATAGATAGTTTTATTGGTCTCTTAGGTAGAAATCAATAAGATAAAGGATTACATTTCATTTTTATAAATTTCTATTCATGTGATTTGCTTCTTATGAGCATGCCTTAGTCTTTATATGCCAAATCAATATAAACATTAAAGTTCAAGATCAAGATGTAAAGGCAAAATCTTATAAGACAACTCATTTATAAAATATTCATCATGTTTATTTTCATGAGATTCATAAGATTGGTAAAATAAATTCATTAATCTCAATAGAATAGAAAATTCATTTCCATTTCATACAATTGATTTCATGTGAGAGTGTTCAAGTCTTTTTGTGAAAACATTGTATCATCATTTAAAGTCAAAACATAAGTTTCGTCATAAAGCCGTCAAGCCCAAACACATCAAAAATAAAACATCATGATATCACATCTATCATCAAAAGACTATCAAGAAATTCATACATAGATGTACATGCACTATGTCATCTTAATTCGTCATAAAAATGATTAAACCAAAAACATGTTAATCCAAAATGAGAGTATCAAATCAACATTTACTTCAAAAAAAAACTCATGTATGTCATAAAATCATCAAGATACACATGTATGGATTAATCCTAAGCATTATTACATATCATATAATTATCATCCCTAATGTTGTATACATCATTTAACATTTCAAAAAAACATAACATACATGAAACCTTAGCAATATACATTTCATGATCAAAGTTTTTAATTTTTCAAAAGATGCTAAAAAAAAAAAGATGATATAATTTTTTGAAAAATAATTTTTATTTCCTATTCCTACTATCTAAATTAAGCACTCATGAAAAAATTCAAGTAATTTCAAAATAATTCAAGAGAGTTGAGTTAGTTACCTTGTAGTCGAAGCCCATCAAAGCCCAATTCACCGTTTTCATCTTTTGGAAGTTCTTGATTCATCCTTGGGTGCCTTCCTTTTCTTTGGCCTCTTTCTCCGCTTCAAGTTCATTGTTCATTTTAGATTTTTTGTTTAATGAACTTATTAAGAGTTAGTGTTCAAGTTCAAGTTCATCATTGTCCTCATCACTTGAGTCATCGCTCAAGTGGTATTTATTTGTCCTGAAGTTCCAAATCCTTCCTATTCTTTGGAAGGTGGTTCAAGTGTTCATTGTGTTCATCATGTGCATTAAGCACCATTTCATATGTCATCAATGAGCCGATAAGTTCTTCAAGTGGAAAAATATTTAAATCTTTTGTTTCTTGTATTGTTGTAACTTTTGATTCCCAAACTTTAGAAAGTGATCAGAAAACTTTACTAACAAGTTCAAAATTCGAGAAACATTTGCCAAGAGTTTGTAAACCATTGACGACATCCATAAAACGGGTGTACATGTCAACAATGGTTTCGCTTCGGCTTCATTTGAAAAAAAAGCTCGAAATCATGCATTAAAATGTTAACTTTCGAAGTCTTTGACTCTACTAGTTCCCTCGTGTGTGATTTCAAGTGTTCCAAATATCAAATGCCGTTTCAAGACGTAGAAATCCGATTGACCTCATTTTTGTCTAAAGCTAAAAATAAGGCATTCATAGCCTTTATGCGTTTAAAGAAAAATACTTCTTCTCCAAATCCGACCATTCATTCATCGGTTTAGAGGGAAGTTGAAAACCATTTTCAACAATATTCCATATATCCAAATTCATAGAAATCAAGAAAACTCTCATTCGAAGTTTTCCAATAAGTGTAGTCCAATCCGTTAAACAACGGTGGGATCTAAAACCGATAAGCCCTCTTGAAAGCCATGAAGAGCCATTTCTCTCGGTGTAAATCCAAATGAGAAATACCGGGGCTCTGATACCAATTGTTAGGATCGAGCAGCAAAGACTAAGAGGGGGGGTGAATTAGTGCAGCGGATTAAAACTTCGGTTTTTTAAAAAAAATCTTCAGATGATAAGAGCGAACTTGACAAGCTTAATCTTGAAAGTATTCTTAAATAAGCGCAGCAAAAGTAATAAGGAACTAAAGTATATAAGAAGGTTTGCAATAATGTAAATAGCAATAATGAAATGCAAACCAAGGATCACGCCGATTTTAGAGTGGTTCGGTCAAATGACCTACTCCACTTGAGGCCCCTCTTCGATGAGGCTCCCACCTTCCACTAGCAAGTCTCTTGAAATGGAAGGGTAAATACCCTCTTACAACTCTTTTACAAGCGGTTCACTCTCTTACAGATTTTCGAGAAGAGATGAGGTGAACACTAGCAAATTGAAAAGAAAGCAAGCTAACACTTTTCTAAGATCTTTCTCTCAAACTCTTGCTGCTCAAAAGGTTGTGTTCTCAGCTGAGATTTGAGGGGTATTTATAGGCCTCAAGAGGATTCAAATTTGGGCTCCAAAATTTGAGCTCCAAAATTCAAATTCTCTTTGGGTTCCCGATGCTGGCGGTGCCACCGCCCAGCCAAGCGGTGCCACCGCCCAGCGTTTGGGTGCTGGGCAGTGCCACCGCTCAGCCCAGGCGGTGCCACCGCCTACAGTGTTTTCAGCCCGCTACAGTGTTTTCAGCTCACCGCCTACAGTGTTTTCAACCTACAGTGTTATAGGCCCCTACTTGGGTTATAGGACTAATACCTAATCCTAACCCTAATTAACATGCTAACTATGAATTTTAAAGACATTATATAAGCTATTACAAAGTCCATAAGTCAAGACTTCTTCCCATGAAGCTTCGGCTAACTTTTCGGCCTTCTTCCGATAAAACTCTCGAAACCATTCTCATGGACTCCGGCAAGCTCTTAAACTTCACGATTTGATCTTGGCGAAGTTCCAACGAGCTTCTTCGCAAGTCTCCGATCTTTCTCGGCAAACTCTCGCGAACTTCTCACGAACCTTCCGGCGAAGCTTCCAAAAAACCCTTCGCAAGCTCCCTACTCATTCTCGGCTAGTTCGCAGCGTTCCCGATGATCCTTCGACTTCCGTCGAACTCTTGAACTCCCAACGAATCCTTCGTTCTTGACGCCACACTTTGTTTCACTTTATGCCTTCATCGTTATCGTAGTTAATCCTGCACATGCAAACCAAAAAACTCTACTCCGATCTAGACAGTTATTACAACGTGAATTGACATTCTATTGCGGCACGTCATTGGTTGGCGCTTCGTCGATTCTTTAGCACATCGTCCTCTCTTTGCGGCTTGTTGCCCAATCGGCGGTTGACCTCCGCAAACCCCGATATCCTTGGCGCAATTCCGCTCTTCTTGGCCCGTGTGCGGCGTTCAAGCCTTCGTAGTCCAATATCCTGACGTGATCTCCTCCAAGCAAGAACGTCAATTCCTCCTGCGTTAACTGTCTAATTCTGATCGAGTAGACCTGCATCACTCAAAATGCAGTTAAACATCTAAACACAATCAATTAGTTTCATCATCAAAATCCGAGATTCAACATATTCCTCTCATGACGCCGAGAGTGGATGATCCTCTATCGACACTCAATAGCCCTCGTAAGGTCGACTACCACTCCCAATGACCAGCTGTACTAGATCTGGGGCAGCCAAACCTATAAGTCTGGTATCAAAGAGTGGAGCACTCATACAGGACATCCTTGGTGTCTCAAGTCTAAGGACCAGATACACCACTAGGACTACTGGAATCGCTTTCCGACAATAAGGCATCATCAACCATCCAAAGATTCCGTAAGCGGATCAATCGAACTCATTCTCCAATGAGCACCTGTATCTGTATCCCTAGTGTCCCTACACGAAGCAGCTATGAGACCACCTGCATCCATCATATGGACGGGTATACAGCACACCAGTCTATTCGGTTATCACAATGTCCCTCTCGAGTAACCTATGACCGGGATTATTTAGGATATGTGTTTAAAGGTGAATCGATCTCATTATCGTGATCTCATCACGATCCGATTCTCATTGCACAAATCCAAGGACATCACAATATATATATATATATGCATTTATGCAATAGTTATAAAGTGATATACGCCAAAATATAATAAGCAAAAAGATTCTGTATCAAGTCACATGTGCCATCACTCACGTGATTGGCTTGTTGGGCACCTATGACTAGCAATCTCCCACTTGACCTAAAGCCAATCAACTATGTGTCTGATCCCCATCGGACCCACGTGACGCCAAAGACAAAATGAGACAAACGGCTTTGTCGGTGGATCTGCAATGTTATCTTTGGATGGAACTCTTTCCACTGCTACATCTCCTCGGGTTACGATCTCTCTTATAAAGCCGGAACCTCCTCGAACACTTCCGATGAGACCGGGTTCCCTTTATTTGAGTAATCACCCCATAGTTGTCGCAATATAAGGAAGTCGACATGTCGCTATCTCAGATCGACTCCCAAATCTGTGATGAACTTCTTCACCCAGACTCCCTCTTTTGCTGCATCTGATGCAGCAATGTACCTCCGCCTCGTGGTCGAAGTCACAGATGATATCTTGCTTGGAACTCTTCCAAAGACACTGCTCCTCCATTCAAGGTTTACACATACCCTGAATTCGACTTGCTATCATCGACATCGGACTGAAAACTTGAGTCGATGTAGCCTTCAACCTTAAGGCTATTACCTCCATATACTAGTAAAAGATCCTTAGTCCTTCTCAAGTACTTAAGGATACACTTTATTGCTTTCCAAAGCTCCAAGCACGGATCCTACTGATACCTGCTTGTGACACTCAAAGCATGCGCTATATCAGGCCTAGTACATAGCATGGCATACATGATAGACCCTATTGTCGAGGCATAAGGTATCATATTCATGTTAAGCCCTTTCTTCTAGAGTCTTTGGGGACATATTCAGTAAAAGCGATATCCCATGTCTCATCGGTATGAGACCTCTCTTGAATTTTCCATGCCAAAGCTTTTGACAATAGTTTCTATGTACCTGGATTGGGACAAGCCAAGCATCCTCTTGGATCTATCTCTATAGATTCTAATCCCCAAGATATAAGATGCTTCCCCTAAGTCCTTCATGGAGAAGTGTCTAGATAACCAAGCCTTTACTGTGGATAGCATTCCTATGTCATTCCCAATGATGAGAATGTCATCCACATATAATACCAAAAAGGTGATAGCGCTCCCACTTACCTTTCTGTATACACAAGGCTCATCTTCGTTCTTAATCTAAGTCATAAGATCCGATTGCCTCATCAAATCTTATGTTCCAACTTCGAAAGCTTGCTTTTAGTCCATAAATGGATCTAAGCAACCTACACACCTTATCTCGGGCAGTTCTTGGACACGAATCCCTTTAGGTTGCATCATATACACCTCCTCCTCGAGGTTCCCGTTGAGGAATGCGATTTTCACATCCATCCGCCCGGATCTCATAATCATAGTGTGTCTTTGCAATAGCCAATAGAATTCTGATGGATTTTAGCATTGCTACTGGTGAGAAAAGTTTAAATTCGTAGTCAACACCTTGCCTTTGACGATACCCCTTAGCCACTAGCCTTGCTTTATAGGTCTTTACCTTTCCATCTACTCCGATCTTTTTCTTAAAGATCCACTTGCAACCGATGGGTACAATACCTTGAGGCATCAACTAGGTTTCAAACCTTATTGGAGTACATAGAATCCATCTCGAAATTCATGGCTTCTTTCCACTTCTGAGTCTATACTCATAATAGCCTCCTCGTAGGTATGAGGATCAATATCCTCTACATCCTCTGCTCTAATATGTCCCACATATCTTTCGGAGGATGGGATACTCTATCGGAACCTGCGTAAAAGTTGATACTTGTGTATTAGGTACCGAACAGACTCGGGGCAGAGTGGTGCTTGAGCTTGGTTCTCCAACCTCGCTCAATTCTATCATTCTCCCACTGTCTCCGTCAAGAATGTGTTCCTTCTCAAGGAACACTGCTCTCTTAGCTACAAAGACCTTTTGGTCCTCGAGATGATAGAAATAATACCCACAAGTTTCCTTGGGGTATCCCACAAATTTGTATCGCTCTCGTCCTTGATTCTAACTTATCGGGGTTGTGTCTTCTAACATGGGCAGGGGCAGCCCCAGGATCTTAACAACCTTAAGATCAGGCTTCTTCCCTTTCCATATCTCATATGGTGTAGACACTACCGACTTAGTTGGAACTCTGTTCGAAGGTAAGTCTGCGGTTTTTAGGGCATATCCCCGAATGAGATGGGTAGGTCAAATAAAACTCATCATGGACCGTACCATATCTAATAATATACGATTTCTCCTTTCGAGACACCATTGAGCTGAGGTGTATAAGGAGGTGTCCATTGGGATAATATCCCATGGTCCTTGAGGAACTGAGTAAACTCTCAGTACTTAAGTATTCACCTCCTCGACCGATCAAGAGTTTTGATACTCTTTCCAAATCGTTTCTCCACCTCATTCTTATACTCTCTGAATTTCTCAAAGGCCTCGGACTTGTACTTCATTAAGTACACATATCCATACCTCGAGAAATCATCAAGAAATGTAATGAAGTAGGAGTAACCTCCAATGGCATGAGTTGACATGGGTCCACATACATCACTATGTATGAGTTCCAACAACTCATTGGCTCTCTCTCAGTTCTACTAAATGGAGATTTGGTCGATTTTCCACGAATGCAAGGCTCACAAGTTGTATATGACACATATTCGAATGGATCTAGATATCCATCATTCAGCAACTTTTGAATCCTTCTTTCATGGATGTGACCTAGCCTACAATGCCACAGGTATGCACTGTTCAACTCATCTCGTTTCCTTTTGGACACATTTACATTCATGATATGTGGAGTGGTGTCTAACATAAATAAACCATTATGCAATGTTCCTTTCGTGATGATCTTATCATCTAATAATATTGAACAACCATTGTTGTCAAAAACAAATTTATATCCACTAACTGTTAAACATAAAATGGAGATAATGTTTTTGATAATAGAAGGAACAAAATAACATGCATCTAATGCAATAAAAGCTCCACTAGGCAGATGTAGGGCGACCTCGCCAACAGCTAATACAGCAACTTTTGCTCCATTACCCATCTTGAGGTCCATCTCGCCTCTCTGTAGTCTCCTAGGTCTTGCCAGAACCTGCAACGAATTGCATATATGATAAGCACTACCGGTATCCAATACCCATGTGTTATCATAAGAGTCTGACAAATGGAGACTGATCATGAATGTACCTAAAGCTTCATCAAGCTTTTGTTTCGCCCTTTCTGCAAGGTACTCTTTGCAGTTTCTCTTCCAATGCCCATCTTTACCACAGTGGAAGCACTGGCCTTTGTCCTTTGCTGGGTCTTTCTTAGCAACCTTTGCTTTACCTTTTTGCCCTTGCCCTTTCCCTTCTTAAGGGACCTTTCTGCTTTCCTTTTCTTTTTGGTCTCACCAGTGTAGAGAACTGACTTCTCTTTCTTAATAGTACTCTCTACCTCTCTCAACATATTGAGGAGCTCTGGGAGAGTCACCTCAAGCTTGTTCATATTAAAATTCATTATGAACTGTAAAAAGGAATCTGGTAGGGACTGAAGCACAATGTCCACACACAAGTTATCCTCTAGGACCATTCCTAGACCTGTGAGTTTCTCTATCCACTCAATCATCTTTAGGACATGGTTCTGAACCGGTGTCCCCTCAGTCATCCTAGCGCGGAAAAGACTCTTGGATATCTCATATCGTTGAGTCCTTCCCTGTTCCTCAAACAATTTATGGACATGTAGGAGAATGGATCTGCATCCATCTTTTCATGTTGTCTCAACTCTGGAGTCATAGAGCCCAACATATAGCACTGAGCAAGAGTGGAGTCATCAATGTACTTCACGTGGAAGCGATCTCATCCTCGCTTGCCCTTCTTGGGCGTAGGCATCATCAGATCAAGGACATACATGATTTTCTCCGGCTGTGAGAACAATTCTCAAGTTCTGAGCCAATCCAGTATAATTTGGACCAATAAGGCGGTTGACATCAAGTATGCCACAAAGGGGGATTTGAAAGCGACATTTTCTGAAAATAAAGATGTAGCGTAAAATGAATAACATGCAGATTTTGCAAGAAATAAACTATCAAGATATGGACTTCTATCTTAATATGCTCTCACTATTTTACTAACGAGTCACGCGACACCCTCAGCACGTGAAACGGAAGTCTCCAGCAGACTTCTAGTGGGGATCAGGATCCAATCAGCGTCTTAGAGTAACCTCGAGGGACTCGACCAATCACACTAAGCCTAAAAGGTAGGCAACTCTTGCTGATCACAACTCCTTGTGATTCCCGTCCTGTTCGGCCTACGAATCACCATGGCCTCGAGGGACTCGACCAACCATGATGCTCGGTTAAGTCAACACCTTCGTTACAAGATGAGTCTGATTTGATGATATACCCTCGAGGGACTCGACCAAGCATACCATGTCCTCAGGTCACCGGTGACATCTCTATGTCGTAAGCAAGATAGCGAATCGCGATATAGGTGAGTCTCGAGGGACTCGACCAACTCAACCTACACCGAATCGGTTCCTACTCATAACGATGGAAGGCCACGTGGGTCAATCTAATTGCCTCACGTTTACCGAATTTAATATTATCGAGAGATGTTTCTATAATTTGGTCTCCTAATATGACATGTCACACATATACATATTTAATATATATCTACATCGCGATGCAAATATATATACATATCTAGCATATGTATAAGCAATCACATCGATGATCATGGACCATGACCTAATATGATTAGGCCCGAGCCATGAGGCCTAATCACTCACATCAAGATCTATGTGTGCAACGGTGCATCTCCATGCCCCGTGATCGCCCATCTCGCCCTCGTTTGTTCCGTCGACATCTTGATGCATCTCCATGCATCACGATCGTCCGTCTCGTGGTCCCGCTTATCGCATCCACGCCCTCCCGCGCGCCTCCTCATGTGATTACAACTTAATCATAGGCACGCAGGCCCGACAATAAACGAGAAATATAATGGAGGTTCGCAGACCTCAATAATAATAATCACGAGTACACACATCACATGGTCCATGATCATCCGTCCACACATTATACATCACATTTATAAATAATCATCATCATGTTGGACTACTAGATAATAATAAAAATAATAATCAACTAAACCTTTTAATTAATTAATATTTTTCTGAAATTAGGGACATATAGGGAATTTCTCAATTCCTAAGGGTATTTTCGTAATTTGGACAAAAGACAGAAACTGAAATTTCTTAAATTCATAGGGGCAAAACTGTCCTTTTATCCAAAACCCTAATTCCCTCTACTGCTGCCGCTGCCGCCGCCGCCCCCCTCACCCTGGCTGGCGGCTCAGCATCTTGGCGGGCGCCTCGCTCGCCTGCTAGCCCGGGGGGCGGCGTCCATCGCGGTGGTGGGCGCCTCCTTCCGGGCGCCGCCCTCATCGCGGCGGTGCTGTCCCGCCAGCGGCCACCCCCCGTGTGGGGGTTTTGCCATGGGGAGCAGCATGGGCGGCGTCAGCGTCGCTGTCGTCACTGCCTGGCGGCGGGCGCCGCTTTCTTTTCGCCGACAGCGCCGCTGCCCTCGCGGCGGCGCCGCCGCCTCCTCACGGCAGCAGCAGGCCCGCTACCCTGGCCCCTCTGCCTGGCTACCAGCCCCCGCCGCAGCAAACTCGCTTTAGCGTAGACCGCCGGCCGCAGAACTTCCGCAGTATTAACGCTATACGCTCGCCGCGCTGCGCTGACGCGATAGATCGAGGGCAGCAACTGTTGCTGCCCTTTTCGCTTTTTACGCCAACGATTTTGACGTCAATATTCTTCCTAAACACAACACACGCAGTTCAAAACCAATCATTCGCACGAACAACCCGGCTCGATACCACCGTTGGGAAATCAAGGGGGGACATCATATCGCGGCGGAAGAACAAGAAAACAAAAAAATCCCGATTCCCAAAAAAAAAAAGATGTTCGTCGTCGTCGTGCGAAGATTGGTGCGTAAAAATCCAAGAAAAAACACAAAACTACACGATAGAGATTGTGTTACCTAGGGAGATCGTATATCCTGTTTCCTTGCGATCCTTAGGAGAGGGTGAAGGAGGTCAAGCGTCCTCCTCTCTAGCGGTGATCCACACAGCAGGGGTTGCGACGACCCTCCTCAAAACTTCAGGCCTCCGGGTGGAGAGGGAGAGGAGAATAGGAAAGGCAAGCAAAGACTCTAGCCTATGAGGTCAGTGAATCCTCCTATTTATAGAGATCCCATGTCAAACCCTAATGGGTCCTTCCCTAGTGGGTATTGGATCTGCATCCAATAAGACAAAGGGCTCGTCGGATATCTCATATCCCAACCTCTACTCATCGCAATGCCTACCATATGTGTGACCCTCTAGGCCCAATATCGAAGCTGGCCGTGAGTCATACCTGTCGAACTCCTTCTAACTTTCGGTGAATTATTATCTCTGTAATAATTCACTTGACTCATCGACTTCTGGACGCGTTTCAGGCCACTACGCAGAGTCCCCAACGATACAAGGGAATCCAATCCATTGGACCTGTCTCGTCTCCGAAGTTACCATGTACCTATAATCCCTCATCCATCTAATATCCCAGAGACCGATATCGAGCATGGTGTTGTCGACCCATACGGTTTCTACTCGAGTCTCGCTCTAATCGGATTCTCCCGAGAACTCTTTCTCTCTCAACCCGAATGACCCCGCCGGGGATTTGTCTGAGCAAGAACACATGGGATATTCCTCTCATGATGTTTGAGAGTGGATGATCCTCTATCGACACTCAATAGCCCTCGTAAGGTCGACTACCACTCCCAATGACCAAACTGTACTAGATCTGGGACAGCCAAACCTATAAGTCTGGTATCAAAGAGTGGAGCACTCATACAGACATCCTTGGTGTCTCAAGTCTAAGGACCAGATACACCACTAGGACTACGGAATCGCCGTCGACAATAAGGCATCATCAACCATCCAAAGATTCCGTAAAAGCGGATCAATCGAACTGAACTCATTCTCCAATGAGCACTGCATCAGTATCCCTAGTGTCCCTACATGAGCAGCTATGAGACCAACTGCATCCATCATATGGACGGGTATACAAAGACACCAGTCTATCTGGTTATCACGATGTCCCTCTCGAGTAACCTATGACCGGGATTATTTAGGATATGTGTTTAAAGGTGAATCGATCTCATTATCGTGATCTTATCACGATCCGATTCTCATTGTACAAATCCAAGGACATCACAATATATATATATGCATTTATGCAATAGTTATAAAGTGATATACGCCAAAATATAATAAGCAAAAAGATTCTGTATCAAGTCACACGTGCCATCACTCACGTGATTGGCTTGCTGGGCACCTATGACTAGCAGCTAGTACGCCTGCCTGACAGACATTGACAAGCGGTGGCACCGCCAACCTCGGAAACCCAAGAGAATTCAAAATTTGGAGCCCAAATTTGAATCCTATTGGGGCCTATAAATACCTCTCAATTCTCAACAGAGAATACACCTTTTACAAAGCAATAGTTTGAGATTAGAGCCTTAGAAAAGTCTTAGCAAGTCTTGTTTTTCAAATTGCTTGAGTGTTCATCTCCTCCCATCTTGTTAAAAAGAATTGTAAGAGTGTGAACCACTTGTAAAGGTTGTAAGAGGGGTATTAGTCCTTCCCCTACAAAGAGATTTGCTAATGGAAGTTGGGAACCTCTTCGAAGAAGGCTTCGCAAGTGGATGTAGGTCATTTTGATCGAACCACTTTAAAACTGCTGTGTTATCTGGTTTGCATCCTACTCTTGCCATTTACATACTACAAACTTCTTTACTTAGTCTCTACGCTTCCATACGCTTCTAAGTTATCAAGCTTCCAAAATTGCTTTTCATCGATATTGGTTTTTATCGTACGAAAGTTTTTAAACCAACATTAGTTTACCGTTGCACTAATTCACCCCCCTCTTAGTGCCGCTCCGATCCTAACACATAGAACTTTTAGTAATTAAGTTTATGTTCTGTTCAATTAATCTAATCAATGTCTCACTCACTCAATACAACTTTCATATGCTGAAGCCATTTATTTCAAAAAGTATAGAGATATTTACAAAAATACAATAAAGAAAGTACCACTGTAATAATATAACATTAATGCTTTGAGTTTCCAAAATATGATGAACTATTGATATCATCTATATTTTACCTTTGGGTGAAATATTGACATATCTAGTGTTCACTCATGATCATTTATGGAGGGCTGATACCATCCTTGTGGAATAGTGTTGTTATTGTTGAATCTCGGATTTTAATAATGAAACCAATTGATACTGTTTATGATTTGATCTGCGTTTTGAGTGACGCATGAAACTTCGATCAGGGAGAGACAATTAAAGCAGGAAGAATCATGTTAGGCCGGAGTGGAACATGTCAAAAGATTGGACGTCGACCCGGAGGATCAATCGACGTATAGGCAGAAGGCTTCGAGCATGGGTTCGGGCATTGGACCAAGAAGAGTAGAAATTATGCTAAGAAAATCGGAGTTGTAGAGGTCAACTAGTCGATTGGGCAATAGGTCGCAAGAGAGAATAATGCGCCGAAGAATCGGATGAGGCACTGATGAACCAATGACATGTCGGACAATATTTGATTAAGCTTTATAATAATTGTCTAGATCGAAGAAGGTTTTAGGTATAATTGAGTTGAAATTAGGAATTATAGGCCAATTGGGCCCAAGTTTGGGCTAAGTTGGGCTAAGTGAAAGGCCCAAATAGTGACCCAACTGGTAGAATCATTGGTGGCACAATCTCCAAGACTATATAAGGCAGTGGTATTGCCTAGACATAGTTTCCGAGATAGTGTCAAGCAGTGGTACCGTCAGTCTAGGCAGTGGTACCGCCCAGACATAGTCTCCCAAGCGGTAGTACCACCAGATTGGGCAATAGTATCGCCTAGTATCAGTGTTGTAGGCGATGGTACCACCCAACACAAGCGGTGGTACCACCAGGACCCGGGAAACCCGGGATGAGACCCTTTTTTGCTCTAATTTTGAAGCCAATTGAGGGCTATAAATACCTCAACTATTTCTACATTGAATGGCAAGAAAGTTGAGCAAACCTCTGTGATTCTAAAATTGTAAACCCCATTAGAAAATTAAGTTCCCTCCTCCTAAAACTTAGAGAGAGTTCTAAGGGAGGTGTGTGAGGGAAACCTTTTAAAAGATGGGTGTAAAGATTGTCTCCTAAACCTATGAAAAAGAGAAAGTGTAAAAGGGTAGTTGATCTTCGCCCATTGAAAGATGATCAAGTAGTGGAAGCCGGTGGCCTCAAGTGAAGAGGAATCGAGAGTGGATGTAGGTCACGATGACCGAACCACTATAAAAATCTGATTTGCATTTCCTTCATGCTTTTTCCTTATATTGGAAATTGATTTCTTACTTTCACTACACTTCTATATGCTCTCAAGTTAAACTCTTTCTGATACGTTTTTTATCGTACGAAGATTTCTGACTCAACGTAATTTTACCACTACACTAATTTACCCCCCCCCCCCTCTTAGTACCGACTCAATCCTAACAATTGGTATTAGAGCTTTAGAGCTACGTTCTTTCTCGTTTGGTTTAACAACCAAGAGAAATTATTCTTTTTGGCTTTTAAAAGGGTCACTCTCTCATTCATCCTCCTATGTTCAATGGGATGGATTTTACATATTGAAAAATTCGAATGAGAATTTTCATGCTTTCTTTGGATTTAAATTTTTGGAGTATTATTGAAAATGGCTTTCAAAAACCCTCTAGACCAATGAACGAATGGATTTATCTAGAGAAGAAAATATTTTCTTTAAATGTTAGAGCTATGAATGCTCTATTTTGTGCCTTAGACAAAAAAGAATTTAATCAAGTTTCTATTTGTGAAACAACTTATGAGATTTGACACACTATTGAAATCACACACAAAGGCACTAGTAAAGTTAAATACTCGAAAATCAATTTTTTGATGCATGATTTTGAATTATTTCGGATGAAACCAGGTAAGACCATTAGAGACATGTACACCCGGTTTACGAATGTTGTCAACGGTCTAAAAGCGCTTGGTAAAAGTTTTTCTAACTTTGAACTCATTAACAAAATATTGAGATCCCTTCCAAAGAGTTGGGACCCTAAAGTAACGATCATTCAAGAAGCTAAGGATTTGAACTATTTTCCACTAGAAGAATTTATCAGGTCTTTAATGACCTATAAAATGAGTATAAGCACAAAATGAACATGAGAACAACCTTCCAAAGAATATGAAGGATTTGACACTTCGAATAATAGAATACCATTTGAGTAATAACTCAAGTGATGATGATGATGACTTTGAACTTCTCACTATAAAATTTAAAAAGTTCATGAAATAATAATTAAAAAATAAAAACGAACTTAAATTGGATAAAACAACTTGCTATTGATGTAATCGGCTAGGGCACTTCAAAAGCAAATGTCTGCAAAAGAAGAAGCTACAAAAGAAGAAGGCACTCAAGGCGATAGTGGAGGTTGAAACGAGTGCATTCGAAGATGAGGTTGCAAACCACGCTTTAGTGACTTTCGACAACGAGATAAGTAACTAAACCAAAACTCCTTTACCTTATTTTAAAATTACTTGATGCATCTCATGAATTATTTTTAAATTAGTTTAGAAAAAATTATATATAAATTGTTAAAAAAAATGATCATGACAATTACATTTCTTTATGATAAAGGAACAAAATATTAGACTTAAATCCAATTCTTGTATACCTAATAAGATTAATCCCATATATGTTTTTAAGAAGCAATAATGTGTATCTTGATGTTTTCCATATTGCTTTTTGATTTTAATTCAAGATGCTTTATGTTCAATGAAACTATGCTTGATGATTTCATGATGTAATAATGTAATGATGATTCGATGCAATGATGGTTTGAAATCATGCCTAATGAGCTTATATTTCAAAATTATGCATGATGATTGATCTTTGTTGTAATGAAAGTTACTTTTTTTTTATTTTAAACGATGATGCATATTTTTGTTTGGCATAAAAAAGACAAAGACATGCTTGCATGAAATCAATCATAAAATTTGAAATTAAAAGAACTTGAGCTATTTATAATCTATCTATGTTGCTTTCGTTACATTATCCAAAAAGTGATTTTGATGATCATTTTGGATTTGACAATTTATTTTTATATTTAACCAAACACTTGATTTATTCGTGTTTACGACATAAGATATATTTTATATGAATTATTTTGTTCTCATATTATTTTATCATCTAAAGAGGAAAATTATCCAAATGAATCATGATTATTCTTTTGATTACAAATTGAAAGTTTTCGATGAATCAAGATTTTTCATACTTTGTTCTCTTATGATTCTTTTTGCTATTCACTAAAAAGGAGACTTATCCTAAAAAACCATGATATGCTACTTGATATCTTGAGAATTTATGACTTGAGTTTTGTTATGCATTATTTTCCTCTTCTTTTTTCTTATTTACAATGACAAAGGAGAGAAAAGAAATCACTAGCATTTCAAGAGATCCATAAATCTATTGATTTCATTTTGAATCTCTTGAAAGTGATTTTGATTATTTTGATTATTTGAATTTGAATGAGTTTTTACCTATATTGTGATTTTGATTCCTCGAAATTATAACTTGAATTTTTTTATGAATCAAGATCTCTTATTATGTGTTCTCATATTATTTAAGAGGAGATTTTTTATGAATCATGATTTTTTGAATTATAACTTAAAATTTTTCTTTAATATATAAATCATGATCTTGACAACTTAAGATTCTCATGAATCAATATTGTTTAATATAATTTTTTTTTTTGCTATCCAAAAGAATCATAATTTGTCTCTTGATATTCACAATTTTTCTTCATGTGTATATCTCATCACCAATTTTTTCTTGATATCTTCCATGTGATAACTTGAATATTTATACATTTGTGCTATTCCCCTCTTTTTGCCTATGACAAAGGAGGAGAAAAAATTACTAGTGTACACCTCTCAAGAAAAGCATATTGCTAGCTTGCAAAGAAAGGCAAAACTTGTAAAATTGTACATCTCAAGAGAGATAATCTTGCTAGCTTGTGCATCACAAAAATGAGCAAGAAGTGCTATCTTGCAAATCTCAAGAGAAGCAATATTTGCTAAGTTACACATTTCAAAGATGCAGAAATAGGCTATCTTGCACATCTCAAAAGATGTAAAATTTTGCTTTCATATGTGTAAAATTTGCTAGCTTACATATGTTGAATCTTGAATTTTTATGATGAAATCAATTGATGAGTTTCGATCTAATCTGCGTTTTGAGTGACATAGGGCTAACTTCGATCAGAAAAGACAAATTGATTAAAGAAGGAAAAATCGGATATTGGGCCGGAGTGAACATGTCAAAAGATTGGACGTAGGGCTAGAGGATCGATTGACGTGTCGATAGAAGGCTTCATGTCATGAATTTGGGCATCGGGCCAAAGGATTAGACATCACGCCAAGGAGATCGGAAGTTACGGGAGTCAACATGTCAATTGGGCAATACGCCGAAGGATCGGACAAAGCGCCGGAAGAACCAATGACATGCCGAAAACATATAATAAGTGCTTTATAATAATTTGCCTAGATTGAGTTAGTTTAGGTTTAATTGAGTCGGTATTGGGGTAAAACAATGTCAACTCAATTAGGGGCCAATTGGGCCTAAATTAGGAGTGATTTGGGCTCATTGGGAGGCCCATTCAGTGACCCAAATGTTGGGTCAGGTGGTGGCACTGCCAGAACAAGAGGTAGAACTACTTGTGAGTTGGAAAACTCAAAAAATGTAATCTTCAAGGCTATCAGGCGGTGGTACCGCTTGTACACGAAAGACCCAAAAGTTTAAATATTTGGCTCCATTTTTGAAACTATTTGGAGCCTATAAATACCCCACTTGGGCACAAGAAAGGAACAAGAATTCTTGAGGAAAAAACTGAGTAAACTCTACTAAAACTTTGAATTCCCTCCTCCTACTGCTTAGAATTAGTCCTAAGAAAGGTGTGTGAGGGAATACTTATAAAAGAGTGACTTGTAAGGGTTATCTCCTAAACCCATAAAAAGGATAAAGTACTATAAAGAGGTAGTTGGTCTTCGTTTATTGAAGGAAGACCATTAGTGGACACTAGTGATATCGACGGAGGAGAAATCAGAAATGGATGTAGGTCATAATGACCGAACTACTATAAATTCTGATGTGTTAATTCTTTACTGCTTAATATCTTTACTGCATTACTCTCTAAGTTAATTGCTTAGTTCATCTATTCTAAGTCAAGTTTAAACACTTTTTTTTTAGATCGATTTTAACGAACGAATATTTTCCAAAACCAACAATTTGTCACTACACTAATTCACCCCACCATCCCCTCTTAGTGATGACTTGGTCCTAAATAATGTAACACTTGCTAAATTTGGTAGCTTACAAATTACAAGGAGAAAAGCTTACTAGGAAGTAAATTTGCTAGCTTGCACTTCTTGAAATAGAACAAAGAACTTGCTATCTTGAATATCACCAAGAATTGCTAGCTTACAATATCAAGAGAAGCAAAAGTGCTATCTTGCCTATCTCAAGAAGCAAAATTTGCAAACTCGCATAACTCAAAATATTGTTAGCTTGTATGTTGTAAAACTTGCATGTCTCTAAAACTTGATAGTTGCACTTCTCCTTTTTATTGATGATAAAGGGAGAGAAGATACGATGATATGAGAATCATACATGGTAGGATATAATATATTTTGATATTTTGATACTATGATGATTTGAAATATTTATGATGATGCATGTAATGCAATGATATGCATATAATATGTTACAAATATTCTTGATTAAATTTTCTTTGACTTGAATTTAATTTGAATTCAAGGTTATATCAATATGGCATATTGATAGGGGGTGTTAAGGTTAACTCCATCATCAATTGGTTGTCATCATAAAAAATAGGGAGATTGTTGAATCTCATATTTTGATTATGAAACCAATTGATATTTTTTATGATTTGATCTATGTTTTGAGTAACGTAGGAAGCTTCGATCAGAGAGAGAAAATTAAAGCAGGAAGAATACATTAGGATCAAGAGCGGCACTAAGAGGGCGTGAATTAGTGCAGCGGAAAACTTTCATGATTTCAGAAAAATATTTATTTTAATTAAAATTGATTTCGACAAAAATGGCTTTGATTCAATCAGTTTTGGAGAGAAGTTAAACTTGAAAGCTTTCATAAAAGTGCAAGAGAAGATTAAGGAGGTTTGCAGTAATGTAAATTGCACAAATGAAAAGCAAACCATAATTTAGAGTGGTTCGGTCAATGTGACCTACATCCACTTTTGGATTCCTCCTCCGATGAGGTCACCGGCGTCCACTAAAGGCCTTCCTTCAATAAGTGAAGACAGAACACCTCTTTATAGTGCTTTCTCCTTTTCTCGGGTTTAGGAAATAACCCTTACAAGTCTCACTCTTCTTTCTTAGATGATTGCAAGGCTAAGAGATAGAGGAGAACTCTAACTTTTATAATACTTTTATGACTCAAGAATTCAAGACTAAGCCAATACTTTCATATCATTTCATGCATAAAAGGGTGAAGTTTTTAGAGACCCCAATGGCTTTAAAATTGAAACAAAAAAGTGTCACATCCTCGGAATCCGTGGTAATGGCGGTACCACCGACATTACTGGGTGGTACTACCACCGCTGATCTGATACTAGGCGGTACCACTGTCTAATAGGGGTAGTACCACCACCGGCAGCATTCACTGCAGGCGGTACCACCTCCCAGATATCCTGAGGGGCACTACTTTCCAAGTGGTGCCACCGTTGGCCAAGAATTCAAGAGCTGAATTGGCTGATCAATTCGGCCCAATTCAATCCTATTAAGGGCCCAGTTGGCTCCTAGTTAAGTTAATGGATTATCTCCCAATGCTAACTTAATTTATTCTCTAACTACGATAATTAAGACATAATTACAGTGCCTCTTGTTCCGGTGCGTCAATTGCTCTTCCGGCGAGTTTTCGGCATACTTCCGACGAACATCCGACGAACTCTCGACAATGTTCCGGCGGACTCCCAGCAAGCTCCTAAACTTTACAATGATCTTCATGGCGAGTTCCGATAAGCTTCTTTGGCAAGCTCCTGGACTTCTCGGTTAGTTATGGCAGAACTTCTGATGAACGTCTGGACTTCCGACGAACTCTCGAACTCCCAATGAGATCTCGATCTTGACTCCGGCACAACACCTGCTTTATGTCTTACTACTATCGTAGTTAATCCTGCACACTTTTCTCAATATATAGATTAGATCAAACATTATAATTGACTTCATTATCAAAATTCGAGATTCAACAATCTTCCCCTTTTTTATGATGACAATCAATTGATGATGGAGTTAACCTTAACTCCCCCTATCTATATGCCATACTTGAGAAAAGACATTCTTGAATTCAAGTCCTTTGAATTTAAGAAACAAATTGATAAGATAAGTTCATTAAACTTGTCAACATGCACATCATGATTCCTATCATTATCTAACATTTTCAAAATACGATGTCAAGTATTTCTAAAATGATGTCAAGGCATGACATCCATTTTCAAGTATGATATTTCAAATATGAAAGATGATAAAGACAATAATTCATCATTCTATGGCAGGATATCAATAGCAAGTTAAGCTCTAGATATCTTATCATAATGAAAGAAATTTATTAAGCAAACATTTCAAGTATATATGATGAAATACATTGCATACATTTGTCATTAACTTATCATATTTTGGTATTATTTCTCCCCCTTTGTCATCAACAAAAAGGAGAACATTTCAACAATGCAAGTGTGGTAAAAAAAAAAAATCAAGAAGTTTCACACTCAAAAGTTCTCATCATTAAATGTTATCAACATTAAAGCGATATATTACATCAACTTCTTCTCCTTTGTCATCACAATTTTGCATGAAGCGGAGGAAAGAAGGTAAGGAGGGAATCTATTAAGAACTAAATTTGTGAAATGATTTGAATTAAGTTAAAAAATGATAAATAAGTTTTCATTAAAACATACTTTCATTTTGACAAAGAGAAGGGATTCATGAAAAGTATCGAGATATCCATATGAAATCAAATCCTCACGAAAATTATCACACACATGCTTTCATTATCACATATGAGAAGGGATTCGTTAAAACATGCTTTCATTATCACACATTGAAAATTCATCTTTCAAGGATTAAGATATCCATTGGAATTCCTTCAATTTTTATGAGAAGAATTCATGGGAGAGGAGTATCACATGAAGGAGAAATTCACGAATAAAACTTCATAGTGAGAAGAGCATTACATCAAATCTATTTCTCATTAAAAATTCATAAGAGTGAAATCCGTGAGAGATCATGAGATAATATCATTATGTATAAACACTTTCATGCATTTATAAAATGTTTCGTCATAGCCTTTCATCACTACTTGCATGAGATAATATCATTAGTACTTATAACACTCAAAAGTTAAGAATCCGATGCATGATTAAAACTTCTCAATATTCAATAGAGATTATAATCATTATAGAAATTTTCAGCATTAGAGTAAACACGATATTGTTTCATTGTATGATAACATGCTCATCATTTAAAGAGATCACAACATCATAGAAATTTCTAGCATCAAAGTAAACACGATATTGCATCATTGTATGATAACTTGTTCATCATTTAAAGAGATCACAACATCATAGAAATTTTTAGCACTAAAGTACAGTATTCCAACATCAAAGTAAACATCTTATTGTCATGAGGCACACAACCTTATTTACATCATCATGTAAAATTTGCATTATAAAAGGAGAAGATTTAAGTGAGTGATCCAAAGAATCAAGAAAGTCTGAAAATAAAATTTAACAAATTCATGCATTCGAACAAATTAACATTCCTAATTCTCTTCTAATAAAATCAAATTATTATTCACTTAAGGGATTTGTAAAAATATCGACTAATTGATGTTTCGTATCAATAAACTCTAAGATTACATCATGATTATTAACATGATCTCATATAAAGTGATGCCTAATATTAATATGTTTAGTTCTAGAGTGTTGAATGGGAGTTTTTGTTAAACATATTGCACTTGTGTTATCACATTTTATAGGAATGTTTTTAAGATGAATCTTGTAATCTTCTAAAGTGTTTTTCATTCACACAACTTGTGCACAACATGCACTAGCTGCAATATACTCGGCTTTGGTTATAGATAGTGTAACTAAATTTTGTTTCTTGGAAGACCAAGAGACAAGTGCATGTCCTAAAAATTGACATGTTTTGGATGTGCTTTTTCTATCTAATCTACATCCAGCAAAATCTGCATCAGCATAAGCAATTAGCTCAAAGTTCTCGGACTTTGGATACCATAATCCTAGATTTGTGGTTCATTTAAGATATCTAAGTATTCTCTTAACTGCTTTAAGATGAGATATCTTAGGATTAGATTGAAACCTAGCACAAAGTCCTTCACTAAACATGATATACGGTCTAGTTGCGATGAGGTAAAGTAAACTTTCTATCATACCCCTATAAGTTTTTTTATCAAAGCTTTCTCCACTTTCATTAATTTCTAACGTAGTGGAGGTGCTTATAGGAGTGTTAGTAGGCTTTGAGCTATCCATATTAAACCTTTTTAGCAAATCTAAAATATATTTTGTTTGACTAAGATATATACCATTACTTAGTTGTTTGATTTGTAAGCCCAAAAAGAAAGTTAATTCCCCCATCAAACTCATTTCAAATTCAAGACTCATACTTTTAGCAAATGACTCACATAGAGTTTCATTCGTAGAATCGAAAATAATATCATCAACATAAATTTGAATAATAAAAAAATTATTTTCAATTTTTTTAATAAACAATGTAGTATCAACCTGCCTTTAGAAAAATTATTTTCGATAAGAAATGAGCTAAGTCTCTCATAGCTTGTTTCAATCAATAGAGAGCTTTCATCAATTTAAATATATGATTAGGGAGATTATCATTCTCAAATCCGAGAGGTTGTTCAATATAAACTTCTTCGAAAATAAAGCCATTAAGAAAAGTACTTTTAACATCCATTTGAAACAACTTAAAATTGTTACTACTAGCATAGGCAAGGAGCATCATTATGGCTTCTAATCGTGCCACAAGAGCATATATCTCTTCATAATCGATCCATTCTTCTTGGTTGAAATCTTTGGCCACTAATCTTGCCTTGTTTCTAACCACGATACCAAATTCATCTTGCTTGTTTCTAAAGACCCATTTAGTACCAATAACTAAATGGTCATTTGACCTAGGAACAAGCTTCCACATCTTATTTCTCTCAAATTGATTGAACTCATCTTGCATTGCAATGACCCATGAATCATTTTTCAAGGCCTCATCAATGCATTTAGGTTTAAATTGGGAGAGAAAAGTAGCGTTGACACAAAAATTCTTAAGAGAAGAACAAGTTTGAACCCCTTTAGATGTGTCTCGTATTATTAGCTCCTTAGGATAAGCATCTACATACTTTCAATCCTTGGGTAAGGATATTTCGGAAGTATATGCATCCAAATTACTAGATGGAGAAAGGGTTTTATTTAAATTCAAAGCATCAAAATTAACATCATCATCAAAATCATTTTTCTTAACTTCGGAAACCTCATTAAAACAACATGAATAGATTCTTCTATAATCAAAGTTCTTTTATTAAAGATACGAAATGTTTTAGAAATAGAAGAATAGCTAAGAAAAATTCCTTCATCAAATTTAGCATCAAATTTTTCTAAGACATTTTTTTCATTCAAGATAAAACACTTACACCCAAAAACTTTAAAATATGAAACATGAGGTTTTTTGTTCTACAACTCATAAGGAGTTTTGGTAAGTAAGGGTCTTACTAGAACTCTATTCATGACATAGCATGTCGTGTTTACAGCTTCGACTCAAAAATATTTAGGTAGGCTATGTTTATTCAATATGGTTCTTGTCATTTCTTGTAAATTTCTATTCTTTCTTTCTACTACTCCATTTTGTTGAAGATTTCTTAGAGTAGAGAAGTTGTGGTTGTATCCATTAGATTCACAAAATTCTTGGAAATCATAATTTTGAAATTCACCACCGTGATCACTTCGAATTGACGAAATCATAAAAACATTTTCATTTTAAACAAGTTTACAAAACTTAGAGAAATACCTAAAGCACTCACTTTTGTGTGCCACAAAATAAGTCTATGTGTATCTACTATAATCATCCATGATGATAAATGCGTATTTGCTACCTCCTAGGCTTGATATAGCAATTGGTCCGAACAAGTCCATATGGATCAATTGCAAAGGTCTAGAGGTGCTTATTTGGTTCTTAGATTTCAAGCTACCTTTTATTTATTTTCCTAGTTGACATGCATCACACACATTATCTTTGACGAACTTGATATGAGGAATTCCTCTCACAAGTTCTTTAGATAAAATTTGAGAGATTAGTTTCATGCTAGCAAGACCTAATCTCCTATGCCAAAGCCAAGCATCGTCATTCAAAATCGAAAAACATATTTCATTGCAAAGATCATTAATGTCAATAATGTATACGTTATTTTATTTTAGTACAATCATAGATGTGTTTTTGTGTGGTTTTTCAATAATGCAAGCATTAGATTCAAATTTAACAGTATATCATTTATCACATAATTGACTAATGCTCAAGAGGTTATACTTTAAGCCATCAACTAACAACACATCTTCAATAAAGAAGTTGGATTCGTTACCTATGGTTCCTTTGCCAATGATTTTACCCTTGTTGTTATCTCCGAATGTGACATATCCTTCATCTATACTAGTGAGCTTAGAGAATTGAGATGGATCTCCAGTCATATGCCTTGAGCATCCACTATCAAGGTACCATCTCTTGCTCCTAACTTATGATGGTAAATGTTTCTATAAACAAGGATGATTTTTAGGTACCCATTTGACCTTAAATGCCTCAAAAATTGATCTACATAGTTTATCATGTTGCATTGAGTCATTTGAGGTTCTTTTAGGAACCCAAATCAATTTGTGTGGACTACATTTCTTAAATGGACAATAATAAGCTATATGCCTAAATTTGTAACAAAAGTTACATTTCTTTCAGGGTGAAATATGCAAAGTAGGGCCTTTAATAATGGTGGTTGGATTTTGGTGAGAGCTACTCATAAATCCGATTCTACCTTTTTTATAAACGATTGGCAAGGATCATGCTCTTGGACTTGCTACCAACCTCAAATTTCTTTAAGGTTTCTTTGAGTAACAAGTTTTCCTTTTGAAGTATTTCTAGTTCATGGCTTTTTTGCAAGATGCTAAGCTATTTTCATGCTTAATCATTACTCTATCAAAGTTGTTAATAAGAGAAGCATATTCCTTTTTCAAAGAGTTATACTTTTTACTTAAGATTCTACATTCATCAAACAATTCATGAAAAGCACTTGAAAGCTTATCGAAAGTTAAATTTACATCTAATGAACTTGTTACCTCCAATAGCCATTAGCGCATAGTGAGCAACTTGCTCGGTGTTGGTTGGTTCTTCTTTAGAGGCCAATGGGATGAAGCATCAGTTGGGATCACTTATTCTGAAGCCTTAGGAACCATCTTCGATAATCCTAATTTATCTATTCTTCTAAAAAACTGTGAACATTTATTACCTTTCAATACTAAACTACTTCATCATATCTTGATAAACATTATAATTCCAAAACAATATCATCATGATGAAGTTAACCAAATGGAAGTAGGAATGATGTATTGGATTATGAAAGGATATAAAAATTATTTTGGCTACCTAATTCAATAAAATATGATTGAACTATCGAAAAAGGATATGATACTTCTATATGGTGGCCTAATCACAAGACTAATCCATGCTCATGACATAGTTATCCTACCTAACAAAGAAGTTATGAAACTAGATAGATTTAATGTCATAAATAGAAACCTACTTCGAAGATTGAGGTGTACATTCAGAAATGGGATATGGTCTAGATTACCTAGAAGGACTAATCCCCTTCCACCTGAACCAAAACCTGAAATACTAATATTTAGGGGTAATCAATCTCCTCCTACTAGTCCCTTTGAGGTAAAACCTCCAACAAAGCAAGTCCCCCTCTCATCTATCGACAACATAGGGACTCGAATGGATCAATTTGAACAACGTTAAGATAGATTTGAACAATGTCATGATCAAATTTTAACTGAGTTGCAACAGATTCATCAATGGCTTAATACCTTGTTTAGACATTTTGACTTGCCACCACCTGAATAAGTTGTGTATGTCTTTTTGTTAACGACGAAGGGGGAGAAGTGGACGAAATTTCTCTCTTTTATTGTGTTTACTTTGATGTTGTAATCTTATGTTGTTTACTATAATGTTATAATCTTATATTGTTTACTTTGATGTTGAAACTTTAAATGCTGAAAACTTCTATAATATTGTGATCTCTTCAATGCTAAAAATTTCTATAATGTTGTGATGTCTTTATCATACAAATGATGCATTATCGGATTCTTAATGTTGTGAACTTTTGAATACTACAATGTAATAATAATGATATTTCATGCAAGTAGTGATGAAAGGCTATGCCAAAATATTTTATAATGCATAAAATGATTGTGCATTTAATATCTTGATAACTTGAAATTATGGTGATGCACAATGCATGTGATTTCTAGTTTCAATCAAAGCTTGAATTCAAGGCTATGAATTCAAGTTTGTATGGCATATAGATAGGGGGAGTTAAGATTAACTCCTTCACCAATTGGTTGTCATCATCAAAAAGGAGGAGATTGTTGAATATTGGATTTTGATAATGAAATCAATTGGTAAATTATTTGATCTAATCTATGTGTTGAGATAAGTGTGCAGGATTAACTATGATAGCAGTAAGGCGTAAAGCAGATGATGAGCTGAAAACGAAGATTCGGACGATGTACCAGGAGCTCCCCGAGAGCTCATCTGAAGATCGCCAAGAGTTAGTCGGAAGATCGCCGAGAGTTCATCACCAGAAGCATGTTGGAAGATCGCTGAGAGCTCGTTGGAAGATCACCGAGAGTTTATCGGGAGTTCGCCAGAAGTGCGCCAGAAGACTCGCCGAGAAGTTCGTCGAAGGATCGCCGAGAGAAATCGACATATCGGACTAATTGCTTGCCTTAATTGTAGTTAAGTACATTAATTGGGATTGGGAGGTAATCCCACTAACTCAAATAGGGGCCAACTGGCCCCTTAACAGGGCTGATTTGGGCTGGATTAAACAGCCCATTCAGCATCTGAAATCACGGTCGACGGTGGCACCACCTAGGACTCGATCTCCCAAGTGTTTCTAGGTCATGGTACCGCTGACAGTTAATGCTGTCAGGCGATGGTACCACCCCTATCAAGTGGTAGTACCATTAGAGCTCGGTCTCCAAGCTCTGTCAGGTGATCGTACTGCCTAGACTGAGTAGTGGTACTACCTAGTGTCAGTCTACAGGCAATAGTACCGCCCAATAATGATGGTGGTATCGCCAGTACCCCAAAATCCAAGGAAGTGACACTTTTTAGCTTCAATAAAGAAGCCATTGGGGCCTACAAATACTGCATATTTTTTGCATGAAAGGGTAACAAAGTGCAATTGATAGTGTGAAAAATTATAAGTGTTTAGTGTGTTAAAAGTATTGTAAAAGTGAGAAGTGTCCTCCTCCTCTCTCTCTTAGCTTTGTAACCATTCAAGAAAGAGGTGTGAGACTTGTAAGGGTTATTTCTTAAACCTGGTAAAAGGAGAAAGAGCTATAAAAGGTAGTTGGTCTTCGCCTATTAAAGGAAGGTCATTAGTGGACACTAGTGGCCTTGACGGAGGAGGAATTCGAAAGTGGATGTAGGTCACACCGACCGGACCACTCTAAAATATGGTTTGCATTTCGTCTTGAGCAATTTACCTTTCTTGCAAGCTACTTTACCTTCTTACTGCATTCTCTTCGCTCTAATACACTTTTAAGTTAAAATCTTTATGAAACGGTTTTCGTTGGAATCGGGTTTAATTAAAACGTAGACTTTTGAAATGAATAATTTTTCCGCTGCACTAATTCACCCCCTCTTAGTGCCACTCTTGATCCTAATAGGTATCACAGCATGGGAGACTATGTCTGGGCGGTACCACCGCCTAACATAGTCTCAGAGATTGTGCCATGATAGTGTCACTTGTTGGGTCTGTTGGGAAATCTTTGGGGACGACATCATATGCGCAGCGGAAGAACAAGAAAAATAAAATCCCCGATTCTCAAAAAGATGTTCGTCGTCGTGCGAAGATTGGTACGCAAAAATCCACGAAACATGAAATTACGTATAGAGTAGATTGTGTTACCTAGGGAGATCGTATATCCCTGTTTCCTTGCAGATCCTTAGGAGAGGGTGAAGGAGGTCAAGCGTCCTCCTCTCTAGCGGTGATCCACACATCGGGGGTTCTGACGGCGGCGCCTCAAAAAACGCCGGACCTACTCGAGGGTGGAGATGGAGAGGAGAATAGGAAAAAAAAACAAAAGCTCTCTAGCCCATGGGGCTTTGAATCCCTCCTATTTATAGAGGTCCCCTGTCAAACCCTAATGGGTCCTCCCCTAGTGGGTGTTGGATCTGCATCCAATAAGACAAGGGCTCCAGTCGGGATATCTCATATCCGGAACCTCTATTCATCGCAATGCCTACCATATGTGTGTGACCCTCTAGGCCCAATATTGAGCTGGCCGTGAGTCATACCGTCGAACTCCTTCTAACTCGGTGAATTATTATCTCTGTAATAATTCACTTTCGACTTATCGACTACGGACGTACTTAGGCCACTACTGGCAGTCCCCTGCGATCTGAGGGAATCCAATCCATTGGACCTTTCTGTCCTCGCCATCGCGTGTACCTATAGTCACTCATCCATCTAACATACCATAGACCGTATATCGAGCATGGTGTTGTCGGACCATACTGGTTTCTTCTCAAGTCTCGCTCTAATCGGATTCTCCTGGAGAACTCTTTCTCTCTCGGCCCGAATGACCCTAGTCGTGGATTTGTCTGAGCAAGAACACATGGGATATTCCTCTCATGACGCCGAGAGTGGATGATCCTCTATCGACACTCAATAGCCCTCGTGAAGGTCGACTACCACTCCCAATGACCAGGTGTACTAGATGGGACAACCAAATCTATAAGTCCGGTATCAAAGAGTGGAGCACTTCGTCAGGACATCCTTGGTGTCTCAAGTCTAAGGACCAGATACACCACTAGGACTACGGAATCGCTGTTTGACAATAAGGCATCATCAACCATCCAAAGATTCCGTAATCGGATCAATCAGTGAACTTATTCTCCAATGAGCACCTGTTTGTATCCCTAGTGTCCCTACACAAGCAGCTATGAGACCATTTGCATCCATCATATGGACGGGTATACAAAGACACCGATCATCCCGGTTATCACGATATCCCTCTCGGTAACCTATGACCGGGGATTATTTAGGATATGTGTTTAAAGGTGAATCGATCTCACTATCGTTGATCTTATCACGATCCGATTCCCCATTGCACAAATCCAAGGACATCACAATATATGTATGCATTTATGCAATAGTTATAAAGTGATATATGCCAAAATATAATAAGCAAAAAAGATTCTATATTAAGTCACACGTGCCATCACTCACGTGATTGGCTTCTTTGGGCACTTATGACTAGCAATCTCCCACTTGACCTAAAGCCAATCACCTATGTATCGATCCCCATCGGGACCCACATGACGCTCAAAACAAATCTGAGACAACGGTTTTGTTAGTGGATCTGCAATGTTATCTTCGGATGGAACTCTTTCCACTACTACATCTCCTCGAGTCACGATCTCTCTGATAAGGTGGAACCTCCTTAGAACATGCTTAGATTTAGGATGAGACCTAGGTTCCTTTGCTTGAGCAATCGGCCCGTTGTTGTTGTCGCCAATATAGGGAGATCGGCTCTTAAGCTACCCGACCGACTCCCAAATCTATGATGAACTTCTTCACCCAAACTCCCTCCTTTGCTGCATCCGATGCAGCAATGTACTCCGCCTCGTGGTCGAGTCGTGGTGGTATCTTGCTTGGAACTCTTCCAACACTGCTCCTCCTCCATTCAAGGTGTACACATACCACGAATTCGACTTGCTATCATCGGCATCGGTGAAAACTTGAGTCGTGTAGCCTTCAACCTTAAGGCTATTACCTCCATATACTAGTAAATGATCCTTAGTCCTTCTCAAGTACTTAAGGATACACTTTACTTGCTTTCGATACTCCAAGCACGGATCCGCGATACCGCTTTCGTGACACTCAAAGCATACGCTATATCAGGCCTAGTACATAGCATGGCATACATGATAGACCCTATTGTTGAGGCATAAGATATCATATCCATGTTCGTCCTTTCTTCTGGAGTCTTTGGGGACATACTCGTAGAAAGCGATATCCCATGTCTCATCGGTATGAGACCTCTCTTGGAATTTTCCATGCCAAACCTTTTGACAATGGTTTCTATGTACCTGGACTGGGACAAGCCAAGCATCCTCTTGGATCTATCTCTATAGATTCTAATCCTCAAAATATAGGATGCTTCCCCTAAGTCCTTCATGGAGAAGTGTCTAGATAACCAAGCCTTTACTATCGATAGCATTCCTACGTCATTCCCAATGATCAAGATGTCATCCACATATAACACCAAAAAGGTGATAGCGCTCCCACTTACCTTTTTGTACACACAAGGCTCATCTTCGTTCTTAACGAAGTCATAAGATCTGATTGTCTCATCAAATCTTATGTTCCAACTTCGGGAAGCTTGCTTTAATCCATAAATGGATCTAAGCAACCTACACACCTTATCTGGACAGTTCTTGGACACGTATCCCTCAGGTTGTATCATATACACCTCCTCGAGATTCCCATTGAGGAATGCGGTTTTCACATCCATCTGCCAGATCTCATAATCATAGTGTGCTGCAATAGGCAATAGAATTCTGATGGATTTTAGCATTGCTACGGGTGAGAAGATTTTGTCATAGTCAACACCTTGCCTTTGATGATACCCCTTAGCCACTAACCTTGCTTTATAGGTCTCTACCTTTCCATCTACTCCGATCTTTTTCTTAAAGATCCACTTGCAACCGATGGGTACAATACCTTCGGGCGCATCAACTAGGTTCCAAACCTTATTGGAGTACATAGAATCCATCTCAGAATTCATGGCTTCTTGCCACTTCCCAGAGTCTATACTCATAATAGCCTCCTCGTAGGTCTGAGGATCAATATCCTTTACATCCTCTCCTCTAATATGTCCCACTTATCTCTCGGGAGGATGGGATACTCTATCGATCTGCATAAAGTTGAAACTTGTGTATTAGGTACTGAATGGGACTTCATTTGCCAGTGGTGCTTGAGCTTGGTTCTCCAACCTCGCTCAATTCTATCATTCTCCCACTATCTCCATAAGAATGTGTTCCTTCTCAAGGAACACTGCTCTCTTAGCTACAAAGACCTTTTGGTCCTCGAGATGACAGAAATAAAACCCACAAGTTTCCTTGGGGTATCCCACAAATTTGCATGCTTTCGTCCTTGATTCTAACTTATCGGGGTTGTGTCTTTTAACATGTGCTGGGGGCAGCCCCAAATCTTAACAACCTTAAGATCGGGGCTTTTTCCCTTTCCATATCTCATATGGTGTAGACACTACCGACTTAGTTGGAACTCTGTTCAAAAGGTAAGCTGTGGTTTCTAGGGCATATCCCCCGAAATGAGATGGGTAGGTCAATGAAACTCATCATGGACCGCACCACCATATCTAATAATGTACGATTTCTCCTTTCAAAGACACCATTCAGGTTGAGGTGTATAAGGAGGTGTCCATTGGGATAATATCCCATGGTCCTTGAGGAACTAAGTGAACTCTGTACTTAAGTACTCACCTCCTCGATCGATCGAAGAGTTTTGATACTCTTTCGGTCACGGTTCTCCACCTCATTCTTATACTCTCTGAATTTCTCAAAGGCCTCGGACTTGTACTTCATTAAGTACACATATCCATACCTTGAGAAATCATCAGTAAATGTAATGAAGTAGGAGTAACCTCCAATGGCATGAGTTGACATGGGTCCACATACATCACTATGTATGAGTTCCAACAACTCAGTGGCTCTCTCTCCTGTTCCACTAAATGGAGAGTTGGTCAGTTTTCCACGAATACAAGGCTCACAAGTTGCATATGACACATAGTCGAATTGATCTAGATATCCATCATTTAGCAACTTTTGAATCCTTCTTTCATGGATGTGACCTAGCCTACAATGCCACAGGTATGCACTGTTCAACTCATCTCGTTTCCTTTTGGACACATTTACATTTATGATATATGGAGTGGTGTCTAATATAAATAAACCATTATGCAATGTTCCTTTCATGATGATCTTATCATCTAATAATATCGAACAACCATTGTTCTCAAAAACAAATTTATACCCACTAACTGTTAAACATGAAATGGAGATAATGTTTTTGATAATAGAAGGAATAAAATAACATGCATTTAATGCAATAAAAGCTCCACTAGGCAGATGTAGGGCGACCTCGCCAACAGCTACTACAGCAACTTTTGCTCTATTACCCATCTTGAGATCCATCTCGCCTCTCTCTAGTCTCCTAGGCCTTGCCAGAACCTGCAACGAATTGCATATATGATAAACACTACCGGTATTCAATACCCATATGTTATCATAAGAGTCTGACAAATGGAGACTGATCATGAATGTACCTAAAGCTTCATCAAGCTTTTATTTCGCCCTTTCTGCAAGGTACTCTTTGCAGTTTCTCTTCCAGTGCCCATCTTTACCATAGTGGAAGCACTGGCCTTTGTCCTTTGCTAGGTTTTTCTTAGCAACCTTTGCTTTACCTGGTTTGACCTTGCCCTTTCCCTTCTTAAGGGACCTTTCTGCTTTCCTTTTCCTTTTGGTCTCACTAGTATAGAGAACTGGCTTCTCTTTCTTGATAGTACTCTCTACCTCCCTCAACATATTGAGAAGCTTTGGGAGAGTCACTTCAAGCTTGTTCATATTAAAATTCATTATGAACTGTGAAAAGAAATCTGGTAGGGACTGAAGCACAATGTTCACACACAAGTTATCCTCTAGGACCATTCATAGACCTGTGAGTTTCTCTATCCACTCAATCATCTTTAGGACATGGTTCTAAACCGGTGTCCCCTCAGTCATCCTAGCGCGAAAGATGCTCTTAGATATCTCATATCGTTGAGTCCTTCCCTGTTCCTCAAACAATTTGCGGACATGTAGGAGAATGGATCTGGCATCCATCTTTTCATGTTATCTCTGTAACTCAGGAGTCATAGAGCCCAACATATAGCACTGAGCAAGAGTGGAGTCATCAATGTACTTCACGTAGCGAGCGATCTCATCCTCGTTTGCCCCTTCTTCGAGCGCAGGCATCACTGTATCAAGGACGTACATAATTTTCTCCGCTGAGAAAACAATTCTCAAGTTACGGAGCCAATCTGTATAATTTGGACCAGTGAGGCGGTTAACATCAAGTATGCCACGTAAGGGATTTGAAAGCGACATTTTCTGAAAATAAAGATGCAGCAGAAATGAATAACATGCAGATTTTGCAAGAAATAAACTATCAAGATATGGACTTCTATCTTAATATGCTCCCACTATTTTACTAACGAGTCACGCGACACCCTCAGCATGTGAAACGGAAGTCTTCGGCAGACTTCTAGTGGGGATCAGGATCCAATCAACGTCTTAGTGTAACCTCGAGGGACTCGACCAATCACACTAAGCCTAAAAGGTAGGCAACTATTGTCGATCACAACTCCTTGTGATTCCCGTCCTGTTTGGCCTCCGAATCACCATGGCCTTAAGGGACTCGACCAACCATAATGCTCGGTTAAGTCAACACCTTCGTTATAAGATGAGTCTGATTTGATGATATACCCTCGAGGGACTCGACCAAGTATACCATGCCCTTAGGTCACTAGTGACATCTCTATGTCGTAAGCAAGATAGCGAATCGTGATATAGGTGAGTCTCGAGGGACTCGACCAACTCAACCTACACCGGGAATCGGTTCCTACTTATAACGATGGAAGGCCACGTGGGTCAATCTAATTGCCTCACGTTTACCGACTTAATATTATCGAGAGATGTTTTTATGATTTGGTCTCCTAATATGACATGTCACACATATACATATTTATTATATATCTACATCACATGCAAATATATATACATATCTAGTATGTGTATAAGCAATTACACCAGATGATCATGGACCACAACCTAATATGATTAGGCCCGAGCTAGTAGGCCTAATCACTCACATTAAGGTCTATGTGTGCAACGGTGCATCTCCATGCCCTGTGATCGTCCATTTCGTCTTTATCGATTCTGTCGACATCTTGATGCATCTTCATACATCACGATCGTCCGTCTCGTGGGTCCCGCTATCGCATCCACGCTCCCGCTGTGCCTCCTCATGTGATTACAACTTAATCATAGGCACGCAGGCCCGACAATAAACGATAAATATAATGGAGGTTCGCAGACATCAATAATAATAATCACAGGTACACACATCACACGGTCCATGATCATCCGTCCACACATCATACATCACATGTATAAATAATCATCATCATTTAGGACTACTAGATAATAATAATAAAAAATAATAATCAACTAAACCTTTTAATTAATTAATATTTTCTGAAATCAGGGACATTATAGGGAATTTCTGAATTCATAAGGGTATTTTCGTAATTTGGACAAAAGATAAAAATTGGAATTTCTCAAATTCTGAGGGGCAAAATTATCTTTTGCCCAGAAAACCCTAATGCCCTTTCCCCTTTTCGTTGCTGCCTCCGCCGCCACCCTGCCGGCTGACTATGCAATGGCGAGGGCGAGGAACCTTGCCCTACGCTGCGGAACGCCCCTTTGGAAGGCATTCTTGCCTAACGCGGGTGGGCGCCTCAGCAGCGGTGGTTGTCTGTTGGGCGACAGCCCCTTAGGTGGGTTTAAGCTGCGGGGGAGCATCGGCGACGGCGCCCGCCCTCTGCAAATAGGCCCCCCCCGCATTCTGGCCAGACATAGCCCCTATCTTTGCCCGCCCTCATTTGCCATACGCATGCATATAAATCGAGGGCAGCAACTGTTGCTGCCCTTCCTTGTTTTTAGTCCACAATTTTGGCGTCAAAATTCTTCCTAAACACAACACACGCGGTTTCAAAAAACCAATCATTCGCATACGAACAACCCGGCTCGATACCATTGTTGGGAAATCTTTGGGGCGACATCATATGCGTGGAAGAACAAGAAAAACAAAATACCTGATTCCCAAAGAGATGTTAGGTAGTCGTCTGCGAATTAGTGCGCAAAAAATCCATGAAAACATGAAACTGCGTATAGAGTAGATTGTGTTACCTAGAGATCGTATATCCCTATTTCCTTGCGATCCTTAGGAGGGGTGAATGAGGTCAGCGTCCTCCTCTCTAGCGGTGATCCACACAGCAGGGTTGCGACGACGTTCCTCAAAACTCCAGACCTACTCGAGGTGGAGATGGAGAGGAGAATAGGAAAAAGCAAACAAAAAAGCTCTCTAGCCCATGGGGCTCAATCCCTCCTATTTATAGAGGTCCCCTGTCAAACCCTAATGGGTCCTCCCTAGTGGGTATTGGATGCTGCATCCAATAAGACAAAGGGCTCCGTCCGGATATCTCATATCCGAACCTTTATTCATCGCAATGCCTACCATATGTGTGTGACCCTCTAGGCCCAATATCAAGCTGGCTGTGAGTCATACCTGTCAGAACTCCTTTTAACTCAGTGAATTATTATCTCTGTAATAATTCACTCGACTCATCGACTACGGACGTACTAGGCCACTACGCCGTAGTCCCCAAACGATATAGGGGAATCTAATCCATTGGACCTGTCTGTCCTTAATTACCGTGTACCTATAGTCCCTCATCCATCTAATATACCAGAGACCGTATATCGAGCATGGTGTTGTCAGACCCACACGGTTTTTCTCGAGTCTCGCTCTAATCGGATTCTCCCGGAGAACTTTTTCTCTCTCAACCCGAATGACCCTGGCCAGGGATTTGTCTGAGCAAGAACACATGGGATATTACTCTCATGACGCCGAGAGTGGATGATCCTCTAACGACACTCAATAGCCCTCGTAAGGTCGACTACCACTCCCAATGACCAGTTGTACTAGATCTGGGACAGCCAAACCTATAAGTCTAGTATCAAAGAGTGGAGCACTCATACAGGACATCCTTGATGTCTCAAGTCTAAGGACCAGATACACCACTAGGACTACGAAATCGCTGTTTGACAATAAGTCATCATCAACCATCCAACATTCCGTAAGCGGATCAATCAGTGAACTCATTCTCCAATGAGCACCTGCACTATATCCCTAGTGTCCCTACACAAGCAGCTATGAGACCAACTGCATCCATCATATGGACGGGTATACAGCACACCAGTCTGTCCGGTTATCATGATATCCCTCTCGAGTAACCTATGACTGGGATTATTTAGGATATGTGTTTAAAGGTGAATCGATCTCACTATCGTGATCTCATCACGATCCGATTCCCATTGCACAAATCCAAGGACATCACAATATATGTATGCATTTATGCAATAGTTATAAAGTGATATATGCCAAAATATAATAAGCAAAAAGATTCTATGTTAAGTCACACGTGCCATCACTCACGTGATTGGCTTGCTGTGCACCTATGACTAGCAGGGTCACTATTTGGGCCTTTCACTTGGCCCAACACAATCTATACATGGGCCCAAATGACTCCTAATTAGGTTGGCTCAATTCCAATCTTAATTATATGCTAACTATAAAATTTAAGGCATACACTAAGCAAATTTGGTTCGATTAGTCTTGGTTTCTTCTAGCGAGCTTCCGGTGATCTTTCGGTGAACTTCCGACGATCTCTTAGCAATGTTCGAGCGAACTCCTGGTAAACTCTTGGACTTCACGATGATCTTCTTAGCGAGTTTTGACGAGTTTCTTCGGCAAGCTCCTGGACTTCTCGGTTAATTTTGGTAAAACTTCCGACGAACTCTCGAACTCCCAAAGAAATCTCGTTCTTGACCCGGGGGCTTCATTTTGCTTTATGCCTTGATCACTATCATGGTTAATCCTGCACAAATAAAACCTACTTCGATCTGGATAATTATTATAAAGCTTGAATCATGTTGTCCGGCATATTATTGGTTCATCGACGCTTCATCCGATTCTTCGGCATATTGTCCTCTCTTGTGGCCTATTGCCCAATCGGTCAGTTGACCTCCGTAACTCCGATTTTCTTGGCGTAATTTTCGCTCTTCTTGGCACGATGCCCGAACTCATGGACCGAACCCTTCTGTCGATACGTCGACTGATCCTTCTGCTCGACATCTAATCTTCTAGCATGTTCTATTCCGGCCCAACATGATTTTTCCTGTTTTAATTGTCTCTCCCTGATCGAAGCATCCTACGTCACTCAAAACACAAATCAAATCATAAATACTATCAATTGGTTTCATCATCAAAATCCAAGATTCAATAAAAATATAATATTTATTTCTTATAGTTCACACATGAAAATGAAATGTAAACTATTTACTTCCTAAAAATCAAATCACTCGTTAGAAAATAAATTAATTAATAATTTAATTGATTAGTAGAATTTCTAACTTATCTACATGATTAAGGAAATCAAATTTAATCATTTTATTAACTATAGTATACAAACAAAATTAATAATAAAGTAATACATCATTTATAGTAATTAATTTATGTTAATAGATTATTTTTTAATGATAGAGTACTAGAAAGAATGATAACAATGAAAAAAACACAAAAGAATGACTACCATTCTCACTCTAACTTAAGTAGGAAACTCACATGATGAAAGTGGCATATCTCCCCTAGTCTTGCATATAAAATTTGGCTGTTCAAAATGGATAAAAAATCGAATCAAATTGGAACTGAACTCGAATTGAGTCAGTAACAAATCAGTTCGGTCTAAACTGTTTATAAATTATTCGATTTTGAATACTATAAATAATTTTAATTTAGAATATCCTTTTTCGATTGACTTAATCAATTTAAATCAAATCAAACATAATTTAATTTAAAAGATATCGATCAAGATCTTGGTTTAATTCAATTGAATTGAATCAGTTAATTTAAAAACTATCATTTTTAAAAAAATAATTTAAAATTATAAATTAGTTAATCAGTTAACTAAATCAGATTGATTAATTTTAAAATAATTTGATTAAATAAATCTAAATCGATTTCAATTTAGACTATACCAAACCAAAAATAGTTTGGTTTAAACTGATTTGAACATCCCAAACATAAAGGATAGAATATCATACAGTTACAAATCAAACTATGAGTTTCACCACTCACATATAATTTGTGAAAAAATCTCATTTCATTAATTAATATATTATAATATTTTAGTTCCTTTTATGGGTTCAAATAAAAATATATATAAATATAAAAAATTATAATTTTATCAAATCAGATATATAATTTGTTTTGGAAGATAATATAATGAATTGATTTGAGAAAAGCAGATAATATTCTTGAATTGATTTGAAAATATTTTTTTTAATATTCTTATTGATATACTTCCAAAAATAAAATTTTTAAGATCTTCAATCAAAATTATAATCTTCAATGAAAATCGAATTTGATTTCTTTCCTGTTTTCTGTATTTTTTTTTTTTTTTTTTTTGCCTCCTTAAGTGGATATTGCTATATGACAACCACTTACAACATATACAAAATATGTTTAAACTAATTAAATTTATTTAATGAGAGATAAACTAAATAGGTTTTGCATGAATGACACTAGGATCAAAAGATTAGCTTACATACTCCAATTCCATTAGTTAAATAATCAACATAAACACAGAATATACTAGAAGGCTTTTATGGTATAAGAGTTCCAAGTTTTCTTTTTCTTCAAAACTTTGTGGATTATATTTTCGATGAAGGAATGATGTAACTGAGGACATGCAACCAAAGTAGATATACTATATTGAGTAGCCTAGTGCAAGACCAAGTTATGTTCATGCTTATAAAGCACAAATTGTTTCGGAATACTTACGTGATTCTTACAGATACCTTTACTATGAACAAGTTATGTTAATGTCTATGCAGCACAAATTACATCGATGCTTATAGATATAGATACAGTTCTAACGAACAGTAGAAATTGTAATTGCACTCTGTTGTACCCCTAACGAGTCATTAATGGGCTTATCAAACCTTTAATCCAAAAGAAATCCAACAGTCCGACATACATGTAGCCGACACTAAGCAGCCTTATGTTTATCCTTGGACGCGATTGGTTGCTGCATGGGTCTCACCAGTGGGTCCTCATTCCCGGGGCAGTCACGTACACGACGTCGGCAATTTTATTTAATGTCGACGGACTTGCTTCGCAAGCTATCACCGCAACGCCTTCGAGTCGAAGATTCTGCTTTGACTATCCGAATGACGGCGTCATCTCAAACGTCACCCTTTTCCCCGCCGCCGCCTCAACGTTGTACAACCCACAATGGTCAACTGTCCCCCATCCTTGGATGCCGTTCACGCCTCTCAAACATTCGTGGCGATCTCGCACTTGCGGAAACGAATCTTCGATCGTCCGATTTCAATCTGACGGTCCTAATATGTTCCTTGTGGGGCGTGCCACGTCGGGCCCGGCAAATCCCTGGTTTGGCTCACCAGTCTCGGCCCAGCATCAGCCAGTAAATTGGAGCTTGCCATTCGTCAGAAGCTGATTGCAGTCGAAAGATCCCGTGGCGCCGCCAATGAGAAACGGTCTTTTCCTCAGTGATGGCTAGGACAAAACACAGTAACTGCACCCGTTGCTCCACTCGGAATCACGGAGAACCAACGAGGGACCCACTTGCCTTCTGACTGTGGGAAGCTAAGAGAACCGCGTGGGTCCCACTTTTGTTTTCTCTAATCAGAAGGTCGGCATAAGTCTTTAACGGGTACATAAAGCATCACTCCTCATCTCTATGGATCAGCCTGAAATGTCCAAATAAAGACAATTACAATATTAATAGATAATAATTACTGTTGCAAAAATTATTATTATTAGGTGGATTAACTTTCTCGTTGAATCTTCCGTGTTCTCTCGATTGCATCATCCATTCTCTCACCACACCACAGCTTTACATATATATATATAGTCCCACCATTTGCATCCCCTTCGCAATTCTCCGTTTACTCTCAGAGCAGATCGATAGACATGCCTTGCGAGGTGATGGCCGCCTGCGTCCAGAGCTGCTGCGCCAAGTCCGCCATGATCAAATCCGTCGCTTTTGACGCTACCCGATCTCTCATCCACGGGACCGGTCTCTGCCAGCTCATGGTCGACCTCTCCCTCGTCGACGAGGTGTGGTGCAGGATACAGGAAGAGGCGCGAGCCGTCGCCGAGGAGGAGCCCCTCCTCCACAAGCTCTACGACGACCTCGTCCTCTCTCATGAAACATTAGAATCCGCTCTCTCCGCCAACCTCGCCAGCAAGCTGGCCGTACCCGCCCTCCTCTCCACCAGCGTCCTCCGGGATCTATTCTCCGCAGTTCTGGGGAACGACTCTGAGATCCGACGGGCCATCCGCGTCGACCTCCGCGCCGCTAGGGACCGTGACCCGGCTTGCGATAAGATGGTACATTGCTTCCTCTACTACAAGGGCTTCATGGCGCTGCAGGTGCACCGGGTGGCCCACCGACTATGGATCGAGGGTCGTAGGTCGGTGGCACTACTGCTGCAGAGTCGCGTGTCAGAGGTCTTCGCGGTAGACATCCACCCGGGGGCTCGGATCGGGGCCGGCGTGTTGTTGGACCACGCCACTGGGTTGGTGATCGGCGAGACGGCGGTGGTTGGAGATGACGTCTCGTTCCTGCACGGTGTCACGTTGGGCGGCACCGGAAAGGAGATCGGCGATCGGCACCCGAAGATCGGCGATGGGGTGCTGATCGGCGCTGGGACACAAGTGCTGGGAAATGTGAGGATCGGGGAAGGGGCAAAAATCGGGGCCGGGTCGGTGGTGCTGAAGCCGGTGCCGCCGAGGACAACAGCAGTGGGGAACCCAGCAAGACTGATCGGCGGCAAGGAGAAGCCGGTCCGTTTGGAGCGCCGAGCCGGCCTGACCATGGACCACACCTCGTGGTCGGCTTGTACCACCTGAGAACACTCGGTTGCTGCGATCATCATCATTAACAGTGTAATTGTCGAGTGCACTGAGGAAGGAGCTCAGCTCAATTTGTTTTGAGCCGTCTCTCTTTCTCTCTTCCTTTCCCTTATTACCTTCATATAATATGGTCCAGAAACAAGGTTTTCGCGGGTTCCCTTTTCCCTTATTTTGCTTTGCATCAAAAGGGAGCTTCTGTAATCGTTTTTTGTCTGCGTCTCTGTGTCTGGTTTGCTCCATGTTGATGATAGCTGCAGAAAGCATCCGGTAAGGGTATATGCTTCTGTTGTGCAGCAGTGGCTGCTGCTCCCCTTGCGTGAGATGGAATGGACAAGGAACTGTCTCGCTTCCTATACTTTTATTGTGGTCTCGGAAGAATCCCCTTACAAGATACTGTCTCTTGGTTTCTTCTCGCATTGTTTTGATCGGAAAGCTTGCACGCCATCGGTTGGAGAATTCAGACTAGGTTTGAATGAGCGCCTCTTGCTTTTTTCACACACTTTATAGCGGCGCCCACATTTACTACACGGATTCATGGATATCGCTGTGCCACATTTCGCTTTGACCGACCAATGGAAAACAGCACCCTAACGTGCCACCTTCTCATCCTCGATCTAAGCTAGCTTGTGCGATTTCAAAGTACTAAGCTAGCTTGTGCGTCAATTACGTGTCGTCACCGAGTAGTAAAACAAAAAATATTTTTAATTAAAATAAAAAAAATATTTAAATCTTTATTTTACTAGATCCTTCTCTATCTCATCTCTTCTGATTACATCATCCATCTATAAATCTTCTTGGTATATGTTAACGTGTCTACTTAATTCATCTTATTCGCTCTCACTTGCACTGCCTCTTATGTCCTCTTGCTTTATTCGCCTAGTTTTGGGACCAAAGACAAGTTGATGGTGCCGCCAGAGAAGATAGATAAGGTAGGATAAGCATAAGCACCAACGTTACCATTACTTTTGTCATTATCACCAATACCATCATCGCCAAAGATATTATCCCTACATGATTAAATGAACGTCCTCATTCCCATCAATTTCTTAAGATCTCAAATCTTCTCTAAAACATCTCTAATTTCATTTTCTTGTTTTTTTTTCCTGCCCAGCGGCAAAGAAAACATAATATGGTGGTAGTTGAAGAAGAAGAAGAAGAAATTTGAAAGATTCTACAGGACCATTGAATAGATTTAGAAGTTTTCATCAAATTTGCTTATGCTCCTCTCATGTACAAGAATCTTCCCATGAATTTAAGGTGAAATTAGCCAGCCCAAGATAATGCATTCTACCTTAATGTTGTTCCATTTGCACTAGATGGGATGAGACCTTGCAAACCCCAGCGAGTGAAGCCAATGCCACATCCTTGTGGCAGGCTACCAGCTCAGCATTCTGTATGTAGGTCACTTGCACCTTCTCACAGACCTGGTGATATGAATGAGCAAGTTGATTATAATTTTGCCAAAGACCCTTTAACTATTCATCGAGGACCAATGACAAGAGCAAAAACTAAAAGGATGAAAGAAGCCTTAACTTGTTTATTAGAAGCCATTTGGAAGGAGCAAGCTAGTCAAAACTTGGTCAAGGTTCTATGGATACAAGAAGTGCCTAAAATAATCAACCTGATTCAAATAAGTCAACATCATGAAGAGAAATTCCAACTTTGAGAGAAGGATGAATTTTTAGCCATATTTGAAGAATAAAAGTCATTCAGCCATATTGGACCATATTAGGATTTGTGGGCTTATTCATGAATAATTATTCAAAACAATTCAATGTAGATTCATGAGTAATCTACATTCATGCATTAGGAATATAAATGTTATTTAATATATTCATTCCCTTTATACTTTGCCTTTGTACTATATAAACAAGGCTAACTCTCTTTGTAAGAGCACATTTTGGAGAAATATATTCGACTTATAACACCGGTGAGTGTTTTGTTTTTAAGTTCTTGCATGAACTTTGGACTTATCAAGCATTTCTGTTTGTGGCGTTCAAAACCCAAGAAAAATCTTTGTTTTTCCTTTCAACTTATCAAGCTTCTTAGTTTGTGACGTTTTAAGGGAATCAAAGTACTATTCTAATTACTTCATCAAATTTTCATTGATTATGTGATTAGAATAGTTTTCCTAACTTCAATCTTGAACGATCCATCTTGTTTCAAATCGTTGGAGGGGGTCAATTTGCATTCCATATTTATCATAGCTTTTTAGCTATCGGGGTATATGGTTGTTAAGTTGAAGATTTCCATCATTTGGTATCAGAGCTCGGCTCAATTTTGAGGTTTGCGTATATATTTATTTGCTATCTTTTAGATTTTCTTTTCTTTTCTCTTCTTCTTCTTTTTTTTTGGCCAATATCTATATTTATTGTTCTTCTTTCATCTTTATTATTGTGCTTCTTATGTTATTACTATTCTTATTTGTAATTCCGCACTTTATGGTATTAAAAAAAAAAAATCAAAAAGTCAAAAAAAAAAAAGAGAAAATCAAAGGCTAAAAATAAAAAAAGAGAGAGAGGGAAAATCAAAGGTCAAAAAAAAAAAAAAGAGATCAGAATTAGAAAAAAAAAATTACGGATTCAAAGAATACTTGCAAGTTACAGAATTTGATCTTTGTTCATTTGAATTTCTATTTCGATTTGGAAATCTTTCTTCATTTCTAAAAAAAAAAAGAAAGAAATTCTAGTCTTTGCTTATGATTAAAGTGTATTACACACATCTTTAAATTGGTCTCTTTTATTTGCTTTTAAAGCTGTCCAATTTCACTATTTTTTTTTGAATTGTCATAATCTGAATTGTTTGTTTAGGTACCTTAGTTAATCTAAGAACTCAAATAACAAAACAAGAGAGGTAAAAGGCAAGAGTGGTAAGATCAATATAGAGAAAAGCCAAAAAAAAATTATGTGAAACATAAGTGGAGTGAATCAAATCTAGAGTGGAAAAAAAAAAAAAAACGTGAGGGAGTGTTGGTGAGGTTGTTCTAACTTTGTTTTTCAGGTTGTATACATGTCTAAAGATAAAGAAGCGAGTTCATCATCCAATGATCTTTTAGTTCAAGCAATGCAGCAACAATTTGAACATATGTTCAAAGTGATGGGAGATGTAAGAGATCATCTAGAAAGGCATGATGATGCAATTAATAGATTGCAAGGTGAATCACGACGTGGGAGACAACCAACCTTTGTCAATGATGAATATGATGGTGGCGATGACGTGGATGATGACCAAGTTACTCTAATTGGTCAAGATATTAATCCTAGAAGACAAACTAGGAGAGGACGTTTTGATGGTGTGGACAAAAACATAGGCAGCATCAAAATGAAAATTTCTTCTTTTCAAGGGAAGAATAATCCAGATGCCTATTTGGAGTGGGAACGAAAAGTGGAGATGATATTTGAATGTCACAACTACTCTGAAGAGAAAAAGGTAAAATTAGCCGCTGTTGAATTTTTTGATTATGCTATTGTTTGGTGGGATCAATTGTGTAAAGACAGGCGTAGAAATGGTGAAAGGCCTGTGGAGACTTGGTTGGAGATGAAACAAATCATGAGGAGATTTGTCCCTAGCTATTACTATAGGGATTTGCATCAACGACTGCAAACCTTGACACAAGGTTCCATGAGTGTTGATGAGTATCACAAGGAGATGGAGATAATCATGATAAGGGCTAATATGGATGAAGATCGTGAGGCCACCATGGCTCGATTCGTAAGTGGATTAAACAAGAACATTGCTGATCTTGTAGAATTGCAACATTATGTGAAGATTGAAGATATGGTGAATGTGGCCATGAAGATTGAGAGGCAACTCAAAAGAAAAGGCACAAGGTATGATTCAAAATCTTATTCGGGTTCTTCTTCTTCTTGGAAACCGAATTAGAGTAAAAAGGATGATAAACCCATTGTTAAGCCTAAAATTGATGAGACTAAAGGTAGAAATGAATTAGGCAACAAGGGTAAAGGTGAGAATCTACCTAATCAAACTAGAGGTATTAAGTGTTTTAAGTGCCTTGGGCATGGACATGTGACACGTGAATGTCCTAATAAAGGAGTTATGATCATGAGGGATGGAATTGTAGAATCTGAAAGTGAGAAAGAGGATGATGAAGACATTCTAGAGGATACTAGTGATATAGAGTATGCTAAAGGTGAAAATCTAGTTGTTCAACGCATACTTAGTTTGCAAAATGAAAATGATGAACATGGTGAACAACGTGAAAATCTGTTTCATACTCATTGTTTGATTGCTAACAAGTTGTGTAATGTGATTGTTGATAGTGGAAGTTGCACAAATGTGGCAAGCACCTTGCTTGTGGAGAAACTGAAATTACCTACTATCAAGCATTCAAAACCTTACAAGTTACAATGGTTGAATGATAGTGGTGTAGTAAAGGTAAATCAACATGTGTTAATTTCCTTTTCAATTGGTAGATATAAGGATGAAGTTTGGTGTGATGTGGTACTGCTAGTCATATGTTATTGGGGAGACCATGGCAATACGATCGAAGGGTAATACATGATGGATTCAAGAACCGTTATTCTTTGATCATAGATGGACAGAAATATCAGCTTGGACCTTTGCCTCCAAAGACAAATTTTGAGGACCAAATGCGCATAAAACAACAATATGAGGAGCTTGAGTCTTCATTAACCAAAACTTTGGGGAGGGAAAAAGAAAGGGAGAAAAAAGAAAATGATGAGTTGAGTAATAAAAATGAGAGTATACTTATCAAAAAAAATAAAAATGAGAGTATTGGGAAATACAAGGGAAGAGAAAACAAAGAAAGTTTGAGTGAAAGAAAAATGAGTGTTTATGCCAAAATGAGTGATGTGAAGAAAGCCTTAACCATGAGGCAGCCCTTACTTGTACTTATGTATAAGGATGTTCTGATTACTTCTAACAAAATTGACAAAAGTTTGCCTAGTGTTATTGTTGATCTTTTGCAGGAAAATGAGGATCTCTTTCCCGAAGAAGTTCCTAATGGTTTGCCACCAATTAGAGGAATTGAGCATCAAATTGATTTCATTCCAGTGTGCAAGCATATCAAATAAGCCAAAGATATAGATGCAACCCCAAAGAGACCAAGGAAATCCAAAACAAGTAAGTAAGCTTATGAAAAAAGGGTATGTGCGAGAAAGCATGAGTCCATGTGCAGTTCTGATTGCATTGGTGCCTAAAAAGGATGGATTATAGAGAATGTGTATTGATTGCCGAGCCATCAACAAAATCACGGTAAAGTATAGACATCCTATTCCTAGGCTAGATGATATGTTGGATGAATTGCATGGTTCTTGTGTGTTTTCAAAAATTGATTTAAAATCTGTATATCATCAAATAAGAATGCATGAAGGTGATGAATGGAAAACCGCTTTCAAAACTAAACATGGTTTATATGAATGGTTGGTTATGCCTTTTGGCCTAACTAATGCACCTAGTACTTTTATGAGATTGATGAATCATATTTTACGTGCTTACATTGGAAAATTTGTAGTGGTTTATTTTGATGATATACTTGTGTATAGCAAAAGTTTAGATGAGCATGTAACACATTTAAAAGCTATTTTTGACATGCTTAGAAAAGAAAAGTTATATGCTAATATAAAGAAATGCACTTTTTGCACTAATAAAATTATTTTTCTTGGATATGTTGTTAATGATAAAGGAATACATGTTGATCAAGAAAAAGTGAAAGTTATTAGGGAGTGGCCAAAACCTACTAGTGTTAGTGATGTTAGAAGTTTTCATGGTCTTGCTAGCTTTTATAGAAGATTCATTAAGGATTTTTCTACAATTGCTGCACCAATAACTTAATGCATAAAAAAAATATGGGATTTAGATGGGGTGAAAAACAAGATGATGCTTTTAATTTGCTTAAAGACAAACTTTGTTCAGCACCTTTGCTTGCTTTACCGAACTTTGCTAAAACTTTTGAGATTGAGTGTGATGCGAGTGGAATAGGAATTGGAGGAGTCTTAATGCAAGAAGGCAGACCCATTGCATTCTTTAGTGAGAAGCTAAGTGGAGCAAGTCTTCACTACCCAATATATGACAAGGAGTTTTACGCTTTAGTAAGAGTGTTAGAGACATGGCAGCACTATCTTTGGTATAAGGAATTCATTATACACACCGATCATGAGTCCTTGAAATATCTCAAAGGACAAGGAAAACTAAACCGTAGGCATGCAAAATGGGTGGAGTTTATTGAATCCTTTCCATACATCATCAAGTATAAACAAGGTAAGGAAAATGTGGTTGCCGACACTCTTTCTAGAAGGTATGCTCTAATTTCTCAACTTAATGCAAAATTATTGGGTTTTGAGTATATTAAAAATTTATATAATTCTGATCATGATTTTGCTAATGTTTTTGGGGCATGTGAGAAAGGGGGTTTTGATAAGTTCTTCAAGCATGATGATTTTCTTTTCAAAGAAAATAAGTTGTGTATTCTTCAATGTTCAATGAGAGAATTACTTGTGAGAGAGGCATATAATGGAGGTTTAATGGGGTATTTCGGGATTAGAAAAACTTTAGATGTGTTAAGTGCTCATTTCTTTTGGCCACACATGAAAAGAGATGTTGAGAGATTATGTAAGAAATGCATTACTTGCAAACAAGCTAAATCTAAAGTAATGCCTCATGGATTGTATACTCCTCTTCCTATAACTAGTGAGCCTTGGGTTGATATATCCATGGACTTTGTCTTGGGTTTACCAAGGTCAAAAGGAGGGAGAGATTCTATTTTTGTTGTTGTTGACAGGTTTAGCAAGATGGCACATTTTATTCCTTGCCACAAAACAGATGATGCAACACATGTTGCGGGGCTGTTTTTCAAAGAAATTGTAAGATTACATGGCATTCCAAAGACAATTGTGAGTGATAGAGATGTGAAGTTCCTTAGCCACTTTTGGAAAACACTTTGGAGCAAGTTGGGTACAAGGCTATTGTATTCAACCACTTGTCACCCACAAACAGATGGACAAACGAAGGTGGTAAATCGAACTTTATCAACACTTTTGAGAGCCATAATTCAAAAGAATTTGAAAATTTAGGAAGAATGTTTGCCACATGTGGAGTTTGCTTATAACAGAAGTGTACATGCTACAACAAACCATTCCCCATTTGAAATTGTGTACGGGTTCAATCCATTAACTCCTATGGATTTGCTACCTTTACCTTTGGAAAAGGCTAATTTGGATGGTAAGCAAAAAGCTGATTTTGTCAAAGCATTGCATGAAAGGGTCCAGATACAAATTCAAAAGAAAACTCTACAATATGAGAAATAACACAACAAAGGCCGAAAGCAAGTAGTATTTGAACCTGGTGATTGGGTTTGGGTACACTTGAGGAAGGAAAGGTTTCCTAACCAAAGGAAGTATAAACTAGTGCCAAGAGGAGATGGTCCATTTCAAGTCTCTCAAAAAATCAATGACAATCCATACAAGTTGGAACTACCGGGTGAATATGGTAATGTTAGTGCAACCTTCAATGTTTTTGATTTATCTTTGTTTGATGCAGGTGATGAAGACACTGATTCGAGAACGAATCCTTTCAAGGAAAGGGGGAATGATATGAATGAGCAAGTTGATTATAATTCTGCCAAAGACCCTTTAACTATTCATCGAGGACCAATGACAAGAGCGAAAACTAAAATGATGAAAGAAGCCTTAACTTGTTTATTAGAAGCCATTTGGAAGGAGCAAGCTAGTCAAAACTTGGTCAAGGTTCTATGGATACAAAAAGTGCCTAAAATAATCAACCTGATTCAAATAAGTCAACATCATGAAGAGAAATTCCAACCTTGAGAGAATGATGAATTTTTAGCCATCTTTGAAGAATAAAGGTCATTCAGCCATATTGGACCATATTAAGATTTGTGGGCTTATTCATGAATAATTATTCAAAACAATTTAATGTAGATTCATGAGTAATCTACATTCATGCATTAGGAATATAAATGTCATTTAATATATTCATTCCCTTTATACTTTGTCTTTGTACTATATAAACAAGGCTAACTCTCTTTGTAATAGCACATTTTGGAGAAGTATATTCGACTTACAACACCGGTGAGTGTTTTGTTTTTAAGTTCTTGCATGAACTTTGGATTTATCAAGCATTTCTGTTTGTGGTGTTCAAAACCCAAGAAAAATCTTTGTTTTTCCTTTCAACTTATCAAACTTCTTAGTTTGTGACGTTTTAAGGGAATCAAAGTACTATTCTAATTACTTCATCAAATATTCATTGATTATGTGATTAGAATAGTTTTCCTAACTTCAATCTTGAACGATCCATCTTGTTTCAAATCGTTGGAGGGGATTAATTTGCATTCCATATGTATCATAGCTCTTTAGCTATCGGGATATATGGTTGTTAAGTTGAAGATTTCCATCACCTGACTAATCTTGGCACTCCAAATGGTATCAAGCACACCCGAATACCAAGGAAACGCCACTCACTCTCTCACTACAGCTGACGCAGGTGGGTCAAACAATTCCACCTGTAATTTAATTACCATGTTAGCATATCGTAGTCAACCCTTGAATAAAAACCCGAAATACCAGTTTTCTTTGTAGTTAGGAAAGCAACTTATTTGAGCTATAAATAACTCATTTAAAATCCAGAAGGAGAAAGATGAAGGCTATTAGGTCAATCTTAAACATTGTACAATCCATCATTAGAAGATAATTTTTTAGAAACTTTTTATGATGATAATAAATTAAGTTCCCAACAATATTGTACTCTTAGGACACCTAGTCTGACAGAAAAAACCTTCTAAAACTGTTGCCTAAATTTGACTCTGATAATCCTGGGAAAGAAATATGAACCAATTCTTAGAAGTAATCATTTTCATCGATTTTCTATCAATCAACACAAAAAAGTCATCTGCAAGAATGAAATCTATAGACTGACGAGACCCTACTCCATAAATAAATAAATTGATGAAGATCTACATTGGGGCTTTTCCTCCACAACTATTATGTTTGAAGAGTAGAACTCATGTTTTTGGCAAATGCTATCTTTGACTATATTTGATGTCCACAAGTTTTTTCCATGATCAAAAGCCTGACAAGTAGAGCTTCGACCAATCGTGTGATTCAATGTCCTCATGCTAATTGTCATCCACCAATCTATAAAGGCAAATTGAAGACCTGGCATGTTATATACCATGTTTTATCCAAACATTTCAATGCACCTTAAGATATGTTGATGTGTCAAATACCCTGTCTTCCATTGCTTTTAATCATCATAGAGGTGAACTAAACAACACCGTGGATCTTCAAACAGGTCATTTCATATATTAAAAGCATAAGTAACAAAGGGAAAGCCAAAGAAGTTGTTCGAAATAAGCATAAACCTATTAAACCTGCTCTCAAATTTTTGGATCAACACTCCAACAGTTTCCCATATTTGATAACAAGAATTCTTGAGCCAATGGCCACATGTGAACACGTGAAAGGTATTGTATGTGTTTGCTGAGTTTGTACCGAAACATGCCTAAGCTAATGTTTGCCTTATGCTGATCATCATAGAGGAATGTAGGCCAATATCGTACAATGTCATGCTATCGATAGAGGCATCAGCATATGACCTTATCCATAATTATCCTTGTTTGAGGACAGCAAAACTGGACTTGTTTTTATGGAACCAAAAGCTCACCACTAATAACCTGCACTCAAACCTGTGAATCTATGCTGTTAAGGTTCATTCAGCAAATTCTTCAGGAGGAAGACAAGGTAAGAACTAAGAGACATGCCAATACAGAATTCCAACTTGACTCCCAGGATCAGCCAAACCCAATCTGACTGAGCCAATCAGAATCAGAAGTGGTTGAGTCTGATCTTGAGTAGCCCAGTCACAAGGGGAATTTTCAGGACTCAGAATTAGACAGAGGAGCAATGTCCTTATTTTTGGTCTACTCTGGGCAATCCTGCCCCATACCAACAAACTTCTGCTCGATCTTTATTCTGGCAAATTCCAGAGTTTTGTCCAAGTATAAGCCACTTGCACCAATTGCTTGCTGATGTCCAGATATTGTAAAATAAAACAACCGATAAAAGAATCCACTTAAACTTAAATCCTACGACCATTTCCAATTCTATGAACCTTGATGTAGAAGGCTCTCTATGAGAAACTATAAATCTCCAACCTTAGAGAAGGAGAATTCTGGTGAGCCGTAGGAGAAAAAGGATTCAGAAAAATGATCTTTTGAGGGCACAAAAAGTAAGCAATGGTTATTTAGAACTTAAAAATCAAATTCGCTGCAACTAATTTCATTTTATGTTATAAACAGGATGCCACAAGTATATAAGCTTAAATTACTTTAAAAGATCATCCAATAAACTTATTACCATCACTAATAACTTGGAATTTTAGTACTAAACAGAGGGAAAATTACTGATGAAGAAATATATAACAAAGATTATTGGGAAGGTACAAACTTGTCACAAATCTCCCTGGAGGAGCAATTCTCCTTAATAGCCTGTCTCGGCAGCGATCCGGTTCGCTTCCATCCCACACATACATACTGCATTATACCCTCGAGTCCAGCAATATCAAGCAAGCACATCCCCTTTCAAAACACCTTAATCCAAAATTAGAAAAAAGGTCACATATCTCATTCTCAGAACACTATAAAGTCCTGAAAGAATCATTGTTTGGAACGAGAAAAAAAAGAAGAAAACATAAAATTGGATGGGAAAATTACATCCAAGGGTATCTCCGGACGTTGTCGACGTTGGGAAGGGAGCGGCGGTGGTAAGGAGGATGTTCCGGTAGTAATGCAAAGGAAGCCTGGGGGAATTCTCCGCCGACGTGTCCCCCATCGCCAACTCAATCGAGGCGAAACAGAGGAGAGACTAATTAGGTCCGCCGAGGGTTTTGTCCACGTTTCCATAGGGATTTCGAAGTAACTGATCGACATTCGTCCGGAAAACAAACAAGATGAAGAAATCGCACACGATGATCGTTCATGGGTTTATGACCGTTTAGATTGCCTTAAGATGCGCAAAATAAAAATCCAACGGTGAATAAAAAATTATTACAAGGAATGCATGCCCTGACGATTAAAATGCGGAACAACTTGCAACGGATATCGAGCTTTTTATTCACACAACCCCCACATTTAAACATACATACGTATATAATGGTTTCATTATTTCATTAATATTTATTCTACCAACATAGGACTTATCCCCTGAAATAGAGTAGGAAGACTTGTTAGCTCACCAATAGCTGATTACCGCATTATCAGATCAGCAGAAACAATTGATTTCATACTGAGCAATTCACTTACTGTTCTACTTGTGACACCTACTGTTGAGACACAGGATGAAGACGACAGAGAAGACTTTTTTGAGAATATATATAGATATATATTTGGTGTGCTTTGCTTATTTCTAAGCATAAAATGTTTAGTAAAATGCTCTATCCAACTGTCTGTATCAGCTGAAGTATGCAAACTGATGCACTAGTGTTTCTGGAGGTGGATCCGATGAATGAATCCTTTTTTCTGCTAAAAAGAGATCTGCTATGTTAGTGATGACGCAGGGAATGCTCACCATAGAAACCACTATTTGATTTGTGATTACTGTTCCGATAATAGGAACGAAAAGAACACAGTGACAACCAACAAACCATGAAAGAAGAGACTAACAACCCAGCATATACATGTTATAGGTGAAGGACTGTGTGTGTAGGTGGCAGTGTGAGTGATCGCTTAACAAGGAAGCGATTCTGTCTTACTGCATTAATTCACATAAAATGTTGATCCAGGATGATGCGAGGAGAAACTATTTAAGAAGAATAAATTTGTAACAGGTCCTTTTCTTTTGAGAGGCTTGGAAGATGGACTCTTCTCCAGCTTCCACGTCTTCTTCCAATTCTAAAATCTGATCAAACATTTGTTTGGTTACAGAGGAAAAAAATTAAACATATTTGTTTTATTTTATTTTACAGGTGCTTGCATCATCATGGGAGCACCAACACCAGTGAGCCCAGTCTAAGCAAAAATTCTGTTGGATCAGAAATTAAGCTAGATACATCTGATCAAAAGAAATTGACAATAAATTTAATGCATGTGAGAAAAAGAGAGTTCAAAAAGAAAGAACCTGGAATATTTTGAGTTTTATCTCTTGTTTCCAATATATTGGTAAGTTGCCTCTAATACCTCATGAGTTGTTAGTAACATGGGAGCAGTTTCAAGCTCTTATGTCTGCTAAGTTTTTATACCTTGCCCTGGAGTCATTAGGAATAGCCAGTTTCATAGCAGTTGATGCAAGCCGTTCTTTGTCATGCTTCTTTTCTTGTTCGGTGTACTGCTATAATCTTCCAATCCCCATCCTTATTTTGCTTATTCTCTGAAATAGTCCTTTGGATGGTCCTGATTTTCCATTTGCCATGGAATCAAATTCATCAAAAAAGATTTTGGGACGAGTTGCAACATGGTCTCTAGGATGATGGATTGACAATAAGCAAATAAGAGCATTATAACTTAAAACAGGACTGTATCATCATTAATGAATCAGCATGCCTAAGTGCCAAAAATATGCCATGGATTACCATCTTTTGGCAATTTCAGAGGAGGGAAGTTTCCACCCTCATAACAAGGTAGAAGCTGATTCAACCTATGGCTTCAAAGAACATTAAGATCCAATCGTGAGCTAGATAACATGAAGGTTTAGGCAGTGAATAACTTAATTTTGGAAGAGAGAAAAGAAGAGTAAAAAATGAGTGAGAATTTCAATGTCTGAAGAAAAGAAAAATAAGAACTTTTCATGCTTAACACAGTTAGCTCTACCACTGATTATTAATTTTCAAAAAATTAAAAGAATGCTGTACATGTTATGATATTAAATAAATAAATGTGTTCCGCTGTTGGAGAAAGGAACAAAACCAGTAATTGCCAAGTAAAACTTTTTCTCCTACTAAAGCAAAAGCTTAATAAAGCAAAAGATAGGTAAAGCAAACAAGTAATTATCTTAAGGAAACAAATAAGATACAGTCAAACACAGCAAATTTTATTATAAAAAAGTGGTTTGTTTTGACGTGAAAAACACATGGACTGAAAGTCCACACTGCAAACTTCCACTATATTGAATAGCAACCTTATAATGACGTCTTCTTTAGTCAAACCAGACAATAACCACGGCAATTACCATCAGAATAATGCAATCTTGAAATATTAGCATATACATGGCCATCACCATTATTATGATGGAACCAGATCAGGAGAAGAAAATGGACAGATCTCATAAAGATGGGCTGTAAAACATCATACAAAAGGCTGCTGTAAAGAACTCCAGTCCCGCACATGTTGGGACCGAAAATCGTGTAGATTATCAAGGTTGGAAAATAAGGTCATTCACATCAATTGTTAGCTGGTGGCTTTTCTGGGCTTCTTTTCTGGGTAGTCCTCAGAATATGATTCCCAACATTACCACACATTATACTTTCTGAGTGATAATTTATTCATATCAGTGTTATGAAAAGGCACTAGAGCGAAATGTGATGCTTTTCAATATAAAAATTATATAAAAAAATATATATTTTTTGTGAGAGAGGGTATAGAGCGGAAAAGAAAAATTTGCATTTAGTTTTTATTGATTTAGAGAAACCCTATGATGGCATTGCTAAAGATTTATTATGGTGGTCTTAGAAAACAAAAATATATCCACTAGTTATATTGATATTATTAAGGATATGTATGATAATGTAACTACTAACGTTAGAGGTACAAGGAGTGTGTCTAGTGAGTTTCCTATTAGCATGGAATTATTTTAAGAATCTACACTATGTCCCTATCTTTTTATATTGATAATGAACCAATTTACTAGTCATTTACAAGATAAACCTCCTTGGAGTATATTATATGTTGATGATATTATCTTAGTTGTTGAGAACCTAAAGAAATTAATTATAAACATAAGTTATGGAGGCAATATTTAGATTTAAAAGTTTTAAATTAAATATATGAGATATAGTTTTAGTAACTCTAGGAATAACAAGAGGATATAGTTAAGTTGGATAAACATGAAGTTCCTTTAAGTAAAAAATTTAGATTTTTTAGATTAATTATTCAACAAGATGAAAAAACTAATAAAGATATTATCCATAGAGTAAAATCAAGATGGTTAAAATGGTAAAAGGGCATCAAGAGTCTTGTATGATCATTAGATATATTTGAGATTAAAAGAAAAATTTTATAAAACAGTTGTTAGAACAACAATGCATTATGGATCCGAGTGTTAAACAGTTAAGAAATTACATATACAAAAAAATTATATTACTAAGATGAGAATATTAAGGTGCATGTGGAGTTAGTAGGAAAGATAAGAAAAAAAATATTTTTTCGTAAACAACTAGGTATTGTTTCGATAGATGATAACGTAAGAAAATTATTTAACATGATATAAACATTTGTTTAGGAGACTTACGAATATGATAGTTAGAAGAGGTGAAATAATTACTTTAGTGGTATCAAAGGTAAAGGAAGCCCTAATGAGACTTTAGTAAAAATTATAAATAAAATTTTAAATACTTTTAACTTAACTAAATATATGACTTTTTATGGAACTCAATGATGGAAAATGATTTGTGTAGCTAACCCCAAATAGTGGGACTTACGACTTTGTTATTATTGATATGTTGTTTAGGGTGGTTTAGTACCAGTAAAAGATCAGAGGGATGATGAGGGTAGCTTGAGAGCTCTTCTCAAGCTGATTTGGTTCAGGCACTCATCCTAAGCTTAGGCTCAAGCGCATGCTTGGAATATTCCTAGTTAAAATAACCCGTTGGAACCCAAATGAGGTGATCAGACCTCGCCTTACCCAAGTGCCTAAATGAACACCAACCATTATTCATATACAAAAACCAAAAGTTGCCTATACAAACGAATAAATCTTGGGATTCTTTCACTGAGACAACTTCTTAAGTTCATAACTAATAGACTATAAATACTTGATAAAGTAACTAAAGCAATAAAACAGTTGCCACCCAGTATGATCCACACCACATATAATTTAAACTTTTGGTGCAAAAGTGGTGCATGGACCAACCACACTGACAATTCCAAGCAGGTTAGCCCAAATCTTAGGTACTCAATTTTGTTTAAGTTTAATATTGGGCTAGTTCCATACTCAACCAGTCCAATACTTTAAGCATCTCAGTTCAAGGTTATCAACAGATTTGGGGTGCGCTTGAGAACACATTTGAAATGTACATTGAGGGTTCAATACACGTTTCAAATCTGAATTGGTGTTTAGAATTTCTTTTTTCAAATTCAATTTGGCTTGGATGATGTATTACCAATGCTTAAACACTAATGCTACCTTTGAATAGCATTAACATTTCAGCATTTGTGGAATACTAATGAAATTTTCAAAATTTTCAAAGTACCCTATGACATTCTCCAAAATCCACTATATAATAGGAACCATAACCTTATGATATTTTCTTAATGTAATGACATGATTTAGTGAGAAACCAATATGATTTGTCTTCTATAAGGTAAAATTGTATTTATTTATTTTCAAATATTATTTTACATTCATTTATATGATTATTTATTTATTATATATCTAGGCCATATGAATTTTTTTTTTCAAGATTACATTAATTTATTTACTTATTATTTAAATAAAAATATGTATTCGCTTTTGAATGAATATTAAAAATGATACAAGGGTAAATTTATCACATAATATTCAATGAATTTTTGAAATATAATTTTATCAAACAACACTTATGTCAATGCATATTTAAAATGTAATTTTCATATAATTTTTACCAAACACTCAAAGCATTTCATAACTACATATTTACTCAAATCTCTTTCTCCAAATGCACATTAAAAATACAAATGTGTTCCCTAATGAACACTTGATCCTCTACTTCATATATCAATAAGACGAAAAGGATTCTTGCACAAGACAAAAACAGAATAAAAACGATAATAAGCAAGATATGAAACAAAATGACACAAAAGATGCTAGAAGAAGAATACACAAACAAAAGAAAACAATGTTGCAAATGAATTCCCCCCTTTCCAGTCTCTGCATGGAGAGTCTAAAGTTTGGCTCTTCTATTATTTTTCTTTTTACTTTTGCAATATCTTATTAGGAAGTTATCTTGTTGTCTTTGGTTGACACAGTAGCAAAAAATGAGATGAAACACCTTTTTAAGGAGGATATTAGTCATATCTAACGAATTACTATGTAATAGAGGCTAAAGATCCTAAAATAACCTTTATCACATATTTGATTGGAGGCTTGAATACGAAATGTAAAATTATTTTGTTGTATCAGCTAGTAACCATATAATCACATCATTTCACACTTTATCAATGAGTCTCATTGAAATATTTTATAGTCAAGAAGAATATACTTTTGAAGTGAACACTTCAATGTACATCTTTATTGTCTAAATAAGTAATCCATCTTTCACAAAGATGGTGACATGCACTAAAATATTATCATTTGACAAACAAATGGGATAACATAATCATCATTGTAAAAAATCTTATTTTAAATTGGAGTTAAATACTACCTTAAAATTGTTTGGATTTCTGGTTAAGAACTTCCGAGCTGTTTCTGCATTTGCTCGAGCCTCCCATTGGCATACTTCACTCATTCTCTGAGGGAAAAATCCTGGAAGTTGTACTTGGTAAGTTGAAAAGAAAAAAAGTAATATAATCTACTAAAAGATGATACTAGCATTTTTTTCAAGTTACACATACCTTTTGTTCGATCCCACTAATGACAAATATGTATTCAGCTGAAAAGTTGATTCTCGTGAGAAATGATAGAATGATTACTGCAGAATTACTTTGTCTGAATCTGAAACTCACTTCACTTGGCTGACCATCAATTCAGCAGCTCACCTGAACAATGCCTCAATATTCAACAACTGAACAAGAAATTAGTCTCAGGTCTCCAGTATCTCAACTATTGAAGTTTTTGATGATTTGTCTTTTGCAGACAATTCTCTGGCCAGAATAGCATGAGTATGTAAAGTGGGCTTGCAACCCTTAGCTTCCATTATCTGGAGAAACTCTGTGCATAGAGTTGGTTTGCCTCCCTTTATAAGTCCATCAATTAGTATTGTCCAAACAACCTCATCAGGGCTCCAGTGCTGCAGAAGCATACAATGGAAAAGATTCTGAGCTTCTTGCACCCTATCAACTTCGCATAAGGCACATATTAGTGACTTATAACCCATTAGACATGGTTTGAATCCAATGGAAGTCATTGCATTCAGTAATTCCAAAGCATGTTCAATTTTCAGATTATTTGCATAAACTTGTAGCAAGGAATTATAGATCTCTTCATCTAGAGGCAGGCCTTGCACAGCCATACTTTTGACAACCTGATCTGCCTCAGACCACCTACCTTCTCCACATAAGCCACATACCAAGGTTCTATACTCATCAATATTCAGTTCATATCCATACTCGGGTAATCTCATTAATAGACTAGAAAAAATATCTACACTGGTAGCTTTTTCATCTATGCTGCATGTGGAGACTGCATTTGGCACAGCTGCAAGTTTCTTTGCTGTCAGTTGTTTCTCCTTCCATAATCCTTTCATCAAAACACTGTACGTCCAATAGTTAGGTTTATTTCCGGTAGTGACCATCCGCTTCAATAGTGAAAAGGCATCATCGACCCTACCTACCATAATCCAACCATCCATCATCGAAGTATATGTAACCTCATCTGGAACTAATCCTCTGTCTTCCATTTCCAAAAACATCTTCTCAGCATCCTGAGCCTTGCCCTCCTGACATAAGCCATGGATGAGAGCACTATAAGTATGAAGATTTGGTGAACAGCCTTGCTCAACCATTTCATCCATGACTCTCATTGCAACAGATGTGGCACCATTCTTGGACAACCCATTGATCAGAGATGTATAAGTTACAACATTAGGCAACAAACCTCGTTGAACCATCTCACTACATAGTTTTTCTGCTTCTGCTAACTGATTTTGCTTTGCAAAACCACTAATAATAGCATTAAAAGTCTGCAAATTTGGCTTGCAGCCATTTTCCTCCATATTATTCAATAAGGACAAAGCAATATCTAGCTTCCCTTCCTTGCTATACCCATCAATTAAGGTAGTGTAAGTGACTACATTCAACCTTAAACCTTGTTCAGCCATTACTTCAAGTGCCTTGCAAGCTAAATCCAGCTGACCTCCTTTGCAAAATCCACAAATAAGTTCAGTATAAGTCCACTCATCAGGCTTGTGTCCATTTTCTTTCATCAGATAAACCATCCGAATGGCATTATTATGGTTGCCAATCTTACAGTATCCATATATGATAGTGTTATAAGTAATCTGGTTTGGTGGAGGACCTGACATGAGCAATCTGTGAAAGAGAACCATTGCCTTTTCAACAGCACCAACCAGGCAGAATCCCTTCATCATCTCATTGTAGGTCTGCAAATTCGGCATGCAACCTCGCCCCTCCATTGCTTCAAAAACCTTTGTGGCAGATTGAATTCTCCTCTTCTCACACAACCCATCGATCAAAGCATTATATGTGATCGTATTCGGAGTCATTCCTTCCCTCAGCATCTTATGAAACAACCCAATTGCCAAGTGAAGTCCATCAGATTTGCAGAACCCACCGATAAGGGCTGTGTAAGTTTGCACATTAGGCATGCATCTCCTACTCCTCATATCAATCACCAACCTGCAGGCCTTGCTTACCTGCCCAGAGTTGCAAAGGACTGAGATTGGGACAGTGTATGTGTATACAGTTGGCTGCACGCCCTTCTGCACCATCACATTCATTAGCCCTAATGCTTCATCCACCTTACCATCATCACATAGTCCATTGATCAGCGTCGAGTATGTCACAGAATTCGGGTTGCATCCCTCCTTAACCATCCATTCAAAGATCCAAAATGCTGAATTGAGATCACAATTCCTACAATGCCCAAGTATCAGCGAGGTGTAAGTAAAAGTATCGGGCTTCATCTCGAGCTGCAAAATCCTACTCAAGATGCATCCAGCCTCCTTGACCTTGCCATCCCTACACAAAATATTGATCATAGTATTGTAAGTCAAGAGATTCGGCTCCATGGCACGGTCCAACATCTGGCGGTAAACATTCATCGCAACCCCGACCATCTGAAGCTTCCCCAGCTGGATCAAGATGCCGTTATAGCAATAAAGATCGAGCACCAATCCGTCGCTCCTCGAGCCATTCAAGAAATCGATGACGCGGATCATATCATCCCTAGTCTCGAAAGATCTGACCATCTGGCTGCAGGCGCGATTGGCGGGCGTGAGCATCCTCGCGGCGAGGAGCCGATCGATCAGCGCGAAATAGTCGTCCGGACAGGGTTTGTAGAAATGCCGCTGAGAGAGCCAGCGGAGGAAGGAGACGGCGCGGCAGGGGTCGAGGTGGGTTCGCAGGATCTCACGTACGTGGCGGGGGAGGAGGGCTTCGGCGAGGCGGACGAGATCGGGACTATCGGCCCACTTGGTCTGGGAGAGGATATGCTGGGCTTTGGAGATGACCCACTCTTCTTCCTCGTCGTCTTCTCCTCCCCCTCGTCTCGGTCGTTGCTGCTGAGATTCGTGGGAGTGGGGGAGGGAGGAAAGGAAGAGGTTGGAGAGAGGAGAAGCGAGGGAGAGGAGAGAGAAGGCTGAAGGGTGACTCGGGAGAGAGGGAGGGAGGAGGAGCCTCACCATTAGAGGTGACGAAGAGTTTCATCTCATCTCATTGGGAGATAAAGCAAGTAGGTTTCCAGAAGGGAACCGCCCCGGGGGCGCCCCGGGAGGGGGTGGGTGTGTGGGGAGGGGTTGGGTTTGGGGAGAGAGAGAGAGAGGAGAAATAACGTTTCCTGGTCAATGAGAAGCCATTGGTTTTGGATTTAGGTTTTGTTAACAGGAAGGGGGAAACCAGAAGAGGATCTGTAGATTTAAGGTGGGATACGTGTGGAGAGAGAGGGGAACGACTTGTGGCCATTTGAGGTAAGTGATGATGTATTATAGACGGCATTATTGTGTATACTAAAAAAAAATTACTATTCACATTTCTCTCTTTATAATCCCTTTATTATTAATAATCTTTAAAAAATAATAAAAATATTATTTTATTATTTACAGTTTTAATATTATCGATTTTATCATTTTTTTCTTCATAATATCTTATTTTCATCCTAATCGAGGATGATGAAGAAAAAGAGATAAAGAAAAAAACTAAAACAAAAAATATAGAGAAAAAAGAATATGATATTTATATTTATTTATAAAAAATAATTTTAAAATATCAGACCCAATAGGCTTATAATTAAGTTGGCATGATTACGCTCCAAAATCAACTTAATTAAACTATAAATGACTTCGATTAAAACTTAACAATTATAATCATGAAGCCTACGTTGTTCAGTATGTCATTTATTCATCCGGTACTTCATCCGAATCTTCGGTGTTGAATCTTGGAGTTTGATGATGAAACCAATTGATAGTTTTTATGATCTGATCTACGTTTTAAGTGATGCAGGAAGCTTCGATTAGGGAGAGACAATTAAAGCAAGAAGAATCATGTTGGGCCGGAGTAGAATATGTCAAAAGGTTGGACGTATTAGCAGAAGGCTTCGGGCCATTGGTTCAGGCATCGGGCCAAGAAGAGCAGAAATTACGTCAAGGAAATCAGAGTTGCGGAGATCAACTAACCGATTGGACAATAGGCCGCAAGAGAGGACGATGTGTCGAAGAATCGGATAAAACGTCAATGAACCAATGACATGCCGGACAATATTTGATTCAAGCTTTGTAATAATTATTTAGATCGAAGTAGGTTTTATGTGTAATTGGGTTGGAATTGGCTCAACTCAATTAGGGGCCAACTAGGCCCAAGTTTGGGTTGTGTTGGGCTAAGTGAAAGGCCCAAATAGTGACCCAACATATGGAACGATCGGTGGCATAGTCTCCGAGACTGTGTCAGGCGGTGGTACCACTCAGACTTAGTCTCCAAGATTGTCAAGTGATGGTACTACCAGTCTGGGTGGTGGTATCACCCAAACATAGTCTCCTAAGTAGTGGTACCATTAGACTAGGCGGTGGTACCGCATAGTGTTAGTGTTACAGTCGATGGTATCGCCAGTACCCCGAAAACCGGGGATGAGACACTTTTTTGCTTCAAGTTTGAATCCACTTGAGGCCTATAAATACCCCTCTCATCCCTGGTTTATTGAATCTCGAATTTTGATGATGAAATCAATTGATAAATTGTTTAATCTAATCAATATATTAAGAAAAGTGTGCAGGATTAACTACGATAGTGGTAAGACACAAAGCAAATATTGTGCCAGAGTCAAGATCGAGATTTCGTTAAGAGTTCAAGAGTTTGTCGAAAGTCCGAACGTTCGTCAGAAGTTCAGCTAGAAATAACTGAGAAGTCCAAGAGCTTGCCAAAGAAGCTCATTGGAACTCGTCAAGAAGATCATCGTGAAATCCAGGAGCTTGCTGGAAGTTCGCTGGAACATTACCGAGAGATCGTCGGAAGTTTGCCGGAAGCTCGCCGGAAAAACAATTAACGAACTGGAATAAGAATGCTTTGTTAAATGTCTTAATTATTGTAGTTAAACCTTAAGTTAAGTTGGGATTGGGAGGTAATCCCACTAACTCAATTAGGGGTCAACTGGGCCTTTAACATGACTGAATTGAGTCGGATTGAACAGTCCATTCAGCACCTGAAGTCACGGCCGACGATGGCACCACTTGGGACTCGGTCTCCCAAGTGTTCTGGGTGGTGGTACCACCAGCAATTATTACCTACTAGCGATGGTATCGCTAGAGCTCAGTCTTCAAGAGCTTTGTCAAGCAATGGTACCACCCAATAATGGCGGTAGTACCACAAGTACCCTGAAATCCAACGATGTGATACTTTTTTGCTCAAATTCTGAAGCCATTGAGGCCTATAAATATCCCACCCTTTTCTACATGGAAGGGTAACAAAGTGCAATCAAAAGTATAAAAAATCTTAAGTGTTGGGGTGTTAAAAGTGTTGTAAAAGTGAGAAGAGTCATCCTCCTCCCTCTCTTAGCTTTGTAATCATCCAAGAAAGAGGAGTGAGGCTTGTAAGGGTTATCTCCTAAACCCATAAAAAGGAGAAAAAGCCGTCAAGAGGTGGTTGGTCTTCGCCTATTGAAGGAGGACCATTAGTGGATGTTGGTGACACGGGAGTGTCTAATTTACTACAATCTGATCATTGAACCTTGATTATGATATGATATTTTTTTCAACCAACAATGATGCCTCATAATCTTTAACTCAGCCCACTCAAATATGATAGCTCATCAGCATATTCCTTGCACAAAGTTAAAGCTATTTCAAGGTGCTTTTCTTCATGATAAAGGAATGCATTAAAGGAGTTGGTTAGCGATTGTGAACATTTCTTCATGACCAAGGAATGCATTAAAGGAGTTGGTTAGTAGTTGTAAACACTTAATTTTGAAATTCCCTATGCATGAAGGGTTGTTCCATGCACTAGTATTTATTTTGGTGTTTAGGACTTAGAAAGAACTTTAGAAACTAAGAATATTGGCAAAAGCTCTCTTGGAGTGCTCTCTTGAACTCTGTGTTGAATCTCGGATTTTGATGATGAAACTAATTGATTATGTTTAGATGTTTAATTGCATTTTGAGTGATGTAGGTCTACTCGATCAGGATTAGACAGTTGACGTAGGAGGAATTGACGTTGCGCCGGAGGAGATCATGTCAGGATATTAGACGGCAGAAGGCTTCGGTCATCGGGCATTGGGCCAAGGAGAGCAGAATTACGCCAAGGATATCGGGGTTGCGGAGGTCAACCACCGATTGGGCAACAAGCAGCAAGAGAGGACGATGCGTTGAAGAATTGGACGAAGCGCCAACTAATGACGTGCTGGGCAATTGAATGTCAACTCGCGTTGTAATAATTATTTAGATCGGAGTAGAGTTTTGGCTTGTGTGTGTAGGATTAACTACGATAACGACGAAGATATAAAGCGAAACAAAGTGTTGGAGTCAAGCGTGAAGGATTCGTTACGAGTTTGATAGTTCGACGGAAGTCCGAAGGTTCGTTGGAAGTTCGCGGAGCTCGCCAAGAAAGATCAGAGCTTGCCAAAGAAGCTCATTGGAACTCACCAAGATCAAATCGTGAAGTCTAGGAGCTTGTCGGGAGTCCGTAGAATGGTTTCCGAGAGTTTATTAGAAGACCGCTGAAAGTTCACCGGAAGCTCACCGGAAGAAGTCTTGACTTGCGAACTTTGTAATAGCTTAGGAAATGTCTTTAAATTCGTAGTTAGCACATTAATTAGGGTTAGGATTAGGTGTTAATCATATAACCCAAGTAGGGGCCAATTGGGCCCGAGTTCGGACTAGTTTGGGCCAAGTTTGGAGCCCAACCAGTGAGCTGAAATAGTGTAGGCGGTGGCACCGCCCAGAACCCGAGAACTAAGCAGTGGCACTGCTGGACTGAGCGGTGGCACCGCCCAACACCCGAGAGGTCCGACGGTGGCACCGCTATTACACTGTTAGTGTTAGACATAGATAGGCGGTGGCACCGCCAGCCTCGGAAAACTAAGAGAATTTAAAATTTAGAGCTCAAATTTGAATCCTCTTAGGGCCTATATGCTAGTCATAGGTGCCTAGCAAGCCAATCACGTGAGTGATGGCACGTGTGACTTGATACAGAATCTTTTCGCTTATTATATTTTGGCGTATATCACTTTATAACTATTGCATAAATGCATACATATATTGTGATGTCCTTGGATTTGTGCAATGGGAATCGAATCGTGATGAGATCACGATAATGAGATCGATTCACCTTTAAACACATGTCCTAAATAATCACGGTCATAGGTTACTCAGGAGGGACATCGTGATAACCGGACAGACTAGTGTGCTGTATACCAGTCCATACGATGGATGCAGCTGGTCTTATAGCTGCTCGTGTAGGGACACTAGGGATACAGTACAGGTGCTCATTGGAGAATGAGTTCACTAATTGATCCGCTTACGGAATGCTGGATGGTTGATGATGCCTTATTGTCAGACAGCGATTCCGTAGTCCTAGTGGTGTATCTGGTCCTTAGACTTGAGACACCAAGGATGTCCTGTATGAGTGCTCCACTCTTTGATACCAGACTTATAGGTTTGGTTGTCCCAGATCTAGTACAGTTGGTCATTAGGAGTGGTAGTCGACCTTACGAGGGCTATTGAGTGTCGATAGAGGATCATCCACTCTTGGCGTCATAAGAGGAATATCCCATGTGTTCTTGCTCAGACAAATCCCTGGCCAAGGTCATTCGGGTTGAGAGAGAAAGAGTTCTCCGAGAGAATCCGATTAGAGCAAGACTCGAGTAGAAACCGTATGGGTCTGACAACACCATGCTCGATATACGGTCTTTGGGATATTAGATGGATGAGGGACTATAGGTACACGGTAACTGAGGACAGATAGGTCCAATGGATTGGATTCCCCTGTATCGTCTAGGGACTACGGCGTAGTGGCCTAGTACGTCCGTAGTCGATAAGTCGAGTGAATTATTACAGAGATAATAATTCACTGAGTTAGAAGGAGTTCTGACAGGTATGACTCACGGCCAGCTCGATATTGGGCCTAGAGGGTCACACACATATGGTAGGTATTGCGACGAGTAGAGATTCTGATATGAGATATCCGACGGAGCCCTTGTCTTATTGGATGCAGATCCAATACCCACTAGGGGAGGACCTATTAGGGTTTGACAGGGGACCTCTATAAATAGGAGAGATTCAGAGCCTCATAGGCTAGAGTCTTTGCTTGCTTTTCTTATTCTCCTCTCCCTCTCCACCTCAGAGCAGGCTTGGAGTTTTGAGGAGCATCGTTGCAACCCTGCTGTGTGGATCACCGCTAGAGAGGAGGACGCTTGACCTCCTTCACCCTCTCCTAAGGATCTGCAAGGAAACATGGATATACAATCTCCCTAGGTAACACAATCTACTATATACGCAGTTTCATGTTTCGCGGATTTTTTACGTACCAATCTTCGCACGACGACGAACATCTCTTTGGGAATCAGGGATTTTGTTTTCTTGTTCTTCCGCTGCGCATGTGATGTCGCCCCCATGATTACCCAACAGTGGTATCAGAGCCAGGTTGTTCGTGCGAATGATTGGTTTTGAACTACTTGTGTTGTGTTTAGGAAGAATTTTGACGTCAAAATCGATGACGCAAAAGCGAGGAAGGGCAGACAAGTTGCTGCCCTCGATCTGCATGCCTAGAATCACCACAATGGCAATATAACCGCCACCCGCCAGCCAGGCGACAAAGACGCCCGGCATGCGACAAGTGCCTGGCGTGTCGTGCAACCAGCCGGTGACGGGTCGGCAAAGAAGTTTATGGTCGGCGAATTGGCGACCAGCGGTAGAGGTGCTGGTGGTCAGCCGAGCCAGCGGCAGAGGCCCGCCAGCAGGCAGCAGCGCAGGTTGAGGCACCGCATGGGCAATGACGCCTATGGTCGCCGCTCCCATCGGGCAAAAACCAGCGAGGGCACCGCTAGCTAGGTAGCACCGCCATGAAGAAGCGGCGCCTATAGGGCGAGCACATTATGGCGTTTGTTCACCGGCGAATCGCCTTCCAGATGGCGGCGACGTGGGCGCCCACCCATACCTGACAGCGCCGCCATGCCGCCATGCCAAGCAGCGAAGGCCCCCCTTTCCCGATTGAGCCCTTGGCGGTGGCGGCGGCGGCGGCAAAAAAAGAAAGGATAGTAGGGCATTAGGGTTTTCTGGGAAAAAGATAGTTTTGCCCCTGTGAATTTGAGAAATTCCAGTTTCTGTCTTTTGTCCAAATTAGAAAATACCCTTAGGAATTGAGAAATTCCCTACATGTCCTTGATTTCAGAAAATATTAATTTATTAAAAAGTTTAGTTGATTATTATTTTTATTATTATCTAGTAGTCCTACATTATGATGATTATTTATACATGTGATGTATAATGTGTGGACGGATGATCATGGACCGTGTGATGTGTGTACTTGTGATTATTATTATTGAGGTCTGCGAGCCTCCATTATATTTCTCGTTTATTGTCGGGCCTGCGTGCCTATGATTAAGTTGTAATCACATGAGGAGGCACAGCGGGAGCGTGGATGCGATAGCGGGACCCACGAGACGGATGATCGTGATGCATGAAGATGCATCAAGATGTCGGCATGAACCGAAGCGAGGTCGAGATGGACGATCACGGGGCATGGAGATGCACCGTTGCACACATAGATCTTGATGTGAGTGATTAGGCCCTGGCTCGGCCTAATCCTATTAGGTTGTGGTCCATGATCATCCGATGTGATTGCTTATACACATACTAGATATATATATATATATATATATATATATATATATATATATATATATATATATATATATATATATATATTTGCATGCGATGTAGATATATATTAAATATGTATATGTGTGACATGTCATATTAGGAGACCAAATCATAGAAACATCTCTCGATAATATTAAGTCGGTAAACGTGAGGCAATTAGATTGACCCACGTGACCTTCCATCGTTATGAGTAGGAACCGATTCCCGGTGTAGGTTGAGTTGGTCGAGTCCCTCGAGACTCACCTATATCGCGATTCGCTATCTTGCTTACGACATAGAGATGTCACCGGTGACCTGAGGGCATGGTATGCTTGGTCGAGTCCCTCGAGGGTATATCATCAAATCAGACTTATCTTGTAACGAAGGTGTTGACTTAACTGAGCATCATGGTTGGTCGAGTCCCTCGAGGCCATGGTGATTCGGAGGTCGAACAGGACGGGAATCACAAGGAGTTGTGATCGGCAAGAGTTGCCTACCTTTTAGGCTTAGTGTGATTAAGTTGTAATCACATGAGGAGGCATAGCGGGAGCGTGGATGCGATAGCGGGACCCATGAGACGGACGATCGTGATGCATGGAGATGCATCAAGATGTCAACGGAACCGACGAGGACGAGATGGACAATCACAAGGGCATGGAGATGCACCGTTGCACACATAGATCTTGATGTGAGTGATTAGGCCTACTGGCTCGGGCCTAATCATATTAGGCTGTGGTCCATGATCATCTGATGTGATTGCTTATACACATGCTAGATATGTATATATATTTGCATGCGATGTAGATATATATTAAATATGTATATGTGTGACATGTCATATTAGGAGACCAAATTATAGAAACATCTCTCGATAATATTAAGTTCGGTAAACGTGAGGCAATTAGATTGACCCACGTGGCCTTCCATCGTTATGAGTAGGAACCGATTCCCGTGTAGGTTGAGTTGGTGAGTCCCTCGAGACTCACCTATATCGCGATTAAGCTATCTTGCTTACGACATAGAGATGTCACCGGTGACCGAGGACATGGTATGCTTGGTCGAGTCCCTCGAGGGTATATCATCAAATCGGACTCATCTTGTAACGAAGGTGTTGACTTAACCGAGCATCATGGTTGGTCGAAGTCCCTCGAGGCCATGGTGATTCTGGAGGCTGAATAGGACGGGAATCACAAGGAGTTGTGATCGGCAAGAGTTGCCTACCTTTTTAGGCTTAGTGTGATTGGTCGAGTCCCTCGAGGTTACACTAAGATGCCGATTAGATCCCCGATCCCCACTAGAAGTCCATTTGAGACTTCCGTTTCAATGTTGAGGATGCCGCGTGACTCGTTAGTAAAATAGTGGGAGCATATTAAGATAGAAGTCCATATCTTGATAGTTTATTTCTTGCAAAATCTGCATGTTATTCATTTCTGCTGCATCTTTATTTTAGAAAATGTCGCTTTCAAATCCCTTACGTGGCATACTTGATGTCAACCGCCTCACTGGTCCAAATTATACGGATTAGCTCCGTAACTTGAGAATTGTTCTCATAGCGGAGAAAAAAATTATGCGTCCTTGATCTGATGCCTACCCCTTGAAGAAGGGGCAAGCGAGGATGAGATCGCCAAACTTCGTGAAGTACATTGATGATTCCACTCTTGCTCAATGCTATATGTTGGGCTCTATGACTCTTGAGTTACAGAGACAATATGAAAAGATGGATGCCAGATATATTCTCCTACATGTCCGCAAAATTGTTTGAGGAACAGGGAAGGACTCAGCGATATGAGATATCCAAGAGCCTCCTCCGCGCTAGGATGACTAAGGGGACACCGGTTCAGAACCATGTCCTAAAGATGATTGAGTGGATAAAGAAACTCACAGGTCTAGGAATGGTCCTAGAGGATAACTTGTGTGTGGACATTGTGCTTCAGTCCCTACCAAATTCCTTTTCACAGTTTATAATGAATTTTAATATGAACAAGCTTGAGGTGACTCTCCCAGAACTCCTCAATATGTTGAGGGAGGCAGAGAGTACTATTAAGAAAGAGAAGCCAGTTCTCTACACTGGTGAGACCAGAAAGAAAAGGAAAGTAGAAAGGTCCCTTAAGAAGGGAAAGGGCAAGGGCAAACCAGGTAAATCAAAGGTTGCTAAGAAAGATCCGGCAAAGGACAAAGGCCAGTGCTTCCACTATGGTAAAGATGGGCACTGGAAGAGGAACTGCAAAGAGTGCCTTGCAGAAAGGGCGAAATAGAAGCTTGGAGAAGCTTCAGGTACATTCATGATTAATCTCCAATTGTCAGATTTTTGTGATAGTGCATTGGTATTGGATACCAGTATTGCTTATCACATCTATAATTTATTGTAAATTCTAAGAAAGTCGAGGGGAGATTGACGAGAGGAATATTGCATAAAGGTTTGTTTATGCTAGACACTACTCCACATATCATGAATGTAAGTGTCTAAGAGGAAACGAGATGAGATAAACAGTGCATACCTATGACATTGTAGGCTAGGTCATATCCATAAGGGAATGATTCAAAAGTTGCTAAATGATGAATACCTATATCCATTCGACTATGTGTCATATGCAACTTGTGAACCTTGCCTTCGTGGAAAACTGACCAACTCTCCATTTAGTGGAACTGGAGAGAGAGCCACTGAGTTGTTGGAACTCATACATAGTGATGTATGTGGACCCATGTCAACTCATGCCATTGGAGGTTACTTTTACTTCATTACATTTACTGATGATTTCTCAAGGTATGGATATGTGTACTTAATGAAGTATAAGTCCGAGGCTTTTGAGAAATTTAGAGAGTATAAGAATGAGGTGGAGAACCAGATTGGAAAGAGTATCAAAACTCTTCGATTAGATCGAGGAGGTGAGTACTTAAGTACAGAGTTTACTCAGTTCCTCAAGGACCATGGGATATTATCCCAATAGACATCTCCTTATACACCTCAGCTCAATGGTGTCTCTGAAAGGAGAAATCGTACATCATTAGATATGGTACGGTCCATGATGAGTTTCGTTGACCTACCCATCTCATTCTGGGGATATGCCCTAGAAACCGCAGCTTACCTTCTGAACAGAGTTCCAACTAAGTCGGTAGTGTCTACACCATATGAGATATGGAAAGGGAAGAAGCCTGATCTTAAGGTCGTTAAGATTTGGGGCTGTCCTGCCCATGTTAAAAGACACAACTCCGATAAGTTAGAATCAAGGACAGAGCGATGTAAATTTGTGGGATATACCAAGGAAACTTGTGGGTATTATTTCTATCATCTCGAGGACCAAAAGGTCTTTGTAGCTAAGAGAGCAGTATTCCTTGAGAAGGAACACATTCTTGGTGGAGACAGTGGGAGAATGATAGAATTGAGCGAGGTTGGAGAACCAAGCTTAAGCACCACTCTACAGCCGAGTCTGTTTAGGTACCTAATACACAAGTTTCAACTTTACGTAGGTCTAATAGAGTATCCCATCCTCCTGAGAGATATGTGGGACATATTAGAGGAGAGGATGTAGAGGATAATGATCCTCAGACCTACGAGGAGGCTTTTATGAGTATAGACTCCGGGAAGTGGCAAGAAGCCATGAATTCTGAGATGGATTCTATGTACTACAATAAAGTTTGGAACCTAGTTGATGCGCCCAAAGGTATTGTACCCATCGGTTGCAAGTGGATCTTTAAGAAAAAGATCGGAGTAGATAGAAAAGTAGAGACCTATAAAGCAAGGCTAGTGGCTAAGAGGTATCGTCAAAGGCAAGGTGTTGACTACGACGAAACCTTCTCACCCGTAGCAATGCTAAAATCCATCAGAATTCTATTGGCTATTACAGCACACTATGATTATAAGATCTGGCAGATAGATGTGAAAACCGTATTCCTAAATGGAAACCTCGAGGAGGAGGTGTATATGATGCAACCTGAGGGATTCGTGTCCAAGAACTGCCTAGATAAGGTGTGTAGGTTGCTTAGATCCATTTATGGACTAAAGTAAGCTTCCCGAAGTTGGAACATAAGATTTGATGAGACAATCAGATCTTATGACTTCGTTAAGAATGAAGATGAGCCTTGTGTATACAAGAAGGTAAGTGAGAGCGCTATCACCTTTTTTGGTGTTATATGTGGATGACATCCTCATCATTGGGAATGACCTAGGAATGCTGTCCACAGTAAAGGCTTGGTTATCTAGGCACTTCTCCATGAAGGACTTTGGGGAAGCATCCTATATCTTGGGGATTAGAATATATAGAGATAGATTTAAGAGAATGCTTGGCTTGTCCCAGTCCAAGTACATAGAAACCATTGTCAAAAGGTTTGGCGTGGAAAATTCCAAGAAAGGGCGAACATGGATATGATACCTTATACCTCAGCAATAGGGTCTATCATGTATGCCATGCTATGTACTAGGCCTGATATAGCGCATGCTCTGAGTGTCACGAGTAGGTATTACGCGGATCCAGGCTTGGAGCACTAGAAAGCAGTAAAGTGTATCCTTAAGTACTTAAGAAGGACTAAGGATCTTTTACTAGTATATCGAGGTAGTAGCCTTAAGGTTTAAGGCTACACAGACTCAAGTTTTCAGTCTGATGTCGATGATAGCAAGGCAAATTCAGGGTATATGTACACCTTGAATGGAGGAGCAGTGTGCTGGAAGAGTTCCAAGCAAGATACCACTGTTGACTCGACCACAAAGGCGGAGTACATTGCTGCATCAGATGCAGCAAAGGAGGGAGTCTGGTTGAAGAAGTTCATCATAGATTTGGGAGTCGTTACGGATAGCGAGAAGTCGACTTCCTTATATTGCGACAACTATGGGGCGATTACTCAAATAAGGAAACCCGGGTCTAATCAGAAGTATTCTAAGGAGGTTCCAGCTTATTAGAGAGAACGTAACCCGAGGAGATGTAGCAATGGAAAGAGTTCCATCCGAAGATAACATTACAGATCCACTGACAAAGTCGTTGTCTCATTTTGTCTTTGAGCGTCACATGGGTCTGATGAGGATCAGACACATAGGTGATTGGCTTTAGGTCAAGTGGGAGATTGCTAGTCATAGGTGCCCAACAAGCTAATCACGTGAGTGATGGCACGTGTGACTTGATATAGAATCTTTTTGCTAATTATATTTTGGCGTATATCACTGTATAACTATTGCATAAATGCATACATATATTGTGATGTCCTTGGATTTGTGCAATGGGAATCAGTTCGTGATGAGATCACGATAATGAGATCGATTCACCTTTAAACACATGTCCTAAATAATCCCGGTCATAGGTTACTCGAGAGGGACATCGTGATAACCGGACAGACTGGTGTGCTGTATACCCGTCCATATGATGGATGCAGCTGGTCTCATAGCTGCTCATGTAGGGACACTAGGGATACAGTACATGTGCTCATTGGAGAATGAGTTCACTGATTGATCCGCTTACGGAATGCTGGATGGTTGATGATGCCTTATTGTCAGACAGCGATTCCGTAGTCTTAGTGGTGTATCTAGTCCATAGACTTGAGACACCAAGGATGTCTTGTATGAGTGCTCCACTCTTTGATACCAGACTTATAGGTTTGGTTGTCCCAGATCTAGTACAGCTGGTCATTGGGAGTGGTAGTCGACCTTACGAGGGCTATTGAGTGTCGATAGAGGATCATCCACTCTCGGCATCATGAGAGGAATATCCCATGTGTTCTTGCTCAGACAAATCCCTGGCCAGGGTCATTCGGATTGAGAGAGAAAGAGTTCTCCGGGAGAATCCGATTAGAGCAAGACTCGAGTAGAAACCGTATGGGTCTGACAGCACCATGCTCGATATACGGTCTCTGGGATATTAATTGGATGAGGGACTATAGGTACATGATAATTGAGGATAGACAAGTCCAATGGATTGGATTCCCCTGTATCGTCTGTGGACTACGACGTAGTGTTCTAGTACGTCCGTAGTCGATAAGTCGAGTGAATTATTACAGAGATAATAATTCACTGAGTTAGAAGGAGTTCTGACAGGTATGACTCACGGCCAGCTCGATATTGGGCCTAGAGGGTCACACACATATGGTAGGTATTGCGACGAGTAGAGGTTCTGATATGAGATATCCGACGGAGCCCTTGTCTAATTGGATGCAGATCCAATATCCACTAGGGGAGGACCCATTAGGGTTTGACAGGGGACCTCTATAAATAGGAGGGATTCAGAGCCTCATAGGCTAGAGTCTTTGCTTGCTTTTCTTATTCTCCTCTCCCTCTCCACCTCATAGCAGGCTTGGAGTTTTGAGGAGCGTCATTGCAACCCTACTGTGTGGATCACCGCTAGAGAGGAGGACGCTTGACCTCCTTCACTCTCTCGTAAGGATCTGCAAGGAAACAAGGATATACGATCTCCCTAGGTAACACAATATACTATATACGCAGTTTCATGTTCACGAATTTTTTGCGTACCAATCTTCGCACGACGACGAACATCTCTTTGGGAATGGGGGATTTTGTTTTCTTGTTCTTCCACTGCGCATGTGATGTCGCCCCCATGATTACCCAACACTATAAATACGCCTCAATTCTCAGGAGAGAATACAACTTTTGGGAAGTTAGAAATTGAGAAAAGCTTTAGCAAAAGTCTTGTTTTCAATAGCTTAAGTGTTCACCTTCCTCTTTCTCTTTGAAAAATTTGTAAGAGTGTGAACCACTTGTAAAAAGGTTGTAAGAGGAGTATTTGTCCTTCCCCTTCAAAGTGATTTGCTAGTGGAAGTTGGGAGCCTCCTTGAAGAAGGCTTCGCAAGTGGATGTAGGTCATTTTAACCGAACCACTTTAAATTGATGTGTTCCTTGAATGTGTCAGTATATACTTTTCTGAAACTGTTATTTACATTGCAGCAAGCTTTCGGTTTTCATCTTCTCACTTTACTCGAGCTACTTTCTCCAAGTCATTGACGAATTGAAATCTTTACGCATTTACGAAATCATTTTCAAATTTACAAGTTTTAATCCGCTGCACTAATTCACCCCCCCCTTTAGTGCCGCTCCGATCCTAACAATTGGTATCAGAGCCCAGTATTTCTCATTTCATATTTGCACCCGAGAGAAATGGCTCTTCATGGCTTTCAAAAGGGATTTTCGATTGTTCGTCCACCGTTGTTTAACGGATTGGACTACACTTATTGGAAAACTCGAATGAGAGTTTTCTTGATTTCTTTGAATTTGGATTTATGGAATATTGTTGAAAACAGTTATCAACTTCCCTCTAAACCGATGAACGAATGGTCGGATTTGGAGAAGAAGTATTTTTCTTTAAATGCAAAGGCTATAAATGCCTTATTTTGCGCTTTGGACAAAATTGAGTTCAATCGGATTTCTACATACGAAACGACTTTTGATATTTGGCGAACACTTAAAATCACGCACGAGGGAACTAGTAGAGTCAAAGACTCGAAAGTTAACATTTTATTGCATGATTTTGAGCTTTTTTGAATGCAACCAAGCGAGACTATAGGCGACATGTACACTCGTTTCACGGATGTCATCAATAATCTAAGAATTCTTGGTAAATCTTTTTCGAATTTTGATCTCGTAAGCAAGATCTTAAGATCCCTTCCAAAAAGGAGGGATCCTAAAATAACCGTAATACAAGAGATAAAAAATTTAAATAATTTTCTATTAGAAGAATTAATCGGGTCATTAATGACCTATGAAATGACACGTTTGGAACATTTTGAACCCGATGAGCACTTGAACCACCTTCCAAGGAATAGGAAGGATTTGGAACTCCGAACAAATAAATACCACTTGAGCGACGACTCAAGTGATAAGGACAATGATGAACTTGAACTTTGAACACTAAATCTTAATAAGTTCATTAAACAAAAATCTAAAATAAATAATGAACTTAAACGGAGGAAGAGGCCAAAGAAGAGGAAGGCAACCAAGGATGAATCAAAAACTTCCAAAGGTGAAACGGCGTATTGGGCTTTGATGGGCTTCGACTACAAGGTAAGTAACCCAACTCTCTTGAATTATTTTGAAATTACTTGAAGTTTTTTATGAGTGCTTAATTTAGATAGTAGGAATAGGAAATAAAAAATTGTTTTTCAAAAATTATATCATTTTTTTCTTTTTAGCATCTTTGAAAAATTAAAAATTTGATCATGAAAAGTATATTGCTAAGGTTTCATGCATGTTATGTTTTGAAATGTTGAATGATGTATGCAACATTAGGGATGATAATTATATGATATGTGATAGTACTTAGGATTAATCTATACATGTGTATCTTGATGATTTTACACTATTACATGCCTTAATAACATGTTGGAAATTATGTGTTTTGGATACAAAAATTTCCATGATCATGAGCATGTTTTAACTTCATGATTGAATTTGAAAATCTATAGTAAAACCATATTCGAATGTATAAAAGTATTAAATTTCATTTTCGGATTATCTTGATCCTAATAATTCATTTTTGAGAATCTATTGATCTTGATGGTTCTATGACAAATTCATTTTTCGATCCTAAACGTTGATGCATGTTTTTATTTAACATAAATGAAAAAGCATGCTAACATGAAATCAATCACTTAAAATGAAATACTTAAAAAAGAAAAAATATATTATCAATGAAATCATGAATCTACTTATGTTACGAATTTTGTGAACCATAAAAATGATTTTGATGATTTGAATTTGAGATGAGTTTTATCAAAATCATGATCTTGATTTCTTGGAATAACATGAGATTTCCCTTGATGATCATCTCGATTATTTAAAAGGAGATTTGTCGAAATGATTCATGGAATTTTCGATTCATGACTTGATCCTTCATTTGTTTATGAGATGGTTGAAATCTTTGTACTTTTGAATTCTTCCCTTTTTCCTTCGATTTTTGAATTTATGCATGTTATATGTTGAAGATTTGAAACCATGTTTTGATATCATGCATACCCAAGAAATGTTGATTTGACAAAATGAATGATGATTTTTCTCTTGAATATAACTTGTGATATATTTTTTTTTAAATCATTATCTTGATTTCTCGTTATTCGATACATGAAATTTTATTATGAATCAAGATTTTTTGTTGAATCGATATCCTAAGATTTTCTTTCGATTATTTATGAGGAGGTTTATAAAAAAGAAATCATGTCTTTTGGTATTCACATGTTTAAATCTTTCATGATATGATCTTTATGCAATTCCTTGTATTCATGAAATGTTTTCTCATCACCCAACTAATTCTTCTTGATATTCTTTATGTGATGATATGAATGCGTGAAATATTCATAAATTTATAATGATGCATGCAATGCTTATGATAATGGTGTACATGATGTATTGTATATGATGTGTATCATGAATGCTTTAAATGATGAATGTTGATAAATGCTTAAAAATTTTAATGCTTGAATATCATGTATGATATGCTCATAATGATGATTGATTTATTTATATCATGCATGAAAAATGAAATGTATGGTTTTGAAAATGTGTATGTCTTAATTTAAAAATATAATGATAAGATTGATACTTACCTTTGTCATGATTTAGAAATTGACGCAAAGGGTCTTTCCTTCTTTTTGACTTTGACAAAGGGGGAGAAATATCGCTAGCTCATCTTGCAAAATTTAGAAACATGCACTTTGCAAAGGAAGCAAAAATGACACTTCTCAAAAGAGAAGAAAGAGCTTGCTTTCTTGAAAATCTTTAATTTGCTAGCTAGCATAATGTACAATTTGCTATCTTGAACATTACAAAGAAATGCTATCATGCACATCGCAAAGAAAAGCAAATATGCTAACTTGCAAATCTTTAAATTTGCTAGCTTGTATGTAGTAAAACTTGCATATCGTAAAAATTGCTAGCTTTGTAGAGAAGCAAACAATTGCTATCTAAAGAAAAGCAAAAATGCTAAACTTTTACGTCTTTAATTGCTACATTGCATGATAAAACTTGATATTATATTTTTTTCATACAATGTATTAAACTTTTTATCTCTAAACACTTGATATTTGGAATATTTTAAAATGTGATCTTGATAAGAATGTTTCAAGTTGCTCTTTGTGCTATATCTTTTCAAATGAATCATGAGCCTTGATATCATATATTTCATAATATAGAAATAACAAGATTTCTTTGCCTTGTATGCCTTATGTGATGATTGTACATCAGTTTGCTTTATTATGAATTATATGAATCTTGATTGTGAACTTGTTAAGAAGAATTTTAATGAACTAGAATCATATCTTTGGTATTAATGAATTGATCCTTATTGATATATTTCATGAATTCTTTGCATATTTAGCTTGTTGAATGATTGAAATTTTTAGCCATTGAGCCCTTCCTTTCTTTTTGACTTTGATAAAGGGGGAGAAGGTTTTGCTAGCTTGTGCATTGAAAATGAAAGTAAACTTCCTAGCATGCTAAGGAAGTAAAACTTGCAAGCCTCAAAAAGAGAAGAAAGATCTTGCCTATCGAAAGAAGCAAAAAGTGCAAAACTTAGAAAACTTGCAACAAAATTGCTCTTTCCATGCTTTATATCAAAAATAGGTTGATATCCTTAAAAGCATCGCATTAAATTTTTTAGTGTATCACAATATATCACATGTATCGCAAATTAAAATTTTTGAGACTATTATCATATCATGTTTAACAATTGATATCTTTCATTGATATGATAAATTATCATCTCATGATGTATCACATAATGATATCATAATTTGCGATTGTATCATGTGATCCTTGGTGAATTTTCACATTGATATCCTTCATGAAATGATTTCTTTGCATTATTGTCTTGTATGCATATGTAATGATTGAAATATTGATTGATGCAAAGTTGATGTAAAAGTCTAAATCATTGGTTCCTCTCCTTCTTTTTGACATTGACAAAGGGAGAGAAAGTTATTGCTAGCTTGCACACTTGAATGAAGAATTTGCTAGCTCGACCATTGTAATGAAGAAATTTGCTATATCAAACATCATAAATATTATTACTTGCAAATAAAAGCAAAGTGCAATCTTGCACAAAAATTCAAGTGTTGAATTGCCATGATTGAACTTAAGAATCTTGCTATGCTTTGGTGCTTGTATGTTGTGATGAAAATCTAGCTTCATGTTGCAAAAACTTACATATCTTTTAAAATAGCTAGAGCTACTTGTCTTTTTTGTTGATGACATAGGGGGAGAAGTATATTGATGACTTCATGTATTGAATTGAATATTTTATATATATTTGCATGATGGTTTAAATGTTTTTCATAACATGTGATGAATGTTACTTGGATTTGGGATAATCCAAGTATTATATCAATGGCATATTGATAGGGGGAGTTTGGTTAAACTCCGGGGAGTTAAGGTTAACTCCGTTAGTCATCAATTAGTTGTCATCATCAAAAAGGGGGAGATTGTTGAATCTCGTATTTTGATGATGAAACTACATGATATATGTTTATGATTTAATCTGCGTTTTGAGTGATGCAGGATGCTTCGATCAGGATGAAACAATTAAAGCAGGAAAATCATGTTGTCCGAAAAGGAACATGTCGAAAGATTGGACGCCGGGCGGTGGATCGGACGACGACGTGTCGACAGAAGGCTTCGGGCCGTGGACTCGCATCGGGCCAAGAAGAGCGGGTATTGTGCCAAGGATATCGGAGTTGCGAGTCAACTGGCCGATTGGGCAATAGGCTGCGAGGAGAGGACGATCTTGTAGAAGAATCGGACGGACGCGTCGAGGGACCAATGACATGCCGGACAACTTGGTTAAATTGCTTAGGATTAATTGTCTCGATCGAAGTTTTATTGTGCAGGATTAACTATGATAACGATGAAGACATAAAAGCGAAACAAAGTATCGGAGTCAAGCGCCAAGGATTTGTTACGAAGTTCGAGAGTTCGGACGGAAGTCCGGCGGTTCGTCGCCGGGAATGCTACCAGAGCTCGCCGAAAAGATCGAGCTTGCGAAGAAGCTCATTGGAACTCGCTAAGATCAAATCGTGAAGTCTAGGAGCTTTTTGCCGGAGTCCGCAGAATGGTTTTCGAGAGTTCATCAAGACCGCCCGAAGTTTGCCGGAAGCTCGCTAGAAGAAGTCTTGACTTGTGGACTTTGTAATAGCTTAGAAAATGTCTTTAAATTCATAGTTAGCATGTTAATTAGGGTTAGGATTAGGTGTTAATCCTATAACCCAAGTAGGGGCCAATTAGGCTCAAGTTCGGACTGGTTTGGGCCAAGTTTGGAGCCAAACCAAGTGAGCTGAAATAGTAAAAGAGGTGGCACCGCCAGGGTTGGAGGTGGCACCGCCCAAGCTATGTCTCCCAGCGAGACTGGGCGGTGCAACCGCCCCAGCCAAGAGGTGCAACCGCCCAGAGGCTCAGTCTCCGAGCTCTGCCAGGCAGTGCAACCTCTCCAGTCAGGAGGTGCAACCGCCTGATCCCGGAATTCCGGGATTTGATCATTTTGAGCTCCAAATTTGAACTGGGTTGGGGCCTATAAATACCCCACCCATTCAGCACAGAAAAAGACAGATCCACACCGAATTCTTGATCTTTTCTGTGATTCTAAGAGCTCAAATTTGTGTAAAGTCCAAAAGTTCTCCTCTTTCTGTTCTTCAAGTCTTGAGTTGTAAAGAGAGGAGAGAAAGGATCTGTAAGGGTTGTCTCCCCGAGCCCGTCAAAAGGAGAGAAACTGTAAAGGGCAGTTGGCCTTCGCCTATTGAAGGAAGGCCTCTAGTTGACGTCGGTGACCTCATGGGTGGAGGAAGCCAAAAGTGGAGTAGGTCAAGACCCGACCAACCACTCTAAATCACTGGTTTTGCTTTTATTTTGAGCACTTTATCATTACTGCAAGCCTCCTACATAGCTACTGCTCTCTCTAAACTTTTACGAACAAGTTTCTAAGTTCTAGTCTTTCCGAATCTGCATTCAGACGTAAAACGGTGTTTTCGCATGCGATCTTTACATCGCATCTTACATTTTACGCCTTGAGTCTGTTTATAACTGCAAACTGTCTTTTGTGCTTTTACTTAACGAAGTTTCTGTGCAGTTTACGTTTCGCCTTGATTCCATTTATAACTGCAAACTGTCTTCTGCGCTTTTTAACGAGTTTCTTTGCAGTTTACGTTTTACGTTTTGATTCCATTCATAACTGTGAACTGTCATCTGTGCTTAGACGCAAACTGTGTTTAGACGTAAACTGTGCTTAGACGTAAACTGTGTTTGGACGCAAATTGCGTTTAGACGTAAACTGCGCTTAGACGCAAACTATGTTTAGACGCAAACTGTGTTTAGACGCAAATTGTGTTTAGACGCAAACTGCGCTTAGACGCAAACTATGTTTAGACGCAAACTGCGCTTAGACGCAATCTGCGCTTAGACGCAAACTACGCTTAGATGCAAACTGCGCTTAGACGCAATCTGCATTTAGACGCAAACTGCAGTTAGATGCAAAACTGCATTTAGACGCAAACTGCGTAAACTGCACTTAGATACAAACTGTGAATCGGCTTTTGCATCATAATAGATTTTATCGAACGAACGCACCTTTCGATTTAATCGCTGTAAGATTTCCGCTGCACTAATTCACCCCTCTTAGTGCTCTCGATCCTAACAGTTCTATCATCATGCAATTTTGCTATCATCATCGATGTGCAAGGTAGTAAGATAGCAACATACTAGCTAGCAAATTTAAGGATGTGCGAGTTGGCATATTTGCTTTTCTTGAGATAGGCAAGATAGCACTTTTGCTTCTTTTGAGATAGCAACTCTTTGCTTCTCTTTAGATCACAAGCTAGCAATTCTAGCAAATTTTACATCATGCAAGGTAACAAATTTTTGTGATGTTCAAGATAGTAAGTTCTTTCTTCTCTTTTAAGAAGTGCTATTTTTTGCTTCCTTTGCCAAGTGGAAGCTAGCAAAATTTTGCTTCATTCTTGAATTGTGCAAGCTAGCTATCTTTCTCTTTGAGACGTGCTCATTAGCAACTCTTTCTCCCCCTTTGTCATTGGCAAAAAGAAGGGAAGACCCTTTACATCAATTTCTAAATTATGACAAAGGTAAATAGCATAGATGAAAATTCAATTCATGAATGTCAAAACAATTATTTTATTATGAATATTTCATCGTTGCATGCATCATTATCATAAGTTAAAGTATTGCATGCATAATTCCAAATCATCATGTATATAAAATCATTATTACATGCATGATTCCAAATCATCATTTATTTCACATCATGATGGTACCAATTTTGTCAAATTACATCATACCATGCATGATCGAAACTTCTTATTTGTATACATCAAAACAAATTAATGAATATTTCATGTATTCATATCATCACATAAGGAATATCAAGAAGAATTATTGGGTGATGAGATAAATATTTCATGAACACAAGGAATTGTATAAAAATCATTTCCTGAAAAGATAAAATCATGTGAATACCAAAAGATATGATTCATTTTGACACATCTCCTCTTTAAATAAAAAATAAAAGGAATTCTTAGGAGATCATAATATAGATAAAATTCATTAAATCTTGTAGGAGAACAAGATATTAATTCAAGCATATAAAATTTTTCAATTCATTATGAATCATAAAAAAATTGTGGTTCCAAAAAATCATGATTCATTTAGGAAAATTTTCTGTTTAGTATATGACAAAAGGAAATATAGCAATGATACTAATCATGATTCATTTGGATGGTAGATGGCAAAAAGAAACAAAAAGATCTCAATTTTTATAGAGTAAATCTCAAGTTATAAATCTCAAAAAATCAAGATAAAGCTCGTTAAATTTCAAATCATCAAATCAAATCATTTTTATGAGATTCATAAAAAGATGATAAAATAGCTTCATCAAAGTCAATAAGATAGAGAAAAAGAATTTTCAAGAAAAACACTTTTCTCTATTTAGTTGTTTTATACTAGCATGCATTTGTCCTTTTTGTGCCAAAAAATATATATATCATCAATCGTTTAGGATCAAAAAATAAATTTCAATTTAAAAACTATCAAGATTAAATAACCACAAAAATTACTTAAAAATCATCATGCATAATTTTGAAATTTACATCAAAACATGGTTTCAAAATATTTAATATTTTCATTACATAATTTCATCATTATGCATCATCGAAATTGATTTCATAAAGCATTTTCCATCGAGATCATTTTGTTTGTTGTAGTTATACATTTTTCTTCTTAGGTGAATCAACATTCCATGCTTAGTTTTCCATACAAAAGCCATGCATCATCATTAAGCATGATATCATATTTTCAATCAAAATCATTTTGTTTGTTTATCATAAAATATACATTTTTCATGATTCTTTTTAAAATAATTAGAAAGGTAAGCATGATCCAATTTTATTTTTGTATTTTCATTAAACATATAATTTTCATAATCATTTTCAAAATTACTAGCATGATCATAATTTTTGCATTTTCATTTTATTATTTAAACATGCAATTTTCAAGAAAATTAATTCAAAACTAAATTACAAAAAAAATGCATCATGTAATTTCAAAGTAAATTAGGGGGATTTCAGTAACCTCATCGTTGAAGGCGGTTAAGGCGTAGTTTGCCACCTCGTCTTTCTTGATTTTCTCCTCATCTTCGGAGGAGCTTGATTCATCTCACTTTGTGTTCTTCTTCTTGCGTTCAAAGCAAGTAGTTGTGTTCTTTTTGTTTTTTAATATTTGTTTCATGTTCTTTAATATTTGTTTCAAAGCAGGTGATTGATCCATCACTTGAGCTTATGCTCGAGTGGTCTTCAAATGTTCTAAGTTCGAAATCCTTCCTGTTCTTTGGAAGGTAATTCTCGAGTTCTTCATGTGCATTGCACGTCATTTCATAGGTCATCAAAGACCCTATTAGTTCTTCAATCGTAAAGGTATTCAAATTCTTGGCCTCTTGTATGACCATTACTTTAGAGTCCCAAGTTTTAGATTAGAAAAACTTCTACCAAGTGCTTTAAAACCATTGACGACATCCGTAAAATGGGTGTACATGTCAACAATGGTTTCGCTTGGTTTCATATGAAATAACTCAAACTCGTGCATAAAAAAAATTACTTTAGAATCTTTTACACTACTTGTGCCTTCGTGTGTGATTTCAAGAGTGTGCTAAATATTGAAAGTCGTTTCGCATAAAGAAACCCGATTAAACTCCATTTTATCTAAGGCACAAAATAAGGCATTCATAGCTTTTGCATTTCGAGAAAACGTCTTCTTCTTCAAATCATTCCAATGGTTCATTGGAAGAGAAGACATTTGAAAACCATTTTCGACTAAACTCCATAAATCGAGATTCAACGAAAGCAAGAAAACTCTCATTCGAGTTTTTCAATAAGTGTAGTCCGTCCCATTAAAAGGGAGGACGTATGAGAGAGTAACCCTCTTGAAAGCTGAAAAGAGCCATTTTTCTTAGGTGTTAAACCAGCTAAGAAATAATGAGGCTCTGATACCAATTGTTAGGATCAGGGTCGGCACTAAGAGGGGGGGTGAATTAGTACATCGGTAAAAAATACGTCGGTTCAAAAAACCTTCGTACGATAAAAGTCATTTACGTTGAAAACCGATTTCGGAAAGTTAATAACATGGAAGCGTAAGGAAGCGTAGTGACTATCTAAGTAGTTTGCAGTATGTAAATGACAATAATAAAATGCAAACCAGAGAAGACGGCAGTTTATAATTGTTCAGTCAATCATGACCTACATCCACTCCTCCAATTCCTCTTTCGTCGAGGCCACCAGCATCCACTAACGATCTTTCTTTACTAGGCGAAGATCAACCTCCTTCTTACACCCCTCTTCTCCTTTTACTGGGTTTAGGAGACAACCCTTACAAGCACTCAATCTCCTCTCTAAACAGAATTCTAACACTTAGAATTTAGAGGAGGGAAATTCTAGAGATTGCAGTAGTGTTTTCTCTTTTTTAATCTCTCTGTGCTTATGTGGTTTAACCAGGGATGATAGGGGTATTTATAGGCTTCAAGTTGATTCAAACTTGGAGCCTAAAAACATCTCATCCCGGGTTCCCTGGGCACGGGCGATACCACCGCCTGCGCTAGGCGGTACCATCGCCTAGTGTCAATTTGACTGACACTGTCCTGGGTGGTACCATCGCCTGGGATGCAGTGCTGGGCGGTACCACCGCCCAGACTAGTAGTACCACTGCTTGGGGCATAGTGCTGGGTGGTACCACTGCCCAGACTAGTGGTACCATCGCCTGGCACCTTGCTAGGGGCGGTACAACCACCCAGACTAGCGGTACCACCGCCTAACACAGTCTCGAAGACTGTGCCACGACGGTGAGTCTTCTTGGGGACACTGTTTGGACTTCTTATTGGGCCCAACACAGTTCTTACATGAGCCTAGCTGACCCATAATTGGGTTGGCCCAATCCAAGCCTAATTACTTGCTAACTACGATTCCTAAGACATATTTTAAGCTAAACTAAGTCCGTAAGTCTATTCTTTCGGCGAGCTTCCGGGGATCTTCCGGCGAACCACTGACGAACTCTCGGCAATGTTCTGGTGGACTCCCGGCAAGCTCTTGGACTTGCAACAATCTACTTGGCGAGTTCCGACAAGCTTCTCTAGCAAGCTCCGCGACTTCTTGGCTGGTTCCCGCAGAACATCCGACGAACTCTCGAATTCCCATCGTGATCTCGATCTCGACTTCGGGACTTCATTTTGCTTCATGTCTTGCTTTCGTAGTTAATCCTGCATATATAAAACATACTTCAATCTAGACAATTAATACTAAGCATTAATCAAGTTGTCCGACATGTCATTGGTCCCTCGACGCTTCGTCCGATTCTTTGGCGCATCATCCTCTCTTGCGGCCTATTGCCTAATCGGCCAATTGACTCTGCAACTCCGATATCCTTGGCATAATACCCGCTCTTCTTGGCCCGATGCCCGAATCCACGGCCCGAAGCCTTCTGTCGATACGTTGACCGATTCACCGGCCCGACGTCCAATCTTCTAACATGTTCCTTCAGCCCAACCTGATTTTTCTTACTTTAATTATCTCAACCTGATCGAAGCATCCTATGTCACTCAAAACGCAGATTAAAACATAAACACATATTGATTGGTTTCACCATCAAAATCCAAGATTCAACATAAATACCCCTCTCATCCCCAGTTAAACTACACAAGTATTGAGAGTGAAAAAAGAAAGAAACGCTATTGCAATCTCATGTGAACTCCTCTCATTCTTTTAAGTGTTAGAATAGTTTGAGAGAGAAGTAATTGGGGGGTGTAAGGGTTATCTCCTAAACCCAGTAAAAGGAGAAAGAGCTATAAAAGGTGGTTGGTCTTCGCCTATTGAAGGAAGATCGATAGTGGATGCCGGTGGCCTCGACGGAGGAGGAATCGAGAGTGGATGTAGGTCACGACGACCGAGCTACTATAAACTCAATTTGTATTTACTTTGAGCAATTTATTTTTATAGCCAAAAGATTTTTATTAAACCGATATTTTTATCGCTGCACTAATTCACCCCCCCCCCCCCCATTTAGTATCAAATTCTTTCATAACAATTAGTATCAGAGCCATGTTCATTTCTCATTTGGTTTAACACCCAAGGAGAAATGACTCTTTTCAGCTTTTAAGAGGGTCACTCTCTCATTCGTCCTCCCATGTTCAATAGGACGGATTACACATATTGGAAAACTTGAATGAGAGTTTTATTGCTTTTTTTGGATTTGAATTTGTGGAATATTGTTGAAAGCGGTTTTCAAAGGTCTTCTATTCCAATAAACCATTGGAATGATTTGGAGAAGAAGACTTTTTCTTTAAATGCGAAAACTACGAATGCTTTGTTTTGCGCCATAGACAAAAATGAATTCAATTTGGTTTATACTTGCGAAACAACTTTTGATATTTGGCACATTCTTGAAACCACACACGAAGGCACTAGTAGAGTAAAAGTTTCGAAGAATAATCTTTTAATGCATGACTTCGAATTGTTTCAATTGAAACCAAGAGAAACCATTGGAGACATGTACTCCCATTTTATGGATGTTGTCAATGGTTTAAAAGTATTTGGTAAAAGTTTTTTGGATTTTGAACTTATAAAAAAAATTTTACGTTCTCTTAATAAGAACTGGGATTCAAAAGTAACTGCCATTACGAAATGACCAATGTGGCACAAAACGAACTTGAGGACAACCTTCCAAAGAACAGGAAGGATTTTGGACTTAGAACACATGAAGACCACTCGAGCATAAGCTTAAGTGATGGTGAACTTGAACTTCTCACTATGAAATTTAAAAAGTTTATGAAATAAAAATTAAAGAATAAAAAGGACACAACTACTTGCTATGAAGACGAGGAGAAAATCAACAAAGGCGAGGTGGTAAACTATGCCTTAACGGCTTTCGACGACGAGGTAATCAAAATCCCCTTAGTTTACATTGAAATCACTTGATGTTTTTCATGAGTTATTTTTAATTTAGTTTAGAAAAATTATTTTTTTTGAAAATTACATGTTTAATAATGTAATGAAAATGTAAAAAATTAGGATCATGCTAGTAATTTTGAAAATTATAATGAAAATTACATGCTTTATGATAAAGGAATAAAATGTTAAAATTAAATCAAATGCTTAAGATAAATCCTATGTATGTTTTTAAGAAGTATTAATGTATATCATGTTGATTTCTGTATTGTTTCTCGATTTTGATTGAAGAAGCTCTATGATTAATGAAATCATGTTTGATTTAAAGTAATGTATAATGATCATACTTAATAAGTTTATATTTCAAAAATATGCATAATGATTTTTAGGTAATTTATGGTTTATTGATCTTGATGATTTTAATGATGAGATTTACTCTTTCGATTTTAAACCATGATGTATGGTTTTCATACAAAAAAACTTTAACATGCTTATATGAAATAAATCACTTAAATTAAAACAACTAAAATGAGAAAAATATTAAAAAAAAATTTCTCTATCTTATTGATTTTGATGAATCTATTTGTATCATTTTTATGAATCTCTTAAAAATGACTTTGTTGATTTAACAAGTTGAATAATTTGAAAATAAATGATGATTTTTCTCTTGATTATAACTTGTGATATTTTTTTATGAATCATCATATTGATTTCTCGATATTTGATACATGAGATTTCTCTATGAATCAATATCTTGTTTTTGAACTCTTATGTTTCTTCTTACCATTTTTTCTAAAAAGGAGAGATTAATGAATCTATCTATTTCCTTTTTATGAATCTCTTATAAATGATTTTGATTTGACGATTTGAATTTGAATGAGCTTTATCTTGATTTTTTGAGATTTATAATTAGAGATTTCTTATGCATCAATTAGGATATTATATTATTTCTTCTCCTTGTTTCTTCTTGTCCTTTACTAAAGAGGAGAAAATAAATGATGAATGTTTGGTACCAACAATAATGAAGTGATAAATGCTTAAAGATGCTGATTTAATGTTTGGTATCATGAATGCTTTAGTATCATGCATGAGAGTAATGACGAAGGTTTTGAAAACAAATGTTTGTATCATGTTTGATGATTTTACATTTTGTAATAATGCATGATGAGTTGAAGTGATATTGGTTTAAAAAATATTTATTCAAATGTATGAATCAACAATCTTTTTATCAAATGAATCATGATTTTTCCTGTGAATTCTTGGAATTATAACTTGAGTTTTGTTTTTGAATCAAGATTGTTTCCTATCATGCTTTCTATTTACAAAAAGAAGAAACTTGTCAAAAATGATATATGATCTTTTAACATTCATTTTTGTTATTTACCTTTGTCATGATTTGGAAATTGATGTAAAGGGAAAAGAATTACAACTTTGTATTCTTTCCTTCTATTTGACAATGACAAAGGGGGAGCAAAACTTGCTAGAAAGTAAAATTGATAGCTTACACTTCTCAAAAGAGAAGAAAGAACTTGCAATCTTGAACATAAACAAGAAGATGCAAAAACATGCTAGCTTTCTCATCTCAAAAGAGAAGCAAAGATTGTTAACTTTCATATTTCAAAAGTTACTTTCTTGAACATCTCAAATATTACTAGCTTACATCTTTTAAAATGATGTAAAAATTTACTAGGTTGCATGTTCTAAAATATTGTAAGATTCACTAGATTGCATGATGTAGAATTTACTATCTTGAACATTACCAAGAAGTGTTATCTTGCCTATCTCAAGAAGCAAAACATGCTAAACTTGCACATATAGCAAAATTTACAAACTTGCAAAACTCAAATTTTTGCTAGCTTGCATGATGATAAAACTAAAGATTATACTTATAATGTAATGATTTGAACTGTAATATGTCCTAAACACTAGATAATTGAACTTCTTTTTATTGATGACAAAGGGGGAGAAGTATGATGATGTTATGCATAAGTTTATGATAACATTTTGCTTGGATTTTTGAATCCAAGAGTTCTATCAATATGACATATTGATAGGGGGAGTTAAGGTTAACTCCATCATAAATTAATTATCATTATAAAAAAGGGAGATTGTTGAATCTCGGATTTTGATGATGAAACCAAGTGATAGTGTTTATGATTTAATCTACGTTTTGAGTGACGTAGGATGCTTCGATCAGGGAGAGACAATTAAAGCAGGAAGAATCATGTTGGGCAGGAGAAAAACATATCAGAATATTGGACGTCGAGTTGAAGGATCGATCGACGTATCGACAGAAGGCTTCGGGCCATGAGTTCGGGCATCGGGCCAAGAAGAGCAGATATTGTGCCAAGGAAATTGGAGTTGTGGAGGTCAACCGGCCGATTGGACAATAGGCCGCAAGAGAGGATGGTGAGCTGAATAATCGGACGAGGCGTCGATGAACCAATGACGTGCCAGACAACATCTGATTAGCATAGTATTAATTGTCGAGATTGAAGTAGGTTTCATATGTATAGGATTAACTATAATAGTAAGGCATAAAGCAAAATGAAGTCTTGGAGTCAAGGACACGATTTCGTTAGGAGTTCAAGAGTTCATCGGAAGTCCGGACGTTCATCGGAAGTTCTACCGGAATTAATCGAGAAGTCTAGGAGCTTGACAAAGAAGCTCGTCGGAACTTGCCAAGAGGATCGTCGTAAAGTCTAGGAGCTTGTTGGAAGTCCGCTGGAACATTACCGAGAGATTGTCGGAAGTTCGCCGGAAGATCACCGGAAGCTCGCCGGAAGAAACCTAGACTTACAAACTTGTTTAGCTTAGTAAATATCTTAAATTTCATAGTTAACACATAATTAGGATTAAAATTGGGCCAACCCAATTAGGGGCTAGTTGGGCCCATTTATGGATTGTGTTGGGCCTAATGAAAGGCCCAAATAGTGACCCAATAGGTGGCACTATCGTGGTACAGTCTCTTAGAATGTGTCAGATGGTGATACCACCAGTCTGGGTAGTGGTACCACTTAGTGGCAGTGTCAGGTGGTGGTACCACCCAAACGCAATCTTCCAAACGGTGGTACCGCCAGACTGGGCGGTCGTACCGCCCAGTGTCAGTGCTGCAAGCAGTGGTACCGCACAATACAAGCGATGGTACCGCCAGGACCCGGGAAACCTGGGATGAGATATTTTTAGGCTCCAAGTTTGAATCAACTTGAGGCCTATAAATACCCCTCTCATCCCCGGTTAAACTACATAAGTATTGAGAGTGAAAAAGAAAGAAACGCTATTGCAATCTTATGTGAACTCCTCTCCTTCTTTTAAGTGTTAGAATAGTTTGAGAGAGGAGTAAGTGGGGGTGTAAGAGTTATCATCTAAACCCGGTAAACGAAGAAAGAGCTGTAAAAGGTGGTTGACCTTCGCCTATTGAAGGAAGACCGATAGTGGATGTAGGTGGCCTTGATTGAGAAGGAATCAGGAGTGGATGTAGGTTACGACGACCGAACCACTATAAACTCGGTTTGCATTTACTTTGAGCAATTTATTTTTATAGCAAGAATATTTTTATTAAACTGACATTTTTACCACTGCACTAATTCACCCCCCTCCCCTCTTAGTGCCGATTCGTTCCTAACACTCTTGACAAGAAAGTTCAAAAAATTCGTAAAATGGAATAAATATAAAAATGACACTAAAAATAAATTTGAACCCAAGAAAGAACAAGTTATATTCTACGAATGCAAGAAGCCGGGACATTTCAAAAGCGAATGTCCCCAAGCAAAGAAGAAGCAACCAAAGAAGAAGAAGGCTCTTAAAGCAACTTGGGACAACTCAAGTGCATCCAAAGAAGAGGAGCCAACCAACACAAAGCAAGTTGCTCACTATGCACTAATGACTATCAGAGATAAGGTAAGTAATTCATTAGATGCAAATTTATTTTTTAATGAATTACTAAGTGCTTTTCATGATTTATTTGATGAATGTAAATTAGTTAGTAAAAAATATAAACTGTTAAAAAAGGAGCATGCTTCTCTTATTAGTGATTTTGATAAATTAAAAGTTAAGCACAATGATAGTTTAGCTCCTTGCACAAAATGTAATGAATTAGAAATGCTTCAAAATGAAAACATGCTACTCAAAGAAACCTTAAAAAAGTTTGAGATTGGTAGCAAGTCCTTGAACATGATCCTTGCCAATAAGGGTCACGTTCATAGAAGAGGTGGAATCGGATTTGTGAGTAGCTCTCACCAAAATCCAACCACCTTTGTTAAAGGCCCTACCTTGCATGTTTCACTCCGAAACAAATACAACTTTTGTTACAAATCTGGACATGTTGCTTATCAATGTCCGTTTAAGAGATGTAGTCCATACAAATTGATTTGGGTTCCTAAAGGAACCGTAAAGAACTCAATGCAACATGATAAGTTGAGTATATTGATTTTTGAGGCACCCAAGGTCAAATGGGTACCTAAAAATCATCCATTTTTGTAGAAATGTTTACCATCATAAGCTAGGAGCAAGATATGGTACATTGATAGTGGATGCTCAAGGCATATGACTGGAGATCCATCTCAATTCTCTAAACTCACTAGCCTAGATGAAAGGTATGTCACCTTTGGAGACAACAACAAGGGTAAAATCATTGGCAAAGGAACCATAGGTAACAAATCCAACTTTTTGATTGAAGATGTATTGTTGGTTGATGGCTTAAAGTATAATCTTTTGAGCATTAGTCAATTGTGTGATAAATGATACATCATTAGATTTGAATCCAATGCTTGCATTATTGAAAAACCACACAAAAACACCTCTATGATTGCCATAAAACAAAATAATGTATACACTATCGACATTGATGATCTTTGTAATGAAATGTGTTTTTCGGTTTTGAATGACAATGCTTGGCTTTGGCATAAGAGATTAGGTTATACTAGCATGAAATTAATCACTCAAATCTCATCTAAAGAACTTATAAGAGGTATTCTTTAAATTAATTTTGTTAAAGACAATGTGTGATGCATGTCAATTAGGAAATCAAATAAAATATAGTTTTAAACCAAATAATCAAATAAGCACCTCTAGACCATTGTAATTAATTCATATGGATTTATCTAGACCAATTGATACATCAAGCCTAGGAGATAGCAAATACGCCTTTGTAATTATGGATGATTATAGTAGATACACTTAGACATACTTCTTAGTACACAAAAGTGATTGTTTTAGGTATTTTTCAAAGTTTTGTAAACTTGTTCAAAAAGGCTTTATGATTTCACCAATTCGGAGTGATCATGGTGGCGAATTTTAAAACCATGATTTCCAAAATTTTTATGAATCTAATGGATATAACCATAATTTCTCTACTCCAAGAAATCCTTAACAAAATGGAGTAGTAGAAAGAAAAAAATAGAAATTTATAAGAAATGACAAAAACCATGTTGAATGAACATAGCCTACCCAAATGTTTTTGGGCTGAAGCCGTTAATACGATATGCTATGTCATGAATAGGGTTCTAGTAAGACCATTACATTCCAAAACTTCTTATGAATCGTGGAATAACAAAAAACCCAATGTTTCATATTTTAAAGTTTTCGGTTGTAAATGTTTTATCTTGAATTAAAAAGATGTCTTAGGAAAGTTTGATGCAAAATCCGATTAAGGGATTTTTCTTGGCTATTCTTCTAGTTCTAAAGTCTTTCATATTTTTAAGAAAAGAACTTTAGTTATAGAAGAATCTATTAATGTTGTCTTTAATGAAGTTTCTAAACTTAAGAAAAATGAGTTTGATGATGATCTTAATTTTGATACTTTGAATTTAAATGAACTCTCGCCTCAAACTAGCAACTTAGATACATATTCTTCTGAAATATCCTTACCCAAGAAATGGAAGTATGTAGATATTCATCCTAAGGAGCTAATCATAAGAGATACATCAAAAAGGGTTCAAACTCGTTCTTCTCTTAAAATATTTTTATGCTAACGCCATTTTTCTCTCTTAAATTGAACCTAAATGCATTGATGAGGCCTTGAAAGATGATTCATGGGTTATCGCAATGCAAGAAGAGTTGAATCAATTTAAGAGAAATGAGGTATGGAAGCTTGTTCCGAGGCTAAATGACAATTTGGTTGTTTGTACTAAATGGGTCTTTAGAAACAAGCAAGATGAATTTGGTATCGTGGCTAGAAATAAGGCTAGATTAGTGACTAAGGGTTTCAACCAAGAAGAAGGTATCGATTATGAAGAAACCTTCGCTCCTGTGGCACGATTAGAAGCCATAAGGATGCTCCTTGCCTATGCTAGTAGTAATAATTTTAGGTTATTTCAAATTGATATTAAAAGTGATTTCTTAATGGTTTTATTTCCGAAGAAGTTTATGTTGAACAACCTCCTGGATTTGAGAATGATAATCTTCCTAATCATGTGTTTAAATTGACTAAAGCTCTCTATGGATTGAAACAAGCCCTAAGGGCTTAGTACGAGAGACTTAGCTCATTTCTTATCCAAAATAATTACTCTAAAGGTAGGGTCGATACTACATTGTTTATTAAAATTTTGAAAATAATTTTCTTGTTATTCAAATTTACGTTGATAGTGTTATTTTTGGTTCTACAAATGAATCTTTATGTGAATCATTTTTCAAGAGTTTGAAATGAGCTTAATGGGTGAACTAACTTTCTTTTTAGGCTTACAAATCAAATAACTTAATAATGATATTTTTCTTAGTAAAAAAAAATATGCATTATACTTGCTAAAACAGTTTAATATGGATAATTCAAAGGCTATCAATACTCATATGAGTACCTCCACTAAGTTAGACATTGACGAAAGTGGAGAAAGCTTTAATCGAAAAGCTTATCGGGGTATGATAGGTAGTTTACTATACCTCACCGCAACTAGACTGAACATCATGTATAGTGTAGGACTTTGTGCTAGGTTTCAATCTAATCTTAAGCTATCTCATCTTAAAGCAGTTAAAAGAATTCTTAGATATCTTAAATGAATCACTAATCTAGGATTATGATATCAAAAATATGAAAACTTTGAATTAATTACTTAAGCTGATGTGGATTTTGCTAGATGTAGATTAGATAGAAAAAGCACATCCAGAACATATCAACTCTTAGGTCATGCACTTGTCTCTTGGTCTTCCAAGAAACAAAACTCGATTGCACTATCTACGACCGAAGCCGAATACATAGCGGCTAGTGCATGTTGTACACAAGTCATTTGGATGAAAAATACATTAGAAGATTATAGAATTTATCTTAAGAACATTCCCATAAAATGTAATAACACAAGTGCAATATGTTTAACAAAAAAATCCTATTCAATACTCTAGAACTAAATATCTTGACATTAGGCATCATTTCATAAGAGATCATGTTAATAACCATGACATATATTTAGAGTTTATTGATATGAAACATCAATTAGCCGATATTTTTATAAAACCTTTCAATGAAGAACAATTTGATTTTATTATAAGAGAGTTAGGGATGTTAAATTGTCCGAATGCAAGAGTTTGTTATATTTCTTTTTCGAACTATCTTCCTCTTAATTCATCTCATGAATGGAGTTTTCATGAATTTATTTTATTTTTATCTTCCTCTTAACTTGGCATCAAATTTGCTTTATAACCTTGCTCCATCTCTTAAATGATTTTTGATACACCTAATCACTTCACTCATGGATTTCCTTAACAAATACATCTTTCACGGATTTCACTCTTGTGAATTTTTAATGAGAAACATATTTGATTGATGAAGTCTTATTTGTGGATTTCTTTTTCATATGATGCTCTCTTCTCATGAATTCTTCATTAAAGAAGAATTATTATGAATTTTTTAGTATGAGATGATCACTTGCAAAGAATGGGGATTTGATTTCGTAAATTTGGTTCTTAATGGATTCCTTCCTGACCCTTCTTCCTCTTCTTCTTATTTTTATGACAAAGGAAGAAATAAACTTAAACATCTAAAGAAGAACCAAAAATCCCTTGAGTAAAAATGTTAGCTTATCCAAAAAGTTATCATGCAAAGTTTTTGCTTATGGTTTGGATAAATCATTATGAAACTTGCTTGAATTTTTACCACACTTGCATTGTTGAATTGTTCTCATTTTTGTTGATGACAAAGGGGGAGAAATATAGTAAATTGATGACAAATTGAATGTTAGTGACAAATGTATAAAATGTATCTTATCGTAAATGCTTTTATGTTTTGTGAATGCTTGAAATATATTGTGAATTGTCAAATATATCGCAACATATCACAAATACTTGAAACATATCAAAATATATTATAGATACTTGAAATGTTTAATGCTTGATAATTGTCTATAATAAAGCATCATGAGTTTAACTTGTATTTACAATTGATATCTTGCCATGATGATTTTATCGAGAATTGTCTTCTTGCTAAATTTCATATTCGAAAATCATATCATATTTGAAAATGATGATTATTTATCATCATTGGACTTGAAAATGGATGTCATGCCTTGACATCATTTTTATTGATAAATACATGGTTTCATATTTTGAATTAGAAACTCATGATAAGTATCATGATGTACATGTTAATAAGTTTAAATGAAAATAACTTATCAGTTTGATGCTTGAATTCAAAGGCCTCGAATTCAAGAATGTCTTTTCTTAAGCATGGTATAGAGGTAGTGTTGAATCTCGGATTTTGATGATGAAACTAATTGATTGTGTTTAGATGTTAAACTACATTTTGAGTGATACAGGTCTACTCGATCAGGATTAGACAGTTGACGCAGGAGGAATTGACGTTGCGCCGGAGGAGAACACGTCAGGATATTGGACGACAGAAGGCTTCGGATGTCGGGCATCGGGCCAAGGAGAGTGGAATTGCACCAAGGATATCGGGGTTGCAGAGGTCAACCACCGATTGGGCAACAAGCCGCAAGAGAGGAAGATGCGCTGAAGAATCGGACAAAGCGCCAACCAATGACGTGCCGGGCAACAGAATGTCAATTCGCGTTGTAATAACTGTCTTGATCAGAGTAGAGTTTTGGCTTCCATGTGCAGGATTAACTACGATAACGATGAAGACATAAAGTGAAACAAAGTGCGGAGTCAAGCGCGAAGGATTTGTTGGGAGTTCGAGAGTTCGACGGAAGTCCGAAGGTTCGTCGGGAATGCTGCCGGAACTAGCCGAGAATGAGTAGGGAGCTTGCCGATGGGTTTTTCGGAAGCTCGCCGGAAGGTTCATGGGAAGTTCGCGGAGCTTGCCGAGAAAAATCGGAGCTTGCCGAACAATCTCGTTGGAACTCACCAAGATCAAATCATGAAGTCTAGGAACTTGCCGGGTGTCCGTAGAATGGTTTCCGAGAGTTTATCGGAAGACCGCCGGAAGTTCGCCGGAAGCTCATCGGAAGAAGTCTTGACTTATGGATTTTGTAATAGCTTATAAAATATCTTTAAATTCGTAGTTAGCATGTTAATTAGGGTTAGGATTAGGTGTTTATCCTATAACCCAAGTAGGGGCCAATTGGGCCCGAGTTCGGACTGGTTTGGGCCATGTTTGGAGCCCAACTAGTGGGCTGAAATTGTGTCGGCGGTGGCACCGCCCAGCACCCGACAGGCGGTGGCACTGCCAGCCTCGGAAACCCAAGAGAATTCAAATTTTGGAGCCCAAATTTGAATCCTCTTGGGGCCTATAAATACCCCTCAATTCTCAACTAAGGAAACAACCTTTGAGAAGCAAGAGATTGAGAAAAGAGTCTTAGCAAAGTCTTAGTAAGTCTAGTTTTCAAATTACTTGAGTGTTCACCTCCCTCCTTCTTGTTGAAAAAGAATTGTAAGAGTGTGAACCACTTGTAAAGGTTGTAAGAGGGGTATTAGTCCTTCCCCTTCAAAGAGATTTGCTAGTGGAAGTTGGGAGCCTCTTCGAAGAAGGCTTCGCAAGTGGATGTAGGTCATTCTGACCGAACCACTTTAAAACTACTGTGTTCTCTGGTTTGCATCCTAATCTTGCCATTTACATACTGCAAACTTCTTTACTTAGTCACTACGCTTCCATACGCTTCTAAGTTATCAAGCTTCCAAATCGGTTTTCATTGATATTGGTTTTTATCGTACGAAGGATTTTAAACCAACGTCATTTTACCGCTGCACTAATTCACCCCCCCCCCCTCTTAGTGCCGCTCCTATTAGGATCGAGAGCACTAAGAGGGGGGGTGGTGAATTAGTGCAGCGGAAAACTTTCAGCGATTTAAAAACAAAAGCCGCGGTCGTCCGATAAAAACGATTTCGATGTAAAAGCTGATTCACAGTTTGTAGTTTACGCAGTTTGCGTCTAAATGCAGTTTGCATCTAAATGCAGATTGCATCTAAGCGCAGTTTGCATTTAAGCGCAGTTTGCGTCTAAGCGCAGATTGCGTCTAAACACAGTTTGCGTCTAAGCGCAGTTTGCGTCTAAACACAGTTTGCGTTTAAGCGCAGTTTGCGTCTAAGCGCAGTTTGCATTTGAGCGCAGTTTGCGTCTAAACGCAGTTTTACGTCTAAGTGCAGTTTTACGTCTAAACGCAGTTTTACGTCTAAACGCAGTTTTGCGTCTAAACGAAGTTTTACGTCTAAACGCAGTTTTACGTCTAAACGTAGTTTTGCGTCTAAACGCAGTTTTGCGTCTAAACGCTATTTTACGTCTAAACGCAGTTTTACATCTAAACGTAAATTTACGTCTAAACACAGATTTACGTCTAAACTTTGAAACTTGTTTGTAAAATCGCAGAAGGCAGTATGCAGTTGAAATCAAGATGTAAACGTAAACTGAAATCTGATGATTGTACGAGGAAAGCCGATTTATGTCTAAATGCAGATTCGGAAAGATCAGAACTTAGAGATTCGTTCGTAAACGCGCAGAGGGCAGTAGCAATGTAGGAGGTTTACAGTAATGATAAAGTGCTCAAAGTAAAAGCAAACCAGAGATTTAGAGTGGTTCGGTCAGTCTTGACCTACTCCACTTTTGGCTTCCTCCTCCGACGAGGTCACCGACGTCAACTAGCTGCCTTCCTTCAATGGGCGAAGGCCAACTGCCCTTTTACAGTTTCACTCCTTTTGACGGGCTCAGGAGACAACCCTTACAGATCCTTTCTCTCCTCTCTTTACAACTCAAGACTTGAAGAACAGAAAGAGGATAACTTTTGGACTTTACACAAATTTGAGCTCTTAGAATCATAGAAAAGATCAAGAATTCGGTGTAGATCTGTGTCTTTTCAGTGCTAAATGGGTGGGGTATTTATAGGCTCCAACCCAGTTCAAATTTGGAGCTCAAAACGATCAAATCCCGGAATTCCGGGATCAGGCGGTTGCACCTCTTGACTGGAGAGGTTGCACCGCCTGGCAGAGCTCGGAGACTAAGCCCAGGCGGTTGCACCTCTCTGTTAGGGGCGGTTGCACCGCCTGAGTCTGGCTCGAAGACTGAGCCCCAGGCGGTGCCACCTCCTGACTGAGGCGGTTGCACCTCTCTGCCTGAGCTCGAAGACCGAGCTCAGGCGGTGCTACCTCTCTGTCAGGGAGGTTGCACCGCTCAGTCTAGCTCGAAGACTGAGCTCTGGGTGGTTGCACCTCCTGGCTGGGGCGGTTGCACCGCCCAGTCTCGCTGGGAGACATGGCCTGGGCGGTGCTACCTCCAACCCTAGCGGTGCCACCTCTTTTACTATTTCAGCTCACTTGGTTTGGCTCCAAAATTGGCCCAAACCAGTCCGAACTTGATCCTAATTGGCCCCTACTTGGGTTATAGGATTAACACGTAATCCTAACCCTAATTAACGTGCTAACTATGAATTTAAAGACATTTTCTAAGCTATTACAAAGTCCGCAAGTCAAGACTTCTTCTAGCGAGCTTCCGGCAAACTTCCGGCGGTCTTCCGATGAACTCTCGGAAACCATTCTGCGGACTCCCGGCAAGCTCCTAGACTTCACGATTTGATCTTAGCGAGTTCCAATGAGCTTCTTCGGCAAGCTCCGATCTTTCTCAGTGAGCTCTGGTAGCATTCCCGACGAACCTTCGGACTTCCGTCGAACTCTCGAACTCGCAACAAATCCTTTGCGCTTGACTCCAACACTTTGTTTCGCTTTATGTCTTCATTGTTATCATAGTTAATCCTGCACAACAAAACTTCGATCGAGACAATTAATCCTAAGAAATTTAACCAAGTTGTCCGGCATGTCATTGGTCCCTCGACGCTTCGTCCGATTCTTCGGCGTATCGTCCTCTCCTGCAGCCTATTGCCCAATCGGCCAGTTGACTCTGCAACTCCGATATCCTTGGCACAATACCCGCTCTTCTTGGCCCAATGCCCGAGTCCACGACCCGAAGCCTTCTGTCGATACGTCGACCGATCCACCGGCTCGACGTCCAATCTTCTGACATGTTCCTCCGGCACAACATGATGTTCCTACTTTAATTGTCTCATCCTGATCGAAGCACTCTGCGTCACTCAAAACGCAGATTAAATCATAAACATATATCAAGTAGTTTCATCATCAAAATACGAGATTCAACAGCTCCGATCCTAACAATTAGTATCAGAGCCACGGTTTTCTACTTTGGTTTAACACCCAAATAGAAATGACTCTTTATGGCTTTCAAGAGGGCTTATCGGTTGTTCGTCCACCGTTGTTTAACAGATCCGACTACACTTGTTGGAAAACTCGAATGAGAGTTTTCTTACTTTCTTTGGATTTGAATTTATGACACATAGTTGAAAATGGATATGAAATGTCTTCTCTCCCAATGAACCATTAGAATGATTTGGAGAAGAAGATGTTTTCTTTAAACGCAAAAGCTATGAATGCCTTATTTTGTGCTTTGGAAAAAAATGAGTTCAATCGGATTTCTAGGTGTGAAATGGCTTTTGATATTTGGCGAACACTTGAAATCACACACGAGGGAACTAGTAGAGTCAAAGACTCGAAAGTTAACATTTTATTGCATGATTTTGAGCTTTTTCGAATGCAACCAAGCGAGATTATAGGCGACATGTACACTCGTTTCACAGATGTCGTCAATAATCTAAGAGTTCTTGGTAAATCTTTTTCGAATTTTGATCTCGTAAGCAAGATCTTAAGATCCCTTCCAAAAAGGTGGGATCCTAAAATAACCACAATACAAGAAACAAAAGATTTAAATATTTTTCCACTTGAAGAACTAATTGGTTCGTTGATGACATATGAAATGGTACACAATGCACACGATGAACATGATGAACAAAATCACCTTCCAAAGAACAGGAAGGATTTGGAACTCCGGACAAATGAATATCACTTGAGCGATGACTCAAGTGATGAGGACAATGATGAACTTGAACTTCGAACACTAAATCTTAATAAGTTCGTTAAACAAAAATCTAAAATAAACAATGAACTTGAACAAAGGAAGAGGCCAAAGAAGAGGAAGGCAACCAAGGATGAATCAAAAACTTCCAAAGATGAAACGGCGAATTGGGCTTTGATGGGCTTCGACTACAAGGTAAGTAACTCAACTCTCTTGAATTATTTTGAAATTACTTGAAGTTTTTCATGAGTGCTTAATTTAGATAGTAGGAATAGGAAATAAAAATTATTTTTCAAAAATTATATCATGTTTTTCTTTTTAGCATCTTTTGAAAAATTAAAAACTTTGATCATGAAATGTATATTGCTAAGGTTTCATGCATGTTATGTTTTTGAAATGTTAAATGATGTATACAACATTAGGGATGATAATTATATGATATGTGATAATGCTTAGGATTAATTCATACATATGTGTATCTTGATGATTTTATGACATTCATGAGTTTTTGATGTAAATGTTGATTTGAAACTCTCATTTTAGATTAACATGTTTTTAGACTAATCGTTTTTATGACATATTAAGATGACATAGTGCATGTACATCTATGTATGAATTTCTTGATAGTCTTTTGATGATAGATGTGATATCATGATGTGTTTGGTCTTAACGGCTTCATGACGAAACTTATGTTTCGATGATGATACATGTTTTCACAAAAGACTTGAATACACTCACATGAAATTAATTGTATGAAATGGAAATAAATTTTCTATCTTATTGAAATTAATGAATTTATTTTACTAATTTTGTGAATCTCGAAATTGATTTTGATGACTTGATTATGAATTTAAAGTTAACAATTTGATTTAAATAAGTTTTATCTAAATCATAATCTTGATCTTGCAAAATTGGAATTCCAAATAATGTCTTTTAGTATTCATGAATTGATACTCACAATATGAAAGTATTGTTATTCATGACTTGAATTTGATTGAAACATTGCATGCTTAAATTAATCATTCTCCTATGTTTAAAAAATTCTTTAAATGCCTTATGTGATGATTGAAAATTAATTTACTTTATGATAAATCTATGTATACCACTTTGAATCTCTTGAAAGTAATATTAAGATTTTGATGATTTGGACGATTTGAATTTGAATGAGTTTTATCCAAAATTGTGATCTTGATTCCGTGATATTTACAAATTAAGATTTATTATGAATCAAGATTTTTTCATTAATCAATCTCCCAAGATTTTCTTTTGATTATTTATGAGTAGGTTTTTCAAAAAGAAATTATGCATTTTGGTATTCACATATTCTAATCTTTCATGATATGATTTTTATGCAATTCCTTGTATTCATGAAATATTTATTGCATCACCCAACTACTTTCTTCTTGATATTCCTTATGTGGTGATATAAAATTATGCATGAAATACTCTTGATATTATTTTGATACATACAAATGAAAAGTTATGATCATGAATGGTCGGATGAAATTTGACAAGTTAATACCATCATGATTTGAAACATTTATGATTTGAAATTATGTACGTAATTACTTTTTATTGTGATGATATATGCATATAATGTGCATCATAAATTCTCTAAATAATGAATGCTTGGTATCATGATCAAAATATTGATAAATGCTATGATTTATTACCAAAATGAATATGTTCATAATGTTGATTGATTTATTCAATATCGTGCATGAATGAAATATAAGGTTTTTGAAATAGTACATGTTTCAATTTGAAAATATAATGATGCACAAATGAGATTGATACTTACCTTTGTCATAATTTATGTAAAGGGTCTTTCCTTCTTTTTGACAATGACAAAGTGGGAGATAGCTAGCTTGCACAAGACAAGAGAAGTAAAAAATTACAAACATACACATCGCAAAAAGGGGCAAAACTTATTAGTTTGCTCATCTCAAAAGCAAGAAATGCTATCTGGTAATCTCAAGCAAATGAGCTATCTTGCCTATTTCAAGAAGCAAAACTTACAACTTGCACATTACAATAGAAAGCAAGAATCATGAGCTTACACAAGTAAGCTATCTTGCATTTGCTTTCGAAATTTTTACTAGCTTTTATGTAGTAAAACTTGCATATCGTAAAAATTTCCTAGCTCGATCATTTCATTGAAAGAACTTACTATCTTGAACATCACAAAAGTTAGCTACCTTGCATGATATAAAATTTGCTATATCAAATATCATAAATATTGTTACTTGCAAAGAAAAGCAAAGTGCAGTCTTGCACAAGAAGCAAGTGTTGAATTGCCATGATTGAACTTAAGAATCTTGCAATGCTTTTGTGCTTATATGTTGTGATGAAAATCTAGCTTCATGTTGTAAAAACATGCATATATTTTAAAATAGCTAGAGCTACTTCTCCTTTTTGTTGATGACATAGGGGGAGAAGTATATTGATGACTTCATGCATTGAATTGAATATTTTATATATTTGCATGATGGTTTAAATATTTTTCATAACATATGATGAATGCTACTTGGATTTGGTATAATCCAAGTGTTCTATCAATGACATATTGATAGGGGGAGATTGGTTAAACTCCGGGGAGTTAAGGTTAACTCCGTTAGTCATCAATTAGTTGTCGTCATAAAAAAGGGGAGATTGTTGAATCTCGAATTTTGATGATGAAACTAAATGATTGTGTTTAGATGTTAAACTACATTTTGAGTGATGCAGGTGCTAGTCATAGGTGCCCAGCAAGCCAATCACGTGAGTGATGGCACGTGTGACTTGATACAGAATCTTTTTGCTTATTATATTTTGGCGTATATCACTTTATAACTATTGCATAAATGCATATATATATATTGTGATGTCCTTAGATTTGTGCAATGGGAATCGGATCGTGATGAGATCACGATAATGAGATCGATTCACCTTTAAACACATATCCTAAATAATCCCGGTCATAGGTTACTCGAGAGGGACATCGTGATAACCAGATAGACTGGTATGCTGTATACCCGTCCATATGATGGATGCAGCTGGTCTCATAGCTGCTCGTGTAGGGACACTAGGGATACAGTACAGGTGCTCATTGGAGAATGAGTTCACTGATTGATCCGCTTTTACGGAATCTTTGGATGGTTGATGATGCCTTATTGTCGGTTGACAAATGATTCCGTAGTCCTAGTGGTGTATCTGGTCCTTAGACTTGAGACACCAAGGATGTCCCTGTATGAGTGCTCCACTCTTTGATACTAGACTTATAGGTTTTGGCTGTCCCAAATCTAAATACAGGTGGTCATTGGGAGTGGTAGTCGACCTTTACGAGGGCTATTGAGTGTCGACAGAGGATCATCCACTCTCGGCGTCATGAGAGGAATATCCCATGTGTTCTTGCTCATACAAATCCCGGCCAGGGTCATTCGGTTGAGAGAGAAAGAGTTCTCCTGGAGAATCTGATTAGAGCAAGACTTCGGTAGAAACCGTATGGGTCCGACAACACCATGCTTCGATATCACGGTCTCTGGGATATTAGATGGATGAGGGACTATATGTACATGATAACCGAGGACGACAGGTCCAATGGATTGGATTCCCCTATATCGTGCAGGGGACTACTGGTAGTGGCCTAGCCTGCGTCCGTAATCGATGAGTCGAGTGAATTATTACAGAGATAATAATTCACTGAGTTAGAAGGAGTTCTGACAGGTATGACTCACGGCCAGCTCGATATTGGGCCTAGAGGGTCACACACATATGGTAGGCATTGCGATGAGTTGAGGTTCGGATATGAGATATCCGACGGAGCCCTTGTCTTATTGGATGCAGATCCAATACCCACTAGGGAAGGACCCATTAGGGTTTGACATGGGATCTCTATAAATAGGAGGGATTCACAGCCTCATACGCTAGAGTCTTTGCTTGCCCTTCCTATTCTCCTCTCCCTCTCCACCTCAAAGGCCTGGAGTTTTGAGGAGGGTCGTCGCAACCCTGCTGTGTGGATCACCGCTAGAGAGGAGGACGCTTGACCTCCTTCACCCTCTCCTAAGGATCTGCAAGGAAACAGGGATATACGATCTCCCTAGGTAACACAATCTCTATACGCAGTTTTGTGTTTTGCGGATTTTTGCGCACCAATCTTCGCACGACGACGAACATCTTTTTGGGAATCGGGGATTTTTGTTTTCTTGTTCTTCCGCTGCGCATATGATGTCGCCCCCGTTGATTTCCCAACAGTGGTATCAGAGCCAGGTTGTTCGTGCGAATGATTGGTTTTGAACTGCGTGTGTTGTGTTTAGGAAGAATTTTGACGTCAAAATCGTTGACGCAAAAGCGAGGAAGGGCAGCAACAGTTGCTGCCCTCGATCTGCGTGCGTGCAGCGCAGCCGAAGGCGGGCAGCGCAAGCGCTGTGCCTGCAGCAGCCGGCCGGCGGTCTGCTTGCAGCAGGCTTGCTGCCGGCGGGGCTAGGAACCCACGGGCAAAGGCGCCGCAGGGCAGCGGCGCTTGCCGCCGAAAGGAAGCGGCGCCTGCCGCCGCAGGGCTGCGACGCCTACCGCCGCAGGGCTGCGACGCCTACCGCCGCAGGGCTGCGACGCCTACCGCCGCTGCTCCTCTCATGGCGAAACCCCAACCAACACGGGCGCTGGTCACCGGAAGATCGCCCATGGAGGCGGGCGCCGCCAGCAAGGCGCCAACCTGCAGGGCAGCACCGCCTCAGGCGTTGCCCGCCGGGCAGAACTGCCCGCCACGGCAGCGCGCCCTGGGCCCGTGGCCCGTGGCCAATGGGCGTCCTGCGCCAGAAGCGGCCGGCGCCACCACTGCCAGATAGGCCGCCGCCAAAGAAGGTGGCGGCGCAGCAGCAGAAAAAGACATTAGGGTTTTCTGGGAAAAAGACAATTTTGCCCCTCGGAATTTGAGAAATTCTAGTTTCTATCTTTTGTCAAAATTACGAAAATACCCTTAGGAATTGAGAAATTCCCTACATGTCCCTGATTTCAGAAAAATATTAATTAATTAAAATGTTTAGTTGATTATTATTTTTATTATTATCTAGTAGTCCTACATGATGATGATTATTTATACATGTGATGTATGATGTGTGGACGGATGATCATGGACCGTGTGATGTGTGTACTTGTGATTATTATTATTGAGGTCTGCGAACCTCCATTATATTTCTCGTTTATTGTCGGGCCTGCGTGCCTATGATTAAGTTGTAATCACATGAGGAGGCATAGCGGGAGCGTGGATGCGATAGCGGGACCCATGAGAGGCGGACGATCGTGATGCATGGAGATGCATCAAGATGTCGAATTTTAAATCGACGAGGGCGAGATGGACAATCACAAGGGCATGGAGATGCACCGTTGCACACATAGATCTTGATGTGAGTGATTAGGCCTACTGGCTCGGGCCTAATCATATTAGGTTGTGGTCCATGATCATCTGATGTGATTGCTTATACACATGCTAGATATGTATATATATTTGCATGCGATGTAGATATATATTAAATATGTATATGTGTGACATGTCATATTAGGAGACCAAATTATAGAAACATCTCTCGATAATATTAAGTCGGTAAACGTGAGGCAATTAGATTGACCCACGTGGCCTTCCATCGTTATGAGTAGGAACCGATTCCCGGTGTAGGTTGAGTTGGTCGAGTCCCTCGAGACTCACCTATATCGCGATTCGCTATCTTGCTTACGACATAGAGATGTCACCGGTGACCTGAGGACATGGTATGCTTGGTCGAGTCCCTCGAGGGTATATCATCAAATCAGACTCATCTTGTAACGAAGGTGTTGACTTAACCGAGCATCATGGTTGGTCGAGTCCCTCGAGGCCATGGTGATTCTGGAGGTCAGAACAGACGGGAATCACAAGGAGTTGTGATCGGCAAGAGTTGCCTACCTTTTAGGCTTAGTGTGATTGGTCGAGTCCCTCGAGGTTACACTAAGACGCTGATTGGATCCTGATCCCCACTAGAAGTCTGCTGGAGACTTCCGTTTCACGTGCTAAGGGTGTCGCGTGACTCGTTAGTAAAATAGTGGGAGCATATTAAGATAGAAGTCCATATCTTGATAGATTATTTCTTGCAAAATCTGCATGTTATTCATTTCTACTACATCTTTATTTTCAGAAAATGTCGCTTTCAAATCCCGTACGTGGCATACTTGATGTCAACCGCCTTACTGGTCCAAATTATACGGATTGGCTCCGTAACTTGAGAATTGTTCTCACAAATGAGAAAAATCGTGTACGTCCCTTGATACTGATGATGCCTACGCCTCAAGAAGGGCAAGCGAGGATGAGATCGCTTCGCTTCGTGAAGTACATTGATGACTCCACTCTTGCTCAGTGCTATATGTTGGGCTCTATGACTCTAGAGTTACTGAGACAACATGAAAAGATGGATGCCGATCCATTCTCCTACATGTCCGAAAATTGTTTGAGGAACAGGGAAGGACTCAACGATATGAGATATCCAAGAGCCTTTTCCGCTAGGATGACCGAGGGGACACCGTTCGAACCATGTCCTAAAGATGATTGAGTGGATAGAGAAACTCACAGGTCTAGGAATGGTCCTAGAGGATAACTTATGTGTGGACATTGTGCTTCAGTCCCTACCAGATTCCTTTTCACAGTTCATAATGAATTTTAATATGAACAAGCTTGAGGTGACTCTCCCCAGAGCTCCTCAATATGTTGAGGGAGGCAGAGAGTACTATTAAGAAAAGAGAAGCCAGTTCTCTAATGGTGAGACCAGAAAGAAAAGGAAAGCAGAAAGGTCCCTTAAGAAGGGAAAGGGCAAGGGCAAACAAGGTAAAAGCAAAGGTTGCTAAGAAAGACCCAAAGAAAGGACAAAGGCGGTGCTTCCACTGTGGTAAAGATGGGCATTGGAAGAGAAACTGCAAAGAGTACCTTGCAGAAAGGGCGAAACAAAAGCTTGATGAAGCTTCAGTACATTCATGATCGATCTCCATTTGTCGAACTCTTATGATAACACATGGGTATTGGATACCGGTAGTGCTTATCATATATGCAATTCGTTGTAGGTTTACGGCAAGACCTAGGAGACTACTGAGAGGCGAGATGGACCTCAAGATGGGTAATGGAGCAAAAGTTCAGATAGTCGTTGGCAGGTCGCCCTACATCCGCCTAGTGGAGCTTTTATTGCATTAGATGCATGTTATTTTGTTCCTTCTATTATCAAAACATTATCTCCTTTTCGTGTTTAACGCTTTAGTGGATATAAATTTGTTTTTTTGAGAACAATGGTTGTTCGATATTATTAGATGATAAGATCATCACGAAAAGGAACATTGCATAATGGTTTATTTATGTTAGACACCACTCCACATATCATGAATGTAAATGTGTCCAAAAGGAAACAAGATGAGTTAAACAGTGCATACCGTGGCATTGTAGGCTAGGTCACATCCATGAAAGAAGGATTCAAAAAGTTGCTAAATGATGGATATCTAGATCCATTCGACTATGTGTCATATGCGACTTTGTGAGCCTTGCATTCGTGGAAAACCGACCAAATCTCCATTTAGTAGAACTGAGAGAGAGCCAATGAGTTGTTGGAACTCATACATAGTGATGTATGTGGACCCATGTCAACTCATGCCATTGGAGGTTACTCCTACTTCATTACATTTACTTGATGATTTCTCAAGGTATGGATATGTGTACTTAATGAAGTACAAGTCCGAGGCCTTTGAGAAATTCAGAGAGTATAAGAATGAGGTGGAGAACCGTGACCGAAAAGAGTATCAAAACTCTTCGATCGGATCGAGGAGGTGAATACTTAAATGCACAGAGTTTACTCAGTTCCTCAAGGACCATGGGATATTATCCCAATGGACACCTCCTTACACCCTCACTCAATGGCGTCTCTCGAAAGGAGAAATCGCACATTATTAGATATGGTACGGTCCATGATGAGTTTCACTGACCTACCCAACTCATTCGGGATATGCCCTAGAAACCGCAGCTTACCTTCCTCTGAACAGAGTTCCAACTAAGTCGGTAGTGTCTACAACATATGAGATATGTAAAGGGAAGAAGCTTGATCTTAAGGTTGTTAAGATCCGGGGTTGCCCCTGCCCCATGTTAGAAGACACAACCCCGATAAGTTAGAATCAAGGACGAGCGATGCAAATTTGTGGGATACCCCAAGGAAACTTGTGGGTATTATTTCTATCATCTCGAGGACCAAAAGGTCTTTGTAGCTAAGAGAGCAGTGTTCCTTGAGAAGGAACACATTCTTGACGGAGACAAAGGGGAGAATGATAGAATTGAGCAAGGTTGGAGAACCAAGCTCAAGCACCACTCTGACCCAGTCCGTTCAGGTACCTAATACACAAGTATCAACTTTACGCAGGTCCGATAGAGTATCCCATCCTCCCGAGATATGTGGGGACATATTAGAGCAGAGGATGTAGAGGATATTGATCCTCAGACCTCTGAGGAGGCTATTATGAGTATAGACTCCGGGAAGTGGAAAAAAGCCATGAATTCGAGATGGATTCTATGTACTCCAATAAGGTTTGAAACCTAGTTGATGCTCTTAGAAGGTATTGTACCCATCGGTTTGCAAGTGGATCTTTAAGAAAAAAGATCGGAGTAGATGGAAAGGTAGAGACCTATAAAGCAAGGCTAGTGGTTAAGGGGTATCGTCAAAGGTAAGGTGTTGACTACTTACGAAAACTTTCTCACCCAGAAGCAATGCTAAAATCCATCAGAATTCTATTGGCTATTGCAGCACACTATGATTATGAGATCTGGCAGATGGATGTGAAAACCGCATTCCTCAACGGGAACCTCGAGGAGGAGGTGTATATGATGCAACCTGAGGGATTCGTGTCCAAGAACTGCCCAGATAAGGTGTGTAGGTTGCTTAGATCCATTTATGGACTAAAGCAAGCTTCCCGAAATTGGAACATAAGATTTGATAAGGCAATCAGATCTTATGACTTCGTTAAGAACGAAGATGAGCCTTGTTTATACAGAAAGGTAAGTGGGAGCGCTATCACCTTTTTGGTGTTATATGTGGATGACATCCTCATCATTGGGAATGACATAGGAATGCTATCCACAGTAAAGGCTTGGTTATCTAGACACTTCTCCATGAAGGACTTAGGGGAAGCATCTTATATCTTGGGGATTAGAATCTATAGAGATAGATCCAAGAGGATGCTTGGCTTGTCCCAATCCAGGTACATAGAAAATATTGTCAAAAGGTTTGGCATGGAAAATTCTAAGAGATGTCTCATACCGATGAGACATGGGATATCGCTTTCTACGAGTATGTCCCCAAAGACTCTAGAAGAAAGGGCGAACATGGATATGATACCATATGCCTCAGCAATAGGGTCTATCATGTATGCCATGCTATGTACTAGGCCTGATATAGCGCATGCTCTGAGTGTCACGAAAGGTATTAGGCGCATCCGTGCTTGAGTCTTCGAAAGCAAGAAAGTGTATCCTTAAGTACTTGAGAAGGACTAAGGATCTTTTACTAGTATATGGAGGTAATAGCCTTAAGGTTGAAGGCTACACCGACTCAAGTTTTCAGTCGATGTCGATGATAGCAAGTCGAATTCGTGGTATGTGTACACCTTGAATGGAGGAGCAGCAGGAAGAGTTCCAAGCAAGATACCACTGCTGACTCGACCACGAGAGGCGGAGTACATTGCTGCATCGATGCAGCAAAAGAGGGAGTCCGGGTGAAGAAGTTCATCACAGATTTGGGAGTCGATCAGAGATAGCGACATGTCGACTTCCTTATATTCGCACAACTATGGGGTGATTACTCAAATAAGGGAACCCGGTCTCATCGAAGTGTTCCGAGGAGGTTCTAGCTTATAAGAGAGATCGTAACCCGAGGAGATGTAGCAATGGAAAGAGTTCCATCCGAAGATAACATTGCAGATCCCCGACAAAGCCGTTGTCTCATTTTGTCTTTGAAGCGTCACGAGGGTCCGATGGGGATCGAACACACATAGGTGATTGGCTTTAGGTCAAGTGGGAGATTGCTAGTCATAGGTGCCCAGAAGCCAATCACGTGAGTGATGGCACGTGTGACTTGATACAGAATCTTTTGCTTATTATATTTTGGCGATATCACTTTATAACTATTGCATAAATGCATATATATATATTGTGATGTCCTTGGATTTGTGCAATGGGAATCGGATCGTGATGAGATCACGATAATGAGATCGATTCACCTTTAAACACATATCCTAAATAATCCCTACATAGGTTACTCGAGAGGGACATCGTGATAACCGGATAGACTGGTGTCTTTGTATACCCGTCCATATGATGGATGCAGCTGGTCTCATAGCTGCTCGTGTAGGGACACTAGGGATACATTACAGGTGCTCATTGGAGAATGAGTTCACCGATTGATCCGCTTACAAATGCTGGATGGTTGATGATGCCTTATTGTCGACAAATGATTCCAGTAGTCCTAGTGGTGTATCTGGTCCTTAGACTTGAGACACCAAGGATGTCCTGTATGAGTGCTCCACTCTTTGATACTAGACTTATAGGTTTGGCTGTCCCAGATCTAGTATAGTTGGTCATTGGGAGTGGTAGTCGACCTTACGAGGGCTATTGAGTGTCGACAGAGGATCATCCACTCTCGGCGTCATGAGAGGAATATCCCATGTGTTCTTGCTCATACAAATCCCTGGCCAGGGTCATTCGGTTGAGAGAAAGAGTTCTCCCGGAGAATCTGATTAGAGCAAGACTTCGAGTAGAAACCGTATGGGTCTAACAACACCATGCTTTCGATATACGGTCTCTCGGGATATTAGATGGATGAGGGACTATATGTACATGGTAATCGAGGACAGCAGGTCCAATGGATTGATTCCCCAGATCGTCGGGGACTACTGGCAGAGTGGCCTAGTACGTCCGTAGTCGATGAGTCGAGTGAATTATTACAGAGATAATAATTCACCGAAGTTAGAAGGAGTTCGGACAGTATGACTCACGGCCACTTCGATATTGGGCCTAGAGGGTCACACACATATGGTAGGCATTGCGATGAGTAGAGGTTCGGATATGAGATATCCGACGGAGCCCTTGTCTTATTGGATGCAGATCCAATACCCACTAGGGAAGGACCCATTAGGGTTTGACATGGGATCTCTATAAATAGGAGGGATTCACAGCCTCATAGGCTAGAGTCTTTGCTTGCTCTTCCTATTCTCCTCTCCCTCTCCACCTCAAAGGCCTGGAGTTTTGAGGAGGGTCGTCGCAACCCTGCTGTGTGGATCACCGCTAGAGAGGAGGACGCTTGACCTCCTTCACCCTCTCCTAAGGATCTGCAAGGAAACAGGGATATACGATCTCCCTAGGTAACACAATCTCTATACGCAGTTTTGTGTTTTGCGGATTTTTGCGCACCAATCTTCGCACGACGACGAACATCTTTTTGGGAATCGGGGATTTTTGTTTTCTTCTTCTTCCGCTGCGCATATGATGTCGCCCCCGCTGATTTCCCAACAGCAGGTCTACTCGATCAGAATTAGACAATTGACGCAAGAGGAATTGACGTTGCGCCGGAGGAGATCACATTAGGATATTGGACGACAAAAGGCTTCGGATGTCGGGCATCGGGCCAAGGAGAGCGGAATTGCACCAAGGATATCGGGGTTGCAGAGGTCAACCACTGATTGGGCAATAAGCTGCAAGAGAGGACGATGCGTTGAAGAATCGGACAAAGCGCCAACCAATGACGTGTCGGGCAACAAAATGTCAATTCACGTTGTAATAACTATCTTGATCGGAGTAGAGTTTTGCTTCCATGTGCAGGATTAACTACGATAACAATGAAGACATAAAGCAAAATAAAGTGCGGAGTCAAGCGCGAAGGATTTGTTGGGAGTTCGAGAGTTCGACGGAAGTTCGAAGGTTCGTCGGGAATGCTGCCGGAACTAGCCGAGAATGAGTAGGGAGCTTGCCGAAGGGTTTTTCGAAAGCTCACCGGAAGGTTCATGGGAAGTTCGCGGAGCTCGCCGAGAAAAATCAGAGCTTGCCGAAGAAGCTCATTGGAACTCACCAAGATCAAATCGTGAAGTCTAGGAGCTTGCCGGGAGTCCACAGAATGGTTTCCGAGAGTTTATCGTAAGACCGCCGGAAGTTCGCCGGAAGCTCGCCGGAAGAAGTCTTGACTTACGGATTTTGTAATAGCTTATAAAATGTCTTTAAATTCGTAGTTAGCACGTTAATTAGGGTTAGGATTATGTGTTTATCCTATAACCCAAGTAGGGGCCAATTGGGCTCGAGTTCGGACTGGTTTGGGCCATGTTTGGAGCCCAACTAGTGGGTTGAAATAGTGTAGGCGGTGGCACTGCCAGATTAGGCGGAGGCACCGCCCAGCAACCGAGAGATCGGGCGGTGGCACTGCCAGATTAGGCGGAGGCACCGCCCAGCACCCGAGAGATCGGGCGGTGGCACCGCCACCGACAAGCGGTGGCACCGCCAGCCTCGGAAACCCAAGAGAATTTAAATTTTGGAGCCCAAATTTGAATCCTCTTGGGGCCTATAAATACCCCTCAATTCTCAACTGAGGAAATAACCTTTGAGAAGCAAGAGATTGAGAAAAGAGTCTTAGCAAAGTCTTAGCAAGTCTAGTTTTCAAAATACTTGAGTGTTCACCTCCCTCCTTCTTGTTGAAAAAGAATTGTAAGAGTGTGAACTACTTGTAAAGGTTGTAAGAGGGGTATTAGTCCTTCCCCTTCAAAGAGATTTACTAGTGGAAGTTGGGAGCCTCTTCGAAGAAGGCTTCGCAAGTGGATGTAGGTCATTTTGACCGAACCACTTTAAAACTACTGTGTTCTCTGGTTTGCATCATAATCTTGCCATTTACATACTGCAAACTTCTCTACTTAGTCACTACGCTTCCATACGCTTCTAAGTTATCAAGCTTCCAAATCGGTTTTCATCGATATTGGTTTTTATCGTACGAAAGTTTTTAAACCAACGTCATTTTACCGCCGCACTAATTCACCCCCCCTTCTTAGTGCCGCTCCGATCCTAACAGGTAGGAGGAGTTACGGTTAACTTCGTCATCAATTGATTATTATCATTAAAAAGGGGGAGATTGTTGAATCTCATATTTTGATGATGAAATCAATTGATAAATTATTTGATTTAATCTATATATTGAGAAAAGTGTGCAGGATTAACTATGATAGCGGTAAGACAAAAAATAAATGTTGTGCCGAAGTCGAGATCAAGATTTCGTTGGGTGTTCGAGAGTTCGTCGGAAGTCCAGATGTTCATCAAAAGTTTCATCGGAATTAACCGATAAGTCCAAGAGCTTGCCAAAGAAGCTCGTCGAAACTCGCCAAGAAGATCATCGTGAAGTCCAGGAGCTTGCTGGAAGTCCGTCGGAACATTACCTAGAGATCGTCGGAAGTTCGCCGGTGTCACGGCCCCCCGAATTTAATTCTTATCTAGGAGGTGTGAACCTAACACAAGATTTATAATATTATAATTTCACAAACATACCAGGATCCAAACACACAATTGAGGTCACTAAGAAAACATTGAAATCAAAATTCACTTATATAATTCATAATCCATAATACCTATGCAGTTTATAATCATACCATCATATCACGAAATGATTCACAAGATCTAAAGCCAACTTAACTAAACTATAATCACATCATAAATCTAAAATCGTGACAATCTATATAATCACAGAATCAACATATACCACAAGTTTATATCATTACACATCTTAAACTTAACATTCTCAAAATCCCGACATGAGAGGTACTTTCTAAATAGTTACAAGATACATCGATCTCGATTTATCATTGATATTTCATTACACACAAAAGGAACATATACAACATCAACCTATCAAGTATGAAATATTTGCCCCAAAATCTTCTAGTTTTCCACTGCCTCAATCCAATTTACACATTTTAGCGAGCGATAAGCTATCCTGAAAATTATATATAGTAACGGGATGAGCATATAAAGCTCAGCAAATGACTAACATATCCATAGCAAAGAGGATAATTTTTAAACAAATAAGGTATAAAAAATACAAAGCAGAGATACAAGATGAAAACAAAGGCATGTTTTGTTTGAATGTAGAATTACGATGTTGTTTTGTTCGAAGCATGTTTTGTTCATATAATCGAGGAAAGGTAATTGGAGCATATCATTGGCATAAGGAGTATATCGATGACATATGGTATATTTTAAGTCATAACAAAGACATATAAACATTTTTAAAACATATTAAAGAGCAAAACATGAATAGAAGCTCAAATGTCATATGACGTTGCATTCATTTCATTCTTATCCAAAGCATGCATAAAAATATAGCTAAAGCCTTGGATATCATGTCAAACACATAGAAGGTGAAGTGAGATTATAACATAATATGGTCGATCCATTTCTGAATGACCACCAAACATAAGTCTCCCACGTTTGGGAGCTCCATTCACTCACGTCTGAGTGAAGTCATAAGGGGCCAACAGAGCATTGCGGGCTCTAAGCATAACTCCCTTTATCATTTTTGGCAAAGGTTCATATTTATCCCACAAACATCGGAGTATAAAAGGAAAGTGAACAATAAAATTTGGATATATCGGAAACACATGCGGAAACAACGGAATGCATGTGCCTATATAAAACATTACGATACAAACTTGAACTTTACATAATAAATGTAAGTATACAAATAATTGAAGGACAAAAGTATATAGAAATTCAAGGAAATAATATAAAGCTCAACTTAAGTAAGGGTTTTTGCTGAAATCGATTTCGAAAGAGAAGAAACAAGAGGAGGCAAAATCGACCAAAGCTTGATTTTGGCAAAATTTAAGAGGCAGATTGTATGGATTATTTGGATAACCAATTATGCTCCAATTTATACAAAATAGATGTCATTCGAAATCTGTGTTATTCTAGTTTCGGATAATTCAAATTTTTCATGAATTAGAGTTTTTTACAAGGAGTTACAAATAATTTCGTAGCCAAAGGTCTGAAAATATAAGATCTGTTTTACTAAGTCCACAGGGTCAATGAAAACAGATGTTTCAGTTTATAATTGTATTTCAAAATTTTCAAATTATATTAGAACAGAGAGAATTTTGAGTCTAGTTTCGAGTAAATCATACATTTCCTGAATTTGAGTTCCCAATAGAAAGTTATAAGCAGTTAAGCAACAAGAGGTCAGAAATTACAGTCTCTATTTTGTAGAATTTGTAGGGTTAATTGAAATAGAAGTCTGAGTGGGTATTTAAACTCCAAATCATTTGATCTTGGTATCAAAATAAAGATTTTTGAGTCTACTTTCAAATGGAATAGGTTTTCCTACATCAAAATTTAATATAAAAAGTTAGGACCGAAACAATGCATAAAGGTTAGATTACCAAAAAATTTCATATTCATGGCTTGGTATCAAAATGAAAGAAGGTCTGGTTCTCAGCTGAAATCTCTCAAATTTTATAGAATTAAATGGAAATAGAGATTAGGGTTACTGTGGAATGGGGTTAGAACACTTGCCTTAGAAGAGTTTGATTCCCAAATGTGGGGAGTTGATGCAAAACTTCAAGCAAAGCTTCCTCTTCCTCTTCTTCTTCTTCTTCTTCTTCTTCTTCTTCTTCTTCTTCTTCCCTTCTCTTCTCAAACTAACGTTGGTTGCAGAAACTTAAGTTTTTTTTCTTTAATCTCTCATCTAATTACTCTAATTACTTGGGTTTGGCTAATACAAGTGTTGCAAGGTGTCATGCATGCATGAAAGGGGGCTAGGTGTCATCTTTAGAGCAAACATAAGTGGCATTATTAAGTTAGCTAGTGACACATGTCCATCATTTTTTTTTAAACTTAAATCTGAATCTTTCATAAATCATATCAAACTTCTAATATTCACATTTAGGTCCCTAGCCATAAACTTCTAATATATATCATTTGATACAAAAAATTATTAAATAATCCTCATATTTATAAATAAGCATTTACTAAATTTTTAAAAATTGGGGATGTTACGCTCTCCCCTCCTTAAAAGAAAAATTTAGTCCTCTAAATTTATCATACCTCATTAGACGAAAAGATGAGGATAAGCTTTCTTCATTTCCTCCTCAAGCTCCCAGGTTGTTTTTCCTCTCCAGAATGATATCTCCATATCACTTTAACTAGAGGGATGAATTGATTCCTTAGGATCTTTTTTCTTTCTTATCAACAATCTGAGTGGGCTCTTCCACATAAGATAAGTCTTTATCAATCACCATCGGCTCATACTTAATGATATGAGAGGGATCATGTATATACTTTTTTATCATTGAAATATGAAATATATTATGGATATGGCACAACGATGGAGGCAAGGCAATTCTATAAGCGACAAAACTAACCCTCTCAAGAATCTCAAAAGGTCCAATAAATCTTGGGCTTAACTTTCCTTTCTTCCCAAATCTTACAACGCCTTTAGAAGGGGAGACCTTCAGGAATACAAAATCCCTGATTTGAAACTCAATATTTCATCTTCTGTTATCAGCATAACTCTTGTTACGACTCTGAGCAATCTTTAACCTTTTTCTTATAAGTTGAATTTTCTCAGTAGTCTCTTATATTTTATCTAGTGCTAATAACTTTCTATCACCAATTTCTTCCCAACATATAGGCATCCTACACTTTCGCCTATATAAAGCTTCATAAGGAGCCATCTAAATACTTGAATGATAACTATTATTATAAGTGAACTCAATAAGAGATATATCTTTATCCCATTCACCTTTCCAATCCATAACATAGGCTCGAAGCAAATTCTCAAGTGTTTAAATGGTTCTTTCTGATTGACCATCAATTTAAGGGTGATAAGTAGTGCTAAACTTGACTTTAGTGCCCATAGATTCCTGTAACCTTCTCCAAAATCTAGATAGAAATTTGGAGTCTCTGTCAGAGATGATCTTCTTTGGAACACCATGAAGTTTTACTATTTTATTGATATATAAATCTGCAAGCCTATCAAGAGAATAAGTCATATTGATCGGTAGAAAATATGCAGATTTTGTTAACCTATCAATGATAACTCAAATAGCATCATGCTTTCTAGAAGTTCGGGGCAGTTATAAAACAAAGTCCATAGTAATACATTCCCATTTCCATTCCGAAATATCTAAAGGTTGCAACAAACCTCCAGGTCTTTGATGTTTTGCTTTGATTTGCTGACAAGTCAAACACTTTGAAACATATATTGCAATCTCCTTCTTCATGCCTTCCCACCAATAATGACTTTGGAGATCTCTATACATCTTAGTGCTACCAGAATGCATGGTGTACTTTGAATTATGACCTTCCCTTAGGATTTGCTTTTTGATATCTGGGTCATTTGGAACACATATTCTATCCCCAAATCTCAATAGGCCATCCTCTGAAACTTGAAAATTCAATTTCAATCCATTTTCTACTTCATTCCTTAAGCATATTAAGTGTTGATCTCGTAGTTGTCCTTCTTTAATTTGTTGAATGAGATCAAATTGCACTTGGATGGAGGCCATTAATATCATTGAGTCTTGCCTTTTTCTCATAACATTCAAATCACCATTCTCTTCTAATAACTTCCATTGCTTCACAACCAAAGTCGTCATAAAACTTATAGATTTTCTACTAAGGGCATCTGCTACAACATTAGCTTTACCCGGGTGATAACAAATGGTATAATCATAATCCTTTAGAAGTTCTATCCATCTTCGCTGCCTCATGTTTAACTCTTTTTGAGTAAAAATATACTTTAAACTCTTGTGATCAATAAAGATTTCAAATGTTCGCCCATACAAGTAATGCCTCCAAATCTTTAGAGAAAAAACAATTACTGCCAATTCCAAATCATGAGTTATATAATTCAGTTCACAACTCTTTAGTTGTCTAGAAGCATAAGCAATCACTTTCCCTTCTTGCATCAAAACACATCCAAGGTCCTTTCTTGAGGCATCAGTATAAACCATAAATCCCTCATCACCACTTGGAATAGTGAGAATAGGGGTACTAGTCAATCTCCTTTTTAACTCTTGAAAATTTTGCTCACAATCATCACCCCATACAAATTTCACATTCTTTTAAGTGAGTTTGGTGAGAGGTTGAGCGATTCGAGAAAATCTCTTTACAAATCTCCTATAATAACCTGCCATGCCCAAGAAGCTTCTAACTTATGTTACATTTGTTGGTACTTCCCACTTTCTTTGGATCAATAGATATGCCCTTCCCTGAAATCACATGGCCTAAGAAAGTAATTTCATTCAACCAAAATTCACATTTGCTGAACTTTGCATATAACTTCTTTTCTCTTAGTATGGACAATATATTTCTCAAGTGTTCCTCATGCTCTTGATTACTCCTTGAATATACTAATATGCCATCAATAAATATAATTACATAATCATCCGAGAATGACTGAAATATCCTATTCATCAGTTCCATAAAAGCCACATGAGCATTAGTTAAACTAAAAGGCATTACTAAGAATTCATAATGACCATATCGAGTTCTGAAAGTTGTTTTTTGAATATCCTCCTTCTTGATCTTCAACTGATAGTAACCTGACCTTATATCGATCTTGAAGAATATTTGTGCACCTTACAATTGATCAAACAAATCATCAATTCTGGGTCGGGGATACTTGTTCTTGATGGTCACCTGATTCAATTGTCTATAATCAATACAAAGCCTCAATGTTCCATCATTCTTCTTAACTAATAGCACCGGAGCACCCAATGGTGAAACATTGGGTCTAATGAAACTCTTATCTAATAGTTCTTGTAGTTGCTTTTTCAATTCCTCTAGCTCAAGTGGTGTCATTCTGTAAGGAGGCTTAGATATTGGAGTTGTCTTAGGGATCAAATCAATAGTAAATTCACCCTCTCTATCTGGAGGTAAACCAAGCAAGTCATCTGGAAATACATCAGGGAACTCTTTGACCACTGAAATTTCATTTAGGTGAGTTTCTTGATTTGAATGCTCCTTTATGCACACAATATAACAAAAACAACCCTTCTACATAAGACGATAAGCCTGAAGTGCTGATATTAAGCAATGAGGCAAATCATGGCTAATACCCTCAAAATAAAATATAGGTTGATATGGTATGTAGAAAGTAATTATTTTTGTATAGCAATCAATACTAGCATGATAGGAAGATAACCAATCTATGCCAAGTATAATATCAAAACTTTGGATCTCTAGGAGAATCAAATCAGCAAGAAGTTCATATTCTCCAATAGAAATCAAACGAGATTGATAAACCAAGTTTGCTATCAAAGAATCTCCAATAGTAGTAGTTATATATAACATATAATCCAGGGGTCTAGGTTGAATGCCCAAGTAATAAGCAAAGTATTGTGAAACAAAAGATAAGTTGGAATCAGGATCAAACAAAACTTTTGCATTTCTTTTAGAAACATGAAGAATACCTTCAACCACTGATTTAGAGGCTCTGGAATCCTGTTCAGTGATAGCATATACTCTAGCATGGGCTGTTGACTTAGGCGACAGTGGCTCTTTCCTCTTGTTCAGTGGGCAATCTCTTACTTTATGATCTAACTTCCCGCAAGCAAAACAAGCTCCAATCGTCCGAAAACATTGACTTGTTTCATGATTTAATCCACATTTAGCGCATGACTGAGTCCTCTGTGGTGGTTTGTCTTTATCAAATCTGGACGTCTTGACCCTTTTATAACTTGTTTCAAATTCATTCCCTCTCTTATTTTTGCTGATAAGCTTCTTATCTTTCTTATCCCAGATTTCCTGAATTTCCTACAAGTCTCTTTCAATTATCAAAGCCCTTTCGACCACATTGGCATAAGATTAGAGTTTTAATGTTGATATTCGACTTCTTATAGCTAGCCTTAGGCTCCTTTCAAATTTTTTTACTTTTCTAATTTCATCATCAGTTATATGAGTGGCAAATCTAGAAAGCTCGATGAATTTAAATTCATACCTTGCAACTGTCAAATTTCCCTGGATGAGATCCAAGAACTCCAATTCTTTCTACTCTCTATTGTAATCTGAAAAATATTTATCGTTGAACTTTTCTATGAATAACTTCCATGTGATTGGCTCATGTTTGATTTCAGAAATCCTTTTAATCATTCTCCACCAGTGCTCAGCCTCTCCTTCCAACATAAAGGCTGCAAGAGAAACCTTCTGATCATCAGAGCAATTTAAGAAATCAAATATTTTCTCTGTTCGCATCATCCATCGTTCTGCTACCATTGGATCAGGCTCACCACTAAAACTAGAAGGACTAAGCTTCTTAAACTGTTCAAATCCCAACCCAGTTTGGTTTGATGTCCCCGTTCTATCATTTCTTCCTTGTTTGACTTGTTGTTGCATCACTTGTGTCATAGTCTCCAGAGTTCTCATAATTCCATTCAATTGATCAGCAGTAGATGCAATAGGAGAACCAGATGACCTCGTCATCTTCGCTTCCTAAAAACAACAAAAGAGAATTTTTTTGATCAATCTCTGAATAAAAGTCACTAAACCTCCTTTTTTATTACATCTAACATATAAAAAAAAATCTTAGTGATCCTCAAATCATACTTTGATACCACCTTTGTCACGCCCCCTTGAATTTAATTCTTATCTAGGAGGTGTGAACCTAACACAAGATTTATAATATTAGAATTTCACAAACATTCCAGGATCCAAACACACATTTGAGGCCACTAAGAAAAAACTCAAGTCAAAATTCACTTATATAATTCATAATCCATAAAACATGTGCAGTTTATAATCATACCATCATATCATGAAATGATTCACAAGATCCAAAGCCAACTTAACTAAACTATAACCACATCATCAATCTAAAAGCGTGGCAATCTATACAATCACAGAACCAACATATACCACAAGTTTATATCATTACACATCTTAAACTTAACATTCCCAAAATCCCGACATGAGAGGTACTTTCCAAATAGTTACAAGATACATCGATATAGATTTATCATTGATATTTCATTATACAAAAAAGGAACATATACAACATCAACCTATCAAATACGAAATATTTGTCCCAAAATCTTCTAGCTTTCCACTGCCTCAACCCAATTTACACATTTTAGCGAGCGATAAGCTATCCTGAAAATTTTATATAGCAATAGGATGAGCATATAAAGCTCAACAAATGACTAACATATCCATAGCAAAGAGGACAGTTTTCAAACAAATAAAGTATAAAAAATACAAAGTAGAGATACAAGGTGAAAACAGAGGCATGTTTTATTTGAATGCAGAATTACGATGTCATTTCGTTCGAAGCATGTTTTGTTCATATAATTGAGAAAAGGTAACTAGAGCATATCATTGGCATAAGAAGCATATCTATGACATATGGTATATTTCAAGTCATAACAAAGACATATAAACATTTTGGAAACATATCAAAGAACAAAACATGAATAGAAGCTCAAATGTCACATGACGTTGCATTAATTTCATTCTTATCCAAAACATGCATAAAAACATAGCTAAAGCCTTGGATATTATGTCAAACACATAAAAGGTGAAGTGGGATCATAATATAATATGGTCCATCCATTTCTGAATGACCACCAAACATACGTCTCCTACGTTTAGGAGCTCCATCCACTCACGTCTGAGTGAAGTCATAAGGGGTCAGTAGAGCATCGCGGGCTCTAAGTATAACTCCCTTTACCATTTCTGGTAAAGGTTCACATTTATCCTACAAATACCAGAGTATAAAAGGATAGTGAATAATAAAATCGGGACATATCAGAAACACATGCGAAAACAACGGAATGCATGTGCCTATACAAAATATTACGATACAAACATGAACTTTACATAATAAATGCAGGTATACAAATAATTAAAGGATAAAAGTATACATGAATTCAAGGCAATAATGTAAAGCTCAACTAAAGTATGGGTTTTTGCTGAAATTGATTTCCAAAAAGAAGAAACAAGAGGAGGTAAAATCAACCAAAGCTTAATTCTGACAGAATTTAAGAGGCAGATTGTATGGATTATTTGGATAACCAATTATGATCCAATTTATAAAAATAGATGTCATTCGAAAGCTGTGTTAATCTACTTTCAGATAAATCAAATATTTCATGAATTGGAGTTTTCTGCAGGGAGTTACAAATAATTTCGTAGCCAAAGGTCTGAAAATATAAGATTTGTTTTACTGAGTCCATAGGATTGATGAAAATAGATGTTTCAGTTTACAATTGTATTCCAAAAAATTGAAATCAGGTTAGAAAAGAAATAATTTTGAGTCTAGTTTCGAGTAAATCATACTTTTCATGAATCTGAGTTCCCAACAGAAAGTTATAAGCAGTTAAGCAACAAGAGGTCAGAAATTAGTCCCTATCTTGTAGAATCTGTAGGGTTAATTGAAATAGAAGTCTAAGTAGGCATTTAAAATCCAAATCATTCAATCTTAATATCAAAATAAAGATTTTTGAGTCTACTTTAAAATGGAGTAGGTTTTGCCTAAATCAGAATTTATTACAAAAAGTTAGGACCTAAACAATACATAGAAATCAGATTACCGAAAAATTTCAGATTCATGGCTTGGTATCAAAACGAAAGAAGGTCTGGTTCTCAGCTGAAATCTCTCAAATTTTGCAGAATAAAAATGGAAACAAAGATTATGGTTACTGTAGGATGGGGTTAGAACACTTGCCTTAGAAGAGTTTGATTCCCAAATGTGGGGAGTTGATGCAAAACCTCAAGCAAAGCTTCGTCTTCCTCTTCTTCTTCTTCTTCTTCTTCTTCTTCTTCTTCTTCTTCTTCTTCTTCCCTTCTCTTCTCAAACAAATGTTGGTTATAAAAACTTAAGTTTTCTTTTTTTAATCTCTCATCTAATTACTCTAATTACTTGGGTTTGGCTAATACAAGTGTTGCAAGATGTCAAGCATGCATGAAAGGGGGCTAGGTGTCATCTTTCGAGCAAACATAAGTGGCACCATTAGGATAGCTAGTGACACATGTCCACCATTTTTTTTTCTTTAACTTAAATCTGAATATTTCATAAATCATATCAAACTTCTAATATTCACATTTAGGTCCCTAGCCATAAACTTCTAATATAATATCATTTGATACAAAAAATTATTAAATAATCCTCATATTTACAAACAATCATTTACTAATTTTTTTAAAATGGGGGATGTTATAGCCGAAAGAATAATTGATGAATCGAAACAAAATTGTCTTATTAAATGTCTTAATTATTGTAGTTAGACCTTAAGTTGAGTTAGGATTGGGAGGTAATCCTACTAACTTAGTTAGGGGCCAACTGGGCCCTTAACAAGACTAAATTGGGCCGGATTGAACAACTAATTCAGTGCCTGAAGTCACGACAAACAGTGGAACATCTTGGGACTTGGTCTCCCAAGTGTTTTGGGCAGTGGTACTGTTCAGACTGGACGGTGGTACCATCGGTAGTTATTACCTACCAGCGATGATACCACTTGTCAAGCGATGGTACCGCCAGAGCTCAGTCTTCGAGAGCTCTGTTGAACGGTAGGACCGCTAGACTAGGTGGTGGTACCGTCCAGTGTTAGAGAGTCAAGTGATGGTACTACCCAATAATGGCAGTGGTACCGCCAGTACTCCAAAATCTGAGAATGTGATACTTTTTTGCTCTAATTCTGAAGCCATTGGGGCCTATAAATACCCCACTCTTTTTTGCATTGAAGGGTAACAAAGTGCAATCAAAAGTATGAACAATCTTAAGTGTTGGGGTGTTAAAAGTATTGTAAAAGTGAGAAGAGTCATCCTCCTCCCTCTCTTAGCTTTGTAATCATCCAAGAAAGAGGAGTGAGGCTTGTAAGGGATATCTTCTAAACTAGTGAAAAGGAGAAAGTGCCGTAAAGAGTTGGTTGGTCTTTGCCTATTGAAGGAGGATCATTAGTGGACACTGGTGACACGGGAGTGTCTAATTTACTACAATCTGATCATATGAACCTTGATTATGATATGGTATTTTTTTCAGCCAATAATGATGCCTCATAATCTTCAACTCAACCCACTCAAATATGACATCTCAACAACATATTCCCTACACAAAGTTAAAGCTGTTTCAAGGTACTTTTCTTCATGACAAAGGAATGCATTAAAGGAGTTGGTTAGTAGTGAACATTTCTTCATGATCAAGGAATGCATTAAAGGAGAAGAGTCCTCCTCCTACCTCTCTTAGCTTTGTAATCATCCAAGAAAGAGGAGTGAGGCTTGTAAGGGTTATCTCCTAAACCCGTGAAAAGAAGAAAGCACTATAAAAAGGTGGTTGGTCTTCGCCTATTAAAGGAGGACCATTAGTGGATGCTGATGATCTCAACAGAGGAGGAATCAGAAGTGGATGTAGGTCACAATGACCGAACCACTAGAAATTTTGATGTGTTCTTTCCTTACTGTAAATTCTCTTTACTGCATTCAACTTTACTACATTACAAACTGTCCAACCTTTTCTTCTCTACTTATTCAAATTGAAACAGATGATTTGAGTCGAAACCGATTTTTATCGTACGAAGGCTTTCGAATCGACGTAATTTTTTCGCTGTACTAATTCACCCCCTCCTCTTAGTGCCACTCTTGATCCTAACATGGTTAACAAATACACAACTGAGAGCAAAAAGAAAAGAAAACGTTGTTGTAATCTTATGTGAACTCCTCTCAAACACTAAGTGTTAGTGAAGTTTAAGAGAGGAGGTTATGGGAGTGAAAAGGTTCTCTCCTGAGCCCGTCAAAAGGAGAATAGAGTTGTAAGAAGGTGGTTGGTCTTCACCTATTGAAGGAAGATTGCTAGTGGATGCCAGTGGCCTCGACGGAAGAGGAATTAGGAGTGGATGTAGGTCACGATGACTGAACTACTATAAAAATCTGGTGTGCATTTACTTTAAGCTTTTCATTTTAATTGCAAACTGTCTTACTTGCTACACTCTTCTATACGCGTTCAAGTTAAACTCACTTTGTCGAAATAATTTTATCGAATTAGATTTTCAAATCTAACATTTTTATCCGCTGCACTAATTCAACCCCCTCTTAGTGCTGACTTGATCCTAACATTTGGTGCATCATTCTTTCCTTCGACATATTGCTCGATCTATCGGCATGTTGACCTCCCACAACATTCGATCTTCTTGGTGCAATGCCTGATTCTTCCTGCCCAATAACTGAACTCTAACATGAAGCTCTCCAACCCAATGTCTGATTCTCCTACTTCAACAATTTTCCTTTCCATAATCGAAGTTTCTCATACGTTACTTATCTCAAACACTTATTAGTCCATAAACTCATCAATTAATTTCATCATCAAAATTCGAGATTTAACAATCTCCCTCTTTTTGATGATGAAAACCAATTGATGACGAAGTTTTAACTAAACTCCCCCTATCTATATGTCATTTTGGAAATGAAATCGAATTCTAGAAAAATGATAATCCTTTCAGTGCAACTCTTGAACTTAAGTCGAAATAAAAAAATTATAGTGACTTTCATTGCAAAGGTCATATGTATAATTTTACTTTTCATTACAAAGATCAAAATAATCATAGTGACTTTCTTTGTAAAGGTTATATGTAAAAAATCATAGTTAAAATATCAAAATAATCATTGCACACTTCATGCATAGTTTCAAATCATCATAAGTTAAAACATCATAATTTTTTACATTATCAAAGAGTACAATTAACTTTTCCCACTTTGTTATCAATAAAAAGGATAAATATGCAAGTTTTTTACTTCCAAAACATCATAAGTTAAAACATCATGATTTTTTACGTCATCAAACAGTATATTCAATTTCTACCACTTTATTATTAATAAAAAAGAGAAATATATAAATATTTACTTCTCTTTGAAATGTGCAAGCTACTACTTCTCTCTCCACCTTTGTGGATTCATAGTGTTATTTCTCTTCATTTACATCAATGTATTAATCATAATATGAAAGATATTAATATCAAAGATTATAATAGATCAATTTGATGATGAGGTATATAAGTTATGAATGCAAAGAAGTCATATGAAATAAATCTCAAGTTGTGAATACATAAATAGCGAGAAATCAAGATAATAAACCATTTGAATGAATCTAAAAAAAAAATCATATGAGAAGAATTCATGCATTTGAAGGATTCAACATATCTAATTATCTAATTCTCTTCTAATAAAATTGAATTATTCATCATTTGATGGTTTAGTAAAAATATATGCTAATTGATGTTTTGTGTCAATGAAATCTAAAGATATATCATGATTATTAACATGATTCCTAATAAAATGATGTCTAATGTCAATGTGTTTAGTCCTAGAGTGTTGAATAGAGTTCTTTATTAAATAAATTATACTAGTATTATCATATTTATAGGGATGTTTTTCAAGTGAAGTCCATAATCTTCCAAGGTATACTTCACCCAAATTACTTGTACACAACATGCACCTATCGCTACATATTCAGCCTCGACTATAGGTAATATAACATAATTTTGTTTCTTAGAAGACCAAGAAACAAGTGCATGAGCTAGAAGTTAACATGTTCCAAATGTACTTTTTCTATCTATTCTACATCATACAAAGTCAACATTAGCATAAACAATCAAATCAAAGTTATTAGATTTGGGATACCATAATCCTAGAGATGATGTTCCTTTTAAGTACCTAAATTTTTTTTTATTGCTTTAAAGTGAGATTGTTTGATATTAGATTGAAATCTTGTATAAAGCCCAACACTAAATATTATATTAGGTCTAGTTATTGTGAGGTATAGTAAATTGCCTATCATACCTCCACAAGTCTTTTGATCAAAGTAATCTCCTTCATTGTCCATATCTAATTTGGTAGAAATACATATCGATGTATTAATAGTCTTTGTACTATCCATGTAAATACTTCGTTTGACTAATAAAAATTACATCATTTAGTTGCTTAATTTGTAATCCTAAGAAAAATATCAATTCACCCATTAAACATATTTCAAATTCTTGGCTCATACTTTTGGCAAATGATTTACATAAAGATTCATTTATAAAACAAAAAAATAATATCATCAACATAAATTTGAATAATAAAAAATATTTAATAAATAATGTAGTATCGACCTTGCCTTTTGAAAAATTATTTTGAATAAGAAAATAACTAAGCCTCTTATACCAAGCCTTAGGGGTTTGCTTAAACCCATAGAGAGCCTTAGATAACTTATAAACATAGTTTAGAAAAGAACATTTTTAAATTTAGGTGATTGCTCAACATAAACTTTTTCGGAAATAAAACCTTTAAGAAAAGCACGTTTAACATCCATTTGAAATAACTTAAAATTTTTAAAACATGCATAGGTAAGGAGTATCCTCATGGCTTAAAGTCTTGCCACAAGAGCGAAAGTTTATTCATAGTCTATACCTTCTTCTTAGTTGAAACTATTGAGAAACTTAGGATGATAGTACATGCGCAGTGGAAGAATAAAAAACAAAAATCCTAAATTTTCACTAATAAATAGTTTCTTATCGTCGTGCGAAGATTAATGCGTAAAAATCCATAATAGAAAAACCATGTGTGCTAAGGGATGTGTGTTAACTAGGGAGATCATATATCCCTAAAAACCTATAGATCTGTGGGAGAGGATGAAGGAAGTCAACTGTCCTCCTCTCTAGCAGTGATCTACATGACAAGGGCTGTGAAGTTGCTCCTCAAATGGCTACTCAAATCTCCTTAATACGCGTACCACACAATCAAGAAGGGGCTAGCCCTTCTCGCTATCTACACACCCCAAATAAGGGCTGCTAGCTGAGGAGGAGAGGGTTAGAGGAGAATGGGAGGTGGTAGCCAAAAGGGGTCTAGCCTATGATCGTTTAGTTCCCTCCTATTTATAGAAGCCCCATATCAACTTAGCTCTAATGGATCGTGCCCTATTGGGTACTGAATCTCCATTTTGCTAGTCATAAGTGCCCTACGAGCCAATCACGTGAGTAATGACACATGTGACATGATACATGTTCTTTTTTTGCTTATTATATTTTTTGATATTTTATCACTTTATCTTGCATGTTGTATATATTGTGATGTTCGTAGATCTGTGCAATAGGAATCAGATCATGATGGGATCATAATAATAAGACTAATTCACCTTTAAACATAAACCCTAAATAATCTCGGTCATAGGTCACTCTAGAGAGACATCGAGATGACCGGAGAGACTAGTGTGCGATATACCTGTTCATATGATAGAGGCGGTTGGTCTCATAGTTGCTTATATGAGGATACTAGGGATACTACGCAGGTGCTTATTAGAGAATGAGTTAACTGATCGATCCACTCATAGAATGCTAGATGGTTAATGATACCTCATTGTCAGACAACGATTATGTCATCCTAGTGGTTTATTTGGTCCTTAAACTTGAGATACCAAGGATGTCGTGTATGAGTGATCCACTCTTTGATACCAGACTTGTAGATTTTGAAGTTTCAAATCTCGCATAATCAGTCATCGGGAGTGGCAGCGAACTTTACGAGAGCTATTAAGTGCCAATAGAGGATCATCTGCTCTTAGTGTCATAAGAGAAATATCCTATGTATTCTTGCTCAAACAAACAAATCATTGTCCAGGGTCATTTGGATTGAGAGAGAAAGAGTTCTCTAGGAGAATCCGATTAGAGCGAGACTCGAGTAGATATCGTATGGGCCTAACTACACCATGCCGGACATATGATCTTTGGGATATTAGATATATAAGGGACTATAGATACATGATAATTAAGGATAGACAAGTCAAATGGATTGGATTTCCTTGTATCATCTAGAGACTACGACGTAGTGACTTAGTTAAGTGAATTATTATGGAGATAATAATTCACTAAGCTAGAAGGAGTTCTGATAGGTATGACTTATGAGTCAGCTTGATATTGAGCCTAGAGGGTCACACATATGATAGGTGTTACGACGAGTAGAGGTTCGGATGTGAGATATCCACCAGAGCCCCTATCTTATTAGATATCAAATAAGCCCCTGAATTATTGGATCCTATGGATGAGATCGAAATAAGAGCCAATGAGAGATTAATGGGTAGAGACCCAATAATCTAAGAGGAGTTAGAACCCTTGCTAATTCTAAGCTTGGGGTTGATCTCTTTAGGGGATCGATCTCCTTGGAACTCTATAGGGGTTCCTTCCTCTAGGTTACTACTCAAAGGCTACTAAAAGGATTGATCTATTCATTAAGAAAAGAGGATGAATACATAACTATATATAGGGCTTCTAAACCCCAACTTCTAATAGTACACCTACTTCTAATCAACTCCTAATGCTTTTCTAAGATGCAACCTCCAAACTAATCCTAACCTTAGCCGGCCTCTTCACCTCTTTAATAGGGGTCGGCTAGGTAGGTTTTGTTGAATCTCGGATTTTGATGATGAAACCAATCAATATATGTTTATGTTTTAATCTGTGTTTTGAGTGACGTAGGATACTTTGATCAGGATGAGACAATTAAAGCAGGAAAATCAAGTTGGGTTGGAGGAATATGTCAGAAGATTGGACGTCGGGCCGGTGGATCAGTCGACGTATCGACATAAGGCTTCGAGCCATGGATTCGGGCATCGGGCCAAGAAGAGCGGACATTGCGCCAAGGATATCGGAGTTATGGAGTCAACTAGCCGATTGGGCAATAGGTCGCAGGAGAGGATGATGCACCGAAGAATCGGACGAAGCGTCGAGAGACGAATGACATGCCGGACAACTTGATTAGATGCTTAGGATTAATTGTCTAGATCGAAGTGTGTTTTACATATGCAAGATTAACTACGATAGCATGAAGACATAAAGCAATTTTACCAGAGTCAAGTTCGATGGGTGTTCGAGAGTCCGTCGAAAGTTCGAAGAATCGTCGGAAGTGCTACTGGAACCAACCAATAAAGAATCGGGGACTTGCCGAAGTTTTCGGAAGTCCGTCGGAAAGATCGTCAGAGGTTCGTGGAGATCACCGAGAAGGTTCAGATACTTGCCAAAGACTTGTTGAACTCGCCACAAGAATGGGAGGCTATTGGGAGTCCGCTGGAAGAAATCTGAGGGTGTATCGGAAGTCCAGTTGAAGTTCGCCGAAAAGCTCACCGGAAAGAAACTCGACGTTGCTGGTTAAAATTTGCTTAGGATTAAGGGTTAATCCTTAATCTTATAACCCGGTTAAACTCGATGTCTTAATTTCGTAGTTTGCATATAATTTGGGTTAGGATTAAGGGTTAATCCTATAACCCGGTTAGGGGCTAATTGGGCCCGAGTTTGGACGGTTTAAGCCAAGTTTGGAGCCCAACTAGTGAGCTCGAACAGTCCAGGCGATGACACCACCCAGAACCCAAGAGGTCCGGCGGTGGCACCGCTAGTACACTGCTGGACTGGGCGATCGCATCACCCAGAACCTGAGAGGTCTGGCGGTGGCACCGCTAATACACTGTCAGTGTCAGTCACTGACAGGCGATGGCACCGCCACTAACAAGTGGTGGCACCGCCAGCACCGGGAAACCCAAAAGCAATTCAAATTTAGAGCTCAAATTTGAAACCTTTCGGGGCCTATAAATCCCCTTCAATTCTCAATAGAGATAATATCATTTTGACAAGTTAGAAAGTGAGAAAAACTCAAGCAAAGTCTTGTTTTCAATAGCTTAAGTGTTCAACTCCATCTTTCTCTTTGAAAAATCTGTAAGAGTGTGAACCACTTGTAAGAAGGTTGTAAGAGGGGTATTTGGTCCTTTCCCTTCAAAGTGATTTGCTAGTGAAAGTTGGGAGCCTCATCGAAGAAGGCTTTGAAAGTGGATGTAGGTCATTTGACCGAACCACTATACATCGTGGTGTTCCTTGAATGTGTGAGTGTTTAATTTTCTGAACCATTTCTTTACTTAGCTACAAATCATTCGGTTTTCATCTCTCTACTCTGGACTACCTTTACTCGAGCGATTTTAGCTAAGTCATCCCTCGTCGAATCGAAATCTCTATACATTTACGAAATCAATTTCAAACTTACGAGTTTTAATCCGCTGCACTAATTCACCCCCGCTCTTAGTGCTGCTTCGATCTTAACAATTGGTATCAGAGCAAGGCTCACTCTCATATTTGGTTTCATACCCAAGAGAGATGGCTTACTCCGGTATGCAAGAGGGTCACTCTATTACACGTCCGCCTATGTTTAATGGGTCAGATTACACGTATTGGAAGACTCGTTTGAGGATCTTCCTTATTTCCATGGATTTTGAGCTTTGGAATATTATCGAAAATGGATTTCAAAAATCTTCTCTTCCGATAAGCGAATGGGATGAATCAGAGAAGAAGGTTTTTGCTTTAAACGCAAAAGCTATGAATGCCTTATTTTGTGCACTTGACAAAAATAAATTTAATCGCGTTTCAATTTGTGATTCGGCTTTTGATATTTGGAGAACTCTTGAGGTCACTCATGAAGGCACTAGCTGAGTGAAAGAGTCCAAAATCAATATTCTTGTGCATTCTTTCGAACTTTTTCGAATGAAACCAAGTGAGTCCATCGGAGACATGTACACCCATTTCACGGATGTTATTAATGGACTCAATGCTCTTGGTAAACGTTTTTCTAACTTTGAACTAGTAACTAAAATTTTAAGATCCCTTCCAAAGAGTTGAGATCCAAAAGTTACGGCCATTCAAGAGGCCAAGGACCTTAAAACTGTTAGGATCAAGAGCACTAAGAGGGGGGTGAATTAGTGCAGAGGAAAACTTTTGACGATTAAAACTGCGTTTGTACGATAAGAGCGATTTCGATAGAAAAGCCGATTCGTAAATCACTTTACTTGTGATCAAGCAAGATGCAGTTAAAGTAAGTCTATGAAGGCAATTTGCAGTGATGATGGAAATTAGAATGTAAGTGCAAACTAAAATATGATGTTCGTACGATAAAACTGATTTACGTCTAAACGCCAATTCGAAAAATACTGAACTTTGAAACACGATCGAAAATGAGAAGAAGGCAGTAAGCTATTGAGGAGGTTTGCAATAAAGGTAATATGCTCAAAGTAAATGCAAACCGAGATTTAGAGTGGTTCGGTCAATCTTGAACTACATCCACTTTTGGCTTCCTCCACCGATGAGGTCACCGACGTCCACTAGAGGCCTTCCTTAAATAGGCGAAGACCAACCACCTTTTTACAGTTTCACTCCTTTTGATGGGCTTAGGAGACAACCCTTACAGAATTTTCTGTCCTCTATTGATAGATCAAAACTTGGAAGAAAAGAGGAAGGAGGACTTTTTAACTCATACAATACTTTTGAGCAAGAGTGGGGTATTTATAGGGCCCAACCCAGTTTGAATTTCGGTGGGTTTTTTGGTTGCTCTTTCATTGCTGAAAGAGTGGGGTATTTATAGGGCCCAACCCAGTTTGAATTCCGAGCTCAAAACTGTCAATTCCCAGAATTCCGGGGTCTGGCGGTTGCACCACCTAACTGGGGCGGTTGCACCGCCTATCAAAGCTCGAAGACTGAGCCTTTGGGCGGTGCCACCGCTTGTCAGGGGCGGTTGCACCTCCTGCTAGAGCTCGAAGACCGAGCTCAGGCGGTGCCACCGCCTGACTGGGGCGGTTGCACCGCCCAGACAGAGCTCGGAGACCAAGCTCAAGCGGTTGCACCGCCCAGCTAGAGCTCGAAGACTGAGCCCTAGGCAGTGCCACCGCCGACCCAAGCAGTGCCAACTCTAGCCAAGTAATCTAGGTCCGAATGGACTGATCCATTCGGCCCAATTTGGGTCTGTCAAGGGCCTAATTGCCCCAAGATTAAGTTAATGGGATCACCTCCCATTTCTAACTTAATCATCGTGCTAACTACGAATTTCTTAAGACATTTACTGCAACTTGCTCCTGTACGTTAATCGCTTCTTCCAACGAGCATCCGACGAGTTTCCATCGATCATCCGATGAACCCTCGGTGATGCTCCTGCGGACTTCTGGCAAACTTCTGGACTTGCGACGATCCACTTGGCATGTTCCGACGAGCTTCTTTAGCAAGCTCCTGGACTTCCCGGATTTGTTCCCGTAGAACCTCCGACGACCGTCCGAACTTCCATCGAATTCTCGAACCCCCAACGTGATCATAGTCTTGACTCCGGCGCAACTCCTGTTGCATGTTTTACTTTCATCATAGTTAATCCTGCACACTTATCTCAACATATGGATTAGATAACAAATGACAATTGACTTCATCATCAAAATCCGAGATACAACAAAAATATTTCCTCTCGAAGAACTTATTGGGTCTCTAATGACCTACGAAATGAATAATGTGGCAAAAAGGGAACTCGAGAACAACCTTCCAAAGAACAGGAAGGATTTAAGACATAGAACATTTGAAGACCACTCGAGCATAAGCTCGGTGAACTTAAACTACAAATGAAACAAAAATTAAAGAACAAAAAGAATGAAACTACTAACTTTGAACATAAGAAGAAGAACAAAAAATGGGATGAATCAAGCTCCTCCGAAGATGAGGAGAAAATCAAGAAAGGCGAGGTGGCAAACTAAGCCTCAATGACATTCAATGATGAGGTAATCGAAACCCCCTTAATTTATTTTGAAATTACTTGATGTTTTCCATGATGCATTATATTTTTTTTGAATAATCATTTTTCTTAAAAATTACATGTTTTATGTTAATGGAATAAAATGCTAGATTTAAATATAATGATCATATGTATGTTTTTCTTAAGAAGAAAAAATATGTATCTTGATGATTTCTGATTTTGATTGAAACCATGCTTGATGTCTTAATGAAAATATTAAGAAGTTTAATATCATGCTTAATAATGATGCATGGCTTTTGTATGGAAAACTAAGCATGAAAAGATAGATTCACCTAAAAAGAAAAATGCAAGATTACAACAAATAACAAAATGATTTTGGTTGAAAATACCTTATGATCAATGAAACCATGATTGATGAATATGCAATATATTTCAATTATTTCAAGGCATACAAGCCATAAATCTAATGGCATCATGTCATGAAAGATAAGACCTCTTGAATTACAAAAGACATGATTCATTTTATCAAATCTCTTCTTTTTATAAATAACAAAAATTGTAGGTGTACAAAGAAGAGATTGTGATAAAAAAAGAATCTTAAGTAGTAAATCCAAGAAATCAAGATCATAATTTGAATACAAACTCATTCAAATTCAAATCGTCAAATTCATCAAAATCTCAAAATTACTTTCAAGAGATTCAAAATGGTATATATAGATTTATCGTAATAATCATCAAGATCAGTAAGATAGAGAAAAATATTTTTTCAAGGAAAAAATATTTTCCTCTTTTTAGTTGCTTCAATTCATATATTTTATTTCATGTATGCCAAATAAAAATATGTATCATGTTTAAAATCGAAAGTGTGAGATTTATTATAACAAAGATCAATAAGGCACTTTTATTATGGTAAAAATCAATAATCCCTAAATCGTAAGATTCATCATGCATAATTTCGAAATTTATTAAGCATGATCATTGTGCATGACACTAAAACATGGTTTCAAAATGTTTAAAATTTTCATTACACAATTTCATCATTATGCATCATCATATTTTTAAATTCGAACATGCACAATTTCAAAACTATACCTTTCATTTTTCATGAATGATACAAATAAATCAATCATCACTATAGGCATATCATACATGATATTCAAGCATTCATAATATATCATTTTGGCAACATGATCATAGCTATTCAAATGATGGTATCTAAATGTCAAAATTCATTACATCCTATCATGCATGATCATTAACTTCTCATTTGTATTTCATGCATTATTTCATTTCATCACATTCAAAATATCAAGAGAATTTTGGTGATGAAATAAATATTTCATAAATACAAGTAATTACATAAAAATCATAACATGAAAAGATAATACCAAAAGACACGTTTTCTTTTAAAAAATTTCCTCTTAAATAATCAAAGGAAAATCTTAGGAGATCATGATATAGATAAAATTCATTCAATCTTGTAGGAGAACAACATATTAATTCAAGCATATAAAATTTCTCAATCCATTATGAATCATAATAAGAATTGTGGTTCTGAAAAATCACGATTCATTTAGGAAAATTTTCTCTTTAGTGCACAATAAAAAGAAATATAGCAATAATACCAATCATGATTCATTTGGATTGTAGATGCTAAAAAGAAACATTGAGGATAAAAGATCTCGATTTTTATAGAGTAAATCTCAAGTTATAAATCTCAAAAAATCAAGATAAAGCTAATTGAAATTCAAATCATCAAATCATTTTCAAGAGATTCATAAAAAGATGATAAAATAGATTCATCAAACCAAGAATTTTTAAGAAAAATACTTTTATCTATTTGGTTGTTTCATATAAGCATGCCTTTATCCTTTTGTGCCAAAAAATATATATATCATCAATCGTTTAATATCAAAAAATAAGTTATCTCATACATAAAATCATCAAATCATGGTATCAAAATTTTAATATTTTCATTACAACTTTATTACATTGGTTTCATTGAACATAAATTTGAATGATTCTTATAGATAACTAAAACTTCTTTAATTTTAATTTATATGATTGACTTTATATTAGCATGCTCAAATTTTGTTCTTATGTCAAAACCATACATCATGTTTGAAAACCAAAGATAAGGTTCATAAAAAATCGTCAAGCCTTCCATTCAAAAGTCATGCTTCGTCATTGAAAATCAATATGGAAATCATCAAAATACATATTCTTGCTTCTCAAGCACATACATAAGATTAATCTTACTTGGTGTAAGATTTATATCTAACATTTTATTGCATTAACATAGAACATGTAATTTTCATTGTCATTTTCAAGATTATGAGCATGATCATATTTTTGCATTTTTATTTTTGAACATTTAATTTTTAAAAAAAATTGATTCAAAACTAAATTACAAAAAGAAGTGCATTATGAAAAGTATTATGTAATTTTGAAGTAAATTAGGGGGATTTCAATTATCTCATCGTTGAAAGTGGTTAAGGCGTAGTTTGCCACCTCGCCTTTCTTGATTTTTTCCTCGTCTTTGGAGAAGCTCGATTAATCCCAATTCTTGTTCCTTTTCTTGCGTTCAAAGCAAGTAGTTCTATTCTTTTTGCTTTTTAATTTTTGTTTCATTTGTAGTTTAAGTTCACAATTACTTGAGCTTATGCTCAAGTGGTCTTCAAATGTTCTATGTCCCAAATCCTTCCTGTCCTTTGGAAGGTAGTTCTCAAGTTCTTCATGTGTATTGCACGTTATTTCGTAGGTCATTAGAGACCCAATAAGTTCTTCAAGAGGAAATGTTTTAAGATCTTTGGCCTCTTGAATGGCCGTAACATTTGGATCCCAACTCTTTAGAAGGGATCTTAGAATTTTAGTTACTAATTCAAAGTTAGAAAAATCTTTACCAAGAGCTTTGAGTTCATTGATGACATCCGTGAAATGGGTGTACATGTCTCCGATGGACTCACTTGGTTTCATCCAGAAAAGTTCGTAAGAATGCACAAGAATGTTAATTTTGGACTATTTCACTCGGCTAGTGCCTTCATGAGTGACCTCAAGAGTTCTCCAAATATCAAAAGCCGAATCATAATTCAAAATACGATTAAATTTATTTTGTCAAGTGCACAATATAAGGCATTCATAGCCTTTGTATTTAGAGAAACCATCTTCTCCAAATCATTCCAATGGTTCATTGGAAGAGAAGACATTTCAAATCCATTTTCGACTATGTGCCATAAATTCAAATCCAATGAAAGTAAGAAAACTCTCATTCAAGTTTCCAATAAGTGTAGTCCATCCCATTGAAAAAGGGAGGACGAATGAGAGTAACCCTCTTGAAGGCCGAAAAGAGCCATTTCTATTTGGGTGTTAAACCAAAGTAGAAAACCGTGGCTCTAATACCAATTGTTAGGATCAGAGCGGCACTAAGAGGGGGGGGTGAATTAGTGCAGCGGATTAAAACTCATAAGTTTGAAAATGATTTCGTAAATGCATAGAGATTTCGATTCGACGATGAATGACTTGGTGAAAGTAGCTCGAGTAAAGTGAGAAGATAAAAACTGAAAACCTGCTACTATGTAAATAACAATTTAAAAAATATAAATACTCACACATTCAAGGAAGACACCAATTTAAAGTGGTTCAGTCAAAATGACCTACATCCACTTGCGAAGCCTTCTTCGAAGAGGCTCCCAATTTCCACTAGCAAATCACTTTGAAGGGGAAGAACAAATACCCCTCTTACAACCTTTTACAAGTGGTTCACACTCTTATAGATTTTCAAAGAGAAAGAGGAAGGTGAACACTTAAGCTATTGAAAACAAGATTTGCTAATGACTTTGCTAAGGCTTTATCTCAATCTCTAACTTCTCAAAGGTTGTTTTCTCTGCTGAAAATTGAGGGATATTTATAGTGTTAGGATCGAAGAGACACTAAGAGGGGAGTGAATTAGTACAGTGGATTAAAACTCGTAAGTTTAAAAACGATTTCGTAAATGCGTAGAGATTTCAATTCGTCAATGACTTAGAAAAAGTAGCTCAAGTAAAGTGATAAGATGAAAACCGAAAGCTTGCTGCTATGTAAATAATGGTTTAAAAAAGGTAAGAACTCACATATTCAAGGAATGCATCAATTTAAAGTGGTTCGGTCAAAATGACCTACATCCACTTGCGAAGCCTTCTTCAATGAGGCTCCCAACTTCCACTAGCAAATCACTTTGAAGGGAAAGGACAAATACCCCTCTTACAACCTTTTTACAAGTGGTTCACACTCTTACAAATTTTTCAAAGAGAAAGAGGGAGGTGAACACTTAAGCTATTGAAAACAAGACTTTTGCTAAAGATTTTCTTAATTTCTAACTTCCCAAAGGTTGAATTCTCTGCTAAGAATTGAGGGGTATTTATAGGCCCCAAGAGGATTCAAATTTGGGCTCCAAAATTTGAATTCTCTTGGGTTTCCGAGGCTGGTGGTGCCAACGCCTGTCTATGTCTGACACTGACAGTGTACTAGCGGTGCCACCACCGGACCTCTCGGGTGTTGGGCGGTGCCACCGCTCAGTCCAGCGGTGCCACCGCTCAGTTCTCGGGTTCTGGGCGGTGCCACCACCAGATTCAGCTCATTGGTTGGGCTCCAAACTTAGCCCAAACCAGTCCAAACTCGGGCCCAATTGGCCCCTATTTAGGTTATAGGATTAACACCTAATTCTAACCCCAATTAACGTGCTAACTACGAATTTAAAGATATTTTCTAAGCTATTACAAAGTCCGTAAGTCAAGACTTCTTCCGATGAGCTTCTAGCGAACTTCCGGCGGTCTTCCGATAAACTCTCAGAAACCATTCTACGGACTCCCGGCAAGCTCCTAGGCTTCATGATTTGATCTTGGCAAGTTCCAATGAGCTTCTTCGGCAAGCTCTGATCTTTCTCGGTGAGCTCCATGAACTTCCAACGAACCTTCCGACGAGCTTTTGAAAAACCCTTCGGCAAGCTCCCTACTCATTCTCAGCTAGTTCCGGTAGCATTCCCAACGAATCTTCGGACTTCCGTCGAACTATCAAACTCGCAACGAATCCTTCGCGCTTGACTCCAACACTTTGTTTCCCTTTATGTCTTTGTCGTTATCGTAGTTAATCCTACAAACACAAGCCAAAACTCTACTCCGATCTAGACAATTATTACAACGTGAATTGACATTCTGTTGCCCGACACGTCATTGGTTGGCGCTTCATCCGATTCTTCAGCGTATCGTCCTCTCTTATGGCTTGTTGCCCAATCGGCGGTTGACCTCTACAACCTCGATATCCTTGGCACAATTTTGCTCTCGTTGGCCCGATGCCCGACGTCCGAAGCCTTCTGCCGTCCAATATCCTGACGTGATCTCCTCCGGTGCAACGTCAATTCCTCCTGCGTCAACTATCTAATCCTGATCGAGTAGACCTGCATCACTCAAAATACAATTAAACATCTAAACACAATCAATTAGTTTCATCATCAAAATCCTAGATTCAACATATAGGCCCCAAGAGGATTCAAATTTGGGCTCCAAATTTGAATTACTTTTGGGTTCCCAGTGCTGGCGGTGCCACCGCTTGTCAGTGGCGGTGACACCGCCTGTCAGTGTCTGACACTGACAGTGTACTGGCGGTGCCACCGTTAGACCTCTCGGGTGTTGGGCGGTGCCACTGCCTAATCTAGCAGTTTGGTGGTGCCACCGCCTAGACTATTTCAGCTCACTAGTTGGGGTCCAAACTTGGCCCAAACCAGTCCGAACTTGGGCCCAATTGGCCCCTAACCAAGTTATAGGATTAACCCTTAATCCTAACCCTAATTACATGCAAGCTACAAAATTAAGATATAGTCCTAAGAAAATTTTTAACCAGCAATGTCGAGTTTCCTTCCGGTGAGCTTTTCGGCGAACTTTTGGCGGACTTCCGTTACACCCTCGAATTTTTTTCCAGTGGACTCCCAACAGGCTCCCGGTCTTGTGGCGAGTTCAGCAAGTCTTTGGCAAGTAGCCAAACCTTCTCGGTGATCTCCGCGAACCTCCGATGATCTCTTCGGCGGACTTCCAAAAACTTCAGCAAGTCCTTGATTTCTTCTCGGTTAGTTCCGGCAACACTTTCGATGACTCTTCAGACTCTCAATGGACTCTCGAACACCCATCAAACTTGACTCTGGTAGACTTGCTTTATGTCTTCAAACTATCATAGTTAATCCTGCACTCTTAAAACAAAACTTTGATCGAGACAATTAATCCTAAGCAATTAATCAAGTTGTCCGGCATGTCATTGGTCCCTCGACGCTTCGTCCGATTCTTTGGCACATCGTCCTCTCTTGCAGCCTATTGCCCAATCGGTCAGTTGACTCCACAACTCCGATATCCTAGGCATAATCTCTGCTCTTCTTGGCCCAATGCCTAAATCTACGGCCCGAAGCCTTCTGTCAATATGTCGACCGATCCACCGGCCCGACGTCCAATCTTCTGACATGTTCCTCCGGTGCAACATGATTTTTCTGCTTTAATTGTCTCATCCTAATTGAAGTATCCTGCATCACTCAAAACGCAGATTAAATCATAAACACATATCAAGTGGTTTCATCATCAAAATACGAGATTCAACAATAAGTTCCCCAATCATGTGTGTAAATTGACTAAAGCTCTCTATAGTTTAAAACAAGTCCAATGGCTTGGTATGAGAGACTTAGCTCTTTTCTTATTCATAATAATTTCTATAAAGGCAAGATCGATACTATATTGTTTATCAAAAAATTTGAAAATGACTTTCTTATTGTTCAAATTTATGTTGATAACATTATTTTTGGCTCTACAAATGAATCATTATGTGAATCGTTTGCCAAAAGCATGAGTTTAGAGTTTGAAATGAGCCTAATGGGGGAACTAACCTTCTTTTTAGGCTTACAAATCAAACAACTTAAGGATGGTATTTTTAATAGTCAAACAAAATATGCATTAGATTTGCTAAAACGGTTTAATATGGATAGTTCAAAGGCTATTAATACTCCTATGAGTACCTCCACTAAGTTAGACATTGATGAAGGTGGAGAAAGCTTTGATCAAAAAGCCTATAAGGGTATGATAGGTAGTTTGCTATACCTCACTGCACCTAGATCGGATATCATGTTTAGTGTAGGATTTTATGCTAGATTTCAATCTATCCCCAAGCAATCTCATTTAAAAGCTGTCAAAATGATTTTTAGATACCTAAAAGGAACTCCTAGATTAGGATTATGGTATTCAAAATCTAAAAATTTTGAATTGCTTGGTTCTGTCGATGCTGATTTTGCTGGATGCCAAATAGATAGAAAAAACACATCCGGAACATGTCAATTTTTAGGACACGCACTTGTCTCTTGGTCCTCCAAGAAACAAAACTTGGTTGCACTATCCACAACCGAAGCCAAATACATTACGAATAGTGCATGTTGTGCATAAGTTGTATGAATGAAAAATACATTAGAAGATTATAAAATTTATCTTAAGAATATTCCTATAAAATGTGATAATACAAGTGAAATATGTTTAACAAAAAATCCTATTCAACACTCTAGAACTAAACACATTAACATTAGGCATCACTTTATACGAGATCTTGTTAATAATCATGATGTAATCTTAGAGTTTATTAATATTAAACACCAATTGGATGATATTTTTAAAAAATCCTTAAATGAAGAACAATTTGATTTCATTAGAAGGGAATTAGGGATGTTAAATTGTCTTAATGCATGAATTTGTTAAATTTTGTTTTCGGACTTTCTTAATTTTTTTTTTTCAAGATCACTCACTTGAATCATGAACTTATAGTATGTGTAATGAGCCATATGCATACAAGTTTTATATGATGTTTGAGTATGAATCTTCTCCTCTTATGATGCAAATTTTACATGATGATGTTTGTGTAAATGAGTGTGTGTACTTCACAATGATAAAAATCTTGCAAGTTGGAATAACCCAATGTCAATACCACACCACACTACAATGCGAGCAGTGCTCACTTGTTAGAACCCTTGCAGATTCTAAACTTAGGGTTGATCTCTTTAGGGGGTTGGCCTCTTTGGAACTCTATAGGGGTTCCTCCCTCCAAGTTGCTGCTCAAAGGCTATAGAAAAGATTCATCTATTGCTTATCAAAAGAGGATGAATACATGGCTATTTATAGGGTTTCTAAACCTTAACTCCTAATATGACTCCTACTCAAGACTCTTACTCAATTAAGACTCCTACTCAAGACTCATATTCATTTACAACTCCTAATTATTCTCTAAGAAATAACCTCCAAACCCTAACTAGCCTCTTCACCTCTTTAATAGGGGTCGGCTTAGGTAGGTTTTACATGAATGCCCCTCTCTATTAGGACTCTCCTAGCTAGAGTCGTAACAGACCCACCCTCTTCAAATCAGACTTGTCCTCGAGGCTGAGATTCCATGAACTCTGGGAATTTGATCTTCAAGTCATCATAGTTCTCCCAAGTGGCGCCTTCTGCTGGTAAGTTCGCCCACTATATTAGCGCTTCAGTAGTGGGTCATCGTCATCAGGTCACGATCCATCGATTAATAATGGCACTCGATTAGGTTTGAAGTTCTCCTTGGGTAGTCATATTTGGTAGATAGCTTTGGGCTATCTCCAAGCACATGTTTACTACTTTCGTGTAGTTGTCGGTTTACGGGTGATATATCGTACCCCTTTTGAATTTAGTGCCCTTATAGTATAATTTTTTTGAGTCCCAATTGTAATGAGCTATAGAGCTTGGTGCTTCCTTCATTTTTTTTTTTATGATCTTACTAGTCTCCGGATCTTCCTGCCATTCCCTCTTAATATCCTCAGGGATGTTGTTAGTCGAAAGTGAAATAGCAGAAAATTTAGCTAGCTTGGGTAGCCGTGAAAACGCATCTACAATAATATTTTCTTTCCCCTTTTTGTAAGTTATTTCATAATCATATCCAAGAAGCTTTGTTACCCATTTTTGCTACTCGGGGAAGATATCTTCTGCTCCAAGAAATATTTTAAGCTTTTATGGTCGATCTTGATTTAAAAGCGTCACTCAATCAAGTACGATCTCCATTTGGCCACCGCATGCACAATCGCGAGCATCTCCTTATCATAAATAGTCATTTTGAGATGGGAAGGAGATAATGCCTTACTGGTATAAGCGAGGTGACAACCATCTTGCCTTAATACAACACCAATTCTGACTCTGGAGGCATCGACTGCAATAACAAAAGTCTTGCCGAAGCCGAGTAGCACTAGTATGAGCGTTGTCATCATTGCGACTTTAAGTTTGTTGAAGGAGGTGGTGGCTTTGTCAAACTATTGGAAGGCATCTTTTTTCAGTAAGGAAGTAAGTGGTGCACTGATCTTTCCATCATTTTTTACGAACTTGCGGTAGTAACCTATTAAACCAAGAAAGCCACATAGCAATTTTATGTTCCTCGAGGCCGGGCAGTTCTGCATTGCTCCAATTTTGGAGGGGTCCACTGCCACACCTTCCTCTGATATGATATAACTAAGATATTTCATATTCTATTGAAGAAAGCAAAAATTCGTAGTAGTCATTGTGTGTTCAAAAGGTGGTTTTCGGTATGTCTTCTTCATACACTCGTATTTGATGATACCCGGATCAAAGGTCCAGCTTTGTGAAGATTTGTGCTCCCTTTCATCTAGAAATTCATCTACTACTGGAATAGGGTATTTGTTCTTGATGGTTATGTCGTTGAGAGCTCGGTAATCAACACACAATCGCCATGTTCTGTCTTTCTTTCGTACGAGGAGCATTGGTGAAGAGTAATGGCTGCAACTTGGCCGAATAACTCCTATTTCGAGCATCTCTTTTACAATCCTTTCTATTTCATCCTTCGGGAGATGTGGATACTGATATGGTTGAGTATTTGCTAGAAGAATCCTTATACAATGATCATGCTAGCAGGTAAGAGGTAGGTTGTGCGGTTCGTCAAATATATCTAAAAATTTAGCAAGAAAAGGAAGTAGATTTGGATCTTCAAATTCTGTTGGCTCTCCCTTAGTTTGCTGCTCAAGTTGTACCAAAAAGCCGCTGCATACTTTATGCAAAACCTTCTCCGTTTGTTGTGTGCAAATCGTCGTTACGTCGCCCCCACGTTTCCCGTAAAGTATCACCTGTTTCTCCTTACTGTAAAATTTCATAATTAGTTTCATAAAATTTCAAGAAACATCACCTAATGTCATCAACCATTTAATTTTTAGCATGGCCTCATGATCATCAAGAGGGAGGAAGAAGAAATATGCAATTATCTCTTGGTCCTACAGCAATAGTTTCGCCCGCGAGCATCTTTGGTCGCCCTTTAGGGTTTTGCTGTCGGTGACCTTTACATCAAACTTGCTGCAACCTTCGATGTGGAGTGTCATCCGAGCTGCAACCTTACTATTTAGGAAGTTATTAGTGCTGCCTGTGTCGATGAGAACAGTGATCGGTTATTGTTTGAGAAGGCCTCCAACTTTCATCGTTTGCGGGTTTGAGTAGCCAGTTAGTGCATGTACCGTAACGTCGATCAGTTGTGGCTCTTCTTTCGCATTTTCTTCTTCATGTTCAAGGCTCTCTTCTGGATATTCAATGACCTCTTCTTCTATTGGTTCAACCATAAGAAGTCTCCCTTTACTACAACAATGCTCATGGCTCCACGGCTCGTTGCAGTGCCAACATAACCCCTTCGCAGATCGCTCTTGAAGCTCTTCTCTTGTCAACCTTTTTGGTGCAAGGACTCGATTGACAGTGGGGGGGCTAAGGGCTTCAATATTGATGGTTGAGGAGTGACCCTAGTCCTCCGGGCTTCATGATTAAATCGCTCCTCTTGAAATCATGCGAAAGAGATGGCTGTCATAAGCGTGTACGGTTGTCGCTCTTTAACTTCTTCCCGGATCTCTGGCTTCAAGCCCTCAATGAAGATCCCCAATAGCTATTTTTTAGACTAATCATGAGTTTGATTAGACAACCTTTCAAACCTGGTTTAGCACTCCTGAATGGTGGAGGTTTGTTGGATCTTTGCTAGTTGTCCGTTAGTATTCTCGTAATTGGTTGGTCCGAAGCGGATCAGTAGTCCTTCTTTGAATTGTTACTATGAGAGGACTCCATGAGTGTGTTCAAACTAGTCAAATCATTGTATGGCATCCCCTTCAAGATGTATAGCTGTAATTTCTACCATAGATGCATCCGCGGTTTTGTGGTACCGAAAATATCGCTCCGTGCGTGAGATACAACCAATCGGGTCTCCTTCTTTCCATCTGGGGAAGTCCACCCTCATACATGGATAGTTGGGGTCAGTCATAGAGCCTCCCCTCCCTTAGAAGTCATCTCTTCGAGCTTTGTGCGATCAGGCAGAGCTCTCTCCTTGATGTGATTTCTTCAGGCTTAGTGATCGGCCCAATCTGAGTTCGATAAAGAGCGTCCGAATCTTATCCTTCATTCGTACCTCGAATGCTTCGAAGTTAGCATTGATTGCCTCCTCAGATGCCATAGTATATGCCTCCAAATATGTGATGTTAAGATCTCTCTTTTGTTGTTGGGTTAGAGGCATGTATAGGTTGAGAGAAGTGATGGTCGAAAGGGTTGGTGGATCGGTGGATGTAGGCTGCGGTTTAGACTTGTTTTGTAGTTGTTTTGGGTGCAGCTTGAGGGTGTGGTTTGGTGAAGCTTTAGGGCTATGGATGAAAGTTTTAGATCTATGGTAGATGACAACAAAGGTTTGATAGAAATCAATGGAAGTTACTGCAGGTATGTGTTGTCTTGTAAGAGCAGAATTGTTGTCGAAGAAACAACGATTTCTCGATGAAATTTCCACCAAAACTTGAGATATTTGAGGAGTGAATTGATAGCAAAATCTCAGTTTATTTGATAGCAAGGATGTCCAATTTAATCAAAAAAAATTTCGATAGTATAACAGCAAGAAAATTGGTGCAAGTTGCGATAGCAAAATTCTCACCAAGATGATCTATGAAGTGTATAAGATATTTCATTCAAAAAAGATTACAAATAGATGGGTTAAGGCAACAATATGTGGATAAAATTTTCTGCAGCACAGATTTTCAAGTGTAGTATATTAGAAATAAAATATCAGTGGTTTATATTGAGATTTTTTCGACAAAACCAAAGGGAAATCCACTGTTAGGAAGTGTCAAAGCTATCATAAAACTTTTATAGAGATTTGGACAGAAAATACATAGTAGCAAGATCAAACAAACTATGCTATGCGGCTGGAATTTTACAGTGCAGATTTTCAAGTATAGCAGTTTAGACGTAAAAGATCAATGGTTTATATTGAGAATTTTTTGACAAAACCAAAGGGAAATCTACTGTTAGGAAGTGTCAAAGTTGTCATAAAAATTTTGTACAGATTTAGATAGAAAAAACATAGTAGCAAGATCAAACAAACTATGCTATGCGGTTAGAATTTTATAGTGTAGATTTTCAAGTATAGTAGTTTAGACGTAAAAGATCAATAATTTATGTTGAGAATTTTTTGATAAAACCAAAGGAAAATCTGTTGTTATGAAGTTTCAAAGCTGTCATAAAAATTTCGTAGAGATTTGAATAGAAAAAACGCAGTAGTAGATCAAACAGACTGTGCTATGCGGTTGGAATTCTGTAATGTATCTTTCGTCATAGAGATGAAAACTTTGCGACAACAAGTTTATGCAACAATATAGGAATAATTTTTTTTGGATTTTTGAATAAGGATAACTAAATTGCAGCAGCAGTAAGGTAGGAAACCAGAACCTATTACAATTCACGGGGAGATCAAATGATGATCCGCGGTGGTAGAGATGACGGTGGAATTTGACGATGATCTTTTAAGTAATTGTGGGAATTGCTTTGGGTAGCAATGGAGGGTTGATGGATGGCTATGGAAGGGCAGTGAGATGCCAAGAATGCTGCTCTAATATCAGGTGTTAGAACCCTTGCAGATTCTAAACTTGGGGTTGATCTCTTTAGGGGATCGACCTCCTTGGAACTCTATAGGGGTTCCTCCCTCCAAGTTGCTGCTCAAAGGCTGCAGAAAAGATTTATCTATTGCTTATCAAAAGAAGATGAATACATGACTATTTATAAGGTTTCTAAACCCTAACTCTTAATATGACTCTTACTTAAGACTCCTATTCAATTAAGACTCCTACTCAAGGCTCTTAATAGGACTCATATTCAATACTCATATTCCTTTACAACTCCTAATTCTTCTCTAAAAAATAACCTCCAAACCCTAGTCAGCCTCTTCACCTCTTTAATAGGGGTCGACTTAGGTAGGTTTTACATGAATGCCCCTCTCTATTAGGACTCTCCTAGCTAGAGTCCTAACATCACTGCTTGTAGGCGATGGCACCGCCCAATTAGCGATAGCACCGCCAGTTGTCACGGGTGGTAAGCGGTAGCACCACCCAGCTGGCGATGCCACCGCCCGTAACCTACCCTTTATAAATAACAAGTTAGGGCCGATGGTAGAATCGACCCCAACCCATTCTGCATTTCTCCAAACAGCAACAAACTTCTTGAATCTCTTGCTCTCCCTCTAGCAACTCAAAAATCCCCACTTCCTCCTAAAACATGGATCAATCTCCGACGTCCTTTTGGAGATCACTAGAAGGAAAAACTTCCGAGGTAAATCTTTAAACCAAATTGGTTTCCCCTTTGTATAACTTATTTTTGTCACTTATTTGTCTTCATAATTGTAGTTTCCATGAGTTCTAGAAGATCCTTTAGGGATAAAGGGAAAAGGAGATTAGATGAAAACTATAACTCCTTACTTTTATATTCTAATCAATATACCCTTAAATTTTCATCCATAGAGTCTAGAAATGTTCCTAAGGGTAAATATGTTGAATTAGAGGAATTAAGTGATTTGGAACACATTCATTGGTTTGCTAATCTAGACATTCTCCCAATCCTTCAAATAAGTGAACCTATCTACCCTAGAATTGTTAAGCTATTTTACAACAATTTACATATAGATGAAAATAAAAAGGTATCTACCTATCTCTTAGGATATCATATACCTATTTCGGATAGCATAATTTGCAACCTCATAGGAATTGCAGAGAAAGAAAAAGGTAATTATTTTAGAGGACAATGAGATGAAGAATCAATTGGGACTACTTATATTGATGCCTTATGTGATGCCCCCCAAATAATATCGATAATATTAAAAATTTTTATCACAAATCAATCCAGGATCCAAACTAACATTTGAGGACATCGAGAAACATTCAGTCAAATTCACATCCATAAAACCTGTGTAGTTTATAATCATGTATCACATCACTCGATAATTTACATTTATGGAAACCCAAGCCAACTTAACAAAATATTAACAACACTTACAAATCCACATGCTAAACAATTTATAAAATCAAAACTCCAACCATTTACCAACAGTTCATATCATTGTAAACTAAACTTAACATTCCAAAATTCCAAATAAGAGAGATCTTCTAACACTTTTGCTAGTCATAGGTGCCCAGCAAGCCAATCACGTGAGTGATGGCACGTGTGACTTAATACAGAATCTTTTTGCTTATTATATTTTGACATATATCACTTTATAACTATTGTATATGTGAATATATTTATTGTGATGTCCTTGGATTTGTGCAATGGGAATCAGATCGTGATGAGATCATGATAATGAGATCGATTCAACTTTAAACATAGATCCTAAATAATCCCGGTCAAAGGTTACTCGAGAGGGACATCGTGATAACCGGACAGACTGGTGTGTTGTATATATGTCCATATGATGGATGCAGCTGGTCTCATAGCTGCTCATGTAGGGACACTAGGGATTCAGTACAGGTGCTCATTGGAGAATGAGTTCACTGATTGATCCGCTTACGGAATGCTGGATGGTTAATGATGCCTTATTGTCAGACAACGATACCGTAGTCCTAGTGGTGTATCTGGTCCTTAGACTTGAGACACCAAGGATGTCCTGTATGAGTGCTCCACTCTTTGATACCAAACTTATAGGTTTGGCTGTCCTAGATCTAGTACAACTAGTCATTGGGAGTGGTAGTCGACCTTACGAGGGCTATTGACTGTCAATAGAGGATCATCCACTCTCGACATCATGAGAGGAATATCCTATGTGTTCTTGCTCAGATAAATCCCTAGCTAGGGTCATTCGGGTTGAGAGAGAAAGAGTTTCCCGAGAGAATTCGATTAGAGCGAGACTCGAGTAGAAACCGTATGGGTCTAATAGCACCATGCTCGATATATGGTCTCTGGGATATTGAATGGATGAGGGATTATGGGTACACGGTAACTTAGGATAGACAGGTCCAATGGATTGGATTCCCCTGTATCGTCTGGGGACTTCGGCGTAGTGGCCTAGTACGTCCGTAGTCGATGAGTCAAGTGAATTATTACAGAGATAATAATTCACTATGTTAGAAGGAGTTTTGATAGGTATGACTCACGGCCAACTTGATATTGAGCCTAGACGGTCACACACATATGGTAGGCATTGCGATAAGTAGAGGTTCAGATATGAGATATCCGACGGAGCCCTTGTCTTATTGGATATCCAATAAGCCCGTGAATTATTGGATCCCATGGATGAGATCTAATAAGAGCCCATGAGAGATTATTGGATAGAGGTCCACTAATCTAAAAGGCTTGGGTTATTGGATGTAGATCCAATACCCACTAGGGGAGGATCCATTAGGGTTTGACAAGGGACCTTTTATAAATAGGAGGAATTCAGAGCCTCATAGGCTAGAGCCTTTGCTTGCCTCTCCTATTCTCCTTCCCCTCTCCACCTCAAAGCAGGTTTGGAGTTTTGAGGAGCGTCATCGCAGCCCTGCTGTGTGCATCACCGCTAGAGAGGAGGACGCTTGACGACCTTCACTCTCTCCTAAAGATCTGTAAGGAAACAAGGATATACGATCTCCCTAGGTAACACAATCTACTCTATATGCAGTTTTTCAGTTTCGCGGATTTTGCACACCAATCTTCGCATGATGATGAACATCTCTTTGGGAATCGGTGATTTTATTTTCTTGTTCTTCCGCTGCACATGTGATGTCGCCCCTAAGATTTCCCAACAATGGTATCAGAGATAGGTTGTTTGTGCGATAGATTGGTTTTGAACTGCATGTGTTGTGTTTTGAAAAAACTTTTAACGTAAAAATCGTTGATGCAATAGCAAGAAAGGGCAGCAACAGTTGTTTCCCTCGATCTACGTGCGTGTAGCACAGCCGCAAGCAGGCAGCACAGGGGTTGCGTCTGCAGTAGCCGACCAGCGGCCTGCTTGCATCAGGCTTGCGGCCGGCGGGGCTGGCAGCACGCAGGCAGAGGCGCCTGCGGTCGCTTCTCCCATGGGGTGAGGCACCGTAGGGCAGCGACGCCTGCCGCTGTTGCTCCCGCGGGCGAAACCCCCCACAAGGGCAGTCGCCTGGGGGGACAGCACGGCCTGCGGGCGTTGACCCGCGGGCAGAACCGCCCGCGGAGGCGGCGACGCGTGCGGGGGAGCCCACCTACACTGCCCCTGCACTGCCCCGCGGGCAGAACCGCCCGCGGAGGCGGCGACGCCTGCGGGGGATCCCACCTACAGGGGCAGCGCCGCCAGCGGGCGTGTCGCCGTAGGGGCAGCGCCGCCAGCGGGCGTGTCGCCCGCAAGCGAGGGCAGCGCCCCGCCCTCCGCCGCACAGCTTGCCGTCAGCAAGGTGGTGGCGGTGGCAGCAACAGCAACGATGAGGGAGAGGGGCTTTGGGTTTTTTGGGTAAAAAGATAGTTTTGCCCTTTTGAATTTGAGAAATTCTTATTTCTGTCTTTTGTCTAAATTATGAAAATACCCTTAGGAATTAAGAAATTTCCTATATGTCCCTGATTTCATAAAATACTAATTAATTAAAAAGTTTAGTTGATTATTATTTTTATTATTATTTAGTAGTCCTACATGATGATGATTATTTATACATGTGATGTATGATGTGTGGACGGATGATCATGGACCGTGTGTTGTGTGTTCTTGTGATTATTATTATTGGGGTCTGCGAGCCTCAATTATATTTCTCATTTATTGTCGGGCATGCGTGCCTACGATTAAGTTGTAATCACACGAGGAGGCGCAACAGGAGCGTGGATACGATAGCGGGACCCACGAGACGAACGATCGCGATGCATAAAGATGCATTGAGATGTCGACGGAACCGATGAGGACGAGATGAACGATCACAGGGCATGGAGATGCACCGTTGCACACTTAGATCTTGATGTGAGTGATTAGGCCTACTGGATTGGGCCTAATCACATTAGGTTGTGGTCCATGATTATTTGGTGTAATTGCTTATACACATACTAGATATGTATATATATTTGCATGCGATGTAAATATATATTAAATATGTATATGTGTGACATATCATATTAGGATACCAAATCATAGAAACATCTATCTCAATAATATTAAGTCGGTAAACATGAGGCAATTAGATTGACCCATGTGGCCTTCCATCGTTATAAGTAGGAACTGATTCCCGGTGTAGGTTGAGTTGGTCGAGTCCCTCGAGACTCACCTATATCGTGATTCGCTATCTTGCTTACGACATAGAGATGTCACCGGTGACCTGAGGACATGGTATACTTGGTCGAGTCCCTCGAGGGTATATCATCAAATCAAACTCATCTTGTAACGATGGTGTTGACTTAACCGAGCATCATGGTTGGTTGAGTCCCTCGAGACCATGGTGATTCGGAGGCCGAATAGGACGGGAATCACAAGGAGTTATGATCGGCAAGAGTTGCCTACCTTTTAGGCTCAGTGTGATTGGTCGAGTCCCTCGAGGTTACACTAAGACGTTGATTGGATCCTGATCCCCACTAGAAGTTTGCCGAAGACTTCCATTTCACGTGCTGAGGGTGTCACATGACTCGTTAGTAAAATAGTGGGAGCATATTAAGATAGAAGTCCATATCTTGATAGTTTATTTATTGTAAAATCTGCATGTTATTCATTTTTGCTGCATCTTTATTTTTAGAAAATATCACTTTCAAATCCCTTACGTGGCATACTTGATGTCAAACGCCTCACTGGTCCAAATTATACGAATTAGCTCCATAACTTGAGAATTGTTCTCACAGCGAAGAAAATCATGTACGTCCTTGATACAGTAATGCCTGCGCCCAAAGAAGGGGCAAGCAAGGATGAGATCGCTCGCTACGTGAAGTACATTGATGACTCCACTCTTGCTCAGTGCTATATGTTGGGCTCTATGACTCCTGAGTTATAAAGACAACATGAAAAGATGGATACCAGATCCATTCTCCTACATGTCCGTAAATTGTTTGAGGAACGAGGAAGGACTCAGCGATATGAGATATCCAAGAGCCTCTTCTATGCTAGGATGACTGAGGGGATACCGGTTTAGAACCATGTCCAAAAGATGATTGAGTGGATAGAGAAACTCACAGGTCTAGGAATAGTCCTAGAGGATAACTTGTGTGTGGACATTGTGCTTTAGTCCCTACCAGATTTCTTTTCACAATTCATAATGAATTTTAATACGAACATGCTTGAGGTGACTATCCCAAAGTTTCTCAATATGTTGAGGGAGGTAGAGAGTACTATTAAGAAAGAGAAGTCAGTTCTCTACACTGGTGAGAACAGAAAGAAAAGGAAAGCATAAAGGTCCCTTAAGAAGGGAAAGGGCAAGGGCAGACCAAGTAAAACAAAGGTTGCTAAGAAAGACCCAACAAAGGACAAAAGCCAATGCTTCCACTGTAGTAAAGATGGGCACTGGAAGAGGAACTGCAAAGAGTACCTTGTAGAGAGGGCGAAATAAAAGCTTGGAGAAGCTTCAGGTACATTCATGATCAATCTCCAATTGTCAGATTTTTGTGATAGTGCATTGGTATTGGATACCAGTATTGCATATCACATTTACAATTTATTGTAAATTCTAGCAAAGCTGAGAGGAGATTAGCGAGAGGAATATTGCATAAAGGTTTGTTTATGCTAGACACTACTCCATATATCATGAATGTAAGTGTGTCTAATAGGAAACGAGATGAGGTAAATAGTATATACTTATAGCATTGTAGGCTAGGTCACATCAATGAGGGAATGATTCAAAAGTTGCTAAATGATGGATATCTAGATCCATTCGACTATGTGTCATATGAAACTTGTGAGCCTTGCCTTCGTGGAAAACTGACCAACTCTCCATTTAGTGGAATTGGAGAGAGAGCTACTGAGCTGTTGGAACTCACATATAGTGATATATGTGGACCCATGTCAACTCATGCTATTAGTGGTTACTCCTACTTCATTACCTTTACTGATGATTTCTCAAGGTATGGATATATGTACTTAATGAAGTACAAGTCCGAGGATTTTGAGAAATTCAAAGAGTATAAGAATGAGGTGGAGAACCAGATTAGAAAGAGTATCAAAACTCTTCGATCAGATCGAGGAGGTGAGTACTTAAGTATAGAGTTTACTCAGTTCCTCAAGGACCATGGGATATTATCCCAATGGATACCTCCTTATACACCTCAGCTCAATGGTGTCTCTGAAAGGAGAAATCGTACGCTATTAGACATGGTACGGTCCATGATGAGTTTCGCTGACCTACCCATCTCATTCTGGGGATATGCCCTAGAAACCACAGCTTACCTTCTGAACAGAGTTCCAACTAAGTCGGTAGTGTCTACACCATATGAGATATCGAAAGACAAGAAGCCTGATCTTAAGTTTGTTAAGATTTGGGGCTGCCCTGCCCACGTTAAAAGACATAACTCCGATAAGTTAGAATCAAGGACAAAGCGATGCAAATTTGTGGGATATCCCAAGGAAACTTGTGGGTATTATTTCTTCTATCTCGAGGACCAAAAGGTCTTTGTAGCTAAGAGAGTAGTGTTCCTTGAGAAGGAACACATTCTTGGCGGAAATAGTGGAAGAATGATAGAGTTGAGCGAGGTTGGAGAACCAAGCTCAAGCACCACTCTACAACCCGAGTCTGTTCAGGTACCTAATACACAAGTTTCAACTTTACGTAGGTCTGATAGAGTATCCTATCCTCCTAAGAGATATGTGGGACATATTAGAGGAGAGGATATTGAGGATATTGATCCTCAGACCTACGAGGAGGCTATTATAAGTATAGACTTTGGGAAGTGGTAAGAAGCAAGAAGCCATGAAATCTGAGATGGATTCTATATACTCCAATAAGGTTTGGAACCTAGTTGATGTGCCCGAAGGTATTGTACCCATCGGTTGCAAGTGGATCTTTAAGAAAAAGATCGGAGTAGATGGAAAGGTAGAGACCTATAAAGCAAGGCTAGTGGCTAAGCGGTATCGTTAAAGGCAAGGTGTTGACTATTTCGAAACCTTCTCACCCGTAGCAATGCTAAAATTCATTAGAATTCTATTGGCTATTGTAGCACACTATGATTATGAGATCTGGCAGATGGATGTGAAAACTGCATTCCTCAATGGGAACCTCGAGGACGAGATGTATATGATGCAACATGAGGGATTCGTGTCCAAGAACTACCCAGATAAGGTGTGTAGGTTGGTTAGATCCATTTATGGACGAAAGCAAGCTTCCCAAAGTTGGAACATAAGATTTGATGAGGCAATCAGATCTTATGACTTCGTTAAGAACGAAGATGAGCCTTGTGTGTACAGGAAGGTAAGTAGGAGCGCTATCACCTTTTTGGTATTATATGTAGATGACATCCTGATCATTGGGAATGACATAGGAATGCTATCCACAGTAAAGGCTTGGTTATCTAGACACTTCTCCATGAAGGACGTAGGGGAAACATCCTATATCTTAGGGATTAGAATCTATAGAGATAGATCCAAGATGATGCTTGGCTTGTCCCAGTCTAAGTACATAGAAACCATTGTCAAAAGGTTTGGAATGGAAAATTCCAAGAGAGGTCTCATACTGATGAGATATGGGATATCATTTTCTACGAGTATGTCTCCAAAGACTCCAGAAGAAAGGACGAACATAGATATGATACCTTATGCCTCAGCAATATGGTCTATCATATATGTCATGCTATGTACTAGGCCTGATATAGTGTATGCTTTGAGTATCATGAGCAAGTATCAAGCGGAACCAGGCTTGAAGCAATGGAAAGCAGTAAAGTGTATCCTTAAGTACTTGAGAAGGACTAAGGATCTTTTACTAGTATATGGAGGTAATAGCCTTAAGGTTAAAGGCTACACAGACTCAAGTTTTCAATCTGATGTCGATGATAGCAAGTCGAATTCAGGGTATATGTACACCTTGAATGGAGGAGCAGTGTGCTGGAAGAGTTCCAAGCAAGATACTACTACTAACTTGACCACAGAGGCAGAGTACATTGCTGCATCAGATGCAGCAAAGGAGGGAGTCTAGGTGAAGAAGTTCATCATAGATTTAGGAGTCGTGCCGGGTAGCGAGGAGCCAATCTCCTTATATTCCGACAACAATGGGATGATTGCTCAAGCGAAGGAACCTAGGTCTCATCAGAAATCTATGCATGTTCTAAGAAGTTTCCACCTTATTAGAGAGATCGTAACCCGAGGAGATGTAGCTGTGGAAAGAGTTCCATCCGAAGATAACATTGTAGATTTACTAACAAAGCCGTTGTCTCAGATTGTCTTTGAGCGTCACAAGAGTCTGATGGGGATCAGACACATAGGTGATTGGCTTTAGGTCAAGTGAGAGATTACTAATCATATGTGCCCAACAAGCCAATCACGTGAGTGATGGCACGTGTGACTTGATACAAAATCCTTTTGCTTATTATATTTTTGGCATATATCACTTTATAACTATTGTATATGTGCATATATATATATATATATATATATATATATATATATATATATATATATATATATATATATATATATATATATATATATATTGTGATGTCCTTGGATTTGTGCGATGAGAATCGGATCGTGATGAGATCATGATAATGAGATCGATTCAACTTTAAACAAAGATCCTAAATAATCCCGATCATAGGTTACTCGAGAGGGACATCGTGATAACTGGACAGACTAGTGTGCTGTATACCCGTCCATATGATGGATGCAACTGGTCTTATAGCTGCTCATGTAGGGACACTAGTATCCCTCACTTTTGAAAATTTATTAATAAGGATTTATATGTAAATTGGAGGATCTATATGTAAATATAGGTCTTTCAAGGACTAAACTGTTAAGTTACAAAAAGAAAAAAATAAAAAAAAATCGAAATTTTCGGTTTTATCCCACCGCCTCCCACGCTCTCTGTTCCGGGAACAGAGAGCAGAGCTGTGGGGCGTGGGGAGAAGAAAAGAAGAAGGAGAGGGAAAAGAAGAGAGGAAGAAGAGGGAGAAGAGAAGAAAAGAAGGCAGAAGAAGAGATGGAAGAGGGAGAAGAAAGAGAGATAGCTGCAGCAGCTAGGGCTGCAGCACCTCTGTTTCGTGTAGGAGGAAACAAAGGAGTTCATGTGTGGGGGGGGGGAGAAGGAAGAAGAGAAGAAGAAGAAGAAGAAGAAGAAGAAGAAGAAGTAGAAGAAGAAGAAAAGAAAAGAGGAGGTGGTCAAGGCAAGGGCTGCAGCGAGGAGCCGGGGGATTAGGGAAGGAGAAAGGAAGAAGAGGAAAAGAAGAAAAGAAGAAGAAGAGGGAAAAGAAGAGAGGAGGAAGAAGAGGGAGAAGAGAAGAATATAAGAGGAAGAAAAAGAGAGGAAGTGGGAGAGGAGAGAGGGTGGAAGCAAAGGTTAGAAGACACCTCTGCTTTCTAGCAGGAAACAGAGGAGACGAGGTCCCAAGGGGCTTGGGGAGGAGAAGAAGAAGAGGAAAAAGAAGAAGATAAAAAAAAAAAAAGAGAAGAATGGCTGCATGAAATGGGCTGCAGTGAGAAGGTGTGAGGTGTCGGGTAGGAGAAGGGAAGAAGCACCAAGGGTAGAGTGCGGGTCAGCAGCTTGCAATGTGGCAGGGAAAGAGGAAGAGGAAGGAAGAAGGGAAGGAGAGGAAGAAGAGAAGGGGAAGAAGGGGCATGGCTGGCGATGGCAGCTGCAGTTGGAAGAGAAGAAGGAGAGGAAGATGAGCAGGGGAGGAAGAAGAGGCTACGGCCGTGGCTAAGGTTGCGACTGCAGTAGTACAACCGAGAAAGAAGAGAAGGAAAGGAAGAAGAAGAGAAAGGAAAAGGAAAGAAGAGTAGAAGAGGAGAAGGGGAGGCAGCTACGGCAGTGGCAGCTGCGGCAGTGGCAGCTGCAGCTGGAAGAGAAAGAGAGGAAACAGAGCAGTGAAAGAAGAAGAGGGCTGTGGCCGTGATTGCGGCTGCGGTGGTGGCAGCTGTGTTTGAGAAAGAAATGAAGGAATGAGAGTAAGAGAGAGCAGGTGACTATGCCTCTATGTTCTATATGAGCTGCAGTTGTGGAGGAAAAGTAGAAGGATTTGGGCTGACACCTTTTTTGGATCTTCGGATCAAAATCTTTGAAAGGCAAGTTTCCCGATTGTTTCTCCTGTAATTTGTTCTAATTTTTCTTATTGCAAATATTATGATCTTCCTCGTGCAAGTGTTCTAATCTTTCCTATTGCAAATGTCCTGATCTTTCCTTATTGCAATTTTATCTCTACATTTGCTTTGAATACGAGGAACTTTGAATTGTTCTAGCCTTGCATTTGATATATCTCCTGTTTAGACGTAACGATTCGAATCTATGCAACTTCCAAGATTCTGACCTTTCTACCTTGTTATGGTTATAACTTCATGTATTGACATCTGATTGGGACAAAACTTATTTGATTAGAATATAGACTCATAAACCATTGTTTTGATAGCTTATTTTAAGAATTCAGAGTAAGTTTGCCTGCCCAAACTTCTGTTTCAAATGAGCCTACAGATTCTGCAAAACAGGGATTGTAATTTCTGACCTTTTGATACTGAACTGCTTATAAGTCCCTGTTGCAAACGTGATTTATTCAAAGCTTATTTCATTGGAAACTAGACTCGTAGATCTTTCTTTTGATATATGGATTGAAAGATTTGAAATCCAAACACCTGCCCAATTATCTGTTGAATCTGACATTATGAATTATGTCAAATAGAGATTTTGTTCTACGACCCTTGTTTACCAAATTATTTGTAACTCTCTCTATTGGACAGTTCAATTCATATAAAGCCTATCTTATCTGAAAGTATAATTCAATGATACATTTCTTAGTAAATTGGAGCACGATTGATAGTTTGAATCATTTGTTCAATGTGCCTCTTGTATTCTGCCAGAAATCGAGCTTTGGTCGATTTCTCCTATTCTGGTTTCATTCCTTTGGAAATTGATATCCTTTAGCTTTCTTATTCAATTGAGCTTTATATTACTGCTTTGAATTCTTGTATGCTCTTGTCCTTAAAATTATTGCATTCTTGAAAACTGTTGTGTAACGTTTATGCTATATCGTATTGACTCATATAGGCACATGTATATCATATTATTCCGCATTTGCTTTCGATATGTGCCTATTCCAGTTTCATTCCTTTGGACATTGAATTCATCAAATCTTCTTATTTGAATTGAGTTGTATGTGATTGCTTGGATTCCATATGTGCCCTTGCTTTCAATTCCTTTCGAACCTGAATATAATTGTGAAAGATTATTGCTTACTTCGGAATGACTCGTAAAGGCACATGTACATTTTGTTGTTTCGCGTGTGCTTCTGATATGTGCTATTCATTGTTCATACTATCCTTTTGTACTCTGGTGTTTGTGGGATATTGTGAACCTTCGCCAGAAATGGTGAAGGGAGTTATGCATAGAGCCTGAGATGCTCTGTCGGCCCCCTATGACTTCACTCAGACGTGGGTGGATGGAGCTCCCAAACGTGGGAGACTTATGTTTGGTGGTCATTCAAAAATGGATGTACCATATTATGTTATGGTCCCACTTCACCTTCTGTATGTTTGATATGATATCCAGAGCTTTGGTTATGTGTTTCTGTACATGCTTTGGATAAGAATGATATGAATGCAACGTCAAAGACGACGTTTGAGCTTCTGTTTGGTATTTGTTATTGATATGCTTCGAAATGTTCCATATGTCATTGATATGCTCCGGAACATTTCATACGTCTTTGATATGCTCTGAAATTTTTCATTTGCTATTGTATTACTTCGAAATGTTCTATTTGTCATTGATATGCTCCGGAACATTTCCTATGCTATTGATATGCTCCAATTACTCTGTGCTCCATTTGCTATGCATTGATATGTTCTGAAATGTCCTAATTGCCATTGATATGCTCTGGAACATCTCGCATGCTATTGATATGCTTCAATTACTCTATGCTCCATTTGTTATAAACCAAATGGGTTTTGAATGACATGACACATATGATATCTTACTTGTTTGAAACCGTTCCTTTTGTTCTAAATTTGCTTTGTCACTTGCTGAGCTGTTTTTAGCTCACTCCGTTGTTATATAAATCTTTCAGGTCAAGTTGTCACTCTTTGAGATATTTTGAATTGGGCTGAGGCAATGGAGAGCTATTCAGAATTATGGGCAAGTCTTGTTGGTTATTATGTTATTGTTGTATAAGTGTATTTTGTATGAAATGAAATGTTATCGATGAATGAAATGGATATACCATGTAAAAGTATTAGAAGATCTCTCTTATTTGGAAATTCAGAATGTTAAGTTTAGTTTATGATGATGTGAACTTGTGGTGAATAGTTGGAGTTCTGATTATATAATTTATCTAGCTTGTGGATTTATAAATATTGTTCATGTTTGTCAAGTTGGCTTGGGTTGCCATAAATGTGAATTATCGAGTGATGCGATATATGATTATAAACTGCACAGGTTTTATAGATGTGAATTTGATAGAATGTTTTTCAGTGTCCTCAAATGTGTGTTTGGATCCTGGATGGATAGATTTGTGATGAAAATTTTAATATCATGGATATTTATTTGAGGGGGCGTGACAACTAGGGATACAGTATAGGTGGTCATTGGAGAATGAGTTCACTGATTGATCCGCTTACGGAATGCTGGATGGTTGATGATGCCTTATTGTCAGACAGCGATTCCGTAGTCCTAGTGGTATATCTGGTCCTTAGACTTGAGACACCAAGGATGTCCTGTATGAATGCTCCACTCTTTGATACCAGACTTATAGGTTTGGATGTCCCAGATCTAGTACAGCTGGTCATTGAGAGTGGTAGTCGACCTTACGAGGGCTATTGAGTGTCGATAGAGGATCATCCACTCTCACCCTCATGAGAGGAATATCCCATGTGTTCTTGCTCAGATAAATCCCTAGCCAGGGTCATTTGGGTTGAGAGAGAAAGAGTTCTCCAAGAGAATCTGATTAGAGAGAGACTCGAGTAGAAACCGTATGGGTCTAATAGCACTATGCTCGATATATAGTCTCTGGGATATTAGATGGATGAGGGACTATAGGTACACGGTAATTGAGGACAGACAGGTCCAATGGATTGGATTCCCCTATATCATTTGGGGACTACGGCGTAATGGCCTAATACATCCGTAGTCGATAAGTCGAGTGAATTATTATAGAGATAATAATTCACTGAGTTAGAAGGAGTTCTGACAGGTATAACTCACGGCCAGCTCGATATTGGGTATAGAGGGTCACACACATATGGTAGGCATTACGATGAGCAGAGGTTCAGATATGAGATATCCGACGGAGCCCTTGTCTTATTGGATATCCAATAAGCTCCTGAATTATTGGATCCCATGAACGAGATCAAATAAGAGCCCATGAGAGATTATTGGATAAAGATCCACTAATCTAAAAGGCTTGGGTTATTGAATGCAGATGCAATACCCACTAGGCGAGGATCCATTAGGGTTTGACAGGGGACCTCTATAAATAGGAGGTATTCAGAGCCTCATAGGCTAGAGCCTTTACTTGTCTCTCCTATTCTCCTTCCCCTCTCCACCTCAGAGTAGGCTTGGAGTTTTGAGGAGCGTCGTCGCAGTCCTACTGTGTGGATCACCGCTAGAGAGGAGGACGCTTGATCTCCTTCACCCTCTCCTAAAGATCTGCAAGGAAATAGGGATATACGATCTCCCTAGGTAACACAATCTACTCTATACGCAGTTTTTTAGTTTCGCGGATTTTGTGCACTAATCTTCGCACGACAATGAACATCTCTTTGAGAATTGGGGATTTTGTTTTCTTGTTCTTCCGCTGCGCATGTGATGTCACCCACAAGATTTCCCAATAACTTTTACACGATATATCCAGTCAGGTTTATCGACAACATTTTATTACATACAAAATATGCTTATATATCAATAACCTAACAACCTACAAGACTCGCCTATAATTCTGAATAGCTCTCCACTGTCTCAGCCTAATTCAAACATATCAAAGAGTGGTAAGCTAACCTGAAAGATTTATATAACGGAGTGAGCTAAAAAAATAGCTCAGCAAATGACAAAACATATCCAAAACAAAAGGAATAGTTTCAAGCAAGTAAGGTATCACAATGTAAGGTAGAATACAAGAGATTTACGGATACCATCTCATTAGATACAAAATCGTAAATGTTATTTTAATCAAAATATATTTGGTTCATAACAAATGGATTACAGAGTAATTGGAGCATATCAATAGCGTATGAGTTGTTCCGGAGCATATCAATGGCATATGGAACATTTCGGAGCATAACAATGGCAAATGAAATATTTCAAAGCATATCAATGGCGTAGGAAATGTTTCGGAGCATATCAATAATGAATGAAACATTTCGGAGCTTATCAATGGCGTATGAAATATTTTGAAGCATATCAATGACAAATGAAACATTTCGAAACATATCAATGGTATATGAAATATTTCAAAACGTATCAATGGTGTATGAACATTTCAGAGGCATAGGTAACATTTCGGAACATATCAATAGCATATGAAATATTTCAGAGCATATCAACGACATATGAACCATTTCGGAGCATATCAAAGAACAAATACAAAATAGAAGCTCAAACGTCGTATTTGATATTGCATTCATATCATTCTTATCCAAAGCATGTATAAAAAAATATAACCAAAGCTCTAGATATCATATCAAACATATAAAAGGTGCAGTGGGACCACAGACAGAATGTGATTTATCCATTTCTGAATGACCACCTAACAGAAGTCTCCCACGTTTGGGAGCTCCATCCACCTACATCTAGGTGAAGTTAGAGGGGACCGGCCGAGCATTGTAGGCTCTATGCATAACTCCCTTTACTATTTCTAACAAAGGTTTACAGTATCTCATAAATACCATAGTACAAAAGGACAGTGTGAACAATAAAATTAGCACATATCAGAAGCACATGCGGAACAACGAAATATACATATGCTTTTATGAGTCAATACGATGCAAACATAATCTTTCACAAATGCATTCAAACTTGAAGAGAAACCAAGGCAAGAGCATACAAAGATTTTAGCATATATCAGATGAACATGCAGAACAACGAAATATACATGTGCCCATACGAAATAATGCGATACAACATAAACTTTACATAATAGGTTTCAAGAATGCAAATAATTTAAGGACAAGAGCATACAAGAATTCAAAGTAGTAATATAAAGCTCATTTGAAGAAAGAATGTTAAATGAAATCAATTTCCAAAGGAAATGGAACAAGAACAGGCGAAATCGACAAAAGCTCGATTTCTGACAGAATTCGAGAGATGCACATTGGATAAATGATTCAAACTATCAATTGTGCTCTAATTTACTCAGGAAATATATTATTGAAAAGATATTTCAACCTACTTTCAGATAAAATAAGCTTTAAATGAATTGAAGTTCCCATCAGAGAGTTACAAATAATTTGGTAAACAAAGGTCGAAGAACAAGATCTCTGTTTGGCCGAATTCATAGGATCGGTTTCAATAGATACCTAGGTTGGTATTTGTACTTCAAATCTTTCATTCTAGGTATCAAAAGAAAGATCTAGGAGTCTAGTTTCCAACAAAGTAAATTTTGCATAAATCATTATTCCCAGCAAGGACTTATAAGCAGTTTAGTATCAAAAGGTCAGAAAGTACGTACTCTGTTTTGCAGAATCTGTAGGGTCAATCGAAATAGAAGTTTAGGCAGACAAATATACTCCAAATTATTCAAATAAGCTATTAAAAGAAATGTTTATGAGTCTATATTCCGATCAAATAAGTTTTGTCCAGATTAAAAATCTATGCAGGGATTTATAGCTAAAACAAGGTAGAAAAGTCAGAATCTCGAAAGAATTTTATATTCAAATCGTTACGTCTAAACAAGAGATGTATCAAATGTAAGGCTAAAATAATTCAAAGTTTTCATATTCAAGACAAAAACAGAGATAGAATTGCAATAAAAAAGATTGAAACACATGCAATAGGAAGGATCATAATACTTACAATAAGAAAGATCAGAACACTTGTAATAGGAAAGATCGAAACATTTGCAATAGGAAGAATCAGAACACTAGCAATAGAAAGGATCAAAACACTTATAATAGAAAAGATCGAAATCGAAACACTTGCAATAGGAAAGATCAAAACACTTGCAAAAAAAAAAAAGGTTTAGGACACTTGCAGAGAAAAGATCAAGACACTTGCCTTTCGAATGTTTTGATCCAAATATCCAAAGAATTTATAAGCCCAAATCCTTTTTCTACATTTCCTCCATGTCCTCTTCCTATTATGTTTTCTGCACCTATTTCTTTTTTCCGGTCGCCGTCGTAGCCATGGTCGCAGCCGCAACCACCATCGCATTCACTGCACTACTTCCTTGCCATAGCTACTACCGCTGTCGCAATTGTACTGCTGCCGTTGCTACAGCCGCAACCGCACCCACCTGTCCCTCTTCTTCCCTCTTTTCTCCCTCTTCTTCTTCCTTTCCTTCTCTTCTTTCCCAGCCACGGCCGCAGCCTCTTCTTACTTCCCTGCTCTTCTGCCTCCCCTTCTTCTCTTCATGATGCAGCTGCCATCGCCGCAGCTGCAGCCCCTTCTTCCTCTTCTCTTCTTCCTCTCCTTCCCTTCTTTCTTCCTCTTCGTCTTTCCCGGCCACAGCTGCAGCTGACACAGCCGCAGCCGCAGTTCTCCTTCCTCTCTTCTTCCTCACCTTCTTTTCTTCCTCTCCTTCTTCTCTTCCAGCTGCAGGTGCCACCGCCGCAGCCGCAGCTGCAGCCCCTCCTTTCCCTTCTCTTCTTCTCCTCTTCTTCCCTGCTTCTCTTCTTCTTCCCTTCTCCTCCCCGATGCACAGTGCCTCCTCTCCACTGTTTCCTCCTGCAGGAAACAGAGGTGCTGCAGCTACCTCTCTCTCATCTCCCTCTTCCCTCTCTTCTCCTTCTTCTTCTTTTCTTCTCTTCTCCCTCTTCTTCTTCTCGTCTTCTTCCCTTATCCTCCCCGACGCCCTACACCTCAGTTTCCTCGTGCAGGAAACAGAGGTGCTGCAGCCCTAGCAGCAGCTACCTCCCTTTCCTCTCCTTCTTCCCTCTCTTCTCCTTCTTCTTCTTCTTTTCTTCTCTTCTCCCTCTTCTTCTCCTTCTCTTCTTCTCCTCTTCTTCCCTTCTCCTCGCTGCAGCCCTTGCCGCAGCCACCTTCCTCTTTTCTTCTTCTTCCCTTTCTTCTCCCTGTTCTTCTTCTTCTCTTCTTTTTCTTCTTCTTCCCTTCTCCTCCCCCGACGCCAAACACATCTTCTCCTCTGTTTCCTGCGGGAAACAGAGGTGCTGCAGCCATAGCTGCTGCAGCTACCTCTCAATCCTCTCCTCTTCCCTCTCTTCTCTTTCTTCTTCTTCTTTTCTTCCCCTCATCTTCTTCTTCTCCTCTTCTTCCCTTCTTCTCTACTTCTCTTCTTCTCCCCAACGCCCCATAGCTTCTCTCTCGCGTGGTGGGCGGTGGGATCAAACCGCCAAGCTTTTCTTCTTTTTTTTTCTTTTTTACAACTTAACAGTTTGGTCCTTAAATATTTTATATTTACATATAGGTCCTACGATTTATAAATAAGTCCTCATGTAAATTTCAGAAATAAAGGATATTACACCTTATAAATAATTTTTAGTAATCCTAACTTATCTGTTCTTCCTAACAGCTGTGAACATTTATTACCTTTCAACACCAAACTAATTCATCATATCTTGACAAACATAATAAATAGGAACCATGTATTGATTTACGAAAGGACATAAAATTTATTTTGGCTATCTAATTCAATAGAATATGATTGAACTATCAAAAAAGGATATGATGCTTCCATATGGTGGTTTGATCACAAGACTAATCCATGCTTGTGACATAGTTATCCCACTTGACGAAGAAGTTATGAAACTAGATAGATTTAATATCATAAATAGAAACCTACTTCGAAGATTAAGATGTATATTCATAAATGGGATGTGGACTAGATTGTCTAGAAGGACTGATCTCCTTCCACCTTAATCAAAACCTGAAATACCAATTTTTAGGAGTAATCAATCTCCTCCAATTAGTCCCTTTGAGGCAACACCTCCAACAGAGCAAGCACCACCCTCATCTATTGACGACATAGGGACTCGAATGGATCGATTTGAACAACGTCAAAATCAAATTTTAACTGAGTTATAATAGATTCATCAATAACTCAATACCTTGTTTAGACATTTTGACTTGCCACCATCTGAATAGTTGTGCCTTTTTGCTGATGGCAAAGGGGGAGAAGTGAACGAAATCCCTCTCTTTTACTATGTTATTGTAATTCTATGTTGTTTATCTTGATGTTGTAAACTTAAAATGTTGAATTCTGTGCTTTGATAATGTTATGATTTCTTTAAATGATGAGCATGTTATCATACAATGATGTAATATCGTGCTTACTTTGATCTCTATGATAGTGTGATATCCTTAAAAGTTGAGAATTTCGAATGTTATATTGGATTTTTAATATTATCAACTTTTGAGTATTACAATGCAATAATAATAATATTTCATGCAAGTAGTGATGAAAGACTATGCCAAAATATTTTATCATGCATGAAGTAATCGTGCATTTGATATCTTGATAACTTGAATTTATAATAATACACAATGCATGTGATTTCCAATTTCGATTATGAATTCAAGTTTATATTTTCTCAAGTATGGTATATAGATAGGGGGAGTTAAGGTTAACTCCGTCATCAATTAATTGTCATCATAAAAAATGAGGAGATTGTTGAATCTCATATTTTGATGAAGAAATTAATTATTAATTGTTTGATCTAATCTATATATTAAGAAAAGTGTGCAGGATTAACTACGATAGCAGTAAAACATAAAGCAGGTGTTGCGCCGGAGTCAAGATCGAAGTCCGGACGTTCATCGGAAGTTCTACCGAAACCAATTGAGAGGTCCAAGAGCTTGCCAAAGAAGCTCATTGGAACTCGCCAAGAAGATCATCGTAAAGTCCAAGTGCTTACCGGGAGTCTGCCGGAATATTGTCGAGAGTTCGTCGGAAGATCGCCGGAAGATCCTCGGAAGAGTAATTGACATACCAAAATAGTCTTAGTTATTGTAGCTAGATAGTAGATTAAGTTAGAATTAGGAGATAATTCTACTAACTTAATTAGGGGCCAACTGGGCCCTTAATATGGTTGAATTGGGCTAGATTGAACAACCCATTCAGCCCCTGAAAATATGGCCGGTAGTGGCACCGCTTGGGAGACCCGTTCTCCCAAGTGGTCTAGGCGATAGTACCACCCCTGTCAAGTAGTGGTACCGCTAGAGCTTGGTCTCCGAGCTTTGTCAGGTGATGGTACCACCTAGTGTCAGACTGCAGGTGGTAGTATCGTGCAATAATGACAGTGGTACCGCTAGTATCCCAAAATATGGGGATGTGACACTTTTTAGCTCCAATTTTAAAGCCATTGGGGCCTAAGAAAACCTCACCCTTTTCTGCATGAAAGGGCACAAAAAGTATTGGCATAATCTTGAGTCTTTGAAGTGTTAAAGAGTTGTAAAAGTGCTAGAGTCCTCCTCCTCCCTTTCTAAGTGTTGAGATCATTCAAGAGAGGTGTGAGACTTGTAAGGGTTGTCTCCTAAGCCTGTGAAAAGGAAAAAGTGCTGTAAAAAGTGGTTAGTCTTCGCCTATTGAAGGAAGGCCTTTAGTAGACGCCCATGACCTCAACGAAGGAGAAATCCGAAAGTAGATGTAGGTCACAACGATCAAACCACTATAAATTCTAGTTTGCTTTCCATTTATGCAATTTATGTTACTATAAACCTCCTTAATCTTCTCTTTACACTTTTACAAAAGCTTTCAAATTCAATCTCTCTCCAAAATGGATTGAATTGAAACTAATATTTTTTTTAATCGGGAAAGTTTTTCACTGCACTAATTCACACCCCCCTCTTAGTGCACTCTTGATCCTAACACCATCATTACAAGATGAGTTTGATTCGATGATATACCCTTAGGGACTCGACCAAGCATATCATATCTTCAGAACACCGGTGACATCTCTATGTCATAGGCAAGATAGCAAATCGTGATATAGGTGAGCATCGAGGGACTCGACCAACCTAACACACATTGAGAATCGTTTCCTACATATAACGACGAAAGGCCACGTGGGTCAATCTAATTGCCTCATTGCCACGGACTTAGCTGGTTTTGCCTAAGTCGTGCGGCACCCTTGCATGTCCGTCCGCAAAGGTCAGCCTCCCCGAAGCCTCCCATGGTCCCTTAGGACCCACAAAAGAGAGAACATGATAGAGAAAACGCCTCACTCGGGATCCACAAGCAAACATCTCTGAAAACACTTCATAGACAATACAAATTACAAACAGACTTTACAAGCTTTGAATAGTTGCACAACAAAGGGTAAAATGATCCATTACAGATCGAAAATCTCTCACACATGTTCACATGACACAACCTGTTGAATCTCGTATTTTGATGATGAAACTACTTGATATATGTTTATGATTTAATCTGTGTTTTGAGTGATGCAGGGTGCTTCGATCAGGATGAGACAATTAAAGCAGGAACATCATGTTGTGCCGAAGGAACATGTCAGAAGATTGGACGTCGGGCCGGTGGATCGGTCGACGTATCGACAGAAGGATTCGGGTCGTGGACTCGGGCATCAGGCCAAGAAGAGCGGGTATTGTGCTAAGGATATCGGAGTTGCAGAGTCAACTGGCCGATTGGGCAATAGGCTGCAGGAGAGGACGATGTGTTGAAGAATCGGACGAAGCGTCGAGGGACCAATGACATGCCGGACAACTTGGTTAAATTGCTTAGGATTAATTGTCTCGATCGAAGTTTTTTGTTAATTGTGCAGGATTAACTATGATAAAGATGAAGACATAAAGTGAAACAAAGTGTCGGAGTCAAGCGCGAAGGATTTGTTGCGAGTTCGAGAGTTCGACGGAAGTCCAAAGGTTCGTCGGGAATGCTACCAGAGCTCGCCGAGAAAGATCGGAGCTTGCCGAAGAAGCTCATTGGAACTCGCTAAGATCAAATCGTGAAGTCTAGGAGCTTACCGGGAGTCCATGAATGGTTTCCAGAGTTCATCTAAGACCGCCTTAAGTTTGCCTAAGCTCGCTAGAAGAAGTCTTGACTTGCGGACTTTGTAATAGCTTAGAAAATGTCTTTAAATTCATAGTTAGCACATTAATTAGGGTTAGGATTAGGTGTTAATCCTATAACCCAAGTAGGGGCCAATTAGGCTCAAGTTCGGACTGGTTTGGGCCAAGTTTGGAGCCAAACCAAGTGAGCTGAAATAGTAAAAGAGGTGGCACCGCCAGGGTTGGAGGTAGCACCGCCCCATGCCATGTCGCGCCAAAGACCGGCGGGTGCAACAGCCCCAGCCAAGAGGTGCAACCGCCCAGGGGCTAGTCTCCGAAGCGAGACTAGGCGGTGCAACCTCCTCTGTCAAGGTAGCACCGCCGAGCTCAAGTTTCGAAGCTCGCTGCCCGGCGGTGCAACCTCTCGGTCGGCCAGTAGTGGTGAACCGCCTAAGCTCGGTCTTCGAAGCTTTGGCAGAGAGGTGCAACCGCTCCCGACAGAGGTGGCACCGCCTGCAGGCTCACCATCGAAGCTTTGCCGCGGTGCAACCTCTCCAAATGAGAGGTGCAACCGCCGATCCCGAATTCGGGATTTGATCGCTTTGAGCTCAAATTTGAACTGGGTTGGGGCCTATAAATACCCCACCCATTCAGCACCGAAAGAATAGCACATACACTGAAAATCTTGCTGTCTTTCTGTGTTTCTTAGAGCTCAAAACTGCTAGTTCTCCTCATTCTATTTTCAAGTTTGAATTGTAAAGAGAGGAGAGAAAAACTTCTGTAAGGGTTGTCTCCCCGAGCCCATCAAAAGGAGTGAAACTGTAAAGGGCAGTTGGCCTTCGCCCATTGAAGGAAGGCAGCTAGTTGACGTCGGTGACCTCGTTGGAGGAGGAAGCCAAAAGTGGAGTAGGTCAAGACCCACCGAACCACTCTAAATCTCTGGTTTGCTTTTATTTCGAGTACCTTATCATTACTGCAAACCTCCTACATAACTACTACTCTTTAGCCTTTTTTACGAATAAGTTCTAAGTGCTGACCTTTTCGAATCTGCATTCAGACGAAATCTATGTTTTTCGACGATCAGCTTACGCTTTGTGTTTTGATTCTGCAAAACTGTCTTCTGCTTTATGAACTAGTTTCTAAGTTTAGATCCCTTTGAAACTGCTTTAGACGAAAACCGCGTTTAGACGAAACTGCGCTTTAAACGTAAACTGCGCGAAACTGTGTTTAAACATAAAACTGTGTTTTAGACGTAAACTTTTTTAAACGCTTAGACGAAAAACTGCGTTTAGACGCGAACCGCGAAAACTGCGCTTTTACGTAAACCGAAGTTTAGACGCAAAACTGTGTTTAGACGCAAACCGCGCAAACTGTGTTTAGACATAAAACTGTCTTTTAGACGTAAACTACTTTTAGACGCAAACTGCGTTTTGACGTAAAACTGCGTTTAGACGTAAACTGAGTTTAGACGCAAAACTGCGTTTAGACGTAAAACTGTGTTTAGACGCAAAATTGCGTTTAGACGCAAACTATATTTAGATGCAAACTCAGTTTAGACGTAAACTATGCTTAGACATAAACTGTGCTTAATCTTAAGTAATCTTAGAATCGGCTTTTACATCGAAATCGTTTTTATCGGACAAACGCAGCTTTCGTTTTTAAATCGCTGAAAGATTTCCGCTGCACTAATTCACCCCCCCCCCCTCTTAGTGCTCTCGATCCTAACAATTGGTATCAGAGCGGGGTATTTCTCATTTCGGATTTACACCCGAGAGAAATGGCTCTTCAAGAGGGCTTTTCGGTCTTTCGTCCACCGTTCTTTAACGGATTGGACTACACTTATTGGAAAACTCGAATGAGAGTTTTCTTGATTTCTCTAAATCTGGATTTATGGAATATCGTTGAAAACAGTTTTCAACTTCCCTCTAAACCGATGAACGAATGGTCGGATTTAGAGAAGAAGTATTTTTCTTTAAACGCAAAGGCTATGAATGCCTTATTTTGCGCTTTGGACAAAAATGAGTTCAATCGGGTTTCTTTGTGCGAAATGGCTTTCGATATCTGGCGCACTCTTGAAATCGCGCACGAGGGAACTAGTAGAGTCAAAGACTCAAAAGCTAATATTTTACTGCATGATTTCGAGCTTTTTCATATGAAACCAAGCGAAACCGTTGTTGACATGTACACCCATTTTACGGATGTCGTCAATGGTTTAAAATCACTTGGTAAAAGCTTTTCGAATTTTGAACTCGTTAACAAAGTTTTGCGCTCACTTTCTAAAACTTGGGATTCAAAAGTAACTGCTATTCAAGAATCGAAAAACTTGAACCAATTTCCACTTGAAGAACTAATTGGTTCATTGATGACATATGAAATGGTGCACAATGCACATGATGAACATGTTGAACACAATCACCTTCCAAAGAACAGGAAGGATTTGGAACTCTGGACAAATGAATGCCACTTGAGCGATGACTCAAGTGATGAGGACAATGATGAACAAAACAACCTTCCAAAGAACAGAAGGGATTTGGGACATAGAACATTTGAAGACCACTTTCGAGCATAAGCTCAAGTGATGGTGAACTTAAACTACAAATGAAACGAAAATTAAAAAAGCAAAAGAATGGAACTACTTGCTTTGAACGCAAGAAGAAGAACAAAAATTGGGATGAATCGAGCTCCTCCCAAGACGAGGAGAAAATCAACAAAGGCGAGGTGGCAACCACGCCTTTACGCCTTTCGGACGAGGTAATCAAAATGCCTTTAATTTACTTTGAAATTACATGATGCTTTTCATAAAGCATTTTTTTTTTTTAATTTTCTTGAAAATTGCATGTTTAATAATCTTATAATGAAAATACAAACAATTAGGAATCATGCTTATCATTCTAGTAATTTTGAAAATAATCATGAAAATTGCATGTTTATGATAAACAAAATGATTTTGATTAAAAATACCTTATGAAATCATGCTATATGTGGTTGAGAAGTAATAATGTGTATTATGTTAATTTCCATTGTTATTTCTCGATGAAATCATGAATCTATTTATAAATTTTGTGAGCCATAAAAATGATTTTGATAATTTAAGATTGAAATAATATGAATGATGATTTGGAATCATGCGTATAATAATGAGTTTATTTTTTTTGAAAATGTGCATGTTTTAATTTGAAAATATAATGATGCACAAATAAGATTGATACTAACCTTTGTCATGATTTAAAAATTGATGTAAAGGGTTTTTCCCTTCTTTTTGACAATGACAAAAGGGGAGATATCTAGCTTGCACAATTCAAGAAGAAAGCAAAAATTGCACTTCTCAAAAGAGAAGAAATTGCTATCTTGAACATCACTAAGAAGTGCTATCTTGCAGATCTCAAGACACACAAATGCAATCATGCAAAATTTGTAATTTTGCACATCATTAAAATTTATGATGCTTTGGTGATTATGCATGTTATAAAATTCACTTGCTTCCATGATGTAGAACTTAGCTATATTGAACATCACCAAGGAATGCTATCTTAACTATCTCAAGAAGCAAAAAGTTAACTTGCACATCTAGCAAAACTTATATTTCAAGAAGCAAGAGTTGCTTTCTTTGAACATCTCAAAATTGCTAGTTTATGGCCTTAAAATGTAGAAATTTTTTGCTAGCCTGTATATGGTAAACTTGTTATCATACCACCATGATGATGAGCATGCCTTATCTTCATGAGTATATTTGAAAAACTATGGCAAAAAAATATGTCCGAATGATTAAACGTGTTAAAAATATTTTTTCGACTTTTTGATTGAATGATCAAATCACCCGATTGCCATAATAATTTTACACAATTACTTGCTATGATTACATGTTGGAAATTAGGTGCTTAAATACAAAATTTTTATGATAATAAGCATGTTTTACCTTCATGATTGTAATTGAATATCTCTAGTAAAACTCTGTCCGAATGTATGAAAGTGTCAAATTTCATTTTTTGATTTTCCTGATCCTAACAATTGGATTTTCTTGATACATTATCCTCTTCTGAATTTAACAAGCATATGTCATATCAAGTTTAATTCACATCATTGATTTTTGACATATGGAATCATCTAGCAAATGCACTTATCATGTGAAAAATATTTTTCGAAAAACATATTTGATGATTCCCTCTTACCAAAGGAAGATATTTTTACATACAAGGATTTGACTCACTTACATATCTTAATCCTTGCAAAAATGAAGTGTGCTTTAATATCTTATTGATTTGAACTTCATATATGGCTTTCCTCCTTCATGTAAAAAGATAACAAATAAAAAGGAAGAAGCAATAAAAGCTATCTCCATGTCATGTTTTCCTCGAGATGTTTGCATTACTGGTATCCTATCACTCATTGTTGGAAAATGACATGAACCAACTTATGGCATCGCACTTATATTTAAAATTTGTTTATATCGTTCTCCTTGTTGTTGATGACAAAGGGGGAGAAATATATGAATTGATATGTTTGCTATCACTAATGGTTGCTATCACTGATGCTGATATGTTTGCTATCACTAATGATGATATGGTTGCTATTACTGATGTTGATATGCTTGCTATCACTAATGATGATATGGTTGCTATTACTGATGTTGATATGTTTGATATCACTGATGTTGATATGGTTGCTATCACTAATGCTATGATTAGGCCATACTTGCATCACCAAGAAATATATGATTGCTATCATTGCTATGATTAGGCCATACTTGCTAAAATATTCGAAATGTGTACATCATGAAATGATATCAAAATCTTGCTTCACAGCTTTACATGTCGATATCATGCCATATGATGAAATGCTACAATTGATAAACACTTGAAATAATTGCGTTACGATATCAAAAGCTAACACTACAAAGGAAGCAAAAATTTGCTAGCTTGCAACTTGCATGTTTCAAGAAGCAAGAGTTGCCTTCTTGAATATCTCTAAACTACTAGCTTGCAAGCTCTAAAATATTGTAACATTGCTAGCTTGCATGTGCTATCTTGTATGCCGTAAAACTTGCATATCTAAAACTTGATAGCTTGAATGCTCTAAGCATGATGTAACATTTGCTAAATTTTCTGGCTTCAAAACTGCATGATGATAAAACTTGATATTATGATTTTCATGCAATAAGTTGAATCAATATCACAAACGATTGATTGTGATACTTCTCCTTTTTGTTGATGACAAAGGGGGAGAAGTATGTTGATGACATGACATGTGATGCATAAGTTTATGCATATGTTCATGTTGACGTGTTGCAAGTATTCATGATGAATATTGCAATGACTTGAATTCAGTTTGAATTCAAGGTTCTATCAATATGGCATATTGATAGGGGAGTTTGTTTAAACTCCGGAGTTAAGTTTAACTCCGTCATCATAGTTGTCATCATCAAAAAGGGGAGATTGTTGAATCTCGTATTTTGATGATGAAACTACTTTGATATATGTTTATGATTTAATCTGCGTTTTGAGTGACGCAGGGTGCTTCGATCGATGAGACAATTAAAGCAGGAACATCATGTTGTGCCGAGGAACATGTCGAAGATTGGACGTCGGGCGGTAGATTGGTCGATGTATCGACGAAGGCTTCGCCGGACTCGGGCATCGCGCCAAGAAGAGCTGGTATTGTGCCAAGGATATCGGAGTTGCAGAGTCAACCGGCCGATTGGGCAATAGGCTGCGGGGAGAGGACGATCTTGTAGAAGAATCGGACGAAGCGTCGAGGGACCAATGACATACCGGACAACTTGGTTAAATTGTTTAGGATTAATTGTCTCGATCGAAGTTTTGTGTTAATTGTGTAGGATTAACTATGATAAAGATGAAGACATAAAGCCAAACAAAGTGTTGGAGTCAAGCGAAGGATTTGTTGCGAAGTTCGAGAGTTCGGACCTGAAGTCCGAAGGTTCGCCGGAATGCTACCGAGCTCGCCGAGAAAGATCGGAACTTGCCAAAGAAGCTCATTGGAACTCGCTAAGATCAAATCGTGAAGTCTAGGAGCTTGCCGGAGTCGTGAGAATGGCTTCCAGAGTTCATCTAAGACCGCCAGGAAGTTTGCCTGAAGCTTCGCTAGAAGAAGTCTTGACTTTATGGACTTTGTAATAGCTTAGAAAATGTCTTTAAATTCATAATTAGCACATTAATTAGGGTTAGGATTAGGTGTTAATCCTATAACCCAAGTAGGGGCCAATTAGGCTCAAGTTCGACTGGTTTGGGCCAAGTTTGGAGCCAAACCAAGTGAGCTGAAATAGTAAAAAAGAGGTGGCACCGCCGGGTTGGAGGTAGCACCGCCTGTGCCATGTCTCCCAACGAGACTGGGCGGTCAATGCACCGCCCAGCCAAGAGGTGTAACCGCCCAGGCTCGCCTCTCCGAAGCGAGACCGGGCGGTGCAACCTCCTCTATCAAGAGGTAGCACCGCCGAGCTCAAGTTTTGAGCTCGCCAAAGCCAGGTGCAACCTCTCCGGCCAGGCGGTGCAACCGCCTGAGCTCGGTCTTCGAAGCTCTGGGCAGAGGTGCAACCGCTCCTGACAGAGGTGGCATCGCCTAGAGGCTCAGTCTTCGAGCTCTGCCAAGCGGTGCAACCTCTCCAGTCAGGAGGTGCAACTGCCTAATCCCGGAATTCCGGGATTTGATCGTTTTGAGCTCCAAATTTGAACTGGGTTGGGGCCTATAAATACACCACCCATTCAGCACTGAAAGAATAGCACATACACTCGAAATCTTGCTGTCTTTCTGTGTTTCTTAGAGCTCAAAACTGCTAGTTCTCCTCCTTCTATTCTTCAAGTTTGAATTGTAAAGAGAGGAGAGAAAACTTCTGTAAGGGTTGTCTCCTGAGTCCATCAAAAGGAGTGAAACTGTAAAAGGGCAGTTGGCCTTTGCCCATTGAAGGAAGGCAGCTAGTTGACGTCGGTGACCTCATCGGAGGAGGAAGCCAAAAGTGGAGTAGGTCAAGACTGACCGAACCACTCTAAATCTCTGGTTTGCTTTTATTTCGAGTACCTTATCATTACTGCAAACCTCCTACATAACTACTGCTCTCTCCGCCTTTACGAATAAGTTCTAAGTGCTGACCTTTTCGAATCTGCATTCAGACGTAAATCTGTGTTTTTCGTACGATCAGCTTACGCTTGTGTTTTGATTCTGCAAAACTGTCTTCTGCGCTTTTTATGAACTGGTTTCTAAGTTTAGATCCCTTTGAAACTGCTTTTAGACGCGAAACTGCGTTTAGACGAAAACTGCGCTTTAAACGTAAACTGCGCAAAACTGTGTTTAAACATAAAACTGTGTTTTAGACGTGAACTTCTTTTAAACGCTTAGACGTAAAACTGCGTTTAGACGAAACTGCGTGAAAACTGCGCTTAGACGTAAACCGAGTTTAGACGCAAAAACTGTGTTTAGACGAAAACTGCGCAAACTGTGTTTAGACATAAAACTGTCTTTTAGACGAAACTACTTTTTAGACGCGAACCTGCGCTTTGACGTAAAACTGCGTTTAGACGTAAACTGAGTTTAGACGCAAAACTGCGTTTAGACGTAAAACTGTGTTTAGACGCAAAACTACGTTTAGACGCAAACTATATTTAGACGCAAACTCAGTTTAGACGTAAATTGTGCTTAGACGTAAACTGTGCTTAATCTTAAGTAATCTTAGAATCGGCTTTTACATCGAAATCGTTTTTATCGGACAAACGCAGCTTTCGTTTTTAAATCGCTGAAAGATTTCTGCTGCACTAATTCACCCCCTCTTAGTGCTCTCGATCCTAACACAACCTTTATTTACATGCCTAAAATGGCCACCAACCTAATTAAAATAGGACTATTAAGCCTTCGGCCGTCCCTCTACATGTCGTACAAAGCATGAACATACAAAAGACATGGACATACATAAGCATTACATCAAGCATCCTATTTAGAAGTTCGTCCATGACATTCTCCCCCACTTATTCCTTCGACGTCCTCGTTGAAGCCCTTTGCTGACACTACAACTCCTCGCCTTTGCTGAGTATTCAATCTTCTGCTCCAGCTACAATGTGCCTCTTGGCTCCCAACTGCTCTCTGCTGCTGTTTTTGAGTAGTCAAACCTTTGATCCGCCATGCTGCTTCAACTCACCAATGACTCTGACTCTGGTGTGGGGTTGGCTGAGTTGTGTTGATCCTTGTTGATTCTTGCGGATCCTCCAAATGAAGGAAAAGACCATCCTTACTGCGCTAGTCTCTCAAATGTCTCATGCTACTTGAACTGGGCGGATGCTTGTTGGAGCTTTAACGAGCATCGTCTCGCAAACTTCTGAAGTTTTGGGTCCTTCCTCCATAAAAATTTGCTCATTGACTCTTCTTTTACTTAGTTGTTACATCCAAGTAGGTTCGCATCACTTCCGCTTTCGATTGGCATTTCGTTGGGAAATGAAGCGGACAATCTACTCTTAGTAACACTGATCACCGTTGGTGAGGATTTGACAACTATTGTCTTCCATTATCTTCGAAGGGTCTTTGAACATATGTAGAGCTCCTTTGCTGGATAGATAAGAGAATTGGGGTACTTGATTTCGCCCATTCTCTTAAGAGTTGAGAAGGCAAAGGTTACTTGACTTCGTCCGCCTACTCGAGGTTGTACTCCATGCATTGAGCTGGTTACTGGCCTTCGCCTGCTCTTTGCTCACACTTCTGAAGCACTTGAAGTGTTTGCACTCCTTGCGTTGAGTTAGCTACTGTGATTCACCTTCTCAATGCCATCGAACTTCTGGATTGCAGGAAGTTTTCACCCCAACTTGGAGTAATTCTCTAATAGATTTGGTCGCCTCTGGGATTGTATCATCTTCTCCATCAACCCTGCTGCCTACTCCCCTGAGTAGCGAAGGTACAGCACTGCGTACTGCCTACTTCGTTCCTTGGTCGTGCACTCTTGCATGACCCGAAGTCCTTCGCTTTTGTCTTTCTTGATGAGAAACTCATTGACACCGGTCTAACGAAGTTCCTTGGCCTCTACCCTTCAGCCTTGTCTCGGTACTTGGAGTTTGCCTCTACATGCTCCACCTCCTCTGCCCCTTTCATGACCAAGCGCTCTCCCTCCATGAGAGCAAGGGATCAATGACTTTCACGGAAGTCCCGCCTCTGCAGTACCATGGCGCTGCCATGCCCTTGGCTCTACTATCCGTCGCCACGCATCTGCATCCATTTTCTTCACAATCAGTAGATATGCCTCTGTGGTACTCCTTCGAGTCCACCTACATTCTAACTGATGCTTGATTTTGGATAGCTAAGTCCCTCTGGACTCGTCATCGCTTCCTCGTCCCTTTCGACCCCCTACTTCAACACATCTGTGTTCTCCAAGCAGCTCCCTTTGGTCAATAGAAAGACAAAATGCAACTCCCATGCATGGCCTCTGCCATCACGTTGTAGGGTTTGCACTGATTCTGTTCTCCTTAGCTTCCTTGGTAGCAACGTTCGCTTACTCGACCTTGTCCTCTGACTTGTCGGGCTCCCTTAAGCGAATATGAGCTCTGGAGCAGTCCAACTCTCCAGCTGCTTCGATCATACCTTTGTATGATCAAGTCTCTCCCATGGGACTCACTAGTACTTGCATTCAAACTTTTCCCTTGGTGGAACACAGCCCCCATATGCTGATGACCAAGGTTTTCATCTGATGTAAAATTCGATGTACGCTCGGAAGACCCGCCTCTGCGGTACCATGGATTCACTCCTTGAATCCATAGCCCTTCTTGTCGTCATGTTGTTCACCGAAGTGAAGCTTCCAGTAGCTCCCGATCATACCTCCATATGATCTAGTCCCTCACGGGACCAGGTTGTGTGTATCACATTGCTACGAACTGTTCCACCACGATCCGCTGCACCATGTCGCCTCCTGGTGACATCTCTATTGCATTCTGATCCTTGTGGGATGAACTCGAATTGTGAACCCTTCATGTGTGGCCTCTGCCAATACATCGTAGGGTCTCTTCCACCTTCGATTTTGTTCGCTCCTTTAGCAATCGACCTTCGTCCACCCACTCTTCGGTCACACCAAGATGAAGCACCGCTCTAGGACAGTCCGTCGCCTAGTAGCTCCTGAAGTCCTTCGACTTCGCTATAATTAGTGCACCATTGTTTGGATCCTGGGCCTCTACCCCTACCAGCACAATCTTCGCTGTGCACCGCTTCCTTTATAGCAACTTGAATAGCAACACTATGGTATATTCTTCAAGAGTACCCGCCTCTATGTCCTCTTGCCCCGTGCTAAGGCCTTCTGAACCCTACTTCACCTCCACAAATTGAGTCGCCTTAGTTCCTCCATCAAATGCTCCTCTGAGATAAAGTGCATGTGCCTAGAAGCTCCCTTCGTCTTTGGCACCATGCAAGATGAGTCCGCTCCGTCAGAATGAATGACCCATGGAACAACATGATCCTGCTCTTGCCTCTGCAAGAGTTCATGTCCTTGACCTCTATCCATGGAAAGTACTATGCCTCTGCTCCATGTTCCATCTTCTATGCTGGCTCCCTTCATGCGGCTCGGGTACTTCGCCAAGTTACACCCAAGTTGTTCCGCTCCTCGTTTTTGCATTGAGTTGATGGTGGCCCTCGCGCCCACCATTCCACGGGTCAGCCCTCCCTTGAGTCTGATCTCCATATCGACTCCAAGTGTGCCTTCATTTGTATTGCTTTGGGTCGCTCCCCCACTTGATCTCGCAATGCATCAACCAATGCATTCACTCAAGCGAGATCATACGACGACTCCTCGCCACTTGCTCAGTCCATTAAGCTTCGTGGAGTTGTTGTTTGTTGAGGTACTCCTCCTCAACTTGTGAGGTTTGTCCCACATGATTCTCCCTCTGGAGAGTCGGGACCTATCCCTCCTGGATAACTGTCCCGTTGGAGCAACATCTCTATTCGTCTCGGAGACCACCATCCCCTTGGACTACTCTGATCTGCTGAACAAACTGTGCATTGTTCTGCCTCCTGCAAACACACTTGCTAGATTGTGACTCCCCGTCAATACAGCCCTTGCTGCACCACTCAAGGCCTAGCAACATGCTGAACTCGTTGCACACTTCAGCCTCCTACGGACGTATCCTTCCCATGCTGAAGAGAAAGTTTCAATGCTCCATGGCACCGAGTTTCGGTCGCCTTGGGATGGCTATGAACATTCCATCGTCCGCATACAAGCCCATGCATGAGTACCAAATTCTTCGAGCTAGCAATTCCCCTCACCTCTGTGAGCTTTGCATAACTCTTTTGGTCGTTGAGCAACTCATTCCACTTTGGATGGTCTCATCCTTTACTAAGCACCTCGCTTGCCTTGAGCACCATCAAGTATGGTTGTTAACGTTGAGCCGTAGCTCAAACTCAGCCATCCCAACCTTTGTGCGCTTCATATTCTTCCAAGCTTATCTGTTCTCATGGTGCCTCTTGCGCAAAGGGTTGGCCATTCCTCCGAATGCTAATCTCAGATGCCCGCTCCTCCAAGCGACTCCTTTTCCCTATATCTCCATGCCCGTTTTCCCCCAAACAATCGCACGTGTGCTGACTGCCCTCAACGTAGCCCCGCTAGGTCCCCCACGTTTGCATGCTAAGTGTTTCTATGAGTGCTTGTCCCGCTTTGATACCATATGTCACGGACTTAGCTAGTTTTATTTAAGTCGTGCGACACCCTTGCATGTCCGTCCGCAAATGTCAGCCTCCCCGAAGCCTCCCATGGTCCCTTAGGACCCACAAAAGAGAGAACATGATAGAGAAAAAGCCTCACTAGGGATCCACAAGCAAACATATCCGAAAACACTTCATAGACAATGCAAATTACAAACAAACTTTACAAGCTTTGAACAGTTGCACAACAAAGGGTAAAATAATCCATTACAAACCAAAAATCTCTCACACGTGTTCACATAACACAACCTTTATTTACATGCCTAAAGCGGCCACCAACCTAACTAAAATGGGACTATTAAGCCTTCAGCCATCCCTCTACATGTTGTACAAAGCATGAACATACAAAAGACACTGACATACATAAGCATTACATCAAACATCCTGTTTAGAAGTTTGTCTGTGACATCACGTTTACCGACTTAATATTATCGAGAGAGGGGATTTTGATTTGGTCTCCTAATATGATATGTCACACACATACATACATATTTAATACATATCTACATCATGCGCAAATATATATATATATATATATATATATATATATATATATATGTATAGTAGGTGTACAAGCAATCACACATCACATGAGCAATCACACCAGATGATCATAGACCATAGCCTAATGTGATCAAGCCTGAGCTAGTGAGCCTAATCACTCACATCAAGATCTATGTGTACAACGATGCATCTCTATGCCCTGTGATTGTCCATCTTATCCTCGTCGATTCTATCGACATCTCGACGCATCTCCATGCATCCCTAATGTCCGTCTCGTGGATCCCACTATCACTTCCAAGCTCCCGCTGTGTCTCCTTGTGTGATTATAACTTAAACATAGGCACGCAGGCCCGATAATAAACTAGAAATAAAATGGAGGCTCGCAAGCCCCAATAATAATAATAATAATCACAAGTACACATATATCATATGATCCATGATCATCCATTCACGTCATACATCACATGCACACATCATCATCATGTAGGACTAGTATATAATAATAATAATAATCAATTAAAGTATTTAATTAATTAATATTTTTTGAAATATTAGATATATAGAGAATTTTTTAAATTATTAAGGGTATTTAGGTAATTTGGATAAAAGGACATATTGTGAAATTTCTAAAATTCATAGGGAGTAAAAATATCTTTTGCCAAAAAACCTAATTCCCTAAGGTTCTCCTATATTGTGGTCGCCGCCACCCCACCGACGGGGCCATTGTGCGAGGGAGAGGGGAGCTGTGCCGCCCTTGCCCGCGGGCATAGTGCCTATATGTGGCTCGCCCAAGGGGCGGTGCCCCCCTTTTGGGGGCACTGTGCCACCCGCAAGCGCAACGCCTGCAAGCGCCGCCACCCCAACAAGCGAACTACTCGCAAGTGCTACCGCTAGCGAGCCTCACCCCTGTGGGTGGCTCACTCGCAGGCGGTGCCGATTATTGGGGCTCTCGCGTAAGCCCAATACCTGCAAGTGCCGCCCTTGCGTGCGAGTGCAGTGTCCGCACGTAGGTGGCTATCGCTGTAGGTAGCCCTGCTTGTGGTTGCTATGCCTGCAGCTGTTGGGAAATCTTGGGGGCGACATCAGATGCGCAACGGAAGAACAAGAAAACAAAATCCCCAATTCCCAAAGAGATGTTCATCGTCGTGTGAAGATTGGTGAGCAAAATCCGCGAAACCGAAAAACTGCGTATAGAGTAGATTGTGTTACCTAGGGAGATCATATATCCTTGTTTCCTTGCAGATCTTTAGGAGAGGGTGAAGGAGGTCAAGTGTCCTCCTCTCTAGCGGTGATCCACACAGCAGGGCTGTGATGACACTCAAAACACCAAGCCTGCTTTGAGATGGAGAGGGGAAGGAGAATAGGAGAGGCAAGTAAAGGCTCTAACCTATGAGGCTCTGAATCCCTCCTAGTTATAGAGGTCCCCTGTCAAACCCTAATGGATCCTCCCCTATTGGGTATTGGATCTGCATCCAATAACCCAAGCCTTTTAGATTAGTGGATCTCTATCTAATAATCTCTCATGGGCTCTTATTGGATCTCGTCCATGAGATCCAATAATTCAGGGGCTTCTTGGATATCCAATAAGACAAGGGCTCCGTCGGATGTCTCATATCCGAACCTCTACTCATCGTAATGCCTACCATATGTGTGTGACCCTCTAGGCCCAATAACGAGCTGGCCGTGAGTCATACCTGTTAGAACTCCTTCTAACTTAGTGAATTATTATCTTTGTAATAATTCACTCGACTCATCTGTTGAATCTCGTATTTTGATGATGAAACCAATTGATAATTGTGTTTATGTTTTAATCTACGTTTTGAGTGACGCAGGGTGCTTCGATCAGGATGAGACAATTAAAGTAGGAAAAATCATGTTGTGCCAGAGGAACATGTCAGAAGATTGGACGTCGGGCCGGTGGATCGATCGACATATGGACAAAAGGCATCGGGCCAAGAATAGCGGGAATTGCACCAAGGATATCAGAGTTGCGGAGTTAATTGGCCGATAGGGCAATAGGCCATAGGAGAGGACGATGCGCCGAATAATCGGACGAAGCGTCGAGGGACCAATGATATGCCAGACAACTTGGTTAATTGCTTAGGATTAACTATCTCGATCGAAGTTTTGTTTTACACGTGCAGGATTCACTACAATGAAAACAAGACATGTAGTAGGAGTTGCACCAGAGTCAAGACTATGATCACGTTGGGAGTTCGAGAGTTCAACGGAAGTCCGGACGGTTGTCGGAGGTACTGCGGGAACAAATCCGAGAAGTCCAAGAGCTTGCCAAAGAAGCTTGTCGGAACTCGCCAAGTGGATCATCGCAAGTCCAGGAGTTTGCCGGAAGTTCGCCGGAAGCTCGTCGGAAGAAGCGATTGATGCACCAGAGCAAGTTGTAGTAAATGTCTTAAGAAATATCGTAGTTAGCATGTAGATTAAGTTATGAATGGGAGGTGATCCCATTAACTTAATCTAGGGGCAATTGGGCCCTTGATAGACCCAAATTGGGCCGAATGGATCAACCCATTCGGACCAGAATTCCTGCTAGGCAGTGGCACCGCCCAGGAGATGGTCTCCCAAGAAAGTTGGGCGGTGCAACAGCCCAGGTCAGGCGGCGGCACCGCCTTGGCTCAGTCTCCGAGCGAGACTAGGCGATGCAACCGCCCCAGTCAAGCGGTGGCACCGCTTGGGCTTAGTCTCCGACGGAGACTGGGCAGTGCAACCACCCCTATCAAGCGATGGCACCACCCAAAGGCTTAGTCTCCAAGCAGTCATGCGGTTGTACCGCCCCAATTAGGAGGTGGTACCGTCAGGACCCCGGAAATCCGGGAAAAGACACTTTTGAGCTCCAAATTCAAACCAGTTTGGGGCCTATATAAACCCCACCCTTTCCTGCATGAAAGGGAAACCAAAGGCACCGAAAATCCAATCTTACTATGTGATTTTTAGAGCTTAAAAGTGTTGTAAAGGCTAGAAGTTCTCCTCCCTCTTTTCTTCCAAGTTTTGAGCTTTCAAGAGAGGAGAGAAATTCTGTAAGGGTTGTCTCTTAAGCCTGTCAAAAGAAGTGAAACTGTAAAAGGGTGGTTGGCTTTCGCCTATTGAAGGAAGGCCTCTTGTGGACGTTGGTGACCTCGTCGATGGAGGAAGCCAAAAGTGGATGTAGGTCAAGATTAACCGAACTACTCTAAATCTCAGTTTGCATTTACTTTGAGCATCTTATCTTTACTGCAAACCTACTCAATAGCTTACTGCCTTCTGCTCATTTACGAACATGTTCCATAGTTCAAGTATTTTCCGAATCGGCGTTAAGACGAAAATCGATTTTATCGTACGAACATCATATTTCAGTTTGCGCTTACATTCTGATTTCTATCTTAACTGCAAACTGCCTTCCTTACTTTACTTCAAATACGTTTCCGTAAGCTTTCGAAGTTATTATCTGCACGAAACAACTTTTATGCCGGAATCGGATTTCAACGTACGCTTAAGCGACGTTCTCCTTAGTTTCTGATTCTGTTCTCCTTAGCTTCCTTGGTAGCAACGTTCGCTTACTCGACCTTGTCCTCTGATTTGCCGGGCTCACTTAAGCGAATAAGAGCTCTGGAGCAGTCCAACTCTCCAGTTGCTTCGATCATACCGCTGTATGATCAAGTCCCTCCCATGGGACTCACTGGTACTTGCATTCGAACTTTTCCCTTGGTGGAACACAGCCCCCATATGCTGATGACCAAGGCTTTCATCCGATGCAAAATTCGATGCACGCACGGAAGACCCGCTTCTACGGTACCATGGCTTTCACTTCTTGAATCCATAGCCCTTCTTGCCGTCGTGTTGTTCACCGAAGTGGAGCTTCCAGTAGCTCCCGATCATAACTTCGTACGATCTAGTCCCTCACGGGGTGAAGTCATGTGTATCGCATTGCCACGAACTGTTCTACCACGATCCGCTGCACCATGTCGCCTCCTGGTGACTTCTCCATTTCATTCTGATCCTTGTGGAAAAACTCGAATTGTGAACCCTCCATGTGTGGCCTCTGCCAATATATCGCAAGATCTCCTCTACCTTCGATTTTGTTCGCTCCTCTAGCAATCGACCTTCATCCACCCACTCTTGGGTCACACCACGATGAAGCACCGCTCTAGGACAGTCCGTCGCCTAGTAGCTCCCAAAGTCCCCCGACTTCGCTGTAATTAGTGCACCATTGTCTGGATCCTGGGCCTCTACCCCTACCAGCACAATCTTCGCTGCGCACCGCCTCCTTTATAGCAACTTGGAGGAGTACCACAGAGGCATATCTACTGATTGTGAAGAAAATGGATGCAGATGCGAGGCGACGGATAGTAGTGCCATGGGCATGGCAGCGCCATGGTACCGCAGAGGCGGGACTTTCGTGAAAGTCATTGATCCCTTGCTCTCATGGAGGGAGAGCGCTTGGTCGTAAAAGGGCCGAGGAGGTGGAGCATGCAGAGGCAAACTCTAAGCACCGTGGACAAGGTCAAGGGCGAGGCCAAGGAACTTCGAAGACCGGTGTCAATGAGTTTCTTATCAAGATAGTCGAAAGTGAAGGACTTGGTCATGCAAGAGTGCACGACTAAAGAACGAAGTAGTCAAGACGCTGGTGCTGTACCTTCGCTACTGGGGGAGTAGGCTTACAGGTTGATGGAGAAGACGGTACAATCCCCGAGGAGACCAAATCTATTAGAGAATTACTCCAAGTTGGGGTGAAAACTTCCTGCATTCCAGAAGTTCAATAGCATTGAGAAGGTGAATCACAAGTAGCTAACTCAACGCAAAGAGTGCAAACACTTCAAGTGCTTGAAAAAAAGAGAAAGAGCAAGCGCAGAAGGCCAATAACCAGCTCGATGCATGGAGTACAACCTCGGAGGCTGGCTAAGTCAAGTAACCTTTGCCTTCTCAACCCTTAAGAGAATGGGCGAAACCGAAAACCCCCAATTCCCTTTATCTATCCAAAGAGAGGAGCTCTGCAAAAAAGTTCAAAGACCCTTCAAGATAATGGAAGACAATAGTTGTCAAATCCTCACCAATGGTGATCGTGTTATTCTGAGAGTAGATTGTCCGCTTCATTTCCCAACGAAATGCTAATCGAAAGCGAAAGTGATGCGAACCTACTTGGATGTGACAACTAAGTGAAAGAAGAGTCAATGAGCAAATTTTATGGAGGAAGGACCCAAATCTTGAAAAGTTTGCAGACGATGCTCGTTAAAAGCTTCAACAAGCATCCACCCAGTTCAAGCAAAGATGAGGCATTTGAGAGACTAGCACAAATAAGGATGGTCTTTTCCTTCATTTGAAGGATCCGCAGAATCAACAAGGATCAACACAACTCAGCCAACCCCACACCGAGTCGAGTCATTGGTGAGTTGAAGCAAACATGGCGGATCAAAAGGTTCGACTACTTCGAAACAACAAAGGAGAGCCGTTAGGAGCCAAGGGACGATTGCACCGGAGCGAAGATTGAAGACTCAAGAGAGGCAAGGAGTTGCAAGAAAACAAAGGCTTCGACGAGGACGTCGAAGGAATAAGTGGGGAGAATGTCACGGATAAACTTCTAAATAGGGTGTTTGATGTAATGCTTATGTATGTCCGTGTCTTTTTGGTATGTTCATGCATTGTACAAAGATGTAGGGGACGGCCAAGGCTTGATAGTCCCATTTTAGTTGGGTCGGTGGTCGCTTTAGGCTTGTAAATAAAGGTTGTGTCATGTGGACACGTGTGAGAGATTTTCGGTCCAGAATGGAACATTTTACCCTTTGTTGTGCAACTGTTCAGAGCTTGTAAAGTCTGTTTGTAATTTGCATTGTCTATAAAGTGTTTTTTCGAGATGTTTGCTTGTGGATCCCGAAAGTGAGGCCTTTTCTCCGTCCCGTTCTTTCTTTTTGTGGGACCTAAGGGACCATGGGAGGCTTCGGGAGGCTGACCTTTCTGGGATCGACACGCGAAGGGTGCCGCACGACTTAGGCAAAACCAGCTAATCCGTGACAGATGGTATCAGAGCGGGACAAGCACTCATAGAAACACTTAGCATGCAAACGTGGGGGACCTAGCGGGGCTGCATTGAGGGCAGTCAGCACATGCGCGACCGTTTTGGGGATAACGAGCATGGAGATGTAGGGAAAAGGAGTCGCTCAGAGGAGCGGGCATCTGAGATTGGCATTCAGAGGAATGGCCAACCCTTCGCGCAAGAGGCACCACGAGAATAGACAAGCATGGAAGAATGTGCAGCGCACAAAGGTTGGGATGGCTGAGTTTGAGCTACGGCTCAATGTTGACAACCATACTTGATAGTGCTCAAGGCAAGCGAGGCGCTTGGTAAAGGATGAGACCATGCAAGGTGGGATGAGTTGCTCAATGACCAAAAGAGTTATGCAAAGCTCACAGAGGTGAGGGGAATTGCTAGCTCGAAGAATTTGGTACTCATACATGGGCTTGTATGCGGATGATGGAATGTTCGTGGCCATCCCAAGGCGACCGAAACTCGGCGCCATGGAGCATTGAAACTTTCTCTTCGGCATGTGAAGGATACGTCCATAGGAGGCTGAAGGGTGCAACTAGTTAAGCATGTTGCTAGGCCTCGAGGGGTGCAGCGGGGGCTGTATTGACGTGGAGTCACAATCTAGCAAGTGTGTTTGCAAGAGGCAGAACAATGCACAATTTGTTCAGCAGATCGGAGTAGTCCAAGGGGATGGTGGTCTCCGAAATGAAGAGAGATGTTGCTCTAATGGGACAGTTATCCAGGAGGGATAAATCCCGACTCTCCAGAGGGAGAATCATGTGGGATGGACCTCACAAGTTGAGGTGTACCTCAACAAACAACAACTCCACGAAGCTCAATGGACTGAGCAAGCGGCGAGGAGTCGTCGCATGATCTCGCTTGAGAGAATGCATTGGTGGATGCATTGCGAGATCAAGTGGGGGAGCGACCTAAAGTAACACAAATGAAGGCACACTTGGAGTCGATATGGAGATCGGACTCAAGGGAGGGCTGACCTGAATGGTGGGCGAGGGCCACCATCGACTCAATGCAAAAAACGAGGAGCGAGCAACTTGGGTGTAACTTGGCGAAAGTACCCAAGCCGCATGAAGGAGCCAAAGATAGAAGATGGAACATGGACCGTAGAGTCATAGTGCTTTCCTTAGACAGAGGTCAAGGACATGAACTCTTTGCAGAGGCAAGAGCAGGATCATGTTGTTCCATGGGTCATTCATTCCTCCGTCGGAGCGACTCATCTTGCATGGTGCCAAAGACGAAGGGAGCTTCGGGCACATGAACTTTATCTCGGAGGAGCATTTGATGGAGGAACTAAGGCTGACTCAATTTCTGGAGGCGGGTTGGGATAAGAAGGCCTTAGTACGGGGCAAGAGGACGCAGAGGCGGGTACTCTTGAAGAATATGCCACGTTGTTGTCATTCAAGTTGCTATAAAGGAGGCTGTGGCGAGCTTAAGATTGTCTTGGTAGGGGTAGAGGCCCAGATCCGCACAATGGTGCACTAATTGCAGCGACATCGGGGACTTTGGGAGCTACTAGGCTTACGGACTGTCCTAGAGCTGGTGCTTCATCGTGGTGTGACCCAAGAGTGGGTGGATGAAGGTCGATTGCTAGAGGAGCCAACAAAATCGAAGGTAGAGGAGACCTCGCGATGTATTGGCAGAGGCCACACATGGAGGGTTCACAATTCGAAGTTTTTCCATAAGGATCAATGCAATGGAGAAGTCACCGAGGCGACATGGTGCAGCCGGATCGTGGTAGAACAGTTCGTGGCAATGCGACACACGACATCGCCCGCGAGGGACTAGATCATACGGAGGTATAATCGAGCTACCGGAAGCTCCACCCGGGAACAACACGACGGCAAGAAGGGCTATGGATTCAAGGAGTGAAAGCCATGGTACCGCAGAGGCGGGTCTTCCGTCGGCGTGCATCAATTTTGCATCGGATGAAAGCCTTGGTCATCATATGGGGGGCTGTGTTCCACCAAGGAAAAGTTCGAATGCAAGTACGGTGAGTCCCATGGAGGGACTTGATCATACAGCGGTATGATCGGCAGCAAATGGAGAGTTGACTGCTCCAGCTCATATTCGCTTAAGGGAGCCCGAAGAAGTCGAGGACAAGGTCGAAAGTAAGTTTAACGTTGCTACCAAGGAAGCTAAGGAGAACAGAATCGATTAAAACCCTACAACATGATGGCAGAGGCCATGCATGGGAGTTGCAGTCTATCTTTCCATCGACAAAAGGGGGCTGCTTGGAGAACACAGAGATGTTGAAGCAGGGGGTCGAAAGGGGTGAGGAAGTGACGACGAGTCCAGAGGGACTTAGCTACCCAAAATCAAGTATCAGATAGAATTGAGGTGGCCTTGGAGGAGTACCACAGAGGCATATCTACTGATTGTGAAGAAAAGGGATGCAGATGCGAGGCGACGGATAGTAGTGCCATGGGCATGGCAGCGCCATGGTACCGCAGAGGCGGGACTTCCGTGAAAGTCATTGATCCCTTGCTCTCATGGAGGGAGAGCTTGGTCGTAAAAAAAAAGATCGAGGAGGTGGAGCATGCGAGGCAAACTCCAAGTACCGTGACAAGGCTTGAAGGGCGAGGCCAAGGAACTTCGTGGACCGGTGTCAATGAGTTTCATCAAGATAGTCGAAAGTGAAGGACTTGGTCATGTAAGAGTGCACCACTAAGGAAACGAAGTAGTCAAGACACGATGTTGTACCTTCGCTACTCGGGGAGTAGGCGGACGTGGTTGATGGAGAAGACGGTACAATCCCGTGAGGAGACCAAATCTATTAGAGAATTACTCCAAGTTGGGGTGAAAACTTCCTGCATTCCAGAAGTTCAATGGCATTGAGAAGGTGAATCACAAATAGCTAACTCAACGCAAAGGAGTGCAAACACTTCAAGTGCTTCGTAAGTGTGAGCAAAGAGCGGCGGCCGAAGAACCAACGATGCATGGAGTACAACCTCGAGGAGGCGGGGCTGGAGTCAAGTAACCTTTGCCTTCTCTCTACCCTTAAGAGAATGGGCGAAACCGAAAACCCCACCTCTTTATCTATCCAAAGAAAAGGAGTTTCGCAAATCTTCAAAGACCCTTCAAGATAATGGAAGACAATAGTTGTCAAATCCTCACCAATGGTGATCGGTGTTATCGAGAGTAGATTGTCCGCTTTCATTTCCCAAATCGAAATGCTAATCGAAAGCGGAAGTGATGCGAACCTACTTGGATGTGATAAATAAGTGAAAGAAGAGTCAATGAGCAAATTTTGTGGAGGAAGGACCCAAATCTTCGGTTTGACGAGACGATGTTCGTTAAAAGCTTCAATAAGCATCCACCCGGTTCAAGCAAAGATGAGGCATTTGAGAGATCCGGCTTGATAAAGGATGGTCTTTTCCTTCATTTGAAGGATCCGCAGAATCAACAAGGATCAACACAACTCAGCCAACCCCACACCGGAGTTAGAGTCATTGGTGAGTTGAAGCAAAGATTATGGATCAAAAGGTTCGACTACTCGAAAACAACAAAGGAGAGCAGTTGGGAGCCAAGGGACGCATTGCACCGGAGCGAAGATTGAAGACTCAGTAGAGGCAAGGAGTTGCAGTGTCGACAAAGGCTTCGACGAGGACGTCGAAGGAATAAGTAGGGGAGAATGTCACGGACAAACTTCTAAACAGGTTGTTTGATGTAATGCTTATGTATGTCCGTGTCTTTTGGTATGTTCATGCATTATACAGCATGTAGGGGGACGGTCGAAGGCTTGATAGTCCCATTTTAGTTGGGTCGGTGGTCGCTTTAGGCTTGTAAATAAAGGTTGTGTCATGTGGACACGTGTGAGAGACTTTCGGTCTGTAATGGAACATTTTACCCTTTGTTGTGCAACTATTCAGAGCTTGTAAAGTCTGTTTGTAATTTGCATTGTCTATAACGTGTTTTTTCGGAGATGTTTGCTTGTGGATCCCGAGTGAGGCCTTTTCTCTGTCATGTTCTCTCTTTTGTGGGACCTAAGGGACCATGGGAGGCTTCGGGGAGGCTGACCTTTGCGGACGGACACGCAAGGGTGCCGCACGACTTAGGCAAAACCAGCTAAGTCCGTGACAGTACGAACGTAGTTTTAAATCGTCGAAAGTTTTCTGCTGCACTAATTCACCCCCCCCCCCCCCCTCCTCTCTTAGTGCTCTTGATCCTAACAATTGGTATCAGAGCCCGGTATTTCTCATTTCGGATTTACACCCAAGAGAAATGGCTCTTCATGGCTTTCAAGAGGGCTTATCGGTTGTTCGTCCACCGTTGTTTAACATATTGGACTACACTTTTTGGAAAACTCGAATGAGAGTTTTCTTGATTTCTATGAATTTGGATTTATGGAATATTATTGAAAATGGTTTTCAACTTCCCTCTAAACCGATGAACGAATGGTCGGATTTGGAGAAGAAGTATTTTTCTTTAAATGCAAAGGCTATAAATGCCTTATTTTGTGCTTAGGACAAAAATGAGTTCAATCAGATTTCTATGTGTGAAACGACTTTTGATATTTGGTGAACACTTGAAATCATGCATGAAGGAACTAGTAGAGTCAAAGACTTGAAAGTTAACATTTTATTGCATGATTTTGAGCTTTTTCGAATGCAACCAAGCGAGACTATAAGTGACATGTAGACCCGTTTCACAGATGTCGTCACTAATCTAAGACTTCTTAGTAAATCTTTTTCGAATTTTGATCTTGTAAGCTAAGATCCCTTCCAAAAATGTGGGATCCTAAAATAATCGTAATACAATAAATAAAAGATTTAAATATTTTTCCACTTGAAGAACTAATTGGTTCGTTAATGACATATGAAATGATGCACAATGCATATGATGAACAAAACAACCTTCCAAAGAATAGGAAGGATTTGAAACTTCGGACAAATGAATACCACTTGAGTGATGACTCAAGTGATGAGGACAATGATGAACTTGAACTTTGAACACTAAATCTTAATAAGTTTATTAAATAAAAATCTAAAATAAATAATGAACTTGAACAGAGGAAAATGTCAAAGAAGAAAAACACAAAGTGGGATGAATCGAGCTGCTCTGAAGACGAGGAGAAAATCAAAAAAGGCGAGGTGGCAAACTACGCCTTAACCGCTTTCACTGATGAGGTAATTGAAATCCCCCTAATTTATTTTGAAATTACTTGATACTTTCATGATGTATTTTTTTTTAATTTAGAATTAATTTTCTTAAAAATTACATGTTTAAAAATAAAAATATAAAAATTATGATCATACTAGTAATTTCGAAAATGATAATATTGCATATTTTATGATAAACAAACAAAATGATTTGATTGAAAATATAAAATTATGGTTAAGAAGTAATAATGTTTATCATGTTGATTTCCATTGTTATTTCTCGATTTTTAATGAAATCTTGTTTGATTTGAAGTAATGCATAAAGTTGTAATGAAAATATTGAAATTTTGATACAATGATTTGATGATTTTGTGCATGAGATTTTAAAGTTATACATGATGATTTTTGTGGTTTTTTTATCTTGATGGTTTTTATGATAAAATTCATTTTTCGATCCTAAACGTTGATGCATGTTTTCAGAAATGAAAAAGGTATACTTCTATGAAATAAATCATATAAATTGAAATGGCTAAAAAGAGAAAAGCATGTTTCTTGAAAATTCTTTTTCTCTATCTTATTGACTATGATGAATCTATTTTATCATCTTTTTATGAATTTCTTGATAATGATTTCGATTTGAAGATTTGAATTTGAATGAATTTTTATCCTAATTATGATCTTGGTTTATTGGAATTACTTGAGATCTTCTTTATGAATCAAAATCTTATATCTTCTACGTTTCCTTTTACCATTTCCTAAAGAGAGATCTATAAAACTAACCATAATCTTGATAATTATGTTTTGAAACTTTATGTAAATCAAGATCATGCACCATGACTTCTTGCATTTTATTAAAGAAATTATTTAAATGAATCATGTCTTTTGGTATTTACATGATCCTTGAGATTTTATCTTTCATGACATGATATGATTGTATTTATGGCTTGTATGCCTTGAAATGATTAAAATATTTTACACTATTTTGTTCTTCTCCTCTTCTTCCTTGTTTACAATGATAAAATGAGGAGAAATTTTGATCATTCATTGTAGGATATAATTGCTATAATGAGAATTTTACACTATTACATGCCTTAATAATATGTTGGAAATTATGTGTTTTGGATACAAAAATTTCGATGATCATGAATATTTTATCTTCATGATTGTGTTTGAAAATCTATAGCAAAACTATGTCCGAATGCATGAAAGTGTTAAATTTCATTTTCGGATTTTCTTGATCCTAACAATTCATTTTTGAAAATCTATTGATCTTGATTTGATGATTTAAATGAGATTTATCTTGATTTTTCGAAATTTATAAATTGAGATTTCTTATACTTAAATCAAGATTTTATATACATGAATTAATATCTTGTTTTCTTACAAGATTGAATGAACTCTATCTTTTTCATGATCTCCTAAGAATTCTTTATGTTATTTATTTAAGAGGAGATTTGTTAAAATGAATCACGGTTTCTCTTGATTTCTCGAAATTATAACTCGAGTATTCATTTTATAAATCAAGATTGTTTATATGTTCTCTCATGACATCTTTTAAGTCTTATGACTTGAATTTTGTTATGTAAAATTCTTTGAATGAATGAAATACATCTCATCACCTAATAATTCTTTTTGATATTCCTTATGTGATGATATGAATACATGAAATATTCATTAATTTGTTTTGATAAGAAGTTTTGATCATGCATGGTAGGATGTAATTTGACAAAATTGGTACTATCATGATATGAAATAAATGATGATTTGGAATCATGCATTAATAATGATTTTATATATTATGATTTTGTATGATGCATCGAATGATGAAATATTCATGAATTTGAAATGATGCATGCAATACTTATGATAATGATGTACATGGTGTATTGCATATGATGTGTATCATGAATGCTTTAAATGATGAATGTTTGATATCATGATTGATAAATGCTTAAAAATTTTAATGCTTGAATATCATGTATGATATGCTCATTAATGATGATTGATTTATTTTTCGGTATCATACATGAAAAATAAGGTTTTTGAAATTGTGTATGTTTTAATTTGAATATATAATGATGCACAAATAAGATTGATACTTACCTTTGTCATAATCTGAAAATTGATATAAGGGTCTTCCATTCTTTTTGACAATGACAAAGGGGGAGCAAAACGTACTATAAAGCAAATTTGCTAACTCGCATAATTCGAAAAGAGGCAAACTTGCTAGCTTGCTAATCTAAAAAAGGAAGCAAGAAGTGCTATCTTGCAAATCTCAAGAGAAGCAATGTTTGCAAAGTTACACATTTCAAAAAGTGGTAAAATAGTCCATCTTGCATATATCAAAAGATGTTAAATTTTTTACATGTAAAAGTTGATAGCTTGCATACTATAAATTTGCATACCAAAAGTGCTATCTTGCCTATCTTAAGATGCAAAATATGCTAACTTGCACTTTGTACTAGAAGCAAAATTGCTAGCTCAAACATTGCAAAGGAAGCAAAAATTGCTAGCTTGCAACTTGCATATTTCAAGAAGCAAGTGTTGCTTTCTTGAACATCTTTAAATTTGCTAGCTTGTATGAAGTCGAACATGCTATCATACTACCTTGCATATCTACAACTTGATAGCTTGAATGTTCTAAGCATGATTTTATACTCGCTAAATTTTGCTAGCTTCAACTGCATGATGATAAAACTTGATATCATGTTTTTCATGCAATAAGTTGAACCTACATTCCAAACACAAGAATAGTTGACAAAATTTACATATTTCAAGAAGCAAGAGTTGCCTTCTTGAACATTTCTAATTTGCTAGCTTGCATGATGTAGAAGTTGCTATCTCAAAAGAAGCAAAAGTGCTATCTTGTAAAACTTCAATATCTAAAACTTGATAGCTTGAATGTTCTAAGCATGATGTAACACTTGCTAAATTTTCTAGCTTAAAAATTGCATGATGATAAAACTTGATATTATATTTTTCATGCAATGAGTTAAAACTTATATTCCAAACACGGGAATAGTTGGACTTCTCCTTTTTGTTGATGACAAAGGGGGAGAAGTATGATGTTATGCATAAGTTCATGATGACGTGTTGCAAGTATTTATGATGAATATTGCAATGACTTGAATTCAGTTTGAATTCAAGGTTCTATCAATATGGCATATTGATAGGGGGAGTTTGTTTAAACTCCGGGAGTTAAGTTGAACTCTGTCATTAATTGGTTGTCATCATAAAAAAGGGGGAGATTTTTTAATCTCGTATTTTGATGATGAAACCAATTGATAATTGTATTTATATTTTAATCTGTATTTTGAGTGACATAGGATGCTTCGATCAGAATGAGACAATTAAAGCAGGAAAAATCATGTTGTGCCGGAGGAACATGTTAGAAGATTGGACGTCGGACCAATGGATCGATCGACGTATCGAAAGAAGGTTTCGGGCAGGGATTTGGGCATTGGGCCAAGAAGAGCGGGAGTTGCGCCAAGGATATCGGAGTTGCGGAGTCAACTAGCCGATAGGGCAATAGGTCGTACGAGAGGACGATGCGCTGAATAATCGGACGAAGCATCGAGGGACCAATGACATGCCGGACAACTTGGTTAATTGCTTAGGATTAATTATCTCGATCGAAGTTTTGTTTTACATGTGCAGGATTAACTATGATGGAAGCAAGACATGCAGCAGGAGTTGCACCGGAGTCAAGACTATGATCATGTTGGGAGTTCGAGAGTTCAACAGAAGTTCGGATGGTCGTTGGAGGTTCTATGGGAACTAATCCGAGAAGTCTAGGAGCTTGCCAAAGAAGCTCGTTGGAACTCACCAAGTGGATCGTCGCAAGTCCAGGAGTTTGTCAGAAGTCCGCCGGAGCATCGCCGAAGGTTTGTTGGATGTTTGTCGGAAGTTCGCCGGAAGCTCACCGGAAGAAGCGATTGACGCACCGGAGCAAGTTGTAGTAAATGTCTTAAGAAATATCATAGTTAACATGTAGATTAAGTTAGGAATGGGAGGTGATCCCATTAACTTAATCTTGGGGTAATTGGGCCCTCGTGAGACCCAAATTGGGCCGAATGGATCAACCCATTCGGACCAGAATTATTGCCAGGCGGTGGCATCGCCAGGGTCGGCGGTGGCACCACCCAGGAGATGGTCTCCCAGGAAAGCTGGGTGGTGCAACCGCCTAGGTCAAGCAGTGGCACCACTTGGGCTCAGTCTCCGAGCAAGATTGGGCGGTGCAACTGCCCTAGTCAATCGGTGGCACCGCCTGGGCTCAGTCTACGAGCGAGACTGGGCGGTGCAACCGCCCTTGTCAAGCAGTGGCACCGCATAGAGGCTCAGTCTCCGAGCTGCCAGGCGGTTGTACCGCCCCAGTCCTGAGGTGGTACCGCTAGGACCCCAGAAATCCGGGAAAAGACACTTTTGAGCTCCAAATTCAAACCAGTTTGGGGCCTATATAAACCCCACCCTTTCCTGCATGAAATGGCAACCAAAGGCACCGAAAATCCAATCTTACTCTATGATTTTTAGAGCTTAAAAGTGTCGTAAAGGCTAGAAGTTCTCCTCCCTCTTTTCTTCCAAGTTTTGAGCTTTCAAGAGAGGAGAAAAATTCTATAAGGGTTGTCTCCTAAGCCCGTCAAAAGGAGTGAAACTGTAAAAGGGTGGTTAGCCTTCGCCTATTGAAGGAAGGCCTCTAGTGGACATTGGTGACCTCGTCGGTGGAGGAAGCCAAAAGTGGATGTAGGTCAAGATTGACCAAACCACTCTAAATCTCAGTTTGCATTTACTTTGAGCATCTTATCTTTACTACAAACCTCCTTAATAGCTTACTGCATTTTGCTCATTTACGAATGTGTTTCATAGTTCAAGTATTTTTCGAATCGGCGTTAAGACGGAAATCAGTTTTATCGTACGAACATCATATTTCAGTTTGCGCTTACATTCTGATTACTATCTTAACTACAAACTGCCTTCTTTACTTTATTTTAAAAATGTTTCTATAAGCTTTCGAAGTTATTATCTTCATGAAACGACTTTTATGTTGGAATCGGATTTCAACGTATGAACGCAGTTTTAAATCGTCGAAAGTTTTCCGCTGCACTAATTCGCCACCCCCTCTTAGTGCTCTTGATCCTAGCATCATTGACTATGGACGTACTAGGCCACTACTTCGTAGTCCCCAAATGATTCAGGGGAATCCAATCCATTGGACATGTCTGTTCTCAGTTACAGTGTACCTATAGTCCCTCATCCATCTAATATCCTAGAGACCGTATATCGAGTATAGTGCTATCAGACCCATATGGTTTCTACTCGAGTCTTGCTCTAATCGGATTCTCCCGAAGAACTCTTTCTCTCTCAACCCGAATGACCCTAGCTAGGGATTTGTCAGAGCAAAAACACATGGCATATTCCTCTTATGACGCCGAGAGTGGATGATCCTCTATCGACACTTAATAGCCCTCGTAAGGTCGACTACCACTCCCAATGACCAGCTGTACTAGATCTGGGATAGCCAAACCTATAAGTCTGGTATCAAAGAGTGGAGCACTCATACAGGACATCCTTGGTGTCTCAAGTTTAAGGACAAGATATACCACTAGGACTACGGAATCGTTGTCTGACAATAAGGCAACATCAACCATCCAGCATTCTGTAAACGGATCAATCAGTGAACTCATTCTCCAATGAGCACTTGTAATGTATCTCTAGTGTCCCTACACGAGCAGCTATGAGACCAACAACATCAATCATATGGATGGGTATACAGCACACCAGTCTGTCCGGTTATCACGATGTCCCTCTCGAGTAACCTATGACCGGGATTATTTAGGATATGTGTTTAAAGGTGAATCGATCTCATTTTCATGATCTCATCACGATCTGATTCCCATTGCACAAATCAAAGGACATCACAATATATATGTGCATATATGTAATAGTTATAAAGTGATATATGCCAAAATATAATAAGCAAAAAGATTCTGTATTAAGTCACACGTGTCATCACTCACGTGATTGGTTTACTAGGCACCTATGATTAGCAATCTCCCACTTAACCTAAAGCCAATCACCTATGTGTTTGATCCCCATCAAACACCTTTGACGCTCAAAGACAATCTGAGACAATGGCTTTGTTAGTGGATCTGCAATGTTTTTTTCGGGTGGAACTCTTTCCACTACTCTATCTCCTCGGATTATAATCTCTCTAATAAGGTGGAACCTCCTCAGAACATGCTTAGATTTCCGATGAGACCTAGGTTCTTTCGCTTGAGCAATCGCCCCATTGTTATCGCAATATAAGGAGATCGGCTCCTCGCTACCCGGCATGGCTCCCAAAGCTACGATGAACTTCTTCAACCAGACTCCCTCCTTTGCTACATCTGATACAATAATGTACTCCACTTCTGTAGTCGAGTCAGCAGTAGTATCTTGCTTGGAACTCTTCTAGCACACTGCTCCTCCATTCAAGGTGTACACATACCCTGAATTCGACTTGCTATCATTGACCTCATACTGAAACTTGAGTTCGTGTAGTCTTCAACCTTAAGACTATTACCTTTATATACTAGTAAAAGATCCTTAGTCCTTCTCAAGTACTTAAGGATACAGTTTACTGCTTTCCAGTGCTCTAAGCCTTGATCCGCCTGATACCTGCTCGTGACACTCAGAGCATGCGCTATATCAGGCCTAGTACATAGCATGGCATACATGATAGACCCTATTGCTGATCTATATGGTATCATATCCATGTTCGTCCTTTCTTCTGGAGTCTTTGGTGACATACTCGTAGAAAGCGATATCCCATGTCTCATCGGTATGAGACCTCTCTTGGAATTTTTCATGCCAAACCTTTCGACAATGGTTTCTATGTACCTGGATTGGGACAAGCCAAGCATCCTCTTGGATCTATCTCTATAGATTCTAATCCCCAAGATATAGGATGCTTCCCCTAAGTCCTTTAGGGAGAAGTGTCTAGATAACCAAGCCTTTACTGTGGATAGCATTCCTACGTCATTCCCAATGATCAAGATGTCATCCACATATAACACCAAAAAGGTGATAGCGCTCCCTCTAATAAAACAAGGGCTCCGTCGGATATCTTATATCCGAACCTCTACTCATCGCAAATGCCTACCATATGTGTGTGACCCTCTAGGCCCAATATCGAGCTGGCCGTGAGTCATACCTGTCAGAACTCCTTCTAACTTAGTGAATTATTATCTCTGTAATAATTCACTTGACTCATCGACTACGGATGTACTAGGCCACTACGCCATAATCCCCAGACGATACAGGGGAATCAAATCCATTGGACCTGTTTGTCCTTAGTTACCGTGTACCTATAGTCCCTCATTCATCTAATATCTCAGAGATCGTATATCGAGCATGTCGCTGTCAGACCCATATGATTTCTACTCGAGTCTCGCTCTAATCGGATTCTCCCGAAGAACTCTTTCTCTCTCAACCCGAATGACCCTGGCCAAGGATTTGTCTGAGCAAAAACACAAAGGATATTCCTGCTAGTCATAGGTGCCCAGCAAGCCAATCACGTGAGTGATGGCACGTGTGACTTAATATAGAATCTTTTTGCTTATTATATTTTGACATATATCACTTTATAACTATTGCATAAATGCAAATATATATTGTGATGTCCTTGGATTTGTACAATGGGAATCGGATCGTGATGAGATCACGATAGTGAGATCGATTCGCCTTTAAACACATATCCTAAATAATCCCGGTCATAAGTTACTCGAGAGGGATATCGTGATAACCGGACAGACTGGTGTGCTGTATACCCGTCCATATGATGGACGAAGCTGGTCTCATAGTTGCTTGTGTAGGGACACTAGGGATATAGTACAGGTGCTCATTGGAGAATGAGTTCACTGATTGATCCGCTTACGGAATGCTGGATGGTTGATGATGCCTTATTGTCAGACAGCGATTCCGTAGTCCTAGTGGTGTATCTGGTCCTTAGACTTGAGACACCAAGGATGTCCTGTATAAGTGCTCCACTCTTTGATACCGGACTTATAGGTTTTGGCGTCCCGCATCTAGTACAACCGGTCATTGGGAGTGGTAGTCGACCTTACGAGGGCTATTGAGTGTCGATAGAGGATCATCCACTCTCGGCGTCATGAGAGGAATATCCCATGTGTTCTTGCTCGGACAAAAATCCTCGGCCAGGTCATTCGGGTTGAGAGAAATGAGTTCTCCGAGAGAATTCGATTAGAGCGATACTAGAAGAAACCGTATGGGTCCGACAACACCATGCTCTATATACGGTCTCTAGGATATTAGATGGATGAGGGACTATAGGTATACGGTAACTAAGACAGACAGGTCCAATGGATTGGATTCCCAGAATGCGTCGGGGACTACGGCGTGGTGGCCTGAAATCCGTCCGTAATCGATGAGTCGAGTGAATTATTACAGAGATAATAATTCACTGAGTTAGAAGGAGTTCTGACAGGTATGACTCACGACCAGCTCGATATTGGGCCTAGAGGGTCACACACATATGGTAGGCATTGCGATGAATAGAGGTTCGGATATGAGATATCCGACGGAGCCCTTGTCTTATTGGATGCAGATCCAATACCTACTAAGGGAGGACCCATTAGGGTTTGACAGGGGACCTCTATAAATAGGAGGGATTCAGAGTCCCATAGGCTAGAGAGCTTTTGTTTGCCTTTTCCTATTCTCCTCTCCATCTCCACCTCTGAGCAGGCCTGGAGTTTTGAGGAGCGTCGTCGCAACCTTACTGTGTGGATCACCGCTAGAGAGGAGAACGCTTGACCTCCTTCACCCTCTCCTAAGGATCTGCAAGGAAACAGGGATATACGATCTCCCTAGGTAACACAATCTACTTTATACGCAGTTTCATGTTTCGCGGATTTTGGAGTACCAATCTTCGCACGACGACGAACATCTCTTTGGGAATCGGGGATTTTGTTTTCTTGTTCTTCTGCTGTGCATGTGATGTCGCCCCCAAGGATTTCCCAACAATTCCTCTTATGATGCCTAGAGTGTATGATCATTTATCGACACTTAATAGCTCTCGTAAGGTCGACTACCCCTCCCAATGAGCAGCTGTACTAGATCTGGGACAGCCAAGCCTATAAGTCTGGTATCAAAGAGTGAAGCACTCATACAGGACAACCTTGGTGTCTCGAGTCTAAGGACCAGATATAACACTAGGACTATGAAATCGCTATCTGACAATAAGGCATCATCAACCATCCAGCATTCCGTAAGCAGCTCAATAAGTGAACTCATTCTCCAATGAGCACCTGTACTGTATCCCTAGTGTCCCTACACGAGTAGCTATGAGACTAGCTGCATCCATCATATGGACGGGTATGCAGCACACTAGTCTATCCGGTTATCATGATGTCCCTCTCGTGTAACCTATGACCAGGATTATTTAGGATATGTGTTTAAAGGTGAATCGATGTCATTTTCATGATGTCATCACGATCTGATTCGCATTACACAAATCCATAGACATCACAATATATATGTGCATATATGCAATATTTATAAAATGATATATGCCAAAATATAATAAGCAAAAAGAATCTATATCAAGTCACACGTGTCATCACTCACGTGATTGGCTTGTTGGGCACCTATGACTAGCGGCAGCAGGCAGGCTGCAAGTGCCAGCATACACAGATGGCAACGCTCCCATCTACGAGGGCAGCAACAGTTGCTGCCCTTTCTCGCTATTGCATCAATGATTTGTTGGGAAATCTTGGGGGCGACATCACATGTGCAGCGGAAGAATAAGAAAACAAAATCCTCGATTCCCAAAGAGATGTTCGTCGTCGTGCGAAGGTTGGTGCGTAAAATCCGCAAAACTTAAAACTGCGTATAGAGTATATTATGTTACCTAGGGAGATCGTATATCCCTGTTTCTTTACAGATCTTTAGAAGAGGGTGAAGAAGGTCAAGCGTCTTCCTCTCTAGTGGTGATCCACACTACAGGGCTGCGACGACGCTCCTCAAAACTCCAGGCCTGCTCTAAGGTGGAGAGGGGGAGGAGAATAGGAGAGGCAAGCAAAGGCTCTAGCCTATGAGGCTCTAAATCCCTCCTATTTATAGAGGTCCCCTGTCAAACCCTAATGGATCCTCGCCTAGTGGGTATTAGATCTGCATTCAATAACCCTAGCCTTTCAGATTAGTGGATCTTTATCCAATAATCTCTCATGGGCTCTTATTGGATCTCGTCCATGGGATCCAATAATTCAGGGCCTTATTGGATATCCAATAAGACAATGGCTCCGTCGAATATCTCATATCCGAACCTCTACTCATCGCAATACCTACCATATGTGTGTGACCCTCTAAGCCCAATATCGAGCTGGCCGTGAGTCATACCTGTTAGAACTACTTCTAACTCAATGAATTATTATCTATGTAATAATTCACTTGACTTATCGACTACGGACGTACTAGGCCACTACGCCATAGTCCCCAAACGATATAGGGGAATCCAATCCAATGGACCTGTCTATCCTCGATTACCGTGTACCTCTAGTCCCTTATTCATCTAATATCCCAGAGATCGTATATCGAGCATAGTGCTGTCAAACCCATATGGTTTCTACTCGAGTCTCGCTCTAATCAGATTCTACCAGAGAACTCTATCTCTCTCAACCCAAATGACCCTGGCTAGGGATTTGTCTGAGCAAGAATGCATGAGATATTCCTCTCATGATGCCAAGAGTGGATGATCCTCTATCGACACTCAATAGCCCTCGTAAGGTCGACTACCACTCCCAATGACCAATTGTGCTAGATCTAGGACAGCCAAACCTATAAGTCTGGTATCAACGAGTGAATCACTCATACAGGACATCCTTGGTGTCTCAAGTCTATGGACCAGATATACCACTAGGACTACGGAATCGCTGTCTGACAATAAGGCATCATCAACCATCCAGCATTCCGTAAGCGGATCAATCAATGAACTGATTCTCCAATGAGCACCTGTACTATATCCCTAATGTCCCTACACGAGCAGCTATAAGACGAGCTGCATCCATCATATGGACGGGTATACAGCACACCAGTCTATCCGATTATCACAATGTCCCTCTCGAGTAACCTATGACCGGGATTATTTAGGATCTGTGTTTAAAGGTGAATCGATCTCATTATCGTGATCTCATCACGATCTGATTCCCATTGCACAAATCAAAGGACATCACAATATATATATATATATATATATATATATATATATATATATATATATATATATATATATATATATATATATATATATATATATATATATATATATATATATATATATGCAATAGTTATAAAGTGATATATGCCAAAATATAATAAGAAAAATGATTCTGTATCACGTCACGCGTGCTATCACTCACGTGATTGGCTTGTTGGGCACCTATGACTAGCACGATTTTGATGTCAAAAGTTTCTCTAAAATACAACACATAGTTTAAAACTAATCTATCGCACGAACAACCTGGCTTTGATACTACTGTTGGGAAATCTAGGGGGTGACATCACATGCACAACGGAAGAACAAAAAATAAAATCCCCAAATATCCTAAAAATGTGTCGTCATCATGCGAAGATTGATGCGTAAAATCTATAAAACTGAAAACTACGTATATGAAAGATTGTGTTACCTAGGGAGATCATATATCCTTGAATCCCTATAGATTTGTAGGAGTGAGTGAAGAAGGTCAAGCGTCATTTTCTCTAGCGGTGATCCATATAGTAGGGATGCGATTATGCTCCTCAAATCTCCAAACCTGCTATTCGAGGAGGAGAAGGGGATAGGAGAATAGAAGGTGGCAACCAAGAGAAGCTCTAGCCTATAAACCTTTGGTTCCCTCCTATTTATAGAGGCCCCATATCAACTTAACCCTAATGAATCCTGCCCTATTGGGCATTGGATCTCCATCTAACTACCAAAGCCTCATAGATTAGTAGATCTCTATCCAATAATCTCTTATTGGCTCTTATTGTATCTCTTGCATAGGATCCAATAATTCATATGCTTATTGGATATCCAATAAGATAGGGTCTCTAGCAGATATCTCATATTTGAATCTCTACTCATCGCAAAGCCTACCATATCTGTGTGACCCTCTAGGCTTAATATTGAGCTGGCTGTTAGTCATACATATTAGAACTTCTTTTGACTTAGTGAATTATTATCTCCATAATAATTTACTCGACTCATCGATTGCCGACGTAATAGGCCACTATGCCGCAGTCCCTAGACGATATAGGGGAATCCAACCCATTGGACATGTCTGTCCTCAGTTACCGTGTACCTATAGTCCCTCATCCATATAATATTCAAGAGATCGTATACCATACATAGTGTTGTCAGACCCATACGGTTTCTGCTTGAGTCTTGTTCTTATCGAATTCTCTCAAATAACTCTTTCTCTCTCAATCCGAATGACCCTGGCTAGGGATTTGTCTGAGCAAGAATACATGATATATTCCTCTTATGATACTAAGAGCGGATGATCATCTATCGACACTCAATAGCCCTCGTAAGGTTGGCTACCACTCCTGATGATTGGCTGTGCTAGATCTGGAACCTCTAGACCTATAAGTCCGGTATCAAAGAGGGGAGTACTCATACATGACATCTTTAGTATCTCAAGTTTAAGGACTAGATATACCGTTGGGACTAGGGAATCACTATCTAATAATAAAGCATTATCAACCATCCAGCATTCCGTGAGCGGATCAATCAGTGAACTCATTCTCCAATGAGCACCTACATTGTAGCCCTAGTGTCGCCACATAAGCAACTATAAGATCAGCCACCTCCATCATATTTATGGGTATACAATACACTAGTTCTTCTAGTTATTCGAGAGGTTATCTCGATGTCCCTCTCGAATAACCTATGTCCGGGATTATTTAGGATATGTGTTTAAAGGTGAATCGGTCTCATTATCGGGATCTCTTCACGATCCTATTCCTATTACACAGATCCATGGACATCACAATAAATAAATAAATAAATAAATAAATAAATATATATATATATATATATATATATATATATATATATATATATATATATATATATATATATATATATATATATATATATATATATATATATATATATATATATATATATATATATATATACACATGATTTGCTTATTGGGCACCTATAACTAGTAAGATATAAAACTTCCACACCTATAAGTTCGGTATCAAATTGTGTAGTAATCATACAAGACATCCTTGGTGTCTCAAGTCTAAGGACTAGATACACTACTGAGATGACAAAATCGTTATTTGACAATAAGGTATCATCAACTATCCAGCATTTCGTGAGTGGATCAATCAGTAAACTCATTCTCTATTAAGCACTTGTGCGGTATCCCTAGTTTCCCCATATGAGTAGCTATGAGACTAGCTACCTTCATCATATAGATGGATATACAACATACCAATCTATTTGGTCATCTCATTGTCCCTCTCGAGTGACTTATGACCGAGATTATTTAAGGTCTATGTTTAAAGGCGAATCAGTTTCATTATCGTGATCTCATCATAATCCGATTCACATTGCGTAGATCCATGTACATCACAATATATATAACATGTAAGATAAAATGATAAAAATACTAAATAATATAATAAGTAAAAATAATGTATATCATATCACATGTGCCATCACTTACGTAATTGGCTTGTAGGACACCTATGACTAACAATCTCTCACTTGACCAAAAGTCAATCTATGTCTGATCTTCATTAGACCCTTATGACACTCAAAGATAATATAAAACAATAGCTTTGTCAGTGGTTCTATGATGTTATCTTTGTTGAATCTCGAATTTTGATGATGAAATCAATTGATTTATGATATAATCATGTATTGAGAAAAGTGATACACGACTAACTACGATGATGAAAAGGCAAAACAATTAGAGAATCAAACGTTGGGCCGAAGTCAAGGATCGGGCATCGGGCCGAAAGAATTGAACAATGCGCTAAGAATGAATGGATCAGGCATTACACCGAAGGTTCAGATGATGCACTAAAAGCTCATCGGGTGTTCATCAAAAGTTCACTAGAAGTTCAGATAAACAATTGACATGCCGAACAACTAAGATTGCTAGTATTGTAATTGTTTTAGCCTTAATCATCGTAGTTAGGTGTCAATTTGAGTTAGTTTGGGAAGTAATCCTATGAACTCATTAGGGGCCACTAGGCTCGAATCATGGCTAAATTGGAGCCACGATAGGTGGTGGTACTACTAGGACTGGTAGTGGAATTGCTTGAGGCTCGACCTCCCAAGTAGTGACTGGGCGATGGTATCATCGGTAGTTAATGCTATCAAGTGGTGGTATCGCTAGAGCCCAATCTCTGAGACTTTGTCAGGTTATCGTACCACTTAGACTAGCGATAGTACTGCCAAAGCAGGGTTGTCATGTGATAGTACCATCCAATAATGACAGTGGTACCGCTAGTACCCTGAAAACTTAAGATAAGATACATTTTGGTTCCATTTTTAAAGTCATTTGAGGTCTATAAATACTCCATTTTTTTCTACTCTAAGCACGAAAAGTGAATAAAAAATTTATGATCTAAGTGAGAAAACGCTATTATAATTCCTTGAGAGTTCCCCTCCTCTTTTCTAAGTATAATTTCTATTTAAGGGAGGGCTGAGAGAATCGTAAAGGTTATCTCCTAAAATTACGAAAAGAAGAATAGAGCTATAAGAGAATAGTTGATTTTTACCTATTAAAAAAAGTTTAATAGTGAAAATCAATAACCTCAATGAACGAAAAATAAGCACGAAAATCAAAAACATAAACTACTTTACATCGTCATGTACTTCTACGTATTGGTTGTTAGGCCTTTATCAGAAAGTTCATTGTTCTCAGCCTTTGCTAGGTAAAGTGACAACATAGCACATTCTTTTTATGGATCCACGTGGCTGTGGAAGACTACTGCATATGGTGATGAACTTCCTGTCTTAAGTGCTGATTTGTCATTGGTTTTATCCAAGTTTACTTTCTTTTAGTATCGATTTATGTTGCTTTGGTTTATCAATTGGCCTACAGAGGAATAAATCTTGAAGTTGATTTAGGAAGATACCAAGGAACACGGAAATCTCCACAACCAACTGGAACTTATCAGCTAATGTTCTCTGTTCTCTAGTCTCCACAGCCAACTGGATAAAGCCATTTTTGTTGGAAGTTACTTTCTCTACGCAGCATGTTCTTTGCGCTTTGTGAGTTTGATTTACCATGTTTTTGAAATGGAGATGCAATCTTAGTGGTCAACCACACTGTTTTGACCTCTTGAATCAACCAGGACCAGTTTAGACTTGCTTACTTCTTAGGAGAAACTGCAGAATTGAATAGTTCTTCTATCATCACATCATCAATAGAGGGATACAGAACAACATTAACATTACGCATGTTCGCTAGAAATATCTAGACAGAAGTACTAACCTATATTTGGCACACATTGAGAAGATTCCACCACGAAACATTGACAAATCAAGTGACAGGACAGTTTCAAATACTAGATTTATACGCACGTCCACATGTCTTATAGTTGCTCTTCCTCTTCTACTCTTCTGCCTCAAATGCCGGCACCGGGAAGCTGTCGGAGAGCCCAGTGCCAGTCTTGAAGGTGATCTTCCCGGAGGAGGGATCGTCGATGAACACTTCGACGACAGAGAGCCAGAGAAGTAGCTCCTTGGTCTTGACACCTGTGATCTTCTTCAGCTTGCGTTGCTCCACGAAGGCGGTCACCTCGGTGGCATAGGAGACGTGCTGCTTGATCTTCTTGAACGTGTGCTCTATCTTCTTCTTCTGGACGAGCCACATGAATCCACTTGCGCGGTGGTAGCCGAATTCCTGGACGTCCTCCAGGGGTAGCAGTCCCTTGGGGAGGCCCAGCTCTTGGAGTAGTTGCATGGATTTCTTCTTACAGAGGGCAAGATCTCCATGGTAGACCTCGGCCTCAGCCTTGTAGTTCTCGATCAACTGCATCGCCATCCTCGCTAACTAGCTTGGACTATAAACACCGAGAAACGAATTAACGAAGAAAAAGAAAGCTTCAGGGGATGAGAAGGCTCAAGGCTGGTTGTGAAAGATGGAGGAGAGGTGGAAGAATTTATAGGACGGGACTGCTGCCACAAACAACAGTCTTTGGACCAATGCATTGGCAAAGGAAGTCAACTTCGATGGGCTACTTCTCGCTGCATTCTTGACTTTGGATGATTTAGCTGTGACAGCTTGAAATCGTCTCCCATGGATCTGACGTCCTAACGTAAATGCAACGTAGCATTTACGTTGCAGGCGCAGTTTGGTTGGAAGTTGGACGTCTACGCCAATCTCTGTGTTTATTTGAATGTCAATGGAAGTAAGAGCGGTGTAATAATAATACCTTCAACAAGACGCTAAAATGTTGTCGCGGTCAACTTGAGGCTGAATTGCTCTTTTCGATTAGTCAACGTTGGAGTTCGGCTTAGCTAAAACATTCTAATTGTATATTTTATTATACAAATAATGTAGCTGGCTGTAGTCTAGTCTTGGCACTCAAGTTGCAAGCCTTGACCCAAGTCCAACATCTCCGTCAATCTCATATACTAATTTTATGTGGCAGGAGCAAGACTGGTTCAAGTGGCGACAATTGGCTCCTTCCAAATTGAGGCTGACTTCCCTAGTAAATGTCGAGTTGGAGGTTTGGCTTCATGCATTTTGCTTTGGATTGTTTTTCTTTTCTATATATTAAAGTCTTCTTTTTGATATGTTTGTATGCAACAATCTGAAATGAACATTTTACGCAAATGAAAGTGAAGGAACAATCACAAGTAAGATCAAGCATACCCAAGTTTGATCACAATTTCGTATAAGCAATATTTCACATTTTGTCAGAGCCTCAAATTTTAGAAGCAATTGGTTTTACCCGTTCAAATTTGAAATAACATTAAACTATTAATTAAAAATATTTTATTATAAATTTATAATAATATACTTATTAAACCTTTATAAGTTAGTCTAATTTTTTTTATCAACTTTCAATATAAGTCGAGATCAGACATTACAATTGATGTAATTGACTTATAGTTATTAGAATTGAATAAAAAAATAACCAGATCAAAACAGTAGAAATAAAAGATGAGATACTGAGTTGGAGAGGATTTGATGGATGATGTGGAGTTTAGGGAGAGTCACCTCAAGTTTGTTCATATTAAAATTTATTATGAACTAAGAAATAAAATCTGGTAGGGACTGAAGTACAAGGTCTAAGCACAGGTCATCTTCTAGAACCATTTTTAGACTTGCGTATTTCTCGATCCACTCAATGATATTAAGGACATGGTTTTGAACTAGTGTTCCCTTAGTTATCCTGGTACGAAATAGACTCTTGGATCTCTCATATCGTTGAGTCCTTCCCTGTTCCTCAAATAATCTACAGAGATACAAGAGAATGGATCTGACATCTATCTTTTCATGTTGTCTCTATAACTCAAGAGTCATAAAGCCTAACATGTAACACTAAGCAAGAGTGGAGTCATCTATACACTTCACATAGCAATCGATTTCATCCTCGCTTGCCCCTTCCTCGGGCATAGGCATTACTGTATCAAGGATATACGTGATTTTTTTTGCCGTGAGAATGATTCTCAGATTGCGGAGCCAATCAGGGTAATTTGGACTAGTGAGGTAGTTGACATCAAGTATATCATGTAAGAGATTTGAATGCGACATATTTTTGAAAATAAAGATGTAGTAGAAATAAATAACATGCAGATTTTGGAGAAAAATAAATAATTAAGATAAGGACTTCTATCTTAATCTGCTCCCACTATTTTCTCGCGAATCACACAACTCCCTCAAGTATGTGAATCGGAGACCCTTGGTAGATCTCTAGTGGGGATTGGGATACAATTGGCGTCTTAACGTAACTTCGAGTGACTTGACTAATTATGCTAAGCTCGTAAAGGTAGGCAACTTTTGACAATCACAACTCCTTGTGATTTTTGTCTTATTCGGTCTTCGAACCAACATGAATTTGAGTGACTTGACCAACCATGGTGTTTAGTTAAGTCATCACCATCATTACAAGATGAGTTTGATTTAATATTATGCCATCGAGTGACTCAACCAAGCATACTATGTCAGAAAATCACGAAATAGGTGAGCCTCGAATGACTCGACCAACTCAACTTACGTCGAGAATCGGTCCCTACCTATAACGATGGAAGGCCACATTGGTCAATCTGATTACCTCACGTTTATCGACTTAATATTATAAAGAGAGGGGATTTTTTATTTGGTCTCCTAATATGATGTGTCACACACATACATATTTAATATATATCTATATCTCATGTAAATATTATATATATATATATATATATATATATATATATATATATATATATATATATATATATATATATAGTAGGTGTATAAATAATCATACATCAAATGAGTAAACACATCAGATGATCATGGACCATATCCTAATGTGATCAGGTCTGAGCTAATAGGCCTAATCACTCATATCAAGATATATATGTGCGGTGGCACATCTCCTTGCCCTATGATCCCCCATCTCGTCATCGTCGGTTCCATCGGCATCTCGATGCATCTCCATGTGTTGCGATCGTCCATCTCAGCCTCATGGGTCCCGCTATCGTTTTCATGCTCCCGTTGCACCTCCTCGTGTGATTACAACTTAATCATAGGCACATAGGCTCGACAATAAACGAGAAATAAATTAGTGGCTTATAGGCCCCAATAATAATTATAATCACATGTACACATACATCACATGATCCATGATCATCATTCCACCTCATACATCATATATAATAATAAATTTAATATTTTAATTAATTAATATTTTCTGAAATCATGGACATGTATGGAATTTTCTGAATTATGAAGGGTATTTTCATAATTTGGATAGACGAACAGAACTAGAATTCTTAAATTCATAGGGGCAAAACTAACTTTTTACCCAAAAACCAAAACCCCTTTCTCCACTGCTTGTTGTGGTCCCCGCCACCCTTTCCGGCCCTCTATGGCCGGGGGCAAGGGTGCCGCCCTTGCTTGCGGGGAGCTCTACTCGCGGGCGGGCGCCTCTGTTGGGGCTCGCGTGCAGGCACAATGGCGGAAGGCACCACTTGCACTCGTGGGCAAGCGGCTCGCCCGTGGGCCCAATGCTCGTGCGTAGGCTACTAGTGCGGTGCCACCGCATACAGGCGTAATGCCCGCATGCATCGCTGCTTCGCCAGGCTAGCGCCCCTGTGGGCCTTACTGCACATGCGAGTAGTTTCCCCCGCAAGCGCAGGGCCCACAGGTGCTGCCCCTTGTCGGGGCAGCGCCCGTAGGCATCGCCCCCGACGGTGTAGTGCCCACCCCCACGGGCAGCACTCTTGGGTACTTGTCGCAGACAGGCTGTCGGTCGTCGATAGCCAACAACAAGCCGCTTGCATGCAGATGGCCAAGGCTACAAGTAACCTTTGGCCTCTTTTGTGTGGGCAACAAGAGCAACAATAGTTGCTACCCTTTCTCGCCTTTGGCGTCAACGATCTTGATAACAAAATTCTTCCTAAAACATAACATATGTAGTTCAAAACCAATATATTACAGGAATAACCTGGCTCTGATACCATTGTAGGAAAATCTAGGGGTGACATCACATGCCAAACGGAAGAACATAAAACAAAAAATCCCCGAATCTCCTAATACGTGTTCGTCGTCATGAGTAGATTGGTGCGCAAAAACCCACGACACAAAAACTCACATGTGAGACAATTGGGTTACCTAGGGAGATCGTATATCCCTGAATCCCTACAGATTTGAAGGAGTGGATGAAGGAGGTCAAGAGCCCTTCTCTCTAGTGGTGATCCACACAACAGGGTTGCAATGACGTTCCTCAAATCCCTAGGCCTACTATATAAGGAGGAGAAGAGGAGAGAAGAATAGAAGGTGGCTACTAGGAATCCTAAGCCTTTGGGCCTTTAGTTCTTTCCTATTTATAGGGGCCCCTAGTTAACCCTAATAGATCTTGCCCTATTGGGTATTGGATCTCTATCCAATTACACAAGCCTCTTAAATTAGTGGGTCTCTACCCAATAATCTCTTATTAGCTCTTATTGGATATCATCCATGGGATCTAATAATTCATGGGCTTATTGGATATCCAATAAGATAGGGGCTTCAACGGATATCTCATATCCAAACCTCAACTCGATATAACACTTGACAAGTATGACTCACGGCCAGCTCGATATTGGGCATAGAGGGTCACACACATTTGGCAAGCATTGCGATGAGTAGAGGTTCGGATATGAGATATTCGACGGAGCCCTTATCTTATTGGATATCCAATAAGCCCCTAAATTATTGGATCCCATGGACGAGATCCAATAAGAGCCCATGAGAGATTATTGGATAGAGATCCACTAATCTAAAGGGCTTGGGTTATTGGATGTAGATCTAATACCCAATAGGCGAGGATCCATTAGGGTTTGATAGGGGACCTCTATAAATAGGAGGGATTCAGAGCCTCATAAGCTAGAGCCTTTGCTTGCCTCTCCTATTCTCCTTCCCCTCTCCACCTCAAAGCAGGCGTGGAGTTTCGAGGAGCGTCGTCGTAGCCCTACTGTGTAGATCACCGCTAGAAAGGAGGACGCTTGACCTCCTTCACCCTCTCCTAAGGATCTCCAAGGAAATAGGGATATACGATCTCCCTAGGTAACACAATCTATTATATACATGGTTTTTCAATTTTGTGGATTTTGCGCACCAATCTTTGCACGAAGACGAACATCTCTTTGGGAATCAGGGATTTTTTTTCTTGTTCTTCTGCTGCGCATATGATGTCACCCCCAAAGATTTTCCCAACAACACTTACCATATGTGTGTGACCCTCTAGGCCTAATATCAAGCTTGCCATGAGTCATACCTATCAGAACTCATTTTGGCTTAGTAAATTATTATCTCCATAATAATTCACTCGACTCATCGACTACGAACGTACTAGGCCACTACGCTATAGTCCCCAGACGATATAGGGATATCTAATCTTTTGGACCTATCTATCCTCAATCTATGTACCTATAGTCCCTCATTTTTATAATATCCCAGAGATCATATACCAGGCATGATGCTGTCAAGCCTATACGGTTTCTCCTTGAGTGTCGCTCTAATCGGATTCTCTCGGAGAACTCTTTTTCTCTCAATCCGAATGACATTGACCAAGGATTTGTTTATGCAAGAGCACACGGGATATTCCTCTCATGATACCGAGAGTGGAAGATCCTCTATCTGTTAGGATCAAGAGGTCGGCACTAAGAGGGGTGAATTAGTGCAGTGGAAAGATTACGTCTTGATTAAAAATTCATTCGATAAAAATCATTTCCAACAAATACCTTTTCATAAAGATCTTAACTTGAAACCCATTTATAAATGTATTAAAAGCAGTAAGCGATTAAAGAGGTTTGCAGTAAAGATAAATTGCATAAATATAAATGCAAACTAGATTTTAGAGTGGTTCGGACAATACTACAGCTTGCGCTGGGCGGTACCACCGCCTAGTGTCAGTCGACACTAACATTGTCCTGGGCGGTACCACCACCCAAGTTTGGTGGTACCATCGCTTGGGGGGCAGTGCTGGGCGGTACCATCACCCAGACTAGCAGTACCACCGCTTGGCACCCTACCAGGGGTGGTACAACCACCCAAACTGGTGGTACCACCGCTTGACATAGTCTCGAAGACTGTGCTATAATGGTGAGACTTCTTGGGGCACTGTTTGGGCTTCTTATTAGGCCCAACATAGTTCTTACATGGGCCTAGCTAGCCCCTAATTGGGTTGGCCCAAATCTAAGCCCAATTACGTGCTAACTATGAAATCCTAAGACATTTGCTAAGCAAAACAAATCCCTATGTCTATTCTTCCGGTGAGCTTCCGACGAACTTTCGGCGAACTCTTATACTTTACGATGAACTTCTTGGCGAGTTCTGACGAGCTTCTCTAGTAATCTCCAAGACTTTTTAGCTGGTTCCTCCAGAACTTTCGATGAACGTTCGAACTTTCGACGAACTCTCGAACTCCCAATGTAATCGCGTTCTTGACTCCGAGACTTTATTTTGCTTCATGCCTTGCTATCGTAGTTAATCCTACACATGTAAAACCACACTTCGATCTAGACAATTAATACTAAGCATTAATCAAGTTGTCTGGCATGTCATTGGTCCCTCGATGCTTCGTTCGATTCTTCGGCGCATCGTCCTCTCTTATGGCCTATTGCCCAATCAGCTAGTTGACTCCGCAACTCCGATATTCTTGGTGCAATATCCGTTCTTCTTGGCTTGATGCCCAAATCCATGGCTCGAAGCCTTCTGTCGATACGTTGACCGATCCACTAGCCCGATGTTCAATCTTCTGACATGTTTCTCCAGCATAACATGATTTTTCCTGCTTTAATTGTCTTATCCTGATTGAAGCATCCTACGTTACTCAAAATGCAGATTAAAATATAAACACATATCGATTGGTTTCTTCATTAAAATCCAAGATTCAATAATGTCCCCATTTTTAATGATGACAACCAAACGATGACGGAGTTCACCAAACTCCCGGAGTTTAAACAAACTCCCCCTATCAATATGCCTTATTGATAGAAACTCTTGGATTCAAAAATCCAAGCAATATGTCATGATCAAATCATGCATAACATCAATATACTTATACCATACTTCTCCCCCTTTGTCATTAACAAAAAGGAGAAGTTCCAACTATCAAGAGTTTGAGATATCTAAGTTTAATACATTGCATGAAAAACATAATATCCATTTTTTATCATCATGCAAGCTAGTAAAAATTTAGAGTTTTGCAAGTTTATAAATTTTGCTGGATGTGTAAGTTTAGCATTTTTGCTTCTTGAGATAGGCAAGATAACATTTTTTTGTAGTGTTCAAGATAGCAAGTTCTACATCATGCAAGCTAGCAAATTAGAGATGTTCAAGAAAGCAACATTTGCTTCGTGAAATATGCAAGTTTTACAACATATAAGCTAGCAAATTTAAAGATATAAAAGTTGGCATATTTGCTTTTCTTTGTGATGTGCAAGATAGCATATTTTTGCATCTTCTAGCAATTCTTGGTGATGTTCAAGATAGCAATTTCTTCTCTTTTGAGAAGTGCAATTTTTGCTTTTTTCTTGAATTGTGTGAGCTAGCAAATTTGCTTTCTTTTTGCTCCCCTTTGTCATTATCAAAAAGTAAGGAAGACCCTTTATATCAATTTTCAAATTATGACAAAGGTAAATAGCATAGTTGAAAATTCAAGTCATGAATTTCAAAACAATTATTTTATCATGAATATTTCATCATTGCATGCATTATTATCATAAGTTAAAGTATTGCATGTATAACACCAAATCATCATGTATATAAAATATAAAATCATCATTACATGCATGATTCCAAATCATCATTCTAGAGTATTATTTTAGAAAATGGTAATAATTGATTTTCACATTATTTCTAAAATCATAGTGTTGCATGCATTTTTATCTAAGGGAAAAATCATAGTTTGCATGCATCATTCCAAAACATTTCAAGTCATACAAGCCATAAATACAAAGAAATCATGTCATGAAGGATAAGACCAATTAAATATCAAAAGACATGATTCATATAGTAAGTCTCTTCTTTAAATAAAATGTCAAAAAATTATAGGTGTACAAAGAAGAGATCTTGAAAAAGAAATCTCATGTAATTTCAAGAAATCAAGATCATGATTTTGATAAAACTCATTCAAATTCAAATCTTCAAAATCATCAAAAATATTTTCAAAATCATTTTCAAGAGATTCACAAAAGTGATACAAATAGATCCATTGATCTCCTTTTTTAAAAACACAATAAAGTAGGAAAAATAAAATTTTCAAGGATAAACCTTTCCTCTTTTTATTTGTTTCAATTTATGTGATTTATTTCATTCATGCATGTCCTTTTTCATTTATGTCAAATAAAAATATGTATCAATTGTTTAGGATCAAAAAATAAATTTCGTCATAAAAACCATCAAGATCAATAAACCATAAATTACTTAAAAATCATCATGCATAATTTTGAAATTTATTAAGCGTGATCATTATACATGACATCAAAATATGGTTTCAAAATATTCAATATTTTCATTGCATAATTACATCATTATGTATCATCGAAATTGATTCCATGAAGCATTTTCGATCAAGATCATTTTGTTTGTCGTAGTCATGCATTTTTCTTTTTAGGTGAATTAACTTTTCATGCTTAGTTTTTCATACAAAAGCCATGCATCATCATTAAGCATGATATCATTAAACATGAAGCATCTTCAATCCAAATCGAGAAACAATATGAAAATCAACATGATACACATTAATGCTTCTTAAAAACACTCATAGGATCATCATTAGATTTAAATCTAACATTTTATTCCATTAACATAAAACATGTAATTTTCATTATCATATTCAAAATTACTAGCATGATCATAATTTTTGCATTTTCATTTTCAAACATGCAATTTTCAAGAAAAATAATTATTCTAAACAAAAAAGTAAATGCATCATGAAAAGCATCAAGTAATTTTGAAATAAATTAGGGGGATTTTGATTACCACATCGTCGAAAGCCATTAAGGCATAGTTTTCCACCTCACCTTTGTTGATTTTCTCTTCGTTTTCGGAGGAGTTTGATTTATCCCAATTTATGTTCTTTTTCTTACTTTCAAAGCAAGTAGTTGTGTTCTTTTTGTTCTTTAATTTTTGTTTCATAAACTTTTAAATTTCATAATAAGTTCAAGTTCACCATCACTTGAGCTTATGCTCGAGTGGTCTTCAATTGTTCTAAGTTTGAAATCTTCCTGTTCTTTAGAAGATGGTTCTCAAGTTCTTTATGTGCATTACACGTCATTTCATAGGTCATTAAGGACCCTATTAGATCTTCGATTGGAAATTGGTTCAAGTTTTTCGATTCTTGAATAGCCATTATTTTTTAATCCCAACTCTTATTAAGAGAACACAAAATCTTGTTTATAAGTTCAAAATCCGAAAAACATTTGCCAAGAGCTTTTATACCATTGACGACATCCGTAAAATGGGTGTACATGTCAACAATGGTTTCACTCGACTTCATTCGAAAAGGCTCTAAATCATGCATTAAAAAATTAATTTTTAAATCTTTAACTTTGCTAGTTCCTTCATGTGTGATTTCAAGAGTGCGCCAAATATCGAAAGCTGTTTCGCAAGTAGAAACACGATTAAACTCATTTCTATCTAAGGCGCAAAATAAGGCATTCATAGCCTTTGCATTTAGAGAAAATGTCTTCTTCTCCAAATCATTCCAATGGTTCATTGGAAGAGAAGACATTTGAAAACCAGATTCAACTATATGTCATAAATTGAGATTCAATGAAAGCAAAAAAACTCTTATTCGAGTTTTCCAATAAGTGTAGTCCGTCCCATTGAAAAAGGGAGGATGAATGAAAGAGTGACCTTCTTGAAAGCCGAAAAGAGTTATTTCTCTTAGATGTTAAACCAAATGAGAAATACGAGGCCCTGATACCAATTGTTAGGATCAAGAGGTTGGCACTAAGAGGGGGGTGAATTAGTGCAGCGGAAAATTACATCTCGATTAAAACTTCATTCAATGAAAATTGTTTCCGACGAAAACCTTTTCATAAAGATCTTAACTTAAAACCCGTTTGTAAATGTATTGAAAGCAGTAAGCAATTAAAGAGGTTTATAGTAAAGATAAATTGCATAAATATAAATGCAAACTAGATTTTAGAGTGATTCGATCGTCGTGACCTACATCCACTTCGCCTATTCCTCTTCCGTTGAGGCCACCGGCTTCCACGATTGATCTTCTTTCAACAGGCGAAGATCAACTACCCTTTTACACCCCTCTTCTTCTTTTCACGGGTTTAGGAGATAACCCTTACAAGCACTCACTCTCCTCTTACAGAATTCTAACACTTAGACTCGAGGAGGATTCTCACAAAGGATTTCTACAGCGTTTTTCTACCTTTAAACTCTCTGTGCTTGTATGCTTTAACCAGGGATGAGAGGGGTATTTATAGGCTTCAAATTCATTCAAACTTGGAGCCTAAAACTTTCCCATCCCGGGTTCCTTGAGCACGGGCGGTACCACCGCCCAATGTTAGTTGACACTGACACTGTCCTAGGTGGTACCACCGCCCAGGTCTAGCGGTACCACCGCCTAGGGGGCAGTGCTGGTTAGTACCACCCTGCCACCCTGCTAGGGGCGGTACAATCACCTAGACTGGCGGTACCACCGCCTGACATAGTCTCGAAGATTGTGCCACGATGGTGAGACTTCATGGGACACTGTTTGGGCTTCTTATTGGGCCCAACACAGTTCTTACATGGGCCTAGATGGCCCCTAATTAGGTTGGCCCAAATCCAAGCCCAATTATGTGCTGACTACGAAATCCTAAGATATTTGCTAAGCAAAACAAATCCCTATATCTTTTCTTCTAGCAAACTTCCGACGAACTCCTGGACTTCACGACAATCTTCTTGGTAAGTTCAGATGAGCTTCTCTAGCAAGCTTCGAGACTTCTCGGCTGGTTCCTTAAGAACTTCCAACGAACGTCCAGATTTCCAATGAACTCTCGAACTCCCAACGTAATCGCGTCCTTGACTCCAGGACTTCATTTTGCTTCATGCCTTGCTATCATAGTTAATCCTGCACATGTAAAAACACACTTCGATCTAGACAATTAATACTAATCATTAATGAAGTTGTCCGGTATATCATTGGTCCCTCGACGCTTCGTCCGATTCTTCCGCGTATCATCCTCTCTTGCGACCTATTGCCCAATCGACCAGTTGACTGTGCAACTCCGATATCCTTGGCACAATATCTGCTCTTCTTGGCCCAATGCTCGAATCCATGATCAGAAGCCTTCTATCGATATGTCGACCGATCCACCGGCCCGACATCTAATCTTCTGACATGTTCCTCCGACACAAGATGATTTTTCCTACTTTAATTATCTTATCCTGATTAAAGAATCCTACATCACTCAAAATGCAGATTAAAACATAAACATATATCGATTGGTTTTATCATCAAAATATGAGATTCAACACTATCGACACTCAATAGCCATCGTAAGGTTGGATGCCACTCCCAATAACTGACTGTACTAGATCTGGAACTTCTAAACTTATATGTCTGGTATCAAAGAGTGGAGTACTCATACAGGATATCCTTAGTATCTCAAGTCTAAGGACCATATACACTACTGAGACTATGGAATCGCTGTTTGACAATAAGGCATCATCATTCATCTAGTATTTTATGAGCGGATCAATTAGTGAACTCATTCTCCAATGAGTACCTTCACTGTATCCTTAGTGTTCCCACACAAGCAGCTATGGGACCAGCTGCTTTCTTCATATGGATGGGTATGCAACACACCAATCTATCTGGTTATCTCGATGTCCCATTTGAGTAACCTATGACAAGGATTATTTAGGGTCGGTGTTTAAAGGTTAATCGATTTCATTATCATGATCTCATCATGATCTGATTCCCATTTTACAAATCCATGGATATCACAATATATATGCATATATGCAACAATCAATATAAAGTGATAAAAATGCCAAGATATAATAAGCAAAAAGAATGTGTATCATATCACACGTGCCATCACTCACGTAATTATCTTACAGGACACCTATGACTAGTAGATATAAGGGAATCCAATCCAACAGACTTATCTATCCTCAATTAACGTGTACCTATAGTCCCTCATCCATCTAATATCCTAGAGACCGTATACCGGGCATGATGCTGTCAGACCCATACGGTTTTTACTCGAGTCTCGCTCTAATCGGATTCTCCCGGAGAACTCTTGCTCTCTCAATCTGAATAACCCTGGCTAGGGATTTGTTTGAGCAAGAACACATGGTATATTCCTCTCATGACATCTAGAGTGGATGATCCTCTATCATCACAAGAGGAACATTGTATAATGGTTTGTTTATGCTAGCCACTACTCCACATATCATGAATGTAAGTGTGTCCAAGAGGAAACGAGATGAGATGAACAGTGCATACTTGTGGCATTGTAGGCTAGGTCACATCCATGAGGGAAGGATTCAAAACTTGCTAAAGGATGGATATCTAGAGCCATTTGACTATGAGTCATATGCAACTTACAAGCCTTGCCTTTGTAGAAAACTAAGCAACTCCCCTTTTAGTGGAACTGGAGAGAGAGTCATTGAACTGCTAGAACTTATACATAGTGATGTACGTGGACCAATGTCAACTCATATCATATGTGGTTACTCCTATTTTATTATTTTTACTGATGATTTCTCAATGTATGAACATGTGTACTTGATGAAGTACAAGTCTAAGGCTTTTGATAAATTCAAAGAGTATAAGAATAAAGTGGAGAACTAAACTGGAAAGAGTATCAATACTCTTCGATCAGATCAAGAAGGTAAGTACTTGAGTATAGAGTTCATCCAATTCCTCAAGGACCATGACATTCTATCCCAATAGACACATCCTTATACACCTTAGCTCAATTGTGTATCTAAAAGAAGGAATCGTATATTATTAGACATGATGCGGTCCATGATGAGTGTCATTGACATACCCATCTCATTTTGGGGATACGCCCTAGAGACCGCAGTTAAACTTATGAACAGAGTTCCAACTAAGTCAGTAGTATCTATACAATATGAGATATGAAAAGGAAAAAAGCCCGATCTTAAGGTTGTTACGATTTTGGGCTGCCCTGCTCATGTTAAAAGACGCCACCCCGATAAGTTAGAATCGAGGATGGAGCGATACAAGTTCATGGGATACCCCGAAGAAACTTACGGGTATTATTTCTATCATCTCGAGGACCAAAAGGTCTTTATAGCCAAGAGAAAGATGTTTCTTGAAAAGGAACAAATTCTTGGCAGAGACAGTGGGAGCATGAGAGAGTTGAGCGAGATTAGAGAACCTTGCTCAAGCACCACTCCACAGCTCGAGTCTGTTCTCATTTTTTAAAATTTTATAAGGGTCTATTTGTAATATAGGTGCCTAAATTTAAATATTAGAAATGTGATATGATTTATGAAAGATTCATATTAGGTTAAAAAAAAATGGTGGACATGTGTCACTAGCTAACCTAAGGTTAGTGCCACCTATGTTTGTTCTAAGGATGACACGTAGGCTTCTTTCATGCATGCTTGCCACCTAGCAATTCTGATGTTAGCTAAACCTAAGTAATTAAAGGAGAAACTAAAGCAAAACTTAAGAGCTACAACCAACATAAGTTTAAGAAGTGAAGGGAAGAGGAATTGAGGTAGAAGAAGCTTTACTTTGGCTTGAGGTTTTGCATCAATTCTACACATTTGGGACTCAAAATTTTCTAAGACAAGTGTTCTAACCCCTTCCTATATAAATTTTGATCTCTTATTTCATCTTAATTCTGAAAACTTTGAAAGATTTTGGCTTCATACATGATATTTCTATCGTTTGGGTATAAAATAGTGAATCTGGAATTTTTTGAGATTTGACCTTTCTATATTATTCTAGCCATAACTTTTTGCATAGATTCTTGATTTTGAAAAATTCATCCAAAAGTAGACTCATAGCTCTTTCTTTTAATACTAAGATTAATAAATTTGGAGTATACTTACCTACCTAAACTGTTATTTTAACTGGTCTTGTGAAATATGTAAAATAGAGATTGTCGGTTTTGACCTTTCAGTACTCTCTTGCTTATAACTCTCTGTTCAAAACTTTGATTTATGTGAAATATGATTTATTGAAAACTATACTGATAATCCTTTTTGTGTGTATATAAGTTGGAAGATTTGGAGTATAAATGCCTATTGAATCATCTATTCTAATTCACTCGATGAATTCTGCAAAACAGAGATAATGTTCTCTAACCTTTGGTTACTAAATTATTTATAACTCCTTGTTGGAAACTCCAATTCATAAAAAATATAATTTATCTAAAATTAGATTGATACATCTTTGCATGATCCATATTTTGTACAAATTGGAGTATAATTGGTTATCTAAATAATTCATGCAATGTGCCTCTCAAATTCTATTAGAATCGAGCATTGGTCGATTTCATCTATTCTTGTTTCTTTTTGGAAATTAATTTCTGCTAAAATCCTTGCTTCAGTTAAGCTTTACATTATTGCTTTGAGTTCATGTATACTCTTGTCCTATAAGTATTTACATATCTAAATCTGTTATGTAAACATCATGTTTGTATCGTGATGTTTCGTATAGGCATATACATTCCGTTGTTCCACATGTGTTTCCGATATGTCCCAATTTATTATTCACAATACCCTTTTGTACTATGGTATTTGTGGGATAATATGAAACTTTGCTAGAAATAGTAAAGGGTATGTGCCTAGAGCCCACGATGCTCTAGATTATGTTTGGTGGTCATTCAGAAATGGATGTACCACATTATGTTATGATCCCACTTCATCATCTATATGTTTGACATGATATCCATAGCTTTGGTTATGTGCTTCTATATGTTCTTTGGATAAGAATGAAATGTGTGCAATGTCAAATCCGATGTTTGAGCTTGTGTTTCATGTTTGTTATTGATATGCTCCGAAATGTTTCATATACCATTGACATGCTCTGAAACATTTCATACGTCATTGATATGCTCTGAAATGTTTCATCTGCCATTGAGATGCTCCAAAATGCTTTATATGCGAGTGATGTGTTCCGAAGCATTTCATCCGCCATTGATATGTTCTGAAATATTTCATCTGCTATTGATATGCTCCGAAATGTTTTATATGCCATTAATATATTCTGAAACATTTCATACGCCATTGATATATTATGAAACATTTCATATGCCATTAACAGGGTTGGGTCCTACTCAACTAAGAAGCAACTAAAAAAACACTATGAGATTATAATAAACCCCACTTAGCCACCTCTATCCTATAAAGAAGAGTGGCTAGGGTTTATATTTGGGCCTTTGGGCTTCCTAGCCACCGCCCCCTTTTATAGGGTTAGTTGGTTAGGGTTAAGGGCAAAAGGGGTAACTCACTTAGGAAGCAACCCCTAGGGCTAGGGTTTGGAGCCCTATATAACCATGTAGCTTCCATATCTTTGGGAATAAGATCTATCTACAATTGCAGCCATTTGACTGACTTCTAGGAGGGTGGAACCCCTATAGCGTTCCAAGGAGTGATCTCCCTCAAATATCAATCTACATAGAATTCCTTTAGGGTTCTATCGTCTGGTATTAGAGCAGCGATCTTGCTGCTTTTGCTGCCACCTCTACCGCCCACCACCAACCAAGCAATTTCCATAATTGCTCTTAACTTCGCCATCTCCACCGTCATCTTCTGCAGTAGATCTACTTAATCTACTACCGTCACCTCCAATTGCATCAGAGATCTGGCATTCTCCTATCACCAATACCTTTTGCTGCTATAATTTTTCATTCAAAATACCAATAAGAAGTATTTTTATCTATCCTGTTCTGCGAACTCCTTTCGTCATAAAAGTTATCATCTATGCAAATAAAGGATTGCTACAGAAAATTTCAACTGCATATTGTTGCTTTTAACCGATCTATTTGCTTTCCTTCTTGAACAAAATTTCTTATACACTTTATAGATCATCTTGGCTTCAATCTAAGATTGATATATTGAGGAATTCATCTCTAAAAATGTTCTTATATTGCTACATATTTTCATCGCAAACCGGTAAAATTTTTCGATGAGAATTCTGCTATCGCAACCCGCACCAATCTCCTTGCTGTTATGCTGTCAAAATTTTCTTGATTAAATTTATTATCATTGCTGTTATTTAAATTGAGATTTTGCAATCAAATTCTCTCCTCAAATCTCTTGGATTTTGCCAGAAATATTATCGAGAAACTGGTGTTTCTTCGACGACAATTATGCTCATACAAGACAACACCTATCTACAGCAACTTCCACCGATTTATATCAAATCTTTGCTGCAATCTACCATAGATCTAAAACTTTTTTCTTAACCATCATCCACTACCATCACAGCCCTAAAAATCCACCAAACCATACCCTCAAACTGCACCCAAAACAACCAAAAAATAAGCCTAAAATCGCAGCCTACATCCACCAGTCCACCAACCCTTTCGACCACCACTTCTCTCAACTGATATATGCCTTTAACCTGACAACAAAAGAGAGATCTTAATATTATAGATTTAGAGGCATATACTATGGCATTTTAAGAGGCAATCAATGCTAAATTCGAAGCATTTGAGACGTGAATGGAGGATAAGATTCATACTCTCTTTATCGAACTCAGTTTCGGTTGACCACCAAGCCCGAAGAAATCACATCAAGGGGAGAGCCCTGACTAATCACACTAAGCCTAAAGAGATGACTTCTAAGAGAGGGGAGGCTCTATGACTGATCTCCACTATCCACATATGAGGGTGGACTTTCTTAGATGGGAATAAGGAGATCCGATTGGTTGGATCTCGCGCGCGGAGTGATATTTTTAGTACCACAAAACCACGGACACATCTATGGTGGAAATTATAGCTATACATCTTGAAGGAGATGTCATATAGTGGTTTAACTAGTTTGAACACACTTATAGAGTCCTCTCATGATGATAATTCAAAGAAGGACTGCCAATCCGCTTCGGACAAACCGATTACGAGAACAATGACGGACAACTAGCAAAGATCCAACAAACCTCAACCATTCAGGAGTATTAAACCAGATTTGAAAGGTTATCTAATCAAACTCATGATTGGTCTAAAAAATAGCTATTGGGGACCTTCATTGAGGGCTTGAAGTCAGAGATCTGGGGAGAAGTTAAAGCGCGACAACCGTACACGCTTATGGTAGCCATCTCTTTCGCATGACTTCAAGAGGAGCGATTGAACCATGTAGCCCGGAGGACTAGGGTTGCTCCTCGACCAGCAATACTGAAGTCGTCAGCCCCCCTACTGTCAACCAAGCCCCTGAACAAAAAATGTTGACAAGAGAAGAACTTCGGGAGTGATTTACGAAGGGGTTATGTTGGCATTACGACGAGCCATGGAGCCGCGAGCATCACTATAAAAAAGGGAGACTTCTTGTGATTGAACTAATAAAAGAAGAGGTCATTGAACATCTAGAAGAGAGTCTTGAACATGAAGAAGAAGATACAGAAGAAGAGCCACAACCGACTGACTTTATGGTACATATGTTAGCCAGCTACTCAAACCCACAAACGATGAAATTTTGAGGCCTTCTCAAACAACAACCGATCACTATTCTCATTGATACGGGCAGGACTAATAACTTCTTAAACAGTAAGGTTGCTACTTGGATGACACTCCATTTTAAAGGTTGCAGCAAGTTTGATGTAAAGGTCATCGACGGCAGAATCCTAAAGTGTGACCAAAGATGCCCGTAGGTGAAACTATTACTACAAGACCAAGAAATTATCAGTGACTTTTTCCTCCTACCAATTGATGACTATGAGAATATGCTTGGCATTGAATAGCTGACTATGCTAGGTGATGTCTCTTGGAACTTTTCTAAGTTAATTATGAAATTCTACTACAAAGGCAAACAGATCATCCTACGCGGGAAGCGCGGAAGCAACATAACCACCATTTCGACCCAACGAATGGAGAAATTTTTACACAAGGTAAATGGTGGTTTTTTGATGCATCTCCAACAGTAACTAGAGGGGAAAAAAATTGAAATTGAAGATCAAAATCTCACCCAATTGCTTGCTGAATTTGCCAACATTTTTGCTGAGCCGCGTGGTCTTCCTCCTACTCGGCAACATGACCATCGGATTCCAATCCTTCCGGGCAAGCCACCAGTGAACACTCAGCCATACCATTATTCTCATATCTAGAAAGATGAAATTGAAAAGATTGTAAAGGATATGCTTAAAACATGGGTGATTCGGCCAAGTTGCAGCCCCTATTCCTCACTTGTGCTACTTGTACGTAAGAAGGATGGAACTTGGCGGATGTGCATCGACTTCTGAGCTTTAAATGGCATCACCGTCAAGGACAAGTATCCAATACTAGTGGTGGATGAACTTCTTGATGATATAAAAGGAGCTTGAGTCTTCACGAAGTTGGACCTCCGATCCGATTACCACCAAATTCGGGTATGTGAAGACGACATTCCAAAAACTACATTTCGCACACATGACAACTATTATGAATTCTTGGTAATGCTTTTTGGACTTACTAATGCTCCTTCAACCTTCTAAAGTCTCATGAATAATATTTTTTGGAGCTTTCTTCGTAAATTTAAGCTGGTACTTTTCGATGATATTCTCATTTACAGTCCTTCTCTTAAGACTCACTTTCAGCATTTATAGGTTGTTTTGATGATCCTTTGGGAGAATACACTTTTTGTTAAGCAACCAAAGTGAAGCTTTCTCAAGCAAAAAGTAGAGTACCTTGGATATATAATATTAGAAGAAGGAGTGGCGGTAGACCAAACAAAAATTGAAGCAATGCAAGGCTGGCCGAAACCTACAAACATGAAATTACTACGCGGGTTCCTTGGACTAATGGGCTACTACCGAAAATTTGTCAAGGAGTATGGAAAAGATCAGTGCACCCCTCACTTCTCTACTGAAAAAAAATACCTTCCAATGGTCGAACAAAGCCTCTGTTAACTTCGATAAACTTAAGGCAACCATGACGACGACCCCAGTGCTAGCGCTACCAGATTTCAGCCGACCCTTCATCATTGAGGTCGACACATCTAGAGTCAGAATTGGAGCCGTTCTCGTGCAAGATGGTAGACCACTTATATACACTAGCAATACATTGTCTCCCTCCCATCAAAATATGTCAATATATGATAAGGAGATGCTCGCTATTGTGCATGCAGTAACGAGATGGAGACCCTACCTAATCGGCCGACGATTTCAAATTAAAACTGATCATAGAAGCCTCAAGTACTTTTTGGAGCCAAAGATATCATCCCCTGAGCAGAAAAAATGGGTAACCAAACTTCTAGGATTTGATTATGAAATTATTTACAAAAGGGGGAAAGAAAACATTATTGCAGATGCACTCTTATGGCTACTTGAGCTAGCTAAATTTTCAGCCATCTCTCTTCCTACCACTGGCTTCCTAGAGGATATTAGGAAAGAATGGAAGAAGGATCTAGAGATACATAACATCATAAAAAAATTAGAGGAGGATCCAAGTGCAATAGCCTACTACACTTGGGATTCGAGGGATCTATGCTACAAAGGTCGCATTGTGTTTATACCCGACTCCCCTTGTATCAAAATCATTCTACACGAAATAGACTCCACACCTTCAGCAGGGCACTCCGGATTCCTAAGAACCCCCAAAAGAGTGAAGATCCACACTCTTAGTTTGACGAAAACCATATTGAAATGTCGTTTAACTTAAATAAGTTTGCAAGTGAGTAGAGAAGAGGGGATTGGACAGTTTAGAATGAAGTAAAGTGGAATGCAACAAAAGTAAGGTACGTATCAAGAAAAGAACATGCCAATTTTATAGTGGTTCGGTTATTTGACCTACATCCACTCACGATTCCTCCTTCATCGAGGTCATCTGTATCCACTAATGGTTTTTCTTCAATAGGCGAAGACTAATCACCTCATTACAATGCTTTATCCTTTTCACGGGGTTAGGAGACAACCCTTACAAGCCTCACACCTCTTCTTGGATAATTGCAAAACTAAAGAGAGAGAGGAGGACTCTTTGCACTTTTACAATACTTTTACACCTCAAAACTTGAAGATTTTTTTCACACTTTGATTATCCTTTCATGTAGAAAAGGGTGGGGTATTTATAGGCCTAAATGGCTTCAAAATTGGAGACAAAAAGTGTCTCATCTTGGGTTTCTAGGGTATTGGCGATACCACCACCTGTGTTGGGTGGTACCACCGCCTACAGCACTGACATTAGGTGGTACTATTGCCTAATAGAGCCTTGGAGACTAGGCTTTGGTGATACCACCGCCTGATAGTAATAACTATCGGTGATACCACCGCTTGACAGTAATAACTATCGGGGATACCATCACCTAGCAATAATAATTGTCGACAATACCACCGCCTAGGCTTCTTTGTGACTGAGCACTGGGTAGTTCCACCACCCCAGTCTAGCAGTGCCACTGCCAGATAGGGTTCAGTAACCTGGTTGGGCCTTGAATTTGGCCCAAACCAGTCCAATTACAGGCCCAGTTGGCCCTTAACAGGTTTAATAGGATTACGTCCCAAACCTAAGCCTAGTTATGTGCTAACTATGATTTTTAAGGCATACACTAAACAAAACAAGTCTGGTAAGTCTAGGTTTCTTCTGGCGAGCTTCTGACGATCTTCCGGCGGACTTCCAATGATCTCTCAGTAATCTTACAGTAGACTCCCAGCAAGCTCCTAGACTTTACGATGATCTTTTTGGTGAGTTCCGACGAGCTTCTGGACTAATTCCAATAGCACTTCCGATGAACCTCCGGACTCCCGATGAACTCTCGAACTCCCAACGAATTCTCAATTTTGACTCCGGCATTTCATTTTGCTTTATGACTTGATCTCTATCGTAGTTAATCCTATACATTTTTCTCAACATATAGATTGGATCAAATAATTTACTAATTAATTTCATCATCAAAATCCGAGATTCAACAATCTCTCCCTTTTTTATGATGACAATCAATTGATGACGGAGTTAACCTTAACTCCCCCTATCAATATGCCATACTTGAGAAAATACATTCTTAAATTCAAGGCCTTTTGAATTCAAGTATCAATTGATAAGTTATATGCATTTAAACTTATTCACAAACACATCATGATACTAATCATAATTTACCATTTCAAAATATGATACCATGTATTTATCACAATAAAAATGATGTCAAGGAATGACATCCATTTTCAAGTCCAATATTGAATGATGATAGGCAATCATCATTTTTAAGTATGATACCAATTTCAAATATGAAATTTAACAAGATTCAAATTTCAAGTTTGATAAAAGATGACAATTCATCAATTCGAGGCATGATACCAATTGTAATTAAGTATGATAAGTTTGATACCTCATCATAATGATATGAAATCAAGTATGATTTTAAGAATGAAACATTTTCAAGTATCCACGCCACATTATGATGCGTTTCAAGCATTCATGATACCTTTCAAGTATTTATGATACATACAATGCATATGCGATACATTTTGATATTTTTCAAGTATTTGCGATGTATTTGACGATACCAATTGTATTTCAAGCATTCGCAATATATTCAAGCATTTACGATATGATACATTTTACACATTATTTCAAACATTCATAATGCCAAGTTGTCATCAATTTGTAATTTGTCACATTTCTCCCCCTTTGTCATCAACAAAATGGAGAACCATTAATGCAAATGTTTCTAAAAAATATTCAAGTTCTAAACCAATTTATCCATGCTAGCAAACATGAGAAGTTAAGTAAAAACTTTGCATGAAATGTGAGAAGCTAGCATTTTTGCTTAGGAGCTTTTTGGTTCTTATTAAGATGTGCAAGTTTCTTTCTTCCTTTGTAATAAAAAGATAAGAAGAAGAGTAAGGGAGTAATTCATTTTCCAAAAAAAATTAAGAACCAAATTAATGAAAAGATTTGAACTATAATAAATGAGTTTTATTGAATCAAGCTTCTATTCTAGCAAAGAGAAAGGATTCATTAAAAAGATCAAGATGTCCATACAAAATCAAATCCCTATAAATGCAAATGATCATCATATACTAAAAGTTCATGAATAAAAATTCTTTTTTCGTGAGAAGAGTGAGGAAGAATTCATGGGAGAGGATCATCATATGAAGGATAAAAAATCCATAAATAAATCAAATGCCTTTTCTTGTAAACAGAAGGTAGAAGGACTCATGATCATTACATGAAAAATATGATATCAAGTTGTAAATACCAAAAGTTCATGAGTTGAATCTTTTCTTTTGTAAATATTACAAGAAAGAAAAAGCAATCTCGATTTAGAAAGAAAACTCAAGTTACGAAAAACCGAGAAGTTCGAAAAAATTATCAAGGAATTTATGCATTCAAAATATTTATCATGCCTAATTCTTAGAGTGTTGCATGCATTATACCATCATCAAGAAGTGCATCATTGAAAAGCACATAACATCGAAAGGTACATCATTATCATGAGTATTGCATATATAATCAAAGTGCAACATATCATGCATGATTCAAATCATTATCATATCTTTCTCCCCCTTTTTCATCAACAAAAAGGAGAAAAGTGCAACTAGTATATTTTTGAAACATACAATTTCTACTTCTCCATAGAACATGCAAACTTAGCAAGTTTTAGAGATATTAAAATTAGCAAAAATAATTTTTTTTTTTTGAGATGTACAAGATAGCATGTTTTTGCATCTTCTTGAAATGTGTAAGTTAGCAAACTTTGCTTCTCTTGAGATTTGCAAGATAGCACTTATTGCTTCTCTTTTAAGATGAACAAGCTAGCAAGTTTTGCTCCCCCTTTGTCATTATAAAAAACAAGGGATGGATGTAATAGTGCAAAACTTTTCTCATTACATCATTTTTTAAATCATCACAAGAAATATATCAAGAAAAATTAACTTGGCGATGAGATATGCAATTCATGAAAATAAATTTTAAGTTGTGAATATCAAGAGATAAATTATAATTCTTTTAGATAACGAAAAGAAGAATCATATTAAACAATCTTGATTCATAAGAATCTCAAGTTATTATTATCAAAGAATCAAGATCATGATGTAGATAAAACTCCTTTTTTGTAAAAAGCAAAAAGAATCATAGGAGAAACAAATAAAATATCTCAATTCATGTATAAGAAATCTCAAGTTGTCAAGATCATGATTTATATATTAAAGAAAAATCTCAAGTTATAATAAAAAAAAATCATGATTCATAAAAAATCTCCTCTTAAATAATACAAGAACACATAATAAGAGATCTTGATTCATAAAAGATTTCAAGTTATAATTCCGATAAATCAAGAGAAACCATGATTCGTTTGTTCAAAAATTTCAAGTTATAATTCACAAGAAAAATCATGGTTAAAAAAAATCTCCTCTTTAGTAAACGATAAGAAGAAAGGAGAACTTTGTTCATGCATAAGAAATATTGAGTTATCAAGTGAAGGAATCGTGATTCATGTGACAAAAAGATTATCGATTTATGTATTTGAGTAAATATTTTTTAAACTATCGTTACTTCAACTCATCATACATAATTTTAAATTGTAAAACCATCAAGTATGATACAAACATTTATTTTCAAAACATTCATCATTATTTACAACTCATTCAATTTGTCAAATCATCAAAATCACTTTCAATAAATTCTAAATGATATAAATAGATTCATCAATTTCTTATTGAAAACTCAATAAGATTTTAGGGATAGAGACATTTTCAAGAATAATGCATTCCCCCTTTATGTGATTTATTTTATGCAAGCATGCATTTTTCTTTTATTTCCAACATGCATCATCATTTAGGAACAAGATTTATCAAGATTAAATGTTTATCACATAATTCCAACGCATGAGATTTCAATTAATTATCATTAAGTCATCAAGCATGATTTCAATAAATATAAAGCATTTTCAAATAAAATCATTTTGTAACTGATAGTTCTAATTCTAATGAACTTTCCTTTATTGTTTTGGCTAGAGAGCTTTATGAGGTATTTTGGTTCTTCGGTCATAAGCCTTGAGCATCCACTATCAAAATATTATTTTTGCTCATAGCTTGTGATTGTAGACATATCTACAAGAAGAGGGTTTTGTTTTAAGTATCCATTTTACCTTGGGTTTCTCATAAATAGATTTACCTAACTTTTTATCTTGCATGGAGTTCTTTGTGGTTCCTTTAGGAATCCAAATCAATTTGTGTGGACTATAAGCAACATGTCCGAGTTTGCAACAAAAGTTGCATTTGGTGCGGGGTGATATATACAGAGTAGGACCTTTAATAAAGGTGGTTGGATTTTGGTGAGAGCTACTCACAAATTTGATTCCGCCTCTTCTATGAACATGACCCTTATTGGCAATGATCATGTTCAAGAACTTGCTACCAACCTTAAACTTTTCTAGAGTTTCTTTGTGTAGCAAATTTTCCTTCTCAAGTACCTTTAAGTGTTCACTTAGTGAATTGAGGCAATGAAGGATTACATGCTTAAGTTTTTCAAATTCATTATTTAAAAGGGCATGCTCCTTTTTCAAACAATTAAACTTTTTACTCATTATTCTACATTCATCGAATAAATCATAAAAAGTACTTAAAGGCTCATTGAAAGATAAATTTACATCTAATGAATCACTTACCTTATCTCTAATAGCCATTAGTGCGTAGTTGGCGATTTCCTTGTTGCTTTGTTCTTCGTCTTCGGAATCGCTCGAATCATCCCATATTGCTTTGAGCATCTTCTTCTTCTTTGGTTGTTTCTTTTTCATTTAGGGACATTCGCTTTTGAAATACCCCGACTTCTTACATTCGTAGCATATAACTTATTCTTTCTTGGGTTCAATTTTATTTTTAGTATCATTTTTATATTTATGAATTTTTTGAACTTTCTTATCAAGAGTGCCAAGTTATCATGATAGTCATCATCACTTGAACTTCCTTTCAAGTGGTCTTCATGAGTTCTTATTACTATATCATTTTTATTCTTTGAAAGATTATTCTTAAGCTCCTCATGAGTGTTGCAAGTCATCTCATAGGACATTAACAACCTAATAAGTTCTTCGAGAGGAAAATTATTTAAATCCTTGGCCTCTTGAATGGTCGTTTCATGCAGATAATAACTTTGAAAGCTTATGGAAATGAATTTGAAGTAAAGGAAGGCAGTTTGCAGTTAAGATAAATAGCATAAAGGAAATGCAAACCAGATTTTAGAGAGGTTCGGTCAAACGTGACCTACATGTTGAATCTCGGATTTTGATGATGAAATCAATGAATGGGTTAATTGATCTAATCTATATTATTGAAGTTGAGTGTGCAGGATTAACTACGAAAGCCTATAAACATAAAGCAAGGATACCAGAGTCAAGTTCGATGGACGTTTGAGAGTCCGAAGATTCGTCGGAGATGTTGTCGGAACCAACCAAGAAAGATCGGAGACTTGTTGGAACTTTCGGAAGTCTGCCGAAGAGATCGTCGGAGGTTCGTAGAGATCAATGAGAAGGCTCGGCTACTCGTTGAATTCGTCACAAGATCGGCAGCCTGCTGGGAGTCCGCCGGAAGAAACCCGAGGGCGTATCGGAAGTCCACCGGAAGAACGCAGGAAAGCTCGCCGAAACAAAACTCGACGTTGGCCAGATAAAAACTAGCTTAGGATTATATTTTTAGGTATGTAGTTCACATGTAATTAGGGTTAGGATTAAGGGACAATCATATATCTTGGTTAGGGGCCAATTGGGCCCAAAAGTGACTTGGTTTGGGACAGACGTGAAGCCCAACCAGAAATCTGTAAGGACAGGCGGTGGAACCATCAGACTAGGCGGTGGCACCGCCCAGAGCTCGAAGTGTCAGGCGGTGGCACCGCCCAGCACCCGAGGCTAGGCAGTGGCACAACCACAGACAGGCGATGGCACCACCAATCTCGGAAACCCAAGAGAAATTCAAATTTGGAGCCCAAATTTGAATCCTCTTGGGGCCTATAAATACCCCTCAATTCTCAGCAGAGAATACACCTTTTGCAAAGCAATAGTTTGAGATAAGAGCCTTAGAAAAGTCTTAGCAAGTCTTGTTTTTCAAATTGCTTAAGTGTTCACCTCCTCCCATCTTGTTGAAAAGAATTGTGAGAGTGTGAACCACTTGTAATGGTTGTAAGAGGGGTATTAGTCATTCTCCTATAAAGAGATTTGCTAGTGGAAGTTGGGAGTCTCTTCGAAGAAGGCTTCGCAAGTGGATGTAGGTCATTTTGACCGAACCACTTTAAAACTGCTGTGTTATCTGGTTTGCATCCTACTCTTGCCATTTACATACTGCAAACTTCTTTACTTAGTCACTATGCTTCCATACGCTTCTAAGTTATCAAGCTTCCAAAATCAGTTTCATCGATATTATTTTTTATCGTACGAAAGTTTTTAAATCAACGTTAATTTACCGTTGCACTAATTCACCCCCCCCCCCTCTTAGTGCCACTCTGATCCTAACAATTGATATCAGAGCAAGGCTCACTTGCATATTTGGTTTAATACCTAAGAGAGATGGCTTACTCCGGCATGCATGAGGAACATTCTATCACACGTCCACCTATGTTTAATGGATCGGATTACACGTATTGGAAGACCCGTTTGAGGATCTTCCTCATTTCCATGGATTTTGAGCTTTGGACTATTGTCGAAAATGGATTTCAAAAATCTTCTCTTCCGATGAGCGAATGGAATGAATCGGAGAAGAAGGTTTTTGCTTTAAACGCAAAGGCTATGAATGCCTTGTTTTGTGCACTTGACAAAAATGAGTTTAATCGTGTTTCAATTTGTGATTCGGCTTTTGATATTTGGAGAACTCTTGAGGTCACTCATGAAGGCACTAGCCGAGTGAAAGAGTCCAAAATCAACATCCTTGTGCACTCTTATGAACTTTTCCGAATAAAACCAAGTGAGTCCATCGGAGACATGTACACCCATTTCACGGATGTCATCAATGGACTCAAAGCTCTTGGTAAAGATTTTTCTAACTTTGAACTAGTAAATTAAATCTTAAGATCCCTTCCTAAAAGTTGGGATCCAAAAGTTACAGCCATTCAAGAGGCCAAGGAGCTCAAAACATTCACTCTTGAAGAACTTATTGGGTCTCTAATGACCTACGAAATGACGTGTCAAGATCATGACGAACTCGAGAACCCCCTTCTAAAGAACAGGAAGGATATGACACACATCATAAGAAGATCACTTGAAAGGAACATCAAGTGATGAGGACAGTGAAAATGACATTGCACTCTTGACTCAAAAATTTTAAAAAAATTTAAGAAAGAACAAATTTAAAAATAACTCCAAAAACAGACTTTAACATAAAAAGGACCGAGTGATATGCTATGAATGCAAGAAGCCAGGGCATTTCAAAAATGAATGCCCCCAATCCAACAAGAAGCAACCAAAGAAGAAGAATGCTCTAAAGGCAACTTGGGACGATTCAAGTGATTCCGAAAGTGAAAAAGCTAGCAACAAAGAGGCGGGAAACTTCGCGCTAATGGCTTTAGGAGAAGAGGTATGTGATTTAATTAATGAAGATTTATCTTTTGAAGAACTCTCTATCGCTTTTCATGAATTATTTGATGAATGTAGAACTATTAGTAAGAAGTTAAGTATCTTAAAAAAAGAGCATATTTCACTACAAAATAAATTTGATAGTCTTCAAACTCCTCCATGCTCTAAGTGTGAGCATTTAGAAGTAATAAAAAATAAAATTTTGCTTCTTAAAGAAACCTTAAATAAGTTTAAGGTTGGTAGCAAAGGATTAGATATGATCCTTGCAAACAAGGGTCACGTCACAAATAAAAGTGGAATTGGATTTGTAAAAGGATAACATCAAAATCCTACCACTTTCATAAAAGGACCTACATTACATGTTTCATCTTATATGAAATGCAACTTTTGTTGCAAATCTGGGCATATTACCTACAAATGTCCATTTGGGAAAATTAGTACACATAAATTAATATGGGTTCCTAAAGGAACCATAAAAAAATTCAATAATGAATAACAAAATTAGTGGATCAATTTTTGAAGCACCCAAAATCAAATGGGTACCTAAAAGTCATCCTCTTTTATAGACAAACCCATAAGCTAGGAGCAAGAGATGGTATCTCGATAGTGGACGCTTAAGACATATGACTGGAGATCCATCTCATTTCTCTATGCTTACTAGCAAAGAAGAATGGTATGCCACTTTCGGAGATAACAACAAAGGCAAAATCATTGGCAAAGGAACCATAGGTAACAAATTAAGTTTTTCTATTGATGATGTATTACTAGTTGATGGATTGAAATATAATCTCTTGAGTATTAGTTAATTATGTGATAAAGGTTATATTATTAGATTTGAATCAAATATGTGTATTATTGAAAAACCAAACAATATGACTATGATTGCATTAAAACAAAATAATGTCTACACCATCAACCTTGATGAACTAAGTAATGAAATGTGCTTCTCTGCTTTAAACGATGATGCTTAGCTTTGGCATAGGAGATTAGGCCATGCAAGCATGAAACTAATATCTAATATCTCATCTAGAGAACTAGTTCGAGGGATTCCAAATATGAAATTTACTAAGGACAAAGTATGCAATGCATGTCAACTAGGTAAACAAATAAAAACTAGTTTTAAACCAAAAAATCAAATTAGCACCACCATACTACTACAATTGATCCATTTGGACTTATTTGGACCAATTGACACAACAAGTCTTGGAGGAAGCAAATATGCTTTTGTAATTGTGGATGACTATACTAGGTATACTTGGACCTATTTCTTAGTTCACAAAAGTGATTGTTTCAAGTGCTTCTCAAAATTTTGTAAACTCACTCAAAACGAAAAGGGCTTCATGATTTCATCAATTCGGAGTGATCACGGTGGCGAATTTCAAAATCGTGATTTCCAAAATCTTTGTGAAGTTAATAGAAACCTACAAGAAATGGCAAGAACTATGTTAAATGAACATAGTCTACCTAAGTATTTTTGGGCCGAAGCCGTGAATACGACTTGCGACATCATGAATAGGATTCTAATAAGACCGTCTTCATCAAAAACTCCCTATGAATTACGGAATAAAAAAAAACCAAATGTTTCTTATTTTAAAGTTTTCGGTTGCAAATGCTTTATTTTGAATGAAAAGGATGCCTTAGAAAAATTTGATGCTAAATCTGATGAAGGCATCTTTTTTGGTTACTCTTCCGTTTCTAAGGCTTTTTGTGTTTTTAACAAAAGAACCTTAGTTATAGAAGAGTCTATTTATGTAGTTTTTATTGAAATTTCTGATTTAAAGAAAAATGATTTTGATGATGATCTTGGTTTTGATAATTTGAATTTAAATGAACCCCCTCCTCAAAATAGCAACTTGGATGCATCTTCTTCCGAAATTTCCTTACCCAAGGAATGAAAGTATATGGATGCTCATCCAAAGGAGCTAATTATAGGAGATACATCAAAAGGGGTTCAAACTCGTTCTTCTTTCAAGAATTTTTGTGCTAATGCCGCCTTCCTTTCTCAAATCGAACCAAAATGCATTGACGAGGCCTTAAAAGATGATTTTTGGGTCATTGCAAAGCAAGAAGAATTGAACCAATTTGAGAGGAATAAGGTATGGAAGCATGTTCCTAGACCTAGTGATCATTTAATCATTGGTACTAAATGGGTCTTTAGAAACAAGCAAGATGAATGCGGTATCGTGGTTAGAAACAAGGCTAGATTAGTGGCCAAAGGTTTCAACAAAGAAGAAGGTATCGACTACGAAGAAACCTTCGCTCCTGTGGCAAGATTGGAAGCCATTAGGATGCTCCTTACCTATGCTAGTAGTAATAACTTTAAACTATTTCAAATGGATGTCAAAAGTGTCTTCTTGAATGGTTTTATTTCCGAAGAAGTATATGTCGAACAACCTCCCGGATTTGAAAACTCCCTTCTTCCTAATCATGTATTCAAATTGACTAAGGCTCTCTATGGCTTGAAACAAGCTCCTAGAGCTTGGTATAAAAGGCTTAGTTCCTTTCTTATTTTAAATAATTTTACCAAAGGCAAGGTTGATATTACATTATTTATCAAACACTTTGAAAATAATTTTCTTATTGTGTAAATTTTTGTTGACGATATTATTTTTGGTTCTTCGGATGAATCACTATGTAAATCATTTGCCAAATGCATGAGTCACGAATTTGAAATAAGTTTAATGGTGAATTAACTTTCTTTTTGGGATTACAAATCAAACAACTTAGTGATGGTATATTTCTTAATCAATCTAAATATACATTAGAATTGTTAAAACGATTCAACATGAATAATTCAAAAGCGATAAACACCCCTATGAGTACTTCGACAAAGTTAGATATGGATGAAAATAGTGAAAATTTCGATAAAAAAATATATAGGGGAATGATAGGCAGTCTACTCTACCTCACCGCGACTAGACCGGACATCATGTTTAGTGTAGGACTTTGCACTAGATTTCAATCTAATCCTAAATTATCTCATCTTAAGAGTGTTAAAAGAATATTTAGATATCTTAAAGGAACTCCTAATTTAGGATTGTGGTATCCAAAGTCTGATAAATTAGATTTAATAGCTTATGCATATGCCGATTTTGACAAATGCAGGATAGATAGAAAAAGTACATCCGGAACATGCCAATTTTTAGGACATGCACTTGTTTCTTGGACTTCCAAGAAACAAAATTCAGTTGCACTATCTACGGTGGAAGCTGAATACATTGCTGCAAGTGCATGCTATGCACAAGTTGTTTAGATGAAAAATACATTAGAAGACTATGAAATTCACTTGAAAAACATTCCCATAAAATGTGATAACACAAGTGCCATATATCTTACCAAAAGTCCGATTCAGCACTCTAGAACTAAGCATATAGATATTAGACATCATTTCATATGCGATCATGTCCTTAACAATAATATCGTTCTAGAATTTATTGACACAAAGCATCAATTAGCAGACATTTTTACAAAAGCCTTAAATGAAGACCAATTTGAATTCATTAGAAGGGAACTAGGCATGTTAAATTATCCCTGAAAATAAGCTTGTTTGAATGTATTTTTCAAAAAATGTCTCATCCTTGTTCCGTTCTTTTGTGGAGTTGATTTTGTCCTTTTCTTTCGATTCCAAATGATATCTTAAAGTAGAACTCAATATCTCAACCTATCTTGAGTCAAACACCTCTAAAAATCAAGAAGGGGGAAGAAAGAATTCTTTCTTCCCTTCCGCGGCAAGCCAGCGATGGCACCGCCAGGATCGGTGGTAGCACCGCCTGAGCGCTCGAGCGCCAGGTGGTGGCATTGCTCGTTTTGGCGATGGCACCGCCAGAGAGCCCCTTTATAAGCCAAGGGGCTAGGGCCGACGGTGAAACCACCCCCAACCCATGAGAAACCGCCTCAAGCTCTCCCACAACCTCTCTAAATCTTCATTCCAACATTTAGAAGCCTTGGAGAGTGATTCTTGTTAGTCCAAGCTCTCCATCTTCTAAGAGATTCTCAATAAGGTAAAATCTAAAATTTTTCCTCTCTTCTCATTATTTTACCTACTCCTTACAATTTCATCTATTATCTTGTCTAGATAATGGCTCCTAAAAGATCAAAAGGGAAAAGGGTTGAAGGAGATTCATATGACCAAGACCTTTTTAGATCCAAAGAAGTAGCTCTTAGGATTCCAAACTTCGAAACAAGATGTATCCATAAGGGTAAACACGTTGATCTCAATGAACTAGGAAACCTAGAACCCATTAAGTAGTTTGCACATCTAGATGCCCTACCTCTGCTACAAATAAATGAACCAATTTATCCTAGGTTAGTTAGGCTATTTTATGCAAACTTATATGTGGATAATGATAGCCTAAGTACTTACCTACTAGGAACATAAATTAGAATTTTTGATAGTACTATTTGTGAACTAATTGAAATCACTGAAAAAGATAGGGGCTGTTATTTTATAGGTAAATGGGATGTCAATATAATCAGAGCAACTTACTCCGAAGCTATCGAAACTATTTTTGCAAATCCTGACCTCGACATAATACCCAGAGTTGCGAGCACCTACTGCCCTTTAACTCTAAAATCCTTCATCATATTATAACTAGCATACTATTCCCTAAGCAATTTCATCTTGATGAAATGAGTCAAATAGAAATAAGCACCATATATTGGATTATGATCTATCAACATAACTGTTTTGGATACTCAATCTGCAAACACATGCATGATATTATAGCTAAAGACACTATGTTGTCATATGGAGGGTTAATCACTCGATTCCTACTTGCCCATGATATTTGTATCCCACCCGATGAAGAAACAATTCAAATTTATCGGTATAACATCATCAATAGAAATCTACTGAAAAGACTTAGGTGCACATTTAGCAACGGTATATGGGTTAGGCAACCTAGAAGGACTGATCCAATTCCCCCACCAGTAGAACACCCTGAAACATCAATTCTTAGCGAAAATGAATCTCCTCCTCCTAGTCCCTTTGGAACAGCACCTTCGGCTCCTGTTTCATCCTCCGAAGAACTCATTATGGCATAATTGTATCAGATCAAATTGCAGCAAGAACAAATTCAAATCCAGCAAATTAAAAATTTGAAGGAACTACGACAAATGAATGAAAAAATAGATGTCATATATCAGCACTATGGCTTACCTCCTAAGGATTAATCGATGTAGTTTCTTATTATGTTCTGATTACTCTTAATGTGAAGTTAGAAGTCTATCATCTTCTTTTGAACAAAAACTGAACCTTTGTTTAAGATGTATTGTTAAATTCTGGATAATTACTGATTTGGTTTTAAATCTGGATAAATATTTCTTATGAGATTAATTTTGAATGATGAATTTCGTATGATTAATCTTTATGCTGACTTCTTTTGATTTTATAATCACAAACTGTGTGCTTCAAGTCTCATCTCCTTTTTTTTTTTTTTTTTTTTATGACAAAGGGGGAGAAGTGATGACTTGTATGACTTATGCGCATCGATAGCATGACTTATATGAATTACAAAAGCTTGTCTTATATGCCTTGTAAAATCCTTGAGTATATCGCAAGATTGGTTGATCATATAAATTGCAAAAGCTTGTCTTATGTGCATCGATAGCATGACTTATATGAATTACAAATGCTTCTCTTATATGCCTTGCAAAATCTTTGAGTATTTCACAAGATTGGTTGATCATATGAAATCATTCCTCACATTTATATCATGAAATTTATGTTGAAAATCTTTATCATATTTTTTATCTCTCGTCAAAATAAAAATTGTCTCTTATCATTTGACTTGAAAATTATTTTCAATAGCTGAAAATTATGAGAAATACGAAGGTTAGTATTGTTAGGATCGGAGCAGCACTAAGAGGGGGGGGGGTGAATTAGTGCAGCGGATTAAAACTTCGGTTTTTAAAAAATCTTTCGTATGATAATAGCGGAACTTGACAAGCTTAATCTTGAAAGCATATTGTTAAATATGCGCAGCAAAAGTAATAAGGAACTAAAGCATATAAGAAGGTTTGCAATAATGTAAATAGCAATAATGAAATGCAAACCAAGGATCACGCCGATTTTAGAGTGGTTCGGTCAAATGACCTACTCCACTTGCGAGGCCTCTCTTCGATGAGGCTCCCACCTTCCACTAGCAAGTCTCTTGAAATGGAAGGGTAAATACCCTCTTACAACTCTTTTTACAAGCGGTTCACTCTCTTTCAGATTTTCGAGAAGAGATGAGGTGAACACTAGCAAATTGAAAAGAAGACAAGCTAACACTTTTCTAAGACCTTTCTCTCAAACTCTTGCTGCTCAAAAGTTGTAATCTCAGCTGAGATTTGAGGGGTATTTATAGGCCTCAAGAGGATTCAAATTTGGGCTCCAAAATTTGGGCTCCAAAATTCAAATTCTCTTTGGGTTCCCGATCTTTGGCGGTGCCACCTAATAGCCAGTGCCACCACCCAGCTCGGTGCTGGTGCGGGTGCCACCAGCAACCAGAGGTGTCACCACCGCCCAAGACTTCGGGTGCTGGGCGGTGCCACTGCTCAGCCCAGGCGGTGCCACCGCCTATAGTGTTTTCAGCCCTTCTGGTGTTTTCACCTATCAGCCTCTGAAAGTGTTTTCAGCCTACTGGTGTTATAGGCCCCTACTTAGGTTATAGGATTAATACCTAATCCTAACCCTAATTAACATGCTAACTACGAATTTTAAAGACATTATATAAGCTATTACAAAGTCCATAAGTCAAGACTTCTTCCCATGAACTTTTTAGGTCTTCCGATAAACTCTCTGAAACCATTCTGCGGACTCGGCAAGCTCTGAAACTTCACGATTTGATCTTGGCGAGTTCCAACGAGCTTCTTCGGCAAGCTCTGATCTTTCTCGGCAAACTCTGCGAACTTCCCACGAACCTTCCATGAGCTTCCAAAAAACCCTTGACAAGCTCCCTACTCATTCTCGCTAGTTCCTAAGGCGTTCCCGATGATCCTTCGGACTTCCGTCGAACTCTTGAACTCCCAACGAATCCTTCGTTCTTGACTCCACACTTTATTTCACTTTATGACTTCATCGTTATCGTAGTTAATCCTGCACATGCAAACCAAAACTCTACTCCGATCTAGACAGTTATTACAACGCGAATTGACATTCTGTTGCCCAACACGTCATTGGTTGGCGCTTCGTCTGATTCTTTAGCACATCGTCCTCTCTTGCGGCTTGTTGCCCAATCAGCGGTTGACCTCCGCAACCCCGATATCCTTGGCGCAATTCCGCTCTTCTTGGCCCGATGCCCGATGTTCGAAGCCTTCTGCCGTCCATTATCCTGACGTGATCTCCTCCGGCGCAACGTCAATTCCTCCTGCGTTAACTGTCTAATTCTGATCGAGTAGACCTGCATCACTCAAAATGCAATTAAACATCTAAACACAATCAATTAGTTTCATCATCAAAATCTGAGATTCAACAATCTCCCCCTTTTTGATGATGACAACTAATTGATGACTAACGGAGTTAACCTTAACTCCCCGGAGTTTAAACAAACTCCCCCTATCAATATGTCATTGATAGAACACTTGGATTATCTCAAATCCAAGTAACATTCATCACATGTTTTGAAAAACATTTAAACCATCATGCAAATATATAAAATGTTTAATTCAATGCATGAAGTCATCAATATACTTCTCCCCCTATGTCATCAACAAAAAGGAGAAGTAGCTCTAGCTATTTTAAAAGATATGCAAGTTTTTACAACATGAAGCTAGATTTTCATCACAACATATAGGCACAAAAGCATGGCAATTCAACACTTGAATTTTTGTGCAAGATTACACTTTGCTTTTCTTTGCAAGTAACAATATTTATGATGTTTGATATAGCAAATTTTATATCATGCGAGGTAGCAAACTTTTGTGATGTTTCAAGATAGTAAGTTCTTTCTTCTCTTTTGAGAAGTGCTATTTTCGCTTCCTTTACAAAGTGCAAGCTAGCAAAGTGTTTGAAAAAGTGAGCAAGTTTTGCAACATAGAAGCTAGCAAAAATTTCGAAAGCAAATACAAGATAGCTTTCTTGTTGGAGTGTGTAAGCTATCGATTCTTGCTTCCTATTGTAATGTGTAGGTTGCAAGTCTTGCTTCTTGAGATAGGCAAGATAGTGATGTTCAAGAAGACAACTTTTGCTTCTTGAAATAAGCAAGTTAGTAACCTTTGCTACTTAAGATAGGCAAGCTAGTAATAACTTTCTCCCCCTTTGTCAATGTCAAAAAGAAGGAGAGGAACCAATGATTTAGACTTTTACATCAACTTTGCATCAATCAATATTTCAATCATCACATGATGCATACAAGACAATAATGTAATGAAATCATTTCACGAAGGATACCAATGTGAAAATTCACTAAGGATCATATGAAACAATCACAAATCATGATATCATTATGCGATACATCATGATATGATAATAGTCTAAAAAAAATTAATTTGTGATACATGTGATACATTGCGATACACTAAAAAATTCATTGAGATGCTTTTAAGGATATCAACATATTTTTTATACAAAGCATGGCAAGAGCAATTTTGTTGCAAGTTTTCTAAGTTTTGCAATTTTTACTTCTTTCAAGATAGCAATTATTTGCTTCTCTACGAGCTAGCAACTTTTACGATATGCAAGTTTTACTACATATAAGCTAGCAAATTTAAAGATTTGCAAGTTAGCATATTTGCTTTTCTTTGCGATGTGCATGATAGCATTTCTTTGTAATGTTTAAGATAGCAAATTATACATTATGCTAGCTAGCAAATTAAAGATATTCAAGAAAGCAAGCACTTTCTTCTCTTTTGAGAAGTGTCAATTTTTTGCTTCCTTAGCAAAATGTCAACCTAACAAGAGACAATGTTTTACATGAGGCAAGCAAACAATTTGGCAAGTGTTACATTTGCATCTTCTCTTTAGATGTGCAAGAAAGTAAGGAAGTTTTTTGCATTTTCTTGACTTGTGCAAGGTAGCTAATTTCTGTTTGAGATGACCCTTTACATCAATTCAAGATAGCACATTAGTAACTCTTTTCTCCCCATTGTCATTGGCAAAAAAGAAAGGAAGATTCAAGTCATGAATATCAAAATAATAATTTTGTCATAAGTATTTCATCATTAAGCGTATATCATTATTACATGCATAATACCAAATCATCATATATTCAAAACATATTAACTCATCATTATATGCATGATTCCAAATCATCATTCATATCATTTTAATCATTGTTTCAATCATCACTATAACTCATCATGCACATGATGTAAAAAATCATCTAACATGATACAAATATTTATTTTCAAAATGTTTATCACTATTTTCATGTATGATAATAAAGTATTCATGATGCATATATCATCACAATACAAAGCAATTGCATGCATAATTTCAAAGTATAAATATTTCAAATCATGAAGATATTAACTTGTCAAATTTCATCCAATCATTCATGATTATAACTTTTCATTTGTATACATCAAAATAATATCAAAAGAGTATTTCATGCATAATTTTAATCACCATATAAGGAATATCAAGAAGAAAGTAATTGGGTGATGCGATAAACATTTCATGAATACAAGGAATTGTATAAAAATCATATCATGAAAAGATAATAATAGAAGACACATTTTGTTTTGAAAAATCTCCTCTTAAATAATCAAGGAAAAATCTTAGGAGATTGATTAATGAAAAAATCTTGATTCATAATAAATCTTAATTTGTAAATATCACGGAATCAAGATCATGATTTTGAATAAAACTCATTCAAATTCAAATCATCCAAATCATCAAAATCTCAACATTTCTTTCAAGAGATTTAAAATGGCATAGATAGTTTTATTGGTCTCTTAGGTAGAAATCAATAAGATAAAGGATTACATTTCATTTTTATAAATTTCTATTCATGTGATTTGCTTCTTATGAGCATGCCTTAGTCTTTATATGCCCAATCAATATAAGCATTAAAGTTCAAGATGTAAAGGCAAAATCTTATAAGACAACTTATTTATAAAATATTCATCATGTTTATTTTCATGAGATTCATAAGATTGGTAAAATAAATTCATTAATCTCAATAGAATAGAAAATTCATTTCCATTTCATACAATTGATTTCATGTGAGAGTGTTCAAGTCTTTTTGTGAAAACATTGTATCATCATTTAAAGTCAAAACATAAGTTTCGTCATAAAGCCGTCAAGCCCAAACACATCAAAAATAAAACATCATGATATCACATCTATCATCAAAAGACTATCAAGAAATTCATACATAGATGTACATGCACTATGTCATCTTAATATGTCATGAGAATGTCATATTAATTCGTCATAAAAATGATTAAACCAAAAACATGCTAATCCAAAATGAGAGTATCAAATCAACATTTACTTCAAAAACTCATGTATGTCATAAAATCATCAAGATACATATGTATGGATTAATCCTAAGCATTATCACATATCATATAATTATCATCCCTAATGTTGTATACATCATTTAACATTTCAAAAACATAACATGCATGAAACCTTAGCAATATACATTTCATGATCAAAGTTTTTAATTTTTCAAAAGATGCTAAAAAGAAAAACATGATATAATTTTTGAGAAATAATTTTTATTTCCTATTCCTACTATCTAAATTAAGCACTCATGAAAAACTTCAAGTAATTTCAAAATAATTCAAGAGAGTTGAGTTAGTTACCTTGTAGTCGAAGCCCATCAAAGCCCAATTCGCCATTTCATCTTTGGAAGTTCTTGATGCATCCTTGGGTGCCTTCCTTTTCTTTGGCCTCTTCTTCCGTTCAAGTTCATTATTCATTTTAGATTTTTGTTTAATGAACTTATTAAGAGTTAGTGTTCGAAGTTCAAGTTCATCATTGTCCTCATCACTTGAGTCATCGCTCAAGTGGTATTTATTTGTCCGGAGTTCCAAATCCTTCCTATTCTTTGGAATGTGGTTCAAGTGTTCATTGTGTTCATCATGTGCATTGCGCACCATTTCATATGTCATCAATGAGCCGATAAGTTCTTCAAGTGGAAAAATATTTAAATATTTTGTTTCTTGTATTGCCGTAACTTTTGATTCCCAAACTTTAGAAAGTGATCGTAAAACTTTACTAACAAGTTCAAAATTCGAGAAACATTTGCCAAGAGTTTGTAAACCATTGACGACATCCATAAAACGGGTGTACATGTCAACAATGGTTTCGCTCGGCTTCATTTGAAAAAGCTCAAATCATGCATTAAAATGTTAACTTTCGAAGTCTTTGACTCTACTAGTTCCCTCGTGTGTGATTTCAAGTGTTCGCCAAATATCAAAAGCCGTTTAAGCACATAGAAATCCGATTGAACTCATTTTTTGTCTAAAAGCAAAAAATAAGGCATTCATAGCATTTTATGTTTAAAGAAAAATACTTCTTCTCCAAATCCACCATTCGCTTCATCGGTTTAGAGGGAAGTTGAAAACCATTTTCAACAATATTCCATATATCCAAATTCATAGAAATCAAGAAAACTCTCATTCGAGTTTTCCAATAAGTGTAGTCCAATCCGTTAAACAACGGTGGATCTAAAAAACCGATAAGCCCTCTTGAAAGCCATGAAGAGCCATTTCTCTCGGGTGTAAATCCAAATGAGAAATACCGGGCTCTCGATACCAATTGTTAGGATCGAGACAGTACTAAGAGGGGGGGGGGTGAATTAGTGCAGCGGATTAAAACTTCGGTTTTTAAAAAAATCTTTAAAGTATGATAAGAGCGGAACTTGACAAGCTTAATCTTGAAAGCATATTGTTAAATATGCGCAACAAAAGTAATAAGGAACTATAGCATATAAGAAGGTTTGCAATAATGTAAATAGCAATAATGAAATGCAAACCAAGGATCACGCCGATTTTAGAGTGGTTCGGTCAAATGACCTACTCCACTTGCGAGGCCTCTCTTCGATGAGGCTCCCACCTTCCACTAGCAAGTCTTTTGAAATGGAAGGGTAAATACCCCTCTTACAACTCTTTACAAGCGGTTCACTCTCTTACAGATTTTCGAGAAGAGATAAGGTGAACACTAGCAAATTGAAAAGAAGACAAGCTAACACTTTTCTAAGACCTTTCTCTCAAACTCTTGCTGTTCAAAAAGTTGTAATCTCAGCTGAGATTTGAGGGGTATTTATAGGCCTCAAGAGGATTCAAATTTGGGCTCTAAAATTTGGGCTCCAAAATTCAAATTCTCTTTGGGTTCCCCGATCTTTGGCGGTGCCACCACTTTCAATAGCGGTGCCACCATGGCCAGCCTTCGGGTGCTGGGCGGTGCCACCCGCCAACCAGGAGGTGTCACCACCCAGCACTTTCGGTGCTGGGCGGTGCCACCCCCGCTCAGCCCAGGCGGTGCCACCGCCTCTGCGTGTTTTCAGCCCACCGCCTCAAGTGTTTTTTTTTCTGATGTTATAGGCCCCTACTTGGGTTATAGGATTAATACCTAATCCTAACCCTAATTAACATGCTAACTACGAATTTTAAAGACATTATATAAGCTATTACAAAGTCCATAAGTCAAGACTTCTTCCGGCTTAACTTTCTTTGGTCTTCCGATAAACTCTCTAAACCATTCTCGGACTCCTACGAAGCTCTTAAACTTCACGATTTGATCTTGGCGAGTTCCAACGAGCTTCTTCGGCAAGCTCGATCTTTCTCGGCAAACTCTGCGAACTTCCCACGAACCTTCCGGCGAGCTTCCAAAAAAACCCTTCGGCAAGCTCCCTACTCATTCTCGGCTAGTTCCGGCTTTGGCGTTCCCGATGATCCTTCGGACTTCCGTCGAACTCTTGAACTCCCAACGAATCCTTCGTTCTTGACTCCACACTTTGTTTCACTTTATGCCTTCATCATTATCGTAGTTAATCCTGCACATGCAAACCAAAACTCTACTCCGATCTAGACAGTTATTACAACGCGAATTGACATTCTGTTTGCGACGCGCGTCATTGGTTGGCTTCGTCGATTCTTTAGCACATCGTCCTCTCTTGCGGCTTGTTGCCCAATCAGCGGTTGACCTCCGCAACCCCGATATCCTTGGCGCAATTCCGCTCTTCTTGGCCCGATGCCCAACGTTCGAAGCCTTCTGCCGTCCAATATCCTGACGTGATCTCCTCCGGCGCAACGTCAATTCCTCCTGCGTTAACTGTCTAATTCTGATCGAGTAGACCTGCATCACTCAAAATGTAATTAAACATCTAAACACAATCAATTAGTTTCATCATCAAAATCCGAGATTCAACAAGTATTTGCTCATGCTTAATAAGACAACGATAAGTTCAACAGTTAGAACTTATCGATTTATGCTTGAATTCAAAGGGATGGAATTCAAGTGGTTTTATCTTCTCACAATATGGTATATAGATAGGGGGAGTTATGTTTAACTACGTCATCAATTGATTGTCATCATCAAAAAGGGGGAGATTGTTGAATCTCAGATTTTGTTGATGAAATCAATTGATAGGTTAATTGATCTAATCCATATTATTGAAGTTGAGTGTGCAGGATTTACTACGATAACCTAAAAACATAAAGCAAGGATACCGGAGTCAAGTTCGATGGACATTTGAGAGTCCGAAGATTCGTCGGAGATGCTGTCGGAACAAACTAAGAAAGATCGGAGACTTGTCGAAACTTTCGAAAGTCTGCCGAAGAGATCGTCGGAGGTTTGTAGAGATTACCGAGAAGGCTCGGCTAGTCGTTGAATTCGTCACAAGATCGGGAGCCTGTTGGGAGTCCACCGAAAGAAACCCGAGGGTGTATCGGAAGTCCATCGGAAGAACGCAGGAAAGCTCACCGAAACAAAATTCGACGTTGGCCGGTTAAAAACTTGCTTAGGATTTTTTTTTTAGGTATGTAGTTCACATGTAATTAGGATTAGGATTAAGGGACAATCCTATATCTTAGTTAGGGGCCAACTGGGCCCAAAAGTGACCTGGTTTGGGACGGACGTGAAGCCCAACCAGAAATATGTAAGGACGGGCGGTGGAACCGCCGGACTAGGCGGTGTTACTGCCCAGAGCCCGAAGTGTCAGGCGGTGGCATAGCCAGACTAGGCAATGGCACCGCCCAGCACCCAAGACCAGGCGGTGGCACAGCCACCGACTGGCGGTGGCACCGCCAGTACACCGCCTAACAGACATTGACAGGCGGTGGCACCGCCAGTCTTAGAAACCCAAGAGAAATTCAAATTTGGAGCCTAAATTTGAATCCTCTTGGGGCCTATAAATACCCCTCAATTCTCAACATAGATTACACCTTTTTCAAAGCAATAGTTTGAGATAAGAGCCTTAGAAAAGTCTTAGCAAGTCTTGTTTTTCAAATTGCTTGAGCGTTCACCTCCTCCCATCTTGTTGAAAAGAATTGTGAGAGTGTGAACCACTTGTAAAGGTTGTAAGAGGGGTATTAGTCCTTTCCCTATAAAGAGATTTGCTAGTGGAAGTTGGGAGCCTCTTCAAAGAAGGCTTCGCAAGTGGATGTAGGTCATTTTGACCGAACCACTTTAAAACTGCTGTGTTATCTGGTTTGCATCCTACTCTTTCCATTTACATACTACAAACTTCTTTATTTAGTCACTATGCTTCTATACACTTCTAAGTTATCAAACTTTCAAAATTAGTTTTCATCGATATTGTTTTTTATCGTACGAAAGTTTTTAAACCAACATTAATCTACCGTTGCACTAATTCACCCTCCCCCCCCCTCTTAGTGCTGCTCCGATCCTAACACTACATCCACTTTCGGCTTCCTCCTCTGACGAGATCACCGATGTCTACTAGAGGCCTTCTTTCAATAGGCGAAGGCCAACCACCCTTTTACCATTTTACTCCTTTTGACGGGCTTAGGAGACAACCCTTACAGAATTTTCACTCATCTCTTGAATGATCAAAACTTAGAAGAAAGGAGGGAGGAGAACTTTTGGCCTTTACAACACTTTTGAGCTCTAAAATCACAGAGTAAGATCAAGCTTTCAGTTACCCTTCCATGCAGAAAGGGTGGGGTTTATAGAGGCCCCAATCAATTTGAATTTGGAGCTAAAAAGTGTCATCTCGTGGTTTTTCGGGGTCTTGGCGGTACTACCGCCATAACTGGGTGGTACTATCGCCTGTCATCTATCACTGAGCGGTACCACTGCTCAGTCTAGGCGGTACTACCACTTGACATTGCTTGGAGACCGAGCTCAAGCGATACCACCACTGGCAGTAATAACTGCCGACAGTACCACCACCTGACAGGGGTGGTGCTACCACCTAGAATTCCTAGGAGACCAGGTCTCCTGGGCGATACCACCATCGACTAGGAATTCTGGGTTTGAATGGGCTGATTCATTCGACCTAATTTGGGTCTGTCAAGGGCCCAATTGCCCCCAGATTAAGTTAATGGGATTATCTCCCATTCCTAACTTAGTCTACATGCTAACTACGATATTTAAGAAATTAATACTGCAACTTGCGATGAACTTCCGGCGAACATCTGACGAACTTCCGGCGAGCTTCCGACGAACTTCCGGCGAACATCCGACAAACCCTTGGTGATGCTCCGGCGGACTTTCGGCAAACTCCTAGACTTGCAACGATCCACTTGGCGAGTTTCAACGAGCTTCTTTGGAAAGCTCCTGGACTTCTCGGATTTGTTCCCGTAGAACCTCTGATAACTGTCTGGACTTCTATCGAACTCTCGAACCCCCAACGTGATCATGGTCTTGACTCCGGTGCAACTCCTGCTGCATGTCTTATTTTCATCATAGTTAATCCTACACACTTTTCTCAACATATAGATTAGATAACAAATGACAATTAACTTCATCATCAAAATCTAAGATTCAACAAAATTTGCATCAATTGAACTTGATACCTCATCTCCAATGGCCATTAGTGCATAGTGAGCAACTTGCTCGGTGTTGGGCTCCTCTTCTTCGAATGCACTTGAGTCATCCCATGTTGTTTTGAGCGCCTTCTTCAGTGTCCTCTTCTTGGCTTGGGGATATTCACTCTTGTAGGGTCCTAGCTTCTTGCATTCGTAGCAAATTACATGATCTTTCTTGGGTTCAAATTTATTTTTAGTGTCATTTTTTAATTTATTTCTTTTAATAATTTTTTTGAATTTCCTCGTTAAAAGTACCAAGTCATCATCAAAGTCCTCATCACTTGAGTTTTCCCTGAAGTGGTCTTCTTGTGTTCTTAGTGCCATATCCTTCTTGTTCTTTGGAAGGGTGTCCTCAAGCTCTTCATGAGCTTTGCATATCATTTCATAGGTCATTAGTGACCCAATTAATTCTTCAAGATGAAAGTTATTTAAATATTTGGCCTCTTGAATGGTCGTAACTTTAGGGTCCCAACACTTTGGAAGGGATCTTAAAACTTTATTAATGAGCTCAAAATCTGAAAAACCTTTACCAAGTCCGTTTAGACCATTGATGACATCCGTAAAACGGGTGTACAAGTCTCCGATGGTCTCACTCAGTTTTATTCGAAATAATTCATAAGAATATACTAAAATGTTGATTTTTTACTCTTTCACTCTACTAGTGCCTTCATGAATCACTTCGAGTGTGTGCCAAATATCAAAAGTCGTTTCACAAATTGAAACTCGATTGAACTCGTTTTTATTTAGAGCACAAAACAAGACATTCATAGCCTTTGCATTAAAAGTGAAAGTTTTCTTCTCTAATTCATTTTAATCGATCATTGGAAGAGAAGACTTTTGAAATCCATTTTCTATAATATTCCGAAGCTCAAAATACATAGAAATTAAGAAGATTCTCATTCTAGTCTTCCAATAGGTGTAATCCATCTCATTGAACATGGGCAGACGTGTAATTGAGTGACCCTTTTGGTTTTCGGCAAATGCCATCTCTCTTGGGTTTTAATCCAACTGAGAGTGAACCTCGCTCTGGTACCAATTGTTAGGATTAAGAGCGCACTAAGAGGGGGGGGTGAATTAGTGCAGCGAAAAACTATTACGATTTCAATAAACTTATTTCGATTAAAGTCGATTCAACAAGAATGGTTTCAACTCAATCCTTTTTAGAAGAACTTTGAACTTGAAACCTTTCGTGAAAGACCAAGAAAAGACTAAGGTGATTTGCAGCAAAGTAAAGTGCACAAATGAAAAGCGTTGGTTTTGTAAGGTCTTTGTACAATTAAAGCCGATCTCGGAAAATGTTTATGTCAAAGCGTAAGTAGACGTAGTTAAGGCACAGTAAGGAGGAGAGGTAGTTTGCTATAAAGGAAAGTTGCTCAAAGTAAATGCAAACTGAGTTTTTATAGTGGTTCGGTCAATGTGACCTACATCCACTATCGGCTTCCTCCTCCGACGAGATCACCGGCGTCCACTAGAGGCCTTCCTTCAATAGGCGAAGGCCAACCACCCATTTACAGCTTTTCTCTTTTTGTCGAGCTTAGGAGACAACCCTTACAAGTTTCACTCCTCTCTTGAATGATCTCAACACTAAGAAAGAATGAGGAGAACTCTAGGCCTCAAAGACTCAAGATAATGTCATGTTTTCGTTACCCTTTCATGCAAGAAAGGGTGGGGTTTTTATAGGCCTTAGTGAGTTAAAAAATGGAGCCTAAAAGTGTCCATTCCCTGAGTTTCGGGGTCCTAGTGGTACCACCGCCATTACTAGGCGGTACTACTGCCTGTCATCGGGCACTGGATGGTACTACCGCTCAGTCTAGGCGATACTACCGCCTGACAGCACTCGAAGATCAAGCTCTGGCGGTACCACCGCCTTATATGGGTGGTACCACCGCTGGCCGCAATAACTGCCGGTGATACTACCGCCTGACAGGGGCAGTACCACCGCCCAGAATTCCTGGGAGACCGAGTCTCCTAAGCGGTGCCACCGCTGGCCAGGAATTCAGGGGCCGAATGGGCTGTCCCATTTGGCCCAATTTGGGTTTGTTAAGGGCCTAGTTGGCCCCTAATTAAGTTAGTGGGATTACCTCCCAATCCTAACTTAATCTATACTATAACTACGACAATTAAGCCATCATTACTACAATTCATGTTCCGATGCGTTAATCGATTCTTCCAACGAGCTTCCGGCATACTTCCGGCGAACATCTGATGAACTCTCGGCGATGCTCCAGTGGACTCCCAGTAAGCTCCTGGACTTCGCGACGATCTTCTTGGCGAGTTCCGATGAGCTTCTATGGCAAGCTCCAGGACTTCTCGACTAGTTCCCGTAGAACTTCCGATGAATGTTCGAACTTCCAACGAACTCTCGAACTCCCAACGTGATTTTGATCTTGACTCCAGCACAACACTTGTTGCATGTCTTACTGTCATTGTAGTTAATCCTATACACTTTTCTCAACATATAGATTAGATAAACAAATGACAATTGACTTTATCATCAAAATCCGAGATTCAACAAGTTAAGATTAACTCCATCACCAATTGGTTGTCATCATCAAAAAGGGGAAAATTGTTGAATCTCGGATTTTGATGATGAAATTAATTGGTAAATTATTTGATCTAATCCTTGTGTTGAGATAAGTGTGTAGGATTAACTACGATAATAGTAAGGCGTAAAGCAGATGATGGGCTAGAGTCGAAGACTCAAACGATATACTAGGAGCTCGCCGAGAGTTCATCGTGAGATCAACGGAAGCATGTTGGAAGACTCATCAAAAGCTCATCTAGAGATCGCTGGAAGCACGCTAGAAGACTAGCCGAGAGTTGTTCGGGAGTTCGCCGGAAGCTCGCCGGAAAACTCACCGAAAAGCTCGTCGGAGGATCGCCAAGTGAAAAATCGATGTACTAGACCATGCTTGCCTTAATTGTAGTTAGAACAATAATTATAGTTGATTTGGGAGGTAATCCCATCAACTCTGTTAGGGGCCAACTAGGCTCGGAGTTGGGCTGGTTTGGGCCGAATTCAAGGGCCAACTAGGATGCTAAATTCCTGGCCGCTGGTGGCATCGCTAGGGCTGGTGGTGGCACCGCTTGGAAAGCAGCACCCCAAGTGGTCTGGGTGGTGGTACCGGCCAAACTGGGCAGTGGTACCACTGGCAATTAATGCTGCCAACGGTGGTACCACCCCTATCAAGTGGTGGTACCGCTAGAGCTCGGTTTTCGAGCTCTGTTAGGCGGTGGTACCGCCTAGTGTTAGGTGTCAGGCAATGGTACTGCCCAGTAATGGCAGTGGTATTTCCAGTACCCTGAAAAACTAGGATGAGACACTTTTTGGCTCCATTTCTTAAAGCCATTGGGGCTTATAAATACCCTACCTTTTTCAGCATGAAAAGGCACCGAAATGTGATCATAATCTTAAGTTATTGGGGTGTAAAAGGTTGTAAACAAGTGCTAGAGTCCGCCTCCTCCTTTTCTAAGTTTTAAGACCATTCTAAAGTGGTGTGAGACTTGTAAGGGTTCTCTCCTAATCCTGACAAAAGGAGAAAGAGCTATAAAAGGTGATTGGTCTTCATCTATTGAAGGAAGGCCTTTAGTGGATGCTGGTGACCTCGACAGAGGAGGAATTCGAAAGTGGATGTAGGTCACATTGACCGAACCACTCTAAATTCTGGTTTGCATTTCATTTTGAGCAATTTACTTTAATTGCAAATCATTTCATAGCAAACTATTTCTCCACCTCATCTTGCTTTCACTATGCTTACACTCTCTTACATTTCAAATTACTATCCTTCCGAATTGATTTTCATCGAACGTACGAAATATTTTATGAAATCGAAGAATTTTCTACTACACTAATTCAATCCCCCCCCCCCCTCTTAGTGCCACTCTTGATCCAAACATACCTTGCTATAGGTCACTAAATGGGCCAAATAGTAGGCCCAATTCAGTCTTGATTCAGGCCCAATTGGCCTCTAATCAAATTAATATGGTTACACCCAAAACCAACTCAATTAAACCTAACTAACTTGATCTAGACACACACGATTACAAGTATGAATCTTATGTTGTCCGGCATGTCATTAGTTCGTTCGATGCTTTGTTTGATCCTTCAGCGCATCGTCCTCTCTTTCGGCATATTACCTAATCAATATGTTGATTCCCGTAATTTTTGATCTCCTTACCGTAATACCCGATCCTTCAACCCAATGCCCGAACTCATGGCACGAAGTCCTTTCAGCCCGATGTCTAATCTTTTGACATGTTCCATTCTGGTCGAACGTTTGATTCTTCCATCTTCAATCGAATTGTCTTTCTTTAATCGAGATTAGTCCTACATCACTCAAATACATATTAGATCATAATTTCATCAATTAATTTTACCATTAAAATCCGAGATTCAACATATAAATAAAAAAAGACGAATGAATGTCCCTTGAATCTCCGATAAAAGCTCAAACAAAAAACAGTATTCCGAGGTTAAAAGAACTCTTCCTTGAATCTCCCTTTGACATGAATAAAAAAGTTCAATATGCCCCACAAATCGATCTTCTCATATTTAATTTCTACACAAAGCAAAATGCACATAAAGCTATACAGAGAAAACCTAGTAACTGATACTTAGGCTTCATTTGGCATTACCTATTGATTTCATTTTGCTGTTTATAGAGATTTAAAAAGTTGCAAATACCAGAAAAATAAGCATGTTTAGTAACTTTATTTTGATTTGTTCTTCTAAAAACTCACAAACAGTATACTATACAAAGAACAAGATTCAAAGAGAGATTCTGACCAAACCAATTACATCCTTATGTAAAGATTGCATTTAATAACATCAAAAATACAATTAAAAGTGATGAAAACCAAATGAAATTTCTAGTAACCAAAAGTTAAAAAGAGTAAATATTGTGTGCGTTTTGTATGTTTTAAATTACCTTAAACAATGATAAATGCAACCTTAGTTGCCCAAATATAACAGCAATGAGCATTCACCACAATGTTATTGGTATTCAAGGTTAATTCATATTTGCAAAATCTTTTGAGACATTCAAAGGTAACGAACATACATCAACAAATAACTGCAATATATGACCCAAATTTTTGGTACTGTATAACCAAAAATAAGTAGGAAGAGTTTTAAAACTCTAATTTGCAAGTATTGAATTAACCACCTATTAGTGAAAGGAAAAACTCATCATTCCCAAGCAAGATGATAATGGAACCTAAGGGTTCCGCAGACCACCTTTCATTGCGAAGAAATCGACTCCAAATCTCACTCCATCAAGTTCCAACTGATAAAATATGAAATGTAATTATAGAGTACATTTAGATAGTGAACTTTGATAGTTATTTATACACATTTAGTAGAGAGGATTTTTCTCAACTGCTTAGAGATTTCCTCATGCAGTTAAGGAAATCTTTGTTAGGATAAAGAGAGGCACTAAGAGGGGAGGTGAATTAGTGCAGCGGTAAAAATTACGTCGGTTCAAAAAATCTTCGTACGATAAAATCCGATTTCTACGAAAATTGTTTCGTAAAGATAATAACTTTGAAAGTGCACGGAGTGTAGGCATAGTAAAAGCATAGTAAGAAGGATTGGTAGTTTGCTTATAAAAGTAAATTGCAAGAAGTAAAGACAAACCGGATTTTTATAGTGGTTCGGTCGTCGTGACCTACATCCACTTCGTCGATTCTTCTTCCGTCGAGGCCACCAGCATCCACAATCGATCTTCCTTTAATATGTGAAGATCAACCTCCTTCTTACACCCCTCTTCTCCTTTTACTGGGTTTAGGAGACAACCCTTATAAGCACACACACTCCTTTCTAAACAGAATTCTAAAGTTAGATCTAGAGGAGGGATTTCTCAAGTGATTTCTACAGCGTTTTCTCACTTTAAAACTCTCTACACTGGTGTTTATTAACCAAGGATGAGAGGGGTATTTATAGGCTTCAAGTTGATTCAAACTTAGAGCCTAAAAAGGTCTCATCCTATGTTTCTTGGGTACTGGCGGTACCACCGTCGTTCTTGGGCGGTACTACCACCGCAAGATCTGCTACTGGGCGATACCACCACCGAACAGGGGCGGTACCACCACCGAACAAGGGCGGTACCACCACTAACAGCATTACTACCAATAGTACCACCGCCCAGCCTAGGCGGTACCACCACCCAGATTTCCTGGGGTGATGTTCCCCAAGCGGTGCCACCACCGATAAGGGTTTCAGCACCTTGGTTGAGCCTTGAATCCGGCCCAAACCAGCCCACCTTCAAGCCCAGTTGGCCCCTAACAGACTTGATGGGATTACCTCCCAATCACAACTCTAATTATGTGCTAACTATGATTCCTATGACATAATCTAAGCAATATAAGTCTGGTTTCCTCCGATGAGCTTCCAACAATCTTCCGGCAAACTTCCGACGATCTCTCAACAATGTTCCGGCGGACTCCCGGCAAACTCCTAGACTCCACGACGATCTTCTTAGTGAGTTCCGATGAGCTTTTTTAGCAAGCTCCAAGACTTCTCGGTCAATTCCGATAGAACTTCCGATGAACGTTTGGACTTTTGACGAACTCTCGAACTCCCAATGAAATCGCATTCTTAACTCTGGGACTTCATTTTGCTTTATGCCTTGCTATCATAGTTAATCCTGCCCATATAAAAATACACTTCGATCTAGAGAATTATTACTAAGCATGAATCATGTCGTCCGGCATGTCATTGGTCCATCGACGCTTCGTTCGATTCTTCGGCGCATCGTCCTCTCTTGCTGCCTATTGCCCAATTGGCCAGTTGACCTCTGCAACTCCAATATCCGCTCTTCTTGGCCCTATGCTCGAATCCAAGGCTCAAAGCCTTCTGTCGATACGTCGACCAATCCTTCGACCCGACGTCCAATTTTCTAACATGTTTCTTCGACCCAACATGATTCTTCCTGCTTTAGTTGTCTCTCCCTAATCGAAGCACTCTACATCACTTAAAACATAGATTAAATCATAAACACTATCAATTGGTTTCATCATCAAAATTTGAGATTCAACAATCTCCCCCTTTTTGGTGATGACAACCAATTGATGACGGAGTTAACCTTAACTCCCGGAGTTTAACCAAACTCCCCCTATCAATATGCCATATTGATAGAACTCTTGGATTCAAAAATCCGAATAACATGTTATCATAAACTTATGCATAACATCATCATACTTCTCCCCCTTTGTCATCAACAAAAAGAAGTCCAATTATCAAATGTTTAGACATACAAGTTCGAAAATTTAGCAAGTGTTACATCATATTTAAAACATTCAAGCTATCAAGTTGTAGATATGCAAGGTAGTAAGATAGTATGTTCTACATTATACAAGCTAGTGAATCTTACAACATTTAGAACATGCATAATCACCGAATAATCATAAATTTTAATGATATGCAAAATTACAAATTTTGCAAGTTTGCATTTGTGCATCTTGAGATTTGTAAGATAGCATTTCTTGCATCTCTTTTAAGATGAGCAAGCTAGCAAGTTTGCTTCTTTTGCAACATGCAAGTTTCCAAATTTTGCATCTTAAGCTAGCAATTTTTCTCCCCCTTTATCATTGTCAAAAAGAAGGAAAGAATATAGTTTTGTATCTCTTTTTCCCTTTACAATAATTTTCAAATCATCAAGTTATGAATGTCTAAACAATTTTTCATCATGAATATTTTATCATTGCATGCATTATTTTCATAAGTTGAAGTGTTGCATACATAATATCAAATCATCATTCATAATTACATTAATGTTTCAATCTTTATTTCAATATGTTTGTGCATCATTATAGTTTCAATTTACAACATGCACAATTTTAAAACTTTACATATCATCTTTACTCTATGCATGATACTAAAAATAAATCAATTATCATATCATATATGATACTCATAAGCTAGCAAATTTATATCATTTTAAAGCATCAAAACAATATCATGAGTATTTCATGCATTCATATCATCAATGTTTCAATCATTATTTCAATCATAAAAAATGAAAGATCAAGTCTAAAATTCAAGAGATCAAGATTATAATCTGGAAAATGTATAAGAAGAATTTATGCATTTGGAAGATGTAACATGTCTAAGCTTCTCATTTAAGCTAGCAATTTTCTTTCTCCCCTTTTTTATTTTAGACAAGAAAGAAGTAGAGTGGAAGAATACAAATAATGTTAGATCTTACATATCATGTCATGGAAGATAATAATATCAAATCATGAATGCCACATGATTTATTTCATCAAATCTCTTCTTTTTATAAATAGCAAAAAGAAACATAGAAGATCAAATGATATAATATCTTGATTCATGCATAAGAAATCTCAAGTTATAAATCTCAAAAAATCAAGATAAAGCTCATTCAAATTCAAATCATTTTCAAGTGATAAATTTTTTAAGGAGAAAGATTTCTTCTTTTTAGTGATTCAATTCATAAAATTGATTTGATAGATGTATGCCTTTTTCATTTTTACCAAATAAAAACATGCATCAATGTTTGCCAAATAAAATTGAAAAGTAAATTTCATCATAAAAATCATCAAGACCAAAAAAGTATAATATATTAATCATAAGGCTTCTTTAAACAAGAGATTTGATTTATCATTTTAATTCCAATAACAATATATTTGCCTTTCTATGTGTTTCATTTTAAGTGATTGATTTCATATAAGCATACTCAAGTTTTTTGTATGAAAACCATACATCAACATTTAAAACGGAAAGATAAAAAATCATCAAGATCAAAAGGTGTAACATATAATTCCAAAACATATGATTTCAAATCATTATTTCAAGTCCTCATGCATAAAAATCATCAAACATGATGCAAATATTTATTTTCAAAACATTCATTATGATAAGTCATACAAGCCAAAGAAAACATAAAGCATATTCATCAATCATGGTTTCATTGAGCATAAAACATTTTCAAATAAAATCAAAAATCAATACAAATATCATCAAGATATACATTATTTCTTCTTGAAAAACATACATAGGATTATCATTAGATTTAAATCTAACATTTTATTCCTTTAACATAAAACATGTAATTTTCATTATCATTTTTAAAATTACTAGCATGATAAGCATGATCCTATTTTATATTTATATTTTTAATTACATCATTAAACATGCAAATTTTAAGAAAAATAATTAATCTAAATTAAAAATAAGTTATTAAAAGCATCATGTAATTTTGAAATAAATTAAAGGAGTTTCGTTTAAGTTGTTTACCTCATTGTAGAAAGCCGTTAAGGCATAGTTTGTCACCTCGCCTTTGTTGATTTTCTCCTCGTCTTCGGAGGAGCTCGATTCATCCCAAAGTTCTTTCCTCTTCTTGCGTTCATACTAAGTAGTTACATTCTTTTGGTTTTTAATTTTTGTTTCATTAACTTTATAAATTTTATGAGTAGTTCAAGTTCACCATTACTTGAGCTTATGCTCAAGTGGTCTTCATGTGTTCTAAGTGTCAAATCTTTCCTATTCTTTGGAATGTTATTCTTGAGTTCTTCACGTGCATTGCACGTCCTTTCATAGGTAATTAGAGACCCGATGAGTTCTTCGATCAAAAAAGTATTTAAATTTTTTGATTCTTGTATAGCAGTTATTTCGAATCCCAAGTTTTAGAGAGAGTGTAAAACTTTATTCACAAGTTCAAGATTCGAAAAACTTTTACCAAGAGCTTTTAAACCATTGAGAACATCCGTAAAATGGGTGTACATGTCAACAATGGTTTCGCTCGGTTTCATTCGAAAAAGTTAAAAATCATACATTAAAAAGTTAATTTTTGAATTTTTAACTTTACTAGTGCCTTCATGTGTAATTTCGAGAGTGTGCCATATGTTAAAAGTCGTTTCACACATAGAAACCCGATTAAACTCAATTTTATCTAAAGCGCAAAACAAGGCATTCATAACCTTTGCATTTAGAGAAAAAGTCTTCTTCTCCAAATCATTCCAATTGTTCATTATAAGAGAAAACATTTAAAAACCAAATTCGACTATGTGCCATAAATCGAGATTCAATGAAAGTAAGAAAACTCTCCTTCGAGTTTTCCAAAAAGTGTTGTCCGTCTCATTGAAAAAGGGAGGACGAATAAGAGAATCACCCTCTTGAAAGCCGAAAAGTGTTATTTTTCTTTGGGTGTTAAACCAAATGAGAAAACAAGGCTCTGATACCAATTGTTAGGATCAAGAGCAGTACTTAGAGGGGGGGTGAATTAGTGCAGCAGTAAAAATTATGCCGGTGGGAAAAACCATCGTACGATAAAATCTGATTTCTACCAAAACCATTTCGTAAAGGTAATAACTTTGAAAGTGCACGGAGTGTACGGGTAGTAAAAGCACAGTAAGAAGGAGAGACAGTTTGCTTATAAACGTAAATTGCAAGAAGTAAAGACAAACTGGATTTTTATAGTGGTTCGGTCATCGTGACCTACATCCACTTCGCTGATTCCTCTTTTGTTGAGGCCACTAGCATCCACTATCGATCTTCCTTTAATAGGCGAAGATCAACCTCCTTCTTACACCCCTCTTCTCCTTTTACCAGGTTTAGGAGATAACCATTACAAGCACACACACTCCTCTTTAAACAGAATTCTAAAGTTAGATCTAGAGGAGGGATTTCTCATGTGATTTTTACAGCATTTTCTCACTTTAAAACTCTCTATGCTTGTCTTTGTTAACCAGGGATGAGAGGGATATTTATAGGCTTCAAGTTGATTCAAACTTGGAGCCTAAAAAGGTCTCATCCTAGGTTTCCTGGGTACTGGCGGTACCACCGTCGTTCTTGGGCGGTATTACCGTCGAACAGGAGTGGTACCACCGCTGGTCTTTTTTTTTGGCATAATTATGGTTTTGCCCTCGAGGCTAGGGTTTTGCAAAATTATAGTTCTGCCTCTTGTAAATTTCATAATTCTAGTTTATGTTCTATCAATATATTTATAGTTTTCCCTCGGGTCTAATTTCTACCAAATTATAGTTCTACCCTCCATAAATCGTATATTTCTGATTAATATCTTATCAAATATTTACAATTTTATCATTATGAAATTGAGAAATTTAGTTTATGTTCTCAATTAAAAAATTGATAAATATGATTTATTATAATTGTGATTGAGTTTAATCATGATTATATTTTTGATCATTTAATTGGATTTAATTTTGATATAAAAAAAACTATAAATTATGGTTTAGTTCTATAGTTTTCTCATATGAATTATTGATTATACATGTGGTAAATAAAATCAAAATATAATTATTATTCTTGGAATTTTATTTACTTATTCATATATATATATTTGAAATTGTGAAGTAATATTTACCTTTCATATGAAGGCAAAATTTATATGTTATCATAATTATCATATGATTTTCTTTTGCTGAATAAGTTTCAATAATTATTATGGTTATAATTCTATTATTCAACTGCTTAGCATTAATGTTTAATAATTATTATGGTTTTTATTTTATTATTGAACTACTTAGCATTAATGTTGAATAATTATTATGGTTATTATTCTATTATTGAACTGCTTAGCATCAATGTTCAATAATTATTATGGTTGTAATTTTATTATTGAACTGCTTAGCATTAATGTTCAATAATTATTATGGTTCTTATTTTATTATTAAATTACTTACAATTAATGTTCAATAATTATTATGGTTATTATTCTATTATTGAACAGCTTAGCATAAATTAAAGAAATTTGATGAATATTATTTTAATTCATCTCTCTAAGTTTTATCTGACTTGTAACTGCCAAAGTAGCCTGGGATGATAAACTTTTGTAATATGAATTATAATAAAAGTTTTATCATTTATAAGATATTTTAAATTTTATTTTATATTATTACATTGGTCTTGTAGCCACCAAAGTGACCTAGACTAATGACTTATAAAATAATATTAAGAAATTAGTCCTAAATGATATTAAGAAAATAATATTCATAAAGACACATATAATTAGGAGATTTAGATAATCCCAAAGGTGAATCTAATTCAAATAATTATGTGATGGGGAATGATGATACTATTTTAGATATCCTTGCAATTTAAGGTTGTATACTCAAAGGTAACAACACTATTCTACAAGGGTGGTATCAGTCCTCCATAAATATTCTTTAGTGAACACTAGATATGTCAATATTTCACCCAAAGGTGTAATATAGATGATATCAATAGTTTATCAATTTTTTGACAACCTCAAAGTATTAATGTTATTCTATATTTTTGTAGTGGTACTTCTGCCCATACATTTTTATGCTTCTAGTGTCCCTGTACTCTTTGGATCAAATTATTCAGAATGGTTAGAGCATGTGAAATTTATACTTGGTGTATTAAATCTTGATTTAGTATTGCTTGTTAAAAAGCCTACAGACTTGACTGACGAAAGTACTGTAGAACAAGTTAATGAAATGGAAGCTTGGGAAAGATCTGATAGGTTTAGTTTAATATTCATAAGAATGATAATTGTAAATAACATAAAGACTTCATTACCGATTGCAACAAACGCATAGGAATATTTAAAGGTTATTGAAGATAGATTTAAATCTGCTGATAAGTTATTAGCTGGCACATTAATGAAAGAAATGACTACGGCTCAGTATGATGGCACTCGAGGAATTCAAGATCACATCCTCAATATGGCTGACAAAGCTGCAAAACTTAAAACATTAGGCATGAATGTTGATGAGTCTTTCCTCGTGTAGTTTATTCTCAATTCTCTTCCTTCTCAGTTTGGCCTATTCAAGATTCACTACAATACAAATAAGGATAAGTGGGACTTTGAATGAGTTAACTAGCATGTGTGTTCAGGAAGAATTGAGATTTGCTAGTCATAGGTGCCCAGCAAGCCAATCACGTGAGTGATGGCACGTGTGACTTGATACAGAATCTTTTTGCTTATTATATTTTGGCGTATATCACTTTATAACTATTGCATAAATGCATATATATATTGTGATGTCCTTGGATTTGTGCAATGCGAATCGGATCGTGATGAGATCACGATAATGAGATCAATTCACCTTTAAACACATGTCCTAAATAATCCCGGTCATAGGTTACTCGAGAGGACATCGTGATAACCGGATAGACTAGTGTGCTGTATACCCGTCCATATGATGGATGCAGCTGGTCTCATAGCTGCTCGTGTAGGGACACTAGGGATACAGTACAGGTGCTCATTGGAGAATGAGTTCACTGATTGATCCGCCACTTTTAATGCTTTGGATGGTTGATGATGCCTTATTGTCGGACAAATGATTCCGTAGTCCTAGTGGTGTATCTGGTCCTTAGACTTGAGACAACAAGGATGTCCTGTATGAGTGCTCCACTCTTTGATACCGGACTTATAGGTTTGGCTGTCCCGGATCTAGTACAAATGGTCATTGGGAGTGGTAGTCGACCTTACGAGGGCTATTGAGTGTAGATAGAGGATCATCCACTCTCGGCGTCATAAGAGGAATATCCCATGTGTTCTTGCTCGAGACAAATCCCTGGCCAGGTCATTCGGGTTGAGAGAGAGAAAGAGTTCTCCTGAGAATCCGATTAGAGAGCGAGACTTCGAGTAGAAACCGTATGGGTCCGACAACACCATGCTCGATATACGGTCTCTGGGATATTAGATGGATGAGGGACTATAGGTACATGGTAAATCGAGGACAGACAGGTCCAATGGATTGGATTCCCCTGTATCGTCACAGGGGACTACGGCGTAGTGGCCTAGTACGTCCGTAGTCGATGAGTCGAGTGAATTATTACAGAGATAATAATTCACTGAGTTAGAAGGAGTTCTGACAGGTATGACTCACGGCCAGCTCGATATTGGGCCTAGAGGGTCACACACATATGGTAGGTATTGCGATGAGTAGAGGTTCGGATATGAGATATCCGACGGAGCCCTTGTCTTATTGGATGCAGATCCAATACCCACTAGGGAAGGATCCATTAGGGTTTGACACGGGATCTCTATAAATAGGAGGGATTCACAGCCTCATAGGCTAGAGTCTTTGCTTGCCTTTCCTATTCTCCTCTCCCTCTCCACCTCAGAGGCTTGGAGTTTTGAGGAGGGTCGTCGCAACCCTGCTGTGTAGATCACCGCTAGAGAGGAGGACGCTTGACCTCCTTCACCCTCTCCTAAGGATCTACAAGGAAATAGGGATATACGATCTCCCTAGGTAACACAATCTCTATACACAGTTTTGTGTTTTGCGGATTTTGTGCACCAATCTTCGCACGACGACGAACATCTTTTTGGGAATCGGGGATTTTTGTTTTCTTGTTCTTCCGCTGCGCATATGATGTCGCCCCTTGATTTCCCAACAAGATTAAGGCAGGAAAGTTCATATAATGTCATGACTACTAATCAAGTAGCTGGTAATAAGAAAAGAAAATTGAAGCATTATCTATCAAAGAAATTTGCCGGGTTTGAAAATGTTAAACAGACTAATGAAAAGAAAGCCTTTATTGTAAAGTACTTCTTTTGTAGCAAGAAAGGACATGTGAAGAATGACAGCATCAAACATAAATTTGGTTCGAAAAGAAAGGTATTAACTCGACCTTTGTATGTTTCGAATTAAACATTACAAAAGTTTCTTCTAACACTTGGTGGATTGATTCTAGTGCTTCAACTCATGTTACCAATAATATGTAGGGATTTCATTAAATTCAGAAACCAAAAGAACATGAAAGATTTATCATTATGGGAAATCGTCTTAAAGGGAAAGTGATATCAGCGGGAACTTATCGTCTACGCTTAGAAACGGGTCACCTGATGGATCTTATTAACACATGCTCTGTTCTTATAATTTCTAGAAATTTAGTTTCTCTTTCTAGAATTGATGAGTTAGGATATTGTCTTTCTTTTGGTAATGGTAAACTCAATGTATTTTGTGATTTAATAAAAGTTAGTTCTGGAATTTTGTGTGATGGTTTGTATAGAATTAATTTGGATCTTAAGTTTGTAAAGACATTAATGACCCTATAATCAAGTGTTGGATTGAAACGTAGTTTCAATAATGAAATATCTTCGATATTGTGGCATAGACGATTGGGGCATATCTCTAAGGAAAGAATTGAAAGATTTGTGAAGGATAATATTTTAGAACATTTAGACTTCACTGATTTTGATATTTGTATAGATTGTATTAAGGGAAAGCAAACTAAACATATAAAGAAAAATTTCACAGGAAGTAAAGAATTCCTTGAGATTATTCATACTAATATTTGCGGACCACTCCATATTCCTTGTTTTAGTGAAGAAAGGTATTTCATCACATTTATAGATGATCTGTCCAGATATGACTATGTTTATCTAATACATGAAAAGTCTTAAGTCATTGTTACTCTTGAAGTGTACAAAAATGAGGTCGAGAGACAATTAGATAGAAAAGTTAAAATTGTCAGATCTGATAGGGGTGGTGAATTTTATGGCAGATATGATGGATCTGATCAGAATATTAGTTGTTTTTCTAGATTCCTAGAACAATGGGGTATTTGTGCTCAATATGCATTACCAAGTGTGTCACAACAGAATGGTGTTGCTGAAAGGCGAAATTGTACTCTTATGGATATGGTTAGAAGCATGATGAGTTATTCCTCTATACCTGAGTTGATGTGGGGTGAAGCTCTTAGGACAGCTATGTATTGTAACATCCTCCATTTTTAAAAATTTAGTAAAATGTTTATTTGTAAAAATAAGCCTTATTTAATGATTATTTTATATAAAATAATATTATATTAAAAGTTTATGGCTAGGGACCTAAGAGTAAATATTAGAAGTTTGATATAATTTATGAAAGATTCAGATTTAAGTTAAAAAAAAAAAATAATGGATATGTGTCACTACCAACTTATGTTTACTCTAAAGATGACACCTAGCCCCTTTCATGCATGCATGACACCTTGCAACTTTTCCATTAGCCAAAACCAAAAAAAAAAAAAAAAAAGAACTAGATGAAAGGTTAAAGAAAACAAACCTGAAGAGTTGCAGCCAATGTGAGTTTGAGAAGAGAAGGTAAGAAGAAGAAGAAGAAGAAGAAGAAGAAGAGCTTGAGGTTTTTCATCAATTTTCCCACATTTGGGATTCAAATAATTTGAAGGCAAGTGTTCTAACCCCATCCCACAGTAACCTTAATCTATGTTTCTATTTTTATTCTGCAAAATTTGAAAGATTTCAACTGAGAACCAAACCTTCTTTCGTTTTGATATAAAGATATGAATCTGTAATTTTTCGGTAATCTGACCTCTATGCAATATTTCGGTCATAACATTTTGTAGGAAACTCTGATTTAGACAAAAACTATTCCATTTGAAAGTAGACAAAAATATCTTTATTTTGACACTAATATCAAATGATTTGGAGTTTAAATGCCTACTAAGAATTCTGTTAAAATTAACCCTACAGATTCTGCAAACCAGGGACTGAAATTTCTGACCTCTTGTTGCTTAACTGCTTATAACTTTCTGGTGTGAACTCAGATTTATTCAGAGTATGATTTATTCGAAGCTAGACACAAAATTCTTTCTATATATATTGATTTGAAATTTTTGGAGTACAATTACTAACTGAAACATCTGCTTTCATCGACCCCATGGATTCAGTAAAACAGAGCTAATATTTTCAGACCTTTCGCTACGAAATTATCTGTAACTCCTTGTTGTAAATTCCAATTCTTATAAAACTTGATTTTCCTAAAACTAGATTGACAAAGCTTTCTAATGACACATATTTTGTATAAATTGGAGCATAATTTGTGATCCAAATAGTTCATACAATGTTCCTATAAAATTCTGCCAGAATCGAGCTTTGGTCAATTTCGGCTTTCCTTGTTTCTTCTCTTTGGAAATCGATTTCGGCAAAAAATTCTTACTTCAGTTAAGCTTTACATTATTGCCTTAAATTCCTGTATACTTTTGTCCTTTATTTATTTGTACATCTGCAGCTATCATCTAAAGTTCATGTTTGCATCGTAATGATTCGGCACATGCATCCTATTGTTCCGCATTTGCTTTCGATATATGCCTCTTCTAGTTTCATTTCTTTGGACATTGAATTCATCTAACTTTCTTATTTCAATTGAGATATATGTGATTTCTTGAAATCCTTGTATTCTCTTGCTTTTATTTCCTTTCAAATCTGAATACATTTGTGAAGGATTATGTTTGTATCATATTGACTCGAAAGGCACATGTATATTTTGTTGTTCCGCATGTGCTTCCGATATATATACTAATATTATTGTTCATACTGTCCCTTTGTACTCTGGTGTTTGTGGGATAAATGTGAACCTTTGACAGAAATGGTAAAGGGAGTTATGCTTAGAGCCCGCGATGCTCTGCCGGCCCCCTATGACTTCACTCAGACGTGGGTGGATAGAGCTCCTAGACATGGGAGACTTATGTTTGGTGGTCATTCAGAAATGGATGGACCATATTATGTTATGATCCCACTTCACCTTCTATGTGTTTGATATGATATCCAAAGCTTTGGCTATGTTTCTGTGCATGCTTTGGATAAGAATGAAATGAATGCATCGTCATGTGACATTGGAGCTTCTATTCATGTTTTGTTCTTTGATATGTTTCCGAAATGTTATAAGTCTTTGTTATACCTTGAAAAACTATCATATGTCATCGATATGCTCCTTATGCCAATGATATACTCCAATTACCTTTCCTCGATTGTATGAATAAAATGTGCTTCGAACGATACGACATTGTAATTCTGCATTCAAACAAAACATGCTACTGTTTCATCTTGTATCTCTGTTTTGTATTTGGATACCTTATTTGTTTGAAATCTATCCTCTTTGCCATGGATATGTTAGTCATTTGTTGAGCTTTATATGCTCACCCCGTTGCTATATAATTTTTTTAGGATAGCTTATTGCTCGCTAAAATATGTAAATTGGGTTGAGGCAGTGGAAGGCTAGAAGATTTTGGGACAAATATTTTGTACTTGATAGGTTGATGTTATATAAGTTCTTTTTAGGTGTAATGATATATCAATGACAAATCTAGATTGATGTATCTTGTAAATATTTGAAAAGTACCTCTTACGTCAGGATTTTGGAAATGTTAAGTTTAAACTGTGTACTGATATAAACATGTAATACATGTTGGTTTTGTGATTGCATTAATTGCCGCGCTTATGGATTTATGATATATCTATGGTTTAGTTAAGTTGCTTTTGGATTTTAAAGAATCGTCTAGTGACATGATGTATGATTATAAACTGCACAGGTTTTGTGAATTGTGGATTGTAGAGGTGAATGACTTGAATATTTTTATTAGTGACCTCAAATGTATGATTAGATCATGGATTGTTTGTTGAATTATAATTTTATCAATCTTGAGTTAGGTTCATACCTCCTGAATGAGAATTAAATTCGGTGGGAGGGGCGTGACATATATATCTTAAACAGGGTTCCTGATAAATCAGTTCCATCAACTTCATTTCAGTTATGGACTAGTAGGAAGCCCAGTCTGAGGCATTTATATATTTGGAGATGTCCGGTAGAGATAAGAGTATTTAATCCACATGAAAAAAAATTAGATCCAAGAACTACTTCAGGATATTTTATTGGTTATCCAAAAAAATCCAAGGGATACATATTTTATTTCCCTAATCATAGTATAAGGATAGTAGAATCTGGGAATGCAAAATTATTAGAAAATGATGAAATCAGTGGGAGTGAAAAATCTCGAAGGATTAATTTTGATATTAAGGAGATTTAGGTTAATTCTCCCGTATCATCTCCTATTCGAGAGATTGTTGTTACTCAAATCAATGAGAGTATTGATGAGGGTAAACAATAAAATAACATCGAAGAACTCTCATATGATGTTGATGTCGTCGTTGATGATCTTGTAGAACAATCACAATTGGCAGATTTGAGAAGATCTCAAAGGAAAAGGAATCATGTCATTTCTAATGATTATGTGGTATATCTACAAGAATCATATTATGATATAGGAATAAAAAGAGACCCCTTATCAATTTCATAAGCCATATAAAGTAATGATTCTGAAAAACGGTGTGATGCAATGAAAAAAGAGTTAAAATCAATGGTCTAGAATGGTGTCTAGGATCTCATTGAATTACCCAATAATTATAAAAGTGTCGGTTATAAATGGGCCTTTAAGACAAAACGTGAGGCAATATTAAACGATATAAAGCTAGACTTGTGGCCAAAGGTTTTTCTCAAAAGGAAAGCATCGATTATAATGAGACTTTTTCTCTAGTTTCTAAAAAGGACTCATTGATAATCATTTTGGCATTAGTAGCTCATTATGATCTTGAGTTACATCAGATGGATGTGAAAATAGCATTTCTGAACGGGGATTTGGATGAGGAAATCTATATGGAACAACCTGAAGGATTCATAGAAAAGGGAAATGAAGATTGGGCTTGTAAACTTAAAAAATCCATTTATGGCCTTAAACAAGCTTATAGACAATGGTACATAAAGTTTCATAATACCATTACTTCCTTCGGATTTAAGAAAAACACTTTTGATCAGTGTATATATATGAAGGTAAGTAGGAGCAAGTTTATTATATTGGTCTTATATGTGGATGATATTTTAATTGTCAGTAGTAATCTTGGTTTATTCATGAAACTAAGATATTTCTCAATAAGAACTTTGAAATGGTTGATATGAATGAGGTAGCCTATGTTATTGGCATTGAGATATTCAGAGATAGATCTTAAGGATTATTAGGATTGTCTCATAAAGGATATATTAATCGTATTTTGGAGAGATTTAATATGCAGCTTTGCTCAACCAATAATATACATATTATTAGAGATGAAAAATTTATCCAAAACCAGTGTCCAAGAAATGACTTAGAAAAGAATCAAATGAAGAATATTTCATATGGGTGTGTAGTTGGAAGTCTATTATATGCTCAAACTTGTACAAGACCATATATCAGTTTTGCAGTTACAATGTTGGGAAGATACCAAAGCAACCTATGAATGGAACATTGGAAAGCTACAAAGAAAGTAATGAGATATCTGCAAGGGATGAAAGATTATATGCTCACATACAAGAGATCAGATCAGCTTGTTGTTACAGGATATTCAAATGCTGATTTTGCAAATTGCCTCAATAGTGGGAATTCAACTTTAGGATTTGTATTCTTGCTAGCTGGCGGGGCAATTTCTTGGAAAAGTGCAAAACAATCGCTTATTGCATCATTAACAATGGAAGCTGAATTTGTGACATGATTTGATGTCACAAATCAAGTTTTATGATTGCGAAATTTCATCTTAGGACTTGGTGTGGTCGACTCAATTGTCAAGCTGTTGAAGATATTTTGTGATAACATCGCAGCAGTTTTCTTCTCTAAGAATGGCAAGTACTTTAGTAGTTTCAAGCATATTGAGATAAAGTACTTGGTGGTTAGAGAAAGAGTCCAGAAACAGCAAGTGTCAATTCAGAACTTGAGCACCACTATGATGATTGTTGATCTATTAACTAAAGCCTTATAGTGTAAAATATTCAAAGAATATGTTCTTAGAATGGGGTTTGTGAGTAAGTCATAAATGATATGGTGATGCATGCTTATGTGGATGCTATTATTGACATTCTTCTTTCTTAATTAAAGTTATTTGTTTCTGCTATCATGTTTACATTTATGTTTATGCATATTATGGTTGAATGTAATAACAGGATTGTCTTGACAAGATAAATTACAAAGGGTCATTATGGACTATATTAGGAATGACTAACATTGTTGTGGTACATAGAAGGGAGTATGACATTGATGAAATACAACCGCTATAACTCGCAATGATAGTTATACTTAATATAGTATTATTATGTTTATTGGACTTATTGGTTTATTTTAAAAATTCATGGCCATGTATAAAATACTTTTTAAAATTATTTGGAATCCAATTAAGTAAATTATTTGTCAAACAAATTTTGTTTTGTTTATTTTGATTTTGAATATCTCTTCTATATCTTATTAATTAATGGGCCAAGTAGGAGAATGTTATATTTTTATGGCCTTTATAATTGGATAAGATATATAATATAACTAATTGGATTTTGTTGAAATATTTTAGCCAATAGAATAAAAGTCCACTTAAAGTAGGATTCCTTATGAGATAACATTTATGGGAGGAAATCTCCTAATATCTTATCCTAGACCCTCTGCTCTCGCCTATAAATAGACAGGACCTTTAGGGACTGAACATATGCACAGACACGCACAGATATGCACAAACGCACATCTCCTTCTCAGAGTTGAGAGATTACAGTTTTCTCCTCAACTCTCTCCCTAAACCATCAATCTAGTTGGTCCTGTAAAAGGATAGGAAGAGAGGGGAAATAATCTAGTTCCTCTTTGCAGATTGATAACGATCTTGGATTAAAGACGAGATGGTGCCTTGTAGATCAAACAGAAATCTCTCAACAGATGGCATCAAAAGGTATGCATCGTTAAACTAGATCTAAGTATTTGATTTCAATTCTGGCAGAAAGGTTATTTTAGTATTTTAATACAGCATATTATAGATTTTTATGCTTTCAATTGGTATTAGAGCTAGGTTCTTTAGATCAAATACATTAGATATGTTGTTTTGTTTACAATGCTTGAAATCTTAATTCTTGATCGTCATTGACCTCGCTACGAATCTGCGGCAAAGGCTACGCTAGGCAACGTGCGCACTACAGCACATGTAGCCACCGTACGTGGGCATCACAGTGCTCATGTGACGGTCGGCCGCATGAAGGCAAACAGCCCCAGTGGCGGTTGTGCGTGTGGGTAGGCCGCGCCCATGTGGCGGTCACACCGCAACGGTCGCGCGCGACCAATGGTAGCCCCACGACGGCAACGCCGTGGCGGCAACGGCCATGCGTAGGCTAGAACCGCATGCAGGCTAGAACTACCACAAGTAGTCGCGCACAAGCAATCGCGCGCAAGCAACCGCACCGCAAGCAACAACGATAGCGCCGCACGCGTAGGCGACGGTGACAAGGTAGATTAGGGGTTTTGGTATAATTATGATTTTGACCTCGAGGCTAGGGTTTTATAAAATTATAGTTCTACCCCTTGCAAATTTCATAACTCCTGTTTATGTTCTATCAACATATTTATAGTTTTGCCCTAGGGTCTATTTTTACCAAATTACAATTCTACCTTTCATAAATCGTATATTTCCGATTTATATCCTATCAAATATTTATAATTTTATCATTATGAAATTGAGAAATTTAGTTTATGTCCTCGATTATAAAATTGATAAATATGATTTATTATAATTATGATTAAATTTAATCATGATTATATTTTTGATCATTTCATTAGATTTAATTTTGATAAAAAAATATAAATTATGGTTAAGTTTTATAGTTTTCTCATATGAATTATTAATTATACATGTGGTAAATAAAATCAAAATCCAATTATTATTCTTGGAATTTTATTTACTTATTCACATGTATATATTTGAAATTGTGAAGTAATATTTACCTTTCACATGAAAGAATGATTTATATGTTATCATGATTATCATATGAGTTTTCTTTTGTTGATTAAGGTTTAATAATTATTATAGTTATTATTCTATTATTAAACTGCTTAGCATTAATATTCAATAACTATTATAGTTGTTATTTATTATTGAAATGCTTAGCATTAATGTTCAATAATTATTATGGTTCTTATTTTATTATTAAACTACTTATAGTTAATATTCAATAATTATTATGATTATTATTCTATTATTGAACAGCTTAGCATAAATTAAAGAAATTTGATGAATATTATTTGTAATTCATCTCTCTAAGTTTTATCTGACTTGTAACTACCAAAGTAGCCTAGGATGATAGACTTTCGTGATATAAATTACAATAAAAGTTTTATCATTTATAGGATATTTTAAATTTTATTTTATATTATTACATTGGTCTTGTAGCCACTAAAGTGACCTAGACTAATGACTTATAAAATAACATTAAGAAATTAGTCCTAAATGATATTAAGAAAATAATATTCATAAAGACACATATAATTAGGAGATTTAGATAATCCCAAAGGAGAATCTAATTCAAATAATTATGTGATGGGGAATGATGATACTATTTTAGATATCCTTGCAATTTAAGGTTGTATACTCAAAGGTAACAACACTATTCCATAAGGGTAGTATCAGTCCTCCATAAATATTCTTTAGTGAACACTAGATATGTCAATATTTCACCCAAAGGTGTAATATAGATGATATCAATAGTTCATCAATTTTTTGACAACCTCAAAGTATTAATGTTATTCTATATTTTTGTAGTGGTACTTCTGCCCATACATTTTTATGCTTCTAGTGTCCCTGTACTCTATGGATCAAATTATTCAGAATGGTTAGAGCATGTGAAATTTATACTTGGTGTATTAAATCTTGATTTAGTATTGCTTGTTAAAAAGCCTATAGACTTGACTGATGAAAGTACTATAGAACAAGTTAATGAAATGAAAGCTTGGGAAAGATCTGATAGGCTTAGTTTAATGTTCAAAAGAATGACAATTGCAAATAACATAAAGACTTCATTACCGATTACAACTAGCAAACAGGAATATTTAAAGGTTATTGAAGATAAATTTGAATCTGCTGATAAGTCATTGGCTGGCACATTAATGAAAGAACTGACTACAGCTTAATATGATGGCACTCGAGGAATTCAGGATCACATCCTCAATATGGCTGACAAAGTTGCAAAACTTAAAACACTAGGCAAGAATGCTGATGAGTCTTTCCTCGTGCAGTTTATTCTCAATTCTCTTCCTTCTCAATTTGGCCCATTCAAGATTCACTACAATACAAATAAGGATAAGTGGGACTTGAATGAGTTAACTAGTATGTGTGTTCAAGAAGAATTGAGATTAAGGTAGAAAAGTTCATATAATGTCATGACTACTACTCAAGGAGCTGATAATAAGAAAATAAAATTTAAGCATTATCCATCAAAGAAATTTACCAGGTCTAAAAATATTAAACAGACTAATGAAAAGAAAGCCTTTACTATAAAGTGCTTCTTTTGTGACAAGAAAAGACATATGAAGAAGGACTACATCAAACGCAAGATTTGGTTCGAAATGAAAGGTATTAACTCGACCTTTGTACGTTTCGAATCAAACATTACAGAAGTTCCTTCTAACACTTGGTGGATTGATTCTGGTACTTTAACTCATGTTACCAATAACATGTAAGGATTTCTTTCAATTCGAAAACCAAAAGAACATGAAAGATTCATCATTATGGGAAATCGTCTTAAAGTAAAAGTGATATCATTGGGAACTTATCGTCTACGCTTAGAGATGGGTCACTTGATGGATCTTATTGACACATGTTATGTTCCTACAATTTTTAAAAATTTAGTTTCTCTTTCTAGAATTGATGAGTTAGAATATTGTCTTTCTTTTGGTAGTGGCAAACTCAGCATGTTTTATGATTTAATAAAAGTTGGTTCTGGAATTCTGTGTGATGGTTTGTACAGAATTAATTTGGATCTTGAGTTTGCTAAGACATTAATGACCCTACAATAAAGTGTTAGATTGAAACATAGTTTCAATAATAAAAGATCTTCTATATTGTGTTATAGACAATTGGGGCATATCTCTAAGGAAAGAATTGAAAGATTTGTGAAGGATAATATTTTAAAACATTTAGACTTCACTGATTTTGATATTTGTATAGATTGCATTAAGGGAAAGCAAACTAAACATATAAAGAAAAATTCCACAGGAAGTAAAGAATTCCTTGAGATTATTCATACTGATATTTGTGGACCACTCCATATTCCTTGTTTTAGTAGAGAAAGGTATTTCATCACATTTATAGATGATCTGTCCAAATATGGCTATGTTTATCTAATACATGAAAAGTCTTAAGCCATTGTTACTCTTGAAGTGTACATAAATGAGGTCGAGAGACAATTAGATAGAAAAGTTAAAATTGTCAGATCTGGCAGAGGTGGTGAATTTTATGGCAGATATGATGGATCTGGTCAGAATATTGGTCCTTTTGCTAGATTCCTATAACAACGGGGTATTTGTGCTCAATATGCATTACCAAGTGTACCACAGCAGAACGGTGTTGCTGAAAGGCGAAATCGTACTCTTATGGATATGGTTAGGAGCATGATGAGTTATTCCTCTATACTTGAGTTGATGTGGGGTGAAGCTCTTATGATAGCTCTGTATATCTTAAATAGGGTTCCTAGTAAGTCAGTTCCATCAACTCCATTTCAGTTATGGACTAGTAGGAAGCCCAGTCTAAGACATTCACATATTTGGGGATGTTCTGCAGATATAAGAGTATTCAATGCACGTGAAAAGAAATTAGATCCAAGAACTATTTCAGGATATTTTATTGGTTATCCAGAAAAATCCAAGGGATATATATTTTATTGCCCTAATCATAGTATGAGGATAGTAGAATCTGGTAATGCAAAATTCCTAGAAAATGGCGAAATCAGTGGGAGTAATAAATCTCGAATGATTAATTTTGATTTTGAGGAGATTCAGCTTAATTCTCCTGTATCATCTCTTATTTAAAAGATTATTGTTCCTCAAATTAATGAGAGTATTGATGAGGGTAAACAACAAAATAACATTGAATAACTCTCACATGATGTTGATGTCGTCGCTGATGATCTTGTAGAACAATCACAATCGATAGCTTTAAGAAGATCTCAAAGGAAAAGGAATTCTTCCATTTCTGATTATGATATAGGAATAAAAAGAGACCCCTTATCGTTTTCACAAGCCATAAAAAGTAATGATTCTGAAAAATGGTATGATGCAATGAAAGAAGAGTTAAAATCAATGGTCCAGAATGGTGTTTGGGATCTCGTTGAATTACCTAATAATTGTAAAAGAGTCGATTGTAAATGAGTCTTTAAGACAAAATGTGACTCAACGGGCAATATCGAACGATATAAAACTAGACTTGTGGCCAAAGGTTTTTTTTCCAAAAGGAAGACATCGACTATAATGAGATTTTTCTCTAGTTTTTAAAAAGGACTCATTGAGAATCGTCTTGACATTAGTAGCTCATTATGATCTTGAGTTGCATCAGATGTATGTGAAAATAGCATTTCTGAATGGGGATCTGGATGGGGAAATCTATATGGAACAACATGAAGGATTTATACAAAAGGCAAAAGAAGGTTGGGCTTGTAAACTTAAAAAATCCATTTATGACCTTAAACAAGCTTATAGACAATGGTATATAAAGTTTCATAATACCATTACTTTCTTCAGATTTAAGGAAACACTATTGATCAATGTATATATCTGAAGGTATGTGGGAATAAGTTTATTATATTGGTCTTATATGTGGATGATATTTTACTTACCATTAGTGATCTTGGTTTATTGCATGAAACTAAGATATTTCTCAGCAAGAACTTTAAAATGGTTGATATGAATGAGGCAGCCTATGTTATTGCCATTGAGATATTAAGGGATAGATCTCAAGGATTATTAGGATTATCTCAGAAAGGATATATTAATCGTATCTTGGAGAGATTTAATATGCAGCTTTTCTCAACTAATGATATACCTATTACTAGAGGTGAAAAATTCAATCAAAACCAATGTCCAAGAAATGACTTAAAAAAGAATCAAATGAAGAATATTCCTTATGGGTGCATAGTTGGAAGTCTATTATATACTCAAACCTATACAAGACAATATATCAGTTTTACAATTGCAATGTTGGGAAGACACCAAAGTAACCCAGGAATGGAACATTGGAAAGCTGCAAAGAAAGTAATGAGATATTTGCAAAGGACGAAAGATTATATGCTCACATACATGAGATCTTATCAACTTGTAGTGACAGGATATTCAGATGTTGATTTTGTAAAATGCCTCGATAGTAGAAAGTCCACTTCAGGATTTATATTATTGTTAGCTGGTAGGGCAATTTCTTGGAAAAGTACAAAGCAATCGATTATTATATAATCAGCAATGGAAGGTGAATTTATGGTATGCTTTGAGGCCACAAATCAAGTTTTATGGCTGCGAAATTTCATCTCAGGACTTGGTGTGGTCGACTCAATGCCAGAACAATGAAGATATTTTGTGATAATACTGCAGTAGTATTCTTCTCTAAGAATGACAAGTACTCTAGTGATTCCAAGCATATTAAGATAAAGTACTTGGTGGTTAAAGAAAGAGTCCAGAAACAGCAAATGTTAATTGAGAACTTGAGCACCACTATGATGATTGTTGATCCATTGACAAAAGTCTTATAGTGTAAAATATTCAAAAAACATGCTTTTATTGATATGGTAATGCATATTTATAAAAGATATGGTAATGCATATTTATATGGATGCTATTATTGATATTATTCTTGCCTAATTAAAGTTATTCGTTTTTGTTATCCTATTTATATTTATGTTTATGCATATTATGGTTGAATGTAATAATAGGATTGTCTTGATAAGATAAATTACAAGAGTCATTATGTATTATATTAGGAAAGACTAATAATGTTGTGGTACAAAGAAGAGAGTATGACATTGATGAAATACAATTGACTCGCATTAATAATTGGACTTATTATAGTATTATTGTATTTATTAGACTTATTGGCTTATTTTAAAAATTCATGTCCATGTATAAAATACTTTTTCAAAATTCTTTAGAATCCAATTAGGTAAAATTATTTTTCAAATAAATTTTATTTTGTTTATTTTGATTTTGAATCTCTTTTATATCTTATCAATTAATGTGCCAAATGGGAGAATGTTAGATTTTTGTGGCCCTTTATAATTGGATAAAATATATATAATATAACTAATTGGATTCTAATGAAATATTTTAGCTAATAAAATAGAAGTTCTCTTAAAGTAGGATTCCTTAGGAGATAACCTTAATAGGAGAAAATCTCCTAATATCTTATCCTAAACCCTCTGCTCTCGCCTATAAATAGACAAGACCTCTAGGGACTGAAAGCACGCACAGACACATCACGCACACACGCACGTCTCCGTCTCAGAGTTGATGGATTATAGTTTTCTCCTCAACTCTCTCCTTAAAACCATCAATCTAGTTTGTCCTGTGAAAGGATAGGAAGAGAGGAGAAAGGATCTAGTTCCTCCTTGTAGATTGACAGCGATCTTGGATTAAAGACGGTGCCTTGCACATCAAACAGAACTCTCTGAACAGATGACATCACAAGGTATCAATAATTCGGTCTGTAGTGGACCATTTTGATCCTTTGTTGTGCAACTGTTCAGAGTTTATAAAGTCTGTTTGTAATTTACATTGTCTATGAAGTATTTCCTAAAATGTTTGCTTGTGGATCTCGAGTGAGGCGCTTTCTCTAACCCATTTTCTCTTTTGTAGGTCCAGGTTTCAGGGAGGCTGACCTTTGTGGATGGACACGCAAGGGTGCCGCACGACTTAAGTAAATCCAGCTAAATCCATGACAGATAGTATCAGAGCAGGTGAGACGAGCGAGGCTCCACCGCCATCGAAGCTTGTCAATCACCACATCCTTGCCTCTATAGAGAAGAGAAGGGGGGGACTCTTTCTCGCCGGACTCACTTCCCCGTCGGACTCCCCTCTCCGTCCGTTGCACGGTCGTCCGTCGCTGCCTCACTATCAACTATCGATCCTCAACTCCTGCTAAGAGCAAATCGCTACAGGTTTCTCCACCAAAGCACTACAGCTTCCTCCTCTACTGCAGCTTTCTCTTCTATTATAGCATCGCTACAACTACCTCCTATACTACAGGGACCTCCTCTACTACAGCATTACTGTGCTAGTCATAGGTGCCCAGCAAGCCAATCACGTGAGTGATGGCACGTGTGACTTTATATATAGAATCTTTTTGCTTATTATATTTTGCCATATATCACTTAACTATTGCATAAATGCATACATATATTGTGATGTCCTTGGATTTGTGCAATGGGAATCGGATTGTGATGAGATCACGATAGTGAAATCGATTCACCTTTAAACACATATCCTAAATAATCTCGGTCATAGGTTACTCGAGAGGGATATCGTGATAACCGAACACACTATTGTGTTGTATACCCGTCCATGTGATGGATGCAGCTGGTCTCATAGCTGCTTGTGTAGGGACACTAGGGATACAGTACAGGTGCTCATTGGAGAATGAGTTCACTGATTGATCCGCTTACGGAATGCTGGATGGTTGATGATGCCTTATTGTCAGATAATGATTCCGTAGTCCTAGTGGTGTATCTAGTCCTTAGACTTGAGACACCAAGGATGTCCGGTATGAGTGCTCCACTCTTTGATACAAGACTTATAGGTTTGGTTGTCCCAGATTTAGTACAGCTGGTCATTGGGAGTGGTAGTCGACCTTACGAGGGCTATTGAGTGTCGATAGAGGATCATCCACTCTCGGCGTCATGAGAGGAATATCCCATGTGTTCTTGCTCAGACAAATCCCTGGCTAGGGTCATTCGGGTTGAGAGAGAAAGAGTTCTCCGGGAGAATCCGATTAGAGCGAGACTCGAGAAGAAACCGTATGGGTCTGACAACACCATGCTCGATATACGGTCTTTGGGATATTAGATGGATGAGGGACTATAGGTACACGGTAACTGAGGACAAACAGGTCCAATGGATTGGATTCCCCTGTATCGTCTGGGGACTACGACGTAGTGGCCTAATACGTCCGTAGTCGATGAGTCGAGTGAATTATTACAGAGATAATAATTCACTGAGTTAGAAGGAGTACTGACAGGTATGACTCACGGCCAACTCGATATTGGGCCTAGAGGGTCACACACATATGGTAGGCATTGCGATGAATAGAGGTTCGGATATGAGATATCCGACGGAGCCCTTGTATTATTGGATGCAGATCCAATACCCACTAGGGGAGGACCCATTAGGGTTTGACAAGGGACCTCTATAAATAGGAGCGATTCAGAGCCCCATTGGCTAGAGAGCTTTTGTTTGCCTTTTCCTATTCTCCTCTCCATCTCCACCTCTAAGTAGGCCTGGAATTTTGAGGAGCGTCGTCGCAACCCTGCTGTGTGGATCACCGCTAGAGAGGAGGACGCTTGACCTCCCTCTCCCTCTCCTAAGGATCTGCAAGGAAACATGGATATACGATCTCCCTAGGTAACACAATCTACTCTACACGCAGTTTCATGTTTCACGGATTTTTGCGTACCAACCTTCACATGATGACGAACATCTCTTTGGGAATCGGAGATTTTCTTTTCTTGTTCTTCCGCTACGCATGTGATGTCACCCCAAGGATTTCCAAACAGTGGTATCAGAGTCAGGTTGTTCGTGCGAATGATTGGTTTTAAACTACGTGTGTTGTGTTTAGCAAGAATTTTGACGTCAAAATTGTTAACGCAAAAACAAGGGCAGCAATAGTTGCTACCCTCGATCTGCGTGCATGCAGCGCAGTGAAGGCGGGAAGCACAGGGGCTGCGTCTGTTGCAGCCGGCCGGCGGCCTTCTTGTAGCAGGCTTGCTGCCGGCGGGGCTGGCAGCCCACGGGCAGAGGCGCCGCAGGGCAGCGGTGCCCGACCCCTCCACAGGGGCGGTCGCCCGGCGGGACAGCACCGCTTGCGGAGGCGACAGCGCCCGAAAGGGGCGCCCAACCGCAGCGACAGCGCTGCCAGCAGGCGTGGGCATTGCCCGCACCCCGCCGCACAGGCCGCCGCCGGCACGGTGGCGGCAGCAGCGAAAAGGGGAAAGGGCATTAGGGTTTTCTGGGCAAAAGATAGTTTTGCCCCTCGGAATTTGAGAAATTCCAGTTTCTGTCTTTTGTCAAAATTATGAAAATACCCCTATGAATTCAGAAATTCCCTATAATATCTCTGATTTCAAAAAATATTAATTAATTAAAAGGTTTAGTTGATTATTATTTTTATTATTATTATTATCTAGTAGTCCTACATTATGATGATTATTTATACATGTGATGTATGATGTGTGGACGAATGATCATGGACCGTGTGTTGTGTGTACTTGTGATTATTATTATTGAGGTCTGCGAGCCTCCATTATATTTCTCGTTTATTGTCATGTCTGCGTGCCTATGATTAAGTTGTAATTACATGAGGAGGCCTAGCGGGAGCGTGGATGCGATAGCAGGACCCACGAGACGGACGATCGTGATGCATGAAGATGCATCAAGATGTTGACAGAACCGACAAGGACGAGATAGACGATCACAGGGCATGGAGATGCACCGTTGCACACATAGATCTTGATGTGAGTGATTAGGCCTACTGGCTCGGGCCTAATCATATTAGGTTGTGGTCCATGATCATCTGGTGTAATTGCTTATATACATACAAGATATGTATATATATTTGCATGCAATGTAGATATATATTAAATATGTATATGTGTGACATGTCATATTAGGAGACCAAATCATAGAAATATCTCTCGATAATATTAAGTCGGTAAACGTGAGGTAATTAGATTGACCCACGTGGCCTTCCATCGTTATAAGTAGGAACCGATTCCCGGTGTAGGTTGAGTTGGTCGAGTCCCTCGAGACTCACCTATATCACGATTCGCTATCTTGCTTATGACATAGAGATGTCACCGGTGACCTGAGGGCATGGTATACTTGGTCGAGTCCCTCGAGGGTATATCATCAAATCAGACTCATCTTGTAACGAAGGTGTTGACTTAACCGAGCATCATGGTTGGTCGAGTCCCTCGAGGCCATGGTGATTCGGAGGCCGAACAGGACGGGAATCACAAGGAGTTGTGATCGACAAGAGTTGCCTACCTTTTAGGCTTAGTGTGATTGGTCGAGTCCCTCGAGGTTACACTAAGACGTTGATTGGATCCTGATCCCCACTAGAAGTCTGTCGGAGACTTCCGTTTCACGTGCTGAGGGTGTCGCGTGACTCGTTAGTAAAACAGTGGGAGCATATTAAGATAGAAGTCCATATCTTGATAGTTTATTTCTTGCAAAATCTGCATGTTATTCATTTCTGTTGCATCTTTAATTTCAGAAAATGTCGCTTTCAAATCCCTTACGTGGCATACTTGATGTCAACTGCCTCACTAGTCCAAATTATACGGATTGGTTCCGTAACTTGAGAATTGTTCTTACAGCGGAGAAAATCGTGTACGTCCTCGAAACAGTGATGCCTGCACCCGAAGAAGGGGCAAACGAGGATGAGATCGCTCGCTACGTGAAGTACATTGATGACTCCACTCTTGCTCAATGCAATATGTTGGGCTCTATGACTCCTGAGTTACAGAGACAACATGAAAAGATGGATGCCAGATCCATTCTCCTACATGTCCGCAAATTGTTTGAGGAACAGGGAAGGACTCAGCGATATGAGATATCTAAGAGCCTCTTTCGTGCTAGGATGACTGAGGGAACACCGGTTCAGAACCATGTCCTAAAGATGATTGAGTGGATAGAGAAACTCACAGGTCTAGGAATGGTCCTAGAGGATAACTTGTGTGTGGACATTGTGCTTCAGTCCCTACTAGATTCTTTTTCACAGATCATAATGAATTTTAATATGAACAAGCTTAAAGTGACTCTCCCGGAGCTTCTCAATATGTTGAGGGAGGCAGAGAGTACTATCAAGAAAGAGAAGCCAGTTCTCTACACTGGTGAGACCAAAAGGAAAAGGAAAGCAGAAAGGTCCCTTAAGAAGGGAAAGGGCAAGGTCAAACCAGGTAAAGCAAAGGTTGCTAAGAAAGACCCAGCAAAGGACAAAGGCCAATGCTTCCACTATGGTACTGGAAGAGAAACTGCAAAGAGTACCTTGCAGAAAGGGCGAAACAAAAGCTTGATGAAGCTTTAGGTACATTCATGATCAGTCTCCATTTGTCAGACTCTTATGATAACATATGGGTATTGGATACCGGTAGTGCTTATCATATATGCAATTCGTTGCAGGTTCTAGCAAGGCCTAGGAGACTAGAGAGAGGCGAGATGGACCTCAAGATGGGTAATGGAGCAAAAGTTGTTGTAGTAGTTGTTAGCGAGGTCGCCCTACATCTGCCTAGTGGAGCTTTTATTGCATTAGATGCATGTTATTTTGTTCCTTCTATTATCAAAAACATTATCTTCATTTCATGTTTAACAATTAGTGGATATAAATTTGTTTTTGAGAACAATAGTTGTTCGATATTATTAGATGATAAGATCATCATGAAAGGAACATTGCATAATGGTTTATTTATATTAGACACCACTCCACATATCATGAATGTAAACGTATCCAAAAGGAAACGAGATGAGTTGAACAATGCATACCTGTGGCATTGTAGGCTAGGTCACATCAATGAAAGAATGATTCAAAAGTTGCTAAATGATGGATATCTAGATCCATTCGACTATGTGTCATATGCAACTTATGAGCCTTGCATTTGTGGAAAACTGACCAACTCTCCATTTAGTGGAACTGGAGAGAGAGCCATTGAGTTGTTGGAACTCATACATAGTGATATATGTGGACCCATGTCAACTCATGCCATTGGAGGTTACTCCTACTTCATTACATTTACTGATGATTTCTCAAGGTATGGATATGTGTATTTAATGAAGTACAAGTCCGAGGCCTTTGAGAAATTCAGAGAGTATAAGAATGAGATGGAGAACCAGACTAGAAAGAGTATCAAAACTCTTCGATCAGATCGAGGAGGTGAGTACTTAAGTATAGAGTTTACTCAGTTCCTCAAGGACCATGGGATATTACCCCAATGGACACCTCCTTATACACCTCAGCTCAATGATGTCTTTGAAATGAGAAATCGTACATTATTAGATATGGTACGGTCCATAATGAGTTTCGCTGACCTACCCATCTCATTCTGGGGATATGCCCTAGAAGCCGCAGCTTACCTTCTGAACAGAGTTCCAACTAAGTCGGTAGTGTCTACACCATATGAGATATGGAAAGGGAAGAAGCCTGATCTTAAGGTTGTTAAGATTTGGGGCTGCCCTGCACATGTTAAAAGACACAACCCCGATAAGTTAGAATCAAGGACAGAGCGATGCAAATTTGTGGGATACCCCAAGGAAACTTGTGGGTATTATTTCTATCATCTCGAGGACCAAAAGGTCTTTATAGCTAAGAGAGCAGTGTTCCTTGAGAAGGAATACATTCTTGGCGGAGATAGTGAGAGAATGATAGAATTGAGCGAGGTTGGAGAACCAAGCTCAAGCACCACTCTACAGCCCGAGTTTGTTCAAGTACCTAATACACAAGTTTCAACTTTACGCAGATCTGATAGAGTATCCCATCCTCCTGAGAGATATGTGAGACATATTAGAGGAGAGGATGTAGAGGATATTGATCCTCAGACCTACGAGGAGGCTATTATGAGTATAGACTCCGGGAAGTAGCAAGAAGCCATGAATTCTGAGAAGGATTCTATGTACTCCAATAAGGTTTAGAACCTAGTTGATGCGCCCAAAGGTATTGTACCCATCGGTTGCAAGTGGATCTTTAAGAAACAGATCGGAGTAGATGGAAAGGTAGAGACCTATAAAGCAAGGCTAGTGGCTAAGGGGTATCGTCAAAGGCAAGGTGTTGATTATGACGAAACCTTCTCACCCGTAGCAATGCTAAAATCCATCAGAATTCTATTGGCTATTACAGCACACTATGATTATGAGATCTGGCAGATGGATGTGAAAACTGCATTCCTCAATGGGAACCTCGAGGAGGAGGTGTATATGATGCAACCTGAGGGATACGTGTCCAAGAACTGCCCAGATAAGGTGTGTAGGTTGCTTAGATCCATTTATGGATTAAAGCAAGCTTCCCGAAGTTGGAACATAAGATTTAATGAAGCAATCAGATCTTATGACTTCGTTAAGAACGAAGATGAGCCTTGTGTATACAAAAAGGTAAGTGGGAGTGCTATCACCTTTTTGGTGTTATATGTGGATGACATCCTGATCATTGGGAATGACGTAAGAATGCTATCCACAGTAAAGGCTTGGTTATCTAGACACTTCTCCATGAAGGACTTAGGGGAAGTATCCTATATTTTGGGGATTAGAATCTATAGGGATAGATCCAAGAGGATGCTTGGCTTGTCCCAGTCCAGGTACATAGAAACCATTGTCAAAAGGTTTGGCATGGAAAATTCCAAGAGAAGTCTCATACCGATGAGACATGGGATATCGCTTTCTACGAGTATGTCCCCAAAGACTCCAGAAGAAAGGGCGAACATGGATATGATACCTTATGCCTCAGCAATAGGGCCTATAATGTATACCATGCTATGTACTAGGCCTAATATAGCGCATGCTCTGAGTGTCACGAGCAGGTATCAGGCGGATCCAGGCTTGGAGCCTTGGAAAGCAGTAAAGTGTATCCTTAAGTACTTGAGAAGGACTAAGGATCTTTTACTAGTATATGGAGGTAATAGCCTTAAGGTTGAAAGCTACACTGACTCAAGTTTTTCAGTTTGATGTCGATGATAGCAAGTCGAATTCAGGGTATGTGTACACCTTGAATGGAGGAGCAGTGTGCTGGAAGAGTTCCAAGCAAGACACCACTGCTGACTCGACCACAGAGGAGGAGTACATTGCTGCATCAAATGCAGCAAAGGAGGGAGTTTGGGTGAAGAAGTTCATCACAGATTTGGGAGTCGTGTCGGGTAGCGAAGAGCCGATCTCCCTATATTGCGACAATAACGGGACGATTGCTCAAGCAAAGGAACCTATATCTCATCAGAAATCTAAGCATGTTCTGAAGAGGTTCTACCTTATCAGAGAGATCGTGACCCGAGGAGATGTAGTAGTGGAAAGAGTTTCATCCGAAGATAACATTGCAGATCCACTAACAAAGCCGTTGTCTCATATTTGTTTTGAGCGTCATAGGGGTCTGATGGGGATCAGACACATAGGTGATTGACTTTAGGTCAAGTGGGAGATTGCTAGTCATAGGTGCCCAGCAAGCCAATCACGTGAGTGATGGCATGTGTGACTTAATATATAGAATCTTTTTGCTTATTATATTTTGGCATATATCACTTTATAACTATTGCATAAATGCATACATATATTGTGATGTCCTTGGATTTGTGCAATGGGAATCGGATCGTGATGAGATCACGATAGTGAGATCGATTCACCTTTAAACACATATCCTAAATAATCCCGGTCATAGGTTACTCGAGAGGGATATCATGATAACCGGACAGACTGGTGTGCTGTATACCCGTCCATATGATGGATGCAGCTGGTCTCATAGCTGCTTGTGTAGGGACACTAGGGATACAATACAGGTGCTCATTAGAGAATGAGTTCACTAATTGATCTGCTTACGGAATGCTGGATGGTTGATGATGCCTTATTGTCAGACAGCGATTCTGTAGTCCTAGTGGTGTATCTGATCCTTAGACTTGAGACACCAAGGATGTCCGGTATGAGTGCTCCACTCTTTGATACCAGACTTATAGGTTTGGCTATCCCAGATCTAGTAAAGCTAGTCATTGGGAGTGGTAGTCGACCTTACGAGGGCTATTGAGTGTCGATAGAGGATCATCCACTCTCGGCGTCATGAGAGGAATATCCCATGTATTCTTACTCAGACAAATCCTTGGCTAGGGTCATTCGGGTTGAGAGAGAAAGAGTTCTCCGGGAGAATCTGATTAGAGCGAGACTCGAGAAGAAACCGTATGGGTCTGCCAACACCATGCTCAATATACGGTCTCTGGGATATTAGATGGATGATGGACTATAGGTTCACGATAATTGAGGACAGACAGGTCCAATGGATTGGATTCCCCTGTATCGTCTGGGGACTACGGCGTAGTGGCCTGGTACGTCCGTAGTTGATGAGTCGAGTGAATTATTACAGAGATAATAATTCACTGAGTTAGAAGGAGTTCTGATAGGTATGACTCACGGCCAGCTCGATATTGGGCCTAGAGGGTCACACACATATGGTAGGCATTGCGATGAATAGAGGTTCAGATATGAGATATCCGACGGAGCCCTTATCTTATTGGATGCAGATCCAATACCCACTAGGGGAGGACCCATTAGGGTTTGACAGGGGACCTCTATAAAAAGGAGGGATTCAGAGCCCCATAGGCTAGAGAGCTTTTGTTTGCCTTTTCCTATTTTCCTCTCCATCTCCACCTCTGAGTAGGCCTGGAGTTTTGAGTAGCGTCGTCGCAACCCTACTGTGTGGATCACCGCTAGAGAGGAGGACGCTTGACCTCCTTCTCCCTCTCCTAAGGATCTACAAGGAAACAAGGATATACAATCTCCCTAGGTAACACAATCTACTCTATACGCAGTTTCATGTTTCACGGATTTTTGCGTACCAACCTTCGCACGATGACGAACATCTCTTTGGGAATCGGGGATTTTGTTTTCTTGTTCTTCCGCTGCGCATGTGATGTCGCCCCAAGGATTTCCCAACATACTGCTCCTCTACTGCAGCTTCCTCCTCTACTGCAGCTTTCTCCTCTACAGCACCTATATTGCAGCTTTCTCCTCTACTGTAGCATCGCTGCAACTTTCTCCTCTGCTACAGCTTCCTCCTCTACTATAGCTTCCACCTCTGCTACAGCTTTCTCCTCTGCTGCACCTCTGTTGTAGCTTCCTCCTCTCCTGCAGCTTTCTCTTTTATTGTAGCATCGCTACAACTACCTTCTATGCTGCAGCTACCTCCTCTGTTACAACTTCCTCCTTTGCTATAGTATTACTGTAACATTGTTGCAGCTTCCTCCTCTGCTGTAGCATCACTGCAACAGCGCAGCAGCTTCCTCCTCTACTATAGCATCACTGCAATAGCGCCGCAGTTTCCTTCTCTATTGCAGCTTCCACCTTTGCTGCAGCTTCTTCCTCTGCTGTAGCTTTCTCCTTTGTTGCAGTTTGCTTCTCTTCTGTAGCTTTCTCCTTTATTGCTGCAGCTTTCTCCTCTACTACCGCAACTTTCTCCTCTACTGCCGCAGCCGCTGTCATCGCTCTTGTCCTGCTCACGAAGCCTCTCGCTCGTAAACTGTTGGTATCCTTGATATGAGTACCATTTTATAGGGGCATGGTAGTAGATAAAATTTCCATAACTATATGAGGAAATATCTCTATTCTGATAAGATTTCTTTGATTGTATGAGGAAATCTCTCTACTCTATTGAGGGAAATCCTCCCTCTTAATTTGTATAAATAGAGGGAGAATAGTTTCAATGTAAAAAAAGCTTCTTTAGTAAAGCTTCTTCAATAATTCTTCTTATCTTCTATTCTTTCCAACATGGACCATTTTAACCAACTTTCTAATGGAAGATTGAAAAAAATTCTCGACCAACTTTCTAAAGTTGGTAAATATATTATGGAAACATCAGATTTATGGTGGAGAGGATATAACCATGTGTACTTAATGAAATAGTCTACAAAAATGACATAAAAGCGAAACTTGTCAAAATAATGAATTGGGGTAGGGCCCCAAACGTTTGTAAAAATAATTTCAAATGGTTTAGAATAAGATATTGAGGATGTTCCAAAAGGCAATCTAGGACTTTTATTGCAAAGACAAGCATCGCAATAAGTGATAGTGCTATTGATTTTAGAAGTAGGAAAAGAATAACGAGAAAGTAATTTTTGTTGGATAAAAGATGAGAGATGACCAAGTCAACGATGCCATACATCAACTAGAGCTGTGAAACAGTAGGCTGGGTAATTTACGACATGGATGGCCACTTATAAATGTTGTCTTTGTTCTGGCCCTTGACTAAAGATGCCCCGGTGCTCAAATCCTTGATAAGAAAAGAGTCAAAAAAGAATTCAATGGAGGTATTATTTTGTTTACAGAATTGAGAAATAGAAATGAGGTTTCGTTTAATGTTAGATGCACACAAAACATCATCGAGTGTAAAAGTTATAATAAGAGAAATAAGCGTGGAGGAACTAGAATGAGTAATGGTAATTATTTTACCATCACCGATGATAATGTCTTTATTTCCGCCATAATTGTGGTAGATGGACAAGTTTTGAAGATCATAGGTGATATGATGAGATGCTTCATAGTCCACAATCCAATTAGGTTGGCTAGTAGTCGGAGTAGCCATTAAATTCGCTTAAGGCCACCGTTATGGAGCAGGGAGTCTAGGGCGAGACTGACGGACTTTCGCAAAGTGTCCGACTTTATCACATAGTTGGCAAATGACTCTTTGGTGACTTATGATGTCAAGACACCACGGCTGATGATTATAAAAGTTGCCACCTTGATAGGGATGAGGGAGGTTTGGTTTGAGACCCATAGGGTCAGGAGGCAGCTTAGCAAGACCTTTGTTGACGTACTTATTATACTAGTTGATAACAACCAATATCTCTCGTGATAACAACCGCAACAACAGTCAAATCTCCCATGATAACAACCTCAACAACAACCAAGATCTCCCTAATTATATGATAAGATATCATAAATCTGTTAAGGAAAATCCTCTTCTGTTGAGGAAAATTCACCCTTCTAAACATGTATAAATATAGAGTATTGTGTATTATTTTGATCAATACAATCTTCTTCTTTCTATTTCATTTCTATCATGGTATCAGAGCCTTTACCGTGAAGGGCCACCACGCCACGCCCTTCCTCTGCCTCTTCCTGCAGAAGAAGAGCCGACGCAGCCTCGCAACTACTCCCCGGCTAATGACATCTCCTCCTCATTCCCGCATCTCACTCAAGCAAGAAGTGTCACTGTCGCCGTCCATGCCACAGCAACCCTATCTACCGCAGCAGCTACAGCAACAGTGATCTGTGTTGAATCTCATATTTTGATGATGAAACCACTTGATATGTGTTTATGTTTTAATCTGTGTTTTAAGTAATGCAGGATGCTTCGATCGTGATGAGATAATTAAAGCAGGAAAAATCATGTTGTGCCGGAGAAACATGTCAGAAGATTGGACGTCGGGTCGGTGGACGTATCGACAGAAGGCTTTGGGCCGTGGACTCGAGCATTGGGCCAAGAAGAGCGGGTATTGTGCCAAGGATATCGGAGTTACGGAGTCAACTGGCCGATTGGGCAATAAGCCGCAGAAGATGACGATGTGCCGAAGAATCGGACGAAGCGTCGAGAGACCAATGACATGCCGGACAACTTGGTTAATTGCTTAGGATTAATTGTCTTGATCAAAGTTTTGTTTTAAGTGTGCAAGATTAACTACGATGAAAGTAAGACATGCAACAGGAGATGCGCCGGAGTCAAGACTATGATCACGTTAGGAGTTTGAGAGCTTGACGGAAGTTCGGACGGTCATCGGAGGTTCTACGGGAACAAATCCGAGAAGTCCAAGAGCTTGCCAAAAGAAGCTTGTCAGAACTTGCCAAGTGGATCGTCGCAAGTCCAGGAGTTTGCCGAAAGTCCGCAGGAGCATCGTCAGAGGTCCGTCGGATGTTCGCCGGAAGTTCGTCGGAAGCTCGCTGGAAGAAGCGATTGACGCACCGGAGCAAGCTGTAGTAAAAGTCTTAAGAATTGTCATAGTTAGCACGATGATTAAGTTAGAATTGGGTGGTGATCCCATTAACTTAATCTAGAGGCAATTGGGCCCTTGAAAGAACCAAATTGGGCCGTATGGATCAACCCATTCGGGCCCAGATCTCTCGCCCAGAGGTGGCACCGCCTGGGTCGGCGGTGGCACCGCCTAAGGCTCAGTCTCCGAGTTCTGGCTGGGTGGTGCAACCGCCTCTGACAGCGGTGCAACCGCCTGAGCTCGGTCTCCGAGCTCTGGCTGGGCGATGCAACCGCCCAAGTCAGGCGATGGCACTGCCTGAGCTCGGTCTCCGAGCTCTGCCATGCGGTGCAACCGCCCCTGACAAGCGGTGGCACCGCCTAGAGGCTCAGCCTTCGAGCCCTACCAGGCGGTGCAACCACCCCTGACAAGCGATGGCACCACCTAGAGGCTCAGTCTCCGAGCTCTGCCAGGCAGTGCAACCGCCCTAGTCAGGTGGTGCAACCGCCAGACCCCGGAATTCCGGGAGATGACAGATTTGAGCTCCAAATTCAAACTGGTTTGGAGCCTATAAATACCCCTCCAATCCCTGGGTAAAATATACAAGCATAGAGAGATTAAAAGAGAGAAAACACTACTGCAATCTCTAGAATTTCCCTCCTCTAGCTTAAGTGTTAAAATTCTGTTTAAGAGAGGAGAGTGATTGCTTACAAGGGTTGTCTCCTAAACCTAGTAAAAGGAGAAGAGGGTTGTAAGAAGGAGGTTGATCTTCGCCTAGCAAAGGAAGATCGTTAGTGGATGCTGGTGGCCTCGACGGAAGAGGAATCGGAGGAGTGGATGTAGGTCACGATTGACCGAACCACTGTAAACTCCCGTCTTCTCTGGTTTGCATTTACTTTGAGCTGATTATCCTTACTGCAAACCTCCTTCATAGCTTACTACCTTCTGTGCTTTTACGATTGCGTTTCCAAGCTCAGTATTTTTCAAATCGGTGTTTAGACGTGAATCACTTTTCTCGTATGAACATCATATTTCAGTTTGCGCTTACATTTTGATTTCGATCATAACTGCAAATTGCCTTTATAGATTTATTTTAACTACTTCTTACCTGATCTCAAGTTAAAGTAATTTATGAATCGGCCTTTCTACCGAAATTGCTCTTGTCGTACGAATGCAGTTTTAAACGTTGAAAGTTTTTCACTGCACTAATTCACCCCCCCCCCTCTTAGTGCTCTTGATCCTAACAATTGGTATTAGAGCCTGGTATTTCTCATTTTGGATTTACACCCGAGAGAACTGGCTCTTCATGGCTTTAAAGAGGGTTTTTTGGTTGTTCGTCCACCGTTGTTTCACGGATTGGACTACACTTATTGAAAAAATCGAATGAGAGTTTTCTTGATTTCTATGAATTTGGATTTATGGAATATTGTTGAAAACGGTTTTCAACTTCCCTCTAAACCAATGAACGAATGGTCGGATTTGGAGAAGAAATATTTTTCTTTAAACACAAAGGCTATGAATGCCTTGTTTTGTGCACTTGACAAAAATGAATTTAATCGCGTTTCGATGTGTGATTCGGCTTTTGATATTTGGAGAACTCTTGAGGTCACTCATGAAGGCACTAGCCGAGTGAAAGAGTCCAAAATCAATATTCTCGTGCATTCTTAGAAACTTTTTCTAATGAAGCCTTGCGAAACCATTGTTGACATGTACACCTATTTTACGGATGTCGTCAATGGTTTAAGAGCTCTTGGCAAATGTTTTTCAGATTTTGAACTCGTAAACAAGATTTTACGTTCTCTTTCTAAAAAGTGGGATTCAAAAGTAACTGCAATACAAGAAGCTAAAAATCTAAACAACTTACCACTTGAAGAACTAATTGGTTCGTTGATGACATATGAAATGGTGCACAATGCACATGATGAACATGATGAACAAAACAACCTTTCAAAAAACAGGAAGGATTTGGAACCCCGGACAAATGAATACCACTTGAGCGATGACTCTAGTGATGAGGACGATGATGAACTTGAACTTCGAACACTAAATCTTAATAAGTTTATTAAACAAAAATCTAAAATAAACAATGAACTTGAATGGAAGAAGAGGCCAAAGAAGAAGAACACAAAGTGAGATGAATCGAGCTCCTCCGAAGACGAGGAGAAAATCAAGAAAGGCAAGGTGGCAAACTACGCCTTAACCGCTTTCAATGAAAAGGTAATCAAAATCCCCCTGATTTATTTTGAAATTACTTGATGCTTTCATGATGTATTTTTTTTTTTAGTTTAGAATTAAGTTTCTTGAAAATTACATGTTTAAAAATAAAAATACAAAAATTATGATCATGCTAGTAATTTTGAAAATGATAACATTGCATATTTTATGATAAACAAACAAAATAATTTTGATTGAAAATATGAAATCATGGTTAAGAAGTAATAATGTGTATCATGTTTGATTCACATTGTTGAATGAAATCATGTTTGATTTGAAGTAATGCATAATGATGTAATAAAAATATTAAATGTTTTTGATACAATGATTGACAATTTTATGCATGAGATTTTAAGTTATACATGATGATAAGCATGTGTTATTTTCATGAGTGTATATGGCAAAACCATGTCCGAATGCATGAAAGTGTTAAATTTCATTTTCATATTTTCTTGACCATAACAATTCATTTTTTAAAATCAATTGATCTTGATGGTTCTATGATGAAATTCATTTTTCGAACTTAAACATTGATGCATGTTTTTATTTAACATAAATGAAAAAGCATGCTAACATAAAATCAAATACTTAAAAAAAAAAGGGGGGTAGGGGGGAAATATATTATGAAATCATGAATCTACCTATGTTATGAATTTTGTGAATCATAAAAGTAATTTTTATGATTTAAATTTGAAATGAGTTTTATCAAAATCATGATATTGATTTCTTGGAATAACATGAGATTACCTTTGATGATCATTTTGATTCATGGAATTTTGGACTCATGACTTGGTCTTACATTTGTTTATGAGATGGTTAAAATCTTTGTACCTTTGAATTCTTCCCTTCTCCTTTCAATTTTTGAATTTATGCATGTTATATGTTGAAGATTTAAAACCATGTTTTGGTATCATGTATATCTAAGAAATATTGATGTGACAAATTGAAAATAAATGATGATTTTTCTCTTGAATATAACTTGTGATATTTTTTTTCTCGACATCCGATACATGAGATTTTATTATAAATCAAAATTTCTCATTAATTGATCTTCTACAAGTTTACTTGATATTCTCTTGAGAGGAGATTTTCAAAATTAATCATGATTTTTCCTTGTGAGTTCTTAGAATTATTACTTGATTAAAACAAGATCTCTTCTTTGTACTCCTATGATTTTTCTTGATATTTTATTTAAAGAAGATATTTACCATATGAATCATGTCTTTTGGTATTCAAATGATTTTATCCTTTATGACATGATTTCTTTGTATTTATAGCTTGCATGACTTAAAATGTTTTGATATGATGCAATGATGAAATATTCATGAAGTTAAAATGATGTATGCAAACTTATGATAATGATGTACATGATGTATTTATTGTATATGATGTGTATCATTAATGCTTTGAATGATGAATGTTTGGTATCATGATCAACATGTTGATAAATGCTTAAAAATTTTAATGTTTGAGTATCATGTATAATATGCCCATTAATGATGATTGATTTATTTTTCGGTATCGTGCATGAAAAATAAGATTTTTGAAATTGTGTATGTTTTAATTTGAATATATAATGATGCACAAATAAGATTAATACTTACCTTTGTCATAATATGAAAATTGATATAAGAGTCTTCCCTTGTTTTTGACAATGACAAAGGGGGAGTAAGAATTTCTAGCGTAGACATTATGAAAAGAGGCAAAAATGCAAACTTGCACATCTAGCAAAACTTGACAAATTTGCATATCTCAAGAAGCAAGAGTTGCTTTCTTGAACATCTCAAAACTGATAGCTTGCATGTTCTAAAATGTTATAATATTGCTAGCTTGCATGATGTAGAACTTGCTATCTTGAACATTACCAAAAGTGCTATCTTGTATGTTGTAAAACTTGCATATATGAAATCTGATAGCTTAAATATTCTAAGCATAATGTAATATTTGCTAAATTTTCTGGCTTCAAAACTGCATGATAATAAAACTTGATATTATGTTTTTCATGCAATAAGTTGAACTAATATTCCAAACACTTGATTGTGGTACTTCTCCTTTTTGTTGATGACAAAGGGGGAGAAGTATGTTGATGACATGACATGTCATGCATAAGTTCATGATGATATGTTGCAAGTATTCACGATGAATATTGCAATGACTTGAATTCAGTTTGAATTCAAGGTTCTATCAATATGGCATATTGATAGAGGGAGTTTGTTTAAACTTCGAGAGTTAAGGTTAACTCCGTCATCAAGTGGTTGTCATCATCAAAATGGGGGAGATTCTTGAATACCGTATTTTGATGATGAAACCACTTGATATGTGTTTATGTTTTAATTTATGTTTTATGTAACGCAGGATGCTTCGATCATGATGAGACAATTAAAGCAGGAAAAATCATGTTGTGCCGGAGAAACATGTCAGAAGATTGGACGTCGAGTCGGTGGACGTATCGACAGAAGGCTTCGGGCCATGGACTCGAGCATTGGACCAAGAAGAGCGGGTATTGTGCCAAGGATATTAGAGTTACGGAGTCAACTGGCCGATTGGGCAATAGGTCGCAAGAGAGGACGATGTGCCGAAGAATCGGACGAAGCGTCGAGGGACCAATGACATGGCGAACAACTTGGTTAATTGCTTAGGATTAATTGTCTCGATCGAAGTTTTGTTTTAAGTTTGCAGGATTAACTACGATGAAAGTAAGACATGCAACAGAAGTTGCGTTGGAGTCAAGACTACGATCACGTTAGGAGTTCGAGAGCTTGACGAAAGTCCGGACGGTCGTCGGAGGTTCTGCGGGAACAAATCCGAGAAGTCCAGGAGCTTGCCAAAAGAAGCTCGTCGGAACTCGCCAAGTGGATCGTCGCAAGTCTAGGAGTTTGCCGGAAGTCCGCAGGAGCATCATCGGAGGTCCGTCGGATGTTCGCCGGAAGTTCGCCGGAAGCTCACCGGAAGAAGCGATTGATGCAGCGGAGCAAGCTGTAGTAAAAGTCTTAAGAATTGTCGTAGTTAGCACAATGATTAAGTTAGAATTGGGAGGTGATCCCATTAACTTAATCTAGGGACAATTGGGCCCTTGAAAGAACCAAATTGGGCCGAATGGATCAACCCATTCGGACCTAGATCTCTCGCCCAGAGGTGGCACCGCTTGGGTCGGTGGTGGCATTGCCTAGGGCTCAGTCTCGGAGTTCTGGCTGGGCAGTGCAACCACCTCTGACAGCGGTGCAACTGCCTAAGCTCGGTCTCCGAGCTCTAGCTGGGCGGTGCAACCGCCCCAGTCAGGTGGTGGCACCGCCTGAGCTCGGTCTCTGACCTCTGCCAGGCGGTGCAACCACCCCTGACAAGCGATGGCACCGCCCAGAGGCTCAGCCTTCGAGCCCTGCCACGCGGTGCAACAGCCTCTGACAATCGGTGGCATAGCCCAGAGGCTCAGTCTCCGAGCTCTTCCAAGCGATGCAACCGCCCCAGTCAGGCGGTGCAACCGCCAGACCCCGGAATTCCGGGAGATGACAGATTTGAGCTCCAAATTCAAACTGGTTTGGAGCCTATAAATACCCCTCCAATCCCTGGGAAAAATATATAAGCATAGAGAGATTAAAAGAGAGAAAACACTACTACAATCTCTAGAATTTCCCTCCTCTAGCTTAAGTGTTAAAATTCTGTTTAAGAGAGGAGAGTGAGTGCTTGTAAGGGTTGTCTGCTAACCCAGTAAAAGGCGAAGAGGGGTGTAAGAAGGAGGTTGATCTTTGCCTAGTAAAGGAAGATCGTTAGTGGATGCCGCTGGCCTCGACGGAAGAGGAATCGGAGGAGTGGATGTAGGTCACGATTGACCGAACCACTGTAAACTCCTGTCTTCTCTGGTTTGCATTTACTTTGAGCTGATTATCCTTACTGCAAACCTCCTTTATAGCTTACTACCTTCTATGCTTTTACAATTGCGTTTCCAAGCTCAGTATTTTCCGAATCGGTGTTTAGACGTAAATCGCTTTTCTCGTACGAACATCGTATTTCAGTTTGCGCTTACATTCCGACTTCCATCATAACTGCAAACTGCCTTTATATATATTTTTTAACTGCTTCTTACCTGATCTCAAGTTAAATTAATTTACGAATTGGCTTTACCGAAATTACTCTTATCGTACGAACGCAATTTTAAACATTGAAAGTTTTCCGCTGCACTAATTCACCCCCCCCTCTCTTAGTGCTCTTGATCCTAACAATCTGCTCTTCTCCCAAGATGCTATCCTCAACTTCTTCTTCGCCTCGATAAGCAGCATCTGAAACCATTTCCAAGTTCCCAACTGTAGTTGTAACAACTGCAGATTTTTCCACCTAATCGCTGCAGATTTTTTTTCATCTAATCGTGGCAGATTTTTTTTTTCTTTCACTTAATCACTGCAGATTTCTCGCTCATTGCTACAGCTTCCTCGCCCATCGCTTCAACTTCCTCTATAGTGCATCGCTGTAACCTCCTCTGCAGTGCATCGCTGCAACCTCCTCGCTGTAGTTCATCGCTGCAGCCTCCTCGCTGCAATTCATCGCTGTAGTTCATCGCTGCAACCTCCTCTACAGTGCATCGATCTGCTTTTCTTCTCCCTCCTATATCTTTACATCTTCTGTAAAGATCACTTAAACCACCACAAAATATTTGAGATGTCTTCATTTTCCTCTTCTGATATTCATGTCCCTATTTCTGTAGGGACTTTGAGCACTTCTCAAAGTCTTATCACCATCAATGCTGCAGCACTCATTCCCTTCAAATTATCCAAGGGTGGCAACTACGAATCTTGGCGGGCACAACTTTTTAATCTTCTTCTATTTGGCTATGATCTCCTAGGTTACGTTGATGGCTCTCTCCAGCGTCCACCTGAAATGGTCAACATCCCAAGCGAACCCAGTCCAGTGCCAAATCCAGCCCATAAACTATGGTTACACCAAGAGCGTCTCATCCTTCAAGCTATTCAAGCCTCAGTTGCTGGATCCCTCGCCCCACTCATTTCTTCATGTGACACTACTGCCGAAGCTTGGTGCAAGTTGTAAACCACATGATGGAAATCTTCAACTTAGCAACCATATACCCCGATAGCTAAAGAGCTATGATACATATGGAATGCAAATTGACCCCCTCCAACGATTTGAAACAAGATGGATCGTTCAAGATTGAAGTTAAGAAAACTATTCTAATCACATAATCAATGAAAATTTGATGAAGTAATTAGAATAGTACTTTGATTCCCTTAAAATGCCACAAACTAAGAAGCTTGATAAGTTGAAAGGAAAAACAAATATTTTTCTTGGGTTTTGAACGCCACAAACATAAATGCTTGATAAGTCCAAAGTTCATGCAAGAACTTAAAAACAAAACACTCACCGGTGTTGTAAGTTGAATATACTTCTCCAAATGTACTCTTACAAAGAGAGTCAACCTTGTTTATATAGTACAAAGGCCAAGTACAAAGGGAATGAATATATTAAATGACATTCATATTCCTAATGCATGAATGTAGATTACTCATGAATCTATATAGAATTGTTTTGAATAATTATTCATTAATAAGCCTACAATTCCTAATATGGTCCAATATGGTTGAATGACCTTTATTGTTCAAAGATGGCTAAAAATTCATCATTCTCTCAAGGTTGGACTTTCTCTTCATGATGTTGACTTATTTGAATCAGGTTGATTATTTTTGGCTCTTCTTGTATCCATAGAACCTTGACCAAGTTTTGACTAGCTTGCTCTTTCCAAATGCCTTCTAATAAACAAGTTAAGGCTTCTTTCATCCTTTTAGTTTTCGTTCTTGTCATTGGTCCTTGATGAATAGTTAAAGGGTCTTTGGCAGAATTATAATCAACTTGCTCATTCATATCATTCCCCCTTTCCTTGAAAGGATTCGTCCTCGAATCAATGTCTTCATCACCTATATCAAACAAAGATAAATCAGAAATATTGAAGGTTGCACTAACATTACCATACTCACCTGGTAGTTCCAACTTGTATGCATTGTCATTGATTTTTTGAAAGACTTGAAATGGACCATCTCCTCTTGGCATTAGTATATACTTCCTTTGGTTAGGAAATCTTTCCTTTCTCAAGTGTACCCAAACTCAATCACCAGGTTCAAATACTACTTGCTTTCGGCCTTTGTTGTGTTGTTTCTCATATTGTAGAGTTTTCTTTTCAATTTGTATCTGGACCCTTTCATGCAATGCTTTGACAAAATCAGCTTTTTGCTTACCATCCAAATTGGCCTTTTCCAAAGGTAAAGGTAGCAAATCCATAGGAGTTAATGGATTGAACTCGTACACAACTTAAAATTGGGAATGGTTTGTTGTAGCATGTACACTTCTGTTATAAGCAAACTCCTCATGTGGCAAACATTCCTTCTAATTTTTCAAATTCTTTTGAATTATGGCCCTCAAAAGTGTTGATAAAGTTCGATTTACCACCTTCGTTTGTCCATCTGTTTGTGGGTGACAAGTGGTTAAATACAATAGCCTTGTACCCAACTTGCTCCAAAGTGTTTTCCAAAAGTGGCTAAGCAACTTCACATCTCTATCACTCACAATTGTCTTTGGAATGCCATGTAATCTTACAATTTCTTTGAAAAACAGCCCCGCAACATGTGTTGCATCATCTGTTTTGTGGCAAGGAATAAAATGTGCCATCTTGTGAAACCTGTCAACAACAACAAAAATAGAATCTCTCCCTCCTTTTGACCTTGGTAAACCCAAGACAAAGTCCATGGATATATCAACCCAAGGCTCACTAGTTATAGGAAGAGGAGTATACAATCCATGAGGCATTACTTTAGATTTAGCTTGTTTGCAAGTAATGCATTTCTTACATAATCTCTCAACATCTCTTTTCATGTGCGTCCAAAAAAAATGATCACTTAACACATCTAAAGTTTTTCTAATCCCGAAATGCCCCATTAAACCTCCACTATGTGCCTCTCTCACAAGTAATTCTCTCATTGAACATTGAGGAATACACAACTTATTTTCTTTGAAAAGAAAATCATCATGCCTGAAGAACTTATCAAAACCCCCTTTCTCACATGCCCCATAAACATTAGCAAAATCATGATCAGAATTATATAAATTTTTAATATACTCAAAACCCAATAATTTTGCATCAAGTTGAGAAATTAGAGCATACCTTCTAGAAAGAGTGTCGGTAACCACATTTTCCTTACCTTGTTTATACTTGATGATGTATGGAAAGGATTCAATAAACTCCACCCATTTTGCATGCCTACGATTTAGTTTTCCTTGTCCTTTGAGATATTTCAAGGACTCATGATCGGTGTGTATAATGAATTCCTTATACCAAAGATAGTGCTGCCATGTCTCTAACACTCTTACTAAAGCGTAAAACTCCTTGTCATATGTTGGGTAGTGAAGACTTGCTCCACTTAGCTTCTCACTAAAGAATACAATGGGTCTGCCTTCTTGCATTAAGACTCCTCCAATTCCTATTCCACTCGCATCACACTCAATCTCAAAAGTTTTAGCAAAGTTCGGTAAAGCAAGCAAAGGTGCTGAACTGAGTTTGTCTTTAAGCAAATTAAAACATCATCTTGTTTTTCACCCCATCTAAATCCCATATTTTTTTTTATGCATTCAGTTATTGGTGCATCAATTGTAGAAAAATCCTTAATGAATCTTCTATAAAAGCTAGCAAGACCATGAAAACTTCTAACATCACTAACACTAGAAGGTTTTGGCCACTCCCTAATTACTTTCACTTTTTCTTGATCAACATGTATTCCTTTATCATTAACAACATATCCAAGAAAAGTAATTTTATTAGTGCAAAAAGTGCATTTCTTTATATTAGCATATAACTTTTCTTTTCTAAGCACGTCAAAAATAGCTTTTAAATGTGTTACATGCTCATCTAAACTTTTGCTATACACAAGTATATCATCAAAATAAACCACTACAAATTTTCCAATGTAAGCACGTAAAATATGATTCATCAATCTCATAAAAGTACTAGGTGCATTAGTTAGGCCAAAAGGCATAACCAACCATTCATATAAACCATGTTTAGTTTTGAAAGCAGTTTTCCATTCATCGCCTTCATGCATTCTTATTTGATGATATCCAATTTTAAATCAATTTTTGAAAACACACAAGAACCGTACAATTCATCCAACATATCATCTAGCCTAGGAATAGGATGTCTATACTTTACCATGATTTTGTTGATGGCTCGGCAATCAACACACATTCTCCATGATCCATCCTTTTTATGCACCAACAGAATAAGAACTGCACATGGACTCATGCTTTCTCGAACATACCCCTTTTTCATAAGCTCACTTACTTGTTTTTGGATTTCCTTGGTCTCTTCGGGGTTGCATCTATATGCTGGCTTATTTGGTATACTTGCACCTGGAATGAAATTAATTTGATGCTCAATTCCTCTAATTGGTGGCAAACCATTAGGAACTTCTTCCAGAAAGATATCCTCATTTTCCTGCAAAAGATCAACAATAACACTAGGCAAACTCTTGTCAATTTTGTTAGAAGCAATCAGAACATCCTTGTACATAAGTACAAGTAAGGGCTGCCTCATGGTTAAGGCTTTCTTCACATCACTTATTTTGGCATAAACACTCATTTTTCTTTCACTCAAACTTTCTTTGTTTTCTCTCCCCTTGTATTTCCCAATACTCTCATTTTTATTACTCAACTCACCATTTTCTTTTTTCTCTCTTTCTTTTTCCCTCCCCAAAGTTTTGATTAATGATGACTCAAGCTCCTCATATTGTTGTTTTATGCGCATTTGGTCCTAAAAAATTATCTTTGGAGGCAAAGGTCCAAGTTGATATTTCTGTCCATCTATGATCAAAGAATAACGGTTCTTGAATCCATCATGTATTATCCTTTGATCGTATTGCCATGGTCTCCCCAATAACATATGACTAGCATACATAGGTACCACATCACACCAAACTTCATCCTTATATCTACCAATTGAAAAAGAAATTAACACTTGTCGATATACCTTTACTACACCACTATCATTCAACCATTGTAACTTGTAAGGTTTTGAATGCTTGATAGTAGGTAAATTCAGTTTCTCCACGAGCAAGGTGCTTGTCACATTTGTGCAACTTCCACTATCAACAATCACATTACACAACTTGTTAGTAATCAAACAATGAGTATGAAACAGATTTTCATGTTGTTCATCATGTTCATCATTTTCATTTTGCAAACTAAGTATGCGTTGAACAACTAGATTTTCACCTTTAACATACTCTATATCACTAGTATCCTCTAGAATGTCTTCATCATCCTCTTTCTCACTTTCAGATTCTATAATTCTATCCCTCATGATCATAACTCTTTTATTAGGACATTCATGTGCCACATGTCCATGCCCAAGGCACTTAAAACACTTAATACCTCTAGTTTGATTAGGTAGATTCTCACCTTTACCCTTATTGCCTAATTCATTTCTACCTTTAGTCTCATCAATTTTAGGCTTAACAATGGGTTTATCATTCTTTTTACTCCAATTCGGTTTCCAAGAAGAAGAAGAACCCAAATAAGATTTTGAATCATACCTTGTGCCTTTTCTTTTGAGTTGCCTCTCAATCTTCATGGCCACATTCACCATGTCTTCAATCTCCACATAATGTTGCAATTCTATAAGATCAACAATGTTTTTATTTAATCCACGTAAGAATCGAGCCATGGTGGCCTCACGATCTTCATCCACATTAGCCTTTATCATGGTTATCTCCATCTCCTTGTGATACTCATCAACACTCATGAAACCTTGTGTCAAGGTTTGCAGCCGTTGATGCAAATCCCTATAGTAATAGCTAGGGACAAATCTCCTCCTCATGATTTGTTTCATCTCCAACCAAGTCTCCACTGGCCTTTCACCATTTCTACGCTTATCTTTACACAATTGATCCCACTAAACAATAGCATAATCAAAAAATTCAATAGCGGCTAATTTTGCCTTTTTCTCTTTAGAGTAGTTGTGACATTCAAATATCATCTCCACTTTTTGTTCCCACTCCAAATAGGCATCTGGATTATTCTTCCCTTGAAACGAAGGAATTTTCATTTTGATTTTGCCTATGTTTCTGTCAACACCATCAAAACGTCCTCTCCTAGTTTGTCTCCTAGGATTAATATCTTGACCAATTAGAATAACTTGGTCATCATCCACGTCATCGCCACCATCATATTCATCATTGATAAAGGTTGGTTGTCTCCCACGTCGTGGTTCACTTTGCAATCTATTAATTGCATCATCATATCTTTCTAGATGATCTCTTACATCTCCCATCACTTTGAACATACGTTCAAATTGTTGCTGCATTGCTTGAACTAAAAGATCATTTGATGAAGAACTCGCTTCTTTATCTTTAGACATATATACAACCTAAAAAACAAAGTTAGAACAACCTCAACAACACTCCCTCACTTTTTTTTTTTTTCCACTCTAGATTTGATTCACTCCACTCATGTTTCATATAATTTTTTTTGGCTTTTCTCTATATTGATCTTACCACTCTTGCCCTTTACCTCTCTTGTTTTGTTATTTGAGTTCTTAGATTAACTAAGGTACCTAAACAAACAATTCAGATTATGGCAATTCAAAAAAAATAGTGAAATTGGATAGCTTTAAAAGCAAACAAAAGATAGGCCAATTTAAATGTGTGTGTAATGCACTTTAATCATAAGCAAAGACTAGAATTTTTTTTTTTTTAGAAATGAAGAAAGATTTTCAAATCAAAATAGAAATTCAAATGAACAATGATCAAATTCTATAACTTGCAAGTATTCTTTGAATCCGTAATTTTTTTTTTTCTAATTCTGATCTCTTTTTTTTTTACCTTTGATTTTCCCTCTCTTTTTTTTTTTTTTTTTTTTTTTAGCTTTTTTTCTCTCATTTTTTTTTGACTTTTTTATCTCTTTTTTTTATATATACCATAAAGAGCGGAATTACAAATAAGAATAGTAATAACACAAGAAGCACAATAATGAAGATGAAAGAAGAACAATAATTATAGATATTGGCCAACAAAAAGAAGAAGAAGAGAAAAGAAAAGAAAATCTAAAAGATAGCAAATAAATAGATACACAAACTTGAGCCGAGCTCTGATACCAAATGATGGAAATCTTCAACTTAGCAATCATATACCCCGATAGCTAAAGAGCTATGATACATATGGAATGCAAATTGACCCCCTCCAACGATTTGAAACAAGATGGATCGTTCAAGATTAATGTTAGGAAAACTATTCTAATCACATAATCAATGAAAATTTGATGAAGTAATTAGAATAGTACTTTGATTCCCTTAAAATGCCACAAACTAAGAAGCTTGATAAGTTGAAAGGAAAAACAAAGATTTTTCTTGGGTTTTGAACGCCACAAACAGAAATGCTTGATAAGTCCAAAGTTCATGCAAGAACTTAAAAACAAAACACTCACCGGTGTTGTAAGTTGAATATACTTCTCCAAATGTGCTCTTACAAAGAGAGTCAGCCTTGTTTATATAGTACAAAGGGAATGAATATATTAAATGACATTCATATTCCTAATGCATGAATGTAGATTACTCATGAATCTACATTGAATTGTTTTGAATAATTATTCATGAATAAGCCTACAATTCCTAATATGGTCCAATATGGCTGAATGACCTTTATTCTTCAAAGATGGCTAAAAATTCATCCTTCTCTCAAGGTTGGACTTTCTCTTCATGATGTTGACTTATTTGAATCAGGTTGATTATTTTAGCCTCTTCTTGTATCCATAGAACCTTGACCAAGTTTTGACTAGCTTGCTCCTTCCAAATGTCTTCTAATAAACAAGTTAAGGCTTTTTTCATCCTTTTAGTTTTCGCTCTTGTCATTGGTCCTCGATGAATAGTTAAAGAGTCTTTGGCAGAATTATAATCAACTTGCTCATTCATATCACCACCCTAGCCATTCATTCACGCACTCGCATGCTTTGTCTCTTGTCCAATCGCATGACGAGAAAACAAGAGGGAAGTACTGTTGCTGATTATCTACATAACATGAGGATTATCATCGATAACTCGGCCTTGATAGGTCATTCCCTCAGTGATGAAGAAGTTACTCTCCATATCCTCAACGGCCAAGGAATTGGCAGTAGCAATACATGCACGTGATTCACTAGTATTATTTGAAGAACTCTATGATAAGTTGACTGACTATGAGATATATCTCAAGCGTGAGGACAAGTTGCCGGGACCATCCATCACAGCTCAAGTCAATCAAATTCTAAGAAGAACAGCAACCGGTACAACAAATCTATCAACAAAGGTTTGGCCAGCATGCCTGCACTTGTGGGCTCCAAACAAACCTCCCCTCCTCGACATTTCAATTACAACCATCAAGGCGGCTACTTCAATAATCCACAACCCTAGCGTCTTGATCACACAAATCAACAAAGAGTTGTCTGCCAACTATGTGACAAAGTTGGCCACTCTACTAAAGTCTGTAGAACTCGACCCAGACTTCCTCCTCCGCCGTATTAGCCTCGCGCAAATCTTACAACTACTTCAACTACTGATCATCAAAATTGGACTGTGGACTCTGGAGCATCCATCGCATCACCTCTAATTTACAAAACTTGCCTATCTACAATGACTATGGAGGAAACGAAGACATCATCATCGGTGACAGTAACGGACTCCCCATTACTCATACTGGTTCTACAATGCTTAATTCACATAGCACTTCATTTACGCTAGATGATGTTTTGTGTGCACCCCACATCAAACGAAACCTCATTTCTGTTTTTCAATTCTACAAACAGAATCATACCTTAATTAATTTCTTTCCTAACTCCTTTCTTGTCAAGGATTTGAGCACGGGGGTACCCTTGGTCCGAGGTCAGAGTAAAGACAACATTTACGAGTGGCCGTCAGTTCCACAAATCACCCAACCCACTGCCTACTCTTTGGTCGCAGCTTCAACTGATGTGTGGCATCATTGTCTTAATCATCCCTCAACTTTTATTCAGCAAAAATTACTTTCCCGTTATTCTCTTCCTACGCTTACAACCAATAACATCATAACTCATTGTGATGCTTGTTTAAGTAATAAGAGTCATAGACTTCCCTTTGGAAAATCCTCCATATCTTACTCTAAACCCCTTGAGGTTATTTACACTGATGTTTGGGGCCTCGCTCCAATCACTTCCTTTGACAAATTCAGATTTTATGTTATTTTCGTAGACTATTTCACCAACTACATATGGTTATACCCTCTTTATCATAAATCTGAAGTTTCCACAGTCTTTACCAACTTTCGAAGATTGGTCGAGAACTTATTTCAGTCTAAAATTAAAACTGTTTACTCCGATGGTGGCAGTGAATATCAAGCCATCACATCTTGCCTATCTGCTTGTGGTATACAACACCTCAAGTCACCTCCACACACTCCTCAACTCGTCAGTTCTGCTGAACGCAAACATCGACATATAGTTGAAATTGGTCTCACACTTTTACACCAAGCCTCTATGCCACCAACTTTTTGGACTGCAGCATTTCAAGTTGTCGTCTATCTCATTAATCGTATGCTCACTCCTGTCCTTGAGTACAAGTCACCATTTGAAAAATTATTTTACAAATCCCAAACCTTCAAAAACTCAAAGTGTTTGGATGTTTATGTTATCCATGGCTCCGTCCCTATGCCTCACATAAGTTAACATCAAAATCTAAACCTTGTGTTTTCATTGGATACTCCCTTGACCATAATGCTTTTCGATGCTATGAACCCCAATCTCGAAAAGTCTTTATGCCTCGTCATGTTATTTTTATAGAGACTACCTTTCCGTTTAACAACTCTGAGTCTCTTGCTGTGTGACCTACTCTATCACATATACATCACTAGAGTACGCCATCAATCCCATCAACCGAGTCTCCCATAATATCATCCAATCCTTCTCCTCCTCAGGATCCACATTCTCTCCTTTCGATGCAACAGATCCTCACCCCCTTCATTGTGCCTCTTCCTTTTTCACACGGTTCCCCTACAACTAACGATATTCCCTCGGAATCACATTCACTACCTTTATCCTCTTCTGGGACCAATGACATTGAAGTCTCTCAGCCTACCCTAATTTGTGCCCCTCCACCGCACATACCTACAACACCCTCAATAGCTCCTGGACATCTAATGACAACACACTCCAAAAGTGGTGTCTTTAAATCACGACAAATCCTTGACCTACATACCATCATAACATTCTCGTCAGAGACCACTGAACCTACCACAATTACTCAAGCCCAAAAATCTCCATACTGGCGTAAAGCCATGTGTGAAGAATATGATGCACTCCTCCATAATTCTACATGGACCCTTGTACCCTCTCATCCCACACAAAACATCATCGGGTGTAAGTGGGTCTTTCGAATTAAGCAGAACCCAGATGGATCTGTAGCCAGATATAAAACGCATCTAGTGGCCAAAGGGTTTCATTAACAACCTGGTGTTGACTTTACAGAGACATTCAGCCCTATTGTTAAACCCACAACAATTCGACTTATTGTGAGTTTGGCCATCTCAAAAGGTTGGCATTTACGTCAATTCGACGTTAACAATGTCTTTCTACAGGGGACCCTAACTGACGAAGTCTTCATGCAGCAACCTCCTGGCTTTATCCACCCTCAATATTCAAAGCATGTTTGTAAACTACAAAAAGCTATTTATGGACTTCGTTAGGCTCCAAGAGCTTGGTATACCGAACTTTGTTCATTTTTGGCATCAATTGACTTCATCAACTCTAAGTCTAAAACTTCCTTATTTCTTTATCACCAAAGTGGCAATATATTATATCTTCTGGTATATGTGGATGATATTATTGTCATAGGCAATAATCCTATGGAAATCAAGGAATTCCTTAAGCATTTAGCAGATCGATTCTCCCTTAAAGATCTTGGAACCTTAAGCTATTTTTTGGGAGTGGAAGCAACATACACATCTTCCGGGCTTTTCCTATCGCAATAAAAGTATATTAAAGATCTATTATCTAAAATGAACATGCAAGATGAGAAGGCAGTTACAACACCTCTGTCTACTAGCGAGTCGCTCAAACTATGTGATGTAAGCCCTACTACAGACCCAACTCAATACCGTCAAGTCCTTGGCTCCTTACAGTATTTATCTCTCACCCATCCGGATATCTCATTTGCAGTCAATAAATTATCTCAATTCATGTATCGATCATCTATTATGCATTGGTCTACAGTCAAACGAATATTGCGATAGCTTCATGGGACTATCAATCATGGCATCTTTTTTTGCAAACACTCTCCCCTTCATCTCCATGCCTTTGCTGATGTTGATTGAGTAGAGAATTTTGATGACAGAACATCCACATCGGGGTATATTCTCTTCCTTGGACCTAATCCAATCAGTTGGAGTTCCAAGAAGCAAAAGACAGTTGCACGTTCTACAATTGAAGCTGAATACCGTGTCATTGCCACCGCAGCTACAGAACTCAATTAGGTCATGAATCTCCTCAAGGAACTTGGCATCAACATCAACTCTACTCTTACAATATATTGTGACAATGTCGGAGCCACTTATTTATGCGCCAATCTGGTATTCCACTCACGTATGAAACACATCGCCATCGACTTTCACTTTGTGCAAGAACAAGTTATCAAACATCAACTACGTGTTTCTCACATACATACGGCTGATCAACTAGCGGACTCCCTCACGAAGCCTCTCACTCGCAAATTACATTTATCACATTAGTCTAAGATCGGCGTCCTTGACAGAAATACTGTCTTGCGGGGGCATGATAACAATCAAGATCTCTCATGATAACAACCGCAACAATAGTCAGATCTCCCATGATAACAACCTTAACAACAGCCAAGATCTCCCTAACTACATGATAAGATTTCATAAATCTGTTAAGGAAAATCCTCTTCTGTTGAGGAAAATTCTGTTGAATCTCGGATTTTGATGATGAAACTAATTGATTGTGTTTAGATGTTTAACTGCATTTTGAGTGATGTAGGTCTACTCGATCAGAATTAGACAGTTAACGCAGGAGGAATTGACGTTGCGCCGGAGGAGATCACGTCAGGATATTGGACGGCAGAAGGCTTCGGACGTCGGGCATCGGGCTAAGGAGAGCGGAATTGCACCAAGGATATCGGGGTTGCGGAGGTCAACCGCCGATTGGGCAACAAGCCGCAAGAGAGGACGATGCGCTGAAGAATCGGACGAAACGCCAACCAATGACGTGCCGGGCAATGGAATGTCGATTCGCGTTGTAATAACTGTCTAGATCGGAGTAGAGTTTTGGCTTGCATGTGCAGGATTAACTACGATAACAATGAAGACATAAAGCGAAACAAAGTGCGGAGTCAAGCACGAAGAATTCGTTGGGAGTTCAAGAGTTCGACGGAAGTCCAAAGGATCGTCGGGAACGCTGCCGGAACTAACCAGCCGAAATGAGTAGGGAGCTTGTCAAGGGTTTTTGGAAGCTTCACGGGAAGGTTCGTGGGTAGTTCGCAGAGTTTGCCGAGAAAGATCGAGAGCTTGCGAAGAAGCTCGTTGGAACTCGCCAAGATCAAATCATGAAGTTTAAGAGCTTGCCGGGAGTCCGCAGAATGGTTTCCGAGAGTTTATCGGAAGACCGCCGAAAGTTCGCCGGAAGCTCACCGGAAGAAGTCTTGACTTATGGACTTTGTAATAGCTTATATAATGTCTTTAAAATTCGTAGTTAGCATGTTAATTAGGGTTAGGATTAGGTATTAATCCTATAACCCAAGTAGGGGCCTATAACACTGTAGGCTGAAAACACTGTAGGCGGTGGGCTGAAAAAATCAGAGTGGGCTGAAAACATCTGTAGGCGGTGGCACCGCTCCTGGCTGAGCAGTGGTGGCACCGCCCAGCACTGAGTGTCAGCGGTGCCCACCTCCTGGGTCTGGGGTGGCACTGGCTTAATTGGGGGCGGTGGCACCGCCAAAGATCGGGAACCCAAAGAGAATTTGAATTTTGGAGCCCAAATTTTGGAGCCCAAATTTGAATCCTCTTGAGACCTATAAATACCCTCAAATCTCAGTGAGAACACAACTTTTTTGAGCAGCAAGAGTTTGAGAGAAAGGTCTTAGAAAAGTGTTAGCTTGTCTTCTTTTCAATTTGCTAGTGTTCACCTCATCTCTTCTCGAAAATCTGTAAGAGAGTGAACCGCTTGTAAAGAGTTGTAAGAGGGGTATTTACCCTTCCATTTCAAGAGACTTGCTAGTGGAAGGTGGGAGCCTCATCGAAGAGGGGCCTCGCAAGTGGAGTAGGTCATTTGACCGAACCACTCTAAAATCGGCGTGATCCTTGGTTTGCATTTCATTATTGCTATTTACATTATTGCAAACCTTCTTATATGCTTTAGTTCCTTATTACTTTTGCTGCGCATATTTAAGAATACGCTTTCAAGATTAAGCTTGTCAAGTTCCGCTCTTATCATACGAAAGATTTTTTAAAAAACCGAAGTTTTAATCCGCTGCACTAATTCACCCCCCCCCTCTTAGTGCTGCTCCGATCCTAACAAATTTTCCCTTCTAAACATGTATAAATATGGAGTATTGTGTATTGTTTTGATCAATACAATCTTCTTCTTTCTATTTCATTTCTATCACTGGTTGCTCTTTCTCTTGAATTTTTGACTAACCTGAGCTGTAATAGGTAGTCCGGGCAACCTGTCATCATGCTTTAAGTACGTCTCATAGTTTGTCAACTTATCATAGAGTTCTTCAAATGATATTGGTAAGTTGCATGCCCAAAGTGCTACTGTCAGTTCTTTGTACTTGCCTCCTAGGCCATTGAAGATATGGATTAGGATTTCTTCATCATTGAGGGAATGACCTATCAAAGCTAAGTCATTGAAAATAATTTTGATATTTTAGAGACAATCAGCAATAGTACTTCTCTCTTGTTTCGTTTTCATCAGATTGGAGAGAAGTCTGAGCATGCGAGTATGTGAACAATTTGCCAAGGTGGTTTGCAACTTGTACCATGCTTCGAAAGCATTCATACATGAAGATATTAGTGGGGCAACGAATCCAGCAACTGAAGCTAGAATAGCTTAGAGGATGAGACGATCTTAACGTAACCATAGTTTGCCCGTCAAGATGCATAGTTGCCGCCTCTAGATAATTTAAAGGGAATGAGTGTTGTAGAATTAATGGTGATAAAACTTTAAGAAGTATTAAGATTCCCTGCAGGGATAATAAATGGGTTGTTAGTGGTAGACGATGAAGTCATATGAGAATATATATCTAATAGAGTCGGGTTAGGTCGCTATAGTCGAAGGCTAAGTTGCTATAGTATTATAGATCTCGGCAAAACGGTTTGCAATGCTGAAGAGAGCACTGGTGAGGAGTTTCAGAGGGTACGGTTCCAGCAGTGTTTTAGAGAAGGCTGCAGCGATGCCGGAGAAGAATTCTGCAGCGATGCGGGGAGAATTCAATTTCTACAGTGGTGCAGGAGATTTCTGCAGCGGTGCAGATCACAGCTTGCAGCCGAGTTTGGTCGCCAGAAGGGCGGCAGAGTTTTTAGCGGAAGACTTCGGTTGACAAGGGAGCAGCAGTCGGCGGTAGAAACAGAGGCTGCGACTGTGGACTGAGAGGGGTTGCAGGAAGAGCAGTTCTATTCTACTGCGAGGAGGCCTCCTTCAGGAACCTTATATTTGTCGTATAATGGTGTTTCGTTAACAAAGCTTCACTTGGGCATTTGCAAGCAAGCAATATGACCCATGCTGCCACTGTTGTTGTTGTTGATGCTGCTGCAAGCAACAACGAATGCAGCAGTGGTGGCACTACCGTCGTCTCAATCTCTGCTGCTGCGGCAGGTGCGATCAAGTATTGTTGAAGCTGTTGTGGTGCGACTTAAGGTCGGAGACGTTAAGATAGATGGAACGATTCCTCGGAGATATCCTTGATGGGAGGAAATATGCTCTCGCCTATAAAAGGATAGAATCTCTAGGGGTTGAGGGTGTGTTAGAGCGTCATAACGTTGACACGTATAGACGCACCTCTCCGTTGAGGGATTCTGTTATTCACCTCCATCAATTTGTGTGGGTCCTGTAAAAGGATAGGAAGAGAGGAGAACAAAATCCATCAATTTGTGTGGGTTCTATAAAAGGATAGGAAGAGAGGAGAAAAGGTCTACTCTCCGCACTCCCTGCAGATTCCGCAGCGCGATTGGATTAAAGATGGAGCCTGCAGCAATCTTGGATCACGGTGCTTAGCAGATCAAACAAGATCTCTGAACGGATGGCATCAAAAGGTACACATCGTATAATTAGATCTATGCATTGATTTCAATCCTGGCATTTAGGTTATTTCCGCATTATTGACATAGCATAATTACAGATCTTTATGCTTACAATTGGTATCAGAGCCCAGTTTTTTAAATCATGCATTAGATCTGTAAATTAATTTACGATGCATAATTAACTTTATTTTCCAAGAACTGCTAAGCAGTAATGGTCACCGTCGACTTCACTGCGAATCTGCGATTACGCCGAGTAGCGTACGCATCACAGAACCTGTCCCATATGCGAACATCACAGAACCCGTCCCATATGCGGACATCATAGAACTCTGTCCATGCGATGGCATTATAGAACCCCGTCCGTGCGACGGCATCATGGACATCACAGAACCCGTCCCATATGCGGACATTACAGAATCCGGCCGCACACGGCCATAACCCGTCCATGCGACGGTCGACCACACGCAGGCAGATAGCCCAAGTGGCGGGCCGTGGCGTGAAATAGGTTGTCGCTTAGCAGCCCACAACGGCAGACCGCGGGCGGTAGCGACAAATACAGATAGAACTCCGCCGTTGGCGATCGCGCCTAGCGATCGTTGGCGGTCAAGCGCCTGACGACAACCCCGCTGACCCATGTCTGACAACAACCCACGAAAAGCGTACAAAGCGGCGGTCAAAGAAGACAGGTGAGCCCGCTTGCTTCTTGTCTGGCAGAACCCGCGGCAGATAGCGTTAAGGCCGGGGCCAATAACAACAAATGGCAAAGCTTCAGTCCAGCAGTGACTGGCCATGAAAAGCATATTAGGGTTTTTGGCATAATTACGATTTTGCTCTCGAGGCTAGGGTTTTAAAAATTACAGTTTTACCCTTTGCAAATATCGTAATTACAGTTTATATTCTGTCAACATATTTACGGTTTTGCCCTCGGGTCTAATTTCTGCCAAATTACAGTTCTGCCATTCGCATATTTTCGATTTATATCCTATCAAATATTTTCATTTTTTTTTATCATTATGAAATTGAGAAATTTAGGTTATATTCTCAATTATAAAAATTGATAAATATCATTTATTATAATTATGATTAATTTTAATCATGATTATATTTTTTATTATTTGATTGGATTTAATTTTGATTAAAAAAATATAAATTTTGGTTTATTTTGTGGTTTTCTCATATGAATTATTCATTATATATGTGGTAAATAAAATTAAAAATCCAATTATTATTTTTTTTGGAATTTTCATTTATTTATTCACATGTATATGCTTGAAATTATCATATGAGTTTTATTAAAGTTCAATAATTATTATGGTTATTTTATTATTGAATTGTTTTACATTAGTGTTCAATAATTATTATTGTTATTTATTATTGAACTATTTTGCATTATTGTTCAATAATTATTATGGTTATTTATTATTGAACTATTTTGCATTAATATTCAATAATTATTATTAATATTTATTATTGAATTACTTTTTATTAATGTTCAATAATTATTATGGTTATTTTATTATTGAATTGTTTTACATTAATGTTCAATAATTATTATTGTTATTTATTATTGAACTGTTTTGCATTATTGTTCAATAATTATTATGGTTATTTATTATTGAACTGTTTTGCATTAATATTCAATAATTATTATTGTTCTTTATTATTGAATTGCTTTGCATTAATATTCAATAATTATTATGGTCATTTGTTTTATTATTGTACTACTGCTTAGCAAAATTAAAAAAATATTGATGAATATTATTTGTAATTTATTTCCCTAAGTTTTATCTGACTAGAAGTTGCCAAAGTGGCCTGGGATGATAAACTTTTGTAATATGAATTACAATAAAAGTTTTGTCATTTTATAGGACATTTTTATTTTATATTATTGCATTAGTCTTGTAGCCACCAAAGTGACTTAGACTAATGACTTATAAAGTAATATTAAGGAATTAGTCCTAAATGACATTAGTAATAATGGCACATATAATTAGGAGATTTAGATAGTCCCAAAGGAGAATCTAATTCAAATAATTATGTGATGGGATAGGATGATACTATTTTAGATATCCTTGCAGTTTAGAGTTGTATACCCAAAGGTAACAATACCTATTCCTCAAGGATGGTATCAGTCTTCCATAAATATTCTTGAGTGAACACTAGATATGTCAATATTTCACCCAAAGGTGTAATATAGATGATATCAATAGTTCATCAATTTTTTACAAACTCAAAGCATTAATGTTGTTATATATATTTTTTTTTGCAGTGGTACTTCCGCATATACATTCATATGCTTATAGTGTCCCTGTATTTTCTGGATCAAATTATTCAGAATGGTTAGAGCATGTGCAATTCACACAGGATGTATTAGATCTTGATCTAGCATTACTTGTTGAAAAGCTTGCAGACTTCATTGATGAAAATATTGCAGAACAAGTTAATGAAATGAAGGCTTGGGAAAGCTCTGATAGGCTTAGTTTAATGTTCATAAGAATGACAATTGCAAATAACATAAAGACTTCATTACCGATTGCAACTAGCGCAAAGAAATATTTAAATGTTATTGAAGACAGATTTAAATCTGCTGATAAGCCATTGGCTGGCACATTGATGAAAGAACTGACTATGGCTCAGTATGATGGTACTCGAGGAATTCAGGATCATATCCTCAATATGACTGACAAAGCTGCAAAACTTAAAACATTAGGTATGAATGTTGATGAATCTTTCCTCGTGCAATTTATTCTCAATTCTCTTCCTTCTGTGTTCAGGAAGAATTAAGATTAAGGCAGAAAAATTCATATAATGTCATGACGACTACTCAAGGAGGTGGTAATAAGAAAAGAAAGTTGAAGCATCATCCTTCAAAGAGATTTGCTAAGTCTGGAAATGTTAAACAGACTAATGAAAAGAAAGCCTTTACTGTAAAGTGCTTCTTTTGTGGCAAGAAAGGGCATGTGAAGAAGGATTGCATTAAACACAAGACTTGGTTCGAAAAGAAAGGTATTAACTCGACCTTTGTATGTTTTGAATCAAACATTACAGAAGTTCCTTCTAACACTTGGTGGATAGATTTCGGTGCTTCAACTCATGTTACAAATAACATGCAGGGATTTCTTTCAATTCGGAAACCAAAAGAACATGAAAGATTCATCATTATGGGAAATCATCTTAAAGCGAAAGTGATATCAATGGGAACTTATCGTCTACGCTTAGAGATGGGTCACATGATGGATCTTGTTGACACATGTTATGTCCCTATAATTTCTAGAAATTTGATTTCTCTTTCTAGAATTGATGAGTTAGGATATTGTATTTCTTTTGGTAGTGGCAAACTCAGCATATTTTATGATTCAATAAAAAGTTGGTTCTGGAATTTTGTGTGATGGTTTGTACAGAATTAATTTGGATCTTGAGTTTGCAAAGACACTAATGACCCTGCAATCAAGTGTTGGATTGAAACGTAGTTTCAATAATGAAAGATCTTCTATATTGTGGCATAGACGATTGGGGCATATCTCCAATGAAAGAATTGAAAGATTAGTGAAGGATAATATTTTGGAATATTTAGATTTCACTGATTTTGATATTTGTATAGATTGCATAAAGGGAAAGCAAACTAAACAAATAAAGAAAAATGTCACAAGAAGTAAAGAACTCCTTGAGATTATTCATACTGATATCTGCGGACCACTCCATATTTCTTGTTTTAGTGGAGAAAAATATTTCATCACATTTATAGATGATTTGTCCAGATATGGCAAAGTTTATCTAATACATGAAAAGTCTTAAGCCATTGATACTCTTGAAGTATACATAAATGAGGTTGAGAGACAATTAGATAGAAAAGTTAAAATTGTCAGATCTGATAGAGGTGGTGAATTTTATGGCAGATATGATGGATCTGGTCAAAATATTGGCCCTTTTGCTAGATTCCTAGAACAACGGGGTATTTGTGCTCAATATGCATTACCAGGTGTGCCACAGTAGAACGGTATTGCTAAAAGGCGAAATCGTACTCTGATGGATATGGTTAGGAGCATGATGAGTTATTCCTTTGTACCTGAGTCGATGTGGGGTGAAGCTCTTAGGACAGCTATGTACATTTTGAACAGGGTTCCTAGTAAGTCAGTTTCATCGACTCCATTTGAGTTATAGACTGGTAGGAAGCCCAGTCTGAGACATTTACATATTTGAGGATGTCTTGTAGAGATAAGAGTATTCAATCCACATGAAAAGAAATTGGAGCCAAGAATTATTTCTGGATATTTTATTGGTTATCCAGAAAAATCCAAGGGATACAGATTTTATTACCCTAAACATAGTATGAGAATAGTAGAATCTGGTAATGCAAAATTCCTAGAAAATGATGAAATCAATGGGAGTGAAAAATCTCGAAGGGTTAATTTTGATATTGAGGAGATTCAGGTTAATTCTCCCATATCATCTCCTGTCCGAGAGATTGTTGTTCCTCAAATCAATAAGAGTATTGATGAGGGTGAACAACAAAATAACATCCAAGAACTCTCACATGATGTTGATGTCGCTGCTGATGATCTTGTAGAACAATCACAATTGGCAGATTTGAGAAGATCTCAAAGGAAAAGGAAACATGCCATTTCTGATGATTATGTTGTATATCTATAAGAATCAGATTATGATATAGGAATAAAAGAAGACCCCTTATCGTTTTCACAAGCCATAGAAAGTAACGATTCTGAAAAATGGTATGATGCAATGAAAGAAGAGTTAAAATCGATGGTACAGAATGATGTCTGGGATCTCGTTGAATTGCCCAATGATTGTAAAAGAGTCGGTTGTAAATGGGTCTTTAAGACAAAACGCGACTCAAAGGGTAATATCGAACGATATAAAACCAGACTTGTGGCCAAAGGTTTTTCTTAGAAGGAAGACATCGACTATAATGAGACTTTTTCTCCAGTTTTTAAAAAGGACTCATTGAGATTTGTTATGGCATTAGTAGCTCATTATGATCTTGAGTTGCATCAGATGGATGTGAAAACAACATTTCTGAATGGGGATCTGGATGAGAAAATCTATATGGAACAACCTGAAGGATTCATAGAAAAGGGAAAAGAATGTTGGGCTTGTAAACTTAAGAAATCCATTTATGGCCTTAAACAAGCTTCCAGACAATAGTATATAAAGTTTCATAATACCATTACTTCCTTCGGATTTAAGGAAAATACTGTTGATCGGTGTATATACCTGAAGGTAAGTGGGAGCAAGTTTATAATATTGGTCTTATATATGGATGATATTTTAATTGCCAGTAGTGATCTTGGTTTATTGCACGAAACCAAGATATTTCTCAACAAGAACTTTAAGATGATTGATATGAATGAGGCATCCTATGTTATTGGCATTGAGATATTCAGAGATAGATCTCAAGGATTATTAGGATTGTCTCAGAAAGGATATATTGATCGTATCTTGGAGAGGTTTAATATGCAGCTTTGCTCAACCAATGATGTACCTATTACTAAAGGTGAAAAATTCAGTCAAAACCAGTGCCCAAGAAATGACTTAGAAAAGAATCAAATGAAGAATATTCCTTATGGATGCTTGGTGGAAGTCTATTATATGCTCAAACCACATAAGACCGGATATCGGTTTTGTTTGTTGCAATCTTTGGGAAGATATCAAAGCAACCCAGGAATGGAACATTGGAAAGCTACAAAGAAAGTAATGAGATATCTACAAGGGACAAAAGATTATATGCTCACATACAGGAGATCTGATCAGCTTGAAGTAACTGGATATTCAGATGCTGATTTTGCAAATTGCCTCGATAGTAGGAAGTCCACTTTAGGATTTGTATTTATGTTAGTTGGTGGGGCAATTTCTTGGAAAAGTGCAAAGCAATCGCTTATTGCATCATCAATAATGGAAGCTGAATTTGTGGTATGCTTTGAGGCCACAAATCAAGCTTTATGGCTGCGAAATTTTATCTCAGGACTTGGTGTGGTCGACTCAATTGCCAAGCCGCTGAAGATATTTTGTGATAACACCGCAGCAGTTTTCTTCTCTAAGAATGGCAAGTACTCTAGTGGTTCCAAGCACATTGAGATATAGTACTTGGTGGTTAGAGAAAGAGTCCAGAAACAGCAAGTGTCAATTGAGAACTTGAGCACCACTATGATGATTGCTGATCCATTGACAAAAGGCTTACAGTGCAAAATATTCAAAGAACATGTTCTTAGAATGGGGCTTGTGAGTAAGTCATAAAGGATATGGTGATGCATGTTTATGTAGATGCTATTATTGACATTTTACTTAATTAAAGTTATTTGTTTCTGATATCCTGTTTATATTTATGTTTATGCATATTATGGTTGAATGTAATAACAGGATTGTCTTGACAAGACAAATTATAAGGGTCATTATGGACTATGTTAGGAAAGACTAACAATGTTGTGGTACATAGAAGGGAGTATGACATTAATGAAATACAACCGCTATGACTCGCATTGATAGTTGGACTTAATATAATGTTTATTGGACTTATTGGCTTATTTTAAAAACATGGCCATGTATAAAATGCTTTTCAAAATTTCTTGGAATCCAATTAGGTAAAATTATTTTTAAATAAATTTTGTTTTGTTTGTTTTGATTTTGTATCTCTTTTATATCTTATCAATTAATGGGCCAAGTTGGAGAATGTTAGAATATGTGGCCATTTTATAATTAAATAAGATATATAATAGAATAACTAATTGGGTTCCGTTCAGATATTTTAGCCAATAGACTAAGTCTACTACGGAATGATTCCTCGGAGATATCCTTGATGGGAGGAATCTGAGATCTCATCGTAGACCTTCTGCTCTCGCCTATAAAAGGACAGGATCTCTAGGGGTTGAGGGTGTGTTAGAGCATCATAATGACATATATAGATGCACCTCTCCGTTGAGGGATTCTGTTATTCTCCTCGACTCTCTTCCCAAAACCCTCTCCCCATCTCCCCAAAATCCATCAATCTGTGTGAGTCCTGTAAAAGGATAGGAAGAGAGGAGAAAGGGTCTACTCTCCGCACTGTGTGAGTCCTGTAAAAGGATAGGAAGAGAGGAGAAAGGGTGAGTCCTGTAAAAGGATAGGAAGAGAGGAGAAAGGGTCTACTCTCCGCACTGTGTGAGTCCTGTAAAAGGATAGGAAGAGAGGAGAAAGGGTCTACTCTCCGCACTCCCTGCAGATTCCGTAGCGCGATCGGATTAAAGACGGAGCCTGCAGCAATCTTGGATCACGGTGCTTAGTAGATCAAACAAGATCTATGAACGGATGACATCAAAAGGTACGCATCATATAATTAGATCTATGCATTGATTTCAATCTTGGCATTTAGGTTATTTCCGCATTATTGACATAGCATAATTACAGATCTTTATGCTTACATGAAGAAGTGGTCGTTGCTTCGTCGGTCTGCAGGAACCAGCGTAGAGAGGAAGAAGCAGATGCGCCGCAAAGAGAAGAATGCACCTTTGTTGCTTTAGATTAATGTTGCCGGAGTTGAACAGGCCACCGAGCAGACCAGCGAAATAGGGCTGTGATAGGGAGATCAGATCAGCAGCGATTGCAGGGAGGTGGTTTGCTGTTGCTAGCAAGCATGATGGCGAGGATGGAGCAACAGCGTTGGTGAGGGAAGAAGCACCAGTGTCTGGAGCGCTAGAGGCACCAGAGTGGCAGCGTCGACGTCACCTCCGTCGACGAGACGAGGCTATGTGAGAAGGGTTTATTCTAGGCACGCAGCTCTGATACCATGTTAAAATATTAAATGTAATTACAAAGTACATTTAGATAGTAAATTTTGATAGCTATTTATACACGTATAGTAGAGAGGATTCACGAAGGTTTTGGATTACGCCAAAGGATCAATATTTGGTCGGGCCGAATCAGGACGATCTCGTGAATCCAAGCAGAATTTCCAAGATCGAATCTTTACGACCAAATCACCGCAAAAACTGCAATTAGAGCCTCTGCGGAGATTCTTCGTTTCCCAAGTGCAGAGACCGAGCCTCGCTGTGGCAATTCTCATTGAATTGAAACCAAAATAAAATGGACCCTTTTTTACATATTAATGTCTAACTTTTTCTTATTTTATATTAATTCTTTTTTTTTTTCTTTGGATATGATACAGGGTTAATCATCCAATACAATTTCAAATTTAGAAAATAGTTATTTTTTAAGTTTTTTTAATTACATAACGAATATGTATGATGATGGATGGGGAGGCTAGTGGTCCACATGCGAAGCTGATGATGGATGGGGTGGAGGTTGAGAGCAAAATCAAAATTTAGAAAGAAATTTATCATATATATATATAATCGAAAAGGTAAAAAATAAAATCTCAAGAATTTATGATGTATATATATAAAGAGAATATGAGAATAAATATTCATTCATCTCTGGTTTTTTTGGCTGTTGTTTTTCTATCAAAATATAGGAAATACATAGTATACATAATTTTATTCATACAAATATAAAGATAATTTTAGTGATTCATACTTGATCTTTACCACAATGAGATATTACGATAATATGTTGGATGCTAGATGATAAAAAGGTCATTACCAATCCACGTCAAGAAGGCAACCCTAAGGAAGTGATAGTGAATAGCCCTGCTTTCTCTGGCAAAGCTCTTCCACCCACCTAATCTACAAATTATGACACCTTACTGAAAGAACTGGAAGAGAAGGGAGATGTCTCACCACAAAAATACCATTTCAGATGTTAAGTGTTTCACAGATGAAGCTTTAATCATCCTAATTCTGTCACCAACAAGTTTATTGTCCCAAAAAAGATTCTGCCTCGTCTTTCAAATCATAAGGACTGATCATGAAAAGTTCCAACAACAACAAAAGGAGCTCAAAATTAGATGCAAATCCTATTGGAGCATCTGAAGTGGTTAGTGCAATGACTTGTTTTTCCTTTATGCTGGAACAACCAGAAGATTCTTTTAGGCCTTCTTCCCTCTCCAATCACCAGCCTTTCAAAAGAAGACAGATGTACCAAAGTCTTATTATAGGTTATTTCTTTATGCCAAATCTTCAAAAGCTGCAGGTGCTGATGGTAGACTGGCAAAAAGTCTGCAGATGCTGCTAATTCAACTTTGACACGAAGATGAAGAGTAGAGCTAAGATCATTCAAGCTGTCCTCCTTCCATACTCGATTTAAATCGAAGGAACACCTGACTTCAGTTCTATCCATAGATAAGGAAGAAAGGAAATCCATGATGATTCCTTTCATTTGGCCCAGACAACTGCCTCCACTCTTCCTCAAGAGGATTATTTTGTTCATCATGAAACATTTTTAAAGCTCTATGGTAACTTTCATGAACCACAAAAAGATGTGCTTTTGGTAGTAATGCATGTTGACGTCCTCCTAATCATCGTATAAAAAAAATAGAACCCATGAATCACCGAAATGAAAGCCTGTGCATTCACACTTGTCCAAATTCATTTCTAAATAAACAATTTCTGTCAACAGGAAAAGTCATTGGATTGCTTTATGATCGATTCTTGGACTCATCAATTGCGTAAGAAAGGACATCAGCCACGAGATCACTATTATATAGTTGGACGCAGGAAGAAGCATCCTTTAGAGATTCCTCTCTTTGTCTCAGCTTGCTCTCCTACTTTTTCCTCAATAATTATTTTCTATTTATTCAATGGAGTGTCAAGAAGGTAACAAAGATCTGGTCTTTTGTCTCTGTTTGGCTTTCGTGGGAGGATGTAATTTCAGTAAATGATCCTAACGATTTTAATTATGTTAAAAATTTATTATAAATGAATGAATAAGTCTAATTAAAGTTAATATATACTGAGTTAAAAACCAATTTTATGTTAACAAGAATTTGACTCACTCATTGTTAATAGATTTTTAAAGTCAAGATTCATATAATAAAAAAAGATTAAACTAGTTAAACTATAGTTTAATCGAATGAAGATGAGTCGGCACCACTACGATAGATATGAATGAGTAAACTATCCCGATAGAAATTTGAAATTTGAACCCTATATGAAAGAGTAAGAAAAAGATCCTAAACCCATACAAGAACAGGAAAAGATATTAAAAATATTCATGTGTATAGATAAAGTGAGATATCCTAAAAGATATATGTTTATCTTGCTCAGAATGACTTGGATTAATTATTACAAGATTTCTAACATATTATTAGAGCCAAAGTTCTCTTTAAAAAGAGTCAGTCAAAATAATAAAAAAAAATGATTGAAAAAGAAAAAATATTGTCAAACTCGAATGATAAAAAAAAAGAATCCTTAAAGGAAAAAGAGAAAGATAGATGAGGATGAAAAAAAAAAATTATTTGAGCTAAGATGAGCTTAATAATTAAAGTTAAACTTAAGGTGCAGACAAAATTAGCCACGTCAAATAATTAAGCTTAGGGTGATTACGAATAAAATTGATCGCACCACCTATCCTAACAAATAATTGAGTCACATGTGAATAGTGAAAGAATACTAAAAAATATTCATGTATGAGGTTATATCGATAAATATTAGCATATATTTGAGTACAATCTATAATCTAACGATCTAAATTTTTAGAATATGAACTAGATTTAAATATGTATCATTTCACGCTCTTGATATTTATTAATATATCTCACACATAAATATTTTATCACAAATCAAAATGACCTTTCAGTGTGGTCATAATTTTCTTTTCTGAATTTGAATTATCCTGATTATAATACAATATAGAAGTTTGATTCTCAGTTAAGCTGAAGATCCGCCGCTGGGTTTGGGAGATGCTTTTGTTGGATTCTGTGCGTATGTACCAACAGTTTCATTCCACGTTGGGAAAAAAGAATTTACAGGCCCTGTAAGTGGCAAAACAGTGGTTTCTAAGAAGTATAGGGACACTCTATGGAGGGGCTGTTCCTACTTTGTCTTTAATGCTCCTTTGTTGAGGATGTGTAGGGTCAGATAGCAGTCTCCTTTCCATGTGCGGGGAGTTGAAAACTGGAATCCGAGATCCACGCAGTGGTCAGTCAACCTTCATCTTAGTTCTTTCGTGTGTTGTGTTTTGGGTTGTGGATCTTGGAATTCAAAGATTTGTTCATTCAATCCTTTCTTGTGGTGGATGTCCCTGCTCAGTTCTTGGGTCATCAAGTGTTCTCTGTCATCTATGAACTTTAATTCCTCACATCTGTGCTTGATGACTTGTGTAAGATTGGGGTTTGGCTTCATTAGTTATTTCTAATCTTTGTAATACTTCATGGTGTTTGGGAGGCCTTTCTTTGTGCTGTGGAAGCCCCATCAGAAAAATTGACCCTTTTTTGTTGAGAGGCTTGAATTTTAACCTATAGTTGGGATTTAGTATCTCTATTTTTTTTGTAGATTTTGATAGTCTCCCTTTTTTCATTTAGTTATAGGCTTAGGAGAGAAACATTGCTGTCCTGGATCTAAGTTAACCGAGCTAGGGATTGTCCTGGGACTTGGGGAGTAAGATCTTTCAATTGTCATTTACTTGTGCATTTAGTTTTAGTTTCCATTCCCTTCTTTTTTCCTTTCCTTTCTTTCCTTGTTGATGTATTTTATCCCTTTATATCGTGATTTTTTTTTTATGTGGATATATGTGTTGTGGAATATTGTAGAAGGTTGTAAGACAATGCTCATCTCTTAGATACCTTTTTTTTTCCTCTTTTTTCCGATTAAGAAGATAAATAGTGTACCTACAGACTGATTATCTGCTCGCAGATATCCTTGTCAACTATCTGAATTTGGAGTTTGGTGCTTTAAGTTAGTTTAATCTAGGATCAAATTAAAACTCAGGTTGCGTAAACTACATTGGAATGATTCTATTATTGTGTTATTGAATTTATTAATATCTGTTCAGAATTGCTTGTTGTACAAATTTGTTCCTTTTCCTTATGGCATGTGAATACTCTGAACAAAAATATGCAAACTGTTGTTCTTGTTCTTTTTTTTGGAACAAAAGATGTTTGTAATGTGCTGAGGATCCCATCATGAGGCTCCCATCAATGTAGAGTCTATATTGAGGGTCAATATATATAATAACCCTACCGTTACACCAAGGTCCGCTCTCTAGATGGACGCTTTAGAGGCATAAGAAATCCTAGAAGAAAACAACCTCTCCTTACCTCTAAATAAGGAGAGCTTGTTTCCACAATCCCAATTCAGGTCTCACAACTTCTCCTTACCTCTAAAGAAGTAATCTTACTATTATTGCCAAAGTTCATCCTCTGGATGGATGCTTTGGAACCATAAGAAAGTCCAGAACAAAAAAAAAACACTCAAGTACAATTTTTGTTCTAAAGAAATCTAATTCTTATTTTGCAAGCTAATAGCCATTTCTGGTTTTTGGTATTCCGGTCTAATTTTTGTTCAAACTGAAAATGTAAGACATGCTAGACTTTTTTTTTTTACCCAAAGTTTATTAGTTTACAAAATGAAAAATAATATTTGAGAAAAAAGAGCAACTTAGTTGATGAGATCTATTATATGATGTCTACCTGAATTATTATACACTCAGTGGTAGCTCTTCTTTTTTATTTAATGCCGCAAATATGCTTTTTTAGAACTGTTCACAAATTATTGGTAGATCCTAATCCATTCTAGTTTCCATTAAGATGGTTCATGGAAGTGATATTGCTGTTTCCCTCTTTGAACAGATCATTTAGTGGTCAGCATGATAGAGAACCTTTTTTGCCCTTATGCCAATACATTTTTATACATTCTAGTTGCTTTTTGGTGTTTCTGCTGTATGATGTCCAATTTACTCTTCTTTTTGAACTTAATGTCCATGGATATGCTCCTTTAAGCCTGTCTTCTTATTTTGTTGGGAGATCCTGATCTACTTTCAATCCAAGATATTCCATGAAAGTGATAGCAGTGTTGTTTCTTGGAACAGATCATTCAGTGGTTGGCAAGGTAGAGAACCTTTTCGGGTGCTTATGCCCATAAATGTTTCTACATGACCTTGTTATGTGAGGCCTCAGATACTGTTAGAAGTGGAAATTAACAGATTCTCCATAAACGGCACTGCAATATATATCAATGCAAGCTTCAACAAACTACAAAGTATTAAGTAAACAGCATCAGTCATACAATCAAAACCTTGGGAGAGATCCGGAATCCCATTTTATGCCTCAAAAATACCTAACTTCACATTGTGACTCCTCTGCTGATGGATTCCAACAAGGGAACTCCCATCATCAGACAATTCATAACCAATTCTACACTCTGGAGTCCTCCTCGGAAGCTGCGAATTTTACCACTCATAACTCTCCATCTTCTCCTAGTTACTCCCTGATCGGCGGGAGCCCCTCATCTCATCAAGATTCTCAGTCAGATAACAACTATGACTCTCCCATAAGCTATTCATGTATTACCGAAGACTCAAATGATCTTAAGCATAAGTTACGGGAGATAGAGGCTGCAATGCTTGGGCCTGATTCAGATAGCATTGACAGCTTTGAGAATGCTTACTCCAGCTATATCTCCTTGGAGCAAGAGAAGTGGCAACAAGTGATGGGAACCCCTAGAGGAGACTTGAAACAGATCCTAATAGCCTGTGC